>CM028134.1:1063718750-1065061666 GCA_016271365.2 Neoceratodus forsteri | reverse complement strand
TGTGCACACACACAGACAAATACAGCAATGCACAGGCACACACACAGTGACATGCATGCACTCAGCCACACTAATACACACAGTGATGTGCACACACACACACACACACACACACCAATACAGCAATACACAGGCACACAGAGTGACATGTATGCACTCAGCCACACTAATACAGCGCGGTGATGTGCACACACAGACAAATACAGCAATACACAGGCACAGAGTGACAGCGTACTCTCAGCCACACTGATGCATAGTGATGTGCACACACAGACAAATACAGCAATACACAGGCACACACAGAGTGACATGTGTGCACTCAGCCACACTGATACACACAGTGATGTGTACACAGACAAATACAGCAATACACAGGCACACATAGAGTGACACATGTGCACTCAGCCACACTGATATCCACAGTGATGTGCACACTCAGACAAATGCAGCAATACACAGGCACGCACAGAGTGACACGCATGCACTCAGTCACACTGATACACACAGTGATGTGCACACACAGACAAATACAGCAATACACAGGCACACACAGAATGACACATGTGCACTGGCCACACTGATAACACAGTGATGTGCGCACACAAATAGAGCAATACACAGGCACACATAGAGTGACACGCGATGCACTCAGCCACACTGATACACACATAGTGATATGTACACGCACAGACAAATACAGCAATGTACAGGCCACACAGAGTGACATGCATGCACTCAACCACACTGATACACATAGCGATGCGCACACACAGAGAAATACAGCAATACACAGGCACACGCAGAGTGACACGCATGCACTCAGCCACACTAATACACACAGTGATGTGCACACACAGACACATACAGCAATACAGAGGCACACACAGAGTGACACGCATGCATTCAGCCACACTAATACACACAGTGATGTGCACACACACAGACAAATACAGCAATGCACAGGCACACACAGAGTGACATGCATGCAGTCAGCCATACTAATACACACAGTGATGTGCACACACACAGACAAATACAGCAATGCACAGGCACACACACAGTGACATGCATGCACTCAGCCACACTAATACACACAGTGATGTGCACACACACACACACACACACACACACACCAATACAGCAATACACAGGCACACAGAGTGACATGTATGCACTCAGCCACACTAATACACGCAGTGATGTGCACACACAGACAAATACAGCAATACACAGGCACAGAGTGACACACGTACTCTCAACCACAATAATGCACATAGTGATGTGCACACACAGACACATACAGCAATACACGGGCACACACAGAGTGACATACATGCACTCAGCCACATTAATACACATAGTGATGTGCACACACAGACAAATACAGCAATACACAGGCACACACAGAGTGACGCACATGCACCAAGCCACACTAATACACATAGTGATGTGCACACACAGACAAATTCAGCAATACACAGGCACACACAGAGTGACACACATGCACTCAGCCACACTGATACACATAGTGATGTGCACACACAGGCAAAAGCAGATTCTCTAATACACACAGATGTGGAAAGAGACAAAAACAGATCCACTAATACACACGGATGTGGACACAAAGACAAAAACAGATCCACTAATACACATGGATGTGGACACAGACAAAATCAGATCCACTATTACACATGGATGTGGACACATAGACAGAAACAGCTACACTAATACACATGAATCCGTACACAGACAAAAACAGCTACACTAATACACATGGATGTGGACACACGGACAAAAACAGATCCACTAATACACATGGATGTGGACATACAGACCAAAACAGTTACTCTAATACACATGGATGTGGACACACAGACAAAAACAGCTACACTAATACACACGAATGTGGACACAGAGACCAAAACAGCTAGACTAATACACACAGATGTGGACACACAGACCAGAACAGCTAGACTAATACACATGGATGTGGACACACAGACCAAAACAGGTAGACTCGTACACATGGATGTGGACACACAGGCCAAAACAGTTACTCTAATACAGGATCTGTACACAGACAAAAACAGCTACACTAATACACACGAATGTGGACACAAAGACAAAAACAGCTAGACTAATACACACGGATGTGGACACACAGACCAAAACAGCTAGACCAATACACATGGATGTGGACACACAGACCAAAACAGGTAGACTAATACACACAGATGTGGACACTCAGACAAAAACAGTTACTCTAATACACACGGATCTGTACACAGACAAAAACAGCTAGACTAATACACATGGATGTGGACACAGGGACCAAAACAGCTAGACTAATACACACAAATGTGGACACACAGACCAGAACAGCTAGACTAATACACATGGATGTGGACACACAGACCAAAACAACTAGACTAATACACATGGATGTGGACATACAGACCAAAACAGTTACATTAATACACATGGATGTGGACACACAGACGAAAACAGCTTCACTAATATGCACAGATGTAGACACACACAGTCCAAAACAGTTACACTAAGGCCCTGTCCTCACTGCAGCTCGAAAACCCTTCTGTAACGTTACAGAGGGTGTAAACCGCATTGGTAATGGCGTTCATTTACGCTGCTAACGTTACAGGAGGCATTTTCATAACCGTTGTCGAAATCCCTATGAGGTAGTTTCCACAACGGTTATGAAACCGGTCCCGCCCTGGGACCATTACCGGTGGTAGTGCGGACTGCCGGTAACAGTCCCCTGCAGGGCACAAAGAGGCAGCGCAAGTTGCATTGTGGGATTGGGTGCCACTGTAATGGTCACCGGATCCCGATGTGTGGACCGGTGGTGCCGGTCCTGTAACGGACACCGCTGAGGTGTGGATGCACTGCACCACTCCGTGGCCGTAACGGATTGCATCCGTTACCGGGTGTAAGTGGTGTAGTGTGGACGGGGCCTTATACACATGGATATGGACACACAGACCAAAACAGCTACTCTAATACACGCAGATGTGGACACACAGACCAAAACAGTTACACTAATACACATGGATATGGACACACAGACCAAAACAGCTACACTAATACACACAGATGTGGACACAGACAAAGACAGCTACACTAATACACAGATGTGGACACAGACAAAAACAGCTACACTAATACACACAGATGTGGACACACAGACAAAAACAGCTATACTGATACATGCAGATGTGGTCACAAAGACTAAAACAGATCTACTAACACACACCAGTGTGGACACAGACAAAAACATGTACACATATACATACAGTACAGATGTGGATATGCAAAGAAAAACAGATACACTGATACAAAAATGTGGACACGCAGAAATAACAGATACACTAATACTCAAAGACGTGGACACATACACAGATAAAACCAGATACACCAACACACACACAGATATGGACTCACAGGCAAAATAATAAAAAGAGTAATATTTTATCCACCATTACAAAAAGACAAAGGTTTAAAACCTATGTAATTTCTTCCCTAGAGGCTGCATATTCAAACCGTCAGTCCCACACGAGCAGGATTTCGGGGGGAGCTTTAATTGTGCTTTGCCTGCTCAAGATGTAGTTAGTGTGGCAAATGCCATATTCCAAAGCATAGTTAACGAGGCCCACAGCTGTCAGTGCATCTGCTCACTTCATCAGTATGTGCTCCTCACACAAGTACTAGGACTTTGCTAGTTTTTGTGCTCACAGGGGATACATTGGAAACCTGTGAGCACTGGCCAGGGCTACAGCGCTCAGTTTCCAATATGTCTCCTTCTGAGCTGCATTCAACGTAGCACAAGCACAAAGTCCTTTGCACACCAATTCACATGTGGTTTCATTATCAGGCCCAATTTACGCTACTAATCTAATGCTACATTAGCTGACATTTTGGCAGTGGCATGTATTCACTGTATGCAAGGCACGCGTTGCATGCCTATAAATTTGAGTGTGTTTACTTCTTTTCTCAGTACACTAAATAGCTGTCTGCCCATCTGTCTATCTGACTCTCTAGGGGGAATGGGAGTACCAATGGTGCTCCGACGTTGTTCGTCCTGGCAATTGCATGCAACCTCCAAGTTGCATCTGGTTGGGTTGCTTAGGTAACAGTGATGCCGTGCAGCCCCTCGCTGACTGACATTGCCTTGAAAAAAGTGGCCAAGGCATGCATCTTGAAAACTGAATCGGCCAGAGGGGACAAACAAAATGAGAGCCGGAAGCAGACATCATGTCTGGCAGTAGAAGAAACGTAAGAGCTAAAATAGAATGTGTACCTGAAACATCTTGCTTGCATCCTCCAATCCTGTGCCACCATATCTTGTACTGTGCCCCTGTTCCACTGTATATCTATATATATATATATATATATATATATATATATATGTATATATATATAAATGCTAAATCATTATACCCCATGATGCAAAGCACCATGGGCTGTATATGCAAATCACCACAGAATATTATGCTGGTTTAACTTTAAGCAGAAATGCATGGTACCAAAAAGTCTCTCACACAGTCTGCAAAGGGTCCTACCAGGACTCATCAGTGTGCCTCATCTGTGTGACACCCCAGTGGAATGAACCAGCTACCCTAAGATGGTCTGTCTTTGTTATGTTGTGGTGAACCCAATAAAAGCAAAAAACAAGCTAAAAGACAAATAACCTCAGTGCACAAGCACTGAGGTAATGGTTACCTCAAAAGGCACTGGCCGGGAAGCCAAGTTTCAAAGAAATACAAAATCACTCATACCCCCATAATACAAAGCACCATGGGCTGTGTATGCAAATCACCACAGAATATTATGTTGGTTCAACTTTAAGCAGAAATGCATGGTACCAAAAGGTCTCTCACACAGTCTGCAAAGGATGATAACAGAAGACACATACACGTGTTTTGTCCTACCAGGACTTATCAGTGTGCCTCGTCTGTGTGACACTCCAGTGGAATGAACCAGCTACCCTAAGATGGTCTATCTGGGTTATGTTGTTGTGAACCCAATAAAACCAAAAAACAAGCTAAAAGACAAATAACCTCAGCACGCAAGCACTGAGGCAATGGTTACCCCAAAGGGCACTGGCCAGGAAGCCAAGTTTCAAAGAAATACAAAATCACACATACCCTATCTATACATGTATATAAAAAAGGTTTACTACAGCTGCGTGTTCCTCATTGTTGCCCTCAGTGTTGATGGCTACCTCGATGCAGGCACTCCTGGGTGAAGGAACTGCACAAGTGAAAAGGCAGTACAGGGCCAGGGGCACTTAATTTAAACAGTTTCGGTTTCAGCAGTCCGTGGTGGCAGGCAGCAGTGCGGTGATCTGATCTGGAGATGGTTGGCGAGAGTAAGGAGAGCAGCACCAGGGAAATCGGTGATGGCAAAGGAGAAGACGCACAGTGGGCTCAGAAGAGGAGACTCAGAGCTGAGAGAGGCCGGTGGGCAGCAAGGATGGGAGACAGAGGCGATCTCATGACTTTAGGAAACCAGAATGCTACCAATGGAGTCACTGAGAATTTTTTCAAAAGGGCTATGTAAGACTTTCTAGTGAAGCATCCACTTTGGCAGAATGTGCTGACTTTAAATCTACATGGTACCTCAGAAGTACTATCCTATATGACAGAAAACGTCCCTCATTTCACCATTCTGACTTGCTCCATCCCACATGCAAAAGGCACAGTCCCAAATAGAGATGGTGATATCTCACATTGTAAACAGGCTTCAAAGCAGAAATTCATATGAACTGATGAAGTTTAATAAAAATTAAACGTTGTACAAATAAACCCCCTAATTTCTAGTATCCTGAACTTGCACAGTATTGCCATGGTTTGATGATTTGTCCCACATTTTGAGGACTGGAGACTCAATACCCAATTTTTCAGTGTCTAAAGTCTGACAAAGATGTTTAAAGCTGTGCAGTTTTTTTTCTGCTGTTGCTCGGTCTCCCACAGGACACAACAGCATTTAACTCAGTTGGTTGAAGATAGCCATTTTAAATAAGGTTCAGCAATGTTTTGACACTTTTTACTTTTTTTTATTCTTTGTTAACCAGGTAAGGCCCACTAGGCACAACTGCCTGTTTTCAGGGGCGATCTTGGAGCTTTGGGCTGGTTAAGTGACTTGCTCAGCATCACACAGTATGCAGGTTGAGGTTGGAGGAATCAAACCCAGGTCTGCTGGATGTACCAAGCTCATTCGCAGCTCATTACTCTAACCTCTAGGCTATACTGCCAGACACTCTCTCTAAGAAATCTTGCTCCACTCCAGATGTGCTCCAGCTGCAGGCATCTGAGGGCTTGTCATTCTTGGGGGTGGTGGGGAGCAGAATACTGTGGTCTTCTCAGGCCACTGGCAGGAATCTGTGCACTGCTAAGCTCAGAGGGAAGGAGGGGGAGGGAACTTCAGGACAATGGAGGAGGTGGTAGCTGGCTGGATGGGGGAGTGGAGGGTGGTGCAGGAGCTGAGAGCAGAAATGAACAGCAGGGGAAATGTATTTAACACATTTGTTAGCTGAACATCTTTAACACTTTGAAAGAAAGATCATTGTTGTTATATCTTTCAGCAACACTGGCTCTTATGGAGTCTCCATGGATACACTAGTTAAGCATGCTTTGTAATATGAATAAGACAAGCGTAAAATAACTGGAAAATGCCCTGCCAGTTATTCATTGGTCAAGGATTGCATTGCTTGTGGACTGCAAAAGAAAAAAAAATTAGCACTGTGCTGTAATGGTTTCTGTAATAAAATCATAAGGCAGCAAAGGCAAGCACCCTGTGTTAATCAATGGGTGACCTACATAGCAATAAATCCCCTCATTAAACAACTTGTGGGACTTCGGCTTTCTTTCTGTCATTAATTTAATGCCCACAAATATTTTCAGTAAGCAGGCAGCTGATTTTGGAAAATATGTTCTTTGTACATGACCCAGGTCAGAAATGGTCCATATGTAGTGTGTCTCATATTGATATTCGATTTGGACTGAGCCCCTTGCTTATACATAAAGGCTAGAAACTATCAGCCTTTCTCCTCATATCCTGGGAGATCCCTGTTTACCATCTAAATCTGCAGAGCCACAGCAGAGCACTGAAGTTTTCAGCTATTTTATCAAAAAACTGTAACTGTAGCGACTGCATCCCCAAGATATTATTATGAGAATGACCAAGAACAAATTCTGTGGAATTTATAAGTTAAGGCTTATCTGCTTTTCAGTACTGGAGATGGCTGGGGTACAGTATTTCCTCCACTACTACTTCTGTTTCTTGCCCAGCAGTTTCCAGTAATGCAGACATGTGACAGTGAAGAAGCACATTTGTTTAAGGCTCACACATTACTGCATAGTCTACAGCCACTGCAATGCAAAGGTACTATTTCTTGTAAGGCTGTGCACTGTGTAGTGATTTGTCGGGTGAGAAAGCCTATGGGTCTTATTTTTTTTAACGAGGAGAGACATACTAAGCAGAAAGCTAGTTTACAGGTGTGACCTGAGAGCACAAGGAAGTTAAGTGACTTGCTCAGGGTCACACAGTATGCAAATGGGACTGTGGGATTCAAACCCAGTTCTCCAGATTTGCAGCTCAGAGCCTTAAATCACTGTGCTATACTCACATGGCCAGGCATCAAAGGGCACCCTTGCATCCTCTGCAGAGAAGTAATGGCGGTGGTGGCATACATATTCTATTTTTGATTTCCTGTCAATTCATAGTTTTAATTTTTAGTTGCAATGTTAATGTCATATTGTCATTTTAAATACTTTCTTGTCAACATTTTATGTAATACCATCTGTTGTATGTCTGTCACCCTTCCCACTGATGTGGAACCTTTGTAAAAGAGCTGTTATGTGCTCAAAGGTATTGTAATCCGAGAATTAATAAATAAATAAATACCCCCCAAAATGCACCACAATGCATGAAAAATCCTATTGCTTCTGGGGGCCTAGGTGACCCCCAGACCACTGGCGTTTTATAATTTATAGTTGCATGCCTTGCTAAAAAAAATCACCGCATGCCACTGCATTTTGGATAACTATCATCCTCTGGAAAGGGTAGGGTGACCATTTAAGTTATGTGCAGTGGGACTTGGATGTTTATTTAGCAAGAGTAGGGTTTATTAGGGGTTATTTTTGTATTAGTTACTGTGTCATGTTTTTGTACTTGTTACTGTGTTATGTTTTCGTATTTGTTACTGTCATGTTTTTGTATTTGTTACTGTGTCACGATTTTGTATTTGTTACCGTCATGTTTTTGTATTTGTTACTGTCATGTTTTAGTATTTGTTACTGTGTCATGTTTTTGTATTTGTTACTGTCATGTTTTTTTATTTGTTACAGTCGTGTTTTGGTATTTGTTACTGTGTCATGTTTTTGTATTTGTTACTGTCATGTTTTTGTGTTTATTACTGTCATGTTTTTTGTATTTGTTACTGTATCATGTTTTTATATTGATTGATATTTACGATTTTTATCTGCTGTCTCTGTCTTGATGTACTGGCACCTTGAGCCTCTGGAGATGGGTACCATGAATAAATAAAACCTACTACTATTACTAGTGCCTAAGACCAGCTCTGTTTTTCTTGCTCTTGAATAAATAAAAAATCAAATACAAGACAAAAGCAATAATTAAGTACTTCATACTTTTTGTTTTCTTATTCTGTTTGTGTGCCCGCATCCTGGCTAGCCCCTTCATACTGCTCCCCGGCCCCCTCACTCAGCTTTTTCCAGACTTACCCATCCCGAGTCCCCCATGGTAGGCTGGTGGGGCACCCTTTTGACCCACCAGGCAAGGATCCAGTTCAGGGGGTGGCTAGGTCACTGGTGCAGGATATATGATGGGTCTGTGCTCAGCCTGCCAGTTAGAATGATTTCCTCTTTTCCTGTTTCTCCACTGAGGAGCATGCGTGGCATGACATCTAGGGTGATGGCATGCATGCTTCCGCACGTGACGTACCCGATGTCCACTGTTCCTAACCCTCACATTGTGGCTTCTGATGTGCTGCCCCTCTGCCACCATTAGGGGTTATGAATGCATCGGCCACTGTACCACCCTCTCCCCAGAGGAGATCAGTCCCCAGGATGCTTAAGCCTCCTCCCCCTGGCCAACCCTTCAACGCTGAGAGTTCGGTCTCAAACCTGGATCATTGGCACCACAAATGGTAGCGCTACTGCTGTAGTGGTGAGATGGCTAAAGCACTTCAAACTTTTACTTTACTAATATATAACTGCACCTGATCCCAGATCACCTGGCCGCACATCATGAGAATGAATGAATGAATCAACCAATCAATCAATGAGTCAGTCAACCAATCAATGAAAAACTACAACAGAAAAGCAATAATAAAGCATTTTTAGTTTTCCTTTCCCAGTTAGCATGAAAATATCTCCCACCACCACCCTACACACACACAAAACCACAAATTCCTGTTCCTATTGCACCTAAATAAATAGAAAACTATAATAGACTGTGTTTGTTACAGTCTCAAAGTTCTAATCTTCTGTGATTAAAAAGATCTTACGATACACTATCAGACTGCTTCATCATTATTTTCAAAAAACAGTGATCAACACTTCAGGACATTGGAGAAATAGTTCTGTTTAGAATGTGAATAATTTTTCCACTCAGCTGCCCTAATCAGAGACGTGCTCTGTCCAACCAGGCAGATAGCTTGGAGTGCTAGTTAAATATGGCAGCTGAAACTCAGACCACTTCAGGAGCACACTCTCAAAATGGCACCACAGTAAAAACAAATAAACAAACAAAAAAGGATCCTTATGTCACAGATAAAGCACACAAAAAGGAGCACTAACCTCACATTATGTGCCACAAGGGGTAAACAGCAGTCGCTCCTGAAGTGTTCATGAGACATGCTGCTTTTGCATTGTATTATATACAATAACTAACCCCCCTGCAAGAAAAACTTGTTGGTAACTACACACTTTATTAGTGTGATGACATCATTGAGGTACTCGAGCCTCACTGTCATGCCCATAATGTCATCACACTAGCTCAGTGTGAAGTCACCGGGGGGGGGGGACAAGTTATTCTCTACGTATCCACTATAGCACTTTCCAGCTTGGTATCCATGGAATGCTAACCATAATTACATAATGCAAAATTCCGGTGAATGGATCACCTACTCATAGATGGTTATGCATATCTGACATATCTGCTGATTTACGACACCGAGAACCCCTTTTAGAGCAGCTTTCTTTGGACAGCTGTTTCTGGTGGTGATGGTGGGGTACTGGATTTTATATATAACTAATATTGGCTGCTACTTCTACCAGCTCTTTTTATTTAATTCCACACTGCATCACCAGCGCTTGATTCATTGATTTGCATTACGCTTCATTCCGTCTGCTTCGTAGAGTGTGTATAAACTGCAGTGTATGTTAAATTAGGCTGTGACTTGTCATCTAATTTTGGGTAATGTTAACCTGGGTTCTGCTCTTAAAATTCCATTTCAGGTGTTTTTATTTGTTATTACTTAACATGTGCATCATTTTCCTCTCCCCCCTCCTTACTGCTCCCCCTCCCTCCTTTCTGCTCTCTCTCTCCTGTTTTTCTTTACTACTGTATACTACTGTAGTTATTACCTGGACTTCCTCCTCCTTCCCCCTTCCAATGCGCTTTTCCAAGCCTGGCCCTCAAGCCACTCTTACCTACAGTTTACTCAGTGCTGTAGAATACGCTAATCCCAATCCTAATGACTTGTATGTGACTGCTTATCAGTCGTTATTAATTGTACCCTATTTTCTTACAAATGTTAGCACTTATCTCTGCATACTCCTGAACTCTAGCAATGCTTGTACATGAATGCTTCAGTTGTAAATTCCTGTTATTTTTTTTCTCCCGCTTGTACTTGACTGCTATCAATTGATATTCCTGTGTGTTACTTGCTGTTGTATTTTTCCTGTTGCCCCTCCTTCTCTCCCCCAGGACGCATCTGGGAAAGAGCAGCACTGCTCAGTATGCCTTTCCAGGTGACATTTTTGAGTAAATAAGTAAACTTATTGAACATTTGAAATTTCAAACTTTTCCCATGTGACCACTGTAGCAGCACACCCCTCATGCAGTGAAGCTGGCTGCATGTGCTCAAGGGCTGGTTTACATCTGCCAAAGTGGCGGTGCCCAACAGTAGAGTGAAGTTACTTCTGGCAATTATTAAACATAAACAGTTTGATTAAAAGCTACTTGCTGGCAAATGGATTTCTAAAGCCAAACGTTGTTTCTAAATCTTTGTGTGCATTACCTGCAGTGTGATAAACTCTATGAGGAACATCATTTGTGATAGAAACATAGAAACGTAGAATTTGACAGCAGATAAGGACCGCTTGGCCCACCCAGTCTGACCATTTCCCTACCTGATGGATAAGCTGCAGATCATAGTTAACCAACAGCCAACTTCTTCCTACCCCCCACCCCCTCGAATTGCCTTATGACTGTCCCATGCATGCTTGAATTCCACCACTGTTTTTGACTCCACAGCCTCCTCTGGAAGGCCGTTCCATACATCCACAACCCTCTCTGTGAAAAAATACTTCCTTAAATTACCTCTGAGCCGCCCCTTCTATCTTCAAATTGTGCCCCCTTGTTCTTGCACACCTCTTTTTTTGAAAGATGCTACCCTCTTGGACTTTGTTGATTCCCTTGAGGTACTTGAAAGTTTCTATCATGTCCCCCTCCTCCTTTCCTCGAGGCTATACATATTAAGCTCCTTAAGTCTCTCTTCATATGTTTTCCGTGCAGACCCTGCACCATTTTAGTTGCCCTCCTCTGACAGCTTCCATCCTGTCTATGTCTTTATGAGATTGGGTCTCCAGAACTGCACGCAGTACTCCAGATGTGGTCTCACCAGCTGTCTGTACAGAGGGATAATAACTTCCTGTTTTCTACTGGTGATGCCTCTCCCTATGCATCCCAGTATTCCTCCAGCCCTCCTTGCTGCCCTCTCACATTGCTTGCCCACCTTTAGGTCATCTGATATGACTACCCCCAGGTCCCTTTCCATTTTTGTTGTTGTTAGTATCTCACCCCCCATTGTGTACTCTTCCCCTGGGTTTTTGTTTCCCAGGTGCATTACCTTGCACTTCTCAGCATTGAATCTAAGCTGCCATACATTTGACCATTCCTCTAACCTTGCCAAGTCCCTTCTCATCCTTTCCACCCCACCTTGTGCATCAACTCTGTTGCAGATCTTTGTGTCATCTGCAAAGAGACATACTTTTCCTTCCAGTCCTCTGCAATGTCGCTTATAAAGACATTGAAGAGGACCGGTCCTAATACTGAACCCTCCGGTACCCCACTACTAACCCCCCTTTTTTCAGAGTGGACTCCATTTACTATTACTCTCTGTGTCCTATTCTCCAGCCAATTCTTTACCCAGGCTGTCATCTTGGGACCCACTCCCAGGCTGGCTAACTTGTATATTAATCTTTTGTGTGGGACTGTGTCAAATGCCTTGCTAAAGTCTAGGTAGGCCATGTCCACAGCCCCTCCCTGATCAACTACTTTGGTCACCCAGTCAAAGAAATCTATCAGATTTGTCTGGCATGACCTTCCCGCTGTGAATCCATGCTGCCTTGGGTCCTGTGCCCCTCTGGCCTTGATCTTCTGTTTCTAGCTATCGCATCTGCTTAAGGGGCAAGTTACATAGAAACATAGAATCTGTGGGCAGATAAGGACCATATGGCCCACCTGGTCTGCCCATTTCCCTGCTCACTTCTGCAGCCCCAGATCCTATTGCAATACAAAACACAATCATACAATACAATACAATACAATACAATTGAGGCAGTGTAGCACAGTGGGTTAAGGCTCTGAGCTGCAAATCTGGTGACATCCAGCAGACCAGACCTGGGTTTGAATCCCACAGCTTCCACTTGCATACTGTGTGACCCTGAGCAAGTCACTTAACCTCCTTGAGCTCCCAGGTTGCTCCTGTAAAAAAGCTTTCAGCTTAGTGTGCTATACCTGGTTAAAAACAACTAAATAAAAAACAATATTACAATACAAATCATATGATACAACAACAAGACAATCATAGTGCTTTCGCTATACATGATATATAACACCATATAATTAACGGTCTCCATTTTTTCTCATAGAGAAAAGCGTGTGTTAAATACCGTAACACCCGAGTAGGTGTTACGGCATTCACGCGCTCCCGCTGCATAGCAAATCGCTCGAGACAAGTAAACAGAGCGTGAGCTTCCAACTGTCCCTTCTACCTCAAACATTACTGATGAGAAAAACACTTACTTGTCGTCATTACCTCCATCGCGTATTCAGTCGCCTAAAACACACAAATAATTCATTTTATTCTCCCAAGCCTAACTTATGCAATTCACACTTTTGCCACGATCCCTAACTCTCTCCCTTTCAACCTGAACCTTTCCTCTGCAGGTCAAAGGACTACATCACTGCAAAACAGCAGTTGAAACAGAAAACTATACTACAGAATCTCCACACTCATGGACTTCTAACTGTTGTATCCACTTTATTTGATTAACATTTTAAATAAATAGATAATGTTCAAGCACAATTCTGTTTTCCTCACAGAAATAAACGTTGTTCATCTGCAAGGTAAGCCTCCACGTCTTTTTTTGCAAACTCAAGTCTCACCATAGAAAAAACGGAGCCCTTCAATTATATAAAATAAAATATGGGGTGCAGTGTGTTAAACTCGAATTTAACACACACCCTCGTTGTTGGATGGCATTTATAAACCCCTCGGGCTTTGCCCTCGGGGTTATGTGCCATCCAACAACTCGGGTGTGTGTTAAATTCTTGTAACACACTGCACCCCATACTTTATCCTATATTTACTTATTTATTTGTAATTTTTGACCAGGAAATGCACACTAATCTAATATAGCTTCTTTCCAGCTGCATCCTGAGGGATGGGTTGCATGCGATCCATGACAGGAGTCCGACAAAAATTTTGTTGAACGCCCCATCAGCGACACCGGCAGGTTGGCTGTATTCTGCAGTCGGCTGCCGGTTCACACTTTCTTCACCTGTTTTCATTGGGGGCTTCGCCCCATGAACCCCCCACACACCCCCACTTAAGGATTCTCAACTCCAGTCAGAGCTGATTGGGGGGGTGCAGGACCTCCAACAGGCAGCGTCAGATTCCAGTGGGTCTCCCACCATGGCTTGGTGCTGTAGTCACTGTGGGGGACCTCGCTGGCAAAATGTCACTGTTGGGGGGTAACCAGGTTGCATGAACCTGTTTTACTGGCAGGGGAATGTTGGCCATGACACTGGGGGAACTCTCCTACTCTTCATCGATAAGAGCCATAGGGTCTTTTACTGCCATCTGGACAGTGACCAGAAATGAGCAGAAGGGATCTAGGTTTAACGTCTCATCCAAAGGATGGCACCTCACCAATGGAGCACTCTCTTTGTATTGCACTACTGTTATGACCTCCTGGTCTTCCAGCCCTAGATGTGAGTGTGCTACCTACTGATACACTGACACTAATGACTAACATGAGCATTGAGTTCTGGTTTAAATGTTCCACTTCCTGTTATTCATGCATGTTATTCACACATGTGTGATACAAAAATTAAATGGAAAGCCCTTTACAGCAACATGGAGACTCTGATAATCTCAATATAGATCGCTGGGAGAAATGAGTTTCTGTTCCACAGATATTACATAAACACTTTAATTCTGAATTTCCGTGCTAAACATTGTAACTCTCTCTATGCCCCTTTGGCATGGCAGGGATGTATTCCTTAGCTGTCATTTTGAGACTACTGTCCCTCCATGCCTACTGCATAGGTGTTGGCCATCGTGGGTGGCCATGGTGGGGCTCCTTCTGTGGGTGCAGGGAGAAACCAAAATCCCAAGGTTCTTGGCTGATTATTCTGAGCTTCCGGTGGCAGAAGGATGGAGGGGGCCCCAGCATCATACTGTAAGACTGCAGAGAGTCATTTTGATGTGGTTTCCACTGATGGATGAGACATGCAGTGACATCCTGGTACATAACATACACTCCTGTGCATGATACAGCAATGTGTGCCAAATCCCCAATCCCTTGCGACAACTAAGACCCAGGCCCACCTCCCCCAGCCTCCACCAGGGGTCTGCAGTTTGTCAGGTGCCTTCTCCTTCCCCACACTGGAGGAGGCAATCTGTCCACCAGATGCTTCAGCCTCCTCCGCCAGGCTGGCTAGCTGATGCTTTGGGCTCATTTCTGAACCCAGTCCATTGGCATTGCAAGCAGTAGTGCTACCGCTGAGCTGGTGGGCTGTCCTGTATGCTAAACAAATGTAAAAGGTTATTTCTATGCCTTGTCTTGTTAATGTATATTTCCCAGTCAGGGTTTACAGTTTACCAATTAGCAAATCTCTTGCCTATTATTTCATTAAGTATTTAACTGAATGATTTATAACATGAATGCTCTTTTTTAATTTAATATTTTTAGAGATAAAATTGAAGCATGAATATGTAAATTAATAGTATAAAGCAGAGCTGCAGAATATGGGTAATTAATGTCAAGACACGTATTCAATTTATTTTTATTCTACAGAGTGGAGAGGAGGGGCCTCCACTTAACCATTCAAGAATGTTGTGGGGGGATAAGTAGTCCTTGTTTAGTGAAAAACTTGCTAGCTAATTAGATGCTTGGATGTCAGTAGATATGATTAAACAAAAACACAGTAGATTAATTCTGTTTGAATCTTTTTCCTTTGTATTTTTCATGTTCCTTTCACCTCAAGTTGTCCTTTCGGTAAACATTTAACGCTGCCACCTTTGCTCAAGAGTGTTCTTTTTTTCAGTTCTTTTTTTTTCTTTCTTTATAATTTTCTTCAGAAAGCTGAGGCGGAAGAGAGAGACACAGTTTAAGGATATATGGAATACTGTATTGCTATAATTGTAGTAAGATATGTCAACCAGTAATAAATAAGGAGTATGCAGGGGTTGACTGTGTGATACGTAATTTATCTCATTGAGTTGATAGTGACTGCTGGTGACCTCATGAGTGGCATAACATAGCAGAGCCACAAGTGATGTGACCTGTAGTCACTGTCAATGAGTAGAGATAAATTACGTATCACACAGCTGAACCGCTGCATATTCGATTTATGCAGCTGGCCTCTGTTGGTCTGTGGGGTGGAATTTTAAAAAGAAAAGGTAGTTGTGTTGTCATTTCAAAATGTCTGAGGGTTTATTTGGTGACCGTGTACTGTGCTGCTTTGCCTCGGAAGATAGCTGCTAAGGATGCGGCTGTGTGGACGCCACATCGATGTGCTGACATTGCTGCTGATTGGTGCGGCCCTCAACTTTTTAAACTAGTACAGGAAAAAAATGGTGGCTATGTTTAGCGAGCGGTGCTGGGGGGACTGGCGGGTTCAGTGGAGGCATGTAGACTCATTTGGTGTCACGGCATGAGCGCGGGTTGACAGTTTGGGCTACAGTGCAACAAATTTGAAAAGTTGTCCTTTATTGAAGACGGGGTTGCTATAGTGACTCGGGTAGAGGTACAGAGTCTGGAAATTATATCAGGTGATGGAGCTGGCAGGGTGCTGGCGGCGGTCACTATGAGAGTGGAAAAAACTGTGAAGGACACTGCAGTTTGCTACATGATCAGGAAAGAAGCAAAAAGGTAAATGTTTGATACCGCTGACAATTACTTGTGGTGGGAGGGGGCCTGTGTTGGAGTGCTGGAGTGCTGTTTGTGCCAGAAAAGTGAAAGTTCCAGTCAGTAAGAGGTAATGCCAGCTGGCGTGGGGGGGGGTGATGACATGTCTACTGTGCAGATAAATGCCTGATGACGTGTCTACTATGTGTACACGGTAAATGTGAGATTTCTTATTTACACATATAGGACACGCATCATCAGCTGTTTATCACACGGATAACAACATTTATCAGTGGAGATTTATCTCTACCTTTATTGCATAAATACAAATGTATACCATGGGGGGTAGTATAAATAAACTCAGTAAAGCAAGTTATTACATACCAGGAGGGACAATAACTTTTTTATTATCCCTACTGGGTTGTTATCATCCCTGCAGGTATGCCACAAGGCCCGAGCTCAGTGGTATAAGTAGCAGATCATGTGGGGCTCCAGTGTGCAAGCTTTCTATTTTCCTCTGCCATATAGGCAACAGTGCCCTCTTGCACTTCTGGCTGTGCCACTTCTGCCAGCAGGGCACTGTTGCCAACATTCAAGAAGAGTCCCACGTGATATCCCCTATGAATACCATGGGAGTGCAAATACATTTTGCAAATAAACAGTGGTATCTTGACCCAATGTGAGCAAAATGAATGAAGCTGGTCACTGAGCATGCTCGGAAATTTAGCTCACTGATTTTGCTTCACTTTGCCGAGACACTTGTGCGAGGAAACAATAACACCAACATTCCACACCAAATAATAATCATATTTTTAGCTACCTCATGGAATATTCCCTATTTTTTATTTCATGGAATATGAGAGGCATTAATCTTAAACTTAAAAGATATACAGTGCTTGGACATCTGAAAAAGCCTAATGTGTCAACAGCTTTTTTTCTGAGAAAAAAACAAGAACCACATCTAAAAAAAAGAAGATGCCAACTTGATGAAAAGGGAGTGGGTAGGGCAGAAGATTATTACAAGTTCAAGATCCTTGTTAGACATCTGTGAAAACAATCTACTAAAAGTTCCAAAAGAAAACATCAAAGATCTTGAAATAGAGAGCTCAACTGAAGAAATCTCATAAGCTATTCCGAATCTGGCTAAAAACAAATCTCCTAGCCGGCCCAGTGGCGCTGAGGGTTGAGGCGCTAGACGCCACACTTCATGCTATGCTGGCAACCTGGGTTTGGAAATGGACTCAGGGTTGTCGGGGGTCAGCAGGGGGGATGGAGGACTGAGCGTCCCAATGGATGCTCTCCTTCTTCTGAGGTGGATTACCAGGGGTACTTCGTGCACCCAACGCACCTGGGGCTGGTGGAAGCACAGATTTTCAGGGGCAGTGGTGGCTCTCCGGAGCCAGGGAGGGGAGGACATTGTGGGCACTTGGCAATGGTGTGCATCAGCACGTTGTCTACTCTACGACATATGTCCTTCGCGCCTACACCCTCAGGGGTAATGGGAAAAAGGTGGAAAAATAGTATACACCCCAGCCCCCCAAGCAACAATGAAACCGGGGAAAGAGTAGCCTTGAATAGCCCAGGCGGACAGAGTAGGAGGGGGTACGAGGCCTCCTCCAAAAGCTGTGGGAGCCAGGCAAGTGCAAAAAAAAAATCTCCGGGACCTGATGGCTACTTGGTCACTTTCTTTCATAAGTTTTTTGAACAGCTATCACCCACACTTAAGAATGTTTTTGCGGAAGCCTTTGCTAAGGGAGAACTCCCAGCAACAATATCTCTAGGTCTAATTAATTTGTTTCACAAGTCTGGTAAGGAGCCAACAGACTGCAGAAATTGCAGACCAATTTCTCTGATGAATACCAGTGTTATAATTTTTGCAAAAATATTGTCTGCTAGACTACAGAAAATGATCCATACCCTCATTGCCCCCCCCCCCAACATACTGGCTTTATTAAATCTAGGATAGCAAGGCAATTTTATTTGTATGAGCCCATTCCAGGGCTCTAGGAGCCTCAGGTAAAACAGATAAATCAACAAAATACTTCAAATTACTATTACAATTAAAATGATACTGCACAAAATTATATAGCAGTGCCAGGCCAAAAACTCAGTATAAATAAATGATAGATAACCATAGACAACACGAGAAAATTGCTCATTATGGGGCTAATTCTCCAAGGGGCGAAATATACATGCGATCCATCTGTACATTGCATGCCCCCCTGTGTGACAGCAGATGGGTGCAGGGTGTGCAGATTCACAATGCGATGCACCCACAGGGCACCTGTCCGTGGCCCCACCCCTCCAGTGCACATAGGCATGAGGGTGGATTGGCAGACATGGGTGGGCATTCAATGGGATGCCCGGTCCCGCTACACTAGTGGATCCCCTGCACCATATGGTGCCGTAGATGCAGGGGCATGAGGCAGGGCCACACTAACTAACACCGGGTGAGTGCCTGGGAAGCCCCCCTCAGCCCTCGCAGTGGTCCAGGAGGGCTGGGATGGCTTGATGGAGGCTGCCCTATGGTGTTCGCCACTGTTGGCGGCTTACTGTAGGGGAGGTGCACAGTGGCTGCGGCTGCCACTGGATCATGTAGCTTGCACCCACCCCCCCCCTTGCCCAGCGCTCTGCACTTCCATGAATAGCGCAGAGTCTGAGAACACCTCCTGCACAGCCCTTGGACCTCCCCGATGCAGAGCTCACCGGCCTGCCGGTGGATCCAGCACGTGACTTCCCCATGCTCCTTTGGTGAATTCGGTGCAGGGGGCATGGTGGCTCTGGAGTGTCCCTTGCAGAATAGGCCCTGAACAAAACCAACAGCTCAAATGTACCAACTGGCCTGCTCTCACTCAATGCTGAGAGGGCATTTGACAACATTTTTATTTATTTAGTTTTTGTTGACCAGGTAAGTGCACTAGACAAATTCTGCCTATTTTCAGGCACAACCCAGGGAAGGGGGATACAGATGAATACCAACTGACCTTGAACCAGATTAAGCTGTTGGTGGTATTTTTAGTTATTGGGGGGAAATTTGGCCAGGGCACCAGAGAAATTCCCCTACTCTTCTGTAGGGGGAGATGCTGTGCTAAATTACTGAAGAAAATGGAATGGATTTATCGGAGAATGGCTTAACCCAGAAAGAGCAGGAGAATCAACGTTGTGATTTGCATGCCCGAGAGCATGCAGCGGGAGCTCATCAACCTGAATTGAGTGATGGTGAGATCCCAGCTATGGATATTGCTTTATTTCCTACTGCAGAATCACTGGACTGGGCTGACACTGCATCAGAAACTCTCCTGATGCAATTGCCTAGCGAACTGCAAGTCTCTAATGTTGAGCACGACAGATCTTCAGCTGATTGCCGGAATGTAGAAGTTAGTTCACTGCTTGGAACGCCTGATGGAACTCACCCGCATATGCAGACCTCTGATATTCAACACCCCGGATGAAAGAATCCGCTGTGTCTCAGGTAGGGTGGCTGCAGCAAGCTGATGGTCACTGGATCCCGGACCCGAGTTAGATATCGTTTTCTTCCCCGACAGTCTCGGTTGCTCAGATCTCTTTGGAAGGACAACAGGAGGCATCTGTATCAGGTCAGCACTCTCCACCTCGTACTGTTAATGATGTGAGTACCGCTTTACTAGGGGCTGCGAACTGTTATGACATCCCCTTGTCTGGGGTCCCCCCAAAATCATCTTCCCCCTCCCTCCCCACAAAAGGATGATGCCAGACGAAGCCCTAGGTTTTCTGATCTTTTTCGTAACAATAAACTGGAACAGACTCCATGTTGGAACGCGGTTCAATTGAGATATCGAGGTGGCCTGTCAGAGCACCCTGATAGGAGTTATGTTGTGAGGAGACTTTTAAAAGAATCAATGAACTTTTTGGCATCGGAAGTCTATGCATTGATCAATATAAGGGGAGAGGACACTTTCGACATAAGTTTTAAGCATTTTTCGGGCTTAGACAAGTTTTGGCACAAGTATGAATCCTGTAAATCTTTGCCCCCATGGCTCCCGTTTTGGGCGATTCCCATAACGAAACCATTATTTAAAACAGTCAATGTAATGTTTTGAAATGGGGGGGTGAATGTGGGGGATATACTATACTGGTTGGAAACCAGTGTGCTGTACTCAGGCCTCCTGAGCCTATCATTGGCACAGAAGGCATCTGGACTGGGGCCTGGCGTTTTAAGGTTAAGCTGCACATAATTGAGAATGATGTTCTTCACATCCCCAATAGGTTTTTTCTGGGGAAGGACAGAGGCGTCTGCTTCTACCCTGGGCAGCCCAAAGCCTGCTATAAGTATGGAAGCAGGAGTCATTTAAGTAGTGCCTGTGACAAAGTTAGATGTGCCTGATGTAGGGAAAGAGACCATGGTAGTGAAGTTTGTCAAAATGTGTTTAAATGTAACTTGTGTGTTGAGACTTGCCATGCCTATCATCAGTGTCCTTGGGCAGGACAGAATAGACAGGGGGGACTTAATAAAGAACACCAGATAAACAAGGCCCAGGAGAGATTTAGACCCCCTCCACAAGATACACCAGCTGAAGAACAAGATCCAGGGGATCAGGAGGCTGGGGGGGGCTAATCATACTCCTCAAGATTCCACTTCACGGCCTCTTGTGGGGGGGGGGAGGAAGCATCAAGGCCTAGTCCTGCAGCTCATGGTCAGTCAGTCAGATGGATACTCAAGAACATGATGCACGGTCTACACCAAGCCTTACTCAGTTACAATCCCACACTTCTGAAGTACCTTCACATATTTCTGACTTTCAGACTCCTCACCCTAGAAGAGTAACTAGGTCTGTTAGTAGACTGAAAGGGGGAAAATCTTCCTGCTCCACCCAAAATGCTTTCCAAATCCTTGCAGACTTGGAGGGGGATTCTGGCTCTGAAGCCTCTTTTAGGTCAGATGTTTTATCAGATATGGAACTGACTGAGGAAGGGGACAGGGACGTCCTGGACTCAAAAAAAAAAAAAGGAAAAAAAGAAAACATGACAAACCCTTGCCACCACCTTAACTCTTAAATGGCAAGTCTGCAAATGGTATCCTTAAATTACTGCAGCATTAAGAATTATAAAAGGACACTGGTTTTCCTGATGTACTGTAAAGAACTGCAAGCAGATATCTTTTTTTTTTTTTACAGGAAATCAGATTTTCAAACTTGACTGATGTTGCTCAGGCAAAAAAAAACTTGGTGGGAGGGTCCCTCTTTCTGGTCCTTTGGCCCAGACACTGCAGATGGGGTGGGGATCTTCTTTAACCATACAGCCATACAGATCACAAAACTTATTGATCTGATGCCTGGCAGGGCCTTAATACTTGTTTGTATTTAGAAAGGATATTCTCTCAGATTGATTAATACTTATGCTCCGCAACTTAACACTGCTAGGGTAGATCTCTTTCACCAGATTAAACCCTATATTTTTACCTCTAAGCATATAATTTGGGGAGGTGATATGAATTGCAGCTTAGATTTTGTATTAAGGACAATATGCAACAAAAAATGTATTGTGACTCCCATGCATTGCAGAACACTGTTATGGTTGCAGGACTTGTAGACAGTTTTAGATCTTTACACAGAAGTGGAGGTAACACCTATCAAAGAACCTCCTTTTCCACCAGAATTGATTATTTTTTTATCTCCAAGCATTTGGTTACACAGGTATTCTCACTTAATCCTTATGAATTCTCTGACCACAAGGTTTTGATTTGTCAGCTGGGACTTAAGCCATATTCCACCTAGATTTCCGTCCTGTCAGAGAAGATGGAAATTGAATTCTCAGCTACTGGACGAAGAGAATGTTCTAACACAATTGAGATATTTATTGCATGCCAGACAGTCAGTAGCTGACATGGTGGCTCGATACCAAATCTACTATCAGATAAATTTTTTATTAAATATGGCACACATAAAAGCAATTCTGATTATTTAAAATATCTACAGTTTCGGAATCAGTATTGCAAATTATTATCACACCCTCAGGTAGCGGACACTACTATTCAAAAACAATTGAATGATACTAAAAAAGAAATGAGGCAATTTCAATATGATAGGGCCGCTTCTATGTTTGCTGAGACGTGGTTTGGCACACAGCAACAACCTTAGAAAGATCCATATGCCGCCTGTAAACAAAAATTAGATTAAAACTAATGATGGGCTTGATAGATTCAATTGGCCAGGTTCGGAATATGGATATAGAAATGTTGGAAGTAATTGATCAATATTAACGACACTTTTTAGCACCCCTTATAATTCAACTGCTGCATGGGATGATGTTTTTCATTTTTCCATTCCTACTATTCCTGAGTCAATCTTACAAACATCAGATGTCCCAATTACAAAATCTGAAGTTCTCACTACTATAAACGTCTTAAATAATGGAATATCACCCGGAGAGGATGGTATTACAAAAAAATTCTATAAGGCATTCAAAGATGACCTCAGTAACATTTTGCCTTTCTTTTACAATGATATTTTACAATTTGGAGCAGGAGTTCATAGCTTTAATTCTGCCTTAATTACATTTTTATACAAAAAAGGGGATTGTACTTCCTTAGGTAATTGGAGACGGATCAGTCTGCTTAATACAGACTACAAGATTCTTTCCTCAGTTCTTTGTAAACGATTACAGGCCGTTGCAGAAATAGTAATTCATCTTGCCCAAACCTGTTCGATACCTCAGAGATCAATACAACAAAATGTCGGTTTACTACGAGACGTGTGAATATGGAAAGCAAAACAAACGATCAGGGTATGTGCTGGCATTAGATCAGTCTAATTCTTTTGACAGAGTTTCACATAGTTTTTTTATTTCAAGTGTTATCCAAATATGGTATTTCCCCCACTTTTGTTAATTACATAAAAACATTGTATGCTGATGCAACACTTTACCCTTCTGTGAATAATTTAATCGGTACGGGGTTAAGCTAAAACAAGGGGTCCGGCAAGGGTGCCCCATAAGCCCTTTGCTATATACATTTATACTGGATCCTATTATTAGGGGAAATTGTTTCTGATCAACACATATGAGGACTGACTCCCTCTTCATTTATTCCTGAACAAAAGATATCAGCCTATGCAGATAATGTTTGCTTATTTCTAAAGGATGTCCCATCAGGTCAGGCTGCATTACAGAAATTTGGCTAATTTTCTGCAATAAATGGTACTATTCTAAACACTAAAAAATGAGTGGGTTTTGCAATAGGTGGTGCTACGCCTAGCCTAAACATTGGGGAGGTATCAATTTCTGATACAGCTCAGATTTGAGGTACTTCTTTTGGGGGACAAGATATGGCTTATAGAAACTGGGAAAGGTAGCTAGAGGTGGGTGAACGGAAAGTCTAGCAATGTAAATCATGGGGTTTTCTAAAAGGAAAAATGTTTTGATAATAAAAAAAAAATTGCTTCCTGTATTTTTATACATCTGTTATGCTTTTTCCATTCCAATCTCTTTAGAAACAACATTATTTAGCTGTTTTTTTTTTAAATGGTTTGGGGCAGCAGGTTAAACCCCGTAAAGCGAGCTTTCACCTATCTACCTATCTCACAAGGGGGTTTAGGGATGTTTAACCCTTTAGTATTCTAACATTCTTTTTTTATGATTTCTTCCTTTCAAATCCCTGATTCCACTGCATCTCACCCCTGGAATGTTTGGACTCAAACTTTGTTTCACTCCTTTATGGAAAAATGGGAAGGGGGAGGTATACCAAAGCTGACATCTAAATCAGATAGTCCAGGCTTTGCAGTCTCTGCACTTAAAAAACTAAGAGAGTGGAAGCTAGAAAAAGCTCAGCTACAGGGAATTTCTAGGAAATATTTTTATTCTGAGATTATGGGTAATATCTTTTTTGTACAAATTGATTTTCCAATGTGTGTACCTTCTAAAGTATCACAGGCTTTAAAAACCCTTACTGATAGTAGACTTCCATTGTGCATGTGGGATGTCCAATGGCTTAGCCATCATGGTAAACTTGGGGTCAAAGGAAATTTGAAGCATAAACCTATTACTGATTGTTAGTGCATTAGACCTGAATGCACTGGATTAATAGAAACGCAAGAACATTTCTTTTCACAGTGTTCATTTGCTGTTCAGTTCTGGACTGATTTAGCTTCTCGTTGGAACTGGAATATTGCACGCCGTATCTCCTATCAAAGCTTGGTTTTAGGGGATTATTCTGGGTTTTTGGGGAGGTACCATTCGAGTACATTGACTCTGATTTTTACTTATATCAAATATCATATGTGGCAAACTAGATGCCAATTTTCAATACAACATTCCATTGTACCTAATGTTGTTGTAATTAAACAAATAGAACAAGCTATCATAAAACAAAAACTCTGGGATTACGATAATCTTGAGAGACAAGTCTTTTTCAATTATTGGAAACATATTACATGGATAGACTGATTTGTTTTTGTTTTTCCCTACTATGTTATAGCATGTCTAACCTAGTTAATTTATCTAGTTTGATTCTCAAGTTTATAACAATTACTGACTCTGTGTTGAGACATTTTTTGGAGCATTACTATTGTAGATCGATATTTTGTAATGTATTGTATAATTTTTCCAATAAAATTCCTCTACTCAGTGGAGAGGGTGCTGGTGGACCATGGCTTCATCCTCAGGAACTGTTCAGTCTGCTGGTGTACCTGCAGGAGAACAGAGCTCCACTCCTGCAGATCCAGCTTTGGAGCCTGTTTCCTCACAATTGTCTGTGAGTTCAGACACAATGGCTACTAATTACAGTTTACCTGACCTTGCTTCCAGTGCTTCGTCTGGGTTTCTACCAGCTGTGAGTTGTGGTTGAAGTCTCTCCTCGCTACTCATAGGCATCAAGTCCTGGCTGTAATAGATGCTGCTGTTCCTGCCACGTCTTCCTCTCCAAGTTTACAAACTACAGTGCCTGCTATGAATCCTGTTATGGCACTTTCTGCTTTGCCTCCTGCTGCGGTACCTTTGGTGAAACTCCATTGGTGCTGAATCAGCAGACTGTTCCTGTTGCACCTATTGCACCGGCGCTGCAATGCGCTGAGTTGGCGGTTGCGATTCCTTCTACCCAGGTTCAGCAGCTGCATCTGTGCTGCCTGCTCTGGAGATTGTTTAATCAGTTGTGCCCATGAGTACTGTGACTTTTGCTTCTCCTATGCCCGTGGCTAGCCCGCTCCTTGTTGAGCCTTCCATGCCGTTGCAGAAGTCTGTTCCTCTAGCTACTGCACCTTGCTGAGTCCGCTACCTAGCTCCTTGGAGGCTTCCCTCTGGACTGCAGGCTGGAAAAAAGGCGATTCAGGACATTGGGTTCCTGATCCCACCTATAGTCCGATACCTGGACTGGCATGGCATGCAGACGTCCCCTTTGGGTAATGTTGTCCCTGTATTGCTGGCTCCTTTGCCTCCTTCCTTTCCTTATGCCATGGACACTGATTTACATACTGCTGATGTACAGCATACTGTTTTTGATACGGCACTGCTTGTTAACATCCCACTATTGTCAGACTCATCCTCGGCTGGGGAGGGCCCTAGTACTCGGGGGACTTCTTGGGGAGATCATATGGATACGGATGTTCCGATACAGGACCCTTTTCCTGATCATGGAGAAAAGGTGAAATTTACTTGGGAAGGATTTCAAAAGCATGATGCTTTTTGCAATTCCTGTCCTCCACTACAACGCAGAAATGCAGTCCATCTACAATATGTTGGTAAAACCCTCATTAAGGGCTCTCTGGGTTACTTCACTAATGAGATTTTTACTCTTTTCCAAGTGTCAGGGACTTTTCTTTATGATATTAGTTTCAAGACTCCTCAGGGGTTGGACTATTTTTGGACCAAGTATGAATTACTTCGATACTCTGCCTTAAGGTTGCCCTTTCAAGCTATCCCCCTCACTAGACCAGCCATTAAAACTGTTACAGTTTTATTCTGTAATGAGAATGTGGCAGTACATGATATCTCCCATTGCTTGAAACAGCGTTGTGATGTTTTGGAGTCACCTTAACCTACGTTTGATTCTGAGCACTTTTGGACTGGTGGTAGGAAATTTAAAGTCCATCTTTGGCATACTAATGTAGGCCTAGTTCATTTGCTGAACAGTTTGTTTTTGGGTAGGGAAAGGGGTCATTGTTTTTATGTGGGTCAGCCGCGTTCTTGCTTTAAATGTGGTTCCCCTTCCCACCTTAGTGTAGCCTGTGATAGGTTGAGGTGCTTTCTTTGCCTTTCCTTTGGTCATGCCAGTATGGACTGTACAGCTGAACTTGAGTGTAATTTGTGTGAGGAAGTAGGTCATGGCTTTCTGACCTGTCCTTGGGCCACTCATAACCATGAGGATTGCCCTGATCAGGAATTGCTCCTTCTTAAAGCACAAAGGAAGAACATTGCTTCCTCAAAGCCTTCTCCATCCCCTATTAGTGGTTTGTCTGCCCCCCTTCTGGATCAGGATGTCGCTGCTCCTGAACCCCAGGCCTCTACGCAGCCTTCCTTACCTCCTAGTGAGTCTCCTTTGTAGGCCATGCCTCAAGCCCCTGTTCTGGTAACCACCCTCTCCTGTCCTGAACGTTGAGGAGTCCTCTCTCGCTCCAGCGCAGACTGAAGATGCTTTGATTATGCCTCTTCCTGAACCTTATGTGCAGGCGAAGAAGAGGGCTCAGAAACAAACCAAGTCTAGATCTAAACTGGCTAAAGCTTCTTCCCCTGATGGGATTGTTCCATTACATTATAAATTTGAAGTACTCTCGAGGCAATCTCAGTGTTTGGTTTTGGGAGCCTATTCAGATGCTTCTTCCCAACCCATTGTATCATCTGATTCCGAAAGTGACAAATCTAAGGATACAGCCACTACTTGTAGTCCTCTAAGGCTTGGAGTTTGTCCCCGTAGGAGTACCAGAATGGGGAAGATCACCTGATTTTTCCTATTTTTTTCTTTCTCATCCCTGTTTTTAGATGGCCTCAGCATTTGACCTTACTGTTGCCACCTTGAATGTTAATAGTGTTAAAAATGCTCGACGGCGTCTTCTTACTTTTCACTTTCTGCAGGATTTACAGTGTGATAGTTGCCTTATTCAGGATACCCGATTGAATGCCCTTTCTTTGGTTTCTGTGGCTAGGATGCTTTGGCGTTGGGGACCCTCCTTTTTTCCTTTGGATTGGACACTTGTGATGGTGTTGGGGTTTTATTCCGGGTGATGGTTTTCATGTTACTAAGTTGGTTGAAATAGTTATGGGCCATGCTTTGTTACTGGACTTTGTTTTTTTAGATACTAGTTGGAAGTTGATTGTGGTGTGTGCACCAATTACAAAAAAAAGGGAGGGCTGACTTTTTTAACACACTGAAGCCTTATCTGTTCACTACTAGGTTCCTTATCTGGGGTGGTGATTTTAATTGTTTTGTGCATAAGGGGGATTGAGGTGCATTGACTGACAAGGATTTTTGTGACACCAATTGTCTTGAGCGTATTATTACTCAGGGATGTCTTCAGGATGCTTATAGCTGGGTTTGTCATCCCATGGGTGGGCATACATTTTTTTAAGGGTGCTTTATCCATACAGATTGATTTTCTTTTTACTAATAAAGCTCTACATGTTATTTCTGCTTGTACTATTCCGGCAGAGACTTTGAATTAGGTAGGCGTGTCTGCAACCCTAGGAGTAGGCCATCAGACTACAGTAGGTAGAGGTTACTGGAAACTGAATATCCTCTGTTTGGATGATACTCGTTTTATGCAGCAGGTGCATGACTTGTTAAAAGCCTGTATGTCTTTGGCTGGCCTTACGGAGAATTTGATGTGTTGGTGGTTGGAAACTAAACCTGAACTGTCTTCTTTAGCTACACGTTTTGCTAAATACATTACATTGACAAATTCTCAAAGGTATCTGTCATTAAGATCGCAGTTAGGGACATTGTACTCTGTGATAAACTCTCAACGTTTAAATTTGATGTCACAAGTGCAGGCTGTGAAAAAAGATATGGCAGCCCTACAATATTCAAGGGCTGCATCTCTTTCGCATGAACATAAGGTTTGTTCTGCTAGGAAAGCTGGTTTAGGAGATGCATTGGACTATAGTCATAAGCGCTCTTCGGATCAGCTATTGACGGAAGTGGTATGCCCTGATGGTACAAAGTGCACTGATTTCCTGGATATATTGAAGGCGATTTCCTCACATTTTACGGCTTTGTATCCTGCATCCTCCTTGGATGAGACTGGTGCTGGAGATTTGCTTTCTTCTCTGACTTTGCCCCCTTGCTCAGATATGTTGTTGCAAGCCTTGACTGCCCCAATCAGTACTGATGAAGTCATAAGGGAAATTTCACGACTGCATAATAATACGGCACCTGGTATTGATGGTTTACCATCTGAGTTTTATAAGTCTTGTAGTCCCTTGCTTAATGAAATTCTCACTGTGGTGTTTATTTGGACTTTACAGCAGCGTTCCTTTGATTTTCATTTCTGTACTTCTGTTCAGATTTTATTGTATAAGAAGAGATGTAGGAGTGATCTCTCTAATTGGAGTCCATTGAGCCTTCTTAATACTGATTTTAAGGTGTTGATAAAGATTTTGAATACCAGGTTGTTGTCAGTGGCCCCTGCTTTAATTTATCTTCACCAGTCCTGTTCAGTTCCAAGTAGATCCATATATTCTAACCTCCTCTTGCTCAGGGAATTGGTCAACCTTGGTAAAGCTGATGCTGCAAAAGGGTTTCTTATGTCCTTTGATCAGGAAAAGGCATTTGATAGGGTTCCTCATTCCTATTTATTTCATGTTTTGAGGACCTATGGCATTCCAAAACGTTTTGTAACTTGGCTTACTTTGCCTTATGACCATGGTTATACTATACCCTTGGTGAATGGATACCTAGGATCCTATATCCCTATTCGTAGGGGGGTGAGACGGGGTGCCCCTTAAGCCCCTTGCTTTATATTTTTAGTTTGGATCCATTATTAAGGATTATTGCCCAAGATGCTTGAATTACTGGTGTTCACCCCGGTTCACTTGGTGCTAAAGTTTCGACTTATGCTGATGATGTCTGTGTGTTTGTTTCCGATGTACCCTCTGGTGCCAGAGTGTTGCATCATTTTTCCACGTATTCTGAAGTTGCTGGTACCTCCCTTAATACATTTAAAAGTTTCTTGTATCCCTTACATACTTTGGACCTTGAGTTTATGGATTTGCAAGGTATTCCTGTATTATTAGGCACGATTCGGGTTGTGGGCATTGTTTTTGGCAAAGGTGGCAACACACTCCTCAATTGGTCTGCCAGGATAAATCTGGCTAAGCCTAAGGTTGCATTGTGGAAATCCTGGCAATAGACTAAATGTAAGAAAGTATCCATTGTTAAAATCTTGCTTCTCCCCCAGTTTTTATATCTTTGTGTGGTATACCCTGTTCCCTCTGTTCTGGAAGTCACTTTGCTTGGGCTTTTTTTCAGATCGTTTGAGGTAGTCGTTTAAATCCCATTAAGAGGGATGTATTGTATTTGCCTATAGCGCAAGGTGGGTTGAATGGTATAAATCCTATTACCTTTTATTATCGTGTTTTTTTTTTCATGGGAACTTGATTGATCTTCGCTGTCCTCAGTCTCTGTTTTGCGTGATATGTGCAGATCCGTGGTTGACGCGATTATTTACTTGTTGGGCGCTGCCGGTTAGGCAGGCATTGCACACTTCCTCCTTTCCTGTTTATTTTAGGACTGCCATTATGAAACTTAATAAATGGAAGATACTTCCAGATCAGGTTTTCTCTAGAAGTAGTAAATTTCTTTATGGTGTTTTGCAAACTCAGGCACATTTTGTTGTCCCTGTATTCAAGGATATTCCTGATTGCTATATTGACCATATTCTTAAAGGGCTGATGGATAAATTGATACCACCTCGATTGTGGGATGTGTTGTGGCTTAGTAGTCATGGTCGGCTGAATGTCAAGGGAAATTATAAACATAAAATGGTCTCTGAAAGGATGTGCCCTAGAGATACGTGTGGAGGCCAGGAGGAAACAATGGCTCATTTTTATCTCTCTTGTCCTTATGCACAAGAATTTTGGTCTACCCTATCTGCACGATTGGGACAGGCCTTTGGTGCACTATTACTTATGTGGAAATTGTGGGGGGTTTCTTGTTTTGTCATATTCCAATGGATGTTGGTGTATTGAGACTTGTTTGCCATGTTCAAATTCCATTTGTGGCAGGTAAGATGTCAACTTACAATGAGACAGGTTTATCAGTCTCCTCTGTGTTCTTGAGCGGGTTGAACAAGATTTGTCTACACAACGTAGTACGGAACAGCGATGTTTGTCTAAAGCTGTGTGGCTTATGAGGTGGACGGAGGTGCCCTTTTTGAAGGACAAAATTAGATTATTTATTTTTTCTCACACACTGTCTTGCAATTGTTTTCATATGTTATTTACTGTATAGTTTCTTTTCCGTGATACATATAGTACTGTTACTCTGTTGATGCACTACTGTTTTTATTTTTTAATTTTTCCTCCCTATAGAATGTTTTGTATTTTCATTGATTGGCTGATATTATTACTGTAATGTTCTATTAATAAAACCTTCCCCAACTCTTTTTAAGAAGTGCCATGGGATCTTTAACATCCACCTGAACTACCACCAGAAAAGACAGATGGGACCTCGGTTTATCGTCTCATCCAAAAGATGGCATCTCAGGAGTGCAGCACCCCCTCATGCTGCACTACAGTGTCAATATTGGGATATTAACCCAAGTGCCTGGTGTGGGGATAGAACCCATAGCCTTCTGATCTCCCAGCCTCAGATGCGAGTGTGCTACCTGCAGAGCCACTGACACATGTCATGGTTCATATATCAACTGTACTAGTATAATATGGCTTCCTAAACCTATACATTAAGAGGATTCAGATTCTGTGAAGGATCTTAAAATCAGCTGTGGCAGCAAATGGAATCATTTCTCCATACATTAATCTTCAAAGAGGAACATGGCAGGGATGCCCCTTGTCTCCACTTTTATTAAACTTACATTGAACCCACTGGTACATAAGTTACTGGCTTCTAAGAAAATAAAAGGTGTTAGGACTTCCGGCGTAATGGCGGCCCTGTGAGGAGCTCTTTTAAATTGCTGTCCTAACCTCCTCCTAAATTGAGCGATTTTTCGTATTTTAGAGCCTGAGTTCGGTATTAACGAGTGGGAAGACTACCAGAATAGTGAGAAACTCGATCTAGTGCTTACCGGAGCACGGTTTTAGAATGGAAGCTGAGATGAAAGTGTTGGCTCTCCGACACACTCCCCCGCCGACTCCAGGTAAAGATAAGAACCGGAAGTGATCCAAAGTGAGCGGATCAGAAATTACTACTTCTCTTAAGCAACAAAGCATGTTAACGGAAGAGCGGTTCCTAGAGGAAATGGGCCCCATGAAAGAAATGTTGCTTGCCCTAACCTCTGATTTAAAGGGCCTGAAGCTATCACTGGAACAACTAAATACACGGACGAAGGATAATGAGACTAGGATCTCATCGTTAGATGATTGGAGGGCAAGAATGGATCCAGAAATGGTTGCCCTGCGGCACAGGATTAAGATAGCGGAGGACCGGTTAAAAGATCTCGAGGGCCACTCCAGGAGGAACAACTTGGTGGTGTTGGGGCTCCCGGAGGGAGAAGAGGGGCATCAAGCGGTTTTATTTGCTCAAAAATTATGCGAGAAACTGGCAGGGCCTTCTCCTAATGGGGCTGACATTTATAATTGAAAGAGCCCACAGATCACTGCGGCCAATGCCCCCATTGGGATCTCCCCCTCACCCTTTTCTCTTTAGAATTTTAAATTTTTTGGATAAGCAGTTTATTTTGTCCAAGATAAAAGAAGTTGCTGAGTTGCAATGGGAAGGAAAGCGTATTTGAATGGTCCAGGATCTCCCTTACTCTGTACGCCAGAAATGTTCAGCCTATCATCCTTTAGTTTCGAAATTAATACCAGCTGGCATTCATTTCAGGGTGCGCTGCCCAGCTACTCTTCAGATTAACAGAGATGGGCAATGGCACTCTTGTGACTCTTTGGAGCCAGCCTTTAAATCATGCAAAGAATGGTATCCAGATTTAGTTAAGTGACCGGTGTTTAAGACTGATGGGCAAAGCCTGCCATCTTGTGGCCACTCAGCTGAAATGTGATCGTCCGGCTTTCTCCCTCATGCATTTTATGTTTGATTTAAGCCATAGAGGGAGCATTTGAATTTGGTGAAAGGATGTGGGACTCTATGTTAATTACTTACCAGTGGACTGAGTTTAGGCTGGTTTTAGATCTAAAGATTGAATAGGTGGGGATAGGCAGCAAATGGACAAGTTATAAAATAGACTGGAAATGGTGAAGCGTTCCAAAGACTCCAGTTGTATGGTTAATTATTTGGGGCTAATTTTATAAACAGTAGGTAGTCTCTTGTGTTTAAGAAGTAAGAAGGGTCGTTGACTATTACATATGGCAGCGATTTATAACTGATGCTTAGATGTCAAAGAATTTTGGGATTATCATGCTGCCTGAGGGGGTTGGGTATGTTGGAATTATAAAGGCAATTATACTGCCTGATTTATTTCCCACCCTTTCGTATGTGGTCCTGTTTCTAAGCTGTTAGCACCGTTCATCAGGGATTTTTGTTTGTGTTGGAGAGAGAATTGTTGAACTCTATTTACTAGGGAAGATGTTGCAGATATAGTTAGAGAATATGTTTTTTTTTTAGATAGATTGGGAGGAGGATGGGAGGGATGGGATGGGTAATCCAGGGTTGCATGAGAAGCATTGCACCGAATGCTTATATTGTGGCATGGTCTTCGGAACTGGGGGTAGTTCGATTCAAATTTACCTACAAGGGCACGTTGTATCACACTTTGAGCGTGCCCGGGGGGTAGTTTTTGGGGTTAAAGATCAGATTTTGGGATTGGGTTATGTAGTTGGGATCTTGGGGTGTATATGGGGGAGAGGGTCCATGGTCAGTCTCTGTAAAAATTATTTTTATGTAAGGACAATCCTGCAGGCCACTTCTCAAATGAGTGATTTTGAAAGGTTCCCCTCCTTTATGCAGACAAGTGGGTATGAGAATTGCGTCATGGAATGTCAAAGGGGCAAGGGTTAGATTAAAATGACATCAAATCCTTAAACATTTAGCTTTATTGCATTTAGATTTGGCTCTCCTTCAAGAGACACACCTGTTAGCTGGGGAAAGTAATTTGTTACATAGAGAACACATTGGGCAGGCTTTTGCGGTGGGGAACTCCACCTCCCAAAGAGGAGTCGCAATATTAGTTACTAAAGGGGTACAGTTTCAACCTTTACAAGAAATAGGTGACCCGCAGGGGTGATTTTTGGTAATTAGAGGGTTGCTGAATCATGGAGAGCTTATTATAGGGACAATCTATGGGCCAAATTGTGCTTCTCCTGAATTTTTTTCCCAAATAGCTGTTAAATTAGCTCCCTTCAAACATCTCCCAATAATACTAGCTGGGGATTGGAATCTTACCTACGAGGATAAGATGGACAGAACTACTAGGAGTAGTCAGACACTATCCCCAGCACAGAAATCTTTGCATGAAATAATGGAGGGTTTGGGCCTGTTGGACCCGTGGCGCTTCCTTTATCCACATAGGAAGGAGTATACATTTTACTCGGCTAGCCACAAATCATATTCTCATCTGGATTTTTTTCTGGTTAGTCGAGCTATTCTGATGGGCTCAGTAGCCTCCAGAATTTCCCCTAGGGTGCTATCAGACCACTCTTTGGTGTGGTTTGAAGGGAGCTTACCTCAAGGCATTCCTAAACAAACTCAATGGAAGCTTAATATCCAATTATTATCGCAAGAGAAAATAGTGGACAGGATACGTATACACTAATTAACCAATATTTAGAGCATAATAGGGGCTCGGTAATGGCATATGATCAGTTATGGTGTTCCCCAAAGTGTTATTTGAGAGGTGAGTTTATAAGATTGGCGGCTACCCGCAAAAGGGTGAGGGATAAGGCTGCTAAATCTTTGTTAGACTCTATTCAGAACCTGGAGAGTAGGACTAACCTTTGCCCAACTGATGATGATATGCATCAGCTTACGGTCCTCAAAGAGCAATATGCAAATCTGTTAAGGGAAAAGGCTGAATATGCGCTGTTTAAAACACACATTAGATACTTGGATCAGGGAGATAAGGTGGGACACCTTTTGGCTCTGAAATTGAGACAGCAAGAGGAGTCTAGGCTGATCACATGTCTAACCACGGGGGCTGGGGGGAATATTGTAGTCACGCCTAAAGCTATAGTGGACGAATTTGAAAACTTTTATAAAAAGTTATATGGCTATTCAGATAATATTATTACTTCCACAGAGATTCAACAATATTTGTCTAAATTTTCCCTTCCCACCCTTAGTCAAGATCAAAAGACCCAGTTGAATTCCCCTATATCGGCGGCTGAGATAACAAGGGCTATTCAGTCCTTATCGCCTAATAAGGCTCCGGGACCAGATGGGTTCCCATCAAATTTTTATTGTACATTTGAGAAGGAGCTTACTCCTATTCTTCAGGAGTTATATGGACATGTTTGTGCTCAGGGTATTGTTGATCTGACATTACTAGAAGCAATTATTATTGTATTGCCTAAACCGGGGAAGCCTAAAGATAAAGTTTCTAATTACAGGCTGATTTCCTTGATGAACTATGATGTTAAGATCTTAGCTAAGATCTTGGCATCTAGAATTACTAAGGCTTGGGATAACTTAATTAGTCCTGAACAAATAGGATTTATTGGTGGCAGAAATCCCCTAGATAATTTTGAGAAACTGGCCCACATTTTCTCCGTATCCAGGGACGCACATTGTCCGATGGCTCTTGTCTCCCTGGATGCGGAGAAAGCTTGTGACAGGGTAAGTTGGAATTTTTTGTTTAACACTATGGACCAACTTGGTTTCCTCTCAGAATTTACTGGGTGGATTAAACATTTATATTCTAACCCTAGAGCCAGAATTTATTGCAACGGGATTTTTTCTAACAGTTTTCCACTACTTTTTGGAACGAGGCAAGGGTGTCCACTCTCACCTTTGTTGTTTAATTTGTATCTGGAACCCTTGATTCGCAGTTTGAAATTATCCCCAGAGATAGTCGGAATCCCAATTGGTCCATTTGATCTGAAATTATCGGCTTATGCGGACGATCTCCTACTTCATATATCAGACCCAGTCAAGGTTATACCGAAAATGTTGGATATAATAGGAGAATTTTGTAGGTTTTCTAATTATAAGTTGAATATTAGTAAGACCGAAATTATGCCACTTAATGTATACTTACAAAAAGGTGATATAAGTGGGTTCCGGATGACCTGGACTAATAGACTTAAATATTTGGGTATTACTTTAGCGGCATCAGGCTCTCTTCTGAAGAAATAAAACCTAGATTATCTCCTACTAACTATTCGGCAGGACTTAATCAGATGGTCCCCTCTATACATGTCACTTCAAGGGAGAGTTAATGTTATCAAAATGAATGTGTTACCTACAGTGTGTTATCCTTTGAATATGCTGAACATATATCTTCCTTATACATGGTTTTGGAGGCTTCATAGCATGATCACGAGATTTTTGTGGCAAACTAAACCCCCGCAAAAATCCTATAATCATCTGAGTGCCCCAAAAGATCTGGGTGGCTTGAAGCTTCCAAATTTTTATTACGATTATCTGGCAAGCCATATGGCAAAATATATGAGGTGGACAAATACGTCCGTGGAGTCTAATTCCGGGTACAATCCCATATGGTTGCAAATAGAGCGAAATATGATTAAAAAGTCTAAAGTGACACCTGATAGTCTATGGCATGTGCTTCCCAAGACAGTTTCTAAATTGATAGGGTCCATGGTGATCCTTACGTCGATTAAGGTTCACAATCAAATGTGTAGGTCTTTGGGGATTAAACATACTAGAGATGTTTCACAACCACTGTTTGGTAATCCTAATTTTAGGGTTGGAGCAGAACTCCTTTCACCACATAAATGGGGATTGCCTCCAAATACGAAGGTCTGTGACCTAATTGAGATGAGGAAGTTGAAATCATTACATCAAATATTAGAGAGTTTTTATCTTTCATCTAAATGTGTCTTTCACATTTACCAAATTAGGCATCTACTTTTTGCCTGGTTTGGGACTAACCGGTGGGATAATAATGAAGGGGAGGCCTTTCGATTATTTCAGTCCCTGGCTTTGCGACCACATGCGGTTTCTGGTCTAGTGCCTGTCTTGCAGGAAAGATTGTATCAAAATAAAGCTGCCTATTCTCAATACTGGATGGATATATTCCCTATGATCATTTTACCTGGGAGCATATATGGAAAGGTGTATATCTATATAGTAAAAATGGTAGACTTAGGTTGATACAATTTTATATTCTCCATACTATACATCTGACTCCTGTAAAGTTATGTAAAATGGGGAAACTCTCACATGATGACTGTTTTAGATCTGGTCAGGCACAAGGCTCCCTGCTTCATATTTTTTGGGAATGCCCCTCGGTGGCTCCTTTATGGTCTGAGATTAGGACTAAAGCGGATCCCTTGTTAGGGCTGCAAGACTAATTCACTCCACAAATTTGTTTATTGGGAGATTACACAACAGTCGCAGTGAAGGAAAGGAGATATTATATTAATTTAATATCACTCATGGTTAAGGCCTTAGTTCTTATGCATTGGAAAGATCAGATCATTATTTCCTATCAGGAATGGCTTGCCAGACTATTGTATAACTTAAGGATAGAGAAAACTATAGCTAGCTACAGAAATGCCTTGCCTAAATTTAATGCTAAATGGGAGAACTTTCACGATTTATGGATAATTGCCTCATCACACTAATCTGATGCATATCGCTCTTCCCTTAGTAAGGCACTGGTGTAGTCTACTATAGACGGAGACCAAATAATATGCCCTTGGTATACTTTCCCTTTTCCCCTTATCTCTTTTCTTTTTATGTGGGAGGATGTTGCTTTTTCCTTTCAATCCCCTTATCATATAGGGATAGGGATGTGGCCTGCAGGATCATATTCAGTGGACTGGCTTTGGAAGAGGGATGGGAGGGGAGAGGGATAAGGGGGTGAAGGAAAGTAGGGGAGGAAGGGGAGGGGTATGGGTTAGTTATCTACTGCAATTTGTATTTAGTAGGTCTAATGTTCACTTGCTGTGTAATTTAATGCAGTATTTGTATGTTGGAATTGTATATGGAAATTGAATAAAACATATTCAATTTTAAAAAATAAAATAAAAGGTGTTAAAGCATTCGTCAAGAAACACAAGGGGCAGGATTTTCAAAAGCTTTAGATGCTGCTGACGGTACGGCAAATGGGGCTTGTGGCGATCTAATGGGACTTTCTATTCTGTGCAGTAATTACCTCAAGTTAGACCAACTTTTTCTGGTCTACCTGTGGCAGTCCTGTGGGCAATTTTTTACGGAGCTTCCACCAGATATTTGGCACAAGCTGCCATAATTCGAGGAATCTATCACAGCTGCACCCGAGAGTGTAAACTCAGGCGCAGCTGCAGAGAAGGGGTTTGGCGCACCGCCAGAACCTAAGTGCCGTGGCACAGGACTGAACACAGAGCCCTGTGCCATGCTTTGAAAATCCTGCCCAATGTCTCATACATAGGCAATGTTTTACTGTCATTCTTAGAATCTAGGACTAAAAGATTGTGGAGAAGTTTATGATCATACATGAAGACAAATCATTACTTGTACCTTTAAACAACAGATGCAGAAAGAATGGCGTTGCTGATTTTGGCATTCCTCTGGCAAAAAAATGTATGGATTATCTCCACGTTAAAATATATATGACAACTATGAAGAACATCTTGGCAGATTTATTACAGTTCAAACATAAAGTAAAGTCGGATTTGGAAAAATGGAATAGACTTCCACTAGATCTCTGGGGCCGAATATAGGCCATCAAAATAAACTTATTGCCAAGGGCCTTTTCAATTTTTCTACGGTCCCCTTTTGCATTACCAAGAAGTGGTTTGCAGAAATTAGAGCACTATAGCAAAGGTTATATGGACCAGTAAAAGATGCAGAGCAACAAGCTTGAACGGTAACATGGGTTACAAGTACCTGTTTTTTTTTTTTCTTTATTATCTCCCATGCACGGTACAACAGGTTCCAAAATGGTCATACTACATCAAGAATAGTGATAATGTCCCAGAATGCACTATGCTAGAGCCCGATGCTTTAATGAAACAAGATACTGACATAAGCTCCCTTATTTTTGCAAAACCCATCAAACCGATCAAAAGCATGGAGAATGCTGGTTGGGCAACCGTGCACAACCAGCCTGTGCTGTGACAGAGGGGGTTCTGATTACAGAAGACTTTGAGCGCGAAGTTCAAGAGGTCTTATTTAATAAGAACCCTGAGGTGACAGCTCATGCTAGTTGGGCATGTGTTTGCCCATCCAGTATCATTTACAGCTTATAGTTTCTTGTATGTTTTTTAGAGTCAGACAGGGAGAAACCACACATTTCAGTGTGAGCAAAGCAGCAAAATGGAAAGCGGAGCTGTGCTGAAATGGCTAGATCATAATCACATTTCAAGAAGGCAAGTTACAAAAACAAATTCAATTAAAACAAGTTAGAGTGGACTTATCTGTGCCATCTTTTCGTCTGTTTGTTGTTTGTGATCAAATTTTTGCCCAACCATCTCCCCCATTGTCACCGCACGGCAGTGTCAGGGGATTTTGTATTGTTTTTTTTTTGTTTTTTTTTAATTTGTGCATGTGGCAATTCTCAGTCCATCTGGCCTGAGGATTTCTGATCATCTGGAATGTTGTTGTACCACAGAAGGGTACAACAATGTTCCATAACCTTTGAACTATGGTAGAGCAATATTTCGGCAACTATAGAAATCCATGCAGGACAAGGCCAGCTATGCATTATATATAGAATAGTGTATGGGAGCCCATGCACAGCAACACTGTGTTCCCATCAAGGGGATGAGATGACATCATATGGACCTCAAGAGTGAAATGTGAGAGGTCCATGCTGTCATCTCACCCCCCTGATACAAATTCAGCCTTGTTGAACATGGGCACCCATACGCTCTGTTGTATAGTGTATGGCTTTCTAGAAATCTTGTGAATCAAAAAGAAAGTGTTTCCTCCTTAGCACATCCTTTTGTGTGTGTGCCTTGCCCATGCATAATGAATAATGTCGTTTGAGCTCAAGATGTCTCCCTGTGGAGCCATGGTGGTAAGCTCTGAGTACATAGCCACTCATTGTTTTTTAATGTGGATCCATAGGGGACTACTGATGGCACACAATAGCTTACCCCCACCTGCACTGGCTGGAGTGAGGTAAGGATGAACTGACTGAGGATGTTGCCACGCAAGCCATGTCAGTGAGGAGCTGACTACTGAGCAGTAAAAAAAATTTTTGTTTGTTTTTTTGGCCCCAGAATGGGACCTACAAATAAAAACTAAAAATAAAGGATTTAAGAAAGTAAATTAAAACGCATTGCGTTTTAGCTTATCTTGGGGTTATCTATCAATGATCATTCTGTATGCTTAATTTCTAATAGAAGAATTGTTTGTGTACTTGCTGAGACCGGCTACTGATAGTATACGAGAGGAGGGAAATGAACGTGAGTGAGAGAGAATGTGGGGAGTAACATAGAAACAGAACTTGTCAGCAGATAAGAACCATTTGGCCCACCTCATCTGCCCTAAATTCCCTACCTGTAGTGCCACCGGAGATCCTATTTTTTTTTTTCAATTGTTTAACCAGGAGTGGCACACTAAGCTGAAAGCTTGTTTACAGGTATGACCTGGGTTTGGACTCTGGCTTACACCCCCTCTTGCTTCTAAGATTCCCTTGTGTCTATCCCATGCATTCTTAAATCCTGTGACCATTTTAGCCTGCACCACTTTCTCTGGGAGTCTGTCCCAAGCGTCCACCACCCTCTCAATGAAGAAGTACTTTCTCACATTTCCTCTGAGCCCCCCCCCATCCAGCTTCATACTGCGACCCCTTTGCCCTTGAGCATCTTTTCCTTTTGGAAAATGCTGCCCTTCTCCACCTTGTTTACTCCCGTGACATACTTGAATGTTTCTATCATATCCCCCCATTCCCTCCTATCTTCTAGGGAGTACATATTTAAATCCTTCAGCCATTCTTCATAGGGCGTCTGATGCAGGCCCTGCAAAAGGCGCAGTGTTAGGCTCAATGATGATGTTTTGATTTCTGGCGCATTTGACCATGAGGTAAAGCAGTTAGCACACGGAGATTTAGAATGTTGAGGATGTTGTGTATGGAAATCGGTGCACAACGTTTCATCCATACACTACCGGGACATTGCGAGCATGGATTTCCATACACAAGAACATCAAACTGTACACTATTATAGAGGGCACATTATTGCACAGTACTCCAGTCTCCTGAATCTAAATCTAGCAAACTCCAGGCAGTAGCCACTGTGGAGAAACCACAAATTAAACATAAACTTTAATTATTAATGAATATTGGAGATAAAAAATATAACTAAAATAAAATATATTTTAAACAAAAATAACATTATACTTTTTAGTGGCCTCGCCTAAAGATTCTCTCTCTCTCTGTCCCGTTATGAAGCAAATTTTTTTTTCAGATTTAAAACATGGTATCTCAAAGCTATATGGCTCAGTAGAGGTTATACTGTATGTGACTCAAATGAACCCACAAACAATGTTATTGGTATCATGTAAATTAGACCTAAGATATCAGTTATTTAGAGTACTTTAATAGAAAACATTAGAGAAGTTGCAGATGAGAACACTAGTCAGCCCACTCAAGCTCTAAACAGGCTTATATTTAGTAGCTAAGAAGTCTATTTTGGCCAAAACCACCCAATCTGGGGTGCAGACAGTACAGCCTAGCAGTTAGAATAACAGGCTGTGAATGAGTGTGGTGCATCCAGCAGATCTGGGTTTGATCCCTCCCAGTCCTTGCTAAACTACAAGAACACCTGGTGCTCGTCCAACTTACCTCCTTTCTCTCCAACTCAAACTTCTTCACGCCGTTTCAGTCTGGCTTCAGAAAGGGCCACTCCACTGCATTCTCATTGTTAAGGCTACGGACACCATCCTCTCTGGAATGGATTGAGGGCTGATCTCCTCAGCTATATTTGTCGACCTCCTTAAAGCCTTCGACACGGTCTCCCAACCATTGCTGTTAACAAGCCTCTCAGAAGCAGGCCTCCCTATCTCAGCCATAAACTGGTTCAGTGCCTAACTCTCTGGAAGAACACAATCAGTAAGAATTGCAGATGCCATATCCTCCCCCCTCCCCGTGACTACTGGGGTCCCCAAGGTCAGTACTCGGTCCCATCCTGTTCTCCATGTTCCACAACAACCTGCCACAAGTCTGCACAACTTCATCTATACATATGTACACAGATGACACCGTCCTATTCGCCACCGGCTCCTCCCCAGAAGAAGTAGCATCCAACCTCCAGTCAGACTTCGATAAAGTTCAACTCTGGTTCAGCTCGCACCAGCTCTCTCTCAATGCTAAAAAAACTGTCACCATGTCCTTCGGCTCGAGATAGCGGTTAGCCCGACTCCTCCCTCCCCCTCCTTCTGCACGCTGGACGGGACAACCCTGGAGGACATCACTTCCTTCCTGTATCTAGGGGTATGGCTCGACCGTCACCTTACCTTCTCCGACCACACTGACACAGTTATAAAAAAACTACGCCCCAACTAAGTAGCCCTCTATAGGAACTGTTCTAGCCTCCCCTTTTCGGCTAGATGGGAACTAGTACAGAAAATGATCCTCCCTTCCTTAGACTACTGTGACATAGTCTATAGTGCGGCACCAATATCCATCCTGTCTAAACTAGACCCCCTTTTCAACGCCTTCTGCCGCCTCACTCTAGATGCCACTCCCCCCGTTCCCACCACTGTGACCTGTACCGCTCCCTCACCTTCCCATCCTTGGAAAATCGCCGAAGGCAGCACTGCTCCGAGTTTGTCTCAAAATTCTGGCGTGGCGCTCTCCCCGCCTACCTTTTCTCAAAACTGTTGTCGGCCCCACACCCCCCATGCTCTCTGGTCCCTTGACACCAACTACTATATATTCCCAGTCGAAAGACCTCGCTGGACAAACTGCCTTCTCGCACCATTTCCCAAAACTCTGGAATGCTTTCCCTCCTCAAATTCATCACTCTTCCTCTACCCATTCCCTACCAACTGCGCTGATAAACTACCTCGCTGTAAACTGTGCCTGCACACAATAAATCAATCCCCCCCACCCCAAATTTCCTCTGCCTGACCAGCGGCACCACCCTATCCTTGGTAGCTGGCGTATATATCTATATCTATATATATCTACAAAAATTGGCACTTACTTGCATACACTCTTGTCTTTCTCTGGCCTGCATAGTTTTAGCCCCAAGTGTTAATATACAGCTCCAATCTGCACTCTATGAATGTATGTATGTAAGTATGTATAACAGTTACATGTAGTTCTCGGGTATGTGCTTTTAGCTGTCTAATACAAATGCTGTAACCATGTATTACCTTTCTTTTCTGTGTAACTGCCTAATAGTTATTAAGATAACCTGTGTGTTATCCTCCCCTTGTACCCTTCCCCCAGGTCGCGCCAGGAGACAAGCATCGTTTTGCTCAGTGTGCCTTTCCTGGTGAATCAATTCAATAAATAAAATAACCTTCACTTGCATACTGTGTGACTCTGAGCAAGTCACTTAACCTTTTCAGTGCTCCCAGGTCACCCCTGAAAACAGGCCTTGGGCCTAGTGGGCCTTACCCGGTTACCAAAAGAATAAAATGAAAAAAAAAAAAACACTAAAAAATGGATCTGGAGCAGCGTTCATCACTTTTCAGTCAAAGCTTTTAATGTAGTCAACTTAAAACTTGTTCAGTATAAGCTGCTTCACAGTTTGTATTATACAAATATTTTCAGATACCTGCCATAACAGGGTGTTGAACAAGGACATTTGCTTCGCACGATTCTGGAATTGTAATTTCATACAGGTTTTATGGAACAGAATAAAAAATTATCTGAAAGGTATTAGTTTCCTCCAAAATAACCTAAATATAGAAGCATGCATAACTGGTCACGTTGATGAATCCAGGAAATGGAGCAAAACTCAAAAATGTACAGTAGCATTAGTAGGGGGGTCACTGTTAGCAATGAAATTTTGAGAGTCTGGCTTCACTATAGGGGGTCCACTTGTGAAGAATGGAAAATGGGGTCTGGTGAAGGCTCTGAAAACAGAAAGATTAACTCGCTACATGAAAGAAAAGAACAAGGCCACAACCTTGAAACTGAGTGGAAAACTATATACCGTATGTTGTCAAGAACATTTCTTAACTACATCTTCAAAAACAGTTTGTTACAAGGCACTCTCTCATTACTTTTCTTCATGTGCCATCCTAACATAACTTCTGTGACAAGGCTAGTGGTATTCTGGGGACAGTGCATAGCGAGAGGTTCGTGTTACCACTGTATTGGTCTCTGGTGAGACCCCCCCAAAGTACTGTGTCCAGTGCTGGAGGCCACGTCTTAGAAAGGACATAGACGGGGTGGAAGCAGTCCAGAGGAGGGCAACTAAAATGGTGCAGGGGTTGCACCTACAAGCCATATGAGGAGAGATTGAGGGACCACAACATGTACACCGTAGACGTGAGGAGGGAGAGGGGGGATATGATAGAGCCTACAAGTACCTCATAGGGGTAAACAAGGTACAGGAGGGGGATTTATTTAGAATGAGGAATTGCATCAGGACTACAGGGCATGCAATGAAGCTGGAAAGGGGGGTTTAAGAGGGATGTGAGGAGGTACTACTTTACTGAAAGAGTGGTGGACATCTGGAACAGTCTGCCAGCAGAGGTGGTGGGAGCGGAAACAGTATGGGGTTTCAAACATGCAATGGTTAGGCATGAGGAAATTTTGGTAAACAGGTAAGGAGGGTTGTTGGAGACCAGCTAGAGTCTGTGGAGACAGAATAGGCAGGGAAAATCTGAGCAGACTGGGCTGGCCAAGAGGTCCCTTTCTGCTGTCAATTTCTATGTTTCTGTTTCTTTGTTACACTCTTGTCAGGGGTCTCAACCACGGCGTTTGTTTATTCATCATTCCTTTTTAAAAACCTTTCTCTTATTTCTTGCTTGCCCTTGTCTTTCCCGTCCCTTTTTCTTTTCTCTTTCTCTTCATTACTCTGCCTTTCAGAACAGTTTCTGAAATACGTCAACATGCTTATTCTTGAAGAGGAACTTTTTTTTTTCTGTGTATCTGTAATTTTTTTATGTTTGGATTTGTTTTATTACTGTATTGAAATAGAAGAACTATTTTATCTAACTGGCATATTAGCTATTGTTACTATATCTATCTGTACTGTGTGTGCTATTTTTACTATTCAATGCACTGTGATTGATAAGAAGACTAATATTGGGATAGGAGAAGAACTTTGTATAGTGCCTTTCCAGAGCTCAAAGTGCTTTACAGTACAAATAAATTTAAATTACAGATAATACACTGCAGTGGCATTAAATCTCTATTCAGATTAAACATTAAACATATGCACATTCCAGGGAGTTTAGTGGAGCTTATCAATTTCCTAAGAAGGCCTGTCTGAACAGTAAGGTCTTTAACAGAGATTTAAAACGTTCCACTGGGGTGCAGAATGGATGATTTTTAGGACAACGTTCCAGAGTCTTGGTGCAGCTGCAGAAAATTCTTGGTCCCCAGCAGATTTTAATCTTGATACTGGGACTAACAGAAGCCCTTGGGTATCCAAGCGGAGAACTCTGGTACCCCAATAATCCTCCTGGTGGGTTGACACTAATTTGCGAATGTAGAGGGGGGCCAAGTCTATTTATAGCCTTATAAACCAGCAAAAGAACTCTAAATTCAGAGCACCATCTAACTGGGAGCCAGTGCAACTCCCTCACAGTGAGAGCAATAGGACTGAATTTGTATACACCACTTAACAGTCTGGCAGCTGAATTTTGCTATAGCTGCAGATGGCATAGCTGAGTAGCTGGAAGGCCATGATAGAGAGCACTGCAGTAGTCAATTCGCAAGGTAACCAAAGCTTATATTGGCCACACTGCAGTTGCACTACTACAGTACATCACGGAATGAAGACACAACGTGAGAAGGTAGAAAAACCTTAAAGGATTTGCAGGGTTTTTCAGGAGCCTCTTGTTCGGGGGGGGGGGGGCACTGAATTCTACTCATATTTAGATCACCTATACAAAAATGAGCCTGCCGGAGGGTCCTTACTGATTCTTGCAAGGGGCTATTTTCCCAAGCTACTTGTTGCTAGGGAACAGTCATCACAGCTGCGAAGGGAGAAAATATGGCTAGGTTTTCTCTGAGTGGTCAGGTCAGCTTGTGAACAGGAGGGACTGGCTACCACACCACCTATGTGCATTGTCCAGCATTTTGTCACTTTGCTGCTATGACTGCATTATAGCCATGTCCTACAGACCAGCTGTTAAAAAAATGAATACTGCTCTGTTCTGATAGTATAGCATGCCTGGGGTTTTGATAAGTGCTGGTAGAAAGCGTATTGAGCTGCGCTCCAGAGGATGCACTTCTCTAGGGTGGGAAGGTATAAACTCCTGCATTACTGCCACCTGCAGGACCACAAGAAGTAGTGCAGCCAGAGAGTGCTTGAGAAATAGTCAGGCGTGGGCCATCATTGCTGTGATACAGGAGTCCTGGTGCTAGCACAGTGCCTCCAGAAGCAGGGTGGTGGAGGTACATGGAGAAAGAAGGGGAAAGTTATGGGGCTCAGAGCCGAACAAAGCCTGAGTCATATTTGCTAATGATTTTCCCACTAACTCTAATGAATAAACAGACCAAATATCCCCTCTGCATCCTCTTCACCATAGCAAATAAATAAACTGCAGAGCATTGGCTTACCTCTGTGGTCCCTGTAATACAGATATGGTGATCTTTGCTTAATTCTATCTATAAAATGAAACAACTGGCACACAATGTAAATGGTGAAGTAGATTTATTCTTAAAAATACGGGTGTCATGGGTCAATTATATTATGAGACAAGACCCTGAATATATGTGCTGGTCAACTTTTTAAAATAACCGTGCACTGAAGTAAGTGTTGCTTACTTGCTTGTATGCCTGCTTGTACCTAGAGATGTAGTTGCAAGGGAGCAGAATGATCTGCTCTGCAGCTAGGCATACCTACATAGACTGCGGCCATTATACAGTATTATAAAAGAAAATAAAAATTAAATTTACAAAAAAAGAGCTGAACGAAACCACTGTTTGTAGCCTCGCTCAGTGGCATCATGGCAGATAGAGGAGGTGTACCACAGTGCTAAAGGGCATGGTAATTTGGCAATACCAACTCATCGCAACCCCCCCAACCAACCACAGTGGAGACATATGCATTCAACGCGTATTTATGTATGTCTGTATTTATTTATTTGAAAAATGAGTGACCAGGAGAGACACACTGAGCCGAAGCTTGTTTCCACGTATGACCCAGGACGAAGGGGTTTCGGGGGTGGACAAGGACAAGCAATACAGGAAAACAGTAATGACAATAGATGAGGCTGTCCCATTGGTACAATGGCAGAGCTACTGCCCGTGACACCCATGGCCTAGGTTTGGGAATTAGCCAGTGTCGTCAGGGGACAGCCGGACAGCCCCAGGGATATTCTCCTTCTCTGGGGAGGGAGGGAAAGGGTCGCCACCACAGCAGTGCTACCTAATGACCACAGGTGAAGCTGCTGGTTGACGCGCCTTAGCAGATGGGAGACGCTGGCTGATGCACCGCAGCAGCACGTTCGGCATATAAAGTTGCGCTTACGCATTACAGCCTCTACTATCTCGAGGGAAAGGCACAAAAACAGGGAGAATGGCCCCGGCATCCAAAGACGATAGGCCCCAGTATATCTCAGCCCTGCCATACAGCCACACTGCCTACTGTTAAAGAACCCTTTTCAGGGGGAATAAGTCCCCTACCCCACCGGAGGGGGGGGAGTGGTAAACCATGGACAACCGGAGATGGCAGGTAAGCTGATGCAGGGGGTCGGCAAAACTTGGGAGATCCTGTGGGAGTCAGGTGACGGGGATTAGAAGGAGGAACATTAAGTACGGTTGAAAAAAATTATAATAGATATAGACAATGACTAAAGTCAGTGGCTCAGTAGGTAGCACACTCGCCTCTGAGGCCGCGAGATCAGAGGGCTGTGGGTTCAGTTCCCACATCTGGCGCTTGGGTTATTATCCCAGTACTGACACTGTAGTGCAGCATGAGAGGGGTGCTGCACTTCTGAGGTGCCGTCTTTCGGATGAGACGTTTGAATCGAGGTCCCATCTGCCTGGATTGTGGTAGTTCAGGTGGATGTTAAAGATCCCATGGCACTTATCGAAAGAGTAGGGGAATTTCCCCAGTGTCCTGGCCAAATTTCCCTCATTCACTCAAAATACCACCAACAGCTTAATCTGGTTCAAGGTCAGTTGGCAGTCATCTGTATCCCCCTCCCCCGGGTTGTGCCTGAAAATAGGCAGGATTTGTCTAGTGCACTTACCCGGTCAACAAAAACTAAATAAAATAAAATAAAACAAAAAGTGTTCGTGGCTGTGTAAAAATATAATCCATGTGAAAGAGAATACAAAGTAGCGTAAAAACGCCGATCAATAAATTACAGTTTTGAAGTTAATTCTGTGACGAGCATCAGCAGTCACTGTTAATGAGCTTGTGTACTGCTTGACACTAATATTAGTTTTTAAAAGCAGTCAACCATTACCTTTCATATCTGAGATACTTTTTATTTTCCCTTTTGTTAATTGGAGGACTGTTGACCTGATGTTAATAGGTGTGCTGTGTGGAACAGAGCTCTGCCTGGCAGCTGACATATCTAGTTCTGTTCCCCCCATTGCATCATCAAGATTGCAGCCTCACTGACTGATATCACTGTTGCTTAGGAACAGCCACTCAGTAGCTGCCAGATAAGTCACATGTGATGTCACTGTCAGTGAGCTCACGATGCTGATGATGTAGTGGGGGGGGGACTAGAGATAGAAATGTCAGCTGCCAGGCTGAGAGCTGTTCCACACATCCAACACAATATTATCACATAAAAAAACTTTCGAATGAGCAGAAAGAAACAGAAAAATACTTCAGAAATAAACAAGTTATGACTATTTCTTATATTTTGTGTCATTTTCCTGTCTGTCTGTTTTGGTTCCACTAGCTCTTTAATGGAATTACAAACATTGGGGGTACAAAGATTGTTCAAACAGTGTAACTATTATAGGGATTTGAAGGTGCAAAATTGTCGAACAATTCAGAGGTGCATTGATAAAGGGGAAAGACCAGAAGAGTCTAGGGGCAGGAACAGGACAGGACAGGGGAGTGAGTTCTTCGGAGGGGTAGTTTGAGAGAGAGGAGGTGAGGAAGATGGAAGAATGGAGGCAATTCCAGAGAGAGGGCAGGCACACAGAGAAGGCAGTTTGACCAGCAGAGGTGTTGCAGTGAGCAGTGCTGAAGTAGTGGTGATACTTCTGTAAGTGCAGAGGAGGGCTGCTCCGAGACAGTGGGGGACACGTGTAAAGAGTTCAAGATAAAAAAAAAAAATCCAACAAAGCACTGCAGTCACCACGTGTCTTAATGATATATTTAAATATATTGGATGTCGAAAGCAGACTTACAAGCATCAGATATAAGCATAAAGGACTTAGCCAGGCCGAGTTAGCAAAAACTAAAAAAAAAAACTTTAATCAAAGTGTTGTTTTGTGTCTGTGCATGGTGCCTTATCATGAGTAAAGGATTGCACACTTTTTTTTTGTTTACTTTTGTTAAATTGGCTTGGCAAAGTCCTTTGTGCCTGCACCTGATGTTTGTGCTTCTTCTACTGGCATCTGATCTATTCGGATGGAATGTTTGTACAGGCGGTGAGTGCATTGTTTTCGTTGATTTTGTGTGTGTGAAGGAGTGGGAATCAAAGGGATAAAGTGCACGGGAGGAGGGGACAGGAACTGAGTTAAGGTCAGAGAGATGGGGGGGGGGGAGGCGAACCAGTACTTTGAGAGGAAAGAAGCTCAGTGAGGGAGGTGCTTAGATGACCCCCTGCCTGCTATATGTAAGGTCGAGAAACTCATCACCCGCACCCCATGGCTGGGCAACCAAGATACAAAAAAATTCCCCTTGTATATATTCCCCAACACAGGTCAACTAGGAACCAAAAGGCCATTACAATCCATCCCTCTCAGGAGGAACATTTGAGGTTGACAGATTAATCACTTATCACCCCCTCCTGTTGCAACTGAAATCCAGAAATCCATAATACCCCCCCCCCAAGCTACTATGTCTGAAGTTAAGTAACTCACCACATATCCCCCATCTTGTTCAACTAAGGTCCAGAAGCTGATGGCATCTGACCAGTTTTGTTATTTCAGGGTTGTGGAACTAGTGCTCGGATTCAAACTGTGATCATTCTGTAGTGATGTGACTCTCTAATGGTAATCACTGCCATGTTGAGTCACAGAAACATAGAATTTGACAGCAGAAGGGGCTGCTTGGCCCATCCAGTCTCCTCATTTTTCCCCTGCCTGTAGTTTCACCTCAAACCCTACCTGATCTCTGGCTGTCTCCCCCTTGCCACTAAGATTCCCTTATGCCTATGCCAGACATACTTGAATCCCACCACTGTTTTTGCCCCACATCCACTGTTCCAGTGATTTGAAGACTATTCCAGACATCCACCACTCTTTTTGTGAAGACATACTTCACATCTCTCCTGAATTTACCCCCCTGCAGCTTCATAGCATGCACCTTGTTCTCGTGCATCTTTGTTTCTGAAAAATACTCCCCTCCTATACCTTATTAACCCCCATGAGGCATTTATATGTCTCCATCATATCCCCCCTCCCATCTCCTGCAGGGTGTACATATTGAGGTCCTGTAGTTTCTCCACATAGAGCTTCTGATGCAGACCATGCATCATTGTAGTTGCACTCCTCTGGACCGCCACTACTCTATGTCCTTTCAGAGATGTGCTCTCCAGAACTGGGCACAGTACTCCAGGTGGGGTCTCACCAGTGCTCGAATCGCTGGATGCTGCATGATAACCCTGCTCTAAACGTGACTTTAGTTCAAACAAAGGCTCCCTGGAGGACAAGCAGGTGAACTGTGGGTCATTAATGCCAACATACTCCGTGATATTCTGCAAGGGGAAGAAAAGAAAATAACAGTGCTATTGTTTTCCCCTTTCACATTCAGATGAGTAAGTAGTTAAGCAGACAAGCACACAAAGACTTTTTACTCCTCTGTACTAGCGTAAACACAAGCAAAATATGTCAGCCCCACCTGGAAAAAGCAGTGGAACTAATTATAGTCCAGAGGCATATAGGCTTCATCGTCTGCAGAATAGATCTGAGAGAATAAATGCCTTCATTTGTGTAATTCTTTATGTAATATGATGGGAATTTGGCCCTAGGATCTGCATAGGCATGTAGGAATTTTATGAAATGGAAGAAGACCAGTGTTTCATCTGATCTATGCCCTTGCTGTACCAAAACTTATTTACACTGATATAATTACTGATTAGGGTTGATTACAACCCAAAACTAGTACCTAAACTGCTCAATTACACACACCGTGTAACACAAGAGTGTGTGTAACAGAGAACTGCTTCCCTCTCACACACAGCACTAAGTGTGAGCCACAACAGCTGAAACCAAAATGTGCTTTTGTTTCTGATTGGCTCTACTACTACCCGCCAACCACAGGTGTGTTAATTAAGCAATAATGACCAAACAGCTGGTCATTTCCTGGGGATTAACGATTGGCCGGAGGGGAGGAGGAGGGGGGCCTGAGGCGCAGCAGAGGACCAACCCCCACTGGCCGGTCATTAATCCCCAGGAAATTACTAGCTGTTCGGTCATTATTGCGATTATAATTCTAATCATAATAATGACAGTTTTTTTTTTTTTTACAGGTTTTTCTATTAGTTTTTTTTGTGGCAACACACGCTGACACTGCCACATGCTGCCAGTTCTCTGTGATAACATGTGGAGCTGACGCCGGGAAGTGATGTGCTACCAGTACTACCGATGGTGTCGTGCGGAGGTTTAGACTCGCTATGCTTAAAGGATTTCTGAAATAATAATTTGCAGGAATGTAGAACTGTTCCGTTTTTTTTAATTATATTTAGGAAACTTCTGACAGTAAATTGGTTTGGCAAAAGGGCGTAGAGCATGCAATCAGCTGTGTGGCTGTCGTGTCAGGCATTTCTAAGAGATTTCAGACTGGCATGACAGCCAATCAGTGAGCTAGTTTAGCTCATGAATAATTAATTAGACATAATTATTAATTATAAATACAATAATACATGGGGGGAGTGCTTAATGAGAATTTAATGCACACCCAAGGTGTGGGATGCTACATAAATCCTGAGGGCAAAGCTCTCAGGGTTTTTTAAAGCATCCCACACCTGGGGTGTGCGTTAAATTTGAGGTAAGCACTCCCCTTCCCATGTATTGTTTTGTGTAATTGCTGGGGGATGTTTTTTCTCCAACCAAATTTCTCTGGTGAACAGGAAATTTCAATAAGAGAGTCGGAAGAGACCCAGTCAGCAGCTTGTGTACACAGCGAAAAAGAAATCACTTAGAATGACAGAACAGTTATAAATGAAAAGAAACCTGTTTAAAAACGTGCCCTTTTTATTTTGTTTGCTTTATGTTTGAACTGTTTTTTTTGTTGCTGCGGTCCCCGCTGTCAACGCAATATTATAATGAGCTGCCAGGTCAGAGTTCAGGGTGGTTTGAGGGGATAAGAGTGAGAGAGTGTTGTATTGGGAATCTGGCCGTCATTTCTAAAAGTCCCTGGTGCTGTGTCAAAAGATTAGTCAGGGTCTGATTTATTTATTTATTTTTCTTATTGTTCCACCAGTTTTCTGTCGTTCCCTGCATCGCCTAATGTTCTGATGGCAGCTGTTAGAGGGCAGTGAGTGAGAGCGAGCTGGGCCAAGGAGAAACTGGCACATGTTCACCATTATAACCCACAGATTATAACAGTGAATTATAACCAGCTTCTCCTATGAGAAAAAATGGCCCCCAGTTATTACAAAACAATGAAGAATGGCAACAAGGAAAACTTTTTTTTTAACACACCCTTTGAATATGATACCATTACAAACCCTTTGACCTTGGGTCTTACAGTTTTGGTGGTATAACACCCCTCTGGTGTGTAAAACAATTCATAACACACTGTTACACATGCATCATTCTCTGTGTTACTCATCTGAAAGAACTCCTCTAGTTTTTCTATAAGATCCCCACTGAATCTGTTTGCAATGCATCCCAAGGCAATTGACCCCTTATCCCAACCATCCTCAGCGTAAAGTAATGTTTCCAAAATTCTGGCACTTCTCCCTCTAAATTTCAGCCCATCTCCATTTGTTCTCTTCCCCGGCTGGCAACAAACAACCTACTTGAGTGTCTCCCTTCCCCGTCCCCCTTTATTATTTGAAAGACCTGAATCATAGCATTCCTTCTCTACCTCTTCTCCAGAGAGAAAGAATCCAGCTGCTGTAGCTTCTGTCAGTTCTCCAGCCATTCCATGACCCAAACCATTCTTGTGATGCTACTCTGAACCTTTTCTAATTCCACAGGTAATTGTAATAAGGTGCACAGAACTGGGCCCAGAACTCTATGAGGCCTCACCAGACTCTTACGCAAGAAGTAACACACATCAGGATGTCTGATCGTGCTGGGCCAGAAGCACAGAAACAAAAAACTGCCTCGGACCAAAGTGGTGATCATGACTGACCACCTTCCCCCCTAATCCCCTGACCATCCCTTTGTGTGTATGTCACCCCCACTCAGTGACTTCCACCATTTTTGTACTGACCAGTGTTTCAGACAGCCTGTTCCACCCCTCCACCACCCTCTCTGTGAAGCAGTATTTCCTCGTGTCCCCCTTGAATCTCCCACCACTACCAGTTTCTTACTATTCCCCCTGGTATGTGCATTGCCACTGGTTGTCAACAGCCCTCTAGAGTCCACTTTGCTAATACCCTGCCTGTACAGTCTGTAAATGTTTCAGTCATGTCCCCCTGCTCCCTTCTGGTCTCCAAGGAGTACATGTTGAGGCAGTTTTAACCTCTGTTGATATGTCCTCCTCCACTGCCCATGAATCATTTTGATCACCCTGCACTGCACTGTCTGCAGCTTGTTGATTTCCTTTTTTTTGACGAGAGTTCCAGAATTGAACACAACACTCCAGGTGCGGTTTCACCAGGTTCCTCTACAGGGGTAATATGCCCCCCTTTTTCTGCTGCTAAACACCCTACCAGTGCATCCCAGCATCCTGAGAACATAGAAATATAGAATTTGTCAGCAGATAAGGACTGCTTGGCCCACCCAGTCTGCCCATTTTGTCCCTGCCTATACTGTTATAGCAGACCCTACCTGATCTCTGGCAACTCCCCCCCCCCCAACTTCCTTACCAAGATTGCCTTGTGCCTTTCCCATGTATGCTTGAAGCGCACCACTGTTTTTGCCCCCACTATCTCCACTAGAAGACTGTTTTGGGCATCCACCGCTCTTTCAGTGAAGAAGTGGTTCCTCATATCCTTCCTAAATTTCCCACTTCCAGCTTCATTGCATGTCCCCATGTTCTCGTGCACCTTCGCCTCTGAAAAATACTTCTCTCCTATACCTTATTCACTCCTGTGAGATACTTATAGGTTTCTATCATGTACCCCACTTCAAGAGTATACACAGTGAGATCCCTCAGGCTCTCCTCATAAGGCTTCTGATGCAGCCCCTGCACAATTTAAGTTGCCCTCCTCTGGAAGCCTCAACCCTATGTCCTTTCTGAGATGTGATCTCCAGAACTGGACAAAGTGCTCCAGGTGGGGTCTCACCAAAGATCTATACAGTGGTAACACCACCTCCCTCTTTCTGCTGGTGGTACCCCTACCTCGGCACCCCAGCATCCTGCTGGCCCAACCTACTACCTTGTCGCACTGCTTTGCCACCTTGAGGTCGTACAATATGATTAACCCAAGGTCCCTTTCCTATTTTGTGACTGTCAGTACCTCTTCCCAATGAGCAACCACCCCGAAAAAGACAGAGTTCCTGTCACAGATGACTGCTGCTGGGAGAAATTATTCGGCTCAACTCTTTCGCACCATGGACAAGTTATTAAATCCATCCTGCCAATGGTCGAGTTTTTTCTGCTTAAATGCAATGAGTTGGGAGATTTCTTCTCTGACATGGTGTCTCCAATTTATTTATTTAAAGCTGAACTGGGAAAGGCACACTGAGCCAAGGCTCGTTTCCAGCTGCGACCCAGGGGATTGGGTTACAGGAGGACTAGCAACATTTAGTATACAATTCAACCAATTGAAAGACAAGTTATAAAGAAGTACAATAAATACTACACAATGTACACAAATTCGTTGACATGGATACCTACATGTGAATGACAATTGTTGTCAGAAAAAACAGACAAGTTGAGGCTACTGTACAATGACTATTTTACAATATGTACAGAATAACTTTTTTGAGGAAGGGTTGGAGTTGCTATTTGACAGACTTGACTGGGCAGGGGATTTAACTCATTATTACCTGGGCGGACATTTTGTGTCAGGAAAACAATGGATAGTTCAGATGTCATACGAAGCTACTGGAGGCAATGAGTTATGTGGTGAGTGGGGAAGAGTGGGAGGAGTGGGAGGAGAGGGACAAGGGGAGGCAACTGCAGGGAGGGGGAGGTATGCTCTTTATTTGCCGCTTTATAGAAGGGAATGAGAGGGAGTGATGGAGGAGGGTTGATTGCTGGTTCCATAGATGGGGGAGACAGGAGGAGAAGGCTGCTACTCCGGTGGAGGATCGTTGGTGGGGGATAGAGAAGGCGCAGGGGTGACTAGACCTCAGCAAGTAGGGAGGGGCTGGGGCTGGCGAGAGGAGTGAAGAGAAATATGGTGGGAGGAGGTTGAACCAACACTTGGCAATGAAAGTTAAGGAGTGAATGTATCTGCCGTGTACGGGGGAGGTTTAGTGAGGAGAGGAGAGTGCAGTGATGGTTATGAGGAGGAAAGTTAATGGCGAAGCAGCAGAATGCGTTAAGGGTGGTGTCAAGATGGGAGAGGGAGGTGTCAGAAGCTGAAGTGTAGATAATATCACCATAATCGAATATTGGGTGTATGGTTTTGGCTACAAAGGCTTGGTGCCGATGCAAAGGGATGGAGTGTTTGTTTTGATAAAGCACTCCGAGTTTGGGCGGAAGCTTAGTGCACCTAGTGTCGATGTGCTGGGAGAAATCGAGGTGTTGGTCCATTAGATGTGGTATCTGCTTAGGTGGTGTGTCATAGGCCAGTGATGGTCAGGGCCACGGTGGCATTTTCGGTCTGCCTGTCTGGGGTGAGTTTCAGCCAGTTTTGGAGGAAGCGGTTCTTGGGGTTATGGCAGGTTTGCATCCCACCAGCTTTTCACTGGATTTGGGGCCTACCTGGCTTCTTTTGGAGTGCTAGGAGCTTCTGGGTCCAGTTATTTCTCAGACTGGCAGGTGTTCCTTGAGGGAGGGTATTCTTCCACGTGCCCTTAAACATGCAGTGGTGAGGCCCCTTCTAAAAAAAACCTTAATTGGAGACTGATGTGTTGGGGAATTACAGACCTGTCTCTAATCCTCCCTTCTTGGGGAAGATTATGGGTGGTGGTTGACCAACTTGTTGAATACCCAGAGCTGTTCAACATCTCTGAACCTCTTCAGTGGGGTTTTCAGACACACCGTAGCACTGAGACTGCCCTAGTAAGAGTTACAAATGCTCTCCTCATGGCGAAGGGCTAGAAGCTTTGTACCATCTTGGTCCTGTTGGATCTCTCAGCGGCAGTTGACACTGTTGACCACGGACTGCTTCTGGATCACCTGAGGAACTAAATGGGGTTTACTGGCACTGTACTGTATTGGTTTTAGTCCTACTTACTTGGGAGAACATAGCAGATGGCCCTGAGAAACTTCCTTTCCATGGCCTTGATGCTCCCTTGTGATGTTCTTCAAGGCTAGTTCCTTGCTCTGGTGTTGTTTTCAGTGTACATGTTGCCATTGGGTGAGACCATCAGATGGTATGGTGTTGAGTTTCACTGCCATACAGATGTTACTTAGCTTTACCTGTCTGGAACTTTTGGTGGATCTGATATGGTCTTGGTGCTGGAGAGCTGTTTGACTGAAATTAACGACTAGATTTTCTTCGACTGGCTATTTTCTTAACCCAGGTAAGACAGAAGTCATGACTGTCCAGCCTTTTAGGCAGGGCCCAGCTATGACTAGTGGACTGGCCTCGTATCCTTCACTGGGTGGTCAGCCACCCAGAGATGTAGATGCGGTTAAAAATTGAGGACAGCAAGCTGACACTTGATCAACAGGTGTCAGCTGTCGTCCATGCTGGCTTTTACCATTGTTGTATCATCACCAGGATTAAATGGCATCTAGCCCCTGCTGACCTGGCAATGATAGTGCATGCCTCTGTCACCTCCATGCTTGATTATTGCAACTCTCAGTCCTAGGGTTATCTGGAGCTTTGTTGCAATGCCTACCACTAGTCCAGAATGCTGCAGCCCCGCTGACTATGAGCTCCTCTCATAAGGACCACATCACACAATACCGAGTGCACTACACTGTATGACTATGTAGTGGTGCACAACCTTCAAGATGTGCTTGATAACAGTCAAGGCCCTACAAGGTATGGGAACAGACTGTTTAAAAGACCTCTGAGTTCCCTACCACCCAACTCGCTCACTCCACTCTTCTGATGCTGGCTTGCTTTCTGTCCCTGTCTCTAGGCTTTGGCAGTCTGGGGACAGAGTGTTTTGTGTGGCTGTACCCACTTTATGGAATGCTCTGGCAGAATATGAGGCCTTTAAGTCTGATCTATAAATCTTCCTCTTTGCTGAGGCTTTTCCCTGAACTGTTTAATTAGTGTTTATTTATGAATTACCTATGCTGTCTGTTTTAATTAGGAGTTTGGAGTTGTACTTATTGTAAGAAAAGGTGCTACCAAAATAAAGTTGCCGTGCCATGCCTTCCCCTGTTTTATATTCTGTCTCTGGGTTTCTGTGCCCTAGCTGCATGATTTTGCACTTTTTCACATTGCAACCCAGCTGCCATACCCTTGACTGCTCCTCAAGTTTTCTCAGGTCTCTGCACATTCTCTCCACCCCTCTGGAGTGTGTACCCTGTTGCAGATTTTAGTATTATCAACAAAGAGGTATACCTTCCCTTCCGGTTCTTCTGCAGTGTCACTTATAAAGACGTTAAAGGGGACTGGTCCCAGTACTGAGTCCTGAGATACTCCACTTGTTACTGTCCTCTCCACTAAGTGAATGCCATTTACCACCACCCCCTGTTGCCTGTCCATTAAACAATTTCACGCCCAGTTTACCACCTTAGGACCCACCACCAAACTGCCCTGCTTCTTTATTGTCTTCTGTGTGGTACGTTGTCAAAGACCTTGCTGAAGTCTGAGTAGGCCATGTCCACCACCCCACCCTGAATTATTTCTGTGGTCACCTAGTCAACGTAAGTGATCAGGCTTGTCTGACATGACCTCCCTGTGACAGGGTTGAATGAGACACTGTCCCATTTGTTATGCAGAAAGAGTTAAAAGCAAGGATCTGTTCTATCTTCTCCTCTCCTCTCCTTTTCTGTCTGTTGCCTGTCTGATTGCACAATCAGATTTTCTTGTGAGACCTAGGAACAGATCACTCTGATAGTCTCATGATTCCCCCCTCCCACTATCTCCTTGCCTTCTCTTGCTGTTTCTATGTTTTCTTCCCCCTTTCTTATCTATGGTTATAAAAATATATGTGGATCTTCATGCGAAACTGGATTCTCTTGTTTGCAAATATGTGTGTGTGTGTGTGTGTATATATATATATATATATATTTGTATTGTTGAAATGATTGAAAAAAGCTATTTGGAACTTAGGGGGTTAATCCTGAATTTAACCTCCACAAGCTAATTTGCATAGTTGTCAGCAGGAGATTAGTTCTGGGATTCAGTGTTCTATTTTGTTGCACCTGCAAGGAAAGAAACTGTCAGGATCGCTGATACTTTTTCTGTGAAACAGGATGTCTCTTAATGAGCTCAGGAGGCAGAAGTTAATTGCCAGGAAAATACATTATATACAAAGACAGCAATCTTTTGTTGGAAAAAGAGACAGCTTGAGATTTGAAATTGAAAAGAAGCCCTCAGATGAAGGACTTTGTTTTCTCTGTTTGTACTGCCTTTGTAAAGAGCTATCCTGAACAATTACATTTTTTTATTTTAGTGTTATTGATAATAATAAAATGCTACTCACAAATGTTATAACTGCTCCTAGCTTTCCTATGCATCCTTACTTGCATCTGTATGACACCCCCCCCAGGAATCCATGCTGCCTCAGGTCTTGTAACCTGCTAGATCCAAGATACTCCACAAGCCCTTACTTTAAAAGCTTTTCCATTAACTTCCCCACCACTGACGTCAGATTGACTGGCCTATAGTTGCCAACTTTCTCCCTGCTGCTGCTTTTATGAAGCGGGACTACATCTACCCTCCTCCTGTCCTCTTGAGCCACTCCTGTTTCCAGTGAGTTGTTGTGCAGGACTGTCAGAGGTACAGCCAGTACCTCTCTGATCTCCCTCGGCACCCTTGAGCGTATCCACTCCAGCCCCATAGCATTGTCCACTTTCAGGTTTGCAAGTCCTTTCAGAACTGTCTCCTCTGTGAATGAACTTGTGCCTGCCTCCTTCCCCCAGTGTTCTTGCTGCTTTCATGTGGTCCTCCACCTCCTCCCCTTCTACTGTAAAGACCGAACAGAAGTATCTGTTCAGAATGTCAGCTTTTTCCTGATCCTTCTCTGCACAGTTTCTTCCCCCTTTAACCTCACAATCCCTCTTCTAGTCTTCCTCTTTTCTCTTATCTACCTAAAAAAGGTCATGTCCCTTTTTGTTACCCCTTCAGCTAGCCTTTCTTCGGATTGCACCTTTGAGCCCCTCACCACATTCCCTGCTTCCCTCTGCTTTTCGTGGTACTCCTCCCTATCTTCTTCTTCCTTCTACATCTCTTAGTAACTCTTGAATGCTACCCTTTTAGCTTTAACCTTTGAAACCACTTCCCTTGAGAACCACAGCGATCTCTTTTTTTTTTATCCTGGTTTTATTCACTTCTTCTCTGAAGAGGTTTCTTGTCTTCACTAGACCATCCCTTAATTTGGCCCACTGTTCCTCCTTTTCACCTACCCCCCTAGGTCTTCCACGAGGAATTCACCAATTGTTTTAAAAAAATGCTCTCCTGAAATCCAAGACCCTCATTCTTGTATGATTTACTTCTGCTGACGTCCTTACAGTATGTTAAACCACAATATGGTGATCACTGGTTCCCAGGTGGCAGCCCACCTTGATGTCTGAATACTGTCTCTGTTTGTGAGCACCAAGTCCAGTATTGCCCCATCATGAGTGGGCTCCATGACTAGTTGCCTGAGAAAAGCCCCCTGCAGGGAGTCTAGGATGTCTCTGCTTCTAGCTGAGGCCGTGGCTGGGAGGCTCCAGTCTACATTCATTAGATTGAAGTCCCCCACCAGCAGACCCTCCCCATTTTCTGCCATTGTGCTGCTGGCATCTCCCATTGCTTTATCCAGTTTCACCCCCCATGTTGGAGGTCTGCATATCAGTCCAGTATGAATATTGGCTCCGGTTCATGTCTCCAGGGCAACCCACAGTACCTCCGGCCCCTCCTTTCCCCGCTGGTTCCCTTGCATTTCTGTCACCTTGGAACTTTCCCTTAAATACAGCACAACCCCTCCCTCACTCCTCCTTTCCTCCCCTCCCTGTCCTTCCTGAACTGAGTGTAGCCTGGTATGGCCATGTCCCAGTCACGGCTCCCTGTGCATTATGACTCAATAATGGCTACAATATGCAAATCTACCTCCTCCATGATGGCATCTTGGCCTGGAATTTTGTTTTCAAGACTCCTCGCATTTGCACACATGGCCTTCCACTCCTTGCTCCCACTCTGCCTGCAACCCCACTTCATCCCCTTGTGCTCCGCCTCATTTTCCCATCCCCTTTTGCAAATCATGTTCTGGAAGATTGAAGTTCTCCACCAGAGGCACCTCCCCCTTCCTGCCATTGTACTGATAACGTCCCTCAGTTCCTTATCCAATTCCTCCCCCCTGTGTTGGAGGTCTGTATATCACCCCAGTATCAATACTGGCTCCGGCTCATGTCTCCAGGGTGACCCACTGTGTGTCCAACACCTCCTCCCACCCACCCCAGTTTCCTTGTATTTCCATTGCTTTGATACCTTCCCTTACATACAGTATCACCCCTCATCCCTTCCTCTCCGAATTGAGTGTAGCCTTGTATGGCCACGTCCCAGTCATGGTGTCAGTGCACCAAGACTCAGCAATAGTCACAGAATCCATGTCTGCCTCACCACTTTGACCTGTATGTCTGGAATTTTATGCTTGTTTACACACTGTCACACTTACCCACCAACCCGGCTCGGTTGCTGTGGTGCAGAGTGTAACATCTTGGTGTCTGATCACGATAAGTCAGTCACTTCACTGCTCCCTGAGCCACAGCAATGTAGAGGATGCGTTCTAGAGTGGACGATGTCAGCAGCTGTGTAGACAGGCTGCACTGCTCACTCCAGTGTTGGCAGGCAGCCTTTTGGGTACACTGGACTGATCAGGATGTGCATGGAATACCCACCCTTTGAACTCATAGCCTCTCTCAGCACAATTTGTATCGGTGCTGAGTGGGGTCGTGTAGATGCACTTGTCATGCACATCAGGAGATCGAAGCCAGACTAGAGTAGGCTTCAGGTAAGAATGCAGCGGCTGTGAAAACACGGCTTTTATTTTCAAGACTCTTCGCATTTGCACACGTGGCTCTCCACACCTTGCTCCCAGTCTGCCTGTAATCCTGCTTCCTCTCCTTGTACCTTGCTTCCTTTTCCCTCTCTTTTTGAAAATAATTTCCCCGTCCCCCTTGTCCTCTGCTTCACTGCTGTTCCCATTTTCCTTCTCCCTTGGGGATTATTATCCCCTTGATTCCTCCCTTCCTACTTCTTCAGTCTGTGGGGAGGGGGCAGTTAATGCCTTCCTTTTTTCTTCTACTGCACCCCTCAGCAAGTTTAAATGTTTACTAACATACTAAAATGCCAGCAGAATAGGCCTAATGGTCTTTCGCGTCTGCTCGTTTGGTCAGCCCCCACCCTGGGAGCTGACCTTGCTGCCCCCCTCGCCTTCTCTGGCTTCTCCCTTCCCAGTTCCGGATATTTTCACTGCATTGGATTTTGCTTCCAGAACCCTTCCCCTGTACCTGTTCCACCCTCTTGAACCCTCCACCGTCTCTGCCTCCACCAGCCCCTAGACAGCACATTCCATGGCTCCAACCCCTCTCAGTGAAGCAGCACCTCCTCCTTTCTCCCTGAATCTTCCCCCTCCAGCTTCCACCCGTTCCCTCTAGTGGCCCCTCCTCCTTCCTTCAAAGCACCCTGACTGTTCCTCCCTATTTGCCCCTTCATGTACCTGAAGACTCTATCATGTTCCCCGGTCCTTCTCTCATCCAATGTGTACATATTTAGCTCTTGAGCCTCTCCTCATAGGTCCTGTCCCCCAAGCCCCAAATCATTTTGGTTGCCTCCTCTGAACCCTCTCCAGGAGTTTAATATCCCTCTTTAAGTGTGGCCTCAAAACTGCATGCAGTACTCGAGTGTGGCCTCACCAAGCAGTTATACAGAGGAGTATCACTTCCCTCCTTCTGGAGGTGATCCCCTAGCGATGCATCCCAGCATCCTGTTGGCCTTGGCTGCTGCCCTCCTACAAGTCTCCAGTTGTTCATCTTGACATCCACCACCACCCCCAGGTCCCTCTCAGCCATCAAGACTTGTAGCATTTGCCCCCAGAGGTGTACACTTGGCCGGTTTTGGCCCCCAGGTGCAGTACCTTGCATTTCCCTGCATTGAACCTCAGCTTCCACTTTCTAGACCATCTTTCTAGAGCCTCCAGGTCCCCCTGTAGGGCCACCTTCCCCTCCTCCCCATCCATCACCGCCCCCAGTTTTGAGTCATCCACAAAGAGACTCATCTCACTCCTGATACCTGTCCTTATGTCAGAGACGTAGGCGTTGAACAGGAGGGGCCCAAGGACTGATCCCTGTGGGAACCCAGTAATGACCCTCCTTGGGGATGAGACTATCCCGCCAACTACGACCCTCTGGGTCCGGTCCTGGAGCCAATTGCCTATCCATCTGATCATCTGGTTCCCCACCCCCATTTCTCCCAGCTTATCCAACAGACCCAACAGGTTTATCTGAGTAACATTTAAAACATTCACTGTGTACTGTGATTCCCCTCCCAGACGGGTGCAAGCCATCACCTCTGTATAGGCCCATTTCCTTCTAGGTGGGTCCCCAGTCCCCAATGTAGCCAAACCCCTCCTCTCTGCATCATTCCTTCAATTGTGAGTTAAAGCTCCTAGTGTGGAGTACCCTCACCTCACCTCTGTCGTAGATAGGCATCACCTCAGTGAAAGACACCTACATGTTACTTGCCTTAGACCCCTTCCCAGTTCCTTGAACTCTCCCTGCACAGTCTAAGCCACATCACTAGTTAGGTCATTAGTCTCAAGGTGGCCAATGACATCCAGCTCCCTCCCCTGTCCTGCTGCTGTAGCAATCCTTAGAATCTGCTGCCCATTCCTATGAGCTGTGGCAATTGATACACACCTTATCTCCTTTCCCCTTGCTGTTCCCAAATCTACTCCTCTGATAACTGAATCCTCCACCAGAATCTGCTCCCTTCTCTGCTGGGGTCTTCTACCTCCCACCTTGGGGCCTTCCCTACGGAGGACCCCCACATCCTCCCTTGCCACTACTACAAGTGCCTCCTCCCAGCACTCCCATCCTACTAGAATAGTAAAGGAATTTTGTAGGGGTACAGGCTGAGGAATGTGCCCTGTCCTGCTACCCCCACCCTCCCAGTGCCCGCCACAAACCAAACCAGCACTCCTTCTCCTAAGCAATCTCTGGGGCAATAGCAGTAGACCCGATAGCACCTGGATGGAGGAAGAGGCCCTCCAGATCCTAGCCAGCTTGGCCTGGAGACCAGTGACCTTCTCCCTCAATCCTGAGAGGTGCATGCAGATGGGGCAACACCTCAACCTCCAGAACATTTCCCAGAAAACTGCACCTCAGCATTCATTGCACTGCACTGCTCCCACAATTGACTCTTGTTTTATCTACCCCTGTCGACTGTGCCTTTCCCCTTCTTCCCCCTTCCTGTTGTTTGGTCTCTTTCTGCCTACATCTTCTATTGGTATTTACCTAAACACCCTACCCTAGTTAGGTTGTTTCTTGTTTTCCCATTTTTCCCTTGCTTCCCCTAACTTGCTTTGGTATATCACCCCCTGTACTCCTCTGCCTTCTTACTCCTTAATCTTCCCCTTTCTTCCCTTCCTGAACAGTTTCCATACCCCTGCCCCATGTAGGGTGTCTCCCTAGTCCCAACAATAAGTTCTAACTGCTTGCTTCCCTACAGGTGCTACTTACCCCTCCTCCAGTACTTCCTAAACAGCCAGTGGCAAGCAAACATGCTGTACCTTACCTTGTTAGTCGGCAGAGCCCACTGTGTGCCTGCTGTTGCCTGCAGACGCCTGCCAATGCCTAGGGTACCAGTTACTTCACCTGTTTCACTCCTGCTCTCTTCCACTCATGTTCTAGGAGACAAGCATGATGGGACACTCTGGGAGTGGCAGAATTTGTACATGCTTTGGGGCTTCCTGGGTAGCTCTGATTGGCCATCTCAGTCACACAGCTGGTGTTCCTCCCCTCCCTCTAATCCTCTTCCTTTTGCTTCCCAGCCACCCTCCTGAACTCCCTGCCGGTAAAGAAAAAAATCTCCCGCAAAGAAATCACACAAGCAGCAAGTTTACATCTTTGTAGCCTTTTTGCAAATGCCCTGAGTGCTCTAGAGAGTGATCTGACCTCTCAATCTAGAAGTGCGTCGAAAGTCGGGTGAGTTCCTGTTTAAAACATGCTCAAGGCTTCCTGGTTAGCCCTGCTTGGCAAGTCTCAGTCACAAAGCTGGTGTTTCTCCCTTCCCTCTGATCTTCTTTCTGCTGTGTCCTGGCTACCCTCCCAAACTCTGCACCGGCAAACACGAAAATCCCCTGCGAAAAAATTACGCACACAGTAACAGCAGGAGGGAGGTAATATGAAACAAATCTGATAGATTTCTTTGACTGGGTGATAAAGGGAATAAATCAGGGTGGAGCACCAGACTTAAAATAATGTATTCTGGCAAGACATATCTTTTTACAGATCCAGCCAAGGCTCAAAAAGTTTAGATGAAATTAAGAGGGATTTTGCTACTAGGGAGGATTCCATACAGTCTGATGATGAGGAGGAAGGCTGATGCATTTCTTTGCAAGTATTTGTAATGTTTCTACTCCTTTAATCTTCTACCAACTATTCCTGTCCTATACTTCCTAACTGTACATAGCAGTGCTTAATGCTGTAGGGTTTAGCTTACCCTTGTTTAGGTGTGTGTGTGGGGGGGGCATTATTATTCTATTACTGTAGAATTACTGTTTTTTCTTCTGGTTTGGTGGGGATGTGGGTGGTGACGAATAAAGGTAGTCTCACTCTTGGTTTATTACCGTCTTTGATGACATGGCATACAACAGGTCACTTTGTGTTACCTATTTGAGTGTTTCACTCTGGATTACCATCTCTTTGGACATTTAGGAGTTATCCATGGTCTTGCTACATTAGCCATTCTGTTAAGATTTCTGGTCTTTTAGACCTGTCCTATTTTTAACAGTTCCCTCCCTATGCAGTACCACTGGATGAGAACTGTGACAACACTAATTATTGTATTTTTTTTGTTTGCTTATTGTCTGTACCTGTAACCATGGAATATTTCAATGTATTTGAATGTATTGAAGATACTCAAAATAAAAGGTTTTTTTTTTTTCAACTTCTTTTTCCCTCCGGTCACTGCTCTGCCGGGATGCCCTCAGACATCTAGGCTCTTCCTGCCCACCTAAGAACCCACATTCCTGAGTCTCCCCCATGGCATTCTGACCCCTCACCTACCTCGCAGCCGGAGAACTCCTTGGTTTGTACCACCCCAAGGTGGGACCACCTCTCCATCTTGGTGCCCCTTGAAGTCAAGACTCAAGCTGTACGCAGGCTTGAGGGTGGAGAGAATCAGGAGACCAGGTGGGCGGGATTTGGCGGTAGGCATGGAGGCCTGGTGCCATCATCTACCTGACAGTGCAGGGTTTTTCCTTGTTCATGCTCGTAACCCTCCCCCTCCCAGAGGCTCGGACGTGTAATGACGTCCAAACGCAGCCGGGCATGCTCCCGCACCCACCCACAGGACGTCTGCCTACTCTTCGCCCCATCAGTTATGTGGTCCCAGGCTGCAGCACACCCAGTCTCCACTGGGTGTCACTAGCACAGAGGAGTCACACCCCACCCTACCCCCAGGAGAGGAGAGCTGTCGTCAGATGCTCAATCCTGCCCTCTCCGGCCGACCCCCAGCAACCCGAGCTCACTCCTGAACCCAGGTTGCTGGCATGGCGCAAGGTGTGGTGTCCAGCACCTTAGCCTTCAGCACCACTGGGCCAGCCTATAAGTAAAAAGTTTAAAAAAAACAATGCACTTAGGGCACAGAAATCCAGGGGCGGAGTACAAAAACGGGTGGAGTGGTACCAATGACTACCAAGTAGGAAAGAGACCTAGGAGTGATCATATCGGATGACCTAAAGGCAGCCAGGCAGTATGACATGGCAGTAGGGAGGGCTAGTAGGATGCTGCGGTGCATAGGGAGGGGTATCACCAGCAGAAAGAGGGAGGTGGTGTTACCTCTGTATATATCACTGGTGAGACACCACCTGGCATACTGTCCAGAAGACATAGAGTGGAGGAGGTTCAGAGGAAGGCAACTAAAATGGTACAGGGTCTGGATCGAAAGTTCTATGAAAAGAGACTAAAGGACCTTAGTATGCATACCTTGACACAGAGGAGGGAGGGGGGATATGATAGAAACCTTTAAATGGTGAAAACCACCACCATCAAACCGTTGTTCAAGAAAGGGGTAAGGAATGAAGTAGGGAATTACTGACCTAGCTCCCTCCTTGCTCCCCTCTCCAAAATCATTGAAAAAGTTGTTCATACCCAGCTCACCGCCTTCCTTGACCACAATAACTTGCTCTCTGTTGCCCAGTAGTTTCAGATCTGGACATAGCACCAAAACCACCCTGGTCAGGTTCACCAGTGATATCCTCAAGGCCAGCAATAAGGGCCAGTACACAGGCTCTGTCTTCGTGGACCTGGCCAAGGCGTTCAATCTGGTCGACCATGGCCTTCTCCTGGACACCCTCAAGGGCTTGCAAATATCTGAAAACATCGTCCAATGAGTCAGAAGCTACCTCTCCAGCAGATCTCAGAAAACTAATATCAACGGTCATTTTGCTGCTGAATGTCCGATTAAATATGGGATACCCCAGGGCTCCATCCTTGGCCCACTCCTGTTCTCACTCTTCATCAATAACCTCCCTTCCATCTGCCAAACCACCCAACTAGTCCTTTACACTGACAACGTGGCCCTCTACTGCAGCAACACTAGCTTGGACACAGTGTTCAGTAATGTACAGGCTGACTTCAGCAAGCTACATACTTCGTTCTCTGCCAAAGCCGTGGTTCTCAACTCCAAGAAGACCAAGTTTATGATCCACTCTGGCCCAAGAAAAGCTCCAGTCATGGGCCAATCCCTCTCAGGCAATCTTGGTAACATCATAGAACAAGTCTATGAATTCAAGTACCTTGGACTGTACTTAGACCCTCACCTGACCTACAATATCCATATTACCAACCTCAAGAAAATTCATATGAAGCTAGGTCTGTCATACCGAATCAGAAAGTTCCTTATCCCAGCCTCCAGACTATGCCTCACTAGCTCCCTTCTCCTGCCCCTCCTTGATTATGGCTCTGTTGTCTACTCTCCTACTAACACATCCCCCCTTTTCTCCAAACTCCGGACTACATACAATAATATCACACACTTCGTGACTGGCCTCCCCTGGAAGACCCATCACTGTACTCTCTATGCCTCCCTCAACTGGCTTAACCTTGAAGGCAGGTTCCAACTTAAAATGATCTCTTTCCTACACAAAGTTCACCATAACCTGCTGCTGATCAGCGTTAACTCCCTTTTCCCCTTATCGGTTCCCAAGCTCAGTACAAGAGGGGGCCGCCTGTCATATCAACACCCCTTTTTACTGCACCAAGAATGCGCAGAACTCCATCACATACAGTGGCCCTAAGTTTTACAGTAAACTGCCCCCCTGAACTTCAGGCCTGTAGTTCAATTGGCTCTTTCACCTCCTCCCTCAAGGACCACCTCCTCCAATCCGCCACTTGTGCCTGCCCTGGTAGGCAACCCCCCTGAATGTCTACCAACCCCTTGAGTTACCTTAGAGTTTATATGTATCTGTATATAGGCTCTATTGTTGTGTGCACTGTATTTTTTTTAATCTAGATGATCCTGTTGTATACATTGTTCCCTACTGTAAATATTGTAAAATATTGCAAATATTGTTTTTACCTTTTTCTCCGTATCATCAAATTTATGTACCACTGAACGTTTGTGAAAACGGGCATTTTTGCCCACATACTTTCCAGTATAAAACATAATTGAAATTGAAATACCTCATGGGGGTAAAGACGCTACAGGGGGGAAGTATTTCTGAGAAGACTAGGTGCTCAAGAACAAGGGGACATGATATGAAGTTGGCAGGAGGTAGATTCAGAAGCTATGTGAGGAAGTACTTCTCAGAAAAGAATGATAGATTCCTGGAACATTCTTCCAGCAGAAGTGGTGGGGGCAAAAACAGTGGCGGGATTCAAGAATGAATGGGATAAGTACAAGAGAATCATAGTGGAAAGGAAAGGGAAGAGAGACAGAGCTGTAGATTGGGCACGGTCTGCGTTAATAGTGTAGGTAGAGAGAAATGGGCAGACTGGATGAGCCAAGCAGTCTCTATGCTGTCCAGTTCTGTTTCTATATTTCAGTATGTTTAAATTCTTGTAGCCTTTTTTGCAAACATAACTACTATACTATGTTTTGTTGTTTTATAACTGTGGAATACTATGTTTTGTTGTTTTATATCTGCACTATATTATATTTCGTTGTTTTATATCTGTGCAATACTGTTTTGTTGTTTTATATCTGTACTATACTATGTTTTGTTGTTTTATAACTGTGCAATACTATGTTTTGTTGTTTATATCTGTACTATATCATGTTTTATTTTTTTTTGTAACATGGCTTTGTACAGTACTTCTAAATAATGAAATGTCATTGGTTGAATCATAACAGGCGACTTCAAAGCAACCATGGATTAATTCCACAGTAGAACCATGGTTGCTTCTGCAGTATCTTTATGAACCACAATTAATAATAGCAGCTCAGAGACTATTACAGAATCACCAATAAAAAGCCAAGCTAGCATCGCACCAGAACATTTTCCGAGTATCGACTCATCTTTCAGCCCCTTTCACATGCCGAATATTACCATAAATGATCCTGTTAATTTAAATTATTTTAGTGGTACATCAGACCATTCCTCAATGTAGCTGCATGCAGCCAGCAAAGTTTGAATGGTGACAGTACTATAGTGATGCTCCAAGTTAAGTAAATGAAGCGAAAACCTTTGATTTGCACCAGCAGTCTTCTCATGCTGCAAGTTCAGTAAATCCAGTAAATCTGTTAACAAATAAGGTAGTTAGCAATATTACCTGAAGAAACGTTATTTTTTCCAGATTTGTAAATAAATGGAGCCATCTGAAAGCGTGCATAATAATGAGGTCGAATCATGCGTGTACTCCCATGATACAGTACTGTAACTGCAAAGTAGAAATGCGCGCTGTAGCGAGTAACAGTTCTGTAGTTGTATAACTATTTTTTGTAAATAATTGAATATTTGTGAATGTGGCGAGTTGCTGTGTACACTCAGTAGTTGTTTGTTGATGGAAGACACCCACAATATATGTCAGTAGCGCTACATTAGCATAACTATCTTTCATAAATGACAGTCTAAAGCAAAAAAGTGTGTGTGTTGTATTATTAGAGAAGTGGTAAACAACTGTGTATATGTTTCAGTACTCTAAATACTCTTGCCATGTTACAAGAGCATTAAACCACTCCAGACCATGGTTCTACTGTGGAATTAATTCATGGTTGGGTGGTTAGAGGCACTCAGCCGACCCTCCCCAATCATGGATTAATTGCACAGTAGAGCCATGGTCTATCATTGCTTAATGCTTACTTATCTGTGCTATACTATGTTTTGTTGTTTTATATCTGTGCTATACTGTATCTTGTTGTTTTATATCTGTGCTCTACTATGTTTTGTTGTTTTGTATCTGTGCTCTACTATGTTTTGTTGTTTTGTATCTGTGCTCTACTATGTTTTGTTGTTTTATATCTGTGCTCTACTATGTTTTGTTGTTTTGTATCTGTGCTACACTATGTTTTGTTTTATATCTGTGCTACACTATGTTTTGTTGTTTTATATGTGTGCTACACTATGTTTTGTTGTTTTATATCTGTGCTACACTATGTTTTGTTGTTTTTTATCTGTCCTATACTATGTTTTCTTGTTTTATATCTGTGCTCTACTATGTTTTGCTGTTTTCTATCTGTGCTATACTACGTTTTCTTGTTTTATATCTGTGCTCTACCATGTTTTGTTGTTTTATATCTGTGCCCTACTATGTTTTGTTGTTTTATATCTGTGCCATACTATGTTTTGTTGTTTTATGTCTGTGCTCTACTATGTTTTGTTGTTTTATGTCTGTGCTATACTATGTTTTGTTGTTTTATGTCTGTGCTCTACTATGTTTTGTTGTTTTATGTCTGTGCTATACTATATTTTGTTGTTTTATATCTGTGCTATACTATATTCTGTTGTTTTATATATGTGGTATACTATATTCTGTTGTTTTATATCTGTACTCTACTATATTCAGTTTTTTTATATCTGTATTCTACTATATTTTGTTGTTTTATATCTGTGCTATACTATGTTTTGTTGTTTTATATCTCTGCTATACTATGTTTTGTTGATTTATATCTGTACTCTACTATATTTTGTTGTTTTATATCTGTGCTATACTATATTTTGTTTTATATTTGTACTCTACTATATTTTGTTATTTTATATCTGTGCTATACTATGTTTTGTTGTTTTATACCTGTGCTATACTATGTTTTGTTCTTTTATATCTGTGCTATACTATATTTTGTTTTATAGCTGTGCTATACTATATTTTGTTTTATATCTGTACTCTACTATATTTTGTTGTTTTATATATGTGCTATACTATATTTTGTTGTTTTATATCTGCACTATACTATGTTTTGTTGTTTTGCTCTGCTTTATTTGTTTTAGTTAAAGATTTTTATCCTAGCCAGCCCAGTGGCATAGGCGGCTGAGGCATCATGCCTTACCTCCTGTCACACCGACAACCCATGTTTGCCATGTGAGCGGATCACTGGGGGTTGGCCAGGGAGGGAGGGAGAGGATCAAGCATCCAGGGGACAGCTCTCCTGTCCTGGGGAGGGTGGGGACCATGGACCTGCCTTTATCTGACACCTAGTGGAGGCTGAGTGCTGGCATGCTGAGTCCCATATTTTGGGGTGCGGAGGAGAAGCAACCGACTGGCATGCAGCATGTGGACATGCATACTGCATGCCATTGTCAGCATAGCATGCTCCCACTCTGCAAGAAAAGTGGAAAATGGATCCTGGCCAAGCAGAATGAAACTGTCCTCTGCAGGTGCTGCCCCGAGATGGCACCTCCCTAGAGCTGGGTCCGTTCGGGTGGGTTGAGTCACTTCCAGCACCCTGCCACGAATGATAAATCATTGGAGCATGAAGGGAGGGGTTCTGATGCTCGGGTGATGGCACTAGGGGAACGGTATAGAGAGAGTGAGATGGCCGGGTCTACGAGGAGAAAGAATACTGAAAAAAAAGAGTTTTATCCTGCTTGACTGGGACTGAGCAGTCTATTTGTCCCCATGAGTCACTGACCAGCCACCTACCTCTGTCCTCCTTCCTCCTGCTGCTGCTGTTCCCATAGGGCAGGTCCTGGCATCATAGGCAGGACTTCATTAAAACCCAGTCCCACCATCCATTTTCCACCTGGTTTTTTTTGGCCTCCCCCCCCAATGAGACTACGGCAAATTTGGTCACACATGCGCATGGAGGTGCACATGCACATGGGAACCACCAGCCCCAATTCACCTGCCCAGCATAATGCCAGTCTCCCAGGCATCAGCACCACCACTGGACCTCCGCCCAGTGTCAGCCAAGAGCCAGGATGGCTTGCCTCCCTCATCCGGGAGAGGAGAGCTGCCAGACGGCCTCTCATCCTTCTTCCATCCCTCCCAGCCAACCCCCGGTGATCCAAGCTCATTCCCAAAATCGGGTCACTGGCACAGGAGAGGTAAGATGCTCTGCAGCACCTCAGACCTCTACACCACTGGGCCAGCTTTGCTCTGCTTTGTTGACTGCAATTTGCATGATCCTGCTTATCTTGGCCGCATGGCCTCTGGCTTCTAGTATTACATGCACCTTACACGTTTGCCTTTTGTCTTCTACCAGCTCATGCCTGTAAATAGGCATTAATTTGCTAGTGTACCTCACCTTGTAAACAAAAGCCAAATAAATTAAGAAAGAAAGAAAAGCACAATTAGGTACCATGATGAAAGACCATTAATAACAGGGCATTTATAACCAGCCTGGTGACGCTGAGGGTTGAGATGCTGAACGCCACACTTTGCACCACACTGGCAACCCATATTTAGGAATGAACATGTAACCCCTAGGTGGCACTATCCCAAGGGCTATTACCCCTGCCTGCTTGGGTAGTAGCAGGTTAAGGGGCCTGAGTTCTCAAATGGGTGCCTCCACCTGGAGGTCAGGGTTGGTAGTGGTCAAGCTAACCTGGGCACAGCCCTCTGGGACACTGTAACCCCACCTCTTTCCTTACTAGTGGCTGGAACAATACACAATAATTACTTTCATAATACCGCTGATACACCACACAAGTACCCACACTGTCTGCACTTACCACCAGCACTTTCCTCAGGCCCGGCCCTGGGGACCTCCTGTAAAACAAGGTTATACACAGCAAATAACAGCAGTACAGTACTCTTGCACAAACTGGAACCACAGTCAGGGTAAATGCAAAAAACAGTTACTGTAGATCTGATTTATTTAAGAGACTTGAACAAGGGAGGGGCGTGATCAGGTTAATTTGCTTAAAGGCTGTATCAATCAAACAGTTATACATGCACTTCAGGGTCCATAAAAAGTCACACACTCTGGGTACCCAGATGGAGAATGGTGGGCTAGCCAGAAACGTTGCAGCTGGTTAGGGCCCTGTGATGGAAGAAAACAATATGCACAACACACACTATTTGTAATCTGGAGCCAGAGGGCTCAGTTCGTGAAAAGGAAACAATAAGACAATCAGATGACACACTTGTAGATTAGGCTGTTGTTGCAGGGAGCTACCCTGATGATTACTCACAATACCCAAGACTGGGCATAGGCTGGATGAAAATCGAGACAGCAGGTAGTTAATCTGGAGTGCCAGGAGAAGCAGGGCCCACATGAATCGCCGAGGCGTTGTTCCTGTTCAAGCATGGAACAGGGGGCTGATCCCCAGGCAGGTCTCTCATCGATGGCTTTCTCTGTGCAGTGGGTAGTCTGGCTGGGCCATTGTGGCAAGGCCCAGGCCAGATGGAGACATATTTGGATACAGTCCATTTTGGGCTGGATACAGCTTTCAGCAAGCAGAACATAGTTCACACAGTGGGAAACCAAATCACGACCCACTAACAACTCACAGCACATTTACATGTAAGGTAATTCTACTGTACCAGGCAAACCACTCCCTGGTAATGATCGCAAAGTTTCTGCACAAACCGGGGATTCAAAAGCAGCTGGAAATCCTGACAGGCCGATCACATTCAGCAAAATCTTCGGTCTTCTTCAGGTATGAGCCTGGTAAAAAATCAGTGGCTTACTTCGTTCTCACAAACTTGGATTTATTCTGAAATAATTCTCTTCTCTCCCTCTCAGGGGCAGCAGGCAGACATGCAGGCCACAACTCAGGCCTTTCCACAGTTCTCCCGCACGAAACTACTCAGACGGCTGCTTGACTGTCTCAAGCTGATGCTTCTTCAGCTCCCAACTTAGATCTGACTCAACTGCCAGCAAGCCTGGGACTTTCCCCAGAATCCAAAAGGTTTGGTTGGCTGATCTGTCTGTCAGTCACAACAAAGGCTCCCCCTTCAGGTGCAAAAAGGCACCAAAAGCCCAAAACTACAATTCCTGCAAATTTTGACTCCAGACAGCTCCTGTAGTCTGGCTCCATTTTACGTCCCACCAGTAATGATTGGTCCAACTCGGCAGTCCAGGACCAAGATAGTGGAGATAAACGAAACTGTCCTTGCTGCAAAGAAGGCAGGTTAGACAAACTACATTATCATTACCACTCTAAATGATTTTCAGCAAATAGTTACATCTTTCAACAGAGCTCCCTCTCAGACTACTTATGACTGCAATCCAAGCAGCTCTTAAAGAGACAGTGCACAGAGGCTATACAGGCACTCTCTGGCAATCATATTTAAACTGCTAAAATGCAGGACACCAGCCTGGCAGTGAGCATTTAGGCAAGCTCAAGGAAGACTTTTCAGGAACCCCCATTTGTAGGGGGGTTACAAACACATGACGCTGAGGTTGGCCAGTGAGGGAGAGGATCAAGCATCCCAGGGACTGCTCTCCTCTCCAGGGAAGGGAGGACTGCTTGCTCCACCGAATGACTGCCAGCAATTGTAGGCCTGCTGATCATGTGGAATGGGAGAAGCACAGGTGGGAGGTGCCATGAGACTCTGTGGTATGCATGTGCCTCCCCGCACACATGCCGATGTGAGTGCCCCAGCAATGGACTTGAGGGAAAATCAGAGGAAAGTGGCAGTGGGGCAGGTATTCAGGAAGCCCTGACCACTTATACCTCACCTGCCTTGCCACCAGTTTGCTAATGGCTGGAACCAGATTGTTGGACTTTGAGGGGGAAGGACTGCCTTCCCTCTCATGACCCCACCATGGGGGAAGTTGTGGGGAACACAAACCATTTGGTAAGTCCCAGGGAGGCTGGGGATGGTGGGGATCAGAGGAGCAGAATGGAGGGGCACCCAGCCTGTTCTTGCCAAAATGGAACATAAAAACCTATATGAAAAAAAAGTGGAGCATTTCAGTGAACGGGCATCACAGGACAACATTGGTGTTTTGGGATTTGGAATTAGTGCAACAAAATCCAAGAAGTGGCAACTGGAATAAAAAATGGAAACAGCAGGAAATGTATTGGATGTATAGAAGGAAGACTTTTAGGTCAGTATGGGACCTTAATAAGGAAGAGAATTGGGTGCTTACTGGTAGACTGCATATCATAACATATCACAGTTGATTTAAGCAAATGTTCATGGATGATATTGTAACCCCCCTGCAAATGGGGGTTCCCAAAAGACTTCCAGGAGCTTGCTTGAATGCTCCAAGCCTGAATGGTGTTTGGCATTTAAGCCATTTATCTGTGAGTGTTTTTAGAGCCTCTGGTACTGCCTCTTTAAGAGCTGTCTGCTTGCAGACATAATTAGTTTGTATGGGGGGACTGTGTGTTTCTCTACTTGAGTACCACTCGAGCTGCTGCCAATTCACTCCATTTTTGCAGTCACTAGGAGTGCAAAGGGAACCTATCTGAAAGATGTAACTGTTTGCCAGAAATCATTTAGAGTAATAATGAAAATACAGTTTGTCTAACCTGCTTTCTTTGCAGTCAGAACTGTGTTTGCCTAGTTCCCCATTCTAGTTTTGAACTGCTGAACTGGACCAATCAGTGTGGGTTAAGGTAGCTCTAAAATGGTGCCTTGGACGAATCAGAACTTGGACTCGTAGTCTGAGCCAGCCACAAGAGGATTGTATGGGCAGTGACTCTGGGAGATGTAGTTTGGACTTCGGCGCCTTTTTGGACCAACAGGGGCAGTCTATTGTGAGTGACAGCCAATCCAGCCAAGAACTGGGAGGAACTCAAAGGAAGTGCCCGTTTTGTCTGCTGGAGTTTCAGTTGAGCTCTGGCAGTGAAGAGGGAAGGAGCCCTGTGCTTTTTTCGGTGTGCAGTTTTAGTCGGGAAACGTGTGTAAGGCCCAGAGTTCTGGTCTGCAGCTTGTGTAACTGCTTGTTAGGACTGAATCCGTCCTGTGAAGAGAATCAAAGGATATCTGAAGAGTAGAAACCAGGCTCACCCTGTAGAAGACTGGAGAAATTGCTGAATTGCACTCGGTCTGTCAGGAACTGAATCTGCTGTGTGTTCTCCTGGGTATTGTGCAGTAATTGCGATCGGGATAGAGAAGCAGCCTGCCTGGTATAGTACTTTCTTTTTACCATATAAATGTGTGAGGAGGCTTGTGTAGCTCAAGTGAATCCTGCTGCCATTAAAGGACTTTTGCCTGTGACTGTTTACCATATAAATGTGTGAGGAGGCTTGTGTAGCTCGAGTGAATCCTTCTGCCATTAAAGGACTTTTGCCTGTTGCAGTTTGCCATATAAATGTGTGAGGAGTCTCGTGGAGCTCAAGAGTAGCCCTGCTGACATTGAAGGAGCCTATCTTGTTCGGAGGTCGTGAGTACTAATTCAGGGTCGCTCCCTGTTGAATTGCCACATTGAATCCAAATGGAATTACTGTACTGCTGACTGTTTAACTAATTTTTCTTTTCTCTGTGTGAAAGGGCCCTACCAGCTGCCACGGTTTGGACTAGCCACTAGGGCTTGGGTACCCAGGGACAGTAACTGGTAGGAATAGGCCTGTGCACAGAGCCATAGGTAGATGAGTAAAGTGATAAGCTAATTAACCTGATTCCCCCCTGTCCTTGTTATATCCCCCTAAATAAATCAGAGCTGCTTGTTTCAGCAAAGTTATACTGCCTGAGGTATTTGTCTATGTTAAAGTATTGTACTGTGATTGTTGCACTTTATCTTATTTTACAGGCGGTCCCAGTGCCTGAACCAGTCCTGGGGGTAAGTGTATACTGTGAAGGTAATTCTGATATATTGTGTGGGCCACTAGTGGGAAGAAAGGGGAGGTTGCAGTGTCCCAGAGGGCTATGACCAAGTTAGTTTAACTATTGCAAACCCTGACCTCTGGGTGGAGGCACCCACCATCGGATCCAGGCCCCTCAACCTGTTAGTGGCAAATCAGGCAGGGGTAGTAGCCCCTGGGATAGCGCCATCTAGGAGTTACAATATAATTACAGAGAAACATAGAAGCATAGACTTTGATGGCAGATAAGGACCGCTTGACCCACCTAGTTTGTGGTGGCACTAGTTCTCCCCTTAGTTCCTTTAGAATTCTGGGGTGAATCCTATCAGGCCCCATTGCTTTGTCCACCTTCAGTTTTAGGAGTTCTTTCAGAACCGTTTCTTCTGTGAAAGGACTGGTATTGACCCCCTTATCCAAAGTGATTGGATTAGGTACCTCCCCCTCCTCTTCTTTTCTGAATACCAAGCAGAAGTATTCATTCAGTATCCCTTCTCTGCCCACCCACCCTCTCCTTTATTAATCCTCACTATCCCTCCCTTGATCTTTCTTCACTCCCTAATGTGCCTATAAAAGGTTTTATCCCTCTTCTTAACTGAGTTGGCTATCGTTTCCTCGGTTTGGGCCTTTGCTGTTCTGACTGCCTTTCCTGCTTCCTTTTGCTTTAACTGGTACAGTTCCCTGTCCTGCTCCTTCTGTGTTTCCTTATATTTCCTGAATGCTATCTTTTTCTCCCTATCCTTCCCCACCACCTCTTTTGAGAACCAAGGTTTTTTTTTCTTTTGTTTTGATTTGTTTATTTGCTTCACACAAATGCTTGTTGCCTCTGTGTTGGCAATTTTGATGTTTCCCCATTGTTCCTCCACCCCTTCTTCTTGCCTGTTTGCTAGTGCTTTTCTGAGGCACTCTCCCATTTTGACAATGTCAGCCCTCCTGAAGTCCAGTACTCTCACTTTTGTATGGCTTGACTCTGCAGCTGTGTTTATCGTGAACCACAGTTTGGTGGTCACTTGTTACCAGATGGCTACCCACTTCTAGATCTGAGATCCTCTCTCCGTCCCCATTTGAGAGTACCAGGTCTAAGATTGCTCCCTCCCAAGTGGGTTCCAACACTAGCTGCCTGAGGCATGCCCCCTATAGGGCATCGAGAATGACCCTGCTCTTGAATGTGGCTGCAGCAAATGTGCTCCAGTTAACATCTGGCATATTCAGGTCCCCCATCAACAATATCTCCCCTTTTTCTGCCATCCTAAGGATGCCTTCTATAATTTCCTTGTCCATTTTCTCCCCCTGAGACGGGGTCTATATACAACCCCCATGCAGATTGGGGTGCCATTTCTGGTCTTCAGGGTGACCCACAGTGCCTCCTCTCCTCCCTGTTTACCCTTTAGTTCCATCGCTTTGATCCCTTCCCTTACGTAGAGAGCTCTTCCTCCTCCTCCTCCTCCTCTTCTACCCTCCCTGTCCCTCCTGCAGATTTTGTACCCTGGTATGTTGACATCCCATGCATCAAACAACTGCTTTTGAGAAACTCAAAAGCCAGACCAACTGCACTTCACCCATCAGTTGCACTTAAATTATACCAAAAGCACACAGCTTACCGTGTCATCACGTTTTATTCAAGTACAAAAACTGTTAATACCCGCAGCAAAAGTAGAGTGCAAAGCGGCGACTACTCGTTATGTTAAAACAAAAAAAACAAAAACACCATCATGGTGTTTGTAACCACAGCAGGACTTTGACCAGGCCGGCCAAGCAGACGGCCCAAGTGCGTGATGACGCACAGGATCAGCTGACGTTTCGGCTTACGCCTTCCTCAGAGCTGATTGGTCAAGGTTCTCATTAGCTTTTATACAAAAAGGACATACATATTCATGATACAAATGTGTTACAACCTTCCTCTGCTCATTAATATAAAATATCCATTCATCCATCACACGCAAGCACATATACCAGCAAAGGATTTATAAATAACAATGTAACAATAATTCTTCATTTAGTCCTTTGAGTTGTAAAGTCCCAAGTCTGAAAATCCAAAAACATTCTCTTTGGTCCAGCTTATTTGTTAGACTCCCACCACGGGGCCCAACACAAACTTTCTCAATTCCAATAAATTTCAAATTAGCAGGAGACCCATGACCCACAGCAAGAAAATGACGAGCCATAGCATTTGTCTGAACGTTGTTCCGAATTGCTGATTTATGTTTTTGTACTTGAATAAAACGTGATCACATGGTAAGCTGTGCACTTTTGATATAATTTAAGTGCAACTGATGGGTGAAGTGCAGTTGGTCTGGCTTTTGAGTTTCTCAAAAGCAGTTGTTTGATGCAGGTAATACTCTGATACCTTCTTGCACCAGATTTGAAGTACTCACCGTGAGTGAGTGGAGCCCCTCATTTGTTTTGTTTGCATGTTGACATCCCAGTCATGGTCCTCTATGTACCATGTTTCTGTGACTGCCACAATATCCAGGCATCCCTCTTTCAGCAAGGCCACAAGTTCAGGAAGCTTGTTACCCAGACTATGGGCGTTGGTACTCATTGCCCTCCATTTTTTGATGGCCTTACCCCTTTTAGCCCCATCTCTGTCCTTACTGCCTTTGCCTTTTTCTCCATTTACCCCAGTCCTTCTCCCTATCAACTTCTCTATCTTGGTGTTTACCTCACTAACTACCCTGATTTTTTTTTGGGGGGGGGGGCTAGGATTTCCCTGCTCCTTTTCAGTGCCTCCCCCTTGGCTAGTTTAATGCTTGCCAATGAAGCATTTAAACCAGTTACCTAGGATCCTGGTTCCCATCCTGAACAGATGCAGACCATCGCGCCAGTGTAGGCCTGTATCCCTCCAGGTGAAGAAGAAGAAGAATAATAATCAGCATTTATATAGTGCTTTTCATGCAGAGTGTATCCCAAAGCACTTTACAAGAAATGCTAGACTGGTAGTGAAGTGACTGAATGTGTGGTGGCGGCCATATCACACATCAGCACCCACACACAGTCTGGGCAAATGCATGAACCAGTTTATGGGAAGGGGAATGTTGGCCAGGACACCGGGAATGTCCCCTACTCGTTGTGAAGAGTGCCCTGGGTTCTTTTCCTTCCACCTGGACACCCGCCAGGACAGAACCAGGATGAGTAGAAGGGATCTTGGTTTAACATCTCATCTGAAGGATGGCACACCCCAGCAGTACAGCACCCCCCCAATACTGCACTTGGATATCAGCATTTTAGGTGCAAGTCCAGTCCCCATGTGGGATGAGAATCCACGACCTTCTACTCCAGTGGTGGATGTGCTACCAACTGAGCCATGCTAAGCCCAAGATCCAAATGAAGCCAAAACCCTGAGCTCTGCACCAGTTTTTCAGCCATTGATTGAATCCCATGGTGCGGAGCACCCTAGCCTCACCCGAGCCATAGACAAGCAGCACCTCCGAGAAGGTTGTCGTGCATGCTACTTGTCTAAGGCCACTCCCCAACTCCACAAACTCCTCCTGCACTGCTCTGATCCCTTTCCCAGCCAGGTAATTTGTCCCTAGGTGGACAGTGACTTCCAGCTCCCTCCCCCGTGCAGCTGCTCCCGCGATCCTAAGGATTCGCTCCCTGTCCCTCCAAGCCAGGCAGACACCTTACTTCCTTCTTCCTCCCTCCCCCAGTTCTACCCCCTAACAATTGAGCCCCTCACCAGGAGTTGTTTTCTTCCCCTGTGGGGTCCCATGCCACCCTCCCGTGGGTCTCCTTTGTCGAGGTTCCCAGCATCCTCCTTGGTCTCCAGTGCAGGTGCCACCATAGAGGAACCACACTCTGCCAGAATGACGTATGAATTGTGAAGAGGTACAACTGGAGGGATACACTTCCGTTCCATCACCCTCACCCTCCCTGAGCCCACTGTGGTCGAACCACTCATCTTTCTTGGCAACCTCTGAGGCAGCGGCAGAGGCCCTGGTGGTCCCTGGGTGGGAGAGGAGGTCCCCGGAATCTTGGCCAACTCAGCCTGGAGATGAGTAACCTCCTCCCTCAGCCCAGAGAGGTGCCTGCAGATGGGATAACACTGCATCCTCCAGAACATTTCCCAGAAGACTGCCGCTCCACAGCAACTGCACTGCACCACTCAACTGTTGTTTTATATGCTTACTCTTTCCTCTTTCTGTTTATTTATTTATTTTTTCTCCCTACTGCCTCCGTGCACTTACAGCTCCTGCCCTTTCTGTTCTGGGACAGCAAATTCCTGTATTCCTCAGTAGTCTCCTTCTTACTTGCTCAGAGTCAGACCTCCAGCAGCTGGCGGGGGGGGGGAGAGCTGCTCTTTTCCTTCTAGGATGGTGAGTCTTTTGTGGCTCTGTGATCACTCCCTTCCTGCTCCCAAACAGGAAGTTCCTTTTATCTCTTAAATCCTGTGCCTATAAAAGTAGAACTAGCTAAGAGTGGGGAGGAACTAGCTAAGGGTGGGGACATACCTCTCAACCTCCTGCCTCATAAATCAGGGACAAGGCTTAAAAAAATCAGGGACAAAGGACCAAAATCAGGGACACATCTTCAAAATTAGAGATATCCACCCAGAAAGCTGGTAGAATATGGGGCTTAGTGCAAAATGCATTTTCTAAAAAGAAGAACAAGTCTGTAACTTTAATGCTTAACATTGTTTTGTGCTTACAGTCCTCACTGTTTAGCCACAAAAACACAAATTTTAGGAGGGACAGAGTACATTTTTGAGGCAAAATCAGGGACGTCCCTGAAAATCAGGGACACTTGAGAGGTATGGGTGGGGAGGGAGGACTATATAGTCCCAGTAGAGTAGAATAAAGTTCTAACAGCCCTCCTTCCCCTTGCTGTTCTCTGTCAAAAGCTATCTAGGGCAGTTTTAAATCCAAACACTTGGCTTCCTGCTGCCTAAGCCACTTCCCCTAATTCACAATTCCCTTCTTCACTTAGCTAACTGCATATATAACAGTTCCCTTCACCCAACTCAGACAAAGACACTAACTCTTGTTTTTTTTTGTTTGTTTGTTTGTTTTTACCCTAAATTGAAGGTTCCAGTAGTAGAGTTCTAAAGCCTTAATTCCCCCGATGACCTACCCTCACTGGTGCATGCTTTTGTGACGTCCAGACTTGACTACTTTAACACTCTCTACCTTGTGGTTAATGGGTTCCATGTCGTAATATCGACTGCAAAAGAGCGATCGCTGTCATGGCGAGTATATATCGGCGATATACACTCCCAGGCGAGCCAACATCTGGAAAAAGAAAAAAGTGTTTTGCGGGGGGAGGCTGCACCCCCCTGAATAAGGATTCCCATCTCCAGGGTGGTGCATCTTGGGGAGGGGGCAAAATCCCTGTTTCAAAAAAAAATTAAGTGCCGTAGCTGCAGGCAGTGGCAACATTGTCCCGCACCCAGTCCCGAACCCCGTACCTGCTACACCTCGGCTAGCCACCCACACCACCACACCACATGGCTAGCTCAGCAGCAGCAGGCACAACAGTCCCCCAAAACCCATTTCCTGTCCCTCCCCCTTGCTATCCCTTCCTTCCTGTCACCCTGTAGTACCCTGACATTCATGTAGGGTCGCTATCCTTCCAGGGTAGCCCAGGAGGAAAGCGTTGAATATGAGGCATCATTTTGATGGTCATTCATATTCAGTCGCCATCCTCACTGGATACCAGGTTAATGAAGGTGTCCTGTGTCACCTGCAGCTAGTGCAGAATGCAGTGACCAGACTACTAACGGGCTTCCCGAGGTCCTGTCATGTGACCCCATTCCTGTGTGATCCGCACTGGCTGCTGGTGAGGTGGAGAATTATCTTCAAGGTGGGTCTTCTCACCTATAAAGCCCTGTATGGACTGGGCCTGGGCTATCTGAGTAACCTACTGACTCCTTGCCCCTCTCAGCGCTCTCTCCACTCCTCCTCCAAGGAAGGCCTCCTAGCAGTTCCCAGGGCCCAGCTTAAAACATCAGGAGACTGTTCATTTGAGGCAGCAAGACTAGCCCTATGGGACTGTCTTCCTAGGTCATTGAGGGAGACCCCCTCGTTGGAGGCCTTTAAGCGGGAACTGAAGACATATCTTTTTAGAGAGGCTTTTGGGTTCCATCAATTCGCTCAGGAATAGCTACCCAAGCTGCCTTTATTTTACTATACTGTTTTGTCTTGTCATTTATGCGTTGATTTATTTTGTTTATTTTTTGCTGATACTGTCACGGCCTGTATTTGTACAACACCCTAAGCCCCAGAGATAGGGCACTTCATAAATAAAATGTTACTTACTTTCTTTATTTATTTGGTTAGTTTTTGTGAGTCAGGTAAGTGCAGTAGACACACAGCGCCCGACTTACAAAAGGATTGTGTCTACTGCAAGTGCCTGGAGCACCGAACGTATGGCGCAACGGGCTTGCAACAGACATTTGCTGCCGATCGCAACTCTGGATTGGGTGCACCAGATGCAGCAAGTTAGACCAGCTCCCCCAGTCTAACTTTGTGTCTAAGGGGGATCCATTTCACAGGGCTTGCACCAAACCTTTGGCACAAGGTGGCGTAAAATGTGGAACAAAGGTCACAAATGCACCAGCCCTTCTTGGATCGGGCCATGTTGTCACAAAGTGCTTTGGTGCAGCTGCACCACACATGGCAGAAGACACAGGACTTGGCACAAGCCCGGCATCATCCTTCATGAATCAGGCCCTTAATGCCAATTTTAGGCATAGCTTAGGAGACTACAAGCAGAAATCCCAACTAGTAGTATTAAAGTGCAACAGCCATACATGACACAGTTTACAAAGGTAATTAATAAAGATTGGGAAAAGCTGTTTTCTTTCAGATGTTTACCAGGAAAGACATACTGAGCTGATAACAGCTCATGTCCTTATACATCTGATGGTGGTGAGGGGGAATAACAGTTAAAAACAGTAAATACGACAAAGCGTATGCAAGAAACAAAGAACAGTAAATGCACAAGAGAAGAATCGGCATGTGTGTATATAGATATATATATATATATATATATACACACACACATATATATCCATCCCTTTTCACCCATACTGTATCCCATAGCACTTTACAAGCAGCAAGGGACTGTCAGTGAAGTGACTGAACATGTAGTGGCAGCCATTTCTCACATCAACACCCCCCCACACACACACACACACACACACACACACACACACACACACAGCCTTGGACAACTGCATGAACCTCCTTTTTTAATAGAAAGGAAAATGTTGGCCAGGACACCTGGGAAAATCCCCTACTCTTGGGGAAAGTGCCTTGGGGTCTTTTACTTCTACCTGGACACCCACCACCCACCAAGATGGGTAGAAAGAACCTCAGTTTAACATCTTGTCCAAAGGACGGCATACCCTGACAGTACAGCACCCCCTAGCTCTGCACCCAGGTGCCAGCATTCATGGTATGAGCCCAAATACTCAGTCCTGGAGTAGGACAAGAACCCATAACCTTCTGGCTCAGAGGTGGATGGGTTACCATCTGAGCCACACTTTACAACTACTAAGAGGTAGTTAGAAATAGAGTAAATACGACAGGCAAAGTAAGACATTTATAAGGATATGTTTCAGCAGTAAATACTAGTACACAGTTTAATAGGGAGATAATAAACAAGATGTCAAATACAGGTGCAAGCGACACATGCACACCAGAATTTGTATACTTCCCGTTTGAAGTGCAGGTGAGAAGTGGAGTGGCAGAGGGACACCGGATGGGAGTTCCCAAATGTGGGAGCAAAAAGGGAGAAGTTTTGATCGTCCATAATGATCAGTGTTTAGGGATAAATAATAGTGAGAAGCCACCAGCCCTTAGGTGTAGGCCTGAACGGAATGTTTTAGGAGGGCAAACTGGGAATCAGGTGTAACAGACCTATATTAGAGATCATATCAGGGAAGTAACCCCAGGGCATAGGAGCCTTGAGCAGCAGGAGATAACCAGTTCAAGCCTGAGTAAAGCAGACAACGGTAGGTAAGGTGAGCTGCAGCCAAAGTAGAAGAAAAAGTACTGTTACCAGAGTAACGTATACAGAAGTATATAGATGTAGTAACTGGATGCAGAGTGCCATCTGGTGGAGAAAATGAACATTGCAGCATACAAGAACAAAACACAGGGCCCAATTTTCGAAGCGACTTAGATCGCTGCAAGGGGACTTGCAGCCGAGAGTCTGATGCAAGGGATGACTTGCATCAAACAGTGCGGCACATGCGATTTTACAAAGAAGCTTGCCACAAGTCCCTTGCACCGACTGCAGCAAGTTAGGCTAGCTCCCACCTGATCTAACTTTGTGTCCTCGGGGGACCCATTTGATGGGGCTTGCGACGAACCTTTGGCGCAAGCTGCCGAAAAGTGAGTAAATTGTCACAACCGTACCGGCCCTTGTAATATCAGGCTGTGTTGACGCAGGGTTTGATGAAAGCCCTGCATCAACCTTCTAAAATTGGGCCCACAGTCTCACACCTTGGCCAAAAATACTATTTTCTTTTAGCTGAAAGGTTAGAGTTGCTGCTTCTGAGACCAGGGGTGAAAGGATCATTCCTTGGGTCTGGCACTGAAACATGCAAATCTGTAATTCAGTTTATAGAGGGCATTCACCTACAAACAGTGGCAGCTCTATACCAGGGCCCACCAGGGCATGTGCCCTGGTAAAAAAATGCTGTGCCCCAGTTGGTGCCCCTTATGGTGCAAAGATTCCCCCATAGTAACAATATATAAGTGCCCTGGCTACTGTCTGTTGTGCCCCGGCTGTGCCCTGGTAGCCATTTGTGGCTAGAGCCGCTGCTGCCTACAAAGCTGCAGAGAGGATTGCAATAAGTAAATAAGTAGTCTACCACTTTTCCAAGTTACTCTTTGACGTGTTAAAGTAAGCAAGGAGACCAGGCATTTGGAGTCAGTATTCATTTTGACCCAGGAATTGGTCTTTTGAGATGGAAGTCAGATTTACAATCAATGTATATACAAGAGAAAGCTAGAGCACTTTTGGACCTGGATCTTATAACAGTGAAAAAATGCATACTATACTATGAAAATTTCAGGACAATACCCCCACCACAAAAACAAAAAAAAAAAAACAGAAATGGTTACAATTATTGATCGATAGTATCCAAAGGGAAAATGGCCATTGCAATCTTAAAGAAGAGATTACCACTTGTAATCAGGTGTGGAGACTGAATAAGCCCTCTCCAATAGCAGGTCTTCCACTCCTCTCTGGAAAGTACAACTGTTATAAGTTACTAAATAAAGTAAGATAGAGATAACACTTGACATTTTTATTTATTTATTTGCTTTTGTTAACCGGGTAAGCACACTAGACAGCCAAGTGCCTATTTTCAGGTGCTACCCGGTGCAACATTAATTGGTATCAAATCACTAGTACTTGGGTACATTCCTTTTTCCATGTTATATGTTCTCATTTTAGTGGTCATAATTTTTTACCTTTATTTTATAGATACAAATGTCAAAATTCCATTGAACATACATATGTTTATTTATTTCATTTTTGTTTACCAAGAGGAACACAGTAATAACAACAAACATTTGTCAATGCTGAATATTCACCGCCTGGTACTGCTGTTCTACCGGGTCTTGCTTGTACACACTTCTAGAGCAAGCTGCTGATAAAAGTGCCCAGTGGTAAAACAAGGTACCATCAGAGCACACAGTATACACTGAGGGAACTGACAATAAGAGTTCAGTAAAAAGAGCCAGCAAACTTAGGATCATGTTCTCCGCAGTTCACTACCAACAAATGGTAGCCAGCAGAAAGAATTTGGACAAGTACTGGGAAATTCTGTAGGGACGCCCCTCAGCAAGTGCTATATTTAAACAAACACCCATGATTACCTCATATAGGGCACCTAACATCAAGTCTAAATTGGTCCACACAGACCATCAACCAAGGGAAACAAAAGTAGGTGATTGCCAGCTTTTGCTGGGACCACTTAAACTGGGAATCTATCCCTGTGGGCAGTATATGGGCATGCATCACTTTAAAGAAGAGTTTCAACATCCCCATACAGGGAAGAAATATCAGATTAAAAGCCACATTAATTGTAACACATCAGGCATAGTGTATATAGTGCAGTGCCCCTGCAACATGCTCTATATGGATAAAACATTAAGGGAGGTGACAAAATGAATAGGGAACGTTTGAGCACAATTCAAATGGTGTGCTGACCGCACATTGAAACCCTGGTGGTGAAATCCCTCACAGTGACAATCTCAACAGGCTTCGAGATTCTTGCTGCGAGGGACCCGAGAGCAAATATTTGCCCTTTTGCCGTGTTTAGCCCCTCAAATCAACCCAGCTCGGAGTTGATCATCTTTAGTGGGGGGCAGGGGCACAGCCACTGAGTGAAAGACACCAATGTCGGACAGGCGAAAATTCACCTGTCGACATTGATGATGTCAATATGCCGAACCTCGACAACAGTGTTGTTGATTTGGCACAGGTAAACTGATTCAAAGATCAGACAAATCCTCCACTGTGGCCAGACATTTTAAATGTGAAATGTAATAAAATAGTTATGAAAACCTTGCCTGTGTGAAGTGTCTTATTTGTAACCTGTTGTAGTGATTGTTTTAGATGTACACGCTGCTGTGTCATTCAGGGTAAACCTTTCTGTTCCAGTTTTTGGGCAGGTCCAAGCCCAATGGAAAACCGTCGCTTCAGAGCATGGTCCTGCCAGAGGCTGTTCCTTTGACTGTCCAGCCACGAGACAGAACCCATGTCACAGCCTCCCTGCTGAGCTGTCAGAATAGCTCAGTTGTTATACAGGAATACTGTATGCTGTGGCGGGAAACGCTGTTATGTTTCCACTGCATTGCAATCATTTACAAATATAAATCGGATGCAACATTGTGTTTTTACTGAAATTTAGAGACACACAGTGGAGTGGAGAAACTGGGGAAAATGGGATCAGTTTGGTAGTTGACAGCAGTCGTTCCGTTTTTTTGTTATTTTATAGTGCTGTAGCTTGGCTTTGGACACTGGAAGACTTGATGTTATTAGTCTTTTTCTCACTGTTTATGGCTGCATGGCGATGTCACCGTGCTGACGTACTGCTGTGAGTAGGGGATTGAGGACTGACAGGATTGTGAGAGTGTGGTCTTCCACTTAGTAGTTTGGTTGGGCTGCATGACTCATATTACTCTGCTGTTCTCTTCATTTACTACAGCGGTGTATGTGTGTGTGTCTGCAACCCTGCTTGCGGTAGTTAGGACTATTTCTAGAGCCCCTTTAATAATTGTGCCTGCTAAAAGAGCTTAAGGCAGTACTGGCTGTAATTCCTATTGAAACACATTCATCATTTTAAAGCAGCAGTGTAACGAGAAGTTATTCCCAAAAGCTAATTTCCTGCTATGGTTATAGAAAATATTGGCATAGTTGTTAATTTGGGTTTTCTGGGTGCCTTCTATGCTGTGTACTGTACCTTTGCATTTTTGTCTGGACCCTTACCATCCTCTGGTCCTCAGTATTATTTCTATGCAAAAATGAGGCAGCCATCTTTTTTCTTGAGAAATAATTACTTTAAAATGTTCATAAAATCCTTAAATGTTAATGAAAACTGAAAATTTTACCACCAAAATAAACTGGAAGACATATGGCATCAATTAGGAAGAAAAAAAGGTGGGGTCAAATTTTAACCCACTTTCATTGCACTGCTGCTTTAAGGGCATACAAGATAAGCAGCTTTGGAACAGCTAACTTCCATAAACAATGAAAATATGATTTCCTTTCAATGGCACTTTCCCTGCACTCTGGCACTGATCATCCCACTGTGTAGTAGCATTCCAGTCTCTACTTTAGCTTGATTCAACATTACATGATTTTGTCTTTAAAAAGATTGCTCCTGTTATGTGCTTATAATTTTTTATTGCTGAATATTTACCTGATGCTGTGGTATAAGTGTTGATTTTCTACGAAATGTATCTTTAAAACAAATATATTTATCATAATTGCATAGTTAATGAAGTTGTGCGCCTTTTTTAGTTTTTTCTTGCCTCTAAGTCACCCTGCTCTCAGATTACATTGCAACACGTTTGAGTCTTAACATTTGATTACCCTGGTCATTAATCTTAAGCCTTCTTGTGTGCTTTTAAGTACATAGATGTTGCTGCTGTTGCTGTTCGCATGTATGCCTTCCATCTCCCCCAGTTCTCAGATTAACTTGCAATACATTCGAGTCTTGACCTTTGATTATCCTGGTCGTCAATCTTCTACCTTCTTGCGTGCTTTTAAATACATACTGTAGATGTTGTTGCTGTTGTTCACGTGTATGATGTACATACCCGTGTGCTTGTGCTGTTCTCTCTGGGTTGCCCCTGAAAAAGGGACTGCATTGTCTTAGTGGGTCTACCTGGTTACCAAAATTCAATAAATAAATAAATAAAGGACTCTAGGTTCATCATGTCTAATCCTTAATTGTTTAACAAGAGGTGTTGTAAGTCTCAGGAGGTATCTGCATTCCAAAAGAGACTTGTTACTTTATTTTAATTAACTGAAGACAAGTCAATTCCTCCTGATACAGGGAAGTGAGTGGACTAAAAATTTATAAAACCAGGCACACATTTCACCTGTGGTTTGAGCGGTCAGCCTCAGCTTGATGCAGAGGACTGATGACTGGGCTTCAACTATCCAGGAGTCCAAAGCATACCACTTTTACTGAGAGGGTTAGGTGTGGGTACAGGAAATGGTGTGGGGCAAACACAAGTGAGGGTCTGCAGCAGCCAGGTGCAAGAGGCATGCTGGTTAAGGCACAGAAAGGGGATCTGTGACACAAATACAGAGCAGTCAGAGACACATGTACCTTGCTTCTGTTCAAAAACCTGAAGCTGCCACTATTAATATAGCTAGGTAGTCGCCAGGAGCCAAACCAAAGTGCCACTCCCCCGCCCCCAACACTGGGTGCCCAGTTCCAGGGTTGGATGGGAAACTAAAATAAAAAGTAAGTAGCCACTTGCTGCTCAACCCTGGTGCCACCAAACACCCCCAATTCTGACACCAAGTTCCCAGCCCTGGAGTCAGACAGTAAATGAAAAAAAATAAGCGGACAATAACAGCCAAACCCCGGTGCTGCCAGCCCTCCATTCTGACACTAGGTGCCCAGCCCCCAGGTGCAAGAGTCAATAAAAAAAAGTAAGCAGACAATGGGAGCCCAACTCCAGTGATGTTTTAGAAAGAAATATTAGTTGTTTTTTGCACCAATCTATTGTAGTATTGCTCCTTCCTATTCATTTTACTATTGCACTTTTGTGTTCTTGCCACTCGTACATCAAATAAAAAGCAGCTTTATTCCATAGTCAGCAGTAAAACTTCAACCAGCTTCATAAAAAAGCAGGTGTGAATTCATAGGATAAGCACTAAAAACAACAAAAGTGCAGCAGTACAATGAATAGCAGGGAGCAGTGTTATGCCAGATTGGGGCAAAAAGAACTAAAATTTCACTCGGGAAGTAGAGCTTCATCAGAGTTAGTGATTTAATGCAGAAATGCCCTTATATTATCTGGAACTAGGTCTGAATAGCACATGTTTGAACTGCATTGACAATAACAGCACCATCTGTAAAGCGCTATGCAGAACAACGGCAGAAACAACTGCCACAAGTAAAGGCAGCGCTGCTGGTAGCGGTTCCAAAGCACACTGACAACCGCTACCAGTCCAAACATTTATTTTACCAGAAGGCTCCATCTCCCACACATCCCCATGCCCCCTAACTAAAATAATCAACTCCGAGTTAGAGTTGGATTACGGGAGAAAAACAACATTTCCGAGACCAGGATTAGAACCCTGGCCTCCACCACCATTGTAGATGAGCTGCTCCATGTCTCTGTCCTCTCTGCCATTGGAGCAGCTTAGCCAGCCTTCTCCATTCCTCAGCCATTGTCTTCTTCCTAGTACCACTGACAGTGACCTGGGTAGTGCTTACTGCACAGCGCTGTTTAATCCCTGTCGCTGTCTGTTATACACCATTCAGACATCACTGTTTTTCCTCATGCTATATTTGTAGCACTATTGTGACTGATTACCGTATTAGCCACCACCAGTGATGTGTACAAATTAAAAATTTAAAACAGTGAATGTGATGCATCCTCAGGATACGAGTAGGCACTTATAAAATTACAACCGTCGATTAAGGTAATGAAAAGTATAATATAAAATCTGCTATAAACTACCCACAAGACGTATTTTCACAGTAGGTTAGTGTAAGTCATTAATTTATAAATAAACTACAATATCAGGAAATATAAACAATATAGAAATCCATTTTGTGGGCGTTGGGGTGAAGCACTGAGGATATAAAATGTACAGGTATTCATTTACATATCCCTTCTCTTGAGAGACATTTTCTTTAGGGCTGTGGAACCAATGAGCTCTGCAGTACAATGATTTCAAATGTCAGGAATCTATTCTAAAAGAAAAAAAAAGATTAAAAGTCGGGCATTATTATATCAGATGCTCAGCCAGAATGGATCTATACCTTGGGGGCTTACTATAGCCCGGGTGTGAATGATTGCTTTGAACTCATGCACTTTTTGTAAGATCTCTATAGACAACCTTTATTTCCAGTATATAAAGATGGCACACTTTGCAATAGAAGTGATTTTTTTATTGTATTATGATTATGACTAAATGAGAATCTGATATAATAATGTCCTGCTTATTATTGTTTTTTTTAGAAAACATGCCTGGCATTTATATTTTGTATCACAGAGTTCACTGGATCCACAGCGCTAGAGAAAATGTCTCTCAAGAGAAGGAGTATAAGTGGAGGAACGCCTGAACATTTTATATCCTCAGTGCTTCACCCCAGCATGTACAAAATGGACTTCTATAGAAATTTATATTTTCTGATATTGTGGTTTGTTTGTAAAGCTCTTTTTTTTCAATAATTATGTCTACTAACTTACTGTTTAAATTATGCATTGTGGGTAGTTAATGCCAGGTTTGACTTTATACTTTTCATTACCTTTATCGCCAGTTGTAACTTTCTGAGCCTCCTCATATCCGGAGGATGTGTCACATTAGTAACAGGCTGCTAATGTCTCTTTCATGTATGATACTGTCTGCCATATTATATATAATATGATAAATGTTAAATAGACCCTTTAACAACAAAACAATGTACTAATTCCTGATAATATGAACATTCACTAAATTTATTCTGCCTAGAGTTTGTTACTTATGTGAGTGCTGCCTTTGGTTTGTTTTTGCATTAAATATTCCTTCTCAGCACCCGCTGGTTCCATGACCACGGGATCACGTGTGCGTTTTCCTGATCCCGATTTCCCCGGTTTCTCCACACTGCTGTGTGTCTCTAAATGTCAGTAAAAGCACAATGTTGCATCCGATTTATATTTGTAAATGATTGCAATGCAGTGGAAACATAACAGCGTTTATTTCCACAGCGTACAGTACTCCTGTCTAACAGCTGAGCTATTCTGACAGCTCAGCAGGGAGGCTGTGGTATGGGTTCTGTCTCACAGCTGGACAGTCAAAGGAGGAGCTGCTGACAGGACCATCCTCTGAAGCGATGGCTTTCCATTGGGCTTGGACCTGCTCAAAACCTGAACAAACAGAAAGGTTTACCTTGAATGACACGGGAGCATGTACGTCTAAAACAATCACTACAACAGGTTGCAAATAAGACACTTCACACAGACAAGGTTTACATATATATTTTATTACATTTCACCTTTAAGGCAAGAGGGCACAAAGAAGCATCTTTGAGGTTCTGGGGACTCCGAAAGGTAGACGCTTCATCTGGGGAGGAGACTAACAAAAAGTTAGAACGTGCAGAAATGTGGTGGATTGTCAAACTTAGAAACACGTAACCAACAGTGGGGGCTAAATGAAGTGACCAGAAATGGCTGAATGTCCCATCTCCTGGCAGCAAGCCTCTATTTCGGCTATCTTAAAACCCAGAAGCCTCCACACCTATGCGAATCCTATAGGCCTGTATCGGTCCTTAATCAAGACTACAAAATACACAAGCATTTTAGCCCATAGATTGGACACAATCCTCCTAACAAGCATCCATCCGGACGAATCCGGTTTTATCTGATCCAGACAAACTATGGATAATATTAAGCGAACACTCTATATTATTAATCACACCTACCATACTAAAACCCCGTTACTGATTCTGAGCTTAGATGTTCAAAAAGCATTTGATAGAGTTTCGTGGTCATTCCTGCAAGATGCCCTCACTGCATTTAACTTCCCCTCTGAATTCCTGAGTGTCATTAAGGGAATTGACTCAACTCCCCAGGCATCGGTTAAGATAAACGACTCACTTTCTTCCCAGTTTCCCTTATTACGTGGCACCAGACAGGAATGTCCATTATCCCCCTATTTATTCACATTATATGCAGAGCCTATCACCCAATATGTATGACAAGGCTCACAAATTCATGGCTATCAGTGGGAGACCACCTCCCCAGACTGGCATACCACGCAGACGACCTGCTTCTTTATATAACAAACCCAGAAGCTCCCCTACCAACCATGGCTCAAGCCTTCCAGTTGATAGAACAGCTCTCGGGCTACAAACGTAATAGTCAAAAGACAGAAGTCTTGCAAATTAACTTTTCCCCATCTCAGCAACTAAAACAGCAATTTCCATACAAATGGCACAAACCCCATATAAGGTATTTGGGAATTAATCTGACACCGGATCTGGCCAACTTGTTTACAAACAACTTTACCCCACTGAGGGACTGAATTAAAGTAGATTTGCAGACCTGCATCGTTTACCTCTGTCACTAATAAACAGAGTCCAAGTTATTCAAATGAACATTCTGCCATGCCTACTTTATTTGTACCAAATCATCCAAATCCTCCCAAGTAAAGAAGAATTTCAACAGCGGGACAGGATGAATTCACAATTTCTTTGGAAAGGCAACATCCTAGAATTGCCCTAAAAAAACTCCAGTTACCTAAATCCAGAGGAGGTCTTGCATCACCTAACTTAGCACAATATGCTATGGCTACTTTCCTTACTCATATACTACATTGGCTCCAGCCAGCCTCAGGCACCCCTCAGTGGGCTCAAATAGAGCGGGAGCTAGCACATGTAAACTTCACAAAAGACACAATTATACAACCATCAGGTCTAGACCCCTCTAAAGAGCCGTCTCTTTATGCAGCGGATATACTCAAACACTGGAGATGCTTTTTGCATATAAAAGAAAATTCTACTGGTGCCTGATGGGTGGGGATACCTGCATTAGACCCAGCCTTCATCCCAGCAAAAATGGACCATAAGTTCTCTCAGCGGTCTCATTTAGATATCTCACATACTTTTCAATTTTATCACCAAGGGGTTTTGAAGACCTTTCAACAGTTACAAGTAGAGTTTCAGCTGCCACAAGTGGACTTCTATCGATACCTGCAAATCCAACATTTATTTATTTATTTATTGAATTTTGTTGACCCGGTAAGCCCACTGGGCCTAGAAGTCCCTTTTTCAGGAGTGACCAGGGAGGAGGGGGATACAGATGGTAAGCAACTGAAACTGAACCAGATTAAGCTGTTGGTGGTATTTTTAGTGAATGTGGGAAATTTGGCCAGGACACAAGGGAAATTCCTCTATTCTTTGTCATTAGGGGGAGCTGCCACTATGGAGGAAGGTGTACTGGTGAATCATTCTGCTGGTGTACCTGTGGGTGAGGAGGTCTCCCAGCCCACAGGTCCAGCTCAGGAGATCACACTAGAGAACCTAGAAGTCTTGAATGCAGTGGGTATGAAACAATTTACTACATCTCAGATCCAAGAACAAGGACGACATGGACTTTTTGATTCAGATGACAACTGGTTAAATAATATTCTGCAGCAAAATAAGGAATTGCATTGTATTGTTACCCAAAGTGCAATAATGAATACCACAATGCCTGACACTGTTACTGGGCAGGACCTTGATGTTTCTGTTGAGTTTTTGCAAGAAGTGGCAAAGTTAATCTTACAGCAAGGAAATGCTGTGAAAGACACAGTTCAGGGCAGTATGTCTAATCCAAGTGATGTCGTCACTCTACGTTGATTCCAGACACCTGAGTCACCTCTGATGAATGCTCCTCAGTTACACCAGCAAAATCCCCTGACAGGAGCAACGAATTCAGATTTGTTTTCTCAAACTACGCCTTCTGTAAGTACTCCTAACAGTCTTCCTGAACAGTCATCTAATGCAATTGTTTCCTCACTGGGGTTACAGAAAGGCAAGGAGGTTGATTTGACAGCACAGCCTGCTCAGGGATCCTCCCCATCGTCTTTGGAACACTCCCTGCTTGCTGCAGGTTGGAAACAGGGCGCTGCAGGATTTGGATCCTGGATCCGGCCCATAGCCTGATCCCAGGGGACTCTTCTTCTCTCAGTACAGTTGGGTCTGTACCTGATAATGCTGCAGCTGTTGCCCAGGGATTAGCAGAGAAGTGTACTTCTACTAGGGAAAGTTTGTCCCAGTCTGTTTTAAGCCCCAAAAAAGTTACAGAGTTCTCAGTTTCAGAAGATGAAGTTGTAGCATCGATTCATTGAGCTGAGTCAGGGGACGAGGGCCAAGAAGCTCCCAGAACTGCTCCTAATTTTCAAGAGCATGCAAAATCTGCTTGGGAGTCTTTTCGGAGGAAAGACCCCTTTAAAGGATCCCCTTTGTAAAGACGCAATGCAGTTCGCCTGGAATACTTTGGGGGCTTGGAAGTGGCTCCTGATCGCTTATATATTGGTCATGATTTATTGAAGGGATCTCTTGTTTTTTTTTTCCACAGAAATCCATGCTTTGATACATGTTTCTAGCTCTGTGCTTTGTGATATAAGCTTTACTTCCCCCACAGGGTCTTGACCGCTTTTGGACCAAATATGATTCTTTCAAGTACACTGAACTATGGTTGCCTTTCAAGGCAATACCACTGACAAAACCGTCTATAAAAAATGTCACTGCTTTATTTCGTAATGAAGCTGTTTCTATCCATGACATTGTTTACTGGTTGCAGAAACGCTGTGATGTGTTGGGGAATTCTAGACCTATTTTTGACGAGGAATGTCTTTGGAATGGGGGGTGGGTTATACAGGTTAGTTTAAGACACAATACCTTAGGCCCAGTACATCTTCCTAACAGTTTATTTTTGGGTAATGAGAGAGGCCATTGTTTTTACCCTGGCCAACCAAGAACTTGCTTTAGGTGCGGGGCATATACTCATTTGGGATCAGCATGTGACAGAATCAAATGTCATTTATGTTTCGCTTTTGGTCACCATAGCTCGGACTGCACTGAGGATTTTACATTGTAATTTATGTGAGGATGTTGGGCATGCTTTTAGGGCCTGCCCTTGGGCTACTCACAATAGAAATGATCGTGTTAGTCAGGATTTTATCTTACAAGAAGCTCAGAAAAAAGAAATACAGAAGCGAAAACAGAACACTAGTCGGGCCCCTCCGGAGCGTACAAACTCCCACCTCCACCTCCCCCCCCCCTTGGGCCCTTCTAATGCTGAAGCTCAACATTTGATTGTAGACGTAATTCTACCACCCCCCATGGTTCCTCCTCAGAGTACTGATACTGTACTTTCTTCTGCAGTTTCTGAATTGCCTTTGAGACCAAGGACATGGAAATCCAAATGCCCCCATGGTCAAAGTAGGCGAAAAAAGGGGTATGAAGCAAACATGGCTCAAGTCTAAAGTTGCAAAAGCTAGCATCCCAGGGGATGAAGATATTATTTTATCTAATAAATTTGCTGTTCTTAGGCCCTTTACGGTAGATTCTGAACAAGGAGGAGACTCGGAGGCTTCTTCCCTTGCTCCTTTCTCCTCTGAATCAGATGGGGAACGAATTGAAGAGGGAGCTGATGAGGACCAGATTCCTAGGATTCATACCAGAATTCGTAGGGGTTCTAGATTAAGGAAGCCTCCTTAAAGTCTCCTGCATCCCGCGCCATTAGCGTTTCCCTGTTTAGGGGTAGCATCCATTAATGTGAATAGTGTTCGGAATCCTAAACGTAGGTTGATAACACTATCTGTGTTAAAAGATCTGAACTGTGACATATGTTTAGTACAGGATACTAGGTTAAACACTCTTTCTTTAGTTTGTTCAGCCCAACAATTATGGTGTTGGGGCCCTTCTTTTTTTTCATTTGGCACAGGGGTTTCTGAGCCGGTGGGGATATTGTTTAAAGAGGATGGGTTTAAGGTGTCACGTCTTGTAGACATATCAGAGGGTAGAGCTCTTCTCTTAGATTTTACCTTTAAGGGTTTTGGGTGGAGACTGATTAATATCTATGCCCCTCTCACAAAAAGGGAACGTATTGATCTATATCAAAAAATCAGCCCTTATTTATACACAACAAAAATAGTGATATGGGGAGATTTCAACTGTGTACTGGATAAGGGTGCAAATGCAACTAAAATGTATTGTGATTCCAACTATCTAACTTCACTTATTCACCAGATTAGCCTGCAAGATTCCTTTGGATGTGTTCATACAGCAGGGGGTCATACTTATTATAGAGGTGCACTTTCTACAAGAATTGACTTTATATTTACAAAAAACGAATATTAGTATCTCAAAGGCAGACATCATTCCTTTAGAGACTTCAGACCATGCAGTCCTTCTGATTGTACTGGGAGGTGATATTGGGCCAAGATATGGTTACGGATACTGGAAACTAAATACTACACTTTTAAGGGAACAGAAAATAAAACACAAGATTATTGAATATCTTAAGGCACTAATGTCTGTTGCATGTTTAGTGGGTAACCTTAGTACATGGTGGGAAGACACAAAAAGAGGTTTAAAAATAGTGTTTCAGACATATTCTTCTAAAAGTAGGTTGAGTCAGTATAAGAATTATCTTAAACTCCAGTTCCAACTTAATAAACTCTACTCCGTTATTAATATTCAACATATTGGGTTGACACCACAGATCCTTAATCTAAAAAAAGAGATGTTGTCCTTGCAATATTCGAGAGCTACAGCTATGCTGAATGAGCATAGGATTTGCTCACCAGGGAAAACTGGGTTTGGTGAGGCATTTAAAGCCTGCTCACACAGGGCCTCTGATAGACTTTTGGACTCTGTCAGGTTACGAGATGGGACTTTTGTGTCTAATGGGCCAGCAATATTACAGGCTGTCTCGCAATATTTATCAGACATGTATAGAACGACCCCAACTGATATTTTACAATTAACTTCATTTTTGTCATCTGTTCAGGTTTCAAGTATACCCGAGGACCTTTTAAGAAATCTTACTATGCCTATTTCTAAAGTTGAGATTGGAGAGGTTATTAACCATTTGAAAAAATTCACAGCCCCAGGCATTGATGGTCTTTCTTCTGAATTTTATGTAGAATTCACTGATATATTGCAGACTATATTAATGACAATATTTAATCCAGTGTTGGGTACACTGCAGGTAGATATGCATTTTTGTGTAGCAGTACAGATTTTGATTTATAAGACAGGTGACAGAAGAATTTTGGATAATTGGAGGTCGTTGAGTTTGTTAAATACTGACTATAAAATTTTATTGAAAGTTTTACATAATCGCCTACTTAATATAGCTTCATTGCTTATTATATCAACTCAAACATGTTCTGTTTTGGGACGCTCAATCATGCATAATTTATTATTACTTTGGGAGATTATAGAAAGGGGTAAGGATGGTCATACTCAAGGATTTGTTATGCCCCTAGATCAGGAAAAAGCCTTTGATCATGTACCACACCATTACATTTCCTTAATATTAACATATTATGGGATTCCAGCTAGTTTTGTGAACTGAATCTCGTTACTGTATAAGAATGCTAGGGCAATGCCCTTTGTCAATGGTCATTTGGGTTCTTATATTGATATATCAAGGGGAGTAAGACAGGGATGTCCACTCAGTCCTTTACTCTATGTATTGTGTTTGGATCCACTGCTCCGTCTTATTCAGCAGGATTCAAGTATTGCTAGGATCCCTACACCAGGGGGTGATATGGACATTAAGGTGACTGCTGATGCAGATGACTTATGTGTTCTAGTAGCTGATTACGCTTCAGGTATTCAGGCTCTTAACTGTATTGAAGAATTTTCTAGATTATCTGGAGCGAGTTTGAATATTGGAAAAAGTATTATTTATCCATTAAATAATTCTAGTATTTCTCCTATGTCTTGGAAAGGTATTCCGGTGTCTACTGATCCCTTTCAGTATTTGGGAATTTGGTTTGGATGGGAGGATAATAGTGTATACAATTGCACAAAGAAATTAGAATTTGCAAAAACAAAGGTGGAAGTCTAGAAAAAATGGAATCAAACGAAAGAGAAAAAGGTGGAGGTAATTAAAACCTTTTTTCTCCCAATATTTATTTTTCTTAGTTCTGTTTATCCTTTACCTAAATCTTTGGAAACTACACTATTAGGACTTGTATTCTAGATAATATGGGGAAGCCGCCTGAACCCTATTAAATGTGAAATAACATATTTACCGGTAGCAGAAGGTGGTTTAAATTTGATTAATCCAGTGCTTTTTTTTTGTAATTTTTTTCATGTTAATTTCGTTAAATTGACTAAACCAAGTCTTGCTGAATGGTCTGTATTTGCTAGTGAATGGTTAAAGCCTCTTTATAATGTTTGGGAAGAACATGGGGCTTTGAAAGCGCAGGTTAAAATGGGCTGTGTTTTTTTCAGGTCTGCACTTAGTAAATTAAAAACCTGGAAGTTACAATTTAATATTTTGTCCAAATTCACCACTAAAACACTTTATTCTACAATCCATACGTCTATTAGTCCACCATTTCTTTCCTTTAGGCAAATAGAACCTAGTCATACTAATCTTATATTGGATTCTCTGAAAGACCCCTATATTCCACCAAGAATATGGGATATTTGTTGGTTAAGTACACATGGCCATCTCTTTGTAAAAGGTAACGCAAAACATAAAAGAATGGAGAAATGGATGTGCCCAAGGGTATCTTGTATTAAACAAGAGGAATCTATGGTACATTTTCTTATTGAATGTCCATATGTTAAAACTATATGGGGTATAATAGCCACTAGGTGGAACAATAGATGCTGGAATAATATTTCATATGTAGAAATTGTTGGTGGCTTTACTTTCCAACCCTTGGGTATATACAAGGGAACAATAGAAATTATTCTCGCCTTTATAAAGTTTGTTTTATGGCAAACAAGATGCAAGTTTGTTTTTTAATTTTTTTTATTTATTGGAGAGATCAGTTTTACAACCTTTGAGTCATGGACTCGTTTACAAAGGTACCTCGTCAAAAGCGGGGGGGGAGACAACAGTAGAGTGAGGTTAGGACAGGGATGACGTACAGGTGAGATACATAAAATACACACTTGGAGAGTACAGACAGCAAAAACTATACTGGTACAAACTTGCGTAAGGTACTAACATTGTTATACAGCAAGAGATACATTATTCAACTTAGAATGCAGCAACTGTATCTAGAACCCTAACAAATTGTTATTATTATGGAAAATGAACTCTTGAAACAATGTATGTTCGAAAAACAACACATGCCTTCAGATTGTTGGGTCCCACGTTGGACAGAGGTACCATTCCTTAAGGATAAAATAGGATAGTTTTCTTAGGCCTTTTTGGAGGGGATTTCTTGCTTCTGTTTTTTATGTAACATGTTTCTTTGGAATGTAATGTACAGTTTCTCCTAAATAAAAATTTCCCCTACTCTTTTTCGATAAGTGCCATGGGATCTTTAGCATCCACCTGAACTACCACCAATCCAGGCAGATGGGACCTCGGTTTAATGTCTCATCCGAAAGACGGCACCTCAGAAGTGCAGCACCCCCCTCATGCTGCACTACAGTGTTAGTATTGGGATATTAACTTAAGTGCCAGATGTGGGAACTGAACCCACAGTCCTCTGATCTCCCGGCCTCAGAGGCGAGTGTGCTACTTACTGAGCCACTGAAACTGCTAATTTCTTGAGTGATACATTAGGTCAAATGGTAGATTTGCAAACCATAGCCCCTATTTTCCCACTGCTTATGCAGGCCTGAAATGAAGCCCCTCCTGCATAACTAATATCCCGTTATTATCAGGCATTAACAGACATTCATACTACCTTAATGGACACTGTGTACTTTAACTGGGCGGTGGAGTTGTTGTTAGCCTCAACCCCTGCGCAGTGGCAGATGGTCTGGAACAGGCAGCATAAAGTTACTAGCTCCTATATGTGGTGAGAAGCTGGGTGGAAAGCCACTAGCCACTTCTTCATGACACCGCAAATAACAGCTAAATTTCATACCACTGGTGACTCCTCCTGTTGGAGAGGCTATGGTTGTGTGGTCTCCACACATACTCATGTATTCTGGTCCTGTCTGGTACTTTCTTCATACTGGAAGAAGGTGGATTCTATTTTAATGGCTCTATTCCCAGAGCTGGGCCCCATAACCCCAGAAATTGCCCTGCTATTGCACTCTCCCCCCAAGTTAGGCAGAAGCACCAGCTCTACCTCCTGGGAATTGTAACCCCTAGGTGGCACTATCCCATGGGCTACTATCCCATGGGCTACTACCTCTGCCTGCTTGGCTAGTAGCAGGTTAAGGGGCCTGGGTAATGAAACAGGTACCTCCACCTGGAGGTCAGGGTTGTTAGTGGTCAAGCTAATCTGGGGCACAGCACTCCGAGACACTGTAACCCCACTTTTTCCCTTCTAGTGGCCTGAACAATCTACAATAATTACTTTCACAATGACCCTTATTCACCAGGCAATTACCCATACTGTTTGCACTTACCACCAGGGCTGGTTCCTCTAGCTTGACACTGGGAACCCCCTGTAAAACAAGGTTAAGCACAGCAAATAGCAACAATACAATACGTTTGGCACAAACTGGAACCACAGTCAGGTTACATGCAAACAAAGTTAAATCTGATTTATTCGGGGGAATTGAACAAGGGAGGGGTGTAATCAGGTTGATTTGCTTAAAAGCTATATTAATCAGACAGCTATGCATGCAGTTCAGAGTCCCTACACAGTCACACACTCTGGGTACCCAGGTATGAAAACAGTGGGCTAGCCAGGAATGTTGCAGCTGGTTGCGGCCCTGTGTTGGAAGAAAGCAACATGCACAATACACACTATTTGTAATCCGGAGCTGGAGGGCTCAGTTTGTGAAAAGAAAACAACAAGACAATCAGATGACACACTTTTAGATGAGGCTGTTGTTGCAGGGAGCTACCCTGATGATTACTCACGATACCCAAGACTGGACACAGGCAGGATGAAATCAAGACTGCAGGCTGTTGAGCTGGAGTGCCTGGAGAAGCAGGGCCCACATGAATCACCGGCGTTGTTCCTGTTCAAGGCGTTGAGCAAGGGCTGATCCCTAGGCCGGTCTCTCGTCGATGACTTTCTCTGCGTAGCAGGTATTCTGGCTGGGCCAGTGTAGCAGGGCCCAGGCAAATGGAAATGGATACAGATTCAGTCCATGGAGCTGGATACAGCCTCCAGCAAGCAAAACACAGTTCAGACACACCGTGGGGAACCAAATCACGACCCACTATAAGCACACAGCACAGTCACATATAAGGAAATTTCACTGTACCAGGCAAATGGCTCTACGGTTGCAGTTACAGAGTATCTGCACAATCCGGGAGTTCAGAGGTAGCTGGAAGTCCTGACAGGCCGACTGAATTCAGCATATCATTGGTCTTCTTCAGGTTAAAGCCTGGTCACAGTTTAGTGGCTTAATTTACTCTCCAAATTCGGATTCAGTCCCAAAAAAGCACAAGTTCCCTCTCAGGAACAGCAGGCAGGCATGCAGGCCAAACTCAGGGCTTTCCACAGTTCTCCCATGTGAATCCACTATGGATTGCTGCTCGAACTATCTCGAGCTGATACTTCTCCACTTCCCAACTCAGATCTAACTGAAACTGCAAGCAGTGTGGGACTTTCCCAAGATCCAAAAGGTTTGGTTGGTTGCTCTGTCTGTCAGTCACAACAAGGGCTCCCCCTCCAGGTTATTTTAGGCGCCAAAAGCCCAAAACTACAATTCCTACAAGTTTTGGCCCCACCAAGCCCCTGTAGGCAAGCTCCATTTAAGAGTCCCAAATGTACTGATTGACCCATTCTGACAGTCCAGGACCAAGATGATAGAAACAAACAGAACTGTCCATGCTGCAAAGAAGGCAGGTTAGAACAAACTGCAATATTATTACTAATCTAACAAATGATCAGCAAACAAGTACATCTTCCAACCGAGCTCCCTTTTAGATTAATTATGACTGCAATCCAGGCAGCTCTTAAAGAGACAGTACACAGAGGCTATACAGGCACTCTCTAGCAATACATTTAAACTGCTAAAAGGCAGGACACCAGCCTGCCAGTGAACATTTAAGCAAGCTCAAGGAAGACTTTTCAGGAACCCCCATTTATAGGGGGGTTACAGGATAATGCTGGTGGCCACAAAAAAAGCTATTACCAAACTATGACTACAGCGCGCGCACACACACACATATACACACACATATTAGACAATGGGACAATATTGTGTACAACATATATAGAATGGAAAAGATGATGGTCTGACTGCAAAACAATGTCACTAAAATACAGAACCGATGGACAATTTGGTTCCTACATATTTCAGACCATAGAACGGATCCTATCCCATAACAACAATAGGAGAGAGGGGAGGTTGAAGGACTGGGCCGGTCAGCCCTATAATATATTTCTGTGCCTACCCCCAATGAGGAGAAGAAGCACCATCCCCCAACCATACAAAATGAGATTTCCTCAGTGGGTCCCCCTGCCCAATATCGTTTGCACCCGCTTACGTAACCTGAATACCAAGTTTTTTATTCCCCCGGCCCCCAAGCACCGCACCTTCAGGAGGCACCTATAGTGTCTGCCCCGCTTCCTTCACCTACTTGGAGCCCTGCTGGACCCCCATGTTGCTGAGGTTCTTCTCCCCAAGTAGGGATGAGATGGGGGGTCGTATACCCTGAACATCTTGTCTGCATTGGGTCCAGCTTTGGGGCAGGCAGGAGCTTCTGGGGTCCACATTGTGCACTCCATCTACCCGGTGCCTGGGTAGCCATTTTTCTGTTTTTGTTGCGAGCATGGTGTGTACCCCGACATCAAGGCTCCCCCGCCGATGTCCGCCACACTCATTTCCCCAGTAACGTGGCTGGACATTTGCCATCCCTCAGGCCTCTGCTTGGGGTCAGTAAGCACTGAGCCGCAACCCCCCCTCCCTGCCTAGAGAAGGCAAGTGGTTCTTGGGACTCTCAGCCTCCTCCCTGCCGGCTGGTCCTCCGACTACCCAGGCTTGTTCCCGAACCTGGGTGGTCGGCATTGCATGCGGTAGCGCCAACGCTGCACCGGCAGGCCAAGTTTTATTTGTTTCTTCCTTTAAGTACACCTGTAAGCATGTAAGACATATGATTAAATTGATACAGTGAACAAGTGTACCATCCTGAAAACTCAATTAAAAATAAAGTTAAAAAAATAAATAAATGAAGTGACCAGTTTGCAGGCATGGTGGTGATAGACCATGAGTGTAGTAAATGTACTGAAAAATGTACTCTAACCAGTATGGGGCCACCGACTAACTAATCCCCACCCCTCCGGCAAGACGAGAACAGCTCTACCAGAAAATATTATAACGGAATTTGGCTTGCATGTACAACAACTGGGATTCAGCAGGAATAGCCATGGCCCATAGCAGTTTAAATATAGGATTTGTACATTGGCAGTCACAGCACAAGATATAACTATACAGAAATTGGCATAAAAAGATGTCTTCCTCTAATTGTATCGTTAACCAGGCATCTGTCCATGCCTTTTGGGTTCCCACCCCCCAAAAAAATTATAAAAACTATATCCTTTTCAGTATCATTATCACTTTAGTTTAATTGGGACCCATTTCCAGCAGATATCATATATTGTGCTTCTCAGCTTCGAACCTAAGCTATCTATGCAGTATTGGGTATCACACCCCCATCCCATCTATCCTTTACAGATTCACTTTGAGAAGTATGACTGTCCCATGGACAGAGGATTAGGAGGACTTAGGGTCATGTTCACATAGAATAGGAAACAGTGTTCTCACAGTGCCTCTAACTCTCAACAGCTTTAACAGCAAACATGTACCCAGTACCTTAGTCTCTCAGAAGCTAACACATTATAGCCTGCATACACCTTAAGGCACCACAGTGAAACCAACAGCAGACGCTACCAGGGGAGGGGAGTTGCTTGGCAACCATGCACAGTGTGTCTGGTGACATCATTCATGTTACCATGTCCCTTTCTTTTTTTTTTTTGCAACTCTATTTATCCTCCTGCGGCAGGTCACCCTCATTGTCCGCCAACCCTACCGGTCTCGGGGTCTTAAGGCGCCATGCACGTCCCAGCAGATCCCCAGAGCCAGTCCGGAGGCATCATCCTTGGTGGCTCCCGCTGTTTCCTCCGTTTACTCCCCGTGGTCCTACACCCGAGACTCCGGAAGTGGTGGCGCATGCTCATGGAGGTGCACATGCACACCACAGCTCCAGTGCCAGTCTCGTCAACCCTCCCTTGGCCTAACACTTGCAGTCCTTTGGACGGCGCTGCCACTCCGGCCTCGACCAGGGGACAGCCAAGCTCCAAGGACACCTCTTACACCCTCCTGAGGCAGAGAGCCGCTAGCCGGCAGCTGCTCATGTCCTCTTTCTCCCCCTCCGCCGACTTCCAATGACCCAGGCTTGTTCCCGAACCCGAGTCACCAGCGTGGCGCGAGGTGTGGCATCCAGCACCTCAGCCCTCTGCGCCACCGGGCCAGACCCAAAAACCATCTTTATAGTACATTTAAACAGTGTTTGTGTACACAGCATACCTGGTACCATTACCTGCTGTCTCTGCCATAACTAAACTGTCACGAAACTATCTACTCTATCTAACTGTCACAATATATCACAGAACAGGTTATTGTACTGTACAGCTAGGTTTTGTTTCTTACTGCTTGTTCACTTCTGTTGAAAATCCTGTGCATGCAGTATTCTCAAACCTTCAACACAGCCCCCCTCAACTAAAACAAACAAGGAGGGGTAGAGACTTCATTTCCGCTGAACTTACAGCCACATAAAAATGTCACCTTGAAACAAGTCTGGTGTTCCTATCTGTAATAAAAAATATGTTCTTCCTGTGCCAACTTGAAGACCAAACACCACCCAAAAAAGCCACTTGGAAATGCAAGTTGCCTGTCCCCCCTCCTCTGCCTGCTTTCTGCTTGCCCCCATTTGAAGCTGGGTTTCCAATCTGTACTGAAAAATAAAAATTCAGAAACTAAGTCTGGTGCACTTCTCTCTTCTGCTGTTTGCTTTTCGGCTTTCAGTTTTCATGCTGTCAGATGGATTGCTTTTGGGGGGGGACCAGATGATTAGCTGACTGGTTGACTGATGACCCACCTAGCACCTTGCTAGCTGTCAAGCAGTGGCAGGTAGGCTCATCAACACCTCCAGAGCTGCGGACAGGCGTCTAGATTTTAAGTGCTCCTGAAAGTCGCGTGGCTGCAGGGGAAAAAACTGGCACAAGTGGGTCACCGCTCGCAAAGCCACAGTTTTTCCCACAGCCACCGTGTTTTCAAAAGTGAAGCTGGACTATGATCAGCTCCATGATTTTCGGCTGCCTGCAGACATTTTTTCAGTGCAGTTGCACCGAAATGTTACGCCCAGTGGGACCAGGTGTAACATCCCCCGGAGCTGTGCCTGCTGAAACTACGAATCTCCACAGGTGGGGAGATTTTGTCCAGCAGTGGTGGCCGCCATGTGGGTCTCTGGTGGGGTGAAAATCTAGCCCAGGTAATTTTGGGAGGTGTTGGGAAGGCTCACTCATAAACACCTTTTAATCTGCTCTGGTGCCCGGTATAACAGGCGGGCTTAATCCATTACATCAGGACAGGTGGCATTACAATAAGCCACCTATAGCCGTGGGGCTTTTTTTAAGATTTTATCTGGCAAAATGGGTCGCCCATACTAAACATGTAAACATGGCACATACTGTATACTATACTACACTGCAGCCATTTAAATAACATTGTGAGGTCATCGAGGAACAAGCTGTGCTTGACGCAGTGTAGTTAGGTATACTTTGTCCCTCTATGACATCACATTGTTCTAATAACGGCTGCACTGTAGTATTAATCTTGAACATATTCAGTCATCTATATCTCCAGAGTTCTGCCAGCTACAGGTGAGCCTAATATCTTGTTTGAAAAAGCTTTTTGTGGACTTTCAAACTATGATGTCCACTGGGCATGAATGTGTCCTTTTAATAAGACAAAAGAAAAGATAACAGTGACAGCCAACAGTGTAGTTGGCAGCATAGTCTGCTGGTTAGCGCACAGGTTAGGAAAGCACAACATCCAGGTTCAAATCCCACCAGAGACACTTACTCACTCTGTGACCTTGAGGAAGTCACTTAACCTTCCTGTGCGGCAGTCCTACCAGCTATAAAATTGTCTAGAAGGAAATGAGGCAATGAAAATGAGATACCATGAGAGACTAATGGGACTATCCAGGGGAAAAAAATGCAATCATGGCACTGTTTTTTTTTCACTGGCACAGCCAAACTGCAACTTTAGCTAATCAGGTAGAAACACGGATGAGGTATAGCCACTGATTCTGTTTATTTCCTGCTGGTTCCAGGCCATCATTAGCTTTGACACCTTTATCAAATATGCTTCCTCATTAGCATCCTAATTATATTTCTTTAATAATTTTGAATCACCTAACAAGATGGCAAATGTTTGTATATATCACGTGATGATACGTACTGCCTTTTATCATGCTGTTACTTGCAATTTCTGTTATCCACCTCTGTTCAACTGTACACCCATTGTGGTGTAATGCTGTATGGCTTTATCTGTGTATGTACAAAAATTGAAAAAATCAATAAAAACATTTATGGAAAAAAAAGAAACACGGGTGAGGAGGGCTGCTGACTGAGAACCCTTTTTGCAGCAGACAGAACATTTTGTTCAGATGGCAACATCGTGGTGTTACGTCAATCAGCAGTAAAGCAGCCTGGATATTTCAAACAGCATGCACCTGTCTCTGAAAGCCTGCTTTTGTGACATCCCCCCCCCCCCAATGTTTTATGCATGACAGAATGGTGTGTGTTATATTCCAAGGTTATTTTTTTTAAACTGATTATTTTGGATACTAAGGAATTTCCTTATGAAAAAGATAAGGGGTGGCTGCTGTGCTTGCAAAGGCCTGTGTACTCTGTGTATGGTGAACCCATGTCCACAGAGACAGCAAAAGGGAAGAGAATCAAGTATTCCACAGGACGCAGTCCTTCTCAGTGGAGAGAGGGCCCCTGTCTCCACCAATGTGCTTCCACCTGGGTGACCACAGGTGGAAGCACCCTGGAGGCATGCTGGGAGAGGGGACGTCTGCCAGCTCGTGATCAGGCACACCAACATGTGTGCTTCTGCACTCAGATCATGACATGCAGATATCCAAGGGGCAAGGAATAACAAGGACACCCCACCCCAGACATTGCAAGATGATCCTTGGATCTCCCCGCAGGCTGCACACCATCAACTGTGGCACCTGTCCTCTCAAATCAGCTGAAGATGGCTCGAGGAGCCTCCTGTCAGCCCTGGCGAAAGAGCTCCTCTTGGGGTAAGTCACGGGGCAGTAGAAGAAAGAGATAAGTCCCAGGGAAGAGAGTGGTGGAGCTCAGGGAGATCAGGAGGATGGGAGTTGGTTGGCTGGCGAGACGGGCAGAAATAGAAAGCAAAAAAGAAAAAAGTATATTGATGTTTTTGTTCGTGCTTAGTAAAGACTTTGTTATCTGAAAGGAAAACATTTTTCATGAAACTCCTGCTTTAGACACATTAATACAGTTTGCTTCACTGTGGCTACCTGTGGCAACTAATTACATCACGTTATTGTTGTGCTGCTTTTCGTCAGCTGCATCCATTTGTGTTTATGGGACAGCCTTCTGTTGTCCTGCTCAGGATGCTGTGCAGAGCTATAAATAACAAACTAGAAAATGGATTAGCCGTCTATCTGGGTGAGTCATCTACGTACTTTGCTTACAGACGTGTTTGTGTGGATGTGTGTACTTGTCTTTGTCCAGCATAGATGGAAAAATAAAAACAGCGACTGTAAGATCTGCACATCTGACTGGCTACAAAGAATGTTGAGCCTCCTGAGACCCCCTACTGCCTGCCGTAAGTCATTTGTGGGGAGAGGGGGGTGACGGATGCAACGCCATGGAGTGCCAGACATGCCAATGATGGACACCCCGGTTTTTGTAGCTAACAAGTCCTAATGCCTTAACATATATCTTCGGTTCCATCAGTTCTAACAATAATTGTGTTACACAGAAACAAACATGAAATACTAATGCAAAGATGTGATCAGATTCATAGCAGTAATGCACACGAAGCCAAGAGCTGTGCTGTGGTTTTTAAAAAAATTAGGTAAGATTATCATTTCCAGATTGTGAAGAGTTTGTGGTAGTACTGTGCATGGACAGAACTAGATTTCAGGAAAGCCATACTTGCTGAACAAAATAAGATGTTATTTTCACCTCAGGTTGTGTGTGAGTCCATCATAGTCTGTTCTTTAGTAGTTGGCAGGAACTTCTGCTTCTCTGTTTGAAACTTTTGCCTCTTAACTTTATCCACTAATCACCCTCCTTTGGTTCCGTGTCATAATAGCGATTGCAAAATAGCGATTGCTATTATGGCAGGTATATATCGCCGAAAAGCAAATCGCCGATATACACTCCCAGGGGACCCAACATCTGGAAACAGAAAAAAGCGTTTTTGTGGCCCTGCGCTCCCGCCCCCCGTGGGGAGCTTTGCATCCTGCATCATCCTGAATAAGGATTCTCAGCTTCAGAGGGGTGCATGTTGGGGAGGGGACAAAATCCCTGCATCAGGAAAAAATTTAAGTGCTGCAGGCAGCAGCAAAATATTTCTGCACCTGGTTCTGAACCCTATACCTTCTGCACCTGAGCCAGCCACCCACACCACCACACCACACCACACCACACCACACCACACCACACAGCTAGCTCAGTGGCTGCAGGCACACCAATCCCCCCAAACCCCTTCCCTGTCCCTCTCCTTCCCCTCGCTATCCCCCCCCTCCTGTCACCCTGTAGTACCCTCACGTTCACGTAGGGTCACTATCCTTTCAGGGTAGCCCAGGAGGAAAGTGTTGAATATGGGTTGCCGTTTTGGCAGTCACTCCTATTCAGTCGCCATCCTCACTGGATATCCCCTCCTTTAGCTCCTTGATCCTGTCACAGCCTTTTACTGCCTCTGCAGATCTGTGCAACAGCACCACTGTTTATTATCTGTTTGCTTTGTTCCAAACCCTGACAACTACCCCATGGGCCTCTCATCTCAAGGAGTGATATTACCCTGTGATAATAAGGGGATACATGATGGGCAGTCATACGATAGCAGATATATCAGTACGAGTGGCAAATGAGCTTGGGATTATCATGAGTGGCTCCACGAGTGATTAAACCCCGAGCTCACTTGCCATGAGTGCTGATAAGGTTGGATAAGACCTTATCCCATTTGTTATGCAAAGAGAGTTAAAAGCAAGGATCTATCTCATTTTCTCCTGTTTTCTGTTACTTGTATTCTCTCTTTCTCTTTCCTGTCTGATTGCAAAATCAAATTTTCTTGTGGCATCAAGGAACTGGCCACTCCAATGGTCCCACAGTCCCCTCCTGCTATCTCTCTTCCTTCACTTGTTGTTTCTGTTCATTCTTTCTCCCATTGCTTCTCTGTGGTTAAAAAAATTCATGTGAAGACTAATGTGAAACTGGGATCCCTTGGTTTGCAAATGTATATATAACCCCCCCCCAACCATGTCTGGGGATCTTGATGGTGAAAACGAGTTGAAGCGGGGGCACAAGCCCAGAAAATACCTGGGAGACCAATTTGGAATACGTAAACTGTCGTACTTTTCCTGCAGTACTCATAGACGGACAGGGCGGTCTCCATAAGATGAGACCCAGAGAAACAACAGCTGGAGGAAAGGCAGGAACTGGAGGGGCGAGGATTATGCTGCAGGGGCAAAAATGTGTTAGCACAGGCTGGATAAAATAATAGCTGGACCACAAAGTGGGGAAATGAAAAAAATGTTTTCTCCATATAGGTTTTTATCTCTTCTTCAGCGGGCTACAACTTCAGGGCACTCCTCCCCCCCTCCCCCCAGCACGGTACTCTCACAACATGTGGCCTTCCATACCTGTGGGCTCTACTGGACACTGACACTGCCCTCACACTATGGCCACCACCAAAACCCATTGACCCCGAGCCACACGTACTCCTCTCACCAGTCAGGGAGATCTCACCACAAATGACTGGCTCCCTCCTTCAGTTACTCAAACCATCCTACGCTTTGGGGGAACACGGGGACCTACCCCAGATATGGGCATGGTAGGCCCAGATTTCTTCTCTCCCTGCAGGCTGCCAATACCTCCCACAGCAGCGTGCCACACCAGGAACAGGCACCCTGGCTCTGCTACTGCCAGAGAAGCCATGCCCGCTGCACTGCCACTATAGCTGAATCCCCACTGCCAGGGTCACACTATATGGAACAGACCCCCCACCAGCCCACCCTGGTGCCACGGAGCACAAGGTGGGTCCTCACAAACTTTTCTCCTCTGAGCTGCGGCACCTGATGACCCACGGGTCCCCGTCCAATGGTCACTTGTCCCTAAGTCCACCCCGAAAACTCGTGCACGAAGCAAATACTGCAGCACATGAAGGCCGCAACTTCCCAGGCTGGGGTTTGAACCCCCAGCCAGCCAGACTTATTTATTTATTTATTTATTAGCTTTTGGTAACCGGGTAAGTGCATTAGGCAATAATCCTGCCTATTATCAAGCAACTTGCAGCTTGCACCTGATGTACCCGTCAGCCTCCCGAACCTTCTGTCCTCCCCCTTTTATGCAGCAGGGGCTGAAAAACACACCCCCGGAGGGTGTACCCCAGCTGTCAATCACCTAAAGGGGCCAACCATTAAAGTGAGATAATAGTAACTATAGTAAGCCCCCCAAAAAGGGGTGGCTTACATATATAATTATATTGTGCTTCCTGACCTTTGCTGCTACAGCATACCCAAAGAATTAAAGAGGTGTTCCAACATGGGCGAGACAGATATATGGGGCTGGTAAAGATGGTGGCAGAAGAGAAGGGGGTAAGGAGAAGTGAGGACAAGTAGGGTCCTCACTGTCAGCATTAGAGAGGTAGGTAGGGCTGGGAAACCTTGATGAGCTGCATGGCCTTTTTCTGATGCCAATTTCTCCGTTTCCATGTTACTTTGCAAAAAGTGGATACAAGGAGCATTTTTTTAACTTACAGTTTATTGCTTTTTATAAAAAAAAATGGTATATAAAAATGTTATCTCGTCGACAGAGCAACGGGAAAACAGTGAAGACAATCACATTGACATTTGTGACAGTTTGCTGTGATGGTCCACTGGGTTCCCGACGCTGCTGCCTCCGGGGTGTTGGCCCCCTTCCCAAACCAACTCCAACTCAGAGCTGGTTATCTAAAGTGTGGGAGGTGCGGGCGGGCAGAGCCCCCAGCATGGGCTGTATGTGTGGGGCAGAGCCCCCCCCTCAAAAAACTCACTTTTCCCCAGCAGCGGCACAATACCAATTGGTGGTGCTGTGCTATCGCTGTTCTGATGGTCACTGCAGTCCATGTCACCATGGGTGGCATGGTGGAACCTATAAATACAACACGTATCAGGCATCAAACATGATATAAAGATGTAGCAAAGTAAATGTTGCAGCCTAAATAGTCTGGCTTGCAAATACGGGATCATTACAGCATATCACAATGGCAGGTTACCAAACATTTATAAAATATAAGCTGCACCTTCCAAGAGCATGGGACACAATACAAGGAAGAATGGTCAAAAGTATGTCAGCTTAGATTCAGTGCAAAGAAGTGCAAAGTAATGCACCTGGGAAACAAAAACCGAGGGGAAGGGTACACAATGAGGGGAGGTACAGTACTAACAACAACAAAAATGGAAAGGGACCTGGGGGTAGTCATATCAGATGACCTTAAGGCAGGCAAGCAATGTAAGAAGGCAGTAAGGAGAGCTGGGGGGATACTGGGATGCATAGGGAGAGGCATCACCAGTAGAAAAAAAGGAAGTTGCTATCCCTCTGTACAGACAGTTGGTGAGACCCCATCTGGAGTACTGCGTACAGTTTTGGAGACCCCATCTCCGCAAGGACATAGACCAGATGGAGACGGTCCGGAGGCGGGCAACTAAAATGGTGCAGGGTCTGCAGCAGAAACCATATGAAGACAGACTAAGAGAGCTTAATATGTATACCCTTGAGGAAAGGAGGGAGAGGGGGGACATGATAGAAACCTTCAAGTAACTCAAGGGAATCAACAGAGTCCAAGAAGGTAGCATCTTTCAGAAAAAGAGATGTGCAAGAACAAGGAGGCACAATTTAAAGATAGAGGGGGGATATCTCAGGGGCAACGTGAGGAAATATTTTTTCATGGAGAGAATGGTGGATGCATGGAACCACATTCCTGAGGAGGTTGTGGAGTCAAAAACAGTGGGGGAATTCAAGAATGCATGAGACAGCCATAAGGCAGTTATAGGTGGGGGGGGAGGGTAGGAGGAAGTAGGCTGTTGGTAAACTAGAATCTGCAGCTTATCCAATAGGTAGGGAAATGGGCAGACTGGGTGGGGCAAGCGGTCCTTATCTGCCATCAAACTCTATGTTTCTATGTTACCAAATATTGTCTATATCCAAGTATGAAGCTTTGATATGCATCCCACCCAAGCATTATAAAATGGAAAACAGAAGCACACTCCTTTCATTGCATGATTATTTACAATTAAATCAAAAGATTAGAAAAATAACCTAATGAGGTGAAATCTAGAAAGGAAAGAAACTATTTTAAGCTCTTGTAAGAAGCAGTGCAATAATATTGCACTCCCCAGATACCTGACCAAAAGAGAAAACAGTGAAAAATAAAAAAGCCACTACTGGAGGGCCAGTGCCACAGTTGTATAACTACAAGGAAAAACAAAAAAACTCTCTTGATAAGGCCATCAGGCGAAATGTTGAGGTTCGTGTATGCACCCTCCTCACTTTAAATAAATCTATACGATAACTGGTGAAGTCCAGTATTAACTCGTTTTTAGCAACTTTGAAAAGTTATATTAACCCGCAGGTTGATACAAAAAAACTCATATCAACCCGTGGGTTGATATGACTTTTACATCCTTGCGTTGAGAAGCATACACCAGCACAAACCAATAAAACTGTCCGAGGCAGCGTCAGACTGTTCTCAAGTGGTAAACACACACTTACAAGATTACCATCGCTAAAAAGTAAATTAAGTGATCGCCAACTCGTAATCGTATTTCTTCTGAGACAGTTTTTTTTGCATCAGTTATAAAAAATAAAACATATGTAGGGGGTAGATATAGAGTTTTTTTTACACACCCTCATTGTATGATACTGTAAACCTCTCTCGAGTCATTTCCCGAGGTTTACATATTACCACAAACTTAGGTGTGTAAAAACTCCATATAAACCCCCGTATGTATTATTCTATATTTTTCTGTCCTCTGTGTGCCAGGTTTTTTGTTTTTCCGAAAGAGAAAAAAGTTATTTAGGCAACTGGGGTTAAAAACATAATTCTGGAGGTAGGAATATACCTCAGAAGCAAAAATGCTATATAAGAGATATATCAATAAGTGGGAGTTTTACCAAACAAAAACCTGCATTGTCTTGAGTGTTCACTGTCTGGCGTGTCACATGGAGTCTGCCATTTTAACAAGTCCAGCTTGCAAAATTTTAATGGAATAGTGGCAGACACAGTAAAAATAGGTTATTCACCTGTAACAGTAGTTCTAGGAGTGGTATATGTTGTTCATCCACACTACTTGGCGGGTACCTTGCCGCTTTAAGATGTGCCAGGTTTTCAACCTGGCTCTCCCACCCACCCAGGTGGTATAACCTGCCTGCTCCTCATGATGCCAGATCTTGGTCTGCTGTAAGCCAGGTTTGTGCATCGAAGCAGGGGAGGTTGGTTGGGTCAGTGTGGATGAACAATATATACCACTCCTAGAAAGTACAGTTGTGTAAGAACTGATCATAACAGTAGATCTCCCAGGATGTGTCTCTTGTAGTAAGTCATTACTTATGGGAGTCGCCATCAGGTGGAGCTGTCTCATGGCAGCTTCTTCAGTAGTCCTGTTTAGGGGCCACCCCCACTACATCACTTCCATAGGTAGAGTATAAGTGGGGGTGGCCCCTAGTACCCTTTGTTCACCGTCAGCTTCAGCACACAGAGCAAGGACTGAGGTAAACCGAGGGACGAAGGAGCCCCAACCCAATATCTGGAGTTGCATGGACTCCGAGAAAACCCAAGAAACAACAAAGGCAGGGGGACGGAGGGTGGGGCACTTACTGCAAGAGACACATCCTGGAAGATCTACCGTTACGGTAAGTTCTTAGATAACTGCACTATCTTCCACAGACTGGTCTCTTGCAGTAAGTCATTACTTATGGGAGATTACCAAGCAGTAAGATCCATGAGGGAGGATCAGTGAAGCCTGGAGCGGGGCATGAGGGCGCAGCACAAGGAAGCAAAGAGGACCGTTCGAGAAAGAATGAGAAAAGAAGAGGCAAGCACAGTCCAGGCGAAAGTTATGGAGGAGCTGCAACACATGTAATAGATGGCCGTGTGAGCCTGCACAAGAGACCTCATCACAGAGCCAAAGTCAAGTAAAAACATACCACACCTGAGGGTGGCGAAGAAAGTAGTAATCCCCGAAGGGAAAGACGGAACAGGGCCATGCCAATGATACAACCTGCCAAGCAGGAGTGCAAAAGGCAGTGGCTTGCAGCAAGCACCCCAAGGCATCCAAAGCACCGTAGAGACAGGCGGGGAGCCTGACAAGGCAGAAAAGAAAGCTGCAGGAGGCCAAGCACAATGATACATCCTGACGAGGCAGGGGTCAAGAGGACATGGCATGTAGACAATCCAGTAGTGCTCCAAAGGCACGGAAAGCGCAGGAGGTAGTGAATATTCTGAAAACAAGGGGACACTGCAGGGTTCCCAGAGGGAGAGTAGCAGAGGCCCCCAAGAAATCTGTGTGGAGCGTCAAGTCCAGTAAGAGGAGCAGGCCTCCACAATAGGTGGATGGCATCCCTGATGCCTCCAAGGCCTGCAAGAGGAGGACGGAGAAACCTGAGGGAGAGGCTAAGGTGTAGGTGTGGGCCCAGGCCCAGGAGGGGGATGAGCATGGGGCAGAGGGGCTGAAGGGGCAGAGCCCCGGGAAGCCCAACCACGGCCACAAGACGTCCTCTGGAACGAGGCCCAGGAACGCAGAGGCCCGCCTACGGGAGCAGGAGACGGGGTCCACAGCGCACCACGATACAGATCTTGGATAGACTGTAGGGCATGCTGGAGGCCTGGAGAGAATCCAGAATGGACTGGGTACCGGCACCAAAGTGTCAGGCCCTGCACAATGGGGTGTCAGCCACTAGCAATTGAATGTTTGGGCCAAAGCCGATACCTGAAGCCAAGCATGGTGCTGCAATGCAATGCCAGTGGCAGAGAGGTGAGCAGCAGTATCGACTGCATCATAGTTCACCCAGAGAAGGTAATGGGCAGGAGAGGGCAGGGAGGCCACTGAGTGGGCAATCCACGCCGAGGCCGGCGAGTGTGGCAAGGAGGACAACACATCCACAGCCAATGCATCTAAGGCCTGCAGATAGCAGGCCATGTGGCACAAACAATTAAGGATGCCCAGCAGAAGAATACTGGTGGCATAGACCTTCTTGCCAAGAAGATCCAGGTGCCAAGACTCACCACCCAGCAGCACCAGACTAGTATGGCAAGACCAGGCTGTTCGACCCTGAACCACCGCAATGATCACCGAGTCAGCCACAGGGGAGACAGACAACCAAGGGTGATCCAGGGGGGCACAGTAAAGCTGGTCAGGCCCACAGGGGTTGGGTGCGGTGAAAGCAGGGTGGCACCATACCTGGGAGATGGTGTTGGCATATGCTAGAGTCATGGGAAGGATGACCCTGATAGGCTCAACCGGCATGCCAAGGTAGTTGGTGAGGCCCCGGTAAAGGACATCTGGGTCCTCATTCGGAAAGTGGAAGACGTCCCAGATCTGCACTAAAAGATCCACAAAGGAGGTGTCTGCAGAAGCAGGGGCATCCGGAGGGGCAGACGGGACATCCGCCAGCAGAGAGGAGACGGAGAAGGGGGAACCAGGGTCCCCATAGTCCAAATAGCCAGTGTCCAAGCCTTGGACCCCAAAAGGGTTCTCCCCATCTGAGGCCTCAAAAGGGAAGGTCAGACACACGGGAGATGTGGGGGCGCAAAAAGTGCTTGGGCGGGGGTGAGGGAGAGCAGTGCGGCCATGATCAAAAAAATGGAAGCCCTCCATGACGATGTGGGCAATGCCCGGCATCTGGAAAGGGGGGAGGGTACCCAAGGGTGGCGCTCAAAGGAGGGCAAGGTACCATGCGGGCAGTCACTGGCAACCCCCAACAGGTGGCATGCCCATGCTCATGGGGTGGCACAGGAGGAGGGGCAAGAAATCAGGGCAGCCACCCAGGCACCTGGCAGCAGGCACCAGAAAGGGATCAGCTGCAAAGTGGATGAAGAGCAACGGGGGAAGAACCCCAACTGACTCCACAATGGTGCTTATGCCAGGGCTAGAAGGGGGGTGACCCTGATGCAGACCCAAGTTCCAGGAAGGGGCCAGGGCACAGTGCGCCCTCCAAAGAACAGGAAGGCCACCCCATGGGAGGGGGCGGAATGCCAGGAGGTGCTGTCGACGGGGGAAGCAGCTCTGTTAACGAGGGAAGTGTAACAGGACTTCCCAAGAATGGGGGATGCCTCCCTGTCAATGAGGAATGCTCCATCGATGGGAGAGGAGCTCCCGTCAATGAAAGAGAATGTCTAAAGCATCCTGTTGATGGGGGAATGCATCCTGTCGATGGGGAAGAAGGAGCAGCAAGCTCTGTCAACAGAAGGTGGTCCCCAGTCAACGAGGGACAAGTTAGTGATGGGGGAATAGTGCCCATCAACGAGACATGTCCTGGTGATGATAGAGGGAGCAAGGAAGGCTCTGTCAATGGGGGGAGCAGCCCTGTCAATACAGGATACCCTGTAGACAGCAGAGGAGCCACAGCCAACGGGGAGGATCGGTAGGGGTGTGAGGCGTGTGAGTCCTGCACCCTCCAATGCTGGAAACGAGAGCTCCTATCAGGGGTACCTTGAAGATGAGTCCCCAAGCCCTACCCCAGTTTCCTAAGGGTTGCCTTGTCAGCCATGGAAGAGGCCCCTGACCCAGGCTGAGCGTCAAAGAGCAGTGGGGGTACTGTGAGTAAACACAGGCCCATACACAAGGAGAGCCGGAGGTACTGTGAGGAGCGCAGGCCCAGCCCTAAATCTAGAAGGGAAAAAAAGAACCAGAGCCTGGGAGCAATCCACAGGCCCAGGACAAAGAAGAAAAATCGCGTTCAGTTTCTGTCAAAGACTGCAACTCAGGAGGCTGAGTTAGCTGCTGTGTGAGCTGAAGCCGGCAGGAAAATGAACAAAGGGTACTAGGGGCCTCCCCCACTTATACTCCACCTACGGAAGTGATGTAGCGGGGCGGCCCCTATATAGGACTGCTGAAGAAGCTGCTGTGAGACAGCTCCACCTAGTGGTGACTCCCATAGAAACATAGAAGCTGACGGCAGATAAGGACCGCAAGACCCATCCAGTCTGCCCATTTCTTTTTCTACTTTATAAATGTGCCATTGACCTTTGCTCTGTCAATGGCCTATCTATTCATACTCATCTGTATTGCTCCCTTATGCCTATCCCATTCCTGTTTGAAGCCCTGCACTGTATTCATATCCACCACTTCCTGAGGTAGGCCGTTCCATGCATCCACCACCCTTTCTGTGAAAAAGAACTTCTTCACATTACCCCTTAATCAGCCTCCCTCTAATCTCATGCTGTGTCCCCTTGTCCTGCTAATTTTCTTATATCAAAACATGTTAGACTCTTTCACCTTGTTAATGCCCTTAAGGTGTTTGAATGTTTCAGTCATATCACCTCTCTCCCTCCTTTGATCTAGGATATACATATTGAGCTCCATTAATCTATCCTCATGTTTTCTGAGGCAGTCCCTGCACCATTTTGGTTGCCCTTCTCTGGACTGCCTCAATTTGGTTAATGTCCTTGTGATCCTTCGCCCACCTCCCTGCCCTCTCTCCTTGATCCATCCCCCATACCTGACCCCAGGGCTGGCCAGACCTGCCATGATTTCTGTTGCCCCCCCATCCTCCTGCTCCCGCTTTTGCAGGCACCCTCCCCTCCCCAATTGTCTGTGGATATGTGCCTACCATCTCCTGCACTCATGACTTTCACCCACCTGTTCAGTTCATACCTGAGCCTGCACAACTCAGCCTCCAATCCCATCAACCTGGCACATACTGGACAGTGCCCTAGTCTCCACAGTGTACTCATAGCCATTGCAGCCCCACACCCACTGCAACCCACTAGCCTGATTCCCTTTCATCCTGTAATCGAGGGCACCCTTCCCTTCCAGGTGTGACCCCGCACAGCCCAGCTGCCCCTGTCCACCGTTCCATGCTGTGCCTCCCTCCCTCATGCCAGTTTCTTCTAACATGTCCCCAACCTGTTGCAGCCATATGGCCCTGGTGTCTTCCAGGGTACTGACTATTAACCCACGTCTCTCTTGTTTCGGAAGCAGACCTAACCAAATCAGTATAAATCAACACAAAACAATGTAATATGTAGCTAGTTACAAAAGTGCCATCTAACCAAGTTGTTCAAACAAATTAAGCCCGTAAACAGTTTGCCCATAAATTCAGCCCAGATCCAACCCCCAAACCAAAGCAGTTCAAGTCAAATCAGCCCAAAGCAATTGAATATCTGGCTAGTTTCAGAGTGTGCCATCTATTTAGTACAAGAAAAACAAGCCTTCACACAATTTGCCCAGAATTCGACCCAGAATTTAAATCAACCCTGCAGACACTTTGCCCAAAATTTAACCCAGCCAACACAAATTGCCCTTAATTTAGCCCAGTTATTTTCCCCCAACCCAAAGCAGCTCTCTTAATCCCACCACATCAAATCCAAACTAGTCATTTAGATGTTGAAGAGAGTTTGCAGCAGGCAGGCAGCTTCAAAACTGGTCATGAAAGTACATGCCAAGCTCCCCGGTGTGCTCTGCTCGGTGTAATGTTCCAAGTGCACAACCCTTTTGTGGGACTTGCAGTCATTCCTCCTGGCCAATCCCCAAGTTGTCCTTGATGCAGACTCCTCCTCCCACCACCTGCATTTAATAGAAGATGCAACAGGCTTGAGTAGGTGGGTGGGAGAAAAACCTTTCTCCTCCTACAGCAGGCAGTCAGCTCCCTTTGAGTTGTGGCTTAGCCATTGAGCTTTTAAAGCCAGCCACAAACTAAAATTTTGATGCCGTGGCCCCTCACTGGATGAGCCATCCTCTTCAACCGCTGATGTGGCCAACCAGAAGCCTCCTCCCTGCAAAAGCAGCCATGCAGTCCCTTTCCCAGTGGTCACTGCCATTGTGTCAATCCTCCCTCTGTGCAGCTGCTGGTCACTGCTGAATGTGGCCTCAAAGGGCAAAAACCTCCCTCCTCCTCCTCCTGCAGCAGACAGTCACCTCCCTTTGAGTTGTGGCTTGGCCATTCAGCTTTTAAAACCAGCCGCAAACTCAAATTTTCGCACTGTGACCCCTGATTGGAAGGGCTGTCCTCTTCGGTTGCTGATGCGGTCAATCAGAGGTTTCCTCCTCATTGAAGTGGCTGCGCAGTCCTTTTCCTAGTGGTTGCTTCTGTCGCGGCAATCCTCCCTCTGTGCAGCCACCGGTCACCACCAAAGGTGGCCTCAAAGGGTCCCCATTAGCTGCCGATACGGCAAAAACCTCCCTCCTCTTACTGCAGTGGACAGTCAGCTCTCTTACTCACAATTTAATTACTGGTGCAGTGTTAGAAAGTCCTCCATCCCAAACTCCAACTAAATATATGAGCAGTTAAACAGTTCAAGTTTTGCAGTCCTCCTCTGACTCCTCAGGACAGACCACCAAGGCAGACTTCCTCTTGATGACCTCAACCCTTTTACCAACTTCAGCCATGTCTGTGAACTGACAGACGTGGCCTCCATATTATATGCAAAGCCAAGCCGGCATAAATAATGAGTTTACTACCTCCCAGACTTTTGAGTTTTGCACAAACGGCATCAAACATCTTCCATTGTGAGTGGGTGGTGAACGATAAGTCCGGAAACCGATGGAGGGTAGACCTCCTCATAGTTATGTCTTTGGGAGTCCCTTGAATTTTAGAGAAGGAGATCCCTAGTAACCACTCCAGTGGTTACCAATACAACAGTCCATGGCATGTACTGCTGCTGGTCAGCGGTTCACAACGATACTCAATAGACTTTAATAAAGGATGATGATAGATTCTCCTGATCCAACTGCAAAGCCCCTGGGAGCCATTCCTGAGGAAAGTGGAGAAGATCCTCCTCCTCATGGGCCACACTTTTAACTTCTCCACTCTGCCCTGCTACTGTACCCCAATTTGCTCTAGTGGGACCAACTCTAGTAGGGAAGAGTGTAGCTCCTACTCCAGAGCCCTCTAATCCTTGAGCTCTCAGGTTAGAATGTCATCTAGGGGACCAGTTAGTACACAATCATAATGATGACCAACTTTGTGACATGGGCACCAAGCCACTAAGGACTGGACTGAGATCCAACACCATCCATTTCCCATCAACCTGAGAAAAATCACCTGATGATAGCTGCTTCTGGCCTCTGCCAACCTTGGCTGGATTTGAACCAGAGAACCAGGAGGTGAAAGGCTACTTTACCCACTGCCAGTCCACTGAGATATTCAGTCCTCTTGTCCATGCCATTTTAAGAATATAGAAACACAGAAACAGAAATTTATCAGGCTGTAAAAGACCAAAGTCCAGCTAGTCTGCTCTCTTGCTAAGTATCCAGCAACACCAGCCTGTTGCCGTGAATGAACCTCAGCACCTCCTACTGGTAGTGCCACCCCGATCACATTTTATTTTGATCATTCCCTTATTTTTGTCCAACTTCCTCTTGAAGTCCTCCACAGCTTTCAACTCCACCACTTCCCAATGCAATTTTTTCCATCACCCCACTACCCTGTGTGTGAGGAAGCTCTTCCTCACATCCCTTCTGAAATTGCCCTTCATGAGTTTTTATTGATGCCCCCTGGTGGTTATTTGAATGAACTGCCTTAAACCTGCAAGGCTGTTTTCTGAAGACGTGGAGTTACGAATACTGGCTTATAGCCTATAATGTAATGATTGTTTTTACTGGCCTTTTAGTACATTCAGCGAGCTTCTAATCTACACCCTGGTGATTTTTATGTTACAACTTTATGATGTATACTTCCGGTGATGTCACCAGTGCGATGGGGGCCTAGCAGTGGAGCTCCTAACCCCTCAGGCAAGAAATCACTCCCACAATAACAGAAAAACATACATCATACTGAAATATGAGCAGAATTACCAGTGGGAGTAAAGCAGGAAAAATATCCTGTTTGAGAAATTTGAAGCAGACCCAGAAAACGGAAGGACTGCAGATTAACCTGAGGCCTCAAGGCGGGGAAAATCCAGCAAGTATGGCGAGCTGTGATACAGAGTCAGAGCTAGAGACCCTGTCATGCTCACAGTTTGAGGTTTTACTATCCGAAATCAAACAATTCAGATCTGAAAATAAATTGGAATTCCAGAAACTACACTCTGACCTAACAAAATTAGGAACACAAGTACATGAGGCTGAAGAAAGAATCTCCACAGTTGAAGATAACATTAGGCATTTATCTCGTGTAGTCAAGTTGCTAACGCACCAACAGGAACAAACAGCAGCTAAATGCCTGGACCTGGAGGCTCGAGCCAGGAGAGAAAACTTGAGAATTCATGGCCTCCCGGAGGAGGTTGAAGTCGGAGAGATGGCTGACTTTGTCGCCGTTCTCCTGAAACACATAGTGGATCCACCACAGGCATTCACATTCAGAACTGAATGAGCTCACAGAGCCTTGATCCCCAAACCAACCTCAGCAAATGCCAGACCCAGATCGATAATTGCTATATTTTCAAGCTATCGAGATAAGGAAACTATCCTTCGGACAACGAGGAGACAGCAAAAGGTTGATTATAATGGCTCATGACTCTACTCCGATCAAGATTATCCCCCTCAAATCCAGCAGCATCGCATGGCATGTGGTCCTATTCTCTGTAAGCTGAAAACGTGGGGGGTTAAATTGCTAATGCCATACCCTGCTCACTTGCAGGTCCAGTGGGAATCAGGAACGGAGCTACACCACATGGCAGATGAAGCCCTGCAGGTACTGAAAAATAAAGGCCTTGAGAGTCCTGAAGATGCTCTCCGCATGACCACACAGTCCAAATGGCAGGCAAGGTGGCAAGACTCCACAAAGCACAATGCTCGGAAATTCGGAAAGAAATCAGCCCCCAACATGATGCATGACAACAAGGAGATACTGCACCAGCTTACCCAATCCCACCATGGATCACAATTGGATTCAGAAGATGAGGACACTTGAAGAGAAGGACTGGCAATATGTGAGTGTTGTCTGAATTTCACATCAGTTCCTCTCTCTTCTGTCTGCCGAGGCCATATGCAAGGCCTGGAGCTAAATGGGGAGGGGGAGATCCTCCTTCTGAAGCATCATCTTGGGCTCAGCATGACATTGTGACTCGGAGGAGAGTACCTGGATTTGGGGTCATGGATGGCTCTGGGGGAAGAGGGATGATCTTAGCTATATGCAGTCCCTTGTGAGTGAAACACCTGTTATAATCAGTCTGAGTGAGGGGACATCAGGGCAGAAGACTGTATTATAAGCTTAAAATGAGCGACTCTGTACCGGTGGATTGTCCTCTAAACACGGGTTCTGACCTGTTATACCTTATCGTAATTATAGGGTCACACAGCCCCAAGGAGGAGTATGCAGCCATCGGCACTGGACCTGAACTTTAGTGAGAACTATGTTGATTACTGGCTGCATTACCCTGAAATGAATATGTATCGGGATAAAATCTCAACTGGAGTGATCATTATTGCCCTGGGGGGTGAATGGATTTGACCACTCGCTCTGCCTTTTATTTGGGAGCTGGGCTGCTGGGTTGTAGTTGCTCTGATCTCAGCAGGGGGAGACTCCCTGTTTTCTTGTCGGGGGAACCCCGGGTCCCTTCTGACCACATCGCTTGGATCCAGTGACTCATTTAGGCCACAATACCAGGCCTGGGCCCACTTTTGCTAGGGCTCTAAAGGAACGAACCCCTACCAGGGGTCTATCTCCTCTACCTCCAAACTGACTGTTTTGGAGCTTTAGAGAACAAAGTAAACCATTCCCCTGCCTTGGAGGTCACACTGCACATAGTTTGATCCTAGGGAAGAGGTCAGCTACATTGGCACCTTCTTGGGAGGTTTTGGTACTGTTTTTACTGTTTGTAGCCAGATGGCATTGTTGGTTACCTGTTGAACTGTGTAAGGGCACTGCATTTCTTATGTATTTTGATCTGGTTGCAGGGGGGGGGCTCCGAGGGAACCAGGAAATAATTACTCTGAAATACAGGGAAGGGGTACATGACAGCGGGGAACAGGAGTGAATTCTCAATTCCAGACAGCTGTACACAGCTACATAAAGGGGACAGACTTCCAGCCTCCAAATGTTTGAAAAGAATAGGATCAAAATGATATCACACAATGTGAATGGATTAAACAACCCAGTTAAAAGATATAAGGTTTTATCGACACTGAAGAGACAAGCCCAAAATTTTGTGCTCCTCCAGGATACTCACCTTAACAGGGCCGAGCATAAGAAGCTGGAATGGCTTGGCTTTGCAGAGGTGATTGCCTCTTCGTATGGCGGGGGCAAAAGAAGGGGAACAGCAATCGTAATTCCCAAAGGGTCTCGTTTTAAAAAAACTTCCAGGTACACCAATTCAGAAGGTAGGCTGGCCATAGCATCAGGAGACCCAGGAGGCTCACCCACCACCCTAGCGTCACTATACATCCCACCAGGCTCCCCTGTCACAGTAATAAGCGGACTCCTCCTTAAGATAACTGAGCACCATAGGGGGATGCTAGTGGGGGGGGGGACCTCAACCAGACGTTGGACCATATGGATACTTCAAGGCCGACTACATTCAGAAACAGCCCTGCTACTAAGATGACCAAAGCACACATCGGGGGGGGGGGCTTCCTGGGTTGTTTTATGGAGATTAGTACATCCTAGGGGACGGGAGTATACGCACTTCTCCCCGTCGCATGGGTCTTATGCCTGCATGGATTGTTTTTTAATATCTAGTAAGCACCAGCATCAGACTGCTGACCGAGACCACACCCCCTCAGTTTTGTCAGACCACTCGCAGCTAATGTTGCAATTAGACTGGGAGGAAGAGAAAAGACAAACATTATGGAAATGTAATAATTATTTATTAAATCTGAAAGAAGTTGCAAATCTGGCTAAACTGAGAATTGCACAAATTCTATGGGAGAATGACACCCCAGAGCTCTCCAAGGCCACTCTTTGGGAACTCTTTGAAAACAGTTTTAAGAGGGGATGTAATTAAATTTGCAGCTGATTTTAAGAAGCAGCAAACCACACAGTTGGAAACGTTGCAAATACAGCTGAAAGAAGCTCAGGTCTGACGTACGGGGGATGGGGGATGAGTCCACTTTTGTTAGAATACAGACCCTCAGACAGTGTGTACAGAAACAACTAAATATTAAGACAGAACAGGCATTGCAATGCCTGCGACAGAGATATGGCGAAGTGGGCACTAGAGCCACTAGATTATTGGCTCATCGGCTGCGACAGCAGATGACTCAGTCGATGATAACTCAGATTAGGGACCCTAAAACCGGGAAGCTGTTATGCTCCCACCAACAAACAATAGCAGGCTTCAGGGAATTTTACCAAGATCTTTATACCCCTGAACAACTGTCTGGAGATGCACAAATAAATGCATATATATCTAAATTAGCACTCCCAAAACTCAGTTCACAGACTCAGTGCCAACTAGATAGACCTATTACTCAGGCAGAATTAACCAAGACATTTAAAAAGTTGAAGCAATGTAAATCCCCGGGCCCTGATGGATATACCACTGAGTTTTTCAAATTCTTAAGGAAAGAGGTGGAGGGTCCCCTGCTGGAGGCCTATAGAGAGTCACAATTGGGAAATGGATCCCAGACCCCTGGAACTATGCAGTGATATCAAGTATTCCTAAGCCGGGCAAAGACACCACTCAGTGTAAATCATACCGCCCAATCTCAGTCCTTAACATGGACTACAAATTATATGCTAGTATTATGGCCAACAGATTGGAATCTATTTTACCCACCTTAATTGACTTTGAACAAACAGGCTTCATGCCTGGTAGACAAACCCAGGATAATATCAAGCGGACACTGCATATTTTACACCATGCTGCCCGGTCGAGGTCTCCCTTCCTACTTTTGAGTTTGGATGCCAAAAAGGCCTTCAACCGGGTAGCATGGAATTTTCTCTGCATGACCTTGGCCAATTTTGGCTTTGGCTGGGTGCAAGTGCACATGGGTATTATATCCTTTTAATGACGTCTCAGTACTTGAAATATTACTTACAGCAACAGCCTGTCCAGGTGTTGCTGTAAGTAATATTTCAAGTACTGAGACCCCCGAGGAAGCATTAAAATAAGTATAATATTCTACCACCACTGCTGCAGCAATAAGACTAATGGTGTTAGCGACGTCACTAAAAGGGCATAATACCCATGAGCACTTGCACCCGCTCATTCTGTACCCGCGCGGCGCTTCCGCATTCGGCCGTAATTTTCGACTTTTTATTAAACTATAACCATGCCCTTAAAAATTAAGATTGTGGCAGCCCTGGACTCCCACAGCAGCATTACAAGGTATGTGGGAATGAGAGCGGGCTACACGGTTTATTTGCACATCACCTTTAAATATTGACAGATTTTATTAAGTAAGTGCCCAGTATTTCTCTGTGTTTAATGTATATGTAATTTTTTTTATTTTGTACATTGTTGTCTGCTGTATTAACTCATTGAAAAGAAGCAACTAAATAAAAAAAGTTAAAAAAAACAACTGTATGATGTAGTTTATGTTCTTATTAAGGGCTTGAACCAGAAATTGGCCAATACCTGTGTGTAATTCACACCTTGTCGGCCCTTGCTGCTCTGCTCCCCAGTTCTACTTTGCAAGCCTAGCTTGTGAACAGCATTCACACAGCTTGGTTGCCTATGGCTGCTGCTGTGACGCATGTGTAGGAAACAGGAGAGGCCTGGAAGAGCTGGGCCAGACAACGGTCTTCTAATCAGAAGCCCTGGTCAGCCATTTAGTGGATTCCCTGCTCTGTGCAAGCAGGGAATTCTGGGATATGGCATTCTGTTTTGGACTGCAACATCCCCATTCGAGGCAATCACATTTTAAAATAAAAAAGAAATACAAAGTTGGTTATGCATCCCCACCTTCTACGGCTTAGCAGAAGGGTTAATAACGTGTGGTGTGACCAGTCAGGGCCTCGAATGCTGCGTGCTGCGATGTGTTGAAGCAGGGGGTACAAGTAAAGGTTGCATCCTCAATAAAGTTAACTGGTAGTACCACCCTCCTTCCTGCCCATGCCAAGTATATTTTTCTTCTGGCATGGGAGAGTGGTACTGGCAGTGACAAAAGTGGCATGCAACGGAGTATCCCATCCCCAGGCTAGCTGTTATAGAAGTCCCCTGCAGCTGATCCCATTGGTGTCAGCAGCTTCCAGGGCTTCTGGGATATCAGTACAATCTGGGTTGCATGGCGGGGGGTTGCAGAAGAATCAACCAGATAAAAAGTGAGCTTTTAAGACTAACCAATTGTTAGAACTTGCTTTTTTAGTGGGCTGTAGTCATGTAGATTGGGAATTTCTGATCACAGTGTAATATTCCAGGGATCAGTTTTACTTTCCCTTTAAACTTCTGTCACAACAGATCCCAGGATGCCCTAGTCAGTCACTGTGAATGGATTTGCTCACTCAATCGCTCCGCCACCAACCTGCTCACAACTCACTGGAGCTGCTTCCTTCGAGTAGCACCGCAGGCTCCTGCTCGCACAGAACAAGGTCAGGCTCTTGCTTGCATAATACAAAGCTTCTCGGACATAGGAACCCCCTAGTCACTCCAGGTAAAACTTACTCCTTCTCTGTATCAGATTCAGGTTTACTTTTTAAGTTGGTAATGCTGTCTCAAGGGGTGGATCTCGGACTTTTCCAGCAAATAGACTACAGCGGTGGCTATCCTACTCCTCCGCTTTACAACAGAAGAGTTTACCACATTAAGGTACAGCATCCTGATAGGGGCTGGTTCTGGTAGGAGCAAAAAACAAACAAAAAAACAACAAACAAACAAACAAAAAGGTACTGCATAACAGCACTTCTCCCTTATGGTGGTATCATTCAAGGTACCGTATATAAGCTGAGTGTTACACTTTATTGTGCTTAGTCAGCTCAGTAAGGTAACACTTCAGCTAATGTGGTACCTTGTATTATTCTGCAGTAAGGGGGAAGTGCAGCACTGTAGTACCTTAATGTGGTAAATGGATCTGTGGTAAAGCGGAAGATGACGGTTGCAACCACCCTACCTGTACTTACTTACACAGTGCAGTGACAGATACAGTCTATCAAATATGAAAAACTGAGCTGCCAGTATAGCCTAGAGGTTAGAGTAATAAGCTGTTAATGAGCTTGGTACATACAGCAGACCTGGGTTTGATTCCCACTATCTCCACTTGCATACTGTGTGACTCTGAGCAAGTCACTTACCCTTCCCAGTGCTCCTAGCTTGCCCCTGAAAACTCGCTTGTGCCTAGTGGGCCTTACCCAGTTACCAAGGAATTAAAATAAAATAAAAAAAAAATATTTACGCAAAACTTAGAAGATAAACAGTACTAAATTAATGGGGAATACACACATGGAAATTAAAAATAATCAGATTTAAACATAAAAGCACAGTATATCTTTCCTGCTTGCATCACCTTCTGTCTGGTTGGTAGCTGCAGTGTGTGAGTAATCCTGAGCTGTCGCAGCTTCAAGCAAATCACATCAGAACTGCGCCATCTTTGGCAGGTCGCGAAGCTCAAATCAGGGAAATAATGAGAGGTCTAATTTAAGCATTACCAAGTGCTCATCTTGTTCTGATGACAAGTTAACTAATTACCTGTTGTGTTCATTGGCTTTTGACATAGTGTTTTAGTACAGATGCAGGGTAGTTGAAGGGCAAGAGAGAGAGGGCACCTTATGAGACTGCCATAATTGCAAGGGACGTAACTATAATTTTTGATTCTTGGACTCATGGGCCATATATGACTTAGTTTAGACAGGGATTTGTTATGTGGACTGAAGTATTAAATATTTCTGCAGGTGATTCAAGGCCATGCTGCATGAGGTTTCATCAAGTTACACATTAAGAAGTTCTGCGTGCTGTTATCATTTATCTACTTAACCCCACATATGGCATATCAAAGGGAGAGGAGATGTGAATTAATTAAGGAATAAGGCATAACCAAAGTTTATGTTAATGGTCTGTTAATCACCTTCTAGGGGTGTACTGTGGCATGAGGTAAAGCCGAGTGCCACATGCCCCTAGAGGGTGATTAACTGACCATTAACATAATCCCTGGGAGTGCCTTATTGCTATTATAATAAAAAATGTTTTTAAACAGTGTTAAACCTTGTTCAGCATATGGCTAAGCTCTACATGTATGTTAATAAAAGATTAACATAAGGCTGTTAGAATGTTTGCAGCCAATCAGAAAGCTCCATTTCTCAGACCCTTTTTGTAATACTATATAAACAGTATGATGTATGTATCCTGGACTCCGAACCATGTGCAATGACTTTGTTCATTTTATTAAAATGAATAGAAATAAAGTTCTAAAATACAAAAAGGGCAGAATAGGAACATTATAACTACACTGACTACCACTCTAAGTCTTACCCTAGGGTCACAGATGTCTCTGCACACAAACAAGTCACACACAAACGGGACTTTTTCTCCTCTGTGATGCATGACATGTTACAGTCTTGTGTCTCGGTACTGGGATGAGGAAAAAGCAAGTCCGAATTCTCTTTGCTCACTATTTTTAAGGACATATGCCCCAAGCTCCCAGTATGCAGTTGCCTCCTCTCCTTGGTGATTTGAGACTACAAGCTCTTTTCTCTTCCCAGAATTCCAGTCAGGAGCCCTGCATTTGCTCAGGGAAGCTGTTTATTTAACTGCATACAGATCAAGGGAGCGCTCCCGACCAATCGGAATGCCCCTTTCCTCTGTACGTGAGACACTCTTATTTTGTGAAGAGTGTCTCATGCACAGATGCCTTGGAAACGGGCACATTCCAGGACTTTATTTTTTAATTAATGTATTATTGCTAGAGCTTGATCAATGATACATTAATGATATAATAATACTGCTGTGGAGACCACTCGTATGGTTGTAAAAGTGGTCTCACTTTCTTATCACCTTTGGTTCATTGCTCATATACCCTAAGAATGCATATGAGACCACTCTTACCACCGTAAGAGTGGTCTCCATGCCGATATTAACATACAACTCACACAGCTCCCCTACAGTCCCCCAGCACCATCGCCACCACCGCCATCAGCCAGCTCTCCAAAATTGCTGTTGTCATTCTCAATTGGATTACCACTCTTTAGTTGAGGCCTTTTGTCAAAGCTAGCTGCTTTCATAGCAGGGAGTAATTGACTAACGTGGTTCTCTCAAACATCACGTCTTCATCTTTTAAACATCAAACAATGCCTAAATGGTCCCAAAAGGATTACCATAATTTCTGTAAACGGTGTTCCTGTATACTGTAGGTGCTGCAAAAGGTTACCACAAGTCCCATAAATAGGGTATCCCCGCATAGCAGTTATTGTAAAACTCAAAGACTCAAGGAAAAGGACATAACAGAAATTAAGATGCTCTGTTTTACAATTGTTGCAACCTCATTTTTCGTTCTATCTTTTGCTTTGGCAGACATTTCCATCGATTCATTTTGTGTCTGCAGCAGTCAACAGCGAAGCTCTGCAGTCACTGAGGATCAATTCTAAGCTAGTATTATTGTTAGAGACACAGTGCAAGTGAAAAGGCTTTTAGTTATGTAGTAACCTGTCCTCTGCACACTATTGTACACAGCTCACTCCCTTTCCTCCCGCGCATCAAAAGGGTACATTTCTGCAACACTGCTGTAAAATGAAGCGTGGGGTGGATCTAGAGTTTATTAAGGGGGTAGCAGTTTTGTCAGTGGGGTACAAAAGGTGTAAAATGATCCTTTTAAAGCAGCAGTGCAACAAAAAATATTTTTTCCAAAAAAGCTATTTTCAGCCACAGTTAAAAAAATATTAGCATATCTGTCAAATCTACTTTTCTTGGTACCTCTTATACTGGGTGCCATAATTTTGTAACCCCTGTGCCACTTACAGTAAGTTGGACACCCCCATAAAATCTGGCTCTAGTACCCACACGTGGCATACCATTTACTTTTAGCAGAAAATTCAAAGGTTGGTACCACTCTTGGCGTTAACATGTATACCAGGCTCATTTCTAGAGGTAATGGGGTGGGGGTACAAGAACAAAACACATGAACCTTTGTAAATTATAACCAGGTCCAGGGTACAGGCCGCTAGGCGTATGCTAGATCTAAACTACTGAGGGGGCCCCAGTAATTCCACACCAGAAACAAGAATCAAACAGTCCAGAACAGGAACTGGGATTGCGCAGTATGGCTTTATTTAATAGATCTCAAGTAAAAGCAAGTAGCGGACCCCCATGGGTCGGTCAAGACAAGACAGGTACAACTTTTACGAATTCTCCTTGCATGCGGTACAGTTCGAAAACACAAACTTCTTTCCCATTCCCAGTGGTGCACATATAGTACGTGGAACTAGCCACACATCCGAACACATTTTCTTTTCATGAGTACAGTTACGTGGAACACAAAGCCACACACTCCAAACTCTTTCACTCACTTGGGTGAATACTGAACATGTTTTTCACTCACTGTGGTGAACACTGAACATTTCGTTCACTCACTTGGGTGAATACTGACTGTATACTTCCTTCACTCACTTGGGTGAACACTGAATTTTACTTTCACGCACTTGGGTGAACACTGAATTTTACTTTCACGCACTTGGGTGAAACTTAACATTTACTTCACTCACTTGGGTGAAAATTGAACATTTCCTTCACTCACTGGGGTGAACACCTTACTTTACTTTCATTCACTTGAGTGAAAAGGGGCACTGACGGGTGTGATCTAGCCGTCTCTATGGGCACACACACCCCTGAAACAAAATCCCTAATTTTGGAGAACTTGTCTCTTAAAAACAGTACTTACAGACCAGTTCTTCCTTCCACTGGGCATGGAACAACTAAAAGACACCTTTTCCTGCTTAACATATCAGAACAGTCTCCCACACAAGTCATTTCCAAAGGCAGCTGAAAGCACACACAGACCTTCAGGGGATTGCCCCTTGGACCCACTGAGACAGCAGTTCCTTCCACTTCACTTGGAGAAGAAATAAAGAAATCCTGTTATAGAAAGGTCTCCACCACTTCACTGGAAGCTGGAAATTGTAATCCAAACTAGGGTGAGAAATACTGGGCCCTCAACTCAGAGCCCACTGGCAGACCTCATGCCACTCTCACCTCCAGCTCCTAACTGGCACTCCTGTTCCTAACATTCTAAAGCTCCCCACAGTAGCTGTACACGGAAAAGGGTTATGCTGCTGCGAGAGTTCCAAATGACATAATCATTCTTCCCTCAGGCTAGCTGAGTAAACAATGATGTCATTGTGTAAGAGGCCCCTGATGAGCTCCTTACCAGCTACCTGCTTAACACTAACTCTGTTAGGATTCTAGTAACCCCGGGGACTGAGTGGTTACAATTTGTTTTGTGTTTTTTTTTTTTCTTAGTCCTAACCTTACCACGTTTACTATGATATTTCTAAGTCAAATGTGGCAGCCATATTTTTCCTTGGGGAAAAAAATTTAACATTTAGAAACATAGAATTTGACGGCAGATAAGGACCGCTTGGCCCACCTAGTCTGCCCATTTTCCTACCTAACAGATAAGCTGCAGATCCTAGTTAACCAACAGCTTACTTCCTCCTACCCCCCACTAGGACTGCCTTATGTCTGTCCCATGCATTCTTGAATTCCCCCACTGTTCTTGACTCCACGACCTCCTCAGGAAGGCTGTTCCATGCATCCACAACCCTCTCTGTGAAAAAATACTTTCTCACATTACCTCTGAGCCGTCCCCCCTCTATCTTCAAATTGTGCCCCCTTGTTCTTGCACATCTCTTTTTCTGAAAGATGCTACCCTCTTGGACTTTGTTGATTCCCTTGAGGTACTAGAAAGTTTCTATCATGTCCCCTCTCTCCCTTCTTTCCTCAAGGGTATACATATTAAGCTCCTTTAGTCTTTCTTCGTATGTCTTCTAGTGCAGACCCTGCACCATTTTGGTTGCCCTCCTCTGGACAGCCTCCACTCTGTCTATGTCTTTGCAGAGATGGGGTCTCCAGAACTACACACAGTATTCCAGATGGGGTCTCACCAACTGTCTGTACAGAGGGATAACAACTTCCTGTTTTCTACTATTGATGCCTCTTCCTATGCATCCCAGTATCCCCCCAGTCTTCCTTTATAAGATACTTAAATTTTAGTGGAACTAGAAAAATGTTACCACCAAATAAAACTGGAAGGTGGCTGGAATTTTTATAATGAAAAAAGATATGGTCAAATTTTTGCCCACTTTCATTTCACTGCCCCTTTTAAAATGACAGGCCTTATACACAACTGGACCTGCTAGTATACTGACCAGCACTTACAACAATACTTGTTTCTACTGGAGCTCCCATAAAACAAGAGTTTGCAGTAGTGAACCTGCATCTGCAGGTAGGATGAGACACAAAGACACATCTGCAGAAAGACATGCACAAAGATATTGTGTTATGTCACTGTACACACATACATAGACACACACACACACACAGGTACTGTGTTAAGTGTCTGTGCATACATTCTGTACATAGACACAGATATTGTGTTCTCTGCACACACACACACACACACACACACACACACACAGACATACATAGAGATATTGTGTTGTCTCTGCACACACATAGACACGCACAGATACAATACTGTGCTGTCTCTGTACACACATACTGTACACAGACACATACAGAGCTATTGTGTTGTATATTTACACACACACACACATACACACAGACATGCACTGAAATTATTTTATGTCTCTACATATGTAGCCACACACAAGCGCACACACACACACATACAGACACAGATATTGTGCTGTCTCTGTACACACATATTGTTCATAGATATGCACAGAGCTGTCGTGTTGTATCTTCATACACAGACACACAGTGAAATACTGTGTTATGTCTATATACATACATAGCAATAGCAATACACAAGTGTGCGAGCACACACACACAAAGACATGCATATATTGTGTTGTCTTTGTACACACATTTAAATACACAGAGTTATTGTGTTACGTCTCTGTACACACATACACAGACATGTACAGAGATATTGTGTTATGTCTCTGTACACGCATACACAGACACTCACAGATTGTGTTATGCCTCAGTACACACATACACAGAAATGCACAGAGATATTGTGTTATGTCTCTGGAGACGCATACACAGACACACACACAGATATTGAGTTATGTCTCTACACACAAACAGACACGCATGGCTCAGCTGCCCTGGACATCCTGCCCTGACCACCGTGGAACACTGTCCCTGAGGCAACAAAGCCTCGGCTACTGGTGGGCTCAGCTGCCCTGGACATCCTGCCCTGACCACCGTGGAACACTGTCCCTGAGGCAACAAAGCCTCGGCTACTGGTGGGCTCAGCTGCCCTGGACATCCTGCCCTGACCACCGTGGAACACTGTCCCTGAGGCAACAAAGCCTCGGCTACTGGTAGGCTCAGCTGCCCTGGACATCCTGCTCTGACCACTGTGGAACACTGTCCCTGAGGCAACAAAGCCTCGGCTACTGGTGGGCTCAGCTGCCCTGGACATCCTGCCCTGACCACCGTGGAACACTGTCCCTGAGGCAACAAAGCCTCGGCTACTGGTGGGCTCAGCTGCCCTGGACATCCTGCCCTGACCACCGTGGAACACTGTCCCTGAGGCAACAAAGGTAATTTTGTCTACCTTTCAGCGCCTCCTTGCTTGTCCCTGCTTTGTTGAGACTTTGAATTTTGGCGCCTTTTACTCAGGACTGCCCGCCCAGCGTTTGAATCAGGAACTGAGACAGATCCACAGACGTTCCCAATTCTGCACTGTTTAAACCGAGTACAGCAACCAAAAGCTCTACCTATTGGAACGAAAGATCACTGCTTGTACATAGTGGAGCTACATTTAATTTATAGCTGCCCCATTCCTAAGCTGCTTGTACATAGTGGAGCTACATTTAATTTATAGCTGTCCCATTCCTAAGCTGCAGAGCGTCCTAAGCGCCTCAGCATTTGTAACCCTAATATTCCACGAAGCTGCAGAGTGTCCTAAGCGCCTCAGCATTTGAATCCCTCTTTATTTCTCCGGTTTTCCGATATAACCCCTCCGGCTGCAGAGCGTGCCTGTAATTTGCTAGTGCACTGCTGTAATCAGTGGGGCTAGAGTAGCGTGGCTGAAAACTGCTAAAGAAAAACAAGCAGCTTGTTTGAACTGGGAGGTAGCCGGTGAAGCCGTGATTGTAACCGCGAGTGCACTAGGCACGCTCACCAGAACTGCCTGCCCTGTGCAATAACTGCTGTTTGAGCTGGGACCAGGTTGCTGAAAACCCCGCAGTCGCCTCGCACTGCTCCCCCCCACCCACCTTGTCCACCCTTTAGCTTTTTATAGGTTGTAACTCCACCCTCAAACACGCCCAGTTGACAAAATTAACTATCTCCTCTCTTTTCCATTAGCAGCCTATACCTTTTGACTGCTAGAGGGCGCTTGATTTGATCTTTTATTTTACTAGTGCCCTGACTGTACCTTCACTCTAAACTGCTTGTGGGCACTGAATTTCATCTTGTATCTTTACTAGTGCCTAGACTGCACCTTCTTTTATTTCACTCCCACTTATTCCTATAATCCCATCACCACTTATAACTATACCAAAATGGCCATCTCTCCTTATTTCATTATTTAATAGCCTCTCCAGCTCTCTGCCTCATATGGCTCCCTACACTCTACTACGCTATATCCTTTAACTATTACCACTCCTACCCTGACCACTGCAGGTTATTTCATACGCGAAAAACACTACAACCGCCTCCTGTCACCTTCCCCCTGCTTATTCATCACAAACTCATCTATCACTTATCCTACACTCTGTATAATTCCAAGAAACCAAGCATAACCCTATCCATCTCCTACATCTGTCGCAAACTCTTACATCTATCTCACCTAACCTTGATGTTAGCTGGGAATACTGAGAAAAATCCTGGACCTCCATGTAACCTATCTTGTAAAGCTACAAACTGGCATGACACCAAGGGCATCCGTATTGCCCACCTAAACATTAGGAGTCTGCTTCGCAACAAGGCTGAACTGGAGGCGTGGGTTTCTCAGCACAACCCAGATATCCTCTGTTTATCTGAAACCTGGCTAAAACCCTCCACCCCTGATCATCTCAGCTCGCTGCCCAACTACAACATCATTCGGCAGGATAGGCCATTAACAAAGCGGGCCGGGGGGGTTGCCATTTTTTTTCAAACCTCACATTCTTTTATCCCCCAATGCCCAACCTTCCCTATCCTACTGTGAAGCAATCTATGCTACCATAAACCTTGGGTCTAAGAAACTTCACTTGGTCTGTGTCTATAACCCTCCAGCTGGTGGCACAGCTGGGCTAATGGAACTGCTGTCTCAGGTTGATAAGGTTATTGGTCATAATGAAGTCCTCATTCTTGGGGACCTGAACCTAAACTGGACCAGTAAATTAAACCAGTCCTCTCACACTATTGTCCAAGGACATAATCTTCATCAACTTATTGCAGACCCTACCAGGGTCATGCCCCCCCCTCGGGGTAGTACTCTTGTAGAGTGGGTCCTCACAAACCGCCCAGATAGCATAGCATGTGCAGGGACCCTAGCTGACTCAATCAGGGATCACTCCCCAATCTTCTGCACCTGGTGTGCATCAAGTAAACCTATTCCACCTCCTAAACTCATCACCTTCCGAAACCTGGCTAACTTTAACCGAGAACATTTCTTACATGATCTGGCACTGATCGACTGGTCCCCCGTTCACAACTCTAATAATGCTCAACTGGCATTAGACCATTTCCTTGCTAAATTTCATCTGCTCCAAGACACCCATGCTCCCTGTGTCACTCGTCGGATCCGTGGATCACAGATGAAATGGCTCTCTAAAGACCTACTTGCATTGATTAGGTCCAGGGACAAAGCGTAGTGCCGCTTCAAAACCACTGAGCTACTGGCTGATTATAATAACTACCGAGCCCAGAGAAATATATGCAAAAGGCAAATTCGATTAGCTAAAAGCTCCTTCTGTAAAAATCTGCTAACTAAAACAGCGGGTAACTCGAAAAAATTCTGGGCCACAATAAAAACCCTCCTTGGAGCAAATCAAACGGCACATACAAATGACATGCTGACTAACGGCATACACTGCAATAATCCTACTACTATAGCTAACTCTTTTAACCACCATTTCTCGGACCTCACCAGTTACCAGGTTCCACCCCCTAATACGCATGTCTCTTCACACAACTACAACGTTAAACCTCAATTCACATATCCCCCCTTCAGGTTCCGGAATATCACAAAATCTGAAGTTTTGAAGCTTCTCCTCTCCGTCCCAGACCATACCAGTGTAGGGTCTGATGGGCTGGAGCCTAGGCTTCTAAAGACCGCCGCCCCGTTTATAGCCTCTCCCCTTACCAAAATCTTCAATCTATCTCTACGTCACGGCTCAGTCCCCAACATTTGGAAAATAGCCAAAGTCACCCCTATTCCAAAAAAGGGTGATCCCAAGTTAATCTCGAACTACCGCCCTATAGCTATCCTCTCCCTCCTCAGTAAAATCCTCGAAAAACTTGTGGCAACCCAAACTCTTGATTACCTGCAGAAGCATAACCTCTTATCTAGCTCTCAACACGGTTTCCGCAAGGGGCACAGTATGACTACTGCCCTCCTCAAACTCACCAATGATATCTTTTCTGCTATGGACTCTGGCCTCCTGACTGGTGTTATCTTCATTGACTTAACGAAAGCTCTTGACCTGGTAGACCATTCCCTCCTCTTTCTACTTAAGCTTCGCTCGACTTCTCTACTGATGTAGTAGTCTGGTTTGACAGTTACCTGTCCGGTAGACAGCAGACCGTTGTCTTCAATTCCGCCTCTTCTGATCCCTCATCTATCCAAGTTGGTGTGCCCCAGGGTTCCATACTTGGCCCCTTTGCTTTTCATTAATGACCTTCCACGGTTTGCTTCAACCTGCTCAACCCTCCTTTATGCAGACGACCTAGTAATTTATCACGGTGCTAGGAACTCACTTGACGTCAGCCAACCTCTTAACTCAGACTTCATGTCCATTCAGTCGTGGCTGATAGAGAATAAACTCGTTCTCAACATTAGTAAGACACATTCCATGCTCTTTGGATCGCTCGTCAAACTCAAAGTAAACCCTGATGCCCTAAAAATCACCTGTACCAACGGCTCTTCACTTAACAGCACCAAATCTTTCAAATACCTGGGCATCACTCTAGATGAATCCCTTAACTTTGACCTACACATAACCAACACTTGCAAATCTGTAAATGCTAGATTAGGTGGTGCCTACCACACCAGCTATGCCCTTACCCCTTCGGCTAGACTTGCTGTGGCTCAAGGCTTTTTACTCCCCGCCCTGGCTTATGGATCAGCCATGTATCTATCTGCCTCTAAATCCTCCCTCCAGAAGTGGGACACCACCTATAACAATATCTGCTGGTATGCCTCTGCATCCTCTCATTTTACACACCATTGCCAACTTTACTCTGACCTTAACTGGCCTTGCCCCTCTGGCCATCAGCTCCAATCCCTTGGGTCTCTTATTGACAATACAGTCCGCACTGGCATTCCATCTTCACTCGCCTGTCTGCTCCACTCACACCCTCTGCCCTACGAGCTCCGATCTGCCGACCTAGCCCCCTATCATATTCCCAGATGTAAAACCAAAATGGGCTCGCGCCTTGCACATATGGGCCCAAAATACTGGAACTCGTTACCTCCAAACATTCGTGGAGCACCTACCCATGCTAGCTTTAAAACTTGGCACCGGGAACATCTACAATCAATCAGCCAATGCACCTGCTTTAGTCCACCTTAGACTTCATCATCTCCCCTCTCTCTCACTATATTACTTTACTCTTCTACGTCTCTTTCCCCACCTCCCTATCTACCAATCTCTCCTCCCCTCACCCCTCACTCTCTCCACCTTTCCCTCTCTCTTATCATCTCAACCTCAATTGGCACTTACTGTACTTTGTTTTGTATAAACCTTTCGTTGTTAATGCTTGTTTCACTCACTGTGTAACTCTAGTTGTGTACGTTACCTAGATGTATTTCTCCAGCTTTGCCTCCATTGCAACACTCCCTCTTGTGAACTACTCTTTGAATTTATTGTTCCAGTTTTATTTAGCTGCCTGCATTCCTCACTGTGTTTCACCAATATCATGTGCTGTGTCACATGTATGCTTAATTTTGTGTGTCTTAAACTGTCTTCTCCCGGGTCGTGCCTGAAAATAGGCATTTCTATGCCTAGTGCACTCACCCGGTTACCAAAAGCAAATAAATAAATAAATGTTGTGCTATGTCTCTGTACACAAATACAGACATGCACAGAGATATTGTGTCATGTCACTGTACACACATACAGACACACACGGAGATATTGTGCTATGTCTCCGTACACACATACAGACACACACAGAGATATTGTGCTATGATTCTGTATACACATACAGACACACACAGCGATATTGTGTTATGTCTCTGTACACACATATACACAGACACACACAGAGATATTGTACTATGTCTCTGTACACTCATACAGACACGCACAGAGATATTGTGTTATATCTCTGCACACATACAGACATGCACAGAGATTTCATGTTATGTCTGTACACACTTACACAGACACACACAGAGCTACTGTGTTATGTCTCAGTACACACATACAAACACGCACGGAAATACTGTGCTATGTCTCCGTACACACATACAGACACGCACAGCGATATTGTGTCATGTCTCTGTACACACATACAGACACACACAGCGATATTGTGTTATGTCTCTGTACACACATATACACAGACACACACAGAGATATTGTACTATGTCTCTGTACACTCATACAGACACGCACAGAGATATTGTGTTATATCTCTGCACACATACAGACATGCACAGAGATTTCGTGTTATGTCTGTACACACTTACACAGACACACACAGAGATACTGTGTTATGTCTCAGTACGCACATACACAGACACGCCAGAGATATTGTGTTATGTCTCTGTTCACACATACAGACACGCATGGAGATACTGTGCTATTTCTCTGTACACACAGACATGCACAGAGATATTGTGTCATGTCTCTGTACACACATACACAGACGCACAGAGATATTGTGTTATGTCTCTGTACACACATATAAACATGCACAGAGATATTGTGTTATGTCTCAGTACACACATACAGACACGCATGGAGATACTGTGCTATGTCTCAGTACACACATACAGACACACACAGAGATACCGTGTCATGTGTAACCCCCCCCCCCACCAGCCTCCCTTGTTTAACTAGCAAGGCTTCTCCTCTCACCACAACATCTAGGGGGATAAAGAGACGAATGGGGGGTTACATTGTAAAATCTATCTACACATGCACTCTATGTAGCTACAATGGCCACCATACACAAGGTGGACTAGTCTGTTATACAACACAGACAACCAAGTGTGGCAACTACCTGGCATACACCTGGTAGGGACCAATTGCCATGGCCAACAACCTGGGTCCCTGGGAGAAAATGTTTGCTCAGGACTACGCTAGGTTTGCACTTCTGGACAGGGGCACCCGAGTAACTCGAGACTCAAGGAAGCAATAACATTACTGTCCAAACCAGGTTGGGATTCTAGAGCGTGGCTTTTATTCATGTAATAGAGTAGGAATAATCACAAAGCAAAGATGGACCCCAGTAGGGCTACACATACTGGTAGTGCAGATTTCTGAGGTACAGACATTCCTGAATTCCCATTTAGCATAGGATGAAGAAAACACACACTGGTTCCTACTGGAAATTGGTACATCTGGCCAGGTACTGGTACATTTCCCATTTCTCACAGGATGAAGGTGATACACACGACCACCAAGGAGCACATACAGGCTCAGAACTTTCAGAACCCACTATACTGGGGTAAACTGAAAGAAAACAATCCACATAGAGGGTTAAACACTCTTCTCAGGCATTGGCCAATTGCACTGAAGAAAAAGTAAAAGGTGCCCTTCGGAACCCATAGAGGTAAACTGGTTACTCCAGAAGTGGGGGGTCTCCCACCTTTTGCTTCCAGGCTTATACTCTGCCATTCATCCAGTTAATAACACCACACAACTGTAGAAAACTGTAGCTGTTGTCTTAAATGTTTATCACACTTAACATACTACACACACCCTCGGGTGTCAGAATTAAAAGTTCTGTACTTGGACAGTCACATACAGGACTCCAACATAGGCAGAAAGCTTTTAAACCAAACTCAGAGAAAGTCACCTCACAGGCATTGCAGGTACTCCTGGGTTTTACTCAGAAAACAAACAAGGTACTCACAGAGCAGTTATCACAAGGCAGCTTCAAGAGACCAAAAAGGACCAGGGGATTGTCCCTGCATCCTGAAGTTCACACTATCCCTCCTGGGATGGGGCACTGGGAAAACCATAGGACAAGATCTCCACCACTTCCTGAACAGGTACAGTTGTCAACCACTAGGGTGAGAACTTAAAAAAAACACAAACTGGTAGCTCTCTGACAGAGCTGAAGGAGGAGCTGCCTAATACAGACTCACAAACATTCTAAAGCTAGCTCCCTAGCAGCTGACCAGTGTGGCTCATGCTGCTGCGACAGTTCTATATGACATCATCCCTCCAGAGCTCAGCAGAGACTGAGAACAGAGAGAGACAGAGTGAAACACATTTAACTGGCATTTCACTGGCTGCCTTCCCTGCCCACCACTGATTCTAACTGGGATTCTAGTAACCCCTGGGAACGAGGGGGTTACACATGTCTCTAGAGACACATACACAGACATGCACAGAGATATTGTGTCATGTCTCTCTATTCACATACTGTACAGACACACACAGACATATCGTGTCATGTCTCTGTAGACATATACACAGACACACACACAGACGTATTCTGTCTCTGTACACACGTACACAGAAATGTTATTGATATTCTTTTATTGAACATAAAGTTAATCTATTGATATATGCCTAATACATTGGATTACATCAAATGTCATTGACCTGTTCTTTGATTTTTGATGTCATCCTTGTCATCCAGATTTGCTGATTTGTTGCCTTGGCAGCTTGTGGATGGCGCGGTGCTGTCATTTCGTCTGCCACTGTTTTAGGGGATTTCTGGACTGCTAATTTCTACTAGTATAAAAAAAAATTCTACTTTAAAAAAAGTAGTTTAATGGGCATTTTTTGTCAGCAGCAGGCTGTTGCTAAGTAACAGATGTTCTAATATTCTGTTCTGGTTCTGTGATAGAATCAGAAGTAGTGGTACGGGTGCTCAGATTCTCTAGAATCTGTTCCCCTTGGTTCAGACAGAATTTCAGAAATTCTAGGTCCGATCCGATTCCATTTATGACATCGGAATGGAATCAGAAACAAAACTGGAATTTCTGATTCTGCATCCAAACATGTCCCTCACCCAGCTTAAGTTGTGACCTCCCAACTTCTGTCACCCTTCCATCCATTAACTCCAGTCCCCTTCCCTACCTTACTGGATGGTGACTCTGCTTCTGGGGGTGGTCCTGCTGCGCCTTCCAGCTGGCGGTCAGTTGGTAGTCAGACAGTGTGGCACACTGATCCTCATCTTTGCAGGCAGGCCCCTGAGTCTCTGCAGCCCACTCCCATGCCCATTTACCCATAAGATTCAATCCATCGAGGCCACTCTCCTGCTCCTCTAATACTGGCTGGTACAATAGCCACAGACCCACCAAGGAGCCCCCAACTGCTGACTCAAGTACAAGATGAAGACAGTCCCTCCTCTGGTCTAACACCTATCGTCCGTACCTGGTCCTCATGACACAGTCACACATGCATCCCACTCCCAACTGATAATTACATGGATGTGACTCGCTGATGTCATCGATTTAACATCATTGTCAATTGGGGTCGCCTACTAGCACAAAGCCCTGGGTAGGCCAGCAGAGTCCTCTCCCATCCAGCATCTCTGCAGGACGACTAACCCAGGAACTGGTGCTAGCAGGCCACTTCCCAGCACTCATCCCAGAGAAACCCAGATTTAGGGGAGGATGTTTAATGTCATCTCACATCCAGTCCCACCAGTTCATTGATGTTTTGTTGTTCCTACATCTGGACTAGTGCAATGGGGGTAAGGTCACTCTGGTGTCAGTATTGGGGTAGCATGCGTGGACTTCACTGGAGTGAGTCAGAGTAGATTTTTAGTAGAATATTTACATCCTCTATTGATTGCAACCTAGTCAGGAGCAGCGGAGAGGAAAAAGGCAGAGTGCGACTTAAAGGATGACCCTGACTGGACCGGAGGGCCCGTGACAAGGATGTCATTGTGTAACCCCTCACCCCTGCCTTTTTGCCAAAATGACAGGTGGCATGCTGTTGAAGCTGACAGCAGTACCTGGTGGGGACCTGGGTTTGGGGAGGATGAGGTTACTCGGCACAGGGTACCTAGGTTTGGCTACTCTGCACAGGGGCACCCAAGTAAATCCGAACACAGGAAGCAATAACTGTAATGTCCAGAACCAGGAATGGGATTCTTCAGTGTTGCTTTTATTCACATCCAAGCTGAACAAACAAAGCATAGACGGACCCCCATGGGGCTACATTTCCTGGTAATGCAGATTAGAGACAACAGAACACCTTATCACTATTTCCAGCCCTCAGGCTCTAAACCCAGCAGGCACACAGCCCAGACTTGCACGCAGCTTTGGGTACACAGCCCGACTTGTAGACACTTGGGTTTTCCCCACTGGCCTGGGTCCCCCGCCGGCCACTTGATCCACGGTCCATTTGAAGAATGAACCAATTATCCTGTCGTGGCTCCCCAAACCACACTAGAGTCTGCGACTCTTAGAGAGAATTTTCCTTACAATCCCATGTCTGGGTACTTCCCCCATCACTGGCCAAGTGCCTGAGGCAAAGTAGAAATCCACAGAAGAAATCCGTAGAGGTGGACCTGGTCACTAAAGATGGGGGGCCACCCACCTCCAGCTCCCACAGCCCATACCCGGCCATTTCTCTGGACACTGAACAATTCCTTTACTGAACTTTCAAATGTAGATTAAGGGTAGATGTCTGTCACATCACCTCTACACATTATTTGCATCCCAACAACTCTGGAACTTGAAACTACTTTTACTTTGCTTAGCCCATTTCTCTAGGCTTCTCAATATTTAGTAGTTCAATCCCCACATTGTCACACAAGTCCCAGGGTGAAAAAACATATGCCCTTTTAGCCAGAGCAGACACTCACCCTACGTTGCAGGTGCCCCACAGGCGACATCACAAATCTTCTTTTCTCCCAAATAAATACTGGAACACATAGGCAGCTTTTCCTCCACAAGCAGAACTAGGGGGTTGCCCCAGGAATCTGCAGGGGAAATCTTCTCCTGCCCCCCCGCCGAAGGGCGGGGCACTGAGACCCGAAAACAACGGTCTCCACCACTTCAGTACTCTTCTGTGTCTCTCTTTAAGGTGGAGACACACACCCTATTATTTAAAAGTAGCCCTCTGTCAGGGCTGAGGCTCCTAGAGCCTTCACTGAGCTGCTTTAACAGCAAGCTCCCTACTTCCAGCTTCACTCACTGAAGACAAACTGAACACACTCACTTGAAAACTCCTAACGTTCTGTCTAACTCCCTTTGCTGCAGATTCCAATGTGGCTCATGCAGCTGTGAATTTCTATTGGTGATGTCATCCCTCAGTCTCAGCTGAGACTGAGAACAGAGTGAGACAGTGTGAAACCCATTTAACTGGAGCTTCACAAGCTGCCTTCCCTGCCTACCACTAGATCTTACTGGGATTGTAGTAACCCCGGGTAACAAGGGGGTTACAATTGGAATTGGACTCTTCCAGTAGATATGCTCTTAGGTAAGGGGCAGAAGGGAGCGCCCCAGGAGGGTTTAATCTTGCACTGGGAATAGAATGTTGAACTGGAACTGGATTTTGATTCCAATTCTGCATCTGAGTGGGTTTTTTCAGAATTTGGATTTTTGTACTTCAATACTGAAATTCCGAATTCAAAAAATAGGGCCAAAATCCAAGGAATCTGAGTAGGTCAGTACAGACTCTAAGCAACCCTAGGTAGCAGCACACTTACTATGTTTACATGTGCACCAGTCACTTACTGGGTGATCGGAGATTCTCAACCAGACTGAAATCCAGCAGCATTTACGTGTGGTGGTATTTAATAACAGCTGAGTCTGTCGTTCATTTACATGCACTGTATAACTTGATTGCAGGGGTTTCAGTTACTCAGCCGTCATGTTTCCCTGCATGTAAACTGGGAGAAATGAGGACTCATGCACTGACTGCTGTATCATCCCTTTCCATACATGAGTCAGTAATCAAAACGATTTTCCAACAGGTTTACATGCAGGAATCAGTCTGAGTGCTGGTAATCGATTCTCTGGTACCTGTGCACTTCAGCCAGGTTGGAAGTCAGTACAGCAGTCCTCATTCCTAACAGTTTACATGAAAATAGAAATCGATTACTGAGTAACTAACACCCCAGTAATCGCGCTATACAGTGCATGTACTGTAAACAAGGCAATGGTGAGAACTGAGCTCGGCCCACTTCGTTCTAGAATACTATGAATAAAATTCTAGAATATAAAGTATCTTTGTCAGTTTGGGAATAGCTTGACTTGCTCAGGGCCTCAGAACCTTGCCCAGGTCTCCTACCCTTGATTAGTTCCCAAGGATCTGCCAGACATGTTCCCTGAAAACATGTTTAGGCATATTTAGGAATTACTGTACAAAACCCCTTGAACTAGCTTAAATGGTGACCATGGGTCACACCCAAACCAGGGGAGTGCCACATGGAACCATCAGTCAGTGAAGGCAGTATCCTAAAAGACACTTTCTATCTCTGAGGAGGGAGGGAAGCTTTGTCCCTTGGTGACCAGGAGGTCATCAGTGTTCATGCTGGCACAGGGATGCCAATGGCAAGGTGAGCTGGGGAACATAGTGCTCATCGGTGCATTTTTGGCACTGGGGACTAGCTTAAGGGGAGAAAATGCGCCAGCTGGGCACATTAAATTAGCTCCGCCTCCTCATACGTCCAGGGTCATCTACCCCAATGCCATCTCCTGTCCTGCCTCCTGCTGCTCACAGTTGGATCCTGGGGAGCCCCAGCTATGGAGTTAGGCTGGCCCCTGCCTTGGTAGTAAGCCGAGTAAGTTAACTACAGCAGGCCAGGGCAGCCATTGGGATAAGCAGGGACTGAAGTCATAGAACCAAAGGCAGTAGAATTACAGTCACATCTCGGAAGTGAGCAGGATTGCCTAGATGACAGGTGAGGGCATGGGAATTTCTGTTCTGAATGCAGAGATCGTCTACGTTCCTTCTTCCACACCTTGCCCTGAGAAGCCCATCCCCCACTAATGGTAAACTAGAAGCTCATCTACCACTATGTTGCAATGTTGAAGAGGGCAAAGGCTTTTTTTTAACTCTGTTTTATGCCCCCTTCCATGCCATGATCCTGCTTTCCCTCAGGGAACCCCAGGGCACCACTGCTTTGACAGGACCTGACCCCTACAACTGCCCTTTCCTCCATCCTGCCATGATTTACCCCCTCAGGCAGGGAAGAGGGGAGCTTGTCCACACTCTAACTCACTAGTGCATGTCAGGTACCTGGCAGTCAAGTATTGTAGGATCCATCCTCTTTGGTTCCCCAAGGTCTGTCCTCTAACAGGTCATGTTTTATTGTTTTCCCTTCTCCACTTCCCTGTGGATGCAGGTATGCAAGTGAGGATCAAGGTATGTGCACACATGAACGTTCTGCTGCACCAACCCTCCAGCCTTGCATCTGACCCTTCCACGGTGCCCTTGGCTGCACTGCCACCAGTGGTCACCCCAGTGGCGGTACTGCAGCGAGGACAGTGACCCTCCCTCCCTGGAGGAGGACAGCGTTCCCTTGTGACACACAGTCCTCCTCCCCCTAGCCAGCCCCTGACGACTCGAGTCTGCTCCCAAACTCAGGTCACTGGTGTCATGGGTAATAGAGCTACCGCTGTGCTGATGGGCTGGCTGCCAAGGCAGAGGCTTCATGTACCAGAAGATATCTAGAAAATCAGCTTCTGCTATTCTACTCCCATTGGGGGCTGATGGCTTCTCAAGAAGGAATCTGGGAATAATGGAAGCAATTCTCAGTCAATGGAAGAAAAATAGGAATAATATAAAAAATATAATATAATATAATTACTGGTTACCCTATTTATCAACCATTTTACGGTATCTGCGAAACACCATAATAACCCGAAAACTGGTTATTGTGGCATTTTGCCAAACTTTGTTTACTCAACACTGCCAATCTTTCCTAGTGCCACAGCTGATAGGCTCCTAGCATCTGTGTGGGTGGTCTATACATTTAAAAAAACATGACGGTTTCATTTCCGAGGAGCCGCAGTAATCGCCAGCACACCCGCCCAGACTAATCGTTTGCCTGGGACCGTGTTGAGAAGTAAGTCATATTTTTGTTTCACTGTCTATCCAGTTGATCTTGCCGTTACAACAAAAAAATCTACCTGGTTGATCCTGCTCTAGTTGTGCTTCGGTCGGGGCTTTGGTCCAACCGAGCGCAGTCTCCAGGTGTGACTGCTTTGCAGTCAAAAATCCCATTTTTTTTTATTTTATTTTATTTATTTATCAAGTCTAGAATTACAAATACATAGTAACATACTAACATACTATTTGCCAGCAAATTAGGCCTTATGGTCTATCGAGTCTGCTCGATCCTCAGATCTCGAGTTGGGTGCGAGGCCCTCCCTCCCTTGTGTTCAGAAACCCCTATCATCCATCCATCCCCCACCCCACCCGGGACAGGCCATCATCTGATACATCCAGTTTCTGTGTCTGTCCCACCCCTCTCTTAAAGCCCTCCACTGTGGATCTCTGAACCAGTTCGCCAGGCAGTGCATTCCAAGGGTCCACCACCCTCTCAGTGAAAAACCTCCTCCTCTTCCCCCCCTCACCTTTCTACCTTCCAACTTCAAACCATGCCCTCTGGTGATACCTCCCTGCTTTAGTCTAAAGATCCCTTCCATGTTTACCCTATTTATTCCCTTGAGGTACTTGAAGACCTCAGTCATGTCATCCCGTCTCTCCTCTCCTCCAATGAAAACAGGCAGAGCTCCTCTAGTCTGTCCTCATACATCAAATCCCCTAGTCCTCGTATCATCTTAGTTGCCCTCCTCTGTACCCTCTCCAGGAGCTGTATGTACCTCTTCAAGTGTGGTCTCCAGTACTGTACACAGTACTCAAGGTGTGGTCTAACCAGTCCATTGTACAGCGGCAGAATCACTTCCTTGCTCCTAGAGGTGATCCCCCTTACGATGCATCCCAACATCCTGGTGCCTTACTAGCTGCTCTCCTGCACTGCTCAGAGTTATTCATGCATGTATCCACCATGACCCCTAGGTCTTTTTCCCTTATTGAGGCCTCCAGCACCTCCCCTCCCAGGGTGTACCTGTGTTTAGGGTTTCCCCACCCAAGATGTAACATCTTGCATTTGGTGATATTGAAATTTAATTTCCATGTGTAAGCCCAGCTTTCCAGGGTGTCCAGGTCCCCTTGCAGGCCCAACTTCCCCTCTTCTCCCTCAACTACTGCTCCCATCTTAAAGTCATCAGCGAAGAGACTCATTTCACACCCTATACCCTCCCTGATGTCCGATATGTATGCATTAAACAGGATCGGACCAAGGACCGAGCCCTGCGGTACCTCACTACCAACCTCTCTAGGGTTCTAGAGCTCCCCACTGACCACTGCTCTCTGGGTGCATCCAGCTAGCCAGTTTTCAATCCATCTGACCATCAAAGGGCCTACTCCCAACCCCATCAGTTTCTCCACCATACCTTTGTGGGGGACAGAGTCAACCGCCTTGCTGAAGTCCAAGAATAATACATCCACAGGCTTTCCCCTGTCCAGTTCTGATGTTACCCATACGTAGAACTCCACAAGATTGGTTTGACATGATCTACCTAGCACAAACCCATGTTGCCGACTATCCAGACCTCCACCTCCTCCAAGTACACCCCAAATCATTCCTTTAGTATACTCTCCATTCATTTTCCCACCACCGAGGTCAAACTGAGTGGGTCTATAGTTACCTGGTACTTCCCTCGGCCCCCTTTGGATTGGCACCACATGTGCCTCTCACCAATCCTTGGTACCCTCCTGTCTCAAGTGACCTGTTGAAGAGCTCTGCCAGGGGTGCAGCTAGTATGTCCATGTTCCATAGTACTCTCGGATAGATGCCATCCGGCCCAGGAGATTTGTCTTTCTTTAGGGTCTTGAGGGCTAACCACACCCTTCGGACGGAGATAGCATCATCGACCCTCCACCTTACTGGCCTTTTTATCCTTATCCTGATGTGACACCACTGGGGTACCTCTCCCTCCCTCTTGCTCTATTTCTGTTGCTCCCCTGATCCCACTCACTGCCGCTTCTATCCCCATCATGCCTTGCTTTGTAGATATCCCATCCCCCTCCCTAGTGAACACAGAGGCAAAGTACTCGTTAAATACCTCTGCCTGGTCCCTCGCCTCTTCCACCCACCCTCCTTCTGATCTCAATCTGCTGAGATGGCCCTTAGTTTTTCTCTGCTCCCCAATGTACCGGAAGAACCCTTTTTCCCCTCCATGTATCCCCTGTGCCAGCTGCTGCTCTTTACTGGACTTTGCCCCCCTCACCATCCGGGTGACTTTTCTAGATGCAAGATGGTAAATTTCCTTATCCCTATCCCCTCTTGTTGTTTTATATTTTTTGTAGGCCGCCTTCTTTTCTCTGACCGCTACCTGAACCTCACTGGACAACCAGCATGGTTTATGTGACCTTCCTCCCTTATGTTTCACCTTAGCGCAGGTCCTGACTGCCTCATGAAGTCCCGGTTTTATGACCTCCCATCTCCTTTCCACATTTGTCATTGATGCAATCCCCTTCAAGTGATCCTTGAGAATATTTCCCATGCCCACAAAGTCTGCCCCCCTGAAGTCCACTGCCAGTGTCCTAGATCTCATCCCCCCTTCCTCATGCTTATTTGAAACCAGACAGTATTGTGGTCACTCCCAGTCAGGGGATCCTCGACAACCGGGTCTCTTACCAGATCCCCATCTGCCAGAACCACATCCAGGACATGCCTCTCCCTTGTGGACTCCATCACATGCTGTGTTAAGAACACATCCTGGAAGCCATCCAGCAGCTTCTGCTCCTTGGCCACCTTAGAGGACATGGTTCCCCAGTTTGTACCTGGAATATTAAGGTCCCCCATCAACACCACTCCTTCCCCTTTTGGTCCACACTGGGCAATGATACCTTTGAGCCTTGGCTCTTTTACAAAGGTTCCACGTCAGAGAAATACAAATTATGGGGAACATCAAGACAGACATTACAACAATGTGGACATTGCAAACCGAGTACAGATTAATACAATTCAAGGGTTTTCTTAAAAGAAAGAGAAAGAACAATGTCCTTACTGGACATGGGAGAGTGTGTGTGTGTGTACGTGCGTGCCTGTGTGTGTGTGTCTCTCTCTCTCTCTCTCTCTCTGTGTCGGGTTTACCAAATGTTGACTTTCTTTCCCTGCACCAGTAATTATAAAAAATAAAAGATAGGCAAGTGTGTGTTTTGGTGTGTGATGACTTCCTAAACCTCTCGAACTTTGCTCACGAGGTTTATGGGTCATCATACACCATGGGTGAGTAAAAAAAATCTGTAACACACACTTGCCATTTCCGAGGAACTGCAGTAATCGCCAGCACACCCGCCCAGACTAATCGTTTGCCTGGGACCATGTTGAGAAGTAAGTTGTATTTTTGTTTCACTATCTATCCAGTTGATCCTACCATTAAAACAAAAAAAAATCTGGTTGATCCTGCTGTAGTTGTGCTTCGGTCGGGGCTTTAGTCCAACCGAGTGCAATCTCAAGGTGTGACTGTCTTGCAGTCTAAAATCCAATTTTCTTAAAAGAAAGAGAAAGAACAATGTCCTTAGTGGACATGGGAGAGAGTGTGTGTGTGCGTGCGTGTGTGTGTGTGTCTCTCGCTCTGTGTCAGCTTTACCTAATGTTGACATTCACTACCTGCACCAGTAATTATAAAAAATAAAAGATATGCAAGTGTGTGTTTATGGATTTTTTTTACACACCCTCGGTGTGTGATGACTTCCTAAACCTCTCAAACTTTGCTCGCGAGGTTTATGAGCCATCATACACCTTGGGTGAGTAAAAAAATTCTGTAACACACACTTGCCTATCCATTATTCTCTATATAATACAAAAAATTGAACATTTGAAAAAATGGCAAATTGCTACTTGCAATACCATGTAATGCAGCAGCAATCTGGTTCATTGTTCAACAAAACTGCGGCTGCAGTCTAATGGACTAAAGTGCTGCACACTCGAGCAGACTGGATAGACCGAATAGCCTGTATCTGCTGGCAAGTTCATATGTTCGTAAAAGTAACAGCTCATTGGCAGAACAGTACATCTGTAAGGAATTGCTTTGACTGAATAGGTTAGTAAAGGTCTTTGGCACAGTGGCAAACTAGTCCACTCCTGAGAAACCACTTGGGTTTTGTTTGTGAAAATACTGTTGGTACAGTGAGGTTAAAGTACAAGGAAGAAGGCAGAAGGCCATGTGTGGACAACCGGAGACTTGTGAGTCTCTGAAGGCAGCTGATGCTGCAATCTGTCAGTATGTATTGTAATGACTCTGAAGATTACTGTACCATGTAAGCTTGTGACCCCCTTGCACAGCCATTGCAGGGAGAAGTGAAAATACTTGGATGCAAGAATGGAGTTGTTGTTGCTACCGCAGAGTCAGCAATCTTGCTCTGTCTGACATATGGCAGAGGCAGAAGTTTCACTACCCAGAAATGATAATGACCTGAGTTTCAGAGAACAGAGACGTGTGCCCCATTGTAGGCCCCGAGGCCAGGAATATACAGTTGTTCCAAAGAGCAAGTGAAGGTTATGCAGTCCTGTGAGTGACTTGGTGCTCCTGCAGGGACACTGCCAAAAGGACTAACATGCTCCTCTCTGATAGGGAGCACGAGTTGTTTGGTGTCAGAGAGAGAAATGTCAGGCTTGACAGGAGCCAGGGGCTCACGAGTGAAGGCACATAACGGTCATCCAGTTCTCATTAGTGGTTTGGCTTGTCGCAGTTCTGATCTTGATGTGAGAATGACCTGACTTGAAAGGAAGCTCCTTTGAGCCAACTAGAATTCGTTTAAGAGGGATGTACTCAGCCTGTGTCTGCAGCAAACAGAATATCCTCTTGCATGGAATACAGCCTGCAGAATGTTTAAATCTGAATTAAAATAAAAATTAAACACAAGAAATAAACAGAACTGAAACAGAGCATTATCAGGTGTAATCCCCCCACCCACTCGGGAGGGGGCTTACCTGGACTGCTGCTAGCCACCCTCCGGAGACTCCCGAACTGTGTGGCAGCCATGCTGCAGTGGCTCTCACTCGACCACATGTGTGGCATGGTGCTAGAGAGACCATGCTGCAGCATAAACTTCGGCTCCTCCTGCGCTCTTCTATCGTGCCAGTGGCCATGTTTTTTCACTCCCGGTCCCCTGATCCTAGCAGAGGGGACTGGGAGAAACTGGGGACATGCTTCTTTGGTGCTTCATGTGCTACGCTGCTGACTGCCACCGACAGCACAAGAGCAGTAGTGCATGTTGTAGGAGCCTCCCTCCAGCACTCCTAGCTGTACTGACCCTGCTGACAGCCACGACTTGAGACTCACCTCACTCACAACCACCATGGCTCAGCTGGATAGTAGCCTAGCAGGGCTACTAACAAGACCCTTGGGTCAGCACACTATATGGGGCAAATAAAACCATACAAAATAAAGACTTCTGAGCACACAGCGCCTTCAGACAAGGTTGTGGCCATCTTTGTGCCCTTTGACCCGGCAGCTCAACCAATCATAGGGTTAGAAAGTCCTAGCAACAGCCACAGATGGGTTGTGGAGAAATCATGCATCTACCCCTCCCCCAGTGGACTGACAGACTAGTGGGGCTGTGAGAAGCCAGGTCAGGGCAGAAGGACTGATGGACAGCCTTGCCTGCCAAATCAAACACTGAAGCTGGGAAAGATGTTCCTGGGCTTATGAGAAGCTTATGGCAGTTCGAGAGCGATTCTGAGGCGATCAGACCTGCTGCTGTACAAGCATGCTGAAGACTTAGCCAGGCCTAATATCTGGTGAGCCCGTTACAGGGTTCACCGTTCACCTTCCTGATGAGTAAAAAAAAAATAGGGGATTAGGATTTGGAGAGTTAATAACAAGGTGGATTGGTAACTGGTTGGCTGTCAGGGCCCAGAGATTTGTCCTAAGTGGCAAATTCTCAGATATCAAATCGGTTACAAGTAAGGTGACCCAAGGGTCAGTGCTGGGCCTGAGACTGTTCAATATGTTTTTCCTTTTTTTTCATTTACTGTGCTCTAAGTCCAGCCCATCACCCACCATCCCCGGCACTTACCTGGCTGTGTGTTCCTTGCCTGGATAATCCCCAAGGGAAGGGCCACCGCAGACAGGCCTAACTTTTCTGGAGGAGTTTAGATTCAGTTCTGGAGTGCAAGCCCAGTTGGCAGTGCGGTAGCTGCAGCAGACAGTGAGCGGTGTCCTGCACAATCGGGATAGTTCTCTTGTATTTCCTCCCCCGCCCTTGGACGTTGCGTGGGCCCTGTACTGACACACGGGGGCATGCATGCATGCAGCATGCATAAGGGTGGCAAAGTCTCCCACCCTTGATCTGCTGGCTCTGTTTGCACCACCAGCTGCAGGTCAGCAAGGTTTTGGTAGTACAACGGAGGCCAGGCACCCTCCCTCCCTGAAGAGGCAACTGTCCATTGAGATGCTCCACCATCCTCCCCCAGACAGCACTCTGATGACCTGGCTTTATGTTTCTATTTAACACTAAAAGCCCTAATAGGGCGTTTTTGCAGCAACTGCCATGTTTGTAGTATCTGGAGATTTTCCTTTAAAAGGCTAGCAAAAATGGAACAAAAACAGAAATGGGACCCGTGTTAAAAATAAAAAACCAAACAGCTTCTACATCAACAAAATTGTTGCAGGTTCACTTAACACAGTTCTCCTTTACATATAGGGTCATGTGGGCTGGCGGAGACGGACCTCCTACTGTTATTGGCCAGCCTGTGTGCAATTCACCAAATGTTTTGGGCCATGCTGTTTTACTCTGAAAAGGAACATTTAAAAATCAACCAACAGATAATTATAGATCTTAAAGAGAATCTAATTGGCCGGCCCTGTGGTGCTGAGGGCTGAGGTGCTGGATGCCTTACCTCGCACTATGCCTGCGACCTGTGTTCGGGAATGAGCACGGGTACCGCCAGGGGTCGGCAGGTTTGGAGAAGGACTGAGCATCTGGAGGACTGCTGTCCTTCTCTGAGGAGGGGGGAACATCAGTGGTTGGTATGTGGCTGGCCCCATGTGGAGACTGGGGGGCAGTGCGCCGATGCTGCAGCGAGAGGGCCGGGAGGGGGCTGACGCCGGGTGGAGCATGTGCGGACGTGTGCACGCTCCTCCTGGCGTCACTGCATGCCCCTCCCCACAGGGAGGAACACCACAAGAAAATTCTCAGCAGCATGAAGGCTGCCCCGACGGTGCCACCATGGCTGCGTACAAGTCAGCTCCCTCCTGGGTCCACCCTCCTGGTCTCCACAGTGGTGGGGGTAAGTACTCGCTGCGATGCTGCCAGAGGGGGTTGTGACAGGGAGGTCTGAGCTCTGTCCACGACTGGGGCTGCGGCCATGACGGCTGGCTGGAAGGGGGGGGCCAAAGGCACAACCTCCCCCACAGTCGAGAAAGTAAATAAATAAACTAAAAAAAAAAAATTCTAATCGCTCAGCTATGTCAGGGTTGGGGCAATCATGTCTCAACTCTGCTTTTTGCAATTCAGATTCTTGTATTATGTTCCGCCACTTTGGATGTACATTTCTAGCACTGCTGTAGGGCCCAAAAACCCTGCTGGTGGACCAGGGAGGTCCAGGAGGTGGTGCGGGGAAAGAAGGCAGCCTATAGGCAGTTCAAGTGCTCAAGGAGTGAAAGGGATCAAGGGGAGTACGAGCTGATGGCTAGAAGGGCCACTAGGGTGGTGAGGGCGGCTAAGGCAAGGAAGGAACAGAACCTGGCCAGGGAAATTAGGAGAGGGAACAAGGGGTTCTTTAGATACATTGGGAAAAACGAAGGGTGAAGGGCAGATTAGTAGGATTAAAACAGGGGAGAGATGGGCACAAGACCCAGGGAGCAGGCTGAGGTACTAAATGAGTATTTCGCCTCAGTTTTACCGAGGAAAATGGGGTGCTGCATCATGCATGGGAGGAGACAGGGATACTGAGGAAGGGGACCCTTACTGATCGGTGGGTCTGGGGAGAAGGGAGGCATCACTGGCAGGAGAGGAAGGCTAAGCAGGGAGAAGAGGTAGCAAGTGGAAATCACAGCAGAGAGAGTGAGGGAAGCCCTCAGGTCCCTTAAGACAGAGAAAGCACTGGGGCTGGATAAATTACATCCCAGAGTGCTGAAGGAACTTGCGGATGTCTTGGCGAAACCCCTGGCAGAGCTTTTCACCATCTCTCTGAGGACAGGGTGGATGCCCCAGGACTGGAAGGTGGCGCATATAGTGCCTATCCACAAGGGGGGATCAAGGGAGGTGGCAGGGAACTACAGGCCTGTCAGCCTGACATCGGTGGTGGGCAAGGTGATGGCATTGTCAAGGAGAGGCTAGGGGGGACCTGGAAAAGTCAGGGTGCCTGGATGATAGACAGCATGGATTCGTCCCAGGGAAATCATGTCAGACAAACCTTGTGAAGTTCTATGACTGGGTGATGAGTGCCTTGGACCTGGGTAGACCAGTGGATGTCCTCTTTCTAGACTTCAGCAGGGCATTTGAGTCTGTTCCTCACAAGGGCCTGTTGGATAAGCTGGGAGAAATGGGATGGGGAACCAGATGATCAGATGGATAGGCAGTTGGCTCCAGGACTGGACCCAGAGTGTCGTAGTTGGCGGGATAGTCTCATCCCCAAGAAGGATCATTAGTGGGGTCCCACAGGGATCAGTCCTTGGGCCCCTCCTGTTCAACGCCTCGTCTCTGACATAAGGACAGGTATCAGGGGTGAGATGAGTCTCTTTGCGGATGACTGAAAACTGGGGCGGTGGTGGATGGGAGGAGGAAGGTAGCCCTGCAGGGGACCTGGAGGCTCTGGAAGATGATCTAGAAAGTGGAAGCTGAGGTTCAATGCAGGAAATGCAAGGTACTGCACCTGGGGCCAGAAACCCAGGCCAAGTGTACACCCTGGGGGAATGCTACAAGTCTCGATGGCTGAGAGGGACCTGGGGGTGGTGGTGGATGTCAAGATGAACAACTTGGAGACTTGTAGGAGGCAGCAGCCAAGGCCAACAGGATGCTGGGATGCATTGCTAGGGGGATCACCTCCAGAAGGAGGGAAGTGATACTCCCTCTGTATAACTGCTTGGTGAGGCCGCACCTTGAGTACTGCATGCAGTTTTGGAGGCCACACTTAAAGAGGGGCATTAAACTCCTGGAGAGGGTCCAGAGGAGGGCAACCAAAATGATTTGGGGCTTGGGGGACAGGACCTATGAGGAGAGGCTTGAAGAGCAAAATATGTACACATTGGAAGAGAGGAGGGACTGGGAGGACATGGTAGAGGTCTTCAGGTACATGAAGGGGGTAAATAGGGGAGGAGCAGTCAGGGTGCTTCGAAGGAAGGAGGAGGGGGCCACTAGAGGGCATGGGTGGAAGCTGGAGGGGAGAAGATTCAGGGGAGAAAGGAGGAGGTGCTACTTCACTGAGAGGGTGGTGGAGCCATGGAATGCGCTGCCTAGGGGGCTGGTGGAGGCAGAGACGGTGGAGGGGCTCAAGAGGGGGTGGGACAGGTACAGGGGAAGGGTTCTGGAAGCAAAATCCAATGCAGTGAGAATATCCGGAACTGGGAAGGGAGAAGCCAGAGAAGGCGAGGGTGGCAGCAAGGTCAGCTCCCAGGGTGGGGGCTGACCAAACGAGCAGATGCAAAAGACCATTAGGCCTATTCTGCTGGCATTATAGTATGTTAGTATGTTAGTATGAAAGTCTCAAACATCTTGTCTCCCTCATGGCTTTGGCAGATCATTAGTGGCATTCATTCTAGCTCCACCGGGAAGGGGGGGTTATGACATCATCATAAGTACAACCCCTCCGTGGACACACAAAGCCTTGAAGAATATGACTGCCTTTCTATTTAACTATTATACTGTTGCAAGCTACCCCCAGGCTGAACAGAGACCTTCTATAGCCTGCACAAGGGGTTATTATATAGAGTTCTGGTGAGGAGGGAAAATTAATTGAAGGAGACATGGCTATGATCTCTCTGAAAATAAGGGTATATAATTATGCCACTTACAAGAGATAAGACAGTTTGGGCTACAAATATTAACAGGCTAACAGTACACGGATGAACACACAGGCCCCCAGCCTATGGACATTCAGGAGGTGAGCAGGCTGTCCATAGGCAAGCCTCTAGGATAATCAAGGGAAAGGAAAGAAGTTTGGTTTTATATAGTGCCTTTCGTACAGAGCAGATTCCCAAAGTGCTTTACAGTCCAGGAGAGTGGAGAGAATGCTGCTGCCATTTTATGCAAACGGTGAGATTCAAGCTGTTCAGTGATAGATTAGGGAGAGATTACAATGTCAGTGACTGTTGTGGAAATAGGGAGAGATTACAATGTCAGTGACTGTTGTGGGAATAGGGAGAGATTACAATGTCAGTGGCAGTTGTGGGAATAGGGAGAGATTACAAGGTCAGTGACTGTTGTGGGAATAGGGAGAGACTGCATTGTCAGTGGCAGTTGGGTTAGGGAGAGATTACAAGGTCAGTGACTGTTGTGGGAATAGGGAGAGACTGCATTGTCAGTGGCAGTTGGGTTAGGGAGAGATTACAATGTCAGTGGCAGTTGTGGGGTTAGGAAGAGATTACAGTATCAGTGGTGGTTGAGGGATTAGGGAGACATTACAATGTCAGTGGTGGCTGTGGGGTTATGAAGAGATTACAACGTCAATGACAGTTGTGGGATTAGGGAGAGATTACAATGTCAATGACGGTTGTGGGGTTAGGGAGAGATTACAATGTCAGTGGCAGTCCTAGGATTAGGGAGAGATTGCATTGTCAGAGGCAGATGTGGGATGCACACCTGGGTATCCAAATTCACAGCTCTACACTCCTGCCCCTACACTCAATAACTTTGTTTAGTTTAACTCCCTGTGGAGGTCTACGCAGTGTAGGTTGACATGCACATATCCAATGCTGGCTCTGCTCAAACCAGCACTGTTTTATATACGTTTATAGAGATGGCAGGAGGATCTTTTATGGATATAAGTGTTGCCTCACGCATTCTTCAGGCAAGAAAACTGCAAACTGAAGGTGAACCGTTCTGGTGCCTTAAGGACACAAGAAGTGACACTCATATCCATCCTCGTACTGCCCATATAACATAGATCGCGCCCCAAGTTTTTTTTTTTATTTACCTTTTTTTGGTACTTTATTTTTATTAGTTTCATATGTTATTACATACATAACAATTCCATATCTAAGAAAAGCCAAACATGTAAATAAACACCACAAAAAGAAAGAGAACCCTCTCCTTAATCCTAGGATTGGTGTATCCCAAATATTATGATACTGCATCTAGAGGGATTGCTAAAATTAGAACTAATAAGCAGACTGAGTTAATAGCTATATTAATGAGCCCACTAGCAGTATGACTAATTTCGCTGAAGTCCGTAAGTTAAGAGTCCAAAGAGGTACACCCCATATTAGGGTTCATCGCATCATTCTTTGCAGCTAAAGATAGATAAACATCCTTAGAATAATCAGCAAAGGCAGCAACATCCAACTCTATAAATTCTACAGCACGCAACCCCTATAGATAAGACTAAATTTATGGGCAAGCAGTTGTAATATGTTAATACGTATTAAGGCACAAAACTAAGAGATGTTGGCCCCCATAAGACTATAAGTAAACCCTGGAGCAAAACCAGAACAGTAATTATTAAGGTAAAATGGAGCTTCAAAATGTGCTCAAAAGTGTAAATCAGTAGTGCTCCTTATATTTCAAAAGGCTATTAAAGGCTACACCCATATATAAATTGAGTAATGTCCACATCGTAGAACTTAAAGAGTCGATTATGAGTGTGCTGATTTAAAGAAAAGAGCAAAGTTTATGGAGCGGTACTTAATTCAAGTCAGCCATCCTCACGCTCCTCAGATTCACTGTCATCAGCCCCAGGGTCTTAACGTTGACTCTGACAGCTGGAAACAAAATGGGTGGCCCATTTGCCTGCCTCCGTAGGATTTGAAAAAAACAGACCTTGCCCTCGTGCACAATCCTCAGTCGAGCCAGGTATACCATGGCGTGCATGATGCATGCTTCTTGCAACTGCTTCTGCACACCAACAATTTTTTGCAACGCATCCTGGTAGCATAGCTGATGTCTGGAAAGATGTGTATAGCAGTCTCATCCTGGGAAAGGGGCCCTGCCTGTCTGGCCAGTCTCAAAATCTTGTCCCTGGTTCCTACTCCATCTGTCACCAGGAGCAGAGTGCGAGGGGCATCCGAGTTCTCCCGGTAGCCGCGAGGAGTAATCTGGTAAGCTTTCTGTAGCCCAAAGTGACTGGATTGTCCCTCAGGCATGAGCTTGTCCCCTAACCGATCCTGCAAAAACTTAAGGGGATGGTCTCCCTCGATCCCCTCAGGCAGTCCAAGGATCCGTATATGAGAGGAATGGGCTTGATTCTCCAACATCTCAAGCCAAACCCGAAAGTGAGTATTTTTCTTCACCAGTAACACAGTAGCAGCCGAGGTGGATTCCGATTGTCTTTTAGTATCAATCATGTCAGTTTTTTTTTTTGCATCATATGTTTATTCAGATTTTTTGATTCTGACAAACCAACAAACAAACAAGTCAGTTACACAGCAGACAATACAAAAAAACATACAGAAACACTTCATAACTTATATACAGAAAGATCCGGTTTCCTTAGCTATAGTAATTTATGTGACACATTAAAAAGAAAAGAGAGACATAAAACCATCAGATATAGTAGGAGAAGAATTACTTACAAGGACAAAAAGGAAGGGAATAATTTGATCTAAGTCTGTCCAGTTTAGCATCATCTATAATTCACTCCTCCCCCTTCATGTCCAGCCTTCTCCCAATGTCAGGTTCTCTGCAGGTGAAAGGGCATTAAGACAGGGTTGCCATGTATTAAAGAATTGCTCCCCCTATCCTGCATTACATAGGTGAGTCTTTCAAGGGTAAGAGCCTGCAACACCAATGCCTTCCACTGTTGTATAGTGAGCTTAGTTGCAGACACCCACATATTCAGAATACAGTGTCTGGCCATTATAAGTATGACCCTAAGCCATCTAGGAAGGGGGGCCCAGTCTGCCTCCCATACTTCCTCCACTCCAAACAACATTACTGTAGGTGGCTGTGGGAGCCTTCTGCCTGCAAGGGTCTGAGGCACCACTGTCACTTCCTTCCAGAATTCCTGAAGGACAGGGCAGGACCAAAAATAGTAGTAATAGGAGGCCAGGCCAGTGTTGCAGCGAGGACACATCGGGGAAACCGTAGGATTAAATTTGTGAACAATTGAGGGTGAGCAATATAACCTATGGCAGAACTTATAAAAAGATTCTTTATACTTGTTACACATCAGGATGCCCTGGTGTAGCTGAGTCATCATCCTCCAGGTATCCTCCACAATGGGGATCCCCATATCTCTCTCCCACAATTGTCTGGTTTTCTGGGTCATATCTATGAGCCGCTGCCTACCTGCCCTCGCCACTCTTCTTATTGTACCTTTGTGGTTACGCCGTCCATCTTGTATTGATTGCTCCACTTGTCCCAATATAGAATCCATATCATCCCTTCTCCTCAGGGTTCTACAATATGCCCAGATCTGCAGGTAACGGTAGAAATGTTGTTGCCCCAGCCCTGTCTTAGCATGGATGCCTTCAAAAGAGTCCAATCCCTCTTTAGTATGCAGGTCCCTTAAACACATTATGCCACCAGTCTCCCATTCCTTAAATCCAGGGTTTGCCAGGCCTGAGACAAAAAAGGGGTTTCCAATTATTGGAAGAAATAAGGTCTCCTCCGGTTCCTCCCTCCCCTGGCAGGTCAGGCATCCCCAACCATCCAGGACTGACTTAACCAGTGGTTTCGGTCTAAGCAAACCTGCATATGCCCTGTATCATTTTCTTGAGAGATAGGCAGACACCCAACCAGGACACCCCCTCTCTTCAAGGTCCAACCAACCTGCTTCCAAGGGTCTGCCCACCCAATCCTGTAAGTAGCGACATTGTATGGCCAAATGAATCATGTCAGTTTTTAAGACTTCAACATCCTTCTCAACCACTGTCACCCTGGCACGAAAAATATCTATTTTGGCATTCAAGTCTGAAACCAACAATATGAGATGTTGCAGTTTTGATCCTATAGAAACCATCGTCTTGTCGGATCCTTGCAATGAAGCGGCCTCCTCTTCTAGGCCAGACCTCATGGGCTGAGATGAAACAGATGATTTTCCTTCCATACCACCACCTCTATCTTTTCAGAGGTTACCCATATTAGGTTTATTATACTTCTCTTTCCGATAGTACCAAAATTAGCTCTGGATCTCTTCTCCAAAGGGTTGATTTTAGAGGATTTTAATCCAAACATAGCGAGCTGCTGAAAGTTGCCACTCAACTTGGGCTCCACGGCACCCCCATTTACCTTTTTGCGTCCCTTTCTGTGCAGCACAAGTGGTATTAGCAAGAAGCTCGTTAGGAAGGAACTACATGTGACACACTCTTATGGATATGAGTACCTCAGGCAAAACAGAAGGAAGTGCTGTGATTGGTCAGGAGCGTCACATGATTCTCACAAGATATATAATGCCTAAAATACTGTTTCCATGACTTTCAGCCCTATGTAGAGGCTAGCGAAGCTCCTCCATCCCAGTCTTGGGACTCTTGATGGCACTGAATTTGAAGAAGGTCCCTACTTCAAGAGTTTCCATTAAGGCTGGACCAATATCTCAACTTCTCCAACCATACTGATGCCATGCACTAAAAATGCTTCCCTAGGTTCGGTGCACTGTACCACAACAAATACTATCTGCCAATCCCGGTCCACTGCAAGATCATCTTCGAGAAAATCTTGTCAGTGTTTAATTATGTGGATGTGGTCAGCAGTGAGGCTCCCAACATCATCCCTTGCCAGACTGGACCCCCTTTTCCACACCTGCTGTTTTGTTCCTAATGCCCCTTCTCTTCACTGCTCTCTCTGCCTCAGACTAGCTCTTCTCCCATGAATCTCAATGTCTCTTGCACACTGCTTCTTTTCTGGCAAAATTCTGTCTCCCTTCCCTCCTCTCCGATCTCTCTGCCGTATTTTCCCCTTCTATCCTGACCTTGAACTCCTTCCTTCCCACATACCCTGCTGCACATCTTCTGCTGGTCAGTTTGCCTTCTCTGTCTGCCTCCCATAACTATAACTCTAGAACCACCTCCCAATCACAGTTCAACTCTTTCCCTCCATCTTTCCTCTTTCCTCTCTCTCAATCCATCTCTAAAGGCTTGTTTATCTTCCTCTTGCTCTTGCATCTAGTTACCCAGCCACCCTGTTTACCCCTTTTCTGTCTTTGCTGCTACTGCTGTGTCTCCTTATTTGCCCTTATAGTCATTTATAGTTTATATATTGTCATCTTGCAAGATGCAGCTTCACACTTTATGGATCTCTGTATTGCATTTTTTGTTCTCATTACGTTTGCAACTATATACATTGTAGGCTACAGAGTACAGTGAAACTTCTGATTGACAACACTGCATATTAAGGGTATTACAATATTACAATTTTAAGGACATTTCTTGTAGCCCCAACTCCAATTTATTATAGAATGTACGACTGGCAAATTAAGGATAAATTGATGTTAAGGACATATTCTTTTCAGTCCTGAAGGTATCCTTAATAGAAAGTTCCACTGTACTGACTTTGACTGACTGGTGTCCTCTTCTGTAGTCTTCTCCTTATGTTGTGGCTTGAAAACGAGCTCTGGCTCAGTGTATTTTACCCAGTTACCACATTTAAATAAATAAATAAAAACATTCTGTCATGCTTTGCTGCCCCTTCAGTGCATGCTCCATAGATGTCTTGTCCAATGCCATGGGGAATCTTTAACTGAAGATCCAATAATGTTGTCAGTGTAATTTTATAATCAGTGTAATACCCTGAATGAGTTACTAATTAAAGCAATCTAGCCTATGCGCTTTTCCAATTATGAGATAAATGTAACCCCCCTGCAAATGGGGGTTCCCAAAAGACTTCCAGGAGCTTGCTTGAATGCTCCAAGCCTGAATGGTGTTTGGCATTTAAGCCATTTATCAGTGAGTGTTTTTAGAGCCTCTGGTACTGTCTCTTTAAGAGCTGTCTGCTTGCAGACATAATTAGTTTGTATGGGGGGACTGTGTGCTTCTCTGAGTACCACTTGAGCTGCTGCCAATTCACTTAATTTTTGCAGTCACTAGGGTGCAAGGAACCTATCTGAAAGATGTAACTGTTTACCAGAAATTATTTAGAGTAATAATGAAATTACAGTTTGTCTAACCTGCTTTCTTTGCAGTCAGAACTGTGTCTGCTAGTTCCCATTCTAGTTTTGAACTGCTGAACTGGACCAATCAGTGTGGGGTAAGCTAGCTCTAAATGGTGCCTTGGACGAATCAGAACTTGGACTCATAATCTGAGCCAGCCACAAGAGGATTGTATGGGCAGTGACTCTGGGAGATGTAGTTTAGACTTCAGTGCCTTTTGGACCAACAGCAGTCTATTGTGAGTGACAGCCAATCCAGTCAAGAACTGGGAGGAACTCAAAGGAAGTGCCAGTTTTTGTCGGTTGGAGTTCAGTTGAGCTTTGGCAGTGAAGAAGGAAGGAGCCCTGTACTTTTCAGTGTGCAGTTTAGTCAAAAAAGCGTGTAAGGCCCAGAGTTCCGGTCTGCAGCTTGTTAGGACTGAATCCGTCTGTGAAAAGAATCAAAGGATCTCTGAAGAGTAGAAACCAGGCTCACCCTGTAGAAGACTGGAGGAATTGCTGAAAATTACACTCGGTCTGTCAGGAACTGAATCTGCTGTGTGTTCTCCTGGGTATTGTGCAGTAATTGCGATCGGGATACAGATGCAGCCTGCCTGGTATAGTGCTTTCTTTTATATGGATGTGTGAAGAGGTTTGTGTACCTCAAGTGAGCCCTGCTGACATTGAAGGACCCTATCTTATTTGGAGGTCGTGAGTACTAATTCAAGGTCGCTCCCTGTTGAATTGCCACATTAAATCCAAATGGAATTACTGTACTGCTGACTGTTTAATTCTCCTTTTCTCTGTGTGAAAGGGCCCCTACCAGCTGCCACGGTTTGGACTAGCCACTAGGGCTTGGGTACCCAGGGACAGTAACTGATAGGGATAGGCCTGTGCACAGAGCCATAGGTAGATTATTAGAGTGATAAGCTAATTAACCTGATTTCCCTGTCCTTGTTATATCCCCTAAATAAATCAGAGCTGCTTGTTTCAGCAAAGTTATACTGCCTGAGGTATTTGTCTATGTTAAAGTACTGTACTGTGATTGTTGCACTGTATCTCATTTCACAGGAGGTCCCAGTGCGGAACCAGACCTGGGGGTAAGTGTATACTGTGAAGGTAATTCTGATATATTGTGTGGGCCACTAGTGGGAAGAAAGGGGTTGCAGTGTCCCAGAGGGCTGTGACCAAGTTAGTTTAACTATTGCAAACCCTGACCTCTGGGTGGAGGCACCCGCCATTGGATCCAGGCCCCTCAACCTGTTAGTGGCAAATCAGGCAGGGGTAGTAGCCCCTGGGATAGCGCCATCTAGGGGTTACATGTTGGAGGCACCGCTGGGATTGTGTGTCCTCTAATTGGCCATATTCTGAACCACTGTTAAGAAAAATGGGTACCCGACAGAAGTGGCTGTGCACGGCTGGTGGAGTGGTGTACTGGGAGGAGATCGACCCCAAAATGCTATGCTTATCCTGGACATCCCCTGGGTATCAATACGGACACTGTGCAGGGAGTACTTTCCAAGGTGGAAGGTTTACAAAACCCTGTGGTGGTGGGTCGGCATGCTAATCTGCTCACCCACACTTTCCTGGCCCTAGTAGAGTTTAAGGATCCCATAGATAGCTCCAAAGTGCCACAGACCATTACCCCAGAGGAGCCCTCACTGCTTGAGAGTGATAACTAAGGACAGTAAAGACCGGGGGAATCAGCCCCACCACTATCTGAAACTTTTGAGGAGAAATTTGCTGAATGGTTGCTGGGAGAGGGAAAACTGTGAGGACTTGAAGAAACTATTCTTGCCACCTGGGGTGTTCTCCCCAACACCCTCTCCTGCTCCAGTGCCCGTAATGGTGGCTGGAACCAATGCAGACTCCTATTTCTGCACCTGCCATTAGTCACGACTCTTACCGAAGGTTGAGGATCTTCTCTGGCACCCTCCCACCCCCAAGGGGAGGATGACTGGGAGACCTGGATAGACTATGTTGCCCCAAGTGCTAGAATGGCAATGCTCGGCGAAAGCGAAAGAGGGTTAGTGAGAGCCTCCGAGGTCCTGCCCGGCTACCATCCGTGCTAAACGGGCCAGTAACCCTGAGCGACTGCACAGGCCTATCTTGAGGCCTTGGAGAATGTGTATGGGAGCCCAGATTCTGATGAGGACCTATGGTGGAGAGTAAGAAATGCACAACAGTACCAGAAGAGTTGTTGTCTGTGTATGTCTCTCGGCTGGAAAATTGTTGCAAGAATGCCTCAGAAGGGTAGTTTGCCAGCGATTGAACTAGACCGAACCAGACTGGACAGAATCCTTAAGTCTGCCCCTTCTCAGAACTGCTGTTGCTTCCAGTTACGCCTGGAAATCGACTGGAATCCCCACCCTCCTATGATGAGTTAATGAGAGAAATTCGAGGAGTTGAGAAAAGGCGACCTCGGGAGGTACCTGCACCAACAGCTGTGGCTCAGACCAGTGACTGAGGTGACCCATCAAGTGAAGTTCAGGGGCAGAGGTTGACAGTCAATGAGTGCTCTGACAAGGAAAAAGATATGCCACAATGGGGCGAACTGTTGAGAGAGATCCGGAATTCAAAAACAGTCCCTTTATGAAGGCCACGCCTGCAAGTGCAGGGCCTGACCTATATCCGACTGCATCTGCTATGGGGTGGGGTACCCACCCATGTATCTCCTGCTGATAACAGCTCCAAACTCAATTCCTTGACCATGGAAGTGCAGAAACTGACGAGATGTCTCCAAATGCTTATCACGCCAGACAGAGATGGCACCCAGGTTTCCAGTTAGTAATACCCCGCCCTAGCTCCCAGTGTGGCGCCTCGGCCAGCTCAAACTCCAGAAAGTATGTTTTGCTATAATTGTGGAAAGATGGGCACATGAAAAGGAATGCCAGTCCCAAAAGACACTGACAAAGTTGCATATAGGCTACAAGGAGAGCTTCGGAGAAGAAATCAGTGGTTAAGAGGTGCACGATGATCCCAGTGAGGGCACCAAAATGCTAATTCACGTCCTTTTGTGGCAAGGTCAGTTGCCCAGGCCCCCACTACCGCCTCTCCAGACTGGTCCAGAATAGTGGGTCCCTCCATGGAGACCACTGTAAAGGTGAATGGAGTGTCTACAAGAGCTGTATTAGACAGTGGCTCCCAAGTGACAATTATGTTCCAGGATTGGTATCAGAAGCATTTGTCAGAAGTACCCTTACAACCATTAGAAGGACTGCATGTATGGGGGTTAAGTGAGAAGGCCTACCCCTATTCCGGGTATATCGAATTTGGCTGTCTTTCCCCACCTCCGTGGCTGGAGTGGCGAACAAGTAGAGACCCTAGCCTTAGTGTGTCCCCCACTGGACTGTATGATGGTGTCCCTTTGTTGATTGGAACAAATGCTCATATGTTCAGAAGGCTGGCACAGTTGTGTTATGAAAAACAGGGGTCAAAGACTAGTAGAGCTTTAAGAGTTCCGCTTTAATTAAGAAGGCCTATGAGGCACAGAGAGATGCTGAAAAACAGAACCAGAGGAACCGGTCTGAATTGTATGGAAGAAGGATCCTGAGTCTCTGATCCTGGCGCCAAATGCCCAGTGTACCTTACAGGAGAGGTCCGTATCAGAAAGGATGTTAAGAATAAAATATTAATGTTGGATGCACCAGGCGATGGAAAATTGCCAGAGGGACTGCTGGTCAAGCCTAGTATTTTGCCAGCTAGAGCCCATGCTTATGCCAGAAGGGTAATGGTCCAAGTTCATAATGTGTCTGAAAGAGACATTCGAGTAAACAGAGGTTGCATCCTGGCTAATGTGCATTGTGCAGACACTGCAGTGCTACTCAGCAGCAAGAGTTCAAGGAAGAATGACAGAGTAACGCCTGACTTGTTTGATTTCGGCGACTCCCCGCTGCCAGCTGAATGGAAAGTGAGGATCAGTGAGAAGCTTGCCCAGAGAGACCAGGTGTTTTCTTTAAAGGAATGGGATGTAGGATGCGTGCAAGGAGCTGAGCACAATATCCGGCTGCATGCGAAGACCATTTCGTAGAAGGTCTCGCGCCTGGCACCTGCTGACATAGATGATGTGAGACGGCATCTGCAGAGATGTTAGCTGCTGGTGTAATACAAGAATCCAGAAGCCCTTATGCTTCCCCATTGTGGTAGTGAGGAAAAAGAATGGAACAGTAAGGATGTGTGGATTATCGCACCTTAAACGGCGGACTATCCTGATCAGTACACAATGCCCCGCATTCAGGATGCTTTGGACTGCCTAAGCAGGGAGCAAGTGGTTCTCTGTGCTGGATCTCCGGTGGGTACTACAGATCCCGATGGCCCCAGAGGACCGTGAGAAGCGGCCTTTATCTGTCCGCTTAGCTTCTATAAATTCATGAGGATGCCTCAAGGGTTTCAGGTGCCCCAGCCACTTTTCAACGATTGATGGAGCGTGCAGTGGGGACATGAACTTACTAGAGTGCCTGGTATACCTAGATGATGTTATTGTGTTTGGCAGCTCACTGGAGAAACATGAGAGCAGATTATTTAAGGTATTGGACCGACTGGAGGACTTTGGCCTTAAACTGTCCATTGATAAGTGTCAATTCTTTCAAACATCAGTAAGTATGTGGGACACATAGTATCCACCGAGGGAATAGAGACCGACCCAAGTAAAGTTGAGGCCTTGACCACCTGGCCACAGCCCAAAATCTAAAAGAACTGCAAAGATTCCTGGGATTCTGTGGTTATTATCGGCGCTTCATCAAGGACTATTCAAGAGTGATCCCCCTTTACTTAACCTTACTCAAGGGTATCCCCAACCCACAAAATACCAAAGTCAGCGTCCCTCAAGACTGAAAGAGTGTATTTTCATCCAAGTGAAGTATTTGGGCCGCTGGACTCCTGATTGTGAGACTGCTTTTCATGAGATCATATATCAACACCCATGCTCCAGTGCTGGCCTATGCCGATCCAAGAAAACCTTCGTCCTGCACACTGATGCTAGCTTACAGGGTTGGGGGCTGTGTTGTACCAAGAGCACGAGAATGGCCTGAGACCAGTGGCCTTTGCCAGTGAAGCCTGACCCCATCCGAAAAGAACTATCCTGTACATAAGTTAGAGTTCCTAGCTTTGAAGTGGGCTATTGTTGACCAATTCCATGAGTACTTGTATGGGGCTAAAATACTAGTAAAACTGACAATAATCCTTTGACCTATGTGCAGACCTCAGCTAAGTTAAATGCCACTGGCCATAGGTGGCTTTCTGCATTATCTACATATGACTATGCTCTGAATACGAGCAGGTCTGAACCACATAGATGCTGATGCTCTCTCCCGAGGCCTGTTCCCCAGAATGATTGGGTCCGATTGGCAGAACCTGACATTCGGGCACTCTGCGGAAGTTTGACAGGGAGGAACAAATGTCCACAGACGCAGTGGACTGCATGGTGGATTGCTTGGGACCCTCTGAGAATTGCATACCTGCCTTATTGCCACTTTTCTGCAATAGACATTGGTGCACTGCCTCAGCTGGACAATGACAGTATTCGGTAGACTCAATCCATGATCCCATGATCAAAGCAGCTTTAGAAGCCCTCTATGCAGGAAAAGATGTGTCCAAATTACGCTCCACTGATTTGAGAACTGCACTGTTATACAAAGAAGGTCCTAAGTTGAAACTGATCAATAAACTGTTATACAGAGAAACAGTAGACAGAGGGGACAAGTAGACAAACAACAACTAGTGCTGCCCACTGCCTTCGAGACTCAGTACTGAGGTCCTTGCACAACCACATGGGGCACCTTGGTATAGACAGAACACTTGACTTGGTGAGATCCAGATTCTATTGGCCTAAGATGGGGGCTGATGTGGGAGCAACACATTCGAACTTGTAGTCGCTCTGCTTACAGAGGAAAGCTTTGCCCCAGAGGGCCCCCCCTTGTTAACATCACCACCAGTGCACCCATGGAGCTGGTCTGTATTGATTTTCTGAGTTTGGAGTCAGATCAAAGAAATATCAGTAATGTGCTGGTGGTCACTGACCATTTCACGAGATATGCCCAAGCTTTCCCCACGAAGACCAGAAAGCATCCACTGTGGCCAAAGTACTTGTAGAAAACTTTTTTGTTCACTATGGGGCTCCACAAAGAATCCATTCTGATCAAGGGAGAGACTTTGAGAGTCGTCTGATCAAAGAGATGCTTTCTCTGTGGGGAGTGCGAAAGTCCAGAACCACTCCTTACCACCCCAGGGGACCCACAGCCTGAACGCTTCAACCGCACTTTGCTAGATATGCTAGGCACCCTGCACCCAAAGGACAAGCCTAGATGGAGCCAACAAATTAGCACCCTGGTACATGCTTATAACTGCACCAAAAGTGATGCCACTGGATTCTCCCCTACCGCCTGATGTTTGAAAGAGAGCTCACTACCAGTAGATGTGTGTTTTGGGGTCTCTCTGATGGGGTTCAAGCTGACAACTATTTACAGTATGTGCAAAAGTTAAAGGCCCAGCTAACTCATGTACCAACTGGCTCAAACCATGGCTGCCAAAAGAAATCTGCCAACAAAGAAAGGCATGATAAAAGGTGAAAGCACAGGAACTCAGGAGGAGATCGGTGTTGCTAAGAAATCTGGGACTGCATGGCAAGCACAAGATTGCTGACCGATGGCACCATCTCCCTCACATTGTAGTGGGCAAACTAGATGATCTGCCAGTGTACAAAGTAAGGCCTGAGAATAATTCAAAGATGTAAAAACAATACATAGAAATCATTTACTGCCCATTGGACAAATCTTAATTGAGTCTGAGCCCTAGAAGATGCCCCTCTGGACCAGTGACTAGAGCTGCTGCAAAAAGATCAAAAAGTCTGCACCTACAGAAGCAAAGTTAAAGTGTTCCCTCCACAAGTCCCAGTTGAGCATGACTGTCAGTCCATATCGGAAAAAGTGAGAGTGACTTTGAATACTATCCTTCTTACGAACTGAGTCAATTGTTTCAGGGCAATCCCTAGTCAATACTGGAGACAAAGCTGGGCCTTCTGGACTGTCTAAGCCCCAGCTTCATCCCTGGAGCCAATGCTCCCAGAAAGTGAAGTGCAAAGCATCAGATCAGATGAAATGGAATCATTGTGCATGGTTGAACTGTTTGAGCTTTCAGGGGAGGAAAATGATAGATTGGGGCAGACTGGTGATACACCAGAACAAGAAGAGTATTTTGAGTGCCCTGACAGTCCACTGCCAGTGTCCAAAAGCTCTCCATGCGAGCCAAATGTTGTGGACTCAGAAACTGTAACTCCTGGAGCTGAAAGTGCCCCAAGTTCTAGCCTCTCTACCCCCATGGAGACTCCCCTGACAAGTGAGGACAATGCTGAAAATAAGGCTCAGAGTGCAGAGACTATAACAGTTCCCCCTAGAAAGACTGGTCGAGCTGTAAAGCCTGTGGTGCACCTCAGTTATGATTCACTTGGGAGGCTGTGGACTTGCCTCTCAATGTTGTCCATAAAGGAGTGTATGTGTCCCGAGCTCATTGCCCAAACTGAGCATCAGTGCTAACTCCAAGTTACTTGTGTTGTTTCATATGGTGCCCTTGCCCTATCCAGCCCCAAGGTAACTGATAGGGAAGGGCCCCTCTCTTCAGGTTTCATGTACAAGAGGTAATAACATGAGTTATGGTACAATGTGTATGTAATACTGTGTAAAGTGGCGTACTGCAATGTTTCAGAAATGTGTTCTTGGTAAAATATATTGACTGATGATTACATATGCGAGCCTAATGCAAATGTATATGGTTGCAGTTAAAACTTATGGAGGTACTTGCTTGACGCTGACGCCAAGCTTCTCTAGGCCAGAAGGGTGTAACCCCCTGCAAATGGGGGTTCCCAAAAGACTTCAGGAGCTTGCTTGAATGCTCCAAGCCTGAATGGTGTTTGGCATTTAAGCCATTTATCAGTGAGTGTTTTAGAGCCTCTGGTACTGTCTCTTTAAGAGCTGTCTGCTTGCAGACATAATTAGTTTGTATGGGGGACTGTGTGCTTCTCTGAGTACCACTCGAGCTGCTGCCAATTCACTTAATTTTTGCAGTCACTAGGAGTGCAAAGGAACCTATCTGAAAGATGTAACTGTTTACCAGAAATTATTTAGAGTAATAATGAAATTACAGTTTGTCTAACCTGCTTTCTTTGCAGTCAGAACTGTGTCTGCTAGTTCCCATTCTAGTTTTGAACTGCTGAACTGGACCAATCAGTGTGGGGTAAGCTAGCTCTAAAATGGTGCCTTGGACGAATCAGAACTTGGACTCATAATCTGAGCCAGCCACAAGAGGATTGTATGGGCAGTGACTCTGGGAGATGTAGTTTAGACTTCAGTGCCTTTTGGACCAACAGCAGCAGTCTATTGTGAGTGACAGCCAATCCAGTCAAGAACTGGGAGGAACTCAAAGGAAGTGCCCGGTTTTTGTCGGTTGGAGTTCAGTTGAGCTTTGGCAGTGAAGAAGGAAGGAGCCCTGTACTTTTTCAGTGTGCAGTTTTAGTCAAAAACGTGTATGAGGCCCAGAGTTCCGGTTCTGCAGCTTGTTAGGACTGATCCGTCCTGTGAAAAGAATCAAAGGATCTCTGAAGAGTAGAAACCAGGCTCACCCTGTAGAAGACTGGAGGAATTGCTGAAAATTACACTCGGTCTGTCAGGAACTGAATCTGCTGTGTGTTCTCCTGGGTATTGTGCAGTAATTGCGATCGGGATACAGATGCAGCCTGCCTGGTATAGTGCTCTTTTTATATGGATGTGTGAAGAGGTTTGTGTACTCAAGTGAGCCCTGCTGACATTGAAGGACCCTATCTTATTTGGAGGTCGTGAGTACTAATTCAGGGTCGCTCCCTGTTGAATTGCCACATTAAATCCAAATGGAATTACTGTACTGCTGACTGTTTAATTCTCCTTTTCTCTGTGTGAAAGGGCCCTACCAGCCCACGGTTTGGACTAGCCACTGGGCTTGGGTACCCAGGGACAGTAACTGATAGGGATAGGCCTGTGCACAGAGCCATAGGTAGATTATTAAAGTGATAAGCTAATTAACCTGATTTCCCCTGTCCTTGTTATATCCCCTAAATAAATCAGAGCTGCTTGTTTCAGCAAAGTTATACTGCCTAAGGTATTTGTCTATGTTAAAGTACTGTACTGTGATTGTTGCACTGTATCTCATTTCACAGGAGGTCCCAGTGCGGAACCAGACCTGGGGGTAAGTGTATACTGTGAAGGTAATTCTGATATATTGTGTGGGCCACTAGTGGGAAGAAAGGGGGGTTGCAGTGTCCCAGAGGGCTGTGACCAAGTTAGTTTAACTATTGCAAACCCTGACCTCTGGGTGGAGGCACCCGCCATTGGATCCAGGCCCCTCAACCTGTTAGTGGCAAATCAGGCAGGGGTAGTAGCCCCTGGGATAGCGCCATCTAGGGGTTACATAAATATTCACCTAATTAGTTTTTTTTAACTTTGACTACTTAATCCATTCTTCACTCAGAGAGTAAAACAAAAGAAAAACACAATTGCTTTTAAAAGCATCTAGAGTATAGTTCATAATTGGAAGGCTTTAGCCTGAGGTTCAATGGGGGATAGCTCCTTCCACATCCCCTTCTTAAACCTCAGGCTTCCGCTCGCTCAGCTTTGAGTGTTTTGAAAGTGCTCTGGTTCTGCATGGCTGGTGGGGCTGGCTTCTTCCTCTTTTCCCCTCTGTGCCTCCTCTGGTGCCCCCTTCCCCCCTAACATCTTCCCTTTGCCTTCGTCTCCTGTTGTTGGTCTCGCCCCCCCCTTTTTTGTTTTAGCCTGTGTCTTTGCCCCTTCCTCTTTCCCTGCTCCCCTCCCATTCTGTCCATAACTTTTTCATTGTCCACCCATTCTCCTGACTTCCTTTGGGGCTCTCCTTCCTTTCCTCACCAGCCTCCACATCATTCCGTGCTGCCAGCGCCTGTACCGCAGTGTCACTCCCAGGCTCCATACAAGTCTGGACTGTTCATCGCTTCCTGGATTATGTTCTACCTCACTGTTGCTTCTGGCCTGCTCTGGATTCCTGCAGCACCTCTTGCGCCATCTCCTCGTGGCCGGCAAGCCACCTACTGCTTACTCCCCTGTCCGTTCCTGCACCACTACCTAGGCCAGGAAGCATTTTGGGCTTTCAGCGCCCCTTGACTTGCGGCTGGTGTGCCACCACTGTGCAATGCTTCCCAACCCCTTTGCCCTGCTGCTCAGGGGGACAGGGAACCCTGGATTCTTCTTCTTTCGGTGCCTGACGCACCTGCTGGCAGCATGGCTGTGCGCCGCTTTGAACCTTTCTCAGATGTTGGGATTACTGCTCTTGTCCTTACTAAAGTTTCCCTTCACTACGATGGCAAGTGCCACATTGGCATGGACTTCCAGGATCAATGGATGACTACCTTGCATACGATGGGAGCTCCTTTCCTTAACATACTCGCCACACATTCCACCACTATTACCAAGATACAGTTTATGATTCGATACATAGGGCTCATCCCTTCCACAGGACACTTCATCTACAACACTATGCACAAATGTACTAGTTCTTTCAACAGTTTGTAAATGAAGAATTGCTCAGACAATTCAGTAACCTGTATAGTGTGTCAGGTATGCTTGTAAATGCTACCAATGATACACTCTCTATAAGTTATGTTTTCTACATCAGACCTTGGTGCCACTGTGCCCACAACTCCTGCAAGCCCATGCTTGTTGCAGCTCATTACTACTGACTGGAGTGCCCAGGATGTCCCACTACGTGATGCAGGGACCCTACCCCTGATGTTCCAGGATCTATACTCCTCCCCCTCTAATGTTTGCTGACTACCTCATTGACTTCTCCTTCTACAATCTGTTCCTGCGGCATCCTTCATCTGACCGGCCTAGATGAGACCGCTATCCTGCCAACCTGACTCCTGACGGTCCAGCTAGCCTATGTGGAGGTCTAGCTCAACTCATTCACTTCTACTCCTCCTCAGGCAGACCTACTTGTGGTCCTGCTGGTCCAGCTAGCCTACGTGGAGGCCTAGCTCGACTCACTCACTTCTACTCCTTCCCCGGGCAGACCTACGTGGAGGTCCTGCGAGTCCAGCTTTCCTACATGGAGGCCTAGCTCGACTCACTCATTCCATTACTTCTCAGGCAGACCTACGTGGGGGTCCTGCCACTCCAGCTAGCCCATGTGGGGGCCTAGCTTGCTACGTGATCACTTTACGCCCCCCATGCGCTGTCCTCTATTGGACCTCCATGGGGTTCTGCTGGTGTACTGACCTGGGAACTTCATAACTTGGCAAGCTACATGCAACCTTCGAATTATGCATCCTGTGGCCATGGCGGACAACCATATATGTACATTCTATACCACCCTCGCTACCCCTCACAAGGGTTTCGGCATCCAGCCTGTCTATATCAGTGGCCTCCTGGCATTCCAGTTGACTCATCCAGTCATCCTGCATAGGAGTCTCCAGTTCAACTAAGCCTCTGTGGGAACCTCGGAAAGTTTGCATTTCATCCACGCTTACTACAGCGATGGCAGACCCATGGAGGTCCCCCATCCCATACAACCATGCCCACAAGAAGGCATCTACTCATCACTCACAACTTATTTCCATATTGCAGGTGGTCTCACTTGGGGTCTTGTCCTCCTTACACTGGACTATGTGTTACTACTGCAATGGCGGACCGCAGGGGGTCCTGCATCCTTGACTCAATCAGCTCAATACTATGGCGATGGCGGACCATGTGGGGTCTGCCATCTCAAACATGCATGCCCCACAAGGGGGCCCTACTCATAGCTCAAACATACTTCAAGTCACTACTGGCAGTCTCACGCGGGGGTTTCGCTCACTTACCTTGGAGCAGTCATACTGTGGCAATGGCGTACCCAAGTGTGGGTCTCACCATCCCAAATCCGTCATGCCCACGAGGGGCATTTCTCATTCCTCAAATGTGTTTCCATCTTCACTAAAGCAGACCCACATGGGGGTCTCATCTTCCTTAGACCAACCACCTGAGACCTATTCAATCTCTCGACCATTTGACCGCTGCATACTCTGGACCTACATGGGACCCATGCTCCAGCTAGCCCATGTCTAGGCCTACCCTACTTCATCATTCATTTATGCTTCTACTGCAATCCACCTCCCTTTCTGGTCCAGTTCCAACCAAGTTTCTATGCTGGACATCTCCATAGAGTACACCTGAATTCCTTGGACATCTTGGGATGATTCTCCTTTCTGACAAGGTACTCGATCATACTCTAATGTTTCACTGGATTTACACAGCTCCATGCAAGCCTCCCAATTGCATAGACTCCCACTTCATGCTCATTCCCTGCTAGGCAACACTTCCGACCATTTTCATCCTCTGTGATTTCTGCGTCCTCAAATATTTGCAACGTAGGCACTAATTCCTCAACCATGCTGACTCTACATGTATGCTTTACATCTGCTTCACTCACAGCTACCTTGGTCACGGATTAACCATCATCCTTCATCCAGACATCATTCCAAGCTGGATCCCTTCATCTGCTGGAACCTTCATCTTCAGCATTGACTTCCTGCTCATCAACGACCTCGGAAACAGGACTCTTCAACCAGCAAATAGACAGAACATACTCCTAACTAACTTCATATTCTCCTCTTAGTATGCCTAGAGGAAAGGCAGGTCAGTAGCCATGGGTCCTCAGAGGTTTCCCACCAGGTTTTTCCTCTCCTGCGTTCTACTGGTCACACTCTCCAGAGTTGGAGGAGATAATCACTATGCTAACTCTCTCCTTTTGGGGATCAAATCTTACACCTACTCAGTATCCCACAGAGGGTGGGATATAAAGAAACACCAAAAGCTCAAGTTATAAACATCAAGCATATATCATTCAGCACATAAGTATATGTGAGCACTGCCCTATGTACCACACATTATACAATGGCAAGAAACAATGCTGACCTTTGATTGGTCAGTCTGGGACTGGACCCGTGATGTTATCCCAGCACAACATCAGGGATCTAGTCCCAGCACACACACCACAGCAACTGTACAACTTGGTGTCAGCGTGGCTCAGTTGGTAGCACATCCGCCTCTGGACCAGAAGGTCGTGGGTTCTCGTCCCACACCGAGATTGGACTTGCACCTAAAAATCGCTGGCATCCGAGTGCAGTATTTTGGGGTGCTGTACTGCTAGGGTGTGCCGTCCTTCGGATGAGACGTTAAACCGAGGTCCCTTCTGCCCATCCTAGTGTTGTCCTGGTGGGTGTCCAGGTGGAAGTAAAAGAACCCAGGGCACTCTTCGCAAAGAGTATGGAACATTCCCGGTGTTCTGGCCAACATTCCCCTTCCCATAAAACCGGTTCATGCAATTATCCAGGCTGTGTGTGGGTGATGATGTGCGATATGGCCGCCACCACACATTTCAGTCACTTCACTACCAGTCTAGCATTGCTTGTAAAGCGCTTTGAATGTATGAAAAGCGCTATATAAATACTGATTCTTCTTCTTCTACAAGAATCACTCCACATGCCCTCATGTGGCACGGCAGAACGCTACGCTAACTCTGGCTCAGCACCAGCCCTCAGTGACGCCGACTCACTTGCTGCCAGATGCCAGCAGCACACACAGTGGCAAGAAGCTCCTAGCCCTCCCCTCACAATGTATCTCAAAGAAAAAATCTTTTAAATAAAAAAAAAAAGCTGTCATCCTTGACGACATTTCGATTCACGCGCGGCAGTAGCACGAGCGCATTTAAACAGCCACGCTTGTCGCTGCCAGGAGAAGCCGCTCACTTCCTGCTAGGTGTTTGTGGCTGAAAAAAACATTTCATAGTAAAAAAAGCAAACGGAAACCAAGGCAGTCATTCCTATTACCTTCACTATCGCGAGTCCCGCACTCTGCCCCATACATTTGCCCATTTCAGTCTCCTGCTCTGCTCCTTACATACCTGCGTGAGTGAATGTACTTCAGCACAACACTTGCAAATCAGTACCAACAGTTTCAGCTTGTCACAGATCGCAACCTTTCCTGACCACAGATGGCCACAGGGTAACCATTTTAAATAGCACTAACCAGGACTGCATAATGGGGGTTGTCACAAAGCTAAATGGAACCATCCAAATTTGGATTAAATAAAAGACTAATGAAACAGCTGACATAGCTAAACTTGATGTAAAAATGAAAAGATACGAGTGTGTGTGTGTGTGTGTTGGGGGGGTGAACAGAAGAAGCAAATGCAGCACCACCACCTACTGGGCAAACAACAGAATAGCACTATTTTTGCAATATGTATTCCTACTCAATGAAAAAAATCAGTAAAACAACATATTTTAAACATAATTTCAATCAATTTTTTTATTTCATTTTACAAATGAGCCATTGTATAATAGCAATAATGCACTCCAGGGTGTGTGTTGTGCTGGGATAACGTCACTTCTGGGGTGATTAGTCGCACTTGACCTGCGGCCTTGTGCCTAATCACCCCAGACGTGATAATTATCCCAGCACAACACACACCCTGTCTTGCATTATTGCTTAATTGAATAATAATGAACACTTTTGTGTGATGAACAAAGCGATTCTGATAAGAAAAGGGCAGTGATAACATCACAATGCTACAAGGTATCAGAAGAGTTACATTCTTTACACCGAGCTGTTTATTATTTAATACTTTTTGCAAAAAAACTGCATTAATGCACCAGATAAGGTTCAACTTAATGCCACAAAAGTAGGGAAATGTAGCATTAGGGTTTCCAACCCTAACTCCCCACCCCCAAGCAGCAAAAGGAAAAAACAGGATCTCCAGAGATTTGGCAAATTAGTGGTAGGATCTTCCTTGGGGTTGTCAACCCTAATGCTCACCCCCAGCCTGTAGCCTCCTGTCTGAAGCCCCAGGTACAGCTCCAAACCAATGCCTCTCAGAGATACACTCTTCAAAGGTAGAGAAGTATGTCTCGCCACATGTTGCCTACAAAAGCTGTTGTGACTTTCTTCATGCAGTGCCCACAGCACCCTGCGTGAAGACAAGAGATCACATCTAACTTTGTTTGCACAGGGGAAGGGGTGGACATTAGGGTTGACAACCCCAAGGAAGATGCCATCACTGATTTACCATGATTACAGAGATCTAAAATCAAAGGGCTCGATTCTCAAAGAGCCCTAAGACTGACGCAAGCTGCCACCAAAGGCAGCTTGCATCAAAGCCCGGTGTGCCAGGGACCCTGCGCCTGATTCTCTATCGAGCAAGATCCCAGCAACAAAGTTCCATGGCTTGCGGCAACCGTGGCTGGGTGCCAAACAGATGGCACACCAGTTGAGTTTGCCACAAGCTGCAGGGCAGCAGTGCACCGCTCTAGACCCTGGCAGTCTAGCGGTCCCCTCTAAGTATTCCCCTGCCCTGGTGGTCTAGCAGTCCCCCCTCCCTGATCCCTGATGTTGCCCGTAGTAATAATGTATACATTTACCCTTGCCCTGGTGGTCTGTGGCCCTTCCCCGATCCCCAATGTTGCCTGTATTGATAATGTATAAGTATTCCCCTGCCCTGGGGGATTAGCAGCCCCCCTCCCTGAATCACGATGTTACTAGAATTCTTATTTCACCCACCTTGGTGGTCTAGCGGCCCCCCCATCCCTGATGTTGCCATATTAATAATTTATAAGTATTCCCCAGCCTTGGTGGTCTAGCAGTCCCCCATCCCTGATCCCCGATGTTGCCCATATTAATAATTTATAAGTAGTCCCCTGCCCTGGTGGTCTAGTGGTCCCCCATCTCCGATTCCTGATGTTGCCCGTATTAATAATTTATAAGTATTCCCCAGCCCTGGTGGTCTAGCAGTCCCCCATCCCTGATCCCCGATGTTGCCCATATTAATAATTTATAAGTAGTCCCCTGCCCTGGTGGTCTAGTGGTCCCCCATCTCCGATTCCTGATGTTGCCCGTATTAATAATTTATAAGTATTCCCCAGCCCTGGTGGTCTAGCAGTCCCCCATCCCTGATCCCCGATGTTGCCCATATTAATAATTTATAAGTAGTCCCCTGCCCTGGTGGTCTAGTGGTCCCCCATCTCCGATTCCTGATGTTGCCCGTATTAATAATTTATAAGTATTCCCCAGCCCTGGTGGTCTAGCAGTCCCCCATCTCCGATTCCTGATGTTGCCCGTATTAATAATTTATAAGTAGTCCCCTGCCCTGGTGGTCTAGCAGTCCCCCATCCCTGATCCCCGATGTTGCCCATATTAATAATTTATAAGTAGTCCCCTGCCCTGGTGGTCTAGTGGTCCCCCATCTCCGATTCCTGATGTTGCCCGTATTAATAATTTATAAGTATTCCCCAGCCCTGGTGGTCTAGCAGTCCCCCATGTCCGATTCCTGATGTTGCCCATATTAATAATTTATAAGTAGTCCCCTGCCCTGGTGGTCTAGTGGTCCCCCATCTCCGATTCCTGATGTTGCCCGTATTAATAATTTATAAGTAGTCCCCTGCCCTGGTGGTCTAGCAGTCCCCCATCCCTGATCCCCGATGTTGCCCATATTAATAATTTATAAGTAGTCCCCTGCCCTGGTGGTCTAGTGGTCCCCCATCTCCGATTCCTGATGTGCCCGTGCTATTAATAATTAATATTTCCCCTGCCCTGCCGGTCCAGTTGCGCTGAGGGTTGAGGCCCTGGACACCACACCTCGCACCATGCTGGTGACCTGGGTTCGGGAGCGGACTTGGGTGGCAGGGCTGGCAGGGGAGGTAGAAGATGGAGCGTCCGATGGACTGCTCTCCCCTCCTGGGGTTCAGCTCTGGGGCTGGTCAGCACAGCAGTAACCTCTGGTGGAGACACTGAGCTGTACAAGTGGGAAGAGTGGCAGCAGACATCAGCGACTTGATCGTGCGGATGTCATTGCACGCCCGCACTCTGACGGAAACTAAATATGGAAAATCCCAGTCCTTGGGGATAGGCAAAGGCACATCTGCCCCCACCGGGCCACACTCCCAACTACTGGGCACTCTCCTCTCCAAGGTCAGTTGCCCAGTCCGGCACACTTGGTGCTAGACAGAGCACCCTAGGTGGATAGGGTGGCCCCACCTTGGGGGGGTTCAGAGCCGGGGGGTCTGTTGGGCTGGTGTGAGGAGAGAAGGTGTCTCAAGTGGGAGGTAGAGCTTGTGGTGAGGCGAAGGATGCTGGGGAGAGTTCCCTGTGGGCGGTGCATAAAGAGAAAGTTAAAAAAAAAATATATTATATATATATATCTCCCTGCCCTGATGATGTAGTGGCCTCCCACACCCCAGCCCAGCAGGTAGTGCCCAGTACCCCGCTCCCCCATCCTGAATCAGGGCCGGCGACCAGCACAGCCCACCTCACACCTCCGCAGCTGGCCACTGACTGAACTGTCATTGCACACCTACAGTAATGGTGTATGCCCAGCCGCACACAGGCAACTCTTCCAGGGGAGACATTTCTAAGTACCCCTAGACCAGCCCTGGCTGGTCTAAGGGCACTTAGAGTTTCTCCCTCTGGGAGAGTTCTGAGAATCCCACATTAGGGGACATTGCTGCTTGCATCTGCCACATGCCCCCGAGTGCCATGTCGCAGCCCATGTTTGGGTGCACAGGTGGTACAAGCTCTGTCTGGGGCATGCAGTGTGTGGTTGATGCAGGCAGCCATTGAGAATTGCTCCTGGTATATCATGTGGCACAAGGGGCACTGCGCCAAGAGCTTTGTGAAACAAGCCCGTAATGTTTTTTTCCTTTTGCTGCTTGGGGATAGATAGATAGATAGATAGATAGATAGATAGATACTGTCGATAGTTAGATAGATAGATAGATAGATAGATAGATAGATAGATAGATAGATAGATAGATAGATAGATAGATAGATAGATAGATATTGTCTGTAGATAGATAGATACTGTCTGTAAATAGATAGATAGATACTGATAGATAGATACTGTCGATAGATAAATAGATACTGCTAGATAGATACTGTTGATAGATAGCTAGCTAGCTAGCTAGCTAGCTAGATAGATAGATAGATAGATAGATAGATAGATAGATAGATACTGTCTGTAGATAGATAGATAGATATATACTGTTGATAGATACATAGATATTGGCTGTAGATAGATAGATAGATACTGTTGACAGACAGACAGACAGATACTGTAGTGTTGACAGACAGACAGACAAGATAGACAGACAGACAGAGATGGATGGATGGGTGGATGAATGGATGGATGGACAGACAGAGAGATAGATGGATGGATGGATGGATGGGTGGATGAATGGATGGATGGATAGACAGACATGCAGACAGACAGATGGATGGATGGACGGATGGATAGATGGATGCATGGATGCATGGATGAAAACAGTAGATATAACCAATCAGAACTATTTACAGGACTGAATTCAGAAACATAAAGTTCATAGGATGATGGAGATCTAATACATATTAACAAACAAATATAAATAAATGAATGAAACAAAAGAAAAGATGTAGTGTACTTTTCCATCCTATAAGGTAAGTTAAATCATACAGTCTGTAGAGAGCTCTAGGTAAATTTTCATTTCAGTGAAAAGCAAGGCAAATATCCCTGCCTTCATCTCCAGATGTACACTGCTTCTCCCCTTTATAATCTCAGTTAAGTGGTATTTATATCAGTTATGGTGGTTATTTCCCAATAGAGATATAGTAATATTTATATAAAACATGGGAATGGGGGTAATTCCTAAGCAATAATACAAGAAATAATAAGGATCTGTGAGTTCCTGTTCTAAACAGCATTGTTATTTTAAGCAGGTTACATCAGGCTTGCAGTTGAGAAGTAAATGTTCATGCCAACTGAAGCTCTTTCAAAAGATTATTTCATTTTCAGAATTAGTTTATTCAATTTTACTTGAGGTCTGAGCATTGCACATGCAATACAAAATGTGCAGCAGACTGCTCTGCTGGGTTTATAAGGAAATATTACAAAACACTGTGACCTGACTTGGCATGTACTACACCCGCAGGGATCCATAACTCACAAAATTCTGGTTCTGGGCAGGTCTTTTGATTTAAATGTTATTTTTTGAAGCCACTTTGCCAAATGAGGAAGGGGGGCAACATTCACAAACTCTCTGTGGCCTGTGCGCTGCATGCTGCCTACTGCCCCAACCTCTGCCACTGGCCTGGTGCTGATCCCCGCGCCCCCCCCCGGATGCTACACTGTTGCAGATACAATTGTGTTTCTTTGTAGTGCCGCCCAGATTGTTGCAATTATGGGTTCATGTAGAAGCAGTCTTATTTCAGCTATCGTTCCCCAAAAATCCCAAATGTAGAACACAGTACTTCAAAATGTGACAAGAAAGGCCTGCAGGTTAATTACTGGAGCACCTAGGATGACACACACCTGTCTACTGTATGCTAAAGAGCTGGTACTTGATCTCGATGAGCGCCTCAAATATCTTACCTGTACCCTTACAAAAAAGACCCTCCTTGGGCTTTCCCCACCAGGATTGACCACCACCATACACCGCTCTGTCCCACTAGTTCATACTCGGACCTCTGGGAAAACCTCTCTTGTTATCCCTAGAGCTAGGACCTCTCACAGCCAAAGAGCCTTCAGCTTTAGGGCCCCCTCCTGGTTCAACACACTGCCCCCCTCCATCTCCGAAGCTCCAACTATATCGTGCTTCAAAACTTCCTTACGTAACCACCTTATTAACACCCGATGCTGTAACTGCCACTAGTCAAAGCCGTACTCAATACTTATGACAAAGCTTATTACTAAGCTGCTAAGGACGACATAACTCTGGTATTGTTTGCATCCATCCTACCTGTACCAGCTTGTTTGTATCTATGTCTTAATTTACTGTTATACTTATGTGTTGTACTGCTATACTGTGTATTTTGGTTTGTCTTACTGTGACAAGGTACCTTTGTAAATGAGCCTATGGCTCAAAGGTTTTCCAAACTGCTGTTTAAATAAAATAAAAAAATAAAATAAATAAAAGGCAAATTGTAGGCAGACACATCATTCACCATGTTTTGAAGAGACAGCGGGCTCCATTTTCAAATGGTTAGTGTGGCACACACCGGGTTTGTGCCTCACTAACCTGGAATAGTGCCAGCTGTCAGGGGGCATGCCGATTTTCAAAGGACACAAATGCGCCACACACCCCTGACAGCGCTGTTTTGCACAGTATTGTGCTGCGCCTATGCAAATGAGGGATCCCTTGTGCATATGCGGTGCAGCACAGTACTGAAAGTTTTCAGAAGCGCTAAATGCACCCCAGCAGTGGCACAGTTTAATGCTTCTGAAACCTGGCCCTTAACAGTGCCCCGCACCCCATCTATGCATTGTCAAGGGCTGCCAGCCCCCCCCCCGTTCACAGTGGAGAATCAACCCCAGTAGTCCAGTGTCCCTCCCCTGCCCTGATCCCCATCCCCATAGATATAAAAACACATTGGTAGTCCAGTATCCCTCTCCTGCCCCGATCACTGTCCCCATAGACATAAAAGCAACATTGGTAGTCCAGTGTCTCTCCGAAGCCCCAAACACTATCCCCCATGTAGAAGAATAGTATCATTGGTGCTCCGATGGTCCAGTTGTCCCTTCCCTTCCCCCATTCCCCAATCGCCATTCCAACCACATCCACAATACCCTGATAGTCTAGTGCCCCCCCATATCCTGGCAGGTAGTGACCCACCACCCCTCTCTCCACCCAACTCGATCCATGCTGGTGACTGGCACAGCCCTCCTCACACGGCCATGGCCAGCCACCGACTGAACTGTCAATGAGCATGTACAGTATGCCCTCTGGTAGCACTGCACCAAACATTGCGCCGTGCTACCAGGGTCTGCTATTCAAACAGATAGTACAGTCAGTTCGGATCGGGCTATCTGTTTGAATATGGCGCCAGAGCCAGTTGGCCCTATTTTTTCACGTGACACACCTGTTTGTGCGTGCAGATGTCCAGCTCTGAAAATGGGGCCCAGAGGCTCAATGGGCTGTGTAAATTTGTATTTTCATGTAAAATTTGCTGAACATGGAGGTGCGTTCAGCAGAGATTGAGAGGTATACAGACAAGATATCATTAAGACATTAGTGGCCCAGGACTGGTCTCAGAATGTTTTAATAATTATTTTGGAGACCTAGGAGGTATAAGGTTGCCCAATTCTAATGCTAACTTTACAACTAATAATCTTTCTCAACCTGACCCTGATTCACAGTTTAAACTTAAATTTCACGAAGTGACCCCTGACATAGTTAAAAAGTATATACTTAGCAATGATCCCAAACTCAGTCTGATGTCTGACGGTATTGACTTACAGATCTTGAAATTGGGTAGTGATATTTTTGCTTATCCTCTTTCTATTATTTTTAACTTTTCAATTCTTCAAGGGGCATTTCTAAAACTCTTTAAGTATTCTGTCATTAGACCCATTCACAAAAGTGGCAGTCCAGCCAATTGTTTCCAATTATCGCCTAATTTCTCTTCTTCCACCACTGTCTAAGATTTTGGAAAGAATTATGCTAGATCAGACATCAGAGCATCTTTGTAAATACAGTTTACTAACAGATTGTCAGCATGGCTTTAAGGTAGGGCACAATACTGAAATGGCCTTTATGAGGTTTACCGGAGGAATACAGAGTGCCCTTGACAAAGGACATGCCATCGCAGCCCTTTTTGTGGACTTCGCCAAGGCCTTTGATCTTGTGGAGCACAATTTGTTCCCCAGTATTTTGGATAAGTTGCAGTCTTCTTGTGAAGCTATCAAATGGTTTTCCCAGTAGCTCATGAACAGGACACATGTGACCAGTATCGATGGTCGCTACTCTTCTCCTAAGTCAATTAAAAGCGGTGTTCCCCAGGGATCCATCCTGGGGCCACTCATTTTTTCTTTTTACATGAATGCTGCCCTTAGCTCATGTGTTTCAAGTTGCATCATAATGTACGCAGATGACGCAGTCATCTATGAGGCTAGTCAATAATAATAAATAATAATAACTTATTTTTTTAAGCGCCTTTCAAGTACCTTTACCATGATAAAACGTGATTCCATAAAAGCTATTATAATTAATATATAAAACAACAATTACAGATGATAACAATTCACTGAAAAGCCTGACTCCACAAAAAAGTTTTAAGTGCCTGTTTAAAACCCCCCATGGTCACGCATTTCCGAAGCTGACGTGGCAGAGAATTCCAGAAGGTGGGGGCCGCAAACATAAATGCACAGGCCCCAGATGATTTCAAAGTTACCCTCGGAATCTCCAGCAACCCCTCGTCAGCTGAGCGGAGCTGTCGCACAGGGGTGTAAGGAATCAGAAGCTCTTTCAGGTAGTCAGGACCAAGTCCGTGTAGGGCTTTGTAGGTCAATAGACCTACCTTAAAGGTGATCCACCACTGGATCAGCAGCCAGTGCAGATCACGCAGCACAGGAGTGATATGCAACCTGCGAGACACCCCTGCCAGCAGTCGAGCAGCAATGTTCTGCACTAGCTGCAAGCGGCGGATATCAACCCCAGGAAGCCCCAAGTAAAGGGAGTTGCAATAGTCAAGGCGCGAGGTCACAAAGACATTGTAGCGTTGCATTGTGTTTGTTATATTGGACTCGAGCCTTCAGATTTCTTCAAAGAGTTTATTGCGGTTCATTCAGAGTAACATGCATGTTCATTCTGGTCATCAGTTTGGAGCTGAGCTACTCAGCTTACATGCAGTGTTTTTATAAGCTAAATTCTACAATTCTTATCTTTAAAAATACCAACATTTCAGTATAAGCCAATCATAAAACAGAATAACAAGTTGATACCAAGGCGTGGTGTACTTCTCCACAGCTTACTTTAGTTTTGTTACCCAATATTTCTTGATACATATGCCCATAGGTCAATCTGACCTATGTGAAGCAATGAGTTTCACTCACACCACAGCATCGTATAACAACTTAAGGCTTGCCTTTTCAGGTTGTTCAAAAATTCAATGCCTAAACATGCTGTTATCTTATTACTTTGCCAAGCATGTTGTTATCTTATACTTTGCCCAAGCATGCTGTTTGATAAGGCAAATGCACACCATCCTCAGAAAGATTCTTTCTAACATTTCAATATTCCTTCTTAAAGAAGGTGATTACAAAACACTTAATGGAAATATACAGAAATACTACAGTGCATGGAATTTTCCACTTTAAAGAAATATTACACTACAATCCTTACATCTTGTGAACTTACATATTGTAATATAAAAGGTGAAAGCTAAATATTATAAAATGTGAAATATTACAAATATAAAGGTGATCAAATATTATACTACAGGCATGGACCAACACAGGCAGATCGCTGGACAAACAGCAAATGAAGCCTTTCACAAAATTCAGATTAATTTTGACTCTTTTCAGAATTGGTTTATCTCTAATTCTTTAGTACTCAATTCTGCTAAAACTAAAATTATGCTGTTTGCCAACAAAAAAAAAACCAACATTGCTGATTTAGAACCTTTTCGTGATGTCAAGGGACATACCACTGAATTGGTAGACACGTTTAAATATTTGGGTCTTGTACTTGATACCAATCTTACTTTTGAATATTATGTTACATATATCACTAAAAAAATTAATCAAAGACTTGGTTGCCTGTTTAGAATCAAGCCATTTCTAACAATAGAATCATAGAGAATAATGAATAGTTACCTATCGGTAACAGGCTGGTTAGTTCGTCAAGAGGTTGCCATGGCAACCACATTAACCTCGAGAGTGCAGCTCGAGAGGTTAGGTCGCCATTGGTAACCTCAGGACGAACTAACACGGCTTGTTACCATTAGGTAACTATCCATTGTTTTTTATAGTGTAGGATGCCCCTACAACCAGTAAAAAAACATTTTTAAATGGTCCTACGGTTTTTGTCTCTCCCTCAGCGCCACTTTCCTTTGCTCTCCTTTTCGCTACTGCCACTTCCTGGACGTGTAACACACATCCGCTAGCGCGTTAGATGTTGTTATGCTGTAGTAGCTATGTAGCTAGTGCAGCATAACAACTATGATGATGTAGCTACAACAGTATAACAATGTTTTGAAAAGTGCCGATTTTTATTGGTAACAACGTTCCATCATACACTACTGTATAGCAGGTAATATTAGCGTTCCTTTTATTTTAGTGATATTAGCAGAATCGGAAATACCGCTAATATATTCGGATCGCTAATATTATCTACTATATATGTAGTTACTGTATGGCGTATCTACATTCTACTTTGCAGCTGTTCATAATCCCACCGTATCAAAAAGTGCCAGTAAATGCTGTATGAACCTAAGTAAACAGAAGACAACTTTCTAAATGTTTCTGGTAGGTTAAAAAAAAGTTTATTGTACACCATAAACAACGAAAAAAAACAACAACAAAAAAATTCAAATCAAATCAAAGCGTATATTGCTACTTGTTTCTTCCCCCCGCTTCCCTTGGTTTCATTTTATTTCAGCTTCTCTTCTGTTTCACACTTCAGTAATGCCAGCACATTGTGTCTGTGAAGCAAAGAGAAATTAAAATGAATTTTGGTTTTCGAAAACAGCACCTGCATTGCAACACAGAAGCAATTCAACTTGTACTTACATTCTCGTTGTAGTTTAAACAGTGGTCGTGAGCGTTCAGTATCCCTGCCTGCTCGAATCCGCATACAATGTCCACAGTCTGAAGTTTAAGGCTGTTGAAGCTCCTCTCAAGCCATCAAGAGTGATGTTTCTTTAAGTTCTGTAGTCAAAGATCCGCAGTGAGATGTTCTGTACCACCGGCAGCCAGTCTGTCTGATACAACTCCCGCGTACCATGATGTGAATTCCTTTTTTAGGAAATCTTTGAACAATTTGTTTACGGATATGTCCAGGGGCTGTAGGACGTCCGTACATGATACAAGCACATAAATGGGGATAATTTGATTCTCCTCTAGATGAAGCAAGACTGCCTCAGTTGTGTGTGCCCGGTATAGGTCAAGAACAAGCAGTGCTTTCTGCTCCTTGGGCAGACTAAGGGCAGCAATTTGAAACTTAATGTATGGCACAATAATGTTGTCAATGAACTGGAGAGTTGTCTCCGCATTTGCCCAGTGGCTCTCGGAATTAGTGATATCCCATTCACTAGGGAATTTGTGTTTAGGGCAGCACGCTGCAGTTCGGCCCTTATAGATCAGTTGTGGGGACAACATCATGCCTGACATGGTGCAGGCAAGTACGACGGAGATCTGTCTTTTATCTCCTAAACCAGTCACGGAGACCTGCTTCGCTCCTGTTGTCTCCATAGTCCACTCTGAAATGGGAATCATGTTGACCCCTGTTTCATCCAAGTTTACAATCAATTGGGGGGGTATTAGCTCCTGGGCACTAGCTCTTGATATTCTGCCCAAAAAAGCTGCTTTAAGGGAGAGGAAATCACTGGGTGTCTTACAGCCAACTTTCGTCCCCTTTCTCTTGCTGTAACCGATCCGGTTAAGGAAACCCCAAGCCCACTTACAGGTTAGTGTTAGGTGCCCTCTGTTCTCAGTGAGCAGCTGTGGTGACTTTGCTTTAACAATACCCACTGCAATTGCCTGAAGCACTCCAGCATTGACAACTGCCCCCTCCATGCGGAGAGTCCGAACTATACTTTTCAGCTGTAATTGTGGGTGAACCATCCACTAATTTAAACGGGCACTAATACGTACTGCATATCAGACGCACTAAATTAATATAACCTGCTATACACTATATAGAGAATAATGGATAGTTACCCAATGGTAACAAGCCGTGTTAGTTCATCTCGAGGTTTTATGTTTTTTTAGTTTGGGGGAAAAACAAAAAGGCAGGTGTCACAACATTAATTTTTTTTTTATGTTGTGAGAAGCAAGTGGTGAGAAAACAAAAAGCTCTCCCGACACGGAATTTTTCGTGTTATATCAGAGGGTTATCCAAAACCCTACTGAGCATGCTCAGAAAAAAACAAAACACTTAAATCCATATAACTCTGGAACTGTCTAATATTTTTTCATGAAATCTTCAAAAGGCACTACCTTGGCACAGGTCACTTCTACCCTGAAAGTTGCAGAAACACATTCCATTCTGTCTAGGCTGTAGGTGACAACAACAAAAAGAGTGATGTATAGAAAAAAATGTAGCCCAGAAGTACAGAAAAGCAACACATGCAGATCTCAGAAACTGTGCAAGCTGGCATCATAAAACTTCCCACATAATTTAGACCCTGCCTCTTAGACAATGCATGCCAAATTTGAGGCAATTTTGTCAAATGCTGCCAAAGCTATTAAGGTACAAAGTTAGGGGTATAATATAGAACCTCTTGGTCAACCCTAACTATATATAACCCCCACCCCCACCCCATCTAGGGGCATACTTTTTTACTCACAGATGGTCTGGGCAGGAAGAAGGGAGCACTCAAAGTGCTAATATTCGAGACCTTTTGCATACCACTGAAACAGGGAAAACTGATGGTCTCCTACCTGCTTGCCATCTTCAAGCTGTGCACTTTATCTCCTCAATCTCAGCATCTGATCTCCTTCCTGAGCCGACCACCAGACCAAGACCTCCCTCTTCTCCTACGGCTGTCTCACGGAAACCCTTGCAGCCCAGCCAGGCTGGATTCTGCCCCTGGAATGCAATTCGTGACAAATGAATAGACTGCAAATATGAGGGGAAAGAAAAGGATTTCATTTCATTAGCCTTCCCCCTACAGACAAATGAAGCACAAACCACTGTTTCTCCCCAACTGACTTTTATTTTCACCTGCATGGCAAATGATTCCAGTGATACAGAGGTCACCATTCTTCTCTAGAAAATAAATACTCAGCTCCATGGGGCCACAACTTTGTACACTTTGGCTGGACCTAATAGACAGCAGAACCTCAGATTTAGCAGACACCAGGAGGATTCTCTTTTTCTACCGCTTTCAGTCTCAGGTGCTCTACCCAAGACCATGAAACACAGATCCCTGCAATCTCTTGGCATATAAAGGATCTGGTAAACCAACCTTCCTTTTCTTTCCTCTAATGGGTCCCTTTTACTCTGGCACCGGTCATCCTCCTTTTCACTGGCATGGGAAAGTGAGCTGCCCTCCCCACCTGGACCCCTGGACGTTGACCCAAACCACAAGGGCATCCAGGAATGTTCCTGATGACCCAGGCCCTGACCCACCTTTCCAGCGGTCAGCCCTGATGTACAGGGCTAAGGCCACTCCTGCCATGATCACTTACCTCCGCCTCAGCACTCCAAGCCCCCCTCCAATTCACTCCGGGTGTCTCTGCAGGTACCTTTTTCCCTACAGAGAGTTCCCTGCGAGGCCACACATCCCTTCTACTGTTCCTGGGCTTGAGATAAACTCCAGCATGGGGACCACCCTCCAAGGTTTACCATTTCTGCGACCCACTCGGACTTGATGGACTGGCGCCCCAGGACCTGTCCCTCCAAACAGGCCCCCTGTTATGGGTGAAAGGCTCCCTGACTCCCTCGACCCCCGAGGCTGCCCTGCCACACTGGGTACGAGGGGAACCTCTTGCACCAGTCCCCCCCCCCCGAGAGGGCCCTGACATAGCCTTCCCAGCCCTGGCAACCTGGGTAAGCACCAACGGGCTTCCTAAGGGCTCCTACATATCTCTGCTAGGCTTACTAAAAACCTCCTAATGTCCTAGCCCACAACAACGCAGGACCTGGCTACCTCTGTCCCCAACGGAGCTCCATACTCCCAGTCTTCGCTGGCCACGGAGCATAAAACCATCCTGACTGCACTCCACTTGGGGGTTTCCCCACTGGCCCTCCGGGACCTCTGAGCTCCCTCACTTACCCACCTAGTCAGATTCTGATGCTACTCATCCAGCCTCCCCCCTTCAGCCAAAAGCTTAGTGCCTTGGCTTGAAAAAGGCCCAGCTACATTCTGTCAGTCCCATTTTATACCTTTTTCTACTCTCTGCTGCCACCTTGAGGCATCTAGAGCAATATACCCCAGAGCATTAAACCCATTTCTAGCTCCGGGAGATGCTCAGTGGGAATATACCAGATTTACAGGGGCTATATACACTGGTACATTTGTAGCTTGTTTTAGCCAACCAAGTCTTAAACAATGGAATGAAGACCACATTACATCACTTAATTTCAGTTTCATGCCGGCATCTAGCAGGAGCAGACCCCTCCTTGATGACATCATAATTCACAAGAGGAAGAACCTCTTGTAAATGACAGGCTTCTTATCAGGCTCTGCGACATCGTATCAGGCTCTGCGACATCGTATCAAGTTCCACGACATCAGGTAAGTCATCCGTCTGGGTGGGTTCCTCTTCATGTTCCGGTTCTCACAAAGTGTCATTTTCAGAAATACAGATGGGTTTCATAGCGCTACGACTCTGCTGATTAACCCTAAAGTCCAGGCTATTTGCAGTGGTGTGTAGCCAATACTTGGTTTCGTACTCTGCGATTCGGAGTTTTTTTATACAATCGCGGGTTGTCAGCAGATCCGTTTTTGGTTTTTTAAATGTACCAGCTAGCACACAGCTGAAGTGTGAGAGTGGCAGCATGAGGACTCTTGTTCCTCACATTCTTTGATGTTCATCAAAATGTATTATATAGAGAATAAATAACACCCAAGTGTGAAGTGCAAACTGATTTTCATGAGTAGGTACTGTGACATCATAGAACACAAGAGTGAAGATTGAGTGGTCCTCTGATGTCACAATACTAACATACTAACATATTAAGATGCCAGCAGAGTAGGCCTAATGGTCTATCGAGTCTGCTCAAAAATCAGCACCTAGTTAGAACACCATTGCTGCCCTCCATGCCTCCCCCACGATTCCCCCCGACCGCATTCCCCATCAAAGATACACCTCAAGATCTGACCTTACTCATTTAACTTTCCTCTTATACCTGTTCCCGACCCTCTTGAATCCCTCCACTATATTAACAGCCACCAGTTCTGCAAGCAGTACGTTCCAAGGGTCCACCACCCTCTCGGTGAAGTAGTGTCTCCTAGTCTCCCCCTGAGCCTCCCGTCCACTAGCTTCATGGAGTGCCCCCTAGTGGCCCCCTCCTCCCTCAGCTGGAACACCCTATTTAGGCTGACTCTATTTACTCCCTTTAGATATTTAAAAACCTTGATCATATCCCCGCTGTCCCTTCTCTCCTCCAGGGAGTACAAGTTGAGCTCCTCAAGTCTCTCCTCATAGGATCTTTCCCCCAGACCTTGGATCATCCTGGTCACCCTCCTCTGGACCCTCTCCAGAAGTGCAATGTCCTTTTTCAAGTACAGATGCCAAAACTTTATGCAGTACTCTAGGTGCGGTCTAATCAGGCAGTTATACAGAGGGAGAAGCACCTCCTGTCTCCTCGAGATTATCCCCCTGGCGATGCACCCACGCATTTTATTGGCTTTTGCCACAGCTCTTCTACGCTGCCCTGAGTTGTTCATTCTGGCATCCACAACCACCCCAAGATCCTTTTCCCCACCCAAAAAATACTCATGAGCTGAGTTTCTAAGCCCCAGGTGGAGGACCCTAAATTTCTTGGCATTAAACCTCAGTTTCCAGATGCGTGACCACCGCTCCATGGTCTCCAAGTCCCTCTGTAGGGCTCTCCTACCCTCCTACCCTCCTCCCCATCCACCACCGCCCCCAGCTTCGAGTTGTCGGCAAAGAGGCTCATCTCACTCCTGATACTATCCCTGATGTCTGAGATGCAAGCATTAACCAGGAGTGGACCCAGCGCTGACCCTTGTGGGACCCTGCTAATGCCCCTATTAGGAGATGATACCTTCCCCTGACCACTACCCTCTGAAACCACCCAGTAAGCGCTTGCCTACATCCCCTAACCATCCTTTCCACCCCTATTCCCCCAGCTGTCCAGCAACCCAGGGCGTAGCACCAAATCAAAAACCTTGCCGATGTCTCGAAAGAGGACATCCACCGGCCTGCCCTGGTCAAGTGTCTTTGTTATCCAATCGTAGAACTCCACAAGGTTAGTCTGACACAATCTGCCTTGAATGAAGCCATGTTGGTGAATATCAAGATGGCTCTGTGTCTCCAGAAACACCCCCAGCTTTTCTTTCAAGATGGCCTCCATCATTTGCCTACCACCGACATCAGGCTGACAGGCCTGTAGTTACCCGTCTCCTCCAGTGAGCTGCCTTTGTGGATAGGCACGACCTGAGCCATCCTCCAATCCTGAGGCACCCACCCCATCTGAAGGGAGGAGTTAAAAAGTCCACCAGAGGTGTGGCAAGGACATCCGCCATCTACTGTAGCTCCCTGGGATGAAGGCTATCCGGGCCCGGAGCCTTACCCGTTTTCAGGACTTAAGGGCTTCTCTCACTCTACCAACAGGAATTTCAACATCTGTGACCTCCCCCTCTTCCTTATTTCTAGCCCGCCTCCCCCATAAAGTGGTGTCCCACCATCCTCCCTAGTGAAGACCGAGGCAAAGTAGTCATTAAGTACCTCCGCCTGCTTCCCAGCCTCCTCAGCCACCCACTCCCTGACCTCAGTCTGCTAATCTGCCCCTTCACCTTCCTTCTTTCCCTGGTGTACTTAAAGAACCCTTTTTCCCTGCATCTGATTCCCTGTGCCACCCTCAGCTCTGTCCTTGCCTTGGCCTGTCTCACCACCCGGGTTACCTTTTTGGATATCATGTCGTGCTTCCCTCTGTCCACGACCCCATGTGAGCGCTTGTATCGTCTATAAGCAGCTCTTTTCTCCCTCACCACCTCCTGGACCTCCCTGGTTCACAAGCTCGGCTTTTTGGTTCTACCAGACTTGCACCAGACCATCTTGCAGGCCTTGATAGCTTCCAGGAGCCCTCTTTTTATAATTTCCCACCTGCTCTCTGTGTCCATGTCTGGAGCGATCCCCTCCAAATGCCCCTTGAGGATCCCCTCCATACCCTTAAAGTCTGCACCCCTAAAGTCAACCACCACTGTTGTGGTGCAACTTTCCCCTCCTGCCAGGCCCAGGGAAAACCAAACCATGACATGATCACTCCCCACCAGCGGATTCCCTATCACAAGGTTCCTAACCAGGTTGCAATCCGACAGGACCATATCCAGGATTCGACCATCCCTCGTCGGGTCAGTCACCGGTTGGGAAAGGAATGCATCCTGGAAGATGTCCAGCAGGTGCTGCTCCCTAGACAATGAGGATGCCATAGTTCCCCAATCAACCCCTGGCATGGTAAGGTCACCCAGCACCACAGTTCTACCCACCCCCTGACCACAGTGGTCCCTGAGGTTCGCCACCAGACCCTCCTCAAGTTCTTCCACCCACATGGACAGCCTGTACACCACCCCCAGATTTACCCTTTTACCCCCAGACACCTGCAAGATGACCCATAACGCCTCCACATTTCCCTCTGCCCCCTCCACCCTACTTATATCGATGCCATTCCTAATGATGAGTGCTACCCCACTTCTCCTGCCCACAGTCCTGTCCTTCCTGAGCACCGTGTATCCCGTCAGGTTCAGGTCCCAATCATGCCGAGGAGTGGCCCAAGTTTCAGTGACTGCCGTCACATCCACCTCCCCTTCAGCTAGCAACGTCTGAAGCTGAGGCATCTTGTTACCCATGCCTCTGGCGTTGATCAGGATCACTCTTCATCCCTGCCCCTTACCCCCGCCCATCCCCACAACCCGAGATCCACCAGTTAACTGCCGCTCCTGCTCCCTTGCGCACAGTCGGGTGCCCTGGTTAGGAACCCCCACCCTCTGCCAGGGAGAGAAGGCCAAGACCTCCCATGATGTGCTTGCTATCAGCAGCCTCAAATCCCAGCCTTCCCCCTTCACAAGTTTAAACCCCACCTAGCTTCAGTGAACTCGGCCAGTTTTAGTTTCAAAATCCCCCCCCACACATTTAAGTGGAGCCTATCCCTAGCACACAGCCCCTTGTCCTCCCAAGTTGCACCCCAAACCCCCACCAGCCCATACCCCCTCACCACACACCATGTTCTGAGCCATTCATTAACCTCCACAATTTTCTGTTTGTTTCCCATGCTAGCTGTAGGCACCGGTAGGACCTCTGACAAGGAAACTGTGCACCCTACAGGATGATACACCCTGGCTAGTTCCTGGAACCTTGCCTGTGTCTCCTCCACACTATTTCCCTCTATGTCATTAGTGCCCAGGTGCACTAATATGTTAGGGGATCCACCACATTCCTTTACCAAAGCATAGACCAATACCTATGGTTTTGTGAATCAGCGAGTTCTTCACACTTTGTTTTTGGTTTTTTTTTATAATACAGAATGAAATGTTTTTTTTAGCTAGATAAGCATCATCTTTAAGTTACCGTGTCTGCAATTTGGCCCAAAGACTGCAAAGCTTCCACGTTGCCAGCAGTTTCAGCCTGCTGCAGTGCTGTTTTCTAAAAACAAAAGGAACCTTTCATTAGTGTGACACATGCGGTTCCATTTACAGCTGCGATCAGCTGTTTTCTAAATGTTCACACTTGTTCCTAACATCCTAAAGTTGAGAACAATTTTTTGAAAACAAAAAAGCAATGCTTATCATGTATTATTTATAGAATAATTAAGCCTCAGGTGTTAAGAACAGACTGTTTTTTAGCACCGAGTGGGTTCTGTGACATAATATAAACTAGAGAGCAAAGCTTGAGATCACCTGATGTCGCAGAACTCACGAGGTGAATAAGAATCAGCCTGCTCTTAAAATTTGGGGGTTTATTTGATATAATACAAGGGCTGCATCGTTATGAAAAAAGATATTTCATACATCAGTGCAGATGCTGAATCGGTGAATGAACAAAGCCATGGATTCTGAGATGGGAAAAAATAACGGTGAAAGGCAACTGGGCCACAAATAATGTCAGCTGTGGTCAGAAACAGCAGCTGTGTCCTCTCACACTATAATGAAAGTTTTTGATCGACAGCTTTATGTGGAAAATGACATCTTAAGTGATTTTGTTGAACTGCTTGACAGATTTGGTTAAAAAAAGTCATTCTTAACAGTTAGGTGTTAAGAATGACTTTCTGAAACCACCAGCAAGATAAGGTAACCATGTATTATATCAAGATCGCTTGTCAACACCTATGCAGAATCTTAACAAAATAGGCTTAGAGCGTTGTTCAAGAACCAGCCATGCCAAGGAACAATCAGAAAAATCCACAGAACAGCTGCTGCGAGTCAAGCGGATGGGCTGGTGCTGCGAAAAGGGTAGCTACCCCACAGTCAACAAGAATCTGTGCACACAGCATTAAGAGGCAACAAATTACATTTCCGCAGTATAAGTCACAGCAAAATGCATCTATTCAGGCCTGGGCTCTGAATACATGCATTTTGCTGTGAATTCTACTGTGGAAATGTAATTTGTTGCCTCTGAGTGCTGTGTGCGTGAATTTATGACGAGGAACAAGTCTGCAGCAGTGAGCATTCAGGGAAAGGAGCGAAGATCAATATTTATGTTCTTGGCGTGCGTAAGAATGGGAACAATCAATTCCGTCTAGTGCTTATACTTGATGGTAGCATTCAGAAGGCTACATTAATATTTGTTTAATAGTGAGTTGACACTTGCATATTTTTTGGTGCAATATTAGCCACTGCTAAGTATTGAAATCACAAATTGTGGTGAGAAAGAAAGAAATAATGCGACCTACTGGGAATTGAACCCAGGCTCTCGGATTATGTTTAATAGAGACGTCAATGGCACACACAGACTGTTGGCTGGAAAATTGCCATCCTCATTAGAGCAGAACTTTTAAAGGAATGGAGAACATGCTGGCAGCAAGGCAGTGTCTAGAGATCTGATTCTGGAACTGGACACAGCTCCAACCTCTCTCCGTCATACCTCTTAACCGTCCCTGATTACAAGGGATGTCCCTCATGTTATGCCTAAAACTTGCTTTGTCCCTCATGGAAAAGGAGCTGCTTACACAGAGAAAGTGCTGTAAATTCAGACTTTAATGCAGAAATGTATGAAATTCTAAGATGCCACATCAAAAAGAAAGTTTGTACAAGTAAGCACAGTGGTTTCCAGTGTTGTAAGCTTGTGTCTCTGTGTTTGAGGATGTGTCCCTCGTTCTAAGGATCAGCATCTATCAACATCCCTCATTGTGAGTGTTCATGTCCCTCCTTTCAGTGACAAAAGATGAAGAGGTTTGCCCTCCGCAGGTCCAAGGAGACTTGATCTCTGAAGGGAGGGTGCAGTGTGTATTGCTAAATGGGCTTATGTACAGCAAGGAACACCCAGTGGCAAGTGTGTCGGATGTCAAGTGTGACAAATGTTCTATCCCAGTTAACATCCGAACCATGACAAATGAAAAACTCAGTGTCAACCACTCCAGGATGATTTTGGCCTCTTTAAACTAATGGGGGGGGACAGGTGTTAGTGATGTGACTTCTCAGCAAGGTCTGGTTTTAAAAACATGTATAAGACACATGGGAAGGAAGCATGGGGTGCAGTGATGGTATGGTAACACCAAAACAATGCCAGCAGCACACTAAAGCTAGAATTTAAGAAAACCAGCTCTCTATAAGTGGTCAAACTTTTTGAGAAGATATTTTATTAGGGTTTCAATTGGGAAAAAAATTATTGCATAATCAGTTCAGGTACATAATAACATTGCCATTCGATTCCATAGCAGTATTATCTAAATGAAAAAACAGAAACACAAAAATGTAGGTCTTTTTCTCCTACCTTGTTAGAATAACCCTCTCGGCCTATCACCGGGAGGTAGCTTTGTCTTTGCAACACAAAGCAAATCAGGTGTCTCAGCTTTCACAAGGGGAGAGCATCTGCGGAAGCTGACCCATAGGACTGGTGCCCCTCCACCAACAGGGATGGCTGGGCCGGTCACATGGGGTGTTGACTTGCATGAGGATTTAAGGGTAGCTCTCATCTTTGATACCCATCCACTCCTATATCGATGTCCATCGCACCTCTTAACCTGTCAGAGCACTGTTCATGTATGTGAGTGTCCGCCCCTGCATGCAAAAGCTTACCTAGGGCCCTGATCCCGGATCTAAAGTGCTACCACCTGTAACTTGTCTCCTCTGGCCCCCAGGACCCAGACTCTGTGGAGGGAGTATCGGCAGGAGCTGCATGACTCGAAAGCAGCCAAGGTACATTGGTGCCTTCTGCACTGTGTGACTTTTTGGACTGTGGCTGCATATCAGTGGCAGGCAGCTTCCACCAGTGGAGCAAAGTTCTGGCTGCCCCACCACCAGCAGAAGACACAAACAACCCCTGCCGCCGATCTAAGGGAGTGGGCATGGAAAAAAGAAGGCAGGAGCACTTCAGAACTGTAACTTTGGGGCCAGTGCCACTGGATTGCCTGGATGTTAAGATCTTGGTGAACTCTGACCTCTGGGACAAATGCACAGTGGACTGGGGGCTCACAGCAGGCTCCTGGTGGCTTGTGGGACAGGGAAGGACTGTAATCTGGCATGCTTTCTTGGAGCTATGGAACATCATGGAATTGGAGTTATGGCTGTGTGAACCAATAGGAGCTGGTTTCAGACTGTGTCTATAAGAAGGGAACTGGGCTGGTGGTTAGCAGATCTGGAAGACATCTCGGTGGGACAGGATTTGCTGTCTGTGCAGAGGCTGTGCTGTGCCAGTGTGGGCCTTGTGCCTGTAAAACAAACAGTAAAGGGAGCTGCAGAGTTCCTGTGGTGGAAAAGAGCAGCAACTGTATGCAAGTTGGCATAAGTGACATCTCTGAGGAGGCACCATGGAGCTGAGAGACTGAAAGCGAGGATGGCTGATCCAAGTTCCATAGTAGATACTACAGCTAGGTGTTGGCCTGCCATCGGTCCAAGAATTCCGAAGCCAAGATGGGTAGGTTAGTCTTGGGCCTCAGCAATTAAGACAGAGGAGAGGACAGACGAGCCAGTGAAGCATCCCAAAAACATTTCAGAAGCCAGTCCCTGGGAGAGGCGGAGTGAGCCTGAAAAGGGATCCCTCCTGACCCAGAGGTACCATCAGAGACTGGCTCGCCTGCAGCACCAGAAAGAGCCATCTGGCAGAGGAAGCCCAAGTATAATCAGGGCTTATCCTGCCTCAGGGAAATACTGTTTGTTTGGGATGTGTTTCCAAATTGGTCATGGGACCAGAATACAAATAAATACAAGCAAAGCATCATGGGGATATACATGCAAATCACCATGAAGATTTAGGCTAGTTCTGCTTGAAGCAAGAATGCATGATACCAAAGTACCTCTCATATAACAAAAAGGGTAAGAATAGAAGATGCAGACAGGTATTTTCTCCTACAAGGAACTCATCAATAAACCTCTTCTGTATCTCACCCCAGTGGAAAACGAGAGAGTCCTAATGTGCTCTTCCTGTCTAGAGTCATGTTTGGCCCAAAATAACAAAGCAAGCTAATAAGACAGAAAATCTCGGCACAAAAGCACTGAGGCAAGGGTTACCCATAAAGGGCATCGGCAACAATGCCAGGTTTCCAAGAAATACAAAATGACACATGCCCCTAATGCAAAGCATCATGGGATTTATATACGTAAATATCATGAAAAATGTAGGCTCGCTTTGCTTTGAGCTGGAATGCGTGGTGCCAAATGGCCTCTCATACAATTTACAAAGGGTGAGGCCAGACAAAACAGACACGTGTTTTGTCCTACAAAGGACTCATCAGTGTGCCTTGTCTGTATCTCACCCCCCAGGGAAAAGTGAGTAAGCCCTAATGTGGTCTTACAGGTCTGAGTCAAGGTGGACTCAAAATAAGAAAGCAAGCTAAAGGCAAAGAAACTGAGTACAATAGCACTGAGGCAAGGGTTACCCATAAGGGCATCAACAACAAAGCCAAGTTTACGAAAAACAGAAAATCACACGTACCTGCATAAATAGATAATAATAGATAATAGATTGCAATAGAGAGTGCCTGACCACTGAGGTTTTTAAATCTATGTTGAAAACATATTTATTTAGTTTAGGGTTTCCTGATGCTTGTTAAATTTTGCTGCCCTGTTATTATTAATGTTATTGTTATTTTCAAATATTGGACATTGATAATTTGTTTTTATTATTCACATACAAGTGTTATGGTTCTTTGAAACGTGCTTTTTAAAAATATAAATGACTTGACTTGAATACCATTTTGTGAGTCATTCTGATCCGTTTTAAGTAATTACATGGTCTTTAAGGTTCGGGGAAAATATTTGTGCAGCCTGTTAAAGTGCATCAGTGGTAGCCAACCCACAGCAGCTACATTGTGCCTGCACCAATTCAACACCTGAGGTACCCAGGGACTGTGTGTGAGGTGCTCCCATAAAGCACGGTGGGAATATCCCCAGTACCATTTGGAAGGAGGGTAGCAGCCACCAGTACAGGAAGACCATTGAATATCTCTGCTTATTGTTGTGTGGGGCCAGGCTGGATGGATGGCCGAGCCTGAGCAGGCTTGACCAAAAGCAACTGGAGTATCGGTCATTTGGTCAGTCTTGTTAAGGACATTCCCAAAGAAGGAGATGTGGAAGATGGTAGTTTGCCCCAGCCTAGTTGGGCAACTAAAGGGGTCATTATTAGGCCCGACTAGAAGGCTGCTTCAGTATGGGGTTGCTCTAATCTTTTTTGCATTCTCTGGCTGCCTGTCTTGGAAATAAAACTGTTTTTACTGCTAAGCCATTTCTCATCACTGTCTGCAGTTATACTGTGCATGTAAATTGGCAGAAACTGTTCCATTTGTGTGCAGTCCACAGGAGGGGTGACAGCAGTGGGAAGTTGGGCATGTGCAGCATCCCAGGAGATTGTACTGACGCATTACCAAACCCAATTAAATCTTTCTTTGGGTGGTGGCACCATGCATTTTTTTCTTTTGGATAGGAACTCCCCATTTACAGTCAAGTGAGAAAAGAACCCAGGAGTCACTGCAAATATCTTCCTCAGCCTGGTGGCAGTGTTAGACAGATGCCCCATACCCCCTGCCCCAGTTGGGAGGGGCATCATCCCTACAGGGGCCTTACATGGGTAAATGAGAGGGAACATCTGGACCATAGTAAGCCCAGAGACTGTTCCATGTGAGACTCAGGATGTGACCCCGTGCTGGTACACCTGGGGTGAAGAGGCCAGTGGGCTCGATGTCAGGCAGCCTAGGGTGGTGGGCCTGGGCAGGTCAAGGAGGCCCAGTGTGGGCACTCTGGCTGTGTTAGAGCTCATTAGGACCCAGTTTGCTGAAGGGAAGACTATAACAGGACAGGTGTGATCCTGTGTGGGCCACATGGTCCTAGCTTCATAGTCAACCCATGCTGTCCATTCTGGTTTACTGAATCATGAATTTACCTGCTGCCCCAGGGGCCATTTGTGTCAATATTTGTAAAGAGTTTTGAATCTGTTATGATAACACTGTTGACGCAAATAGTGTACTAAAATTTAAGTTAAGTTGTGGCCTTTCTTCCAACAAAGAAATGGAAGTGTGGTGTTTTTATTTACTGACTGGTCTTGGGGGTTCTGAAAGGCTAGACCTTCTCCCTGTCGTCTCGTGTTTTGCATTTCTTTTTACAATTGAAAGGAAGTAGAACAAAATAAAATGGTAATATTAAAAGCACTCTGCATTTAATGTTACCGTTTTGTTTTGTTTTCAGAGCACATGCTGACGTAGCACCTTGTGTTTTTTTAAAAGAAGTAGAGTTCCATTAACTGTGGATGCTGCGTTATTTTCAGCAATACTGTCAGCTGCCCAGCCACAGCATTTAAAGCAACAGTACATGCTACGGTGCAAATTTTGACCTGTTCCTTTTATGTTCGTCATCGAACATCTTGCTGTGCTAGTTGGATTTTGAGAGATGTAACACTGTCTGTCCAATGCAAAGCAGTGTTTTAGGAGCAAATCAATGCCACTCCAATCATCATTCATGCTCATAATGACAGCGTTTGTGCTGGGTGGAGCAGAGACTGCATGAACTTCAAAAGAAACAGCCGACCCAATCCTGTGACAGCTCTTTTGTTTGATGTAGCAGCACAGTTGTCTGTGTAATAATCCTGGAATTTCAAACATGCAGGGGCTCAGATGGGCTGTCACAGAAAATAACTGCCTCTGTGTGTGCATACAGAAGTTCAGAATGCCGGCACTCACCTCACCTCCTGATCATTAACATTTACAGTAACTGTAGTAAGCAGAAGTAAGCAGAAGAGTGCATACCTGAGTTCCATAAAGTGTTTAATTTTATTTTATTATTATTTTTTTTTAATTTCTTTCCCTCCGGTTGCGTCACCATGGAGCCTCTCTCAGGCATCCTAGTCCTATGTCCCACCCTGCCTGAAGCCCCCCCGATCCAAACCTCCTCTCTCCTCCCCATAGCCATCACCCCCGGTTTGACCCGCCCAGGGTGGGTCGCCCCCTCCTCTTGGCACACTTACTAGTCAGACTCTGGCTACAGGGTAGGGCTTGGGAACAGAGGACCTGGAAGGTCAGTCAGGGTTGGCCCATCATGGGGCATGGGGGACAGGTGTCGTCGCCTTCCCATGGCGCCGTTGGTTTCCTTGTTCTGTGCACTTCCTCCTCCCACACCCTCCTTGCGTGGTGCACATAAACGCCCTGGCACACGGCAACCCTGCCGGCATCGTCACTCTGTATACATGCTTGCCATGGCTTGCTGTAGAACCTCTGGTCTCCACCGGGGGCTACCAGCATGTCGGAACAACCAATCCCGTCCTACCCGGGGAGGAGAGCACCACAGGGGCACTCATCCTCAACCCTCCCCAGCCGACCACCCGTGGCCCGAGCTCATTCCCGAACCTGGGTCGCCGGCGTGGTGCGAGGTGTAGTATCCAGTGCCTCAACCCTCAGCACCACCAGGCCGGAAATTAATTTTATTTTAAAGTGCTCACATCCTCAATCCCATCCCTTTAGGTAATGTGGACCACCTGACCTGAAGGGAGGAGACTGAAGATGTGAGCAAGCCAGCAGTAAAAAGTGGTTGAAGTGTCGACTTTGTTTTGTGTGCACTTTAAAATAGAATTAAGCACTTTATGGAACTCAGGTATGCGCTCCTCTGCTTACTTCTGCTTACTACAGTTAAATGTTAATGAACAGGAGGTGAAGCGAGAGCTGGAGTTCTGAACTGCTGTTTTCACAAATCCTTTCCGGCCAGGCGCTGCCATTTCCCAGGTGCAGCCTGCTCCTTACAACTAGAATCTCTGTGTGCCTCTCTATCTCTCTCTTTCTCTGTGCCCACTGTGCTAGCTGTACTTAAACATATTCAAATGTCAATAACTTTAAAATGATAAATAGTACTGTGAACAAGAAAGTTGTTCAGCACAAAAATGCCTACAAAATGAGTTGTGTTTCATTTGCAGATACCTTTTGGTTTTTTTATAATTAGCAAAGAAGTTAGCAGAAAATCCAATTTGTTTCACTGTTTCGACAAACAAATGCAAAGAAGTTTAAAACAAAAAATGACAGCATACTACTGTGAGCACATTTGTTCAACACAAAACTATCTATAAAATGAGTGGTGCATCCTTTACTTACACTGTTTAGTTTTTTATAATTAGCAAAAGACAGCAGAAAACTCATTTTTTTCATTTGTTGCAACATACAAATGCAAAGAGATTTAAAATGAAAAATTATACCAAGGTACTTTGAGCACAAAAGTTGTTCAGCACAAAAATACCTACCAAATGACTGATGTTTCATTTATAGATACCTTTCAGATTTTTTTATAATCAACAAAAAATGGTAGGAAGTTAAATGTTTTTTCACTTTCTTGGAGGTATGGGCATAAATGGAATATGCTACCCCCACTAGGAATATTGTGGATATTTTTTGTTCTGCTGCTGATTGACCTGATGATATCAGTGACATTATGAGTGACGAGCACCTCTAATTAATAGTAGTTGCAACAACGATCACAAAATTGCTCAGGGTAGGTTTGGTCTGGTTTCTAGTCAGTCGTGGGACCTCCACGAGACACATTCGGACCACTCTTGCCATAGTCTGACACTATTCATGAATTATTGGTGAGCACCTTTAATTACCAGAACTTGCAGCAATCGTCATAAAATTGCTCAGGGTAGGACCACTCTATAGAAATAGAAATATAGACTTTGACAGCAGATAAGGACCACTTGGCCCACCCAGTCTGCCCATTTCCCTACCTACTGGATAAGCTGCAGATTCTAGTTAACCAACAGCCTATTTCCTGCAACCCCCCACTATAATTGCATTATGTCTGTCCCATGCATGTTTGAATTCCTCCACTGTTTTAGACCCCACAACCTCTCCAGGAAGGCAGTTCCATACGTCCACCACTCTCTCCGTGAAAAAATTTCCTCACATTACCCCTGAGCCGTCCCCCTCTAACTTTAAATTGTGCCCCTTGTTCTTACACATCTCTTTTTCTGAAAGATGCTACCCTCCTGGACTTTGTTGATTCCCTTGAGGTACTTAAAAGTTTCTATCATGTCCCCCCGTCCCTCCTTTCATCAAGGGTATACATATTAAGCTCTCTCAGTCTCTCTTCATATGGTTTCTGATGTAGACCCTGCACCATTTTAGTTGCCCTCCTCTGGACTGCTTCCATCTGGTTCTGATTTCTAACATGTCATGAAACACCTACTGAACACTTCTGGACCACTGCTGCCACAGTCTGACACTGAATTATTGGTGAGAACCTCTAATTAGCAGAAGGTGTAAGAATGGTCATGAAATTGCTCAGGGTAGGCCTGGTCTGGTTTTTAACCAGTCATGGGACATCTACTGGGCACTGTCAGATCACTTATGCCATGGTCTGACACTGTGAATTATTGGTGAGCACCTCTAATTCACAGAAGTTGCAAGAATAGCCATGAAATTGCTCTGAGTAGGCCCATTCTGGTTTCTAACCAGTCATACAATCTCCACTGGAAACTTTTGAACCATTCTTGCCACAGTCTGACCCTCAAAACATAGAAACATAGAAACTTGCCAGTAGAAAAGACTGAGTGGCCCATCCAGTCTGCTCAAACCCCGCGCTGTCCTTCTATCTTGCCCCATCCCCTCCATGCCATTTTTTGCCTTTATTTAGTCCCATGTAGTCATCCCAAGCCCTCTTGAATTTGTTCACCGAGTCTTCCCCCACCACCCATTCCAGTAGCCTATTCCAAGGACCTACCACTCTCTCAGTGAAGAACTTCCCCCTCACATTTCTTCCCTGTTCCTGAATTTTTGGTGAGCATGTCGCATTAGCATAAGTTGGCAACAATGGTTGCAAAACTGCTCAAGGTAGGCCCTTCCTGGTTTCTAACCAGTCACGGGACATCTACTGGACACTTTCAACCCACTCTTGTCACGGTCTGACACTGTTTGTGAATTATTGGTGAACACCTCTAATTAGCAGAAGTTGTAAGAATGGCCATGAAACTGCTCAGAGTAAGCCCAGTCTGGTTTCTAACCAGTCATACAATCTCCACTGAACACTTTCAGACCACTCGCCACAGTCTGACACTGTTCATGAAACTTTGGTGAGCACCTCTAATTACCAGAAGTTGCAACAATGGTCAATAAACTGCTCAGAATAGGTTCAATCTAGTTTCTAGCCAGTCATGGAACATCTGTTGGACACTTTTGGACCACTCTTGCTACAGTCTAACACTGTTTCTGAATTACTGGTGGGCACCTCTATTAAGTAGAAGTTGTAACAATGGTTGCGAAATTTTTCAGGCTAAGCCCAGTCTGATTTCTAACTAGTCATGGGACCTCCACTGAACACTTTTGGACCATGTTGCCACGGTCTGACACTAACATAGAAATACAGACTATGACCAAGGCCCCGAGTTTTCCGCGATTCCTCGGCCAACCGCGGAATTTGATACCACCCACGGAAAATGCAGCCGCCCATGGAATTTGTAGCCGATCACAGCAGAAGTTACTGCTGTTACCATGGAACTCGCCGTCCTTTAACTGTTGCCTGTCCTCTAAAGCACCTGGAATGCCGACTAGGAGCTCAGATGACACATTTCTCCTAGTCCTTTCCTATCCTAGACATTTGGCATTGTTGGACAGCACAGACTCCCGATACATTTTTAAATGAGCAGATGCCTGTTACTGGTTCATCATGGAAACAGTTATTTAGAGTGTACTAATAAAAAAATAAAACATTTCTGTTAATGTCATATTTTTTTCTTTGTTTGAAACATCGAGGTCTCTATACATTGGAGTCTAGTAAAGTGCAATAGTTAATTTTGTCGGTATACACTGCCAAGGGTTATCCACTTATGTCAACATTTTAAATTCTACCTATTTAATTACTGTATACAATTCTGACTGAGGAGGAGAAAATGTGACACTTTATTTTATTGCTGCCCACTGCTCTTCAGGTTTATTTGAATCAGGGTTACTGTGTTTGTCAGATTCCAACCCGAAACATTTCTAAAGTATAGTCCCTACTCTCTTGCATTACTGTAGCCCCGCTGCCCCTCTCCCTGAAATGAATGCAGCTCAGTGTACCTTATTACTCTTCGGAGCTCAGCAGCAGACTCCATATCACTGAAACATGCCTGTATTTCACTAATACTGCACGGCTCTCGAACACGAGGGGGGGGGGTGGAATTCAGCCACCACACATTATACTAAAAAAAGACGATCTGAGTTGCCAGTCCCCCTCCTGCCTATGCTGCACAGCTGCCTGCTATTTCAGGGAACCAGGTAAGGACAGAGTCAGTTGTAGGAGTAGTGTGCATTGTCTAAGAAATTCGTAACTCGCCACAGATGAAATGGGCGCTTCTGAGTGCTGTGCATTTTTTCCATATGTGCCCACCCCAGATGCAGTTCATGAGATGGCTGAAGGAGTCAAGACACAGGCAGCTGCCGGCCCCCACCCCCAAATAACATCTCAAACAAAAAGGATTACAGCGATCCAAAAGCTGCTTGTCTGCTGAGCCCTGCCAGGCAAGTCCAAGAAGGTAAATAAAGCTTGATATAAATGAAAGTTAGAGGTAGCAGGGGAAAAAAATCGCAAGACTACACAATATTAATAAAAAAAATCCAAGCCATCTATCCCTCCCTTGAATCCTTGGAGACACGCTTCTATTCCTTTAATAGTAGCAGATCGCTGCAGCTGGCAGGCAGACCTTACAGTGCTGTGTATCCAAAAACTGCAACAGACTTTGAGAAAATAAAAATAAGTAAAAGCAGCAGGCTCAAAAATATACAGTGCAGTTCCATGTACCGCAGAAAGTCTTACTGCCATAGTTGATGTGCGGGGGCGGGGTGGGTATCTGGAAGCAAATAAATGGTCAGACACTCAATCGCAGGATGAAACAATACAACCCACCATGTTAATCGCTTTCTGATCCCCACTCATCTGATCCTCCAATATGTCATAGGCATCATTTATTCCTATCTCCTTTAAGGTATGCAGTAGTGTATCTTATGCAGATAAATAGGGGTTTAAGTGTGAAACAGGACAGCTTAATATGTATCTGGGAACATAAAAAGGGGCATGTAAGATTTTACATGGATAGCTAGCTAGCTAGCAGTATAACCCCTCTTGGCAAGTTGATATAGCAGTCTGAATCGGGCACTGCAAATGAATAATACACTGGAAAAATTAACGTTTTTTTTTTTCCTTCAAGAAGGACAGCATATGTGCACTTGTGAATTTAATATAGAATTCAATATAGAAATAAAACATGAAAGGTTTCAAATCGATAGCTAGCATAATTAAAAAAATAAATTAGACAGACAACACTGTTCCGGTAGCTTTCCCAAGCCTTTGGCAGTGATTGAACTTGTATTTATTTAAATTGCAGAGTTTGTCAAAATAAAATTTTACTTTTGGTTTATGTGAAAAATCTGATTTATCAACCAATGAAAAATTATACTCAACCCCTCACAGAAAACCATTTGATGCAACCGGGTTAATTATGTTCTAGTGAAGCATTTTGTATGGAGTGTAACAATAAACTATGCACACTATAAATAAGGATAAAAACGGCAAAAAAGAGCATACTTCAATGGGATGGTGTAATATTTTGCATGTTATTACATGTATTTGTTACATTATATATTTGTATTGTTTCACGCTTTGAAATACATATTGCAGTAGAACCCACATACTGTAGTTTTATTAGGTAAAAGAAGGACAGCATTTTCTTCTAGCTGATGGACAGCTGTAAAGGGCAGTACTACCTAGGCATGTGCGCGTGCTCACACACACACACACACACACACACACACACACATATATATATATTATGTCTCTATCATATCCACCCTATCCCTCAATTCCTGCCAGTGTACATACTGAGCTCCTTTAGCCTTCTCTTCCAAGCCTTTTGATGCAGACCCTGCACCATTGTAGTAGCCCTCCTCTGCACATCCCACACTCTATATAGGGGCAATTCCACTTCTCTTTTCTTCTGGTGATACCTCTTCCTATGCACCCCAGCATCCCACTAGCCCTCACAACTGCCTGTCACACTGCTTGGATACCTTTAGGTTATCCAGTCTGATTATCCCATCTCTTTCCTTTTGGTCATTGTCAGTACCACCCCACCCCGAGTGGGCAGAGGTTTGCTTTGTCTTTTTTCTAAACTGATAAAGGGTGAATATTACAATATAAACACTTGACTCCACAAAGAAAATGGCAAATGTGGGAGAAAAACAAAAACAAATGATAAAAATAAGGGGAATAATGCGACAATTTTATGATGTAGAATTGTCGCAGAAATAACCATCCACCGCCACAGAGTTTCTGCGGCAAAAGGGAACCCTGCCACAGAACTTTGCTCCAAAGTGCTGCAGAAAAATTGGGGCCTTGATTATGACAGCAGATAAGGACCAACCGGTCCACCTAGTCTGCCTATTTCCCTACCCCGTTTGGCAATCCCTACCTTCATCTGGACTGCCATTCATGAATTAGTGATGAGTGCCTCTAATTAGAAGTTGCAAGAATGGTCATGAAATTGCTCGGAGTAGGCATGGTCTGGTTTCTGCCCAGTCATGTGACCTCCACTGGACACTTTCAGACCACTCTAGCCACAGTCTGACTCTGTTCGTGAATTATTGGTGAGCACGTCTCATTAGCAGAAGTTGCAGCAATGGCTGCAAAACTGCTCAAGGTTGGCCTTGTCTGGTTTTAACCAGTCACGGGGCATCTACTGGACACTTTCAATGCACTCTTGTCACGGTCTGACACTTTGTGAATTATTGGTGAGCGCCTCTAATTAGCAGAAGTTGCAAGAATGGTCATGAAACCACTCAGGGTAAGCCCAGTCTGGTTTCTAACCAGTCATGGGACCTCAACTGGACACTTTCAGACCACTCTTGCTACAGTCTGCCACTGTTTGTGAATTACTGGTGAGCACCTCTACTTACCAGAAGTTGCAACAATGGTCACAAAATTGCTCAGGGCTGGTCCAGTCTGGTTTCTAACTAGTCATGGGACATCCACAGGACACTTTTGGACCACTCTTGCCACAGTCTAACACTGTCCGTGAATTACTGGTGAGCACCTCTAATTAGCAGAAGCTACAACAATGATCATGAAATTGCTCAGGGTAGGCTTTGTCTGGTTTCCAGCCAGTCATGGGACCTCCTCTGGGCACTTCTGGACCATTCTTGCCACTGTCTAACACTGTTCATGAATTATTGGTGAGCACCTCTAATTTGCAGATGTTGCAACAATGGTTGTAAAATTGCTCACGGTAGGCCCGTCACCAGGAAACTGAGGTAGTATTCCAATTTAAAGGGCACATAGCTGAGTGACACAAAATGAAACCAAAAAAAAAAGGAAAATGACAGCAGAGTGAGATGTACCTCTGGGTAGTATGGTGAAGGCAGTTTTCATGTGCACTGACTAAAAGCATGGAAGAAAAGGAAGTATCAGTGGGTGGCTACGTGAGACATACAGCATGCCCTATATCACGTTGCCAGATAATGTAAAGTGGGAATACGAGAATCTGTGGCTCGCACTGTCACAGCAAGGGAGCATACACAGAGCAGGGGAAATAGAAATGAAAACATTGGGTGTACAACAGGTTTGCACCCCACGCCCCTCCTTCAGAAGGCAGGAAGTGGAAGCTGTTTGAACAACAAATTGCAGTTGGTTAATTGGCAGAGAGGAATCCTCCAATTGTTTCTGACATCCATGTCCTTGTAGAGGTCCCACCTGCCCACAGATGGAACTGACTAGCAGTTTCAGACGCACCAGCTGCCCACCCCTGGCCCCATCTAATCTGCCCAAGCCTGTATTTTTATGGGACTGTACCCCATCACACCATTAGCCATTTCCCCAGAGTTGCACGACCATGTCCCAACCCTGTTTACAGGCTGTCTCAGTCGGACTGATATTCCCATGGTGCCCCCTGCTGAGAGGCATAATAACCCCGCCTCGTCTCAGTGATTCCTATTTCGTAAGTGTAATGTAGCTACGGCACTTGCTTGTGTGTGTATATTCTACACTCCCTGTTCCTAGTCTGCAATGCATGGGAATCAGAAACAATCTGAGGATCTCACTCCTCCAATTAACCAAACTGCAATTTGCTTTTCAAATAGCTCCCACCTCTCACCTTCTGAACGGTGGGGGGTTGAAAACCTGTTGTACACTTAATGTTTCCATTTCTATTTCCCCTGCTCTGTCAATGCTGCATCACCATGACAGTGTGAGCCACAGATTCTTGTGTTCTCACTACATTATCAGGAAAAGTGTTATAAGGCATGATGCATTTCTCATGCACCCACCCAATGACACTTTCCTTTCTTCCTTGCATTTAGCCAGTGCATATAAAATCTTTTCCATACTACCCACAGCTACATCTCACTCTGCTGCCATTTCCCTTATTTTTGTTTTCATTTTGTCATTCAACTGTGTGCCATGTAAGTCTGAATGTTACCTCTCTTTCCAGGTGAAAAAGCCAAGAGCCTGGTGCTCCTTAGAACAGCCACCTGCTGACTCTCCTAAGTCCATAGCATGCGCTTCCATCACAGCATAGGTGCCTTCGGCACCTGAGTGAAGGCATACACACTACCCAGGTTGTTGAGGCACTCAGCTGCACCTCGTGCCTCACAACCCACCTGGGCTATGTGGTAGATTAGCATTACCACCCTCTCTGTGATGTGTTATTGCTTACTTACAATTTATAATGTGATTCTGTGGGAATTTTATATCACACTTCACAGGTGGTTGAAGACACTCGGTGTTAACCCTCTGCCAGCATGTCCATTACCACCATTCACAACGCAATTATGCAAAGCATCTAGTACCACATGGCTTCTATACCACTGATGAACATATGGCATTGACAAATGATTAATATCAATTGATTTAATATCAATTGGCTTGCTCCTGATGCAGGGTCAAACAAAGATGCTATCCTAGCAGCAAATTTAACGCAGGTGGTAAACTCCCCTACCAGGAAAAACTACAAATCAGGGACCAGCACCCTCATAGACTGGATCCTTACCAGCCACCCTGTCCATATAACCAGTGTAATTGTTCTCCCTGACTCTCTCAGTGATCACTCTCCTATAATATGTACCTGGACAAATAAGTTTCGTAAGCCACCTCCAAAACCATCTATAGCAGAGTTCTACCTTATGGCAACCTTACTCATCTCAAGACCTGTCTTAGGCAGATAGACTGGTCCTTGATTTACAAAACTCAAGATGTTGACCTATCTCTTGATTACTTTATTACTACTTTCAACTCTGCCTGTGACACCTATGCACCAGTGAAAAAGCGCAAAATCAAAGCACTCTCAAATCCCTGCCTCACGGCGAAGCTATTGGCACAACTCAAAAGTAGGGATCACATCTGGGCCACTGCAAGAGCTACTGGCTCTCTGTCGGACATTCAAAAATATAAACAGGCTGGTAACCACTGTACAAAACAGATCCGCTTGATGAAGAGCTCCTACTTCAAGAATGCTCTCTCCAACTCCTGGGGCGAAGGAAAATCCTTCTGGGACAACATAAGAAATATCATGGGTCAGCAGTCTAAATCCTCTCCTACAATAATGAATGTGGATGGAACCACTACATTAGACCCCATGGTCATTGCAAACACCCTAAATGATACCTTCACAGACCTTAGTGGTGTCCTCTCATCTGATTTCTTCACTGATACTGACCCTCCAATTTCTACATTTACTACTGCCTCTCCAATCAAACCACCCTTCCATTTCAAATTAGTTAAGGCACATGAAGTCTATAAATATGTAAAGAAGGCCATTTCTAAGTCCCGAGCAAGCAGCGACACTATTGACCTTAAACTTCTGTCCCTCACTCTGGAGGAAGTGCTGCTCCCCCTCACCAAAATTTTCAATCTCTCCCTCTGCGTCAGCCAATTCCCTAGGAAATGGAAAGCTGCAGTTGTCACTCTGGTACACAAAAGTGGTGATAAGTCACTGCCTGGTAACTATCGACCTATATCAATACTACCACCTCTCTCAAAGGCCCTTGAACGCATGGTGGCGGGCCAACTTTCAGACTATCTGGAAAAACACAACATCCTCTGCACTCAGCAGCATGGATTTAGGAAAGGGCACAGCACATCGACTGCCCTACTTGAATTCTCAGGAGCAATCCACAATGCCATGGACAAAGGAAACCTAACTGGAGCAGTCTACATTGATTTAACCAAGGCATTTGATACAGTACACCATGGCCTACTCATCAAACAACTACTGTCTCTAGGGCTCTCACAGGGTCCTGGTGACTGGGTAAAAAATTACCTTGCTCAGCGCTCTCAATCTGTAAAAATAGCTGGAGTTCTCTCAGACTCAAAACCGGTTCGCTCAGGAGTTCCCCAGGGATCCATCCTGGGCCCTCTCCTTTTCAGCCTTTTCCTAAACTCCCTCCCCAAATCCTGCCCTGAACAAATAATCCTCTATGCTGACGATGCTGTGATTCTTGCCACTCATAAAGATCCGAACCTCTTACGCCTCAACCTTCAGCATGCTTTTTTCCAAGGTTGAAATGTGGTTCCTTGAACATAAGCTGGTTCTAAACCACAAAAAAACTAAATCCATGCTCTTCTCTAATCCGCAAAACAAGAAACGGCAAGTACCACTCACCATTAATACATACCTGGGAAATACCCTTGAACAAGTGCCAATTTTCAAATATCTTGGAATCATCTTTGATCAAGGCCTAACCTTTGCAACTCATATTGATAGTACAGCAAAAACTATTAATCAGCGAATTGGGATCCTGTATTGGAACTGACAGCTCCTTATCCATTCTGCACTGAGGATTGCCATTCAATCCTCTATCATCTCAATCGTTGACTATGGCTTAGTTATCTATGGATCTGCCACTACTACAGCACTTAGTCGCATTACAACATCCCTAAATAAGGCCTGTCGTCTGCTCACTGGTGCACATCGACGTACCCACACATGTGAACTCTACACTGATTCAGGTTGGTTGCAACTCTCAAACCGGATAAAGTACCTTACCTGCCTGATGGCGAAAAAAATCCACCTTGGGCCTCACTCCACCTTGTATCCAAGACCTGTTATGCCTGAGCACTAGCACCCGTTTTACCAGAAGATCAGAACATCAGCCTCTCCAAGTCCCCCGATGCCGGACTTCTCAGGATCAAAGATCATTTGTCTATCGTGCCCCCAGCTGGCTAAATGCCCTCAGCACTCCCTATTACTTCCTCCACCTCTCTAGGTGCTTTCAAATCAAGGCTGTACTCTCACCTTGCCACCTCCAGCTCCTGTGACTGCCCTGGTTAACCTCTTATCTCTCACTACCCACCCTGGTCCTATATTTGACAAAGACATGTTTGAGAAACCATTTCTCCTGCTGTTGTCTGCTCCCCACACCTTTCTCTTACCCTCTCTGTCTGGACTTTTTCCCTATTTGATTTTTCCTAATCTGGCATGATCTCTTTTTTGTAATGATAATGTGATTATTGGTATCTCATGTGCTTTGCACAAATGATTTGATATGCATTTGTATATGTTTTCTTGCTCTTGACACAACACAAATTGTTGTGTTATCTATGTAACCTTTTTTTCTGTACCTAATTGATGTGGAACCTTTGTAAAAGAGCCTCTGGCTCAAAGGTAGTAATTCCTAGAACAATAAACTAAACAAATGCTTGTTTATTTTAATTTTCATTGCCCTTGTTGTCCTGTCTTGTATAACACCCTTTTGTGACCCGTTTACAGCCATTATATACAGTATATATATATATATATATATATATATATATATATATATGTATATATAAATCAATCAGTCAAAATCTTTATTTATCCAGGCGGGCACCATTGAGCAAGGCTCATTTGCAAGGTGGACCTGGTCATAAATACATCAAAGTACAGTACAGAAGCAGGTATACAAAAAGCAATAATATACAAGGAAGAAAAAGTATAAACAGTGTATACAGTACAGTACAAGGTTGAAAAAACAAACAAAAAAAAAAACAGCATTATTTTACAATTGAAGAAGTCAGCAGATGTACAATCAACCATAGGCATACAGGGGTTATAAGCAGAGATCTTTTGAGTGAGGCAGCCGGCAACTACACATATAGGGGAAAGAGGCCGTATATGGGACGGCAGGTTAGAGAGGTAAAGAAGAGGAGGGATATATTACTGACGACTGGGGGAAAATTGAGCTAAAACCATAGAAAGTGATGATGGCTGTCGTGTACTTGTTTATTATGATAATGACGGAGGAGGGGTAGATAATTGGGACACTGCTATGGATGGGGTGTATATATATATATATATATATGTATATGTATATGTGTGTGTGTGTGTATATATATATATATATATATATATATATATATATATATATTCAATTTTACAGCCTCTACATAATCCTGATTTCCATTCACCAAAAGTAGGTAGCTATGCTGTCACATGTCTAGTGTATGCAGATGATGTGGTATTAATCTCGACATCTCTGTTGGGCCTTCAAAGGAAGGTATCCTACTTTTTGGAATTAAGTAAAAAAAAAAGAATGGTTAATAAATATAAATAAAACGAACATGGTCGTGTTTGGAAACAGGTCTAGCAAACAATATACTTTATATATTGATAAAAAATAAAGTCACCACTACAAAATATTATAACTATCTAGGGTTAAGATTGGCCCATAATTTGTCATGATCTTTAGATAATAAAATTATGTTACAAAAATGAAAAACATCTTTTATGGCATTTAAAAAATTTCATAGGAGAATGGGTCAAACATCTATAAAGGGATTAATAACAGTAATTAATACAAAGATAGAGGCTGGGATCTTATATGCCACAGAAATATGGACACCATCTAATATTAACCCCCTAGAAGTACGATTAAATAAAATGTATAGATATCTACTCAAAGTTCAGCAATCAGTTCCCCCAGAAGTACTAAGGAGGGAGTTGAGTCAGTTTCCTTTAACCACGGCACTATGGCTGCAGAAAGAAAAAGAATATTTACATTAAGACTGTTTCTTCTTCAAGAAAACAGAATCCCTAGGATGTGTCTTGAAGAACAGATAAAATATCACAGTCTGGGCTTTACTGCAGACATAATTAAAAACAAACATGATTTTGTTCTTCCCATGGGTCTGGGAAATATTTTGTATGAAATATACATGGCCCCCTTTCCTGAAATTGATGCAATGGTAAAGAAGAGATTAAGAAATGTAATTGCTCAACATGATTTGGAAAGAACTGTTAAGTTACACCGTTATAAATGGTATAAAACAATCAAAGGAGATCATAAATTAGAACTGTATTTATCTTGAGAAATCCAGAAGAAAGAAGAATCATAACCAGGTATAGGTATGAGTTATATAAAGCAAGATATATTTTTCATGATCAAAGAAGAATAGGCATATAAGATCCAAATTGTGTCTGCCAAATGGGAGTGGTGGATGACCTTAAACATGTAGTATTACATTGTCCACAATATGAAATAAAAAGGAGATGGTTGGCTCCAACATTGGCTACCTTTGTTCTCCCCCTCTGACCAACTTATACTTTGTCTGTTTAATAAGGCACGGGATCGTAATGTGGCAAGACATTATGCCCCATGGCCAATACAGCACGATATTGCCATGTGGCATAAACCTTTTTTCTGGGGGGCTCCACCCCCACACCCCTCGTTATTGGGGTCTGCACCCCCAGACCCCCCCCCCACTAAAGATTCTCAGCTCCGGGGGGGGGGGTCCAACTCGAGGAGTGCACAAAGTGTGGAAAAAAATTAAATGTCTGGGACCGAGAATCAAACCCAGTCCCAGATGCAGCACTTGGGTTCTTGCTGCTGTGGCTCAGTCCAGTGAGCCACAGCAGCTGTTTGATAGAACTTACTCCCAGCAGAGGTCTTATCCTCTGCCTGGGATTGTATGAATGGTGCAATACCGCGTACAGCAGCATACGCGGTATTGCACCATTCGCTGTCATGGATGGCGCTGTTTCGGGTTAGCTATAATGTCGTACGATACTTAGCGTATCTATGACATTATGACACGGTAGGGTTTAATAATAATAATCCACAAATACTTGATAGATTATATAGGTTCTTGAAGTCATTAAATTTGTAGATAGACTGTCTGGATGCAGATTCCCTACAAGTTACATGTGAAATATATGTGATAAAGGAATGTGCGTTTATATTATATGTGAAATAACTTAAAAATTATGGATATTTTATATAAAGTATGTGTAATATTTTATATGAAGATATGTGAATGTAAAACTTTGTAATGACTTATGTCGATCAAATATATTTTACCTACCTACCATTTAGAGCCTGCTTAAGCACTTTTAGTACATTTGGAATAATAAAAGGAACACTCCTTAGGCTGACGACAGAATTAGAACGTATAGGAAATCTGGACAAATATATTAGTCCACGGCACTGCAAGGTATGGCTCAGTCTAGGCATTCACCATTGCTTTTCAACATCGATTATTTAACATCCCTTTTCTTGTGACTGAAATGAACTAGCATGCAACAGACAGTACTCCTTGACCTTATGGGTCAATTGGTGCACAGAAACGACAGAGAATACTGATGAAAGCTTGGTCCAAGCCATACTGAAGCAGCAGTGCAATGAATTTTTTTTTTTGTAAAAGCTAGTTTCAGGTAAAATTAATAATACTAGTTGTATGTATTTCAGATCTATTTTTCTAGGTACTGCCTATGCTGCACACCATGAATCTTTCATTTTCTTGATCTTATCCCTTGCCAGGTTAACAATGCTATTTCTAAGCCTAATATGGAGGCCATCTGTATTTCTTGAGAAAAAAATGAATTAAAACATTCTCTATGAGCCGGCCCGGTGGCACTGAGGGTTGAGGTGCTGGATGCCACACCTCACTCCACGCCGGCAACCCGGGTTCGGGAGCGGACTCAGGACATTGGGGGTTGGCCGGGGGAGAAGGATCGAGTGCCCAACGGCTTACTCTCCTTCTCCAGGGAGGGCTGAGGGGTTAGTCTCGCCACTTCACTGCCACCTTCTGAGGGAACTCGGAGGTGCTGGCACGGTCGGGACAACATAGTGAGCTGATGCTGGCAGAGGACAGGAGTGGATGCATGTCTCGGCGTGTATCGGCTCAGTGGTCCTCACTGCACGCCGATGTCAAGGGGATTGGAAATGGAGGAAAAATTCCCCCAGACAGTCCAGGCGATGATCGCCTGCTCCGCTTTCAAGTCGCAGAGGGGCAGACTCCGCTGTGTGAGCACGCTTCGCAGAGGTCCAAGGAAAAGGTAAGGGGGGCCTTCCTTGCTCTACCTGGAGGGTTAATTGGGGGTAGAAAAGTAACTTGAGGCAGACGTACACTCTAGGGGCAGACTCCTCGGCAGATTTGGAGAGTAGCAGACTTGGGAGATCTGAGAGGAAGGAGGGTCTGGGGGCCGTAGGAGGATAAACAATAAGTGGAAAAAAAAAACATTTTCTATAAAATGATCGGCCCATCGGTGCAGCGGTAGTGCTACCACTTGCAAAGCAGATGACCCGGGTTTGGGAGCAGATCCAGGAGTCCGAGGGTCTGCCTGGGAGGAGGTTGGCAGAGCATCCAGTGGACCACTCTCCACCTCCGGGGCTTCACAGTGGTCTGCTGCTTGAGTGCCACCCACAGGAGATTGGGTGCCGGGCCAGGACCACCAGTAGAAAGGTACTAGGGCCATCAATGGACAACTGCAGTGCACATGTGAGTGCATGCACATGCTGCGTTGACATCATTGCACATCCATGGCCTACGGGATGGGACACAGGCCGCAAAATGGAGGAAGCCAGCCAGATGATGCGAGCTCCTCCACCCTGTGTGCCCAGTCACTGCTGGGCCTCCTCTCCCGCCATGTAGCTCAATCCTGTGTGTGATGGTGCAGCTGGGACCCCACCACCCCTGCCAGGGGAGGAAGCCCAGGAGCACTGATGGCAGGGAGAGGCGTCCCACAGAAGTGGTCCAGAACCGGGAGTAAGGGGGGAGCACGGACGCTGAGAGCAGCCGGTAACCCCAGTCAAAAATAGAGCAAGCAATAAAAAAATTATAAAATGCTACAGTTTTTGTGGAACTGGAACACTTTACTACCAAATAAAACTGTAAGATGCATGGAATATTTTATCGTAACAAAAACAAGGTAGGGTCAAATGTTTGCCCAATTTTATTGAACTACTGCTTTAAAAGAAGCACTGGAATTATTTTGAATGTCAAACAAAATGCTAAAACAGACTCATCATTGGCAAAGAAGGGTATCAAACAAGACAAGAGGTAAGGGGCAGTCTAAAAAGGGACTAAAAACTATAAGTCAAAATTTTTACCGTAAGATGCTCCGCAGCTTTAAACATTAGGCTGTCAGTAGGTTTAGAACACATTAAAATTCAGGATGTGTAAAGAAATCAGTGGCACCACAAGGGTTTACATTATTTTTTCTTTCTTTCTTTTTTTAAACAATTTATTTTTCCAGGATAGCGCCATCTGATATGCAACATCTCATTTCCAGTGTGGTCCTTCTTCTACCCATTTCTGCAGCTAGGTCAACTGGAGCACTGGGAGACTGAGTGACTTGCCCAAGGTCACATAGTGAGTATTTGGTCTGGGGGGGTGAACTGGTGGCCTACTGGTTCCCAAGCTTGTGCTGTAACTTGGCAGGGGGTCATAATGTCGCAAGACATTATGCCGCATGCATAAAGGGCGCTGCCAATACATCGCACTTTCTTGCATGCGGCATGTCAGTTTTTGCAAGGATTCACTTCAAACCCCCCATAAGGATTCTTAACCCGGGAGGTAATATAAAACTGCAGAAAGTGCAAAAATAAAAACATTTCTTGCATCTGGGACTGGGACTCTAACCCAGTCCCAAACGCTCTGCCTATGTACCCTGCTGTCAGCGATCTCATAGAGCCACAGCAGCTGCTCAGCAGAAACCCATCCCGGCAGAGTTCTTATCCTCTGCTTGGGACAGCAAAGGGTGCAGTACCACGCACAGAAGCATTCGCGGTATTGCACCCTCTCGCTCACATTTACAGTGCTATTTCGGTTTAGCGCTCATGTCGTACTCTGTTATGTGTACGACATATTGACCCGGAACGCTGTAACCTCTATGCCACACTGCGAGTAAGGTGAACTTGCATGCAAAAGAAACTGGTCCCTGACATTATGGGCATTACTGGGGACATGAGAGCTAACTCCAGGCCACAAATCGTACAGTCTTGCATGGTGAACATGAAATTAAAAGAGGCACCAGATAAATGGACTGGAAGCAAAAGCGAACAGCAGGGGTCAGCACTGGGGGTAAACAGTATGCCTAATGAAACACATAATATGCACAGGCATCAGTAGAGCCATCTCAGGTAGGAAACAGGAGGTGATTATGCCATTGTACAGGTCCCTGGTGAGGCCTCACCTGGAGTACTGTGTCTAGTTCTGGAGACCACACCTTAGGAAGGACATGGACTGATTGAAGACCATATAGAGGAGGGCGACAAAGATGGTGCATGGTCTACATCACAGACCTTATGAGACAAGACTAAATCAACTCAACTTATATTTCCTGGAACAAAGAAGGGACAGGAGAGACATGATGGAGACCTTCAAATACTTAAAGGTTATAAATAAGGTGCAGGCACAAAGTTTCTTTCAAATAAACAGTTGTTCCTGGAATAGAGGTCATGACTTGCACCTGAAGGGGGGGTAGGTTCAGGAGCAATATAAGGAAGTTCTTCTTTACGGAGAGAGTGGTGGAGCTTTGGAACAGCCTGCTGCCAGGGGTGATGGGGGCAAAGACGGTCAGGGAGTTCAAACTAGCATGGGACAGACAATGTGGTAGCCTAGGGAAGGCTACCAATTAGGCAGGGGTTCAAAAGGGCAGACTAGATTGATCATGCAGTCCCCATCTGCTATCACAGTCTGTGATTCTATAAAATCAACGGCTGTTTTAAAGGGACACTCAACCATTTTTGCATCATATTATTTCTAATTGAAACCCCACATTTTATGATGGCTTACCATCTCTAAAATTCTTTAATATTACTGGTTGCTTGATCTGCTTCCTTTTGAAAAAGAACTGAAATGTGTGCTAAGTGTTTAGTTATACCCAACCCTGTTTCATTTCAAATCTTTAATCTACTCTTCTTGCATACTTCCTGAAACGTAGAAACATACAATTTGTTGGCAGATAAGGTCCAATTGGCCCACCCAATCTGCCCATTTACTTGTCTACAGTATCACTGCAGACCCTACTTGATTTTAGCTCTTTTTTCCCCTCCCTCATTCCTTCACCCTTATATTCTGTAATGTCTATCCCAATTCCTGCAGGAGCTTGTGGATTTCATTGTTGACGCAGTGTTGTAGTCCCCCCCAGATGTTTAGTACTGGGGGACTTCAACGCCTGGGTCAATGACAAATCTTTGCAGCTGGGCTCTCACCTCCTCCAGCTGATGTCATCACTGGGCCTGACGCAGGTAATTACTTCTGCGACCCTTCACCACGGCCACACACTCGACCTGGTGTTCTCAATGGGGCTTGAGGTAAATAACATCGAGATTGATCAGGTAGTGTGGTCTGATCATTGCACGGTGAAATTGTCGGTCATCCCTCCCCTGTTGAGATGGTCAGCTACTGCCCTTTAAGGGGATTGTCCCCAGAGAGACCAGTGGCAGCAGCCGATCTAGCTAGTGTAGACGCTGTATGTGCAATGGGTAATGACGCAGCGGTGGCCACGTATAATAAGGCAGTTTCCGAGGTGCTCCATACCCTCACACCAGTTTGTGTATGACCCAGATCTTCTCACTTGAGATCTCTGTGGTTTGATGGGGATCTCAAGGTGATGAAGATTAGGGGTCAGAAGTCAGAGCGTTGTTGGCAGAAGACCAGGTTGGATGTGGGCAATTTGGCTCTGTGTGCCCATTATTTGGAGTACCAGAGGGGCAATCAACCATAAGGAGGCAGTGCTGCCGGGAAGAACTGACCAGCTCAGCTTTTTCAGACTGTTGACAGACTTCTTCATCAAGTCTGTCTGCAGCCAAAGAAAGCCTTTTCAATCACTTTATGTGACGGGTTTGCTCAGTTCTTCTAGGGCAGAGTGTCTGCCATCTGGCAGGGGATCTTGTCAATGAGTCATTCAGCGACTCACAGTGATCGGCCTGGGTGGAACAGAGGCACTCCACCTATCTGGGATGAGTTTAAACTGGTGGAGGTGACTGAGATCATTGAGGTCACCTTGAAGCTGAAGCACATGTATTGTGAACTGGACTGGCTCCAACTCATTTCTTGATGAGATACGTTGGTTCTGTTGGCCCGGTGTTCACCGGGATTGTCCGGTGTTCATTGTCAGAGGGTTTTTTCTGGAGACCTTTTAAGAGGTTCTGGTGAGGCCCCTCCTGAAGATGCCATCTCTTGACCCGGATATTCTGGCGAATTACCGTCCAATCTCCAACCTTCCCTTTCTGGGTAAGGCTGTTAAGAAAATTGTGGTGCAGCAGCTCAAGGAGCACCTCGTGGCCTTTGACATCTATGAGCCACTCCAGTCAGGTTTCAGAGCCAGGCACAGCACCGAAATGACATTAAACAGGGTGCACAATGACCTCTTCAGGTCTAGCTATCGAGAAGACAGGTCAGTTCTTGTCCTCCTTGATTTCTCGTCAACCTTTGACACTGTAGATCACATTGTGCCTCTTGATCATCTTAGAGAGTACTGTGGACTCACCTGCACTGTCATCAGCTGGTTCGGGTCCCACCTCTCTGGAAGGAAGCAGCAGATGCATGATGGGGAACTTCTCTCCCCCCCCCCCCAAAGCTCCTGCTGTGTGGAGTACCTCGGGGTCAATCTTGTCACCAGTGTTATTTGCAGTGTATATGCTGCCTCTGGGTGAGCTCATTAGGCGATACAATGTGGGTTTTCACTGTTATGCAGATGACACCCAGTTGTACTTGTCCTTTGCCCTGGAACATTGAATGCTGTCGAAGTGCTTAACAGCTGCCCGGACAAGACGGAGGTCCTAGTGATTGAGCCAGGATGAGGGCGTGATGGGAATACCTCCAGCGTGGTCACTGGTTTATCCCTGGGATCTACATCATTGATGGCTTCCTCTAGGGTGCGAGATCTTGGCATGGTCCTGGATGACAGGCTGACACTGGAAGCACAGGTGTGGGCTGTTGTCCAAAGTGATTTCTATCACTTGAGGAACGTTGCCAGAATCAAACCCCTAGCTCTGCCCGAGGATCTGCTCACACTGGTACATGCCTTTGTGATATCCAGGCTGGATTACTGTAATGCTCTTTACTTCGGGGTCTCTGAAAGTACCCTTTGCTGACTGCAGTTGGTGCAGAACGCAGCCGCCAGGTTGCTGACTGGCCTTTCTAGGTCCAGCCATGTGACTACAGTGGCTGCCGGTCAGGTGGAGGGTTATCTTCAAGATGAGTTTACTCATGTATAAGGACCTACACAAACTTGGCCCTGGCTGCCTGACTGATCTCCTAACACCTGCCACCTCAGCCTGCTCCCTTCCGCTCCTCAACCAGGGGCCTCCTTGAAGTTCCTAGGACCAGACTTAGAACTTCTGGCAACCAGGCTTTTAATGTCACCGGACCGGTCCTTTGGAACTCTCTTCCAGCTGTTCTCTGGGAGGCCTCATCGGTCAACAGGTTTAAGAGTGGTCTGAAGGCCTGTTTCATTTTTACGTTCGCTTGCACGCATGTGCAAGGAACGTCTTGCAACAGTATGACTTTTGGAGGTGTGTGACCCTCCTCCCCAGTGCAGTGCTCAGTATAGCAGGCGCGACCCTACCAGACCAATACATGCCAAGCAGTGTATGACAGCAGTTCGGCTGTGTTGGTCTTCACTTCAAAGAAAAGGTCTGCTGCAGTCAGTGGTGGTAGTGTGTATGCAATTAGCATACAGACGTCAGCTGAACTGCTGTCATGCACAGCTCGGCATCAAATCTGTCCCACTTCCTCCCTCTGCTAATGTCCTCCTCCCTCTTCCTCCTTACTGTTCTCCCCTGCCCCACCTTGTGTGCCGAGGGCGGGTGACCAATCCCCCCCAGCTCATGCACCCCCCCCAGCACACTGTGTGGCCGACAGGGATGCCCAATCCCCTGTTGGCTGCAGCCCCCAAAAAAAAACAACCAGTTGGCATGCTGGGCACCCACCCCAGCATACTAACAGCGTCCGTTTTTTGTTTTCTTTAAAAATTCCTGTGAAACAAGAAAACGGTCCCTCAGTGAGACCCTGCCCCCCCCACCAACTCACGCCCACCCGCTGCGCACCCACTTCCCCACACACCCCTCACCCCATACTTACCTCCGGAGCCGGGCTTGACTATCTTCGGTGGACCGGGAACACGTCTGCACTCTTCAAAGCAGACCGCGAACTGAGGAAATGCCGGTAAGCTATATAATGAGATAAATAGGGTTTTTCCAACTTAGGTGGATATCTTGGCCATTTCTTTTGACTTTTGGCACCAAATTTTCAACATGGAGTTCTTGACACCCCTTCTCATGAACTGAGTCACTGTCATGGCATTATTCAGTCGCGAAAGGTGATTTCATGGTGACTGCGCGGAATCACCTTTCGGGGCCAATTAACAAAACAACAGTGTTGGTGTTTGTGAGGTGGCCTCTCAAAAAGCCTATGTTGCAAATTTGGTCAACAAATTCCATAAAAATTATTGTTTTACGAGCATGTGTTGTGCAGTTTCCAAGCATACTTGTAAGTTCGTGAATTTGTAATATTTTCACTCCAGATTTTCCACATAGGCATATTTCCACACCTCCTTATGAACAGTGCAGCTGTCATAGTTCACATCCTGGCTGAAATGTGTTTTCGTGCTTCTGGCGCAAAATAGCGTGGTCACTGTTGGAAATCAGTGTTTGCTACAGAGTAAGACAATCACAGTGACACACTGTTCATGAGTAGAGGTCCTAAAATGGCTAAGTTGAAAATTTGGTGACAAAAGTCCATAAAATGGCTGTGTTACGAGCGTGCATTGCGCAGTTTCTACGCACACTCGTAAGTTCATGAATTTGTAATATTTCCACTCCAGATGTTCAACATTGCCATTTTCCCACATCTCCTTATGACCAGTACAGCTGTCATTTTTCACATCCTGGCTGAAATGTGTTTTCACACTTCCAGCATAGAATAGCGTGGTCGGTGTGGGAAATCATGTTTGGTACAGAGTAAGAAAATCACAGTGACACTGTTCATGAGCAGACATCCTAAAATGCCTTTGTTGAAAATTCAGTGCAAAAATTCCAAAAAATGACGGTTTTTCGAGCGTGCATTGCACAGTTTCCACGTGCATTCGTAACTTTGTGAGTTTGTCATATTTTCAATCCATATTTTCAACATTTGCATTTTCCCACACCTCCTTGTGAACAGTACAGCTGTCATTTTTCACATCCTGGCTGAAATGTGTTTTCACACTTCCGGCGCAGAATAGCACGGTTGCTGTGGGAAATCAGTGTTCGGTACACAGTAAGAAAATCACAGTGACAGTGTTCATGACCAGAGGTGACAAAATGCCTACGTTGAAAATTTGGTGAAATAATTCCACTGAATGACTGTGTTACAAATGCAGGTTGCGCAGTTTCCACACAGGCTCATACCCTTCAGCACGTGCAGGGCATTAGGGTTCCTAAGACAGACACTTAAGAAGTATGAGGGTGAAATGTTGATCAGATGACAGAGGAGTTGCAGAGAGGTACTCTGTTGGGATATGGATGCTAAAGGGACATGGATACAACTGGGGGGGGCCTGCATAATTGCCAAACACCAATGCAAATACCTGCAAGCGAACGTTCAACATCAACAAATGCTTGTATTTATTTTTTATTCTTGAAGGCCTGATGAGCAAAATGTCTGTTTTCACAGGCGACAAACTGAGGTTTACATATATCCAAAAAACTTAGATACATACAAACAATAAATACTGTACAAATTACACAACCAAATACATCAACAACGTAATACAGTTCCTACCACACACTCTAACAAGCACAATGTTGTTGGTCTTGTAAATACAGCACAAGTCTTTTCTTAAAAACATTAACTGTTTTACTACACAATAGTTCCAGAGGGAGTGAACTAAAAAATGTAGGTGCCCTGTAAGTAATAGATTTTTGGCCAATGGCTTTATGACGTAATGGGAGTTTATAAGAAAGTTTATCTTGTGATCTAGTCCCACGGCCATTAGTAACCCAGTTAAATAAACTGGAAACAGAGTTAGGAAGATGGCCAAGAGTATTTTTATACATGAAGATACCATATTTATATTGAACTCTGTTATCCAAGGAGAAGTAGTCCGACTGCTGATACAGGGTACAGTGACGTGTAGGTATGGAGCATTAAGCATAAATCTAAGTATGGTATTGTATGTAACCCTAAGACATGCCAATAGATTATTATTAGTACCTGTATAAATAAGGCCATAATCCAACAGGCTCAAAAAGAAACTATGGGACAGCGATATCAGGGATTCTTGGGTTAGACAGGTTTTCACACGATGAAGCCCCCACAGCCTTTGATGAGTAGTTTTCCTAAGGCCATTGATACTGGTTTTCATAAGTTAAATGGGAATCAAGAGTCAGCCCCAAATACTTAAATTGATCAACATATTAAATTACATTCCCTTTTAAATCTAATATTGGATCCAGTCCCTCGTTACTTTGTTTATCTGAGAACACCATGGCCTCCGTTTTTTTTAACATTCATAACCATGTAATTCTGTCGCAACCAATTCGGTAAAGTAGTGAAGTCAGTCTGCACCTTCCTGACGGCATCACCTGGCTTAGGACCAACCCCAGAAAGGACAGCATCGTTTACATACATAATAATAGATGTCTGTATACAGACACTGGGAGCCGAATTCATATACAAGGGAAAAATGAGAGGCCTTAAAATTGACCCCGGGGGACTCTACGCACAATTGGTTTGGATGAAGAAATATGGCCTCCTATGGCTGTTATGTGAACTCTGTTACTTAAATAACCTGCAAACCAGGTGATGACATCAGGAGAAAAATGCAGTTTTTTAAGAATCTCAGTTATAAGACCGTGTTCAACTAAATCAAAGGCCCTGGTGAGGTCCACGAAAATAGCTGTCACGGAGTGCCCTTTATCAAGGGCACCCTGTAGGCAGCTAGTGAACCCCAACAAGGCCGTCTCCGTATTATGTTTCTGTTTAGGGCCACGCTGTTGAGAAGTTAACAACTCATACTTATTAAGAAAGTCTATGGTCTGATCAAAAATAATCTTTTCTAATATCTTTGATAATGGAGAAAGAAGGGAAAAAGGATGAGAATTTTGAGCTAGATTTGGATCCCCTGATTTAAATATTGGTAAATATCTGTTTTCTGTGGCGTTCCCCACTGAATCCATTAGACCAGCCCTAAGAAACTACTAGGCCAAATGTTAACGGCTGTAACTGCTGTATCCCAAGATTTTATCGTTTTATCAGATTTGCGTATTTATGCTGTATACTTTTTATTCGACTACTCTGCTTGTTTTATGTAAGACGCCCAGAGCCTCCGGGATTGGGCGACGTATAAATAAACTTTGCCTTGCCAAGCTTTCTTGAACCCTTCCACTGTTTCACTCCAACTACCTCAGCTGGTAAGCTGAACATTATGAATCCACCCAAGCAGTGCAGCAGTTTATTTTACATTATACAATGGCAAGAAAGAATCCTGGCTTCTGATTGGTCAGCTGGCCACCACAGCGGGGATGTTATCCTGGCATAACATCCCAGCTGATTGCATTGCATTATCATCTTTTCTTAAGAAACAAAAATATTTTTACACACTAACAAAGACATTCTTTAAAATAATTTTTTTTATTCTGTATATAACAACAAGCCATTGTATAATAGGAATAATACCCTCCAGGTTGGGTGTTATGCTGGGATGACATCCCTTCTCGGGTGTTGGACACCCTCAGCCTGTGACCTCGGGCTCAACCACCCGGGGTGGGATGTTAAGTAAGCAATAAGACATGATGGGGTGTGCATTAGACAGTTCTTATGCATGGCTAGGGGGACGTAGTGAGGCACGAGGCCACAGACCGAGTGCGTCCAGTCCCCTAGCCGTGCATTGGAACTGTCTAATGCACATCCCCGGAGTGGCTTATTGTGCTTATAAAATGGGTCTGTGTATTCTAAATGGGGGTTCTAGTTTTAGCTGTGCATTAGACACATCTAATGCACGGCTAACAACCAATCAGATTGCTTGAAATTCTTTGCCCATTTTATAACCCAGCATAACATACACCCTGTCGGGCATTATTCCTTTAATAATCTCCTCTCCTCACACTGCATCATAAGTGTCTGGACTTTGTTGGGGTGCCCCCAAGTCCAGGAAAGATGCAGTGGGAGTTGATTAAAAAAATGTAAACAAACACATTTTGTGTGGTAACACCAATGTGGTGGGCAGTCTGTTTTTCACTCTTAGGAAGAAAAAAATTAATCAGAAACAAACTACTAGCTACAGCAGTAATCTCAGCAGAATAAGACCAATCATTAAATATGTTTTTTAAACTAAGGACACTTTGAGGCCTAAGGGGGTTGATGGTGTCCCTTTAAGGGATAACACAGCACAAAATGTGCAGTTATGAGGGAGTAATGCACGCTTTGCATTGTTGTTAGGCACGAGGCATAGCCAAGTGCTGCAATCACCTGAGAAGAGCATCATTCCCTTATGACTGCACAGCCTGTAGTGTGTTATCCCACTTATAAAATTGACTTTTATTTGTTAAAAAATATGTAGTTCAGCCATGGTGTGCAGTTGTCAGAACATAAACAATGGTCATGTGATGCATTTCGACTAATGAGGTTACAGGATTTCCAGGGCCCATTTTATAAAGCAAAAGTATTTGATAGTGCCAAGAAAAAGTCAACAGTGTTTTAGTGACAATGCATTTCTAGTAAAAACACCAATTCATCAATCACCCTCCCCACACACACACACTGTTCTTCGCATTTCAGTTCATTCCAGAACTGAGATATGGAGATGAGAAGTTTATGAAAGTTCCCGCAATCCTGCCACGCCCACCATGGAAAAAGTAAACTTCTTGGTGCTGTGCTGTTTACCATCAGAATAATGTATTAGTAGTAGTACCATCATAGTACCATCATAGTGCATACACAATATAAACCTACCTTACACAGTTAATTAGTAACCACCATGGAAGACATCTTTAAGAACTGCTAATTGCAGCTGGCCCAGTGGTGTGATGAATTGAAGCACTGGACGTCATAACACCTGCCATGCTTGTAACCCGGGTTCAGGAATGGACCAAGATCACTTGGGGAGCAGCCAGGAAAGGGAGGATTGAGCCCCCAGTCAATGACAGTTCTCCTCCCTCAGGGTGCAAGGTTCCTGGGTCCTGCCACTTGATCACCATCTGGTGGAGGCTGGATGGCCGTGACAGTGGGGACAGTAAAGTGGGAGCATTGGCTGACACAGTACATCCACTTGCCTTGTGTGCAAGCATGCAAGTGTGCGAACATGTTCTTACATATACGACACTCTGGCGGTCAACCAGCAGGAAGAACAAACCTTGTTTCACCCAACATCCCCCACAGGCTCTGCATGACCCTATGGGGCAGGCCACCTATGGGTGGTTAACCTGTAAGTCCTCAAGATGTGTCTGTGACGGGGCTGGTGGGGGCACTGCTGAGATCAGGGGAAGAAAATCAACTGAGAAACTCTATATGGATAGTGGGCACCATATATGTTTTCATTTGTATCATTTCAATTTGCATTGCTTTTCTGTTATAAATACACAGTACATACATTAAAGACTTACAAGTACACAACACAGTTTGATAAATGTGCCATAAACAATAAATGGGCAAATCAAGCTTGTGTGATAATTTACTAAGGAGTAAGTCAATTGGATAATAATAATAATAATAATCAGATCACTATGTCCTCGACTTAAAGAAAAACAAGGTTAGAATACATGTCCCAGTTTTATCTTTAAATTTCCCCAATATGTTTTGAAATACTTAATGGATTGATGGCATAGGAAAGACAGAAAACGGGAGACAAAAGGAGCAGATAAAAGCACATTGTTATCTAAATCATTATTTAGATTTCATTATACAGAATTAGAGGAAAAACAGAGGAGAACGGTGAAAGAAGGAAATGCATATGTGACAATCAGATGTGTAAGAATAAGATGATATGTGTCAATATCGCTTGATCTTATTAACTTGAGTCAGCAATTACAAAACTAGTGGTACGTGCTGTTTTAAAAATATCTGAGGATGAGACTCGCTGGTGGCCGTGCAATCAAGGTGCTTATCATCTGCTCGGAAACAGAGGGCTCACGTCTATGACCCGTGATCTCAGCCGGCTGCAACTGCAGCTGGAGAAGTGGTCCAATAAATGTGATCTTGATTCAAGGGAGGGCCTCCTGTTTTACTCACTGAGTAGCTGCACCCTGGTGGTTGGGAAGGAAGGGGTGCTCTTCATTAAGGAACCCCCACAGTCTCGCCTACACCCCCCCCATCGACGGTAGTGAATGGCCTCTTAATGGGGGGTGGGATCAGAGACGTCAACACAAGGCTCACTTCTATGTTTGATGGTAGATGCAAAGCATTGGCTTTGGCAGCAGGTCTGTAGCAAGATACGGACCTTTATGCCTCGGCATATTGGGGTGGAGGCTGGAGGTGGGTGGTATAGGTAAGGAAAAAATAAGAATTTCAAAATAAATATGATAAAAAAAAATACCTGAGGAAATTAAAAATGCACTGATGAAGAATCTAAGGATGTCAGAAATGCATTATTTAAAAAAAAAACCAAAAAAAACACTTTTTTCTCAAATAACAAAACCTGCTGACATCACACCTATTTAGTGTATCATTTGTCTGGCTCATTCACTTTTGCTGTTGTATTGACTGTATACTTTCTGCTGCCTTTCCACCCACAGTGCAATGCCAAACAATGAGACATGCCGGAACAAGCAGTATCTTCCAGCAAGTCACGAGGAGACCGAACGTCACAATCCACGAAGCAAAGAACAAGAAATGGGTTGTCCGAGTCATCCAAGCCCAGCCGCCATACCACGACTGTCCATCTCAGCAGGAGACCAGCTACCACCCTGTGGCGGGACATGCATTGGCCGGTCTAATGGTCAGATAGAGTCAGGTTCGGGGTATGTGCACCAGCACAAGAAGTGTTTGCGCTGAGGCCACCAGCAGTCCAGAACTGGCTGCCCTAAAGCCCAGCAGACTGGCCATGGAGAGAAACTGACTCTATGCTCACATCACTCCAGCATCCAGATGGTGCACAGTGGCAAAACCTCCCCTGACCCCTCACACCATGGGACACCCGAATGTCAGTGGAAGCAGAGCTCACATGATCAAGAAGACAATCATCCAGTGCAACACCATATTGTGACAGTCAGGTACCCATCAGTTCTTTGCAGTTACAGTAATTGTTGATCATTTGGGGGTGAGGGAGGAGGAGCTACTCATGATCATACCAGATGTACCTTACAGATGGGAATGGGAGGACCACAAAAGCTCCTGAAGTTCTGAAAGGTTCTAAAAAACCATGAAAAGTTCTAATAGTTACTTGAGCCTTATGAGAACTTTCAGAACCTTTTAATATAAATACATAAAAATGAAATCTCATTTTCCACCCATAAGCTATTGCCAGTGAAAGGAGAAGAATTTAGAAACAACTACAGTAAATATAATTAGTGTCCTATAACTAGCGCGTGCCCCTTGTATAATACTCTTGTAAATATGACCACTTAATACAGATCTGGCTCACTGGGCCTTTTCTCTACCTCCTGCCTTCTCTGTGGGTCTCTCACTCAGCGCCAGCCATCATTCCAGAGAAAGACGTTAAAAAAATTATTAAAATCTTATCTGAACCTGAAAAAGTTCTGATAAGATTCTTTAACAGATAATAGCATTGGTTCTGGGAGGTTCTGAACTCATCCAGACTGGCTCGACCAATGCTACTTACAGGTCATCTCCCCAAATTACATTCTTGTAGAGCTACAGTTTTCGTAAATTATGCAGTAAAATGGGTTGAACATCTACAGCAGAGCTTGGGAAATCATGTTTAATTTCCATTGTATGTTACGCATGTACTTACTTATTTACATACTTACTTATTTCAAAAGTTTCGCCACGAAAGATATACTGAGCTGCTAACAGCTCGTTTCCAGATGTGTCCTGGGAGAAAGGGGATGTGGAAAGTCTTATACAGCAAATACAGTACAACAGGAGCATAATCAAAAACTGAAGGTAAACAGTATAAAATATACGTACATTCGATGCAGTTGAGATAATATAAGTGAAGGAACCATTCTTTAAGTACAGACAGAGCATAAAAATAAGGGAGACAGACTGCCAGGGCAATAAGAGAGGTGAGTAGGAGGGTCACGGACAGTTGCAGGAGGGAAAAGCATAGTCATGAAGAAGAGATTTTAAGGAGAAAGTACAAGAAGCAGAGTGAATTGACAGGGGAAGAGAAGACAAGAGTTTAGGTGGGAAAGCAGCAAGAGAAAGCAGACTCACCAGCAGTATTTTTTTTAGAAGGAATAGAAAGGGGACAAAAATTAATACTGCAGAGAGGGCAGCAGGAAGCAGGGGAAGAGAATCGGAGGGATGAAAGGTAGGAGAGAAAGTTAATTAAGAAATTTAAAAGTGTATTTAACCAAGGGTACAGAGTCAAGATGGAAGTCTTCTTTCCATCGTGACCCCGGAAAGATCAAGATGGCATGCAGCTACCACTGCAAGATGGCTTATTGGTTGCAACTCTTGTAAGGTACTTGTTGTCCACAATTGGTAATACATAGGTAAAGATGGCAAAAAAACAGGAGCCTATTGTGCTTGTCTCTCTGGAAGGACCTTACATTCCAGCGCAACATCTCCAAGGCCATGTATCCAAGGGCTGTAACTCTGTAGGTTTGTATTTTTGCACATTATATGTGTGTTTCGTGCACAAATAAAAGTCACTAGCACATGACTTGTACTGGCCGTGGTGCGGTGCTGTTTTTCCTCTTAGTTGTTTTGGTATTTGTAACAGGCATGCCTGCCTGTTGTTTGTATCGGCTTTTACTCTTGCCTGCTTAGTGAAGCTGAAACCAGATTTTTATGTACATATAACGAGTTTTATCCTCCGGAGCTGGACCAGGCAGCTGTTTCAGCTCTGTCCCCAGGTTCCATTGGCTAGCCTGCTGCCTCTCTCCTGCTGAGGGTGGGGGGTGTTCCCGCATGGAATTCCCTCTGCAGTGGGGCCAGAAGGGGAAGGGCCATCCTCCCCCCAGTGCCTCTCATCTAGAATTCCCTCACCAGCCAGCAGAGTGGCAGGGTGGACCATGGCACCTCGGGCAGGGCTTCATAAAGCCTGATCCCTACTCCATTTTCCTCCTGTTCTTCTCCTCTGTTTGTCCCAGAGCCATGGCACAGAAGCACATTCACATGGAAGTGCACAAGGGCTGTGGAATCATGGCCTCCTTTCACCTACCCAGACGTCATTCTGGTCCCCCATAGTGTCAGCGCTGCCACCAGGCCGGTGGCAGCCAAAAGCCAGGAAGGCAAATCACCCCTGCCCAGGAGAGGAGAGGAGAGTTGCCTGTTGGCCTTTTACTTCATCTCCCAACACCCCCCCACCAACCCCCCAGCAACCTGAGCTTCTTCCCCGACTCCTGTCACCGGCATCGCACAAGGTAAGGTGCCCCTCAGCATTTCAGCCCTCTGCGTCACCGGGCTGGCCAAAGAAAAGCAGACTTCTTTTTAGCAAAGGGGTGGGACTGACCCAAATAGGAAAAGATGAATTACCCCATTTTGTTCAGTCCAAAGGACTGCAACTTTGCAGGAGGTGACCTGTGTGCAGCTGTAATGCAAAGTTATACAAGGTGCAGGGCTCTGTAGCATTACACAGCAGGAGGTTTAAGAATTATTTGCAGAAACGAATGCTGCTGAGATCTGTAGTTGTTTTCCTTTTCCAACAAATAGTGTGATATTGATCAGATAACTACTATATATATTCACATGTAAGTCTAGTTTTTGATTCTAAAAATAGGCCCCCACAAGAAGAGGGGACTTGACTTATCTGTGAAGCTCACCTATCTGCGGAGATTACAATAGTAAACCATATTTGCAACTGTGTAACCTAATTCTCTGTGCAATGTTGTTGGTCACAAAACAGATGTTGCTACCCAGTTTGGGCAGCAAAATAATGTCTGTCATTTTGCTAAAATTGACAAGGAAAGGAGTAGACATATGTGAGGTCGACTTATAGGCAAGTATATATGGTACTTTTCCCAGAATGCTGCTTGTTCTTTCTATACTGTGGTTATAATGTGATCCTGTATCAATCTGGACTTGATGGATGGTATGTAAAAAGCTGTCATTCTGTGCTTGTGGATTTAAAAAACAGCGTTAACCCCTGAAATCCATCAAGTTCGGTATTCTCGACCGACACGGTTTTCGCAATATGGTAGCTTTGACAAACAGCTGACTAGCTACAAAAACCGGGTTTGAATTTTCATTTATCAAAAAAGGACATTTGTTTTAAATTGTATTCTATTTAATATTCGATTTACTGTAGTATCACCAATATGCAGATTGCATGGGAGAGCTGTGGGCAAGTTATGTGTATATTTCCCCCCTTGTGTGTTTGCCCCCAGCATGGGGGGGGGTTAAATTTAATTGTATTTGCATTATAAGTGGCTAAAATGAAGGGATGCTGTCATTTTCAGAATGGGGAAGCTGTGTTAGTGAATGTTAAATTCGGACTGACAGATTCACCTAGTTCAACCCCCCCAGCGACTTGTTTGAACTTCCACTAAGCTCCAGGGATGGGATTCAAACCTCTGCCCCTTCTGGTCCACATTTTGTAGCTGTAATAGATACGATAAGCAGATTCATTAGAAGGAGCACTGCCTCTACCCTATAACACTGGAAGGCTTCAGGACTAGATTTATTTAAAAAAAAAGTTCTGAAGTCCTATCTTAAAAAAATTTGAAATCTGCCATTTCATTTATCCATCTGCACTGTGCGTGCCATGATAAGGAAATGAGGCATCACTAAAAAAGATATTGTGGACTTAAAGAGCTGTTATTTATAATCATAGCCACAAAATGTTTCCATTTGGGCATTGAGTGTTTGAATCACTGCACATTTCAAAATCAAAGTCCCCATTCAAATAGTGCAGTAATTTAGTCGGTATACATATTAAAAAAAATATATATATACAAATACTGTAAATCTGGTTGAAGATGTCTGTACATTGCAGCCGTATTAATAACCAATTGCTAAAATGAAGGGAGGCTGGCACTTCTATATTTGTGTATATATGTTTTGTGTCTACTATTTTTTTCTTCAATAAGATCTGACTCATCTAGATGCTGTGGGCTATCTTTTTCTTTGTCTGTGAAAGTATTCCAGTGTAAATATGCCCACAAATACATGTCTGGTTTAGCCTGCAAGCAGCTTTGTTGAAAGCCGTGCTGGGCACACCAACCAGTAAGAAAGCAGAGAATGGACTGCCCGCTTTCAGACACCACACTCACAAAATTTACATGTTCTGCATGTTAATAAACATTAACAAGATGTGGACCCGAAGGGACAGAGGTTTCAGTTCCACCCCTGGAGCTTAGTGGAACTTCGAGCAAGTCAATATGAGGGGGTTGAACTATGTGAATTCGTCAGTCCAGATTCAACATTCACTAATGCAGCTTCCCTGTTCTGGAAATGACAGCATCCTTTGATTTTAGCCACTGACAATACAAATACAATTAAATTTATCCCTACCCCACGCAGGAGGCAAACACACATGGAGGAAAGATACACGTAACTTGTCCACAGTTCTCACATGCAATCTGCATATTAAACAGAAACATTGACCATAACAGCAGAAAAAGATGAGAGGTCCTTCCAGTCTGCCCATACTCCCCTATAATTCCTGGAATTTTCCCTGGAACCTACTGCTCCTCCGGGGTACTAACTCTCCCCATCCAGTCCCCATTCTCCTCCCTGATCTTGTCGCCCTGTGTGACCGCTGTTCCCTTCATTCTGTCTCATGCCTGCTTCAATCCCCTGACTGTGTTTGCACTCACCACCTTGGCCAACAGACAGTTCCAAGTTTCCACCACCCTTTCCGTAAAGAAGTACTTCCTCACATCCCTCCTGAACCTTCCTCCTGTTCATTTCCACTCGTGACCACGTGACCTAGAGTTGACATTCAGGGTCAATAATTTCCCACTGTTTACCTTGTTAATTCCTTTAAGGAACTTGAAGGTCTCTGTCACATCTCCCCTCTCTCTTCTGGTTTCCAGTGAGTACATATTTAGTGCCTTGAGGCACTCCTCATAGGATCTGTCCTGCTGGCCCTCAGTCATTTTTGTTGCTGTGCACTGCACTGTTTCTGACCTATCCCTGTCCTTTCTGAGGTGAGAACTCCAGAACTGGACGCAGTACTCTGGGTGAGGCTTCACCAGGGATCTGTATAGGGGAAGTATTACCTCTCTTCTTCTGTTATCAATACCCCTCCTGATATATACCAGCATCCTGTTTGCCTTGCTTTAGGCCTTGTTGTACTGGCTCATTTGTTTAAGGGGGTTACTGATGATAACTCCTATATCCCATTCCTCGTTTGTAGTGTTAAGGCTCACCCCACCCATCCAGTACTTTGTCTTGTGTTCCTTTTCCCCTAGGTGTATTACCTTGCAGTTTTTGGGCATTGAATTTTAACTGCCAGATCTTTGACCATCCCTGTAGTTTTTATAGGTCCCTCTGCATATCCCTTGTTCCCTCATTGCTATCCACCCTCCCACATAGTTTTGAGTCATCTGCAAAGCAACACAACCTGCCCTGAATTCCCTCACCAATGTCAATAATGAACATGTTAAGGAGGACTGGACACAGGACAGGTCCCTGTGGAACCCTACACGTAACCTCCCTTTCCTCTGATCTAACCCTGTTGACCACCACCTTCTGCTGCCTCCCTTCTAGCCAGCTACCCACCCAGTTCACTACGATTTTAGCTACACCCATGTCTTTCATCTTTTTCAACACGAAGTGTGAAAGACATTTCGTGCAGCCACTCCGTATATGATATTAGGGTTTGATCCTTCCAATGTCTGAGTACCAGTTTTTTGACTGCCATTGATATTAGAGCCAAGTGGTATCTTTTTTCCTTCACTTGAATCTCGGAGTAATCACCAAAAATACAAGTCTCTGGAGAGAAGAGACCCTGCAACCCCAGCATCGGATCCAGAGTTGATTCTATTTGTTTCCATAAGGGAGATACTGTGTCGCATGACCATAAAATGTGCAGCAGTGAGCCTTCCTTTTTGTTACATCTAAAACACGTAGCTGAAGATATACACTTCATTTGTGTCAGTTTAATAGGAGTATAGTAGAGGTTATTTATGATGCAATATTGTGTTATCCTATATTGATCCTGAGTGTGGTATATGTATAGGTCCCTCCATATACGTTGCCAATTAACGTCCTTGTTCAGGAAGAGACTTTGCCAAATTTTCGAACCAGCAGCTGACGGGGTCTTTGGGAAAGTATGAAGTAATCCATACAGCTTGGAGATACCATGTGGTTTATTAACCAAGATAGAAATTTCCTGAAAAAATTCAGCGAAATGGAAGGTTTTGGTTTTGCACCCAAATGTTTTGGTTAGAAGATGTTTAAGCTGGATAATTTTAAAAGCTGCTGATGATGGCCAGCCAAACTTGGATAGAATCTCTTCTGTAGTCAGGATGTGGTCCTGCGAGTAAAAGTCAGTAACAGTGCATTCGGGAGAAATTGGCAACCATCTTCCAGTTATAAAGGAGTTACCTATTTGAAGGTTTGGGTTGGCGCATAAAAGTTGGGAGAAATCTAAAGTTGGGTATATGTTGAAATACCTGAAGAGCTGAGAGAGAACCCTTAAGGAAGTGCCAATCGGGAGGGAATAGAAAGCTTTGGGTATATTTTTTTTAACGTGTAGAAAAGAAATGCTGGGGCTATATTATGCGTTATGAGCAATTCTAATTCCGTTTGTAGTCATAATGGGGTGTATCCGTGATAGGTGAGAGAGTCAGGAAGAGATAACCATTTTCCGCATTTATGCAGATGTGAGACCCAGTAGTTAAATAAAAAGTTGGGGAGACGAAGCCCACCGAAGTCCTTAGGCTGGGACAGTTTGGGATAAGATCTTCTAGCTATTTTATCATGCCATATAAACGCATTAATTATTGAGTGAATGCGTTGAAAAAAGGATATTGGTAGCCAGATGTCCAGCATGTTTAGGGGATAGAATAACCTGGGTAGAACGTTCATCTTAATAGAGTTAATTCTACCCCAGAACGAGAGTGGGAGATTTTTCCATCTTGTTAAATCTTGTTGGATGTTATGCCATAAATCCTCCAGATAGAACTTCCACGACAGAGTTGGGTTCAAGGTAATATAAATCCCTAAGTATTTATTGGAGCGTGATGCCCATTTCATACCAAATTGATTAAAGGTTGAGCTGTATGTTACATGATTGAGGGGAAAATGTTGGTTTTACCAATGTTAAGTTTATAATTCGAGTATTTACTAAAGTTATCGATTATTGCCAGGGCTTCTTTTAAAGAGGAGACTGGATTCGAGAGATGAAGGAGTATATCATCAGCGTAAACTGAGATTTTGGGGGTATTGTTACCTATAGGGATGCCGACAATTAGAGAGGAGGAATTTAAGTGCCTGATAAGAGGTTCTAGATACAAATTAAATAAAAAGGGGGAGAGTGGGCAGCCTTGTCGCGTGCCTGAGGAGAGGGGAAAAGCATCAGATATTACTCCATTACAGTGTATCCTGGCTCTAGGGGAAGAGTATAAAGCTTGGATCCATCTTATGAATAGGTTAGGGAAACCCATGCTTCGTAGTGTGACCCACAGGAAATTCCAGTCTACTCTATCAAATGCTTTTTCTGCGTCCAACGAGATTAAGGCCATTGGAGCAGGGGACAGTTTCGCCGTATTGATAATATACTAGAGTTTACGATGGTGATCTGCTGGGGTTCTACTGGTCACAAAGCCTATTTGTTCAGGACTAAGTAGAGAAGTCCAGACTTGTTCCACCCTCTTAGCTAATATTTTAGCTAGGATTTTAATATCACAGTTTAATAAGGAGATTGGGCGATAACTTGCTGGGGAGTGTGATGGTTTACCTGGCTTAAGAAGGAGAATGATGGTAGCTTCCAATAAGGTTGGGTCTTGTATTTGTCTTGACAGCATATATTGGTATAGATGGAGCAGGCATGGTGCTAGGTCTTTAGCAAATAGTTTATAAAAGTTTAACGGTAGGCCATCAGGGCCTGGAGCTTTGTCTGGTGCCAGGTCACTGATAGCAGATAGAATTTCCCGGAGGGAGATAGGGGTGATTAAAAGTGATTGCTGCTCAGGGGAAAGAGATGGCAAGGGAGATGAGGTCAAGTAGTCCAGCATCTCATCTGGGGATGGAGACAGAGTATTTTTATTGTATAAGGAGGAAAGATAATATTTAAATACTGAGACAACGTCCCTGGGGTGAGTTTTAACAATTCCGTTAGGGTCTTCAATGGAGGTGATTAGTCTGGAAGTTTCTAATTTCTTTAGCCATAAGGCTAGGAGATGACTCGCTCTTTCACCCTGCTCAATGTACTTTGCACGAGTTCTTAATATAGCAAACTCAGCTTTCTCCTGTAACAACAGGGAGTATTGATTCCTTAAGTACAAAAGTGTTTTCAGGGTATCTGGTGAAGAAGGGGCGGGGGGAGATTGCTCGAGCACTTTAATTTGGGCTAAAAGCGAAGCAGCAAGGGCCTCTCTCTTCCGCTTACGCGTGGAGGCTAGTCTGATAAATTCTCCTCTCAGGTAGCATTTCAGTGCACACCATTCGTGGTCTACCCTTATGACAGAACCCCAGTTGTGATTGAGAAAAGTCTGAATCAAATCTGAAGTTCTGGTAATGATATAATCTTCTTTCAGAAGTTGCGTATTTAACCGCCAGACCGGGTCTCATGAGAAAATCTCTGTCTAATGCAATGGTCACCCAAACTGCTGCATGGTCCGAAATAACAATTGGTTCTATAGTTGAGTCGCATATACCATGCAGCAGTGAATGACTGAGTAATATATAATCTAATCTAGACCACGATGAGTGTACCATGGATTGGAAGGTAAAAGTACGAGTCACAGGGTTCTGTAGCCTCCATGGGTCACATAACCCGGCAGATTCTATGAAGTTGGAAAGCACCCTCTGAGCAATGGAAAGGGGTTTAAGTGAAGGATTGGATCTATCTAGATCCTGGGTGGGGGGGTCTTTCATCTTTTTGAGCAACCTTTAGTGCGGTACCAGATCAAAAGCCTTGCTGAAGTCAAAGTACAGCAGATCCACAGCATGACCCGTGTCTACTTCCTTGGCCACCCAGTCAAAGAAAAAAAATCAGGTTAGTCTGACAAGACCTTCCCACCACAAAACTGTGTTGTTTACTATTCTGGAGCCAGTTACTCTCTTGGTAGTCCATAAGGTCTTCTTTGATTAGTGATTCCATCAGCTTCCCCATGATGGAGGTCAGACTGACAGGCTATAGTTCCCTAGATACTCCCTACCCCCGTTATAGTGGTACAACGTCTGCCATTCTCCAATCCCTGGAACTTCCTAGACCTAAATCAGCTGTTGAACAGCCCAGCCAGTGGTTCAGCCAGTTCTGCTGCTAATTCCGTAAGTATTTTCGGATGCAACCCATCTGGTCATGGGACCTTATCTATCTTGAGGGCTGCCAGCCCTTTCAGGACCCTCTCACTAGTAAGTATTAGCTGCCTCATTTCTGGGACTCCCTTGGTGGCTTTTTTGATGCCACTTTCTGGCATGGACCACGCAGTCCTCCTTAGTGAATACTGAGCAAAAGTAATCAATTAGGACAGTGACCTTTTGCTCATCCTCCTCTATCACCCGATGCCCCCTCCCCCCCCAACTAGCTGTGCGATGGCCCCCTTTTTTCCTTTTTTTCACTGATACATCTAAAAAACTGTTTTTCTCCATTCTTTACCCCCTCCACAATGCGCAGCTCCATGTCTGCTTTTGCCTCCCAGATGACCCTCTTTGCCTCCCTGTTTTTCTGTAGATGATCTTCCCTTTCTGTCTCCCCCTGCTTTTCCTTGTATTTATAGAATTCATGTAATTTATGTAATTCATGTCTATCCCTGCGAGGATATCTGCTGCAATGTTTTGACTGTTCGTATGTACCTGTGTTTATTTCCTATACTGTATCTTGTACTCTCCTGGGTCATGTCTGAAAATAGGCAGGTATATTGCCTAATGCACTTACCCGGACATCAAAAGCTAATAAATAAAATAATAAATAAATAGAAAGCCTTCTTTTTGGCCCTAACTGCTCCCTGGCCCTAGCTCATAACCATAATGGTCTCTTAAACCTCTTTTTTTATATACTCTTCTTATGCTTGCCTTTGATGCTCAAGAATGCCACCCTTTATTACCCCCATCTCTCCTCTCCCCCTATGCCCTCCACCCCTACTAACTTATCCCTGACCAGTTCCCTCAACTATCGGAGTCCACCCTTCTAAAGTCAAGGACTTTGGTTCTTGATTGTGGGTTGCTAGCCCTGAAGGCCAATTCAAACCACAGGGAGTTGTGGTCGCTCTTCCCTAGTGGCTCCCCTACTCCCACAGCACAGCACCCACCATCTCTGAGTTGGTGAGCACCACACCAAAGATTGCATTCTGCCTTGTAGGTTCCTTAAGAAGTTGCACCAGTAGACAGTCTTGAAAGGCATCTAGTAATGTCTGACACCTGTCACTCTTAGCCACTGGGCCCTCCCAGTCGACATCAGGTAGGTTCACGTCACCCACCACCACTACTTCCCCCTTTGCTGACCCTATTTTAAGTTCCTCCTTGAGTTCTCTGTCCCTTTCCTCCCCTTGCCCTGGAGGCCTATAGATCACCCCTAAGTGCACTTTCCTGCCTGAGGCTGCCATGAATTGCACCCATACTGACTCAGCCTCCCCACTGCTACCCCTAATACTTCCATCTTCTGCGACTTCAGTGCCCTCCTTGACAAAAAAGGGCAACTCCTCCCCCACTACCAGTTCTTCTATCCCTCCTGAATAATGAATACCCAGGGACCGTCATCTCCCAGGCGTTTTTATCTGTGGCCCATGTTTCCGTGATGGCCACCAGGTCCACTTCAGTGTCTGCCATCATTGTCTGGAGGTCATCAAATTTGTTGCCTAGGATCCTGGGGTTAAGGCATACCCCCCTCCATTTGACCCCTGTTCTGACTCTGCTACTGTCCTTTTGCTTATTGTATTTTCTTCCCTCCTTATTTGTGCTTACATCTTTTACTTTCCTCCTCACTGGCATTTCTCCCCTAGGTCCTGTAAACCCTACTGCATTCCCTATATACTCTTTGCAGTTACTGTCGCCTGGATGTGGGGGAGTTCTATCTAGGATCCCTTCTGCTCACCATCCACCATGGAGACCCCTAGACCCGGACACTCCCACAGTCAGTTTAAACGTCTGATGTAGATGTCAAACTTCTGTCCTAGTGTGCTAGCCCCCCTCTCTTGTCAGGTGAAGTCCATCACCCTTGAAGGGTCTCCTGTCCCAGAAATTTCCCCAATCCCTGACAAAGAGGTACTCCCATCTCCCGACACCACCTCTTAAACCAACTCTTAAACTCCTCTATTTCATTGGTGGGGTAATGTTTTACATAAAAGGATACAGCAGTAGTACAGGAAATTATAGGCCTATCTCATTGTTGTCAGTCTTGAGTAAGATGCTGGAGAGATGCGTGTTCCACCAGTTGATGGCACATCTGAAGGAACACGGTCCATTAATAGACCAGCAACATAGGTTTAGAAAAGGGTGATGTGCCGTGGCTGGACTAGCTGGGTTCATGGACACTGTGCTGGGAGCCTTTGGGGGGGGGGGCTGGCACAGCGTTTGTGGACCTGGCCGGTGCCTTCGATATGGTGGATCGTGGCATCCAGCACCCAGACTATTGATAAACAAGTTAGAAAAGATGGGGGTTCAAAGGATGGCCTTGGACTGGTTTAACAGTTATCTAAGGAACCATGTACAGAGTTGGGATAGGTGATAAACTATCTGAGACCTTGATAGTAAAGGCAGGGGTCCCCAAGGGATCGGTGCTGGGCCCTTTATTATTTTCAGTTTTTTGTGAATGATCTGCCTAGCCCTTTCTCTGGGAGAAATAGCCTGATGTATGCAGATGATGCAGTAATATGGGATTCTGCACCGTCAGATGCAGAACTACAGCCATCTTTACAGATTAAGTATGCTATAATGGTCTTGTGGTGTGAATTAAAGGAATTCTACTGGCAACAGTGCTCGAGCCACTGGTGCATAGATTGTAGCTCGAGCAACCAGATCCTCTTCGGAGTCCCGGTATATATTTAGTTAGTGAATTACCTCATCACTTGTAAAATTTAATTTTTCAGTCCCTGTAGCCAGCATATTGGTGAAAGGAACACAGCCCCCTGGGAGATCACGCTGGCAAACACTGCGATATGATGACGCAGTTTTTCCTTTTCCTGTGTGTTACCCTAATGTACGGAGATATTAAAATCTCTGTATTTTCTTTGCCCGATGTTTTTTTTGTTTTTACAAAAGGTGCCTAAATACTGCCATGTGTGTGCGGCACACACATGGCATATACTTGTGAAAAAGAAAGTTTCTATCATGTCCTCTCTCTCCCCCTCCTTTCCTCAAAGGTATACATATTAAGCTTGTTTAGTTTCTCTTTATATAGCTTCTGATGCAGACCCTGCACCATTTTAGTTGCCCTCCTCTGGACTATCTCCATCCTGTCTATGTTCTTGCGGAGATGGGGTCTCCTGAACTGCACACAGTACTCCAGATGGGGTCTCACCAACTCTCTGTACAGAGAGATGACAACTTCCTGTTTTCTACTGGTGATGCCTCTCCCTATACATTCCAGTATCCCCCCAGCCCTCCTGATTGCCTTCTAACATTGCCTGCCTACCTTTAGGTCATCTGACATGACTACTCCCAGGTCCATTTCCATTTTTGTAGTTGTTAGTACCTCCCCCCTCCACACCATTGTGTATTCTTCCCCTGGATTTTTGTTTCCCAGGTGCATTACTTTGCACTTCCTCGCATTGAATCTAAGCTACCATACTTTTGATCATTCCTCCAACCTTGCCAAGTCCCTTCTCATCCTTTCCATCCCCTTTGTGTATCAACCCTGTTGTAGATCTTTGTGTTGTCTGCAAAGAGACATACTTTTTCTTCCAGTCCCTCGGTGTAACCCCCCCCCCACAAATGGGGGTTCCCAAAAAGTCTCCCTTGAGCTTGCCTAAATGCTCACTGCCAGGCTGGTGTCCTGCGTTTTAGCAGTTTAAATGTGATTGCCAGAGCCTGTATAGCCTCTGTGCACTGTCTCTTTAAGAGCTGCTTGATTGCAGCATAAGTAATCTGAGATGGAGCTCTGTTGAAAGATGTAACTATTTGTTGAAAACCATTTAGAATGATAATAATAATGTAGTTTGTCTAACCTGCTTTCTTTGTAGCAAGGACTGTTTTGTTTGTCTCCACTATCTTGGTCCTGGACTGCATATTGGACCAATCAGTTCTGGTGGGACCTAAAATGTAGCCGGACTACAGGAGCTGTCTGAATTCAAAATCTATAGGTACTGTGGTTTGAATTTTTGCACCTTTTTTGCAACTGAAGAGGGAGCTCTTGCTTTGACTGACAGCCAAATCAGCCAACCAAAGCTTTTGGATCTTGGGGAAGTGCCGGGCTGCTTGCAGTTTTCAGTTAGAACTAAGCTGAAAGCTGAGCAAGAAGGAGCTGAAGTGATTCTGAGAGCAAACCTGAGTGGATTCGCATGGGAGAACTATGAAAAGGCTGAGAGTTTGGCCTCCATGTCTGCCTGCTGCTCCTGGGAGGGAGAGAAGAGAATTATTTTGGACTAAGTCCAAGTTTGTGTGACTAAAGTAAGCTACTGAAGTGGGCCAGGCTCAACCTGAAGAAGACTGAATATTTTTGCTGAATGCAATCGGCCTGTCAGAAGTTCCAGCTACCCCTAAGCTCCTGGTGTGTGCGGAGACTTTGCAATTGTGCCCGGGGAGCGCTTTGCCTGGTACAGTAGAATTCCCGTACATGTAAATGTGCTATGAGCTGCTAGTGGGTTGTGAGTTAGTTCCCCACTGTGTGAACTGTGTTATGCTTGCTGGAAGCTGTATCCAGCCAAAAACGGACTGCTTCTGAACTTGTCTCCATGCGGTCTGGGCTTTGCCAGACTGGCCCAGCCAGACTACCCACTGCACAGAGAAGCCATCGACGAGAGACCTGCCTGGGGATCAGCCCCCTGCTCCACGCTTGAACTGGAATGACGCCTCTGCAACTTGTGTGGGCCCTGCTTCTCCTAGCATTCCAGATCAACCACCTGCAGTCTCAATTTTCGTCCAGCCTGTGTTCAGTCTTGGGTATCATGAGTAAATACCAGGGTAGCTTCCTACAACAACAGCTTACTCTGAGTGTGTCAACTGATTGTCTTGTTGTTTCGTTTCCTTTTCGAACTGAGCCCTCTGGCTCCGGATTACAAATATTGTGTACTGTGCATGTTGTGTTTTCCATCACAGGGCCCCAACCAGCTGCAACCCCGGGCAACTGTCCTGGCTAGCCCATCTCTTCTCTACCTGGGTACCCAGAGGTGGACTGTGTGGGGGGACTCAAAGCGCATGCATATCTGCTTGATTGATATAACCTTTAAGCTAATTAACCTGATTTTGCTCCTCCCTTGTTCAAGTCCCCTGAATAAATCAGATCTAACTTTTTCTGCATGTAATCTGACTGTGGTTCCAGTTTGTGCTCAAAGTACTGTATTGGTGCTATTTGCTGTGTGTAACCTTGTTTTACAGGGGGTCCCCAGGGTCGAGCCAGAGGAACCAGCCCTGGTGGCAAGTGCAAACAGTGTGGGTACCTGTGTGGTGTACCAGGGGTATTGTGAAAGTGATTATTGTACAGTGTTCAGGCCACTAGAGGGGAAAGAGGGGCGTTACAGTGTCTCGGAGGGCTGTGCCCAGGTTAGCTTGTCCACTATCAACCCTAACCTCCAGATGGAGGCACCCGTTTCAGAACTCAGTCCCCTTAACCTGCTACTAGCCAAGCAGGCAGGGGTAGTAGCCCTTGGGATAGCGCCACCTAGGGGTTACATCTGCAATGTCACTTATAAAGACATTAAAGAGGACCGGCCCCAGTACTGAACACTGCGGTACCCCGCTAGTAACCCCCCTTTCTTCAAAGTGGACTCTGTTTACTATTACCCTCTGCATCCTGTTGTCCAGTCAATTTTTTACCCAGGCTACCACCCTGGGACCCACTCCCAGGCTGGCTAACCTGTTTATTAAACTTTTGTGTGGGACTGTGTCAGATGCCTTGCTAAAGTCTAGGTAGGCCACGTCCACAGCCCCTCCATGGTCTGCTACTTTGGTCACCCAGTCAAAGAAATGTGTTAGATTCGTCTGACATGACCTTCCCGCTGTGAATCCATGCTGCCTTGGGTCCTGTGCCCCGCTGGCCTTTAGGTACTCAACAATTCTTTCTTTCAGAAGTGATTCCATCATTTTCCCTACCTCTGAGGGCAAACTAACAGGTCTGTAGTTTCCTGCTTCTGTCTTGCTCCTACTTTTGTGAAGGGGAATCACATCTGCCCTCCTCCAGTCCTCGGGTACCACACCATCCACCCATGATTTGTTAAAAAGGATAGTCAGTGGTGTCATTAGTTCTCCCCTTAGTTATTTATATATATATATATATAAATATACACATTTTCTATTTTTCTACTTTCTCCCTACCCCCAGGCCTGGCGTACACATGCGTGGGCGCACGCCGCCGCCAGGATCCAGTGGCCCTTCCACCTCCCTGACTTTTGTCACCGCCCATACCACCCACGCTACCACTGGACTGCACCTGTGGGACCAGGACTACGACGGGAGGGCATCTACCCCTTTGGAGGGAGAGCCATGACTGCCCCACCCAGCCCCCGAGCCAGTACCCCGGCAACCTGAGGTTGTTCCAGAACTCGGTTCACCAGCGTAGCATGAGGTAAGGTGTCAGCACCTCAGCCCTCTGTGCTACCGGGCCAGTACCCCTTAGTCCTTTTAGAATTCTGGGGTGAATCCCATTAGGCCCCATTGTCTTGTCCACCTTGGGTTTTAGGAGTTCTTTCAGGACCCTTTCTTCAGTGAATGGACTGGTATCAACCCTCCTATCCAGAGTGTTTCTATTGTTTGGTTTAGGTACGTCCCCCTCCTCTTCTTTTGTGAATACTGAACAAAAGTATTCATTCAGTATCTCTGCCTTTTCACTGTCACCCTCTGCCCCACCTCCCCTTTATTAAGCCTCACTACCCCTTCCTTGGTCTATCCCCCTTCTTAATCGAGTTGGCTATCTTTTCCTCGGTTTGGGCCTTTGCTATTCTGACTGCCTTCCTCACTTCCTTCTGTTTCAATTGATACAGTTCTCTGTCCTGCTCCTTCTGTGAGTTCTTATACTTCCTGAATACTATCTTTTTCTCCCTAACCTTCCCCACCACCTCTTTTGAGATCCATAGTGTTTTTTCCTTCATTTTGTTTTGTTTATTTGCTTCACACAAAGGCCTGTTGCCTCTGTGATGGCAGTTTTGATTTTTCCCCATTGTTCTTCCACCCCTCCTTCTTGCCCTTTTGCTAGTGCATGCCTTAGGCACTCTCCCATTCTGCCAAAGTCAGCTCTCCGAAAGTCAAGCACCCTTGCTTTTGTATGGCTTGACTCTATGGCTGTGTTTATCGTGAACCACACTGTCTGGTGGTCGCTTGTTCCCAGATGGCTACCCACTTCTAAATCCGAGATACTCTCTCCATCCCTGTTTGAGAGTACCAGATCTAAGACTGCTCCCCCCCCAGTAGGTTCCAACACTAGCTGCCTGAGGCATGCCCCCTGTAGGGCATCAAGAATGACACTGCTCTTGGATGTAGCTGCAGCAAATGTGCTCCAGTTAACATCTGGCATATCCAGGTCCCTCATCAACAATATAGCCTCTTTTTCTGCCATTCTAAGGATGCCTCCTATCATTTTCTTGTCCATTTCCTCCCCCCTGAGACAGCGGTTTGTATACAACACCCATGCGGATCGTGGTGTCGTTTCCTGTCTCCAAGGTGACCCACAGTGCCTCCTCTCCTCCCTGTTTACCCTTTAGTTACATTGCTTTGATCCCTTCCCTTATGTAGAGAGCTACAAGTCCTCTTCCTCTTTTACCCTCCCTGTCCGTCCTGTAGATTGTGTGCCTTGTTATGTTGACATTCCAGTCATGGTTCTCTGTGTACCATGTTTCTGTGACTGACACGATATCCAGGCATCCCTCTTCCATTAAGGCCATTAGTTCAGGAAACTTGTTACCCAGACTGTGGGCATTGGTACTCATCACCCTCCATTATTTGATGGCCTTACCCCTTTTAGCCCCATCCCTGTACTTACTGCCTTTGCCTTTTTCTCCATGTACCCCTGCCCCCTATTGACCTCTCTACCTTGGTGTTAACCTCACTAACTACCCTGTTTTGTGGGGGGAGGCTGGGAATTCCCTACTCCTTTTCAGTGCCTCCGCCTTGGCTAGTTTAAAATCTTGCCAATGAAGCATTTAAACCTATCACCTGGCATCCTGGTTCCCCTCCCAGACAGATGCAGACCATCGCACCAGTATAGGCCTGTATCCCTCCAGGTGGGCCCCCATTCCTCAATGAAGCCAAAGCCCTGTGCACTGCACCAGTTTTTCAACCATTGATTAGATCCCATGGTGCGCACCACCCTAGCTTCACCCATGCCATACACAGGCAGCACCTCCAAGAAGGTTACCATGTATGCTGCTTGTCTAAGGCCCCTCCCCATCTGCACAGACTCCTCCTGCACAGCTGTCATCCCATTCCCAGCTAGGTCATTTGCCCCTAGGTGGACAATGACATCCAGCTCCTCTCCTGTGCAGCTGTTCCCACAATCCTGAGGATTCACTTCCTGTCCCTCCAGACCATGGTACCGGGCAGGCAGCTCACCTCCCTCTCCCTTCCCTCCTCCAGTTCTGCTCCCCTATCATCCTATCTATCCCCCTAATCACCGATTCCCCGACCACTAGGACCTTTCTGTTACTCTTGCTCCTCTTGGGTGCCAACATGATGTCCTGCCCTTTCCCCTCAAATGACCCGGAGTCAGGAGCCTCAACCTCCTCCAGGGATGAGCAGCAGTTTGCCATCCAGATGGTACTGGGCCAGACAACCTCGTTATGGCTGCCCCCCTCTCACACCCTGCCACCCTCCACTCCTCTGGATCAGGGGGCTCTGGTGCGTATTGGTGATACTACAGCAAATCGAATATTAAATAGAATACCATTTTAAACAAATGTCCTTTTTTTATAAATGAAAATTCAAACCAGCTGTTTCAGTAGCTAGTCAGTTGTTTGTCAAAACTGCCATTTTGCCAAAACCATGTTGGTCAGAATACCAAACTTGCCAAGTCACTATGTACATAAAAACCAAAAAGGAAAAGGCATTAACTATCTAGTTGTCAGCATTATTAAAACAATGAATCTGAAGTCAGATTCAGCTGTGTTTTCAAAGCGAAAGTAACAGGACATTAAAACTACTCAATATGTATGTGTGTGTGGGGGGGGGGCTTTTGAACTGTCCACTTGGCGATCTGTAGCAGGACTGGTATTACTAAAAAACATTTTGTGCGTACATTTATATACTGTATTAAAAAAAGAATAATAAATTAAACAAGACAGAAAAAACAGGCTGCCGGCATCCTCTGCATGTCAAGGAAGCACGAGACTGCAGATCTGGACTTTTACGAGCTGATCTAAAAATAATGTCACTTCTTGAATGACGTAAATCATAACCGCTGTCAGATGAGCACAGAGAAAAAATGTCAAGCAGCTGATACAAAAGTAGCATTATCACAATGCATCTGACGTTGCATTTATTTGAAAAATCAGTGAGAAACCTTCACACACTCGGTTGTGTTACTTGATGGTTTTGTAACAATGGGGGTAACAGGAGTGAGTAATCTGAAAAAAACAAGCATTTGTCAATGCCGAATGTTTGCTTGCTGGCATTGGCAGTGGTAGTGTAGAAGTTACAGAGCTGCGTAATAGGAATGGCAGTGAAGTATTGAACTGAAGCCAACCCCACCACCACCCTGCAGAGAGTGACAGGCATTGGGGTGTGCCTTTGGGTCATTAGGCATAACGGCCACACCATTTCACCACACCCCACCCTGCAGACACTGACAAGTGTCACGGTGTGCCTTGAAGGTCTTTGGCCTCATGCGCACCCCATTCCATCAGGAAATATGGTGAGATGGGTGCGGTATAGGAGAATGGGGTGAACTTTGGGGCCGAAGAGTCCAAGGCATACCTCGATGCCTCTCACTGGCTGCAGGATGTGGAATGGTATGAGCATTACAGGCAAGAATCCCAAGTCACACCCCTGATGCCTGTCATTCTCTACAGGATGGGGCGTTATGGTTGGAAACCCTAATACCTCAGGTATTCATTGGTATTTTCACTCCAAATTTTCCACATGGTTTTTTTGTGACCCCCACCTCATGAACAGTGGCAATATCAGTTTGTTAGCTGAAAGCTGCTTATGCTAGCGACTACAGCATTTAGCACCACAGGTGCAAAAACATTCGAACAGGATGTGAAAATGAAAGCTGTACTGTTCATGGGGAGGTGTAAAGAACGGCAATGTTGCAATTCTGCAGTAAAAATATTAAAAATACTGGTGAAGTCACGAGCGTGCATAGAAACTGAGCAATGCACACCCGTAATGTAATTAGTTTGGAGATTTTTTACGGCAGATTGTCAACACAGGCATTTTGGGACCTCCGATCATGAACAGTGTCACTGTGATTTTCTTTATCTGTCCTGAACAATGATTTCCCACAGTGACCACGCATCTCTGCGCTGGAAGTGTGAAAACACATTTTGGCCATGTTGTGAAAAATGACAGCTGTACTGTTCATAAGGAAGTGTGGAAAAATGCCACTGGTGAAAATCTGGAGTGAAAATATTACAAAGTCATGAACTTACAAGGGTGCGTGGAAACTGTGCAATGCTCACTCATAACACAGTCATTTATGGACTTTTGTCACCAAAGTTTCAACATCGCCATTTTAAGACCTCTGCTCATGAACAGTGTAACTGTGATTTTCTTAATCTGTCCCAAACGTTGCTTTCGCACACCGACTGCACCATTGTGCGCTACATGTGCGGAAACATATTTTGGGCGACATGTGAAAAATGGCAGCTGTACTGTTCATAAGGAAGTGTAATAAAATGGCAATGTTGAAAATCTGGAGTGAAAATATAGAAAATTTGCAAACTTACAATGTCGTAGAACTGCATAGCATGCGCTTCAAAAGTCATTTTTAGGAATTTTTTCACCAAATTTTCAACATAGCCATTTTAAGACCTCTGCTCATGAACAGTGTCACTGTGATTTTCTTAATGTGTCCCATACATTGATTTCGCACACCGACTGCGCCATTGTGCACTACATGGGCAGAAACACGTTTTGGGCAAGATGTGAAAAATGACAGCTGTACCGGTCATAAGGAAGTGTAATAAAATGGCAGTGTTGAAAATCTGGAGTGAAAATATTGAAAATTTGCAAACTTACGAGCGTGTGTAGGAACTGCGCAATGTGTGCTCGTAAAACAGTCATTTTTAGGAATTTTTCCACCAAATTTTCAACATAGGCTTTTTGGGAGCCCACCATATGAACAGTGGCAGTGTCGTTTCATTACTCAGTCCCGAAAGGTGATTTCACACAGTGACTACGAAATCACCCTTCGGGCCTGATTAATACCATGACAGTGAGAGCATTCATGAGAAGGGGTCCCAAAAACCCCATGTTGAAAATTTGGTGCAAAAATTCCAAAAAATGCCTGAGATATGCAGCAAAGTTGAAAAAACCCTATCTATCCCATTATACAGTTTACCGGCTTTTCCTCAGTTCACGGTCGGTTTTGAAGAGTGTAGACGTGTTCCCGGTCCACCAAAGATCGTCGCGACGGAGTCCAGAGATAAGTATGGGGTGAGGGGTGTGGGGAGGCAGGGTGCACAGTGGGTGGGCGCGGTGGGAGCAGAGACAGCGAGGACCGTTTTGAGTTTCAGGTGTTTTTTTTAAATAGCGGCGGCGGGGCGTTTGCCACACTGGGGTGGGCTCCCAGCGTGGCACAAGAGATAGCTGGTTGAGGGCGTGGAGCGGCGGGGACTGGGCACCTTCTCGGCGATAACATCTGTTGCCGCGCTGGGGTGGGCTCCCAGCGTGGCACCCTGTACTCGGGGGGCCAGTGCAGCCAGCAGGGGATTAGGCTCCCCGTTGGCTATACGATGTACAGCCACGCTGGGGTGGGCACTTAGTAGCATATGAGTCTGTTTTTGGGGGTGCAGCACAGCTGATGGGGATTGGGCACCTCCGTCGGCTATACGATGTGTAGCCACGCTGGGTGTGCACCTGGTGTCAGCATATGGAACTCTGTTTTTGGAGGCACAGCACAGCCCGGCGGTTGTGCACCCCATCATTTATACAGTGTGTGCGTGGAGGTGAGCACACAGTATGCGTCTTGGCGTGTGTGTGTGTAGGGGGAGTGCGCATGAGCAGGCGATATGTTATCACTGCTCAGTGAAGCGTAGCTCCCCCTTTCAACTGTACTCCACTGCATTTTGTACTGCTGTCATAGACAGCTCCAGCAGGCACTGGAGAACTGTGGCCGTGCCTGCAAACACACTGACTGAATGGAAGAGGGTTGCCACACCTCCGAAAACTTGGATGATGGCACTATGTTTCTTGCATGTGCGTGCAAGCAAACATAAAAATGGAAGAATCATTGCCATTGATCTTTAAGTAGAGGGAGGTGGGTGGAGAGAAAACCAAGAAAACAAATTACCTTTGGAGGCAGGAGGACAGATGGGCCTGCCTTTACCCACATCTGTTGGGCACTTGAAAGAGTGGCCCTTCAATTGTCCATGGCTTTGTGATCCTGTAATCCAACCTGGAATATGCTGAAAGAGGTGCATTTAAGAATTGGTAAGCTGGTGGGCAAGGAGTCATGGCTGAAGGAGGTACCGCAGCAACCTGGAGGAGACTCTGGATGGGAACTGGGCATTGAAGCATGAAGTGATAAGCATGATGTTGATGAACAAGGTCAATCAGAAAAAAGCTTCGATCCGCTATTCCCCATTCCTGATGTCCTCCCAGGTCTAGGTAGAAGTCACACAAGTCCTGTTCTAAGTATTCCCCAGCATCTTGTGGCCCCCATCCTTCTCCTCTACCTGTGGCATTGTGCAAGATGCAGGTCCTGCAGCGCAGCACTCAAATTAAACCAAAGAGGTGGTTGCACTGGGAGGCAGAAAAGACTGCCCAAGAGCAGGTATTGTGGGGTTACCATGTGTGGGTGGTGGTAGGAGGGGTGCCAGAGAAGTGGGGGGTTGGTGGTAGGAGGGGGCAGCTAAATCTGTGGAGTGGAGTGGGGGGCATGTTATAGGGGCAGAGAGGAGGAACAGTGGATCTCTCAGAAAATAGTGGGCTGGGTAGTTGGTAATGGGTTGAAGGATGGGCAGGAGATGCTTCTAGATAGCAAGCTATGGGGCAGCATGGACGGGGAACTGAATGGCAAAGGTGGGGGCTGAGGAACTGGTACTGGGGAGGGGGAAAAAAAAAAGCTGGGCCGGGGATGTGTGAGGGGACAAAGGTCAAGGGGTATACAAGGGGCGCAAAGAACAGTTCACAGTGGAAGGATGGGGCCCAGGTAATATACAATATGTGTCAGTAGCTGATGCTGGGTCAGTAGCTGACACTAAGGACCCTGCAATATGAGCAGACTCAATAGACCAAATAGCCTTATTCTGCTGGCTTCATCGCCTGTCCATTTGTGTTTATATCCATAGCCTTTGTCAGGTTACATGCATAAGGAGCCATTTTGGCTCAGACCAGTCATTGTTTGACTGGAAAGTACCGCCAGTAAATTGTATGAACTTTGGCACTATGGAATGGAAAACTGCAAGTCGTGAAAACCTCCAAGAACTAGTGTTGTGTGATTGTTTACACTTGCAAAATGGGGTAAAACTGCTGAGTTCACATTTGTATAATTTTCACAAAACTGTTTTATAATTTGTCGTAAGTTTGCCAGTGCTCTTTTATTCAGATAGCACGTTTCCCCAAATTGCACGTTTAAAAATGTGAGTTCTAAAATAACGTGCAATTTCAGTAAATAGTGTCATTTTTTCCAAACTGCATTTTTCAAAATATGATTTTTTTTATGGCTGTGGGCAGAGCCTACAGCCATCTTACTATCTGTAGCTGGAAAATGGAGTATCGTGGAACGCATGTTTTGGACTTTTCAATGTATCCTTCCATGCCAACTGCAATAAAATACTCCCTTCTTTCTGTTAAGAATGTTGGAGACATAACTCCAAGCTGCTTATCAGATGCCGTTAGGAAACTGAAACAGCTTGTTAAATATTGGTTGCCTATTAAACTGGAGATTTGTTTACCCCCTTCAGAATGCAACAACTTGCACATTTAAATACTTTGCATTTAAAGAGCTTCTTGCTACTAGTTTCACTTGGGAATGTATTGTCTTTCAAGAAAGATTCATACCTCATAAATGTCACCCTTTCCCAGCAAATCTATAATTTACACTGTTTTTTAACCTCTAAAGACACTATCTGATAAGCACTGTCTCAGACATATAACAAGTCTTCAGTGAACTACCCAGACTAAATATGTAACAATCAGCAGGCATTTTCTACTATGCTTTTTAGGAAAAAAATATATTTAGCTACAGCATGCACTCACACGCACTCCGTACACACCACCCTCATGGCCACAACATTCAAAATAAATACTGCATTCTAATATGTTGTAAAACAATAAAGAAACTGTTTATGTCAGTGAACATAGTGAAGTTCAGTTTACAGTAGATTTCCTTTAAATATTTCTTATCCTTTATTTTGTATGCTGGATACACACACACACACACACACACACACACACACACACACACACACACATATATACATACACACACACACACACACACCACACACACACACACACACACACACACACACACACACAATCTGTACACACCATCCTCATGGCCACAACATTCAAAATAAATACTGCATTCTAATAAAGAAACTGTTTGTGCCAATGAACACATTGAAATTCAGTTTAGAATAGATTTCCATTAAATATTTCTTAGCCTATATTTTGCATCCTGGGTAGAGCAGGGGAGATTTCATATTGGATTTCATACTGGAAAATAGGAAAGTCGAGAAGGCAAAGCCCATATGGACTTTCCCCACTATTCAGTGGCGGTAACTGGAGTTACCAACTTGAGATGCTACATCTCATTGTCATAGGGATATTCATTTACATGTTTTTGCACTGTATTTACGCAGGCTGTCCCAGATTAGATGCAATATCTTGTTTTCGGTGGGGTCATGATTTTATCATTTTTATAATGTATTATTTATTCAGGGTAGCCTAGTCCAGGGGCACCATATTCAAAGGGGATGTGCAGTGCATCCTAGCAGAAAATGGAAATGTTCTGCGTAACTCCAACAATGCACCTCAGCGTGATATTCAAACGTGCGGGATGCTCCGGCCACAAGGGAATGGGCCAGGGTGCACACAGATAGTATGCCGTGCAAGTCGAGGGTACATTCCAATGCATACTCAATGGGAATGTGCCCCATGCAGTCCAGAGCAGTGCGGCCCACAGTTAGGCTATGAATAGCTGGCCTAACCCAGCCAGCCACCCACAGGCAGGCTGTGGAAGTACATCCAGGTGACCAGCAGCCTGGCAGTCCAGGTGGACTAGAGGTACCCCCTCCCATCCCCGATCGATCTAACTCCATCCCCAAAGAGTTCCATAGTGTAGGCCCCACCGGGCCCAGTCACACCAGAGGAAACCACAGTCCATATCCATAACATAGGGGAGCCCCACCCACTGCCTCAGTACATAGACACCCCCACTCCCCCCATACCTGACCTGTTGTAGAGACTGGCACTGCCCTCCACACCCTGCCATGGCCGACGCCAACTGCACTGGACCCAGGCCAGGGACCTGCACTCCAGAATGATCCAAGTGGCTGTACCATGCACTGGGGCACTACGCAAGCTGTGGACCCAGCAGTGTATGCAGCCATGTGCATGTCCCTGGCAAACCGTAAGAGGGAATTGACATACCTCCAATGCATGCCTTGTCGATGCTGTATCTTCCTGCTGTCACACACTGCTGCAGGCCCATACTCTCTCCCATTCCCCTGTGTAACATGCCATCCTTCAGACTGCTGAGGTATCCTGGGTGCCATGGGGTGCGGTATCCTGCAATGCCATTTGCAGTGTACACTCCAGGCTATGGATAGTACATCAGCGGTTCCCCGATTGTACAAACAAATGGGAGGTCGGCTGTAACATGCCTGTTTCCGGGACCTGTGTGAGTGGGTACAGCATCGGCTGTCACCCACACTGAGCAGTGCAATGGCACCGAGACGATGGATCCGCATGCAAGCACCTGAGGTGTATGGCCATTAGGTGTTATCACCCGCACACAGCTCGTGCCTGTGTATGACACATTCCAGCATCCTACTGCCAGTGCTCTGCCACCCGAAAATAAGATGCCATTTGTTCTGTGAACTATCCAGGCTAAATATATAGCAATTAGCAGGCCTATTCTAGGAAAATACATTGTAAAAATATATAAAAGGAAGACCACATTGAAACTACCTCTCAGCAGATCTGCATTGTGCAAATTTGTTAGAAATAATGGGTAAAAGCATCCCAAAAGCTCTCCACAGCCATATCGGCTCTGACCAGAGTTTCTTTAAAAAGGTGTATTTTCAACCAAAGTTGCCCATTTTAAACAAACAGTTCTAGTCCTGGTTCATGAAATTCTGCAAAACTATGTAAAATTGGTGCAAAAGTGCACAAAATCTTTTTTGAAAATTTCATCCAGAGCTAGGAACTTAAGGTCGAGGGAGACATATTTTTTCCAGGCATATTGATTCTGCTATGAGATATATTCTTTGTAACCATCTGTTTGTTCCTCAATTAATTAAATACTGTATCCAGTAATTTAATTTCCCAGGTCAAGCTGATCCAGCACGCCCCTCTTCCTCCGCTTCCTTCGTGAGCCTGTACCATAGGTATACCATTTTCTGGGTGACAAAAGGCTTCCTCATGTTACCCCTAATACTATCCTAACTTTTAAGCACAGAGTATGTCCTCCAGTGCTACTGCCCTGAACAAACTGAAAACATTCTCCAGCATCCATCTTCCCCCATCCCTTTAAATGTTACAAATTGAAATTGTATCTCTACTTAGCCTTCTTTTTTCCGTGGAAGTTATACCTAGCTCTAAAGTTCACCAGAGGTTACCATCTCCATTCCGTTATTCAACTTAGTTACTCACTGCTGCACTCTTTTCATTGCTGCAATAAGTTGATAGGGCTTCTGCAGGGTCCCTCTTCATGGCATAATAGACTTTAAGTGTGAGGTTTGGGTCAGGGATGCTGAGCAGTTCTGGCTGCCCATAATTCACAAGAGTCATCTCTTGTACTATAGCAGACACCCCGCGGAGGCCCTATTAACTTATTATAATTCGCACGAGTCAGCTAGAATGATTTATAGTAAGTTTTAAGATTGGCAGGTAGTGGCAGGGGAAATTGCCGAAATGGGGAGGCTCAATTTCCAAGTACAGGACAGACTGGAAACATGCAGACCAGCAAGCCTCACATCAATTGTGAGGAAACTCATGGAGATGATCCTAAAAGAGAGGCTGGTGAGCTTTGTGGAGACCAATGGTCTCCAGGACGGTCAGCGGCATGGGTTTGTCTTGGGAAGATCCTGCCAAACAAATCTGATTGAGGTTTACAACTGGGTGACAAAGGAACTGGACAAAGGCCATGCAGTGGATGTCCTGTATTTGGACTTCAACAAGGCCTTTGATTCTGTGCCGCATGGGAGGCTGGGGGGGGGGAGCTGGAATATATAGGGGTGGGAACACAGATGGTAAGTTGGATCACCAATTGGCTGAAGGGAAGGCAACAAAGGGTGGTGGTTAAGGCAGGAGCTCTCATCACCAAGGGATGTGATGAGCGGGGTGCCTCATGGATCAGTATTGTTACTGGTGTTGTTTGGGATATTCATAGCGGATATCTTCCACAGGGTCCGGAGTAAGATCAGTCTCTTTGCTGATGACACAAACATGGTTGCCATGGAAGATGACATTGAAGGGTGGAAGGGGCTGCAGGAGGACCTAACCAAACTATAGGAGTGGTTGTATTCATGGCAGATGGGGTTTAACACCTGAAAGTGCAAGGTCTTGCACTTCGGGGCTAACAACCAGGGGAGGTGCTATCAGCTGGGGGTGTACAGCTAGAATGCACTGAGGAGGAAAAAGATTTAGGGGTGCTTATAACGGGGAGTATGAACAACTCAGCTCAGTGCAGGAAGGCAGCAGCAAAAGCCATTGGGATGCTGGGGTGTATAGTGAGGGGAATCCCCTCCTGAAAAAGGGAGGTGGTCCTTCCCATCTACAGGTCGCTGGTCAGGCTGCACCTGGAATACTGTGTGCAGTTCTGGTGCTCATTCCTGAAGAAAGACATCAGATTGTTGAAAGATGTACAACGGAGGGCGATAAAGGTTCTCCAGGGATTAGAGGGATACTCCTATGAGGAGAGGCTGAGCGAGCTGAACTTGTATTCCCTGGAGGAGAGGAGGGATAGGGGGACATAATCAAAACCTTTAAATATTTAAAGGGGATTAACAAGGCTAGTAAAGAAGGGATTTTCCAGATTAGAAGGGGGAGGGTCACGAGAGGGTGCCAGATGAGATTGGAGGGGGCAAGATTCAGGAGGGATGTCAGGAGACATTATTTCACTGAGAGGGTGGTGAATAAGCGGAATACTGAGGTGGAGGTGGTAGCTTGTAGCACTGTAGATGGTTTTAAGAGGGGATGGGACAGAGTGAGAGGGAGGTTAATGAGGAGGGGTGGCAAGGGCGACTGCGATTTGAGGGGCTTGCTGCACAATCAAGCAGACTCAATAGACCATGAGGCTGTTTCTGCTGGTGTTTTTGTATGTTCGCATATCACAACATGGACTAGATGGGAACTATCCCAGGAGGAAGAGGAGTAAAAGGGGGACTGATGGAAAGAGCAACGTAATGGACAAGGGGCCGATGACATAAGAGAGACTTCCTGGTTTACTCAAAACACAGAGGATGTTGAGAAGAGGCTGCCTATTGTGGGTGGGGCAGGGGTATGCTACTGTTACATTTTAGAAGAATCTTCACTCATCCCCTTGATTTGTCAGAGATCCCTACTCCTTGTCTCCTCTTGGAGAGAGACTTGTTGACTGCAAAATAAGACTCCATGCCAGATGTTGTGTTAAATTGCATTTTTTTTTTTACTTTCTTTATCCTCCTACTCAGTGGCCCCTTAGACCTCTCTCCGATGAGGTCACTCAGAGCTGCCTTATCCCGCCTTGCCTGAGGACCTCCTGGTCTGGTCTTCTGTTTCCCAGGTACTTCCCTCCAACTCCTCCGACTAGCTCTGAGCCCCCAGGGGTGAATCATCATACTTTTCCGGTGATCTATCTACAATCTAGAAGGGTAGCTGGGGAGTGGAGGAGAGAGAGTGACCAGCCAGGATGGACCCAGCAGTGGGCAAGGGGGCAGTCCACTGGGCCCACCTTCGCCAGTCCGGGTGCCGTAGTGTGTCCACATTTTTTCGGTATTACTCTGTCGAACCAGATTGAGTAGTTTGGTAGTGACTTTCCACAAGTCCTCAGGAGAATTGCAACTGCGTCGAGTATGCCCATCTTCTCCATACATATAGCAGAACACCTTTTCTTTGTGCTCACTAGGGCGGTTCGGTCCTTCATGAAATTTGTAACGGTCGGAGGAGGGAGTTCTACTGTCCTCTTTTGGCTTGGGCTCAGGCTTCCTTTCTCCACAGTTCTGTCAAGGGGCAGAGGTTTGGGTGACATGTATGAGGTCCCCCACTCGCAGTGCTCTCATTTCTTCTACCAGTTTGGATTCAGCTTGAGGTTCAGTGGCATGAGCAGGAGCCCCCACACCCATGGGTGGAGCCTCACTGCCAGTCTCCGTCTTAGGAGGACAAAAGTTAGTTTCTGGCCACTTCAGCCGCGGCTTGTTGGCTGGCTCGAATCTGTTTTAGCTCTCTCAGCAGCTCTTGGACCTGCTGTGTCTCAAGGGCTTCCTCTTTCTCATCAGGTCGGTCTGGGGTCAGGGTAGTGCGTACAACCTTAGCATATGGTTCCCAACCATCCTCACCCTCCCGGATCTCCTTCATCAGCAAACAGTGTTCGGGAGGATTAGCTTTTTTGTCCTGAAACTTCAATTTTAACGTAAGTGCACTTGAATAACGGGCAGATTTGAGGATGTGCTCCAGCCTGGCTTGGTTCAGTTCACTTGCTGGGACACCCCCTTTTCTATGTGATCTCTGCAGGGCCCACTCAATTAGGGTGACAAAAGCAGACAACTTTTCATTTTTCCACTGTTTAGCAGACTTGAACTTCTACATCAAATTCTCCCCAGATTCAGTGCTACCAAACACCCTTTCTAAAGCAGATAGGTATTCAGCTGTAGTGGCCTCTGGGTTTGTGGAACGAAGAAACTGAATAGCTCCCAGTGCAGGGCCCCTCAAACTTTCCGTAAGTCTCTTGCGCTTCTCCCCCCTCAGAGCACTGCCACTCTTGGACCAGGGGAGTAGCATAGTCCATCCAAAATTCCAAATCAGCCTCCCCCACTAGCACAGAAACTACCCCGGAGAACAACCCGAGCCTGCGATAGGAGCCCAGGTGTACAGAGGGGATCACAATGGGGGACATTACAATAGGGGATGCCTTGGGGGTGGACAGAGAGGCCGGAGGAGATTGTAATGGAGTGGTCTCCTCCTTGAATCCTCCAAGGCCTGTTGTAAGTCCTTAACTGACTGCCCTTCAGCAGCTAGGAGCCTCAATAGTTTGTCCTTAAACCCCTCTGCCCTCAGAGACCCCCAAGGGGAAGACGGGTCACTGTGTTAATGAATAACTCGCCACCTCTTCTGGGATCCTTCTGGCATGATGACAGGGGGTACTAACTTGGGGTCTATGGGGAAGCTGCAAAATAGGAGGACCACCAAAGTCTCAGCAAATAGATCTGAGTCCCTCCCCTGTACTTCAACCTTTCCCAGACACTTAACTTTCCCCACCATTTCTTCAATAGTTTCATTAGTGGTCCCCGTAGGGATATCAAGTAATAACATTATGTGTCGGGGGTCTACCCCTTCAGCTTCACTCCACCCAATCATGTGGTGCACGACCAGCTTGTGGGGGGAAATTTTCCATTTGGGGTGTAGTAAACGCCTCCATTTCAAATCCTGTCCCAATTTTGCACTTGGCTGCAATTTTAACTTTTGACCACTAGGGGACACTAATCCCAGAAGTGCCTCCAAGATGTAACCCCCTAGGTGGTGCTATTCTAAGGGCTACTACCCCTGCCTGTATGGGCAATACACAGATTGAGGGTCCTGAGTTCGGTAGACAGGTGCCTCCACCCAGAGGAATGGTATTGGGGTACCCTAACTGCTCTGGTATAGCCCTCTGGGATGCTATGACCACCCACCAACCCTGCTAGTGGCCTGAGAAATAACACAGTGGTACATTCACATTCAGTAGATAGCAGTAATAATATGCTCACACCCTTATCACTTTCCACCAGGGCTGGGTCTGCTGCAGCTGCCCTGGAGACCCCCTGGAAAATAAGATCAACAATGTAGCAATACAATCTTACCACTGTAACCCAACTCATAATATACATACTAGCCAGGTTAAAACATGAAACAAGACAATCAGATTTATCTAGGGGCAATGAACAAGGGAGGGGCGTGAATCTAGCAGAATGATCTGCAATCTGATTTATGGCAGTATTGTTTGGCATGCACCGTAAGTCCCAGTTAGACAGTTCAACAACCCTGTGTACCCAGTATGTCATGCATGCTAGCCTGAAGCATTGCCCAGGGTGGCCGGCGTTGCAGGTGTTTTTGGGGCCCTTAAGAAAGGAAAAACAGTTAAACATGCACAGAACCCAATTATTTGTAATCCGAGCCAGATGGCTCAGTTCATTGCAATAACCCAGTGAAAGAAACAGTTAGTTGGTACCACAGTGATTTTTGCTTTGGTTGTGGGGAGCTATCCCAGTTTGTACTCGCGCTACCAGGACCAGGATGCTGGACAGGCGGGATGTAGACCTTGTTGTGATGATCTGAGAGGCCTGGGGAAGTAGGGCAAACACGGCTCACCTCCAGGTGGTCACTGCCTGCTTGCTGGTGTTGGACAGGGGGCCGAATCCCCAAGCTGGTCTTTTGCCAAGATGGTCTCTGAAGCGGGAGTAGCGGCCTAGGCCGAGATGACAGGGCCCAGGCAGGGTGAACAGTTCTGCAAAGTTCGTGATCTTCTGCTGGTGAAGCCTCCAGTTGGGGTAACAGATTCTGCCGTGGGGAACCAAATTGCGACCCACGAAACACATTCAGCACATTTAAATCACTAATTTTTCTAAACAACAGTTCAGATACAGTCCGGTTGCAAATGGCAGCTTCACTGCGCAAGCCTTTCAATCTGAGCAAAGTCCTCTCACAAGCTGGGCCGATCGCTTTGGGAGCAAGTCTTCAGTCCTATCAATAACAAACTTTTTCTTTCTTCTGCCGCAGTTCCAATGCTGGAAATCAGAACAGATCTGACTTCTGCAATAGGCAGTTCAGATGCAGGAGAAACATGGCAGGAAGGCCAGCAAAGCCTCTCCCCACTGATTCCCCTATGCTCCTTCTGGGAGCAGCTGCTCGAAAGCTCGAACTGTTCGCTCTTCAGCCTCCAACTCTAACTGATCCACTGCTTCAGGCAGTTCTGGGGGGTTCGATTGGTCCAAATACTGGCAGTCCAGAACCTAACATGGTGACTCTCATCCAAATGTTTGTGCTGCAATAAAAGCAGGTTAGACAAACTTCTCTATCTTTACTATAATAACGAATAAACAGTAAATAATCACAGTTCCTATGAAAGCTCCCTCTGCACAAGTAGCTGGTGTCACTGGGGAAAGAAGAGAAGAAGGGGGGGCGGTGGGGCAGAGATGAAGTGATAGAGGTGGATAGGGTGAGGACAGGGCTGCTAGCATTGAAGGTGGACAGATACCCAGGCCCGGACAGCATACAGCCAAGAGTGCTGAGAGAGCTGGTGCAGGAGCTTGCAGATCCACTGGCAGGCCTGTTCAATAGTTTACTGGAGTCAGGTGTGGTACCACAGGACTGGAGAATGGCACATATGATGCCCCTGCATAAAAGTGGCCCCAAGGACGACCCAGGGAATTACAAACCGGTAAGTCTGACCTCAGTAGTGTGCAAACTCATGGAGACCATACTTAAGGAAAAGTTGGTAGAGTGTCTAGATGAGTATGGTCTCCAGGATGTGAAGCAGCATGGGTTTATGGGAGGGAGGCTGTGTCAAATGAGTCTGTTTGACTTCTTTGACAGGATCACCAAAATAGTGGACAGGGCCAAGAGGTGGACATTCTTTACCTGGAGTTCAGCAAGGCCTTTGACTCTGTACCCCACAAGAGGTTGATCAGGAAGATGGCGGATCTCGGGGTAGGGTGAAGTTGACCAGATGGGTGGAAAATGGACTGAGGGGCAGGACCCAGAGAGTGGTGGTGGGGTTGAGCTATCTAGCACCAGGGAGGTCACCAGTGGGGTCCTGCAGGGCTCGGTTCTAGGATCAGTGCTGTTCAATGTCTTTGTAACCACCCTCTGGGGGCGTACCTGTGATTGCCCCTGTTTGTCCCCAGTTTTGATGGCATTCCTGGTCTCCGAACGTCTGTTCCCCTCACCAGCAGGCTGTTTTCTGCCCCTTCGGGGCATAATTCATGATTGCGAGCTGCTGGCTTGCCAAATTCGGCTGGCACTCACGTATGCGCCTGGAGCATTTTGATGAGCCAACTGCCATTGCAGTCTGAAGACAGGGAGTGTCCGTGGTCCGGGTGCCCCTCCTGGTCTGCTTGGGGACCGGAGACCTAAGGAGAATCAGGCAGAAGCCAGTGCATACACTGCTAGGGGAGTTTGAACAGGGGCCCACTTGGGGGGCTTATGAATATTAATGAGTAGTACCATTAATATTAATGAGGTTGCTGCCTGCTGCTTGGGGGGACAGAGTTTCAGCGGCAGCAACAGCTAAACCATGGGGATCCTCCTGGTGAGAGAGGGCTTGTTTAATAGAGGGCAGTTGGGGTTACAATCCGGTGGGGTGCCTGGATAGATCAGGGATTCTGTTGGGTTGCAACAGACACAGGAAGGGGAGGAACTGGATTAAAACTGTATGAACTCCATATGAACAAATGGGTGCTGAAATGTTTGTGACATTTAACTCGAGATTTGCAGCCAATGAGTGATCTAGGCACCCAAACTGGACACAAAGGGACTCTTGGAAAAAGGAGGGTACTAATTCTGGTGCCTAGATCATGCCCCAGTAGGCAAGCAGGAAATATTGATCACTATGGTTGTTGATTATTGAAAGACTTCAACAGCCAATCAGAGTGCTGGATTTTCAGCTGAACCAGTGTGGACTTTCTGGGATTCCTTCAGTCTGTGACTGGGCTCTGTATGAGTCAGGACTGTGCTGTGAGAGTAGACATTGAGCTTCGGGGGTTTCTTCAGGCCCCCATTTGGAGATTTGCCTGTCAGCAGAAGTGGACTGGAAAGGGGAAAGAAGGAAGAAGGACTGTGCTGAGGTTCTGGTTCCCCAAGTACTTGCTGCTGGATTGATTGAGAAGGGGAAAGAGAGAAAGAGACTGGACTGTGATTCCTCAGGTATGGAAACGTTGCTTGCTATTAATGGGAGAGACTGAAAGCTGCAGAAACCCTGCACTGGAAAGTCAAACTTGCTGAGAGGGCTGTGTGGATTGTCAGAGTGCCAGTCAGGACTGAGAAGCCATTTACTCGAATGGGACTGTGAAAGAAATTCTGAAGGGGGTCTCTGGTCATCGGGGTGCTAGCCAGGAGCTGTGTGTGTCCTGAGTGAACTGATAAAAGTGGCGGAGAGCTGAGTCCTAGCTGCAGCTGAAGAAAATGTTGTGGACACAAGTTAACTGGACAGTGCGCATTGGTGTGCACGGGGCTGTTGTTTCTGGGTTTCCCCCTATTGTATTGCACCTACACCTATTGGATCAGAGGCTAGCACTCACTAAGATTGGCACTGGACTTTACTGGAGAAACTGCCTAAGAACTTTTCTTTGCTGAAAGCGTAGTGCAGGGACTGTAGGAGGACTCCCACCATTTGGGAGTCCTCACCCAGAGCCAGGGAGGGAACTTACTAACCCCTCCCAAGTGGGATTCACTGTCTCAGGGGGACTTGCTGGGGTGCTAGGGCACCTGTGGCCCGTCGGTGGAGCTGCGCTATGGAGCCATTCCTGGGTCTGGGCCTCCTGGGGCTGGTGTTGTCTTGCCACCGTGATCTGCAACAGGCCAGAAGCGGCTAAAGGTGACAAGCAGCCTACAATCAAGGTGACCAGTTGCAAGATCCTCGAGCAAGTTCTATCCAGTCAGAGGGATCCTGGCCAGCCTGTTTTTGTTACTGCACTAACCCAAGGAGCTCCATTTTCCCGAGTCCTGAGATCAACAAACTGTGAGTACCCAGGACCTGGTTCCTGGGAGGGGAGAGGGGAATTTGTCTGCTTTCAAAACTAAAGTTTCTACAATTTCCGGGCATCAACAGCCAGCCAGCACACGGCACTGATCAGGCTTACACCTAGCAGGTACCCCTAGGGACAGTACAGGAACACTGGTACCAGTGGGGGAGGGCTTGGCCTGTGGGCCCACATGTTGAAGTTGCCTATTTCACTAACCTTTTTTTTGCCTTCACAGCTACCTTATGTCCCGGTATCCCCTTCCTTTCTCCTTACCCCACGAATAAAGCTGTGAAATTGTTGTTTAAACCTGCTGTGTTAGTGAAATTCATTGCATGTGCTTACTACTGAGATATATGGTTTATGGTGGAACAAGGTATTGGGGGACACAGTGTACAGAGTGGTTGGTTGGAGAGGTGGGTAGGTACAGTATCCCAGGGGGCTGTGCCAAGAGGATATCTGGCCCACTAATACTTTACTGTGGGTGGAGGCACCATGTTATTATCATTATTTCAGGGAACAAACACCCAGTGGTCACTGTAGCAGGACCCAGGCCCCATGCCTGGTATCAGAGACAGCTGGCAAGGGGGGTTGTAGCCCACTGGCATACGGCACCAGGGCTACATCTTTATAAATTATATTGGCAATGGCATTAAGGGCAAAATTGCTTATTCACGGATGACGCCAAGCTCTGTAGAGGGTGAACACAGCAGAAGGGGTACAGGACCTAAAGGAGGATCTGGAAAAACTAGAGCGTTCATCCGGGATTTGACAGTGTGGCATGAATGCAAAGAAATGCAAAACTATGCACATTGGAGCCAAGAATCCCAGGACAGTGTGCAGGGGATGGGTCCAGGTATCTGCATCAGAGAAGGAGAAAGATCTGGGAGTGATGATTACTAGTGACCTGAAGCATACCATACAGTATAGGAAGGCAGTAGTAAAAGCAAATAAAATGTCGGGATGTATAGCCAGAGGGATCAGCAGCAGACAAGGGGAGGTACTACTACCCTTGAACAGGTCATTAGTGAGGCTGCACCTGGAGTACAGTGTACAGTACTGGTGCCCATACCTTAAAAAGGACATTAACCTGCTGGAGATGAGCATGATCAAGGGTCAGCAGTGTAGATCATATGAGGAGAGGATGGAGACCCTGGACATGACTCCCTGGAGGAGATAGAGAAGGGACACAACTGAGACCTTCAACTATTTGAGGGGGAATAAATAGCGTGGACATGGAGGGTCTCTTTAAGCTGAGTGGAAACTGAAACATGAGGGGACATAGTCTTAAATTGGGGTGGTTCGGGTGGGAAGCTAGGAGGCACTTCTTCATGGAGGGGGTGGTAGCGAGTAGTGAGTTGGAATCTGCTTCCAGAAGAGGTGGTTTAGTCAAAGAAGGTGGGAAGCTTCAAGAGAGGCTGAGAAAGAGTTACGGGGAAAGTAAGGGTTAATGGAAGGGTGGACGGAGGGAAGGGGTGAATTGGGGAATTGGAGTGAGGGAGCAAGGTCAGTAGCTTAAGCTGAGGACCCTGCAATATGTGCAGACTAGATGGACCAAATGGTCTTTTTATGCTAACTTCTTCGTATGCTCATATGTTCGTGCCTTCTTCTTGACTAGGGGCATAAGGCAGGGGTGTCCCCTGTCACCACTCCTGTTTACACTTTGCATTGAACCCTTTGCACAGGCAGTCTGCCAGAACCCAGACATTCAAGGTGTCACAGCAGGGGTAAGAGATCATAAGATCTCACTGTATACTGATGACTCCCTATTTTTTCTGGCTATCCCAGAGAAATCCATTCCACTCCTTTCAGAGAGCAGGAGCTATATGAGGACGTGTCAGGCTTCAAAATAAATTATGAAAAGTCAGAGGTGATAAAATTGGGAGGCACCTGTCCTAGGGCATTTTATTCCACCTTCCCTTTTAAGAGGGCGGGCACCACGTAACGTTGTCTGATATTGGAGAGATAGGGTTACCCCCAGTACCTCAGGGATTTTCAGCCAAAACTACAAAGAAGTTCTGGGTGCAATGCATGCTGATGTTGCCTAGTGGGACTTACTTCCCCTCAGCCTTGGGGACAGAACTGCTTCGATCAAAATAAATATTTTGCCGAGGTGTCTTTTTCCTTTTTCTGGAACTCTCCATGAGGATTCTGGAACACTTCTGGAAATGCTTCTAAAAGTGTTTGTTGCAGTTCACCTAGGCTGGGGGCATACATAGGCACAGCAGCCCCTTCCAGAGCCTCTCTCTACTCTTCCCCATGTACCCGTAATGCCTCACATCTGGGCTGAGAGATCCAGAATCTATGGATAAAGCACTCGCTCTGGATGCTTCAAAAGACCAAGGCCCTCACACATTCTCCTAATGGAATAGGTCCACTCCCCTCGACTTCACCCCGCCTCACACCAAGCCAGGCTTCCATAGACAGAATAGGCTGGCACTAACAAGGCATTGGCGCTTTGCCCTGGGAGGCAATTGTGTGGCTTCCTAGAATAACAACAGTTCAGGCTCCCTCAGCAAGATCACTTCCGCTACCTATACATGCGCCATTACCTAACAACAAAAGTTTTAGTCCCCAGGGTGGGCAGGGAATTGTCATCCCTCAAAAATGTTATGTATTGGGCAGCCATGCTATGGGGCACAGGGGTTACGATCTCCAGAGCCTTATCACACTCTCCATGGGGAAACCCATCCAGCGTTTGTACACCTCCCTAACCCATGGGAAAAGGGACTCACAGAAGGATATTTCTCAGGAGGTGTGAGCCAAACTGTGGAATCAGGGTGGAAGGTAATGGCCTTACCCAGCTGGAGAGAACTCAGATGAAAGTGCCTCACCAGATTTTTTCACACCCACACCATCATCGACCACTTCCAGAAGGGGGGATCCAACCTCTGTTGGAGAAAATGTGGGGATGTCGTATCCCACTTCCACATCTTCTGGGCCAGATCAATAATACAGGCTTTTTGTTTCAATTCTATTTGTATCTCCTCTGAGCACTGGAACTCTCTCAGGCTCCTAGCTCACCTGCCGTTCTACCGCCCACTGTGACCCCCACCTCCTCAAGGACATTACTTTCTCCCCGCAGGACCCCCAGGCCCCAAGGTCCGTGGGGAGATCAAAGGGGTGGAGGAAGGGGTCCAGTGTTGGGAGTGTGGCGGTTAGGCACTGTGGGGCCATCTCCTATCTGGGCTGGAAGGGGTTTTCTCCGTAGTGAGTTCCCCATGAGCTCCCTCCCCCCCCCCGAGCGTGGCATGTCATGACACCATGGCGCATGGCAATCCTGCCGCATCAGCCACGCTCCCCACAATTTGATCCACCATCCTGCAGTGCCTCTGATCTCCATTGGGGTCACTGGGACACTGGACAACCCCATTGCCCTCCCTCCCCGGGAGAGGAGAGCAGTCCATCAGATGCTCAATCCTCTACCTCCCCTCTCCTGCCGACCCCCAGCGACCCGAGCTCCCTCCCAGACCTGGGTCACCGGCATAGCATGAGGTGTGGCATCCAGCTCCTCAACCCTCAGCACCACCGGGCCAGCTTAATATGGGCTATTTGGAACCAGGTACATTCCAAATTGACCTCCTCATGGGAAGTGGAGATCCCAAATTCCTTTGAGCATTTGGTATTGGGACAATCAGTCCCTTGACTGGGAGACAAAGCACAGCAGAGCTTGTTCCAGGCCCTTTGCACAGCAGCCCTTAAAGTCATCATGGTGTGCTGGCTTCAGGACCCCCCCGGCATGGGAGGACAGGGTGATGGAAATGAGTAAAATGGAGCAATTTACAGCCACACTCTGACTTGCTCTAAAAAATATAATGCAGTCTGGAACAGATGGGAGAACTCTTTGGACACCACACTTACCTAAGGGATCAGAGGGAACACACCAGGGGACCAGGTGGGGGGATGTAGGGTCAAAAGGGGGAGACACTCTTAAAGGAACTGGCTTGTCCAGTAAGACTTATGTAAATTGAGCACATGCGCAACACAGCACCCACTAGTAGTTATGTTGTATAGTTGACAGGTTACAATCTGTCAGTTCTTTTGATTCTCTTTCTTATTAATGCTGGATCATCGTTTTTAAGCCTAAACATGATGCAGCTTCCAACTTTGGACATTCTTGAATGGAAGTACCAGGACCTGAAGACGACAATAATATTGCCTGCCGAACTGTTGTCCTGAACTTCACAACACAATTAGATATTATATGTTAAATATAAAAGGACTTTAAAAATTGAGTGAACTGTTTTATGTTTTTTATTTCTGAACCTATGGCCGCCGCCGCCGGAGCCTCTGCTGCATTTCAACCCACCCTCCCGGAACCATACACCGGATCCAAGCTCCAAGTACGGCCACCTTGCTCTGTTTCAGTGCCTAAACGCTGATTGGTACAGTGCTTTGCTTTTGCAACTCCCGATTGGTTCAGCTCAGTTTCTCTCCCGCACTGATTGGCGCGCCAGGCCTGTCCTGCTTTCTGGGCTATTTCTCGGACTGCTCACCCTTTTCTTTCTAAAATCTGTGCTCGGGGAAATTTTTCGTGCCCCTCCACCCCCCTCCCAGGCCACCATTAAATGTGTCTTCGCCCCTCCTCTTTTGCGTCACTACCACTCCCATTGGTGCAGGTCCTTCATACAATCATGAACTTATTTCTTATCCTAGTTACTATATCTCAGCCTCTATGTCAGGCCTGCTACTACTCACAGACCTATGCACCTCTATTCTTGTGACTGATCAGCAAGACCTGCTCTCTTTTACTACAAATCCACCACCCACTGTACCAGCCCCTAGTGTGCCCTGCTATGTGCCCACTTCCATGAGTATCAGCTTATTAGTACTACTATCCAATTATGAGTGTTGCCTACTCGGCATGTTTTTCCACTCTCTCCACATCCAGTCCCCAATGGCTCTGCCTCTGACCAGCCCACTGCTTTCCCTCTTTCTACTCACCAGTGATGTGGAAAGGAACCCGAGCCCCCTGAACATGCAAATCGACCATTCAGATCTCACCTGCGCAAGTCAAATGGGCCTTACAATTGCCCATCTGAATGTTCAGAGCCTCCCAGTGAACTTCCCTGAGCTCAAGAGCTGGATATCCCTATACAAACCCCATGTACTAGGGATCTCTGAAACCTGGCTAAAGAACTATCACGATGATGCCTTTTTCTTACTCCCTGGTTACTCCGTTTTACGTCAGGACAGACCAGGTAGAAAATGAGGTGGAGGCATAGCTCTGTACATCCAGGACCACATCACCACCACCTCTATAAGTTGCTCAGCCATTACCTCCTTGAGCAAGTGGATACTTGTGGAGTTAGCCCTGGGAGCAGCAAAAAAGCTCTATCTAGGCTGCTGCTACAACCCCCCCCCCACCACAGGGAATCTTCTGGGCCTAGAAAATTTCTTTGATGTGTAACCCCTCACCTCTGCCTTTTTGCCAAAATGACAGGTGGCATGCTGTTGAAGCTGACAGCAGTACCTGGTGGGGACCTGGGTTCAGGGAGGATGAGGTTACTCGGCACAGGGGGACCTAGGTTTGGCTACTCTGCACAGGGGCACCTAAGTAAATCCGAACACAGGAAGCAATAACTGTAATGTCCAGAACCAGGAATGGGATTCTTCAGTGTGGCTTTTATTCACATACTAGCTGAACAAAACAAAGCATAGACGGACCCCCATGCGGCTACATTTACTGGTAATGCAGATTAGAGACTACAACATGGTCCACTGGAAGAATGAACCAATTATCCTGTCTTCAGGCTCTGGACCCACCAGGCACACAGCCCGGACTTGCACGTGCTTTGGGTACACAGCCCGACTGGCCCGGCTCCCCTGCCAGCCACTTGATCCACGGTCCATTTGAAGAATGAACCCATTATCTTGTCGTGGCTCCCCACACCACTTAGAGTCTGTGACTCCTAGAGAGATTTCCTCCTTACTTCTTATGACTCCCCATCTCACAAAGAGAATTCTTCTTTACTCTTGTTGTGGCTCCCCACACCACTTGAGTCTCACGACTCCTAGAGATTTTTCCTTTTGCAGCCCAGTCTGGGTGCTTGCCTCATCACTGGCCAAGTGCATGAGGGTAAAATGCTGACTCCCAGCAGAAATCCGTAGAGGTGGACCTGGTTACTAAAGATGGGGGGTGTTCCCACATCCAGCTCCCACAGCCCATACCCGGCCATTTCTCTGGAAAAACTGAAACTTCTGAATGTAGATTAAATGGTAGATGAACTGTCGCATCCCCTCTACAATTTACTTGAAATCACACAGCACTCTAGCATTTGACACTACTCCATTTGTTTGAACTAGTCCTATAGGCTTCCCAAATTGTAGCTCAATTCCTGGATTTCCTCACATGTCCCAGGTTGAAGAAACACATTTTTGGCCCTCTCATGTTAGAGCAAACACTCACCCTTTAGTTGCAGGTGCCCCACAAGCGAATCACAAATCTTCCAACTTTCCAAACAAAGGCTGAACTGAATAGGTAGCTTTTCTTCCTCCTGGCAGAATTAAGGGGATTGCCCCAGGAATCTGCATGGGGATCTTTACAGCCCCCCCCCCCGGAGGGAGGGGCACTGAGACCCGAACAACAGTCTCCACCACTTGAGCACACCTTCACTCTTCAAAAACAAACTGCAGACTGACTACTAACCTTTTGAAAAACTCCCAACGTTCTATCTAACTCCCTCTGCTGCAGATTCCAATGTAGCTTATGCAGCTGCGAAAGTTCTATTGGTGATGTCATCCCTCAGTCTCAGCTGAGACTGAGAACAGAGTGAGACAATGTGAAACCCATTTAACTGGAGTTTCACAAGCTGCCTTCCCTGCCTACCACTAGGTCTTACTGGGATTCTTGTAACCCCAGGTAATAAGGGGTTACTGATGGGTTTGTGCAAGCTATGCTCTCAAGAGACTTCATTTTACTTGGAGACTTCAATATTAATTGGACTACCACTCCTGTCCCTGATCAGGCAACGCTGCTAAAGTTGCACAACCTGGAGCAAGTCATCTCGTCTCCCACCAGGCACAATCACCGTTCGTAAAACCATTCTGTTCTTGACTGGATTGTCACCAATCAAGCCAACAAAGTCCTCCAGGCAGGCACCATGGCTGACTCAATAAGTGACCATTCCCCATTGTTTATCATACTGTCCACTAAGTCCAGTCACCCTCCCCCAAAACTTCTGTCCTTCAGGAGGTTCAATAGCCATGATTCGGACTCGGTTCATACGAATGCTAAGTCCATAAATTGGGCCACTCTCTATTAGCAGAACAATGTTTCTTCAGCTGTCTCATTTCTCACAGATACCCTTCGTACTTTACAGGATAAGCTGTTCCCCACTACCACCAGGAGAGTTAGGGAAGGATGTACTCGATGGCTGTCCAAGGAATTACTCTCTAAAATGAAGGATAGGAACAAAATCTGGAAGCTCCCTAAGGCATCTCCCTCCCCTCAGTTAAGGAATGCCTACAGACAGCTGCGAAACTCTTGTAAGCAGGCTGCCAGATCATTTAAAAGCAAATATTACATCAACCAGCAAAATAATGCCCTCGGTAACCCTCGTAGTTTCTAGGCCTCCATTGGGTCCCTCCTAAATCCCAAATCCAGCAAGTAAATTACACAGCTTGCAACAGCCTCTGGTCCCATTTCCAACCCTGTAAAAATTGCTGATCTTTTCAATACAATGTTCACAGACCTAAACTCACACCTAAGCAAGCTGCCCTCCCAGCCTCCCACTAGCCATGAAGACTTTCCCTGCTACCCCCAGCCACCAGCAGAAGGTAGCTCTCCTCCATTGTTAGCTTTAGGGCCATCGATCATGGTGCTACCATCAAACTGCTGAAGACTCTCCCAGCCAGAGGTAGCCCTGGGAGTGATGGGCTTTACCCTACATTCCTGAAACTCATCTCCCCAGCCATTGTCAGACCCTTGACCTTTATATTCAACCTTGTTCTCTCAATGTCCTCAGTGCCAAACTCATGGAAGCATGCACATGTGGTACCTATCTACAAAGCTGGAGACCCCCTTGCCCCAGAAAACTATAGACCCATCTCCCTCCTCCCTCACTTCAGCAAATTATTGGAAAGGATAATCCACAACCAGCTGTCTGAGCAACTGGAAAAATATAACCTCCAGTGTCCACTCCAGCATGGCTTCCTCAAACATCACAGCACCTCCTCTGCCCTCTCCCTTTTCTCCAACCATGTCCTCAGAAACATGGATATAGGCAAGGCCACAGGGGTGGTATTTATCTAAGGCCTTCGACTTGGTCAACCATCACCTCCTTCACTCCACTTTGCACCATTTCAGTTTCTCACCAGACACTGCCGCATGGTTCTGCAGCTACCTGACAAATAGGTCCGAATCTGTTCTGATTGGAAAAGTGCCCTCTGCCTCACTACCCACAGGCACTAGAGTCCCACAGGGCTCTATACTAGGTCCTCTACTTTTCTCTATGTTCATAAATGCCCTCCCTTCTGAAAGCCTAAACTGTGAGGCACTCCTCTATGCCGATGATCTGGTACTGTACCACAGCGATAAATCCCTTGAGTCAATCTCATCCACCCTTACTATTAACTATGGTGCTGCCCATGGCTGGTTCCAATCCAGGAAACTACTTGTTAATGAAAAAAAAAACAAAGCCATGCTATTTGGCTCAAAGCCTTTTCTAGCCAAGGTCACCAAGCTAAATACATCCCAACTCATACACTCCCCAGCTGGCCCACCACTCGACACTGTGTCCTCTTTCAAATACTTTGGGGTAACTCTTGATGCCTCGCTTACATTCAATGAACACACAACAAACACGATAAGCAAGATACACCAAAAACTTGGGGCAGCCTACAGAACCAAGCAATTTCTGTCCCCAGCTGTCCGACTTGCCATAGCCCAAGGGAACCTCCTCCCTCTGCTTGACTATTGTTCCCATGTCTACTCCTTCGCTGCTGCCCCCTCGCTTCACTCTCATCTCAATATTACATACAACTCCATCTGCCGGTTTGTTTTCTAAGCACCCTACTCTACTCACCACTGCACACTCTACAAAACCCTAGGGTGGACAAACCTTCAGGGACGTTTCAGCTATGTTAGCCTAATTCATAACTCACTTAGGAATCACCAGCTGTCCCCTTTCTCCTCACTACTCTTAGATAAGATAGCACCCAGAACCCTTAGGTCTTCCTCCACTCCTCCTCTGGAAGTCCCATGCACCCATTCTGTCATGGGTAGCAAAGCCTTCTCTGTGTCTGCCACCTCTCTCTGGAACAGGCTCCCACTATTGATCCACTCCTCCCCTTCCCACATATCCCTCAAAAGGAACCTATGAGCCTGGCTTCTGACGGAATCTTCCTGTAACTGTTCCCCAGGCCATGCTTCAGCCCATGACCCACCCCAGCCCCCATAGTATGCTGCTTTTCCACACTGCCTCTCTCTATCTTCTGATCCCTACCTCTTTCAGCCTCCTCTCCCTAGTCCTGTCTGCACTCCTGTATGTTTCTGCTGGCTTTCTCTCTTACCTTGCTGGTTTTCCAAGGCTGTACCTGACCAGAAAACTACAGTATTTACTGTATAGCGTTCTAGTGCCTTTCTGATGTGATCCTATACTTCAATTAAACCACTGTATATAAATGTATAGCTTGATGGTACTACGCAGCCCTTGTATATATTCCTTTTCAATATATTTGTGCAAAACCGTTGCTCTGTATAGCTGTAACTTTGTACTGTTACCCAGCCTACTTCTCTGTAACCAGTTGTTTCCATGTGTTCTCATGTACCTGTATTTACTGCTTGGATATGCACTATGTATTACTACTGTATTATCCATTGTTTTTTTTGTTGCCTTCCTGTTGGCCCGGGTCATGGCTGAAATCGGCAAATTTGGATCAGTCCAACAACCCAGTTATCAAAGACATAAATAAATAAATAAATAAACAAAATAAGTTTTATTCAAGAATAAAAAGCCGGTCATACATACTTTCTTATTCTTGAATAAAACTGAGCTTCAGAAACAAACAACATAAAACGATTCACTCAATTTTTAAAGTCCTTTTACGTTTAACAACATATTATATCGACATGAAGCGACACGTAGTGACACAGGCGACCTATTGTTAGGATCTATACATGATGATTGCGCTCCAAGCTTTTATTAAAAAAAAAAAATCACGTTTCTATAATTAATAATTCAAATGTTGCATCTTTCAGAATATGTCAAGCATTATTTCATGTAATTTCATGGTTTACCCTGGAAAAGCACATTGAGCAAAGCTGCCCTTTTTCAAGTGCGACCCGTAACATGTAATAAAAAGTTATTTTTGGAAATGGTTGGAAGAGACTAGTGGTTGTTCTAAGAATAAGCACATTCTTTTTCTAGTTTGTTTTTGCTTACCAGGTAAGTGCGCTAGGCAAACAGAGGCATTTTTCAGTCATGACATTGATTGAAGAGTCACAGAGCAAGTAAACAAGCAATACACAAAGGAAAACATTGCAGATAGTCAGCAAACAAACTATGGGCATGCAAATACAGCAGATCAACCATAGCACTGTTGCATATTACAAGCGAAGGACATTGCGAGTAAAAACCAAAAAGGAAAAAAAAAAACAGTTTACACAGCATACATGAGGCAGAAAACCAGCAACAAAATCAGGTAGTGCAAATAACGCAGGCATTAACAACATTATACATAGATACACAGACAGTGTCGGCAGATAAGGGCCTACGGCCCACCCAGTCTGCCCATTTGTGCTAGTAAGTTTACTTTATGTTTTCCTAGAAGTCTGTTGCCCCCTAACCCTGACCTCCAGAATTCCTTTATGTCTATCCCATGCAGTCTTAAATCCCATGATTGTTTCAGCCCCCACCACTTCCTCTGGCAGGGTGTTCCACTTGTCCACCACCCGTTCTGTGAAGAAATTCTTCCTCACGTTTCCTCTGAATCGTCCTCCCTCCAACTTCATCCCATGCCCTCTAGTCCTGGAACATCTTTTTTGCTTAAATATAGTGTATTCCTGCACCCTGTTCCTCCCTGTAACATTCTTGTATGTCTCTATCATATCCCCTCTCTCCCTCCTCTCCTCCAGGGAGTACATATTCAATTCCTTCAACCTGTCCTCATAGGACTTGTGATGCAATCCGTGTACCATCTTTGTTGCCCTCCTCTGAACCTTCTCTACCCTGTCTATGTCCTTACGTAGGTATGGTCTCCAGAACTGTACACTGTACTCCAGGTGGGGCCTCACTAGTGTCTTGTATAGCGGAATTATGACCTCCCTTATCCTGCTGGTGATGCCCCTGCCTATGCATCCCAGCATCCTATTTGCTTTACCTGCTGCCTTGTCACACTGTGTCCCTACCTTGAGGTCATCAGAGATGATAACCCCAAGATCCCTTTCCTGCTTGGTGCATGCTATATCCTCACCCCCAACTGATATATTGTGCCAGGGTTTTGTGCCCATATGCATTATCTTGCACTTCTTTGCATTGAATTTCAACTGCCAAACCCTTGACCATTCTTCAAGTTTCTGCAGGTCGCTTCTCATTCTGTCTGCACCCTCTGGTGTGTCTACTATGTTACAGAGCTTTGTGTCATCAGCAAACAGGGAAATTCTGCCTTCTAGGTCCTGTGCAATGTCACTGATGAAAATGTTGAATAGGACCGGTCCCAGCACTGATCCCTGTGGTATCCCACTGGTCACTCTTCCCTCTGTGGAGTGACAGCCATTTACCACCACCCTCTGTGTCCTGCCACCCAGCCAGTTATAGGTAATTTGCAGTAATTAAGCAATAAGCCATGAAGCGGCATGGGTTGTACAAGGTTTACCGCATGCACAGGGGTGTTATGAGGCACAACACTGCAGGCAGAGTGCCTTACAACCCTGGGCATGTGGTAAATCCTGCACTACCTATGACCCCGGAGTGGCTTATTATTTATATAAAATGGGCATTTACAGAAATGTAAAAACAGGTAAAAAAAAAAATTAAAATGTAGGAAAAATGCTATAAGAAAAAGTAAAATACTTCTTCCGCCAGTGTGCTGCCATCAGAGTTCACTATATTCTCGGCTGCCTGTCTGGGGATTAGACGTTACTGCCCAGCATATTTAGTTGAGACTGACAGAGTACATTTCTTAAAATGCATGCCTGTGTGCTGTTTATTGGTAGTAATTACATGTTTGTGGAATCCACCACCCAGCAACTCGATGATTTGTGCTGTTATGAGGAGAATTCAGTCTGCAGGAGACTGCCAATACTTGCTTGAGTGCAGCTCCTACAGATGAAAGTGAGCTGCAGGCTGATCTCTGCCACCAGTACGCCTGCAATTGCCCCGCTACGGCTCCAAAAATTCTCAATCTGAGAGACGTTTTTACTTCCAGTTTCAGAAGGAATCAAGTGAGTGGTGGATATAGTGTTTAGTTAGGTGGTAAACAAGATTTTTTCTTTGCTATGTTATTGTGAAGTTAAGTGGCTGGCGGGGGGAAGTGATGGCATGCAGGTAGGCAGAGCAGGCAGTCAGGGAGCGAGTCATCAGAACTGTAGAAGGCCAGGTGCAAGTGTGTCAAATTGATCAAGAAAACAAAACAGGCAACCAGCGTGGAGAAAAATTAAAAATGAACAGTTTGGGAGTGCTTGGAGAAGCTAGAGCATGCAACTTTGTCAAAGAAAGGTTCCACCCTGAAGTAGCTATCTGGGTGGGGGGTGATGGCTGACAGTTAAATATTTGTAAGAAAACTGTTAGTTGCCATATTGGTCCTTGTACAAAAAGATGAACAAAAGGAGTGGTTTGATGCCTGTTATTTGTACCAACAAATAATTTTTACAAAATGTTTAAACTTTCAGACTCACAAAGTCCTTCATCGGAAACGTGGCAGTTAACAAAAGATAACACTTTAAATTCTCAGAGCAGAATTAGAAAAGACCTTCACTTGTGGATTGGACATCTTGGCCAGGATTCGCAAACAGAATGCAAAGTGCACGCAAAAGTCTGCGCTGCACTTCCCTGCTGCTCTGGTGAACAATGGAGCTATTCACAGTCGGACAGCACGGTGCACTATCCAACTATGAATAGGGGGCAGGCGGGGGCAGCATTAACCCAGGAAAACCAGCAGAAAACCCAGTAGCGCCACCCCCACAGCCAGCCAGGAGAATGGGCCTGGCAACAATAGCACAGATGCACTAAACCTCTATTCACTAAGAGAACCATGCAAATGAGCTCATTGAATATGCAAGGTGCTGTTGGCTATTAGCATGCCCATTATGGGCCCATTTGCATGGCCCACGGTGGCTTAGCAAGGCCCCCCCCACCAGCCCATGTAGCCACATTCCATAGTGATCTAGTACCTTCCTTTGATTGCCATCTCCAAATACTTAACAGTATTCCTTGGTAGTCTAATGATGTCCTCACCCTCCCTGGTCCCCAATTGCCCATCCAACATTGTAGAATATTTATTTCAATAATGCAGTGGTCCCTCCCCATCCCCGATCACCCACCCGACATTGTTAAATATTTTTTCCTTAGTGTAGTGATCCTTCCCCCCTCCCTGTTCACTGATCCCATAATCAATAACATTTTTCCATAGTGTAGTGTCCCACCCCAGTGCCCAGGCTCCCAGCCAGTATTGATAAACCCCTTTTTCATAGTGTAGTGGTCCCCCCCCATCACCAATAGCCATCCCCAAATAGACAAATCCCAGTCCCTGGTAGTCTAGCGGTCCCCCCAACTCCCACCTTCTCAGTTAATCACCCACCACCCCGCTCCCCCCGCCCCAGCATGACTGCCAGTCGCCGAGCAGCACAGCCCTCTTCACACCTCCACAGCTGCCCGCGAACTGAACTGTCAATGACAGCGTACAGTATACACTACAAGCCCATTGGCTGTCAACCAATTTTACACACACCTTCTGTGTGGGATGCCTTAATAAACCCCTTGGCTTGAATTTTTTAGTGTGCCTAGGGCGAATTGTAGCCAGCGGTACAGGTGCACACTAAATACAATATACAGCAAATGCATTATACAATAAGTACAATAAATAAAATAGCCTGTTGTCTATTTATTAGTTATTAGTGGTTGGTGTTTCTTCTTAAGTGTTTATGTCACAGGACCTCCTTGTGAATGAGCTTGCTCAATGGAGTTTTCCTGCAATAAACTTGAACTTGAACTTGAACTTGAACTAAGGGGAAATCCAGTTATAATTTACCATTATAACCAGCTGGTTATAATGGCAAACACGCTCCTGGTTTCCCTCGGCCCACGCATGTGCCTGTCGCTGCTCTTCCTTTACTCTGCACCATCTCCTAGGGCCGTTCCTTAACGTCGCAGACTTCACCGCACCTCGCAGTGAGTGGCAAGTTAACTTTTTTTTTTTTTTTTTTTAAGAAAAGGGTCTCTTTCTCCACCAACACTTAAACATAAAAGAACAAGAAAAACAAAAGGGAAATGTTTTTTTCTGGCAGTTGCTTTGGACTATGGACTACGCTAAAATCTAACTGCAGTCCAGGGCTCTCTGTTTATTTTATATAATTGCTGTGGTGATAAATGCTCCCCAGCAATTATATAAAATAAATGCTGGGTAGGTGTGTAAAACTCGAATTTTACACACACCCTCAGTGTGGGATGCCTTAATAAACCCCTTGAGCTTCAATCTCATGATTTATGTGGCATCCCACACCTCGGGTGTATGTAAAATTTTCATTATAACCCCCTACCCAGCCATTATTCTATATGAAGTAGATATCTGGGGCTCAATTTTCAAGGGCCAGAAAATGTTGCAAGCCTCTGGTGCACCAGTCATTCGGTGTACAGGGCTTGTGGCATCCTCATGGCCAGCAATCGGGATTTTCAATCCAGAGCACCAAATGCCGCAAGTTAGACCACCTTTTCCCTGGTTAGACCTGTGCCATTTGGGGGACCCTTTTTACAGGGCTTGCACCAAATCTGTGTTGCAAGCTGGTGTAAACTGAGGAACCTGTCACAACCGCGCCTGATGTACTAAAATCAGGTGCCACTGCAGCAAAGGAGTTTGGTGCAGCTGCACCAATAAATGGGGTCGATACAGGGCTTGAGGCAAACTCTGCATCACCACCTTTGAAAATCAAGCCCCTGCCCTTTAACCTCCCACTGGTCAGGTCTCTTTTTTTCTCTGTATTTAACACCCTGGCCCAGATATTCAAAAGGGTTGCGCATGGCGCAACAGTGTTGTGCCATGCACAACCCACTGATGCGCCCCCACGCAATATTCAAAAGGGAAAAGTGCGCCGCACAAATCCTGATGTGCCAGAGCGCATCAGTAATGTATCCAGGCACAGGTGGTGGGGGGGCCTGTCCATGCATAACCTGCACAGACCGATATTCAGCCCGGGATGTGCGGAGTCAATCATGCGCCAACTAACTGCGCTTGCATGATTAAGCCCAAAAAGGAATAGCGATGGCCACCCACAGGTGAGCTGCCGCGTGCAGGGTGCAACACGGCAGCTGCCACCTGTGGGTGTCCACCCAAGTTCCTGCTGCACCTGGTGGCGCCCCCATGCCGCATCGCAGGAATCCGTGCAGCTAAATCCCCCCCCTCCTATATCCCTGGTGGTCCAGTGGATCGCTTTGTCCCCTATCGCGGGTATTTGTCTATAAGAATACCCCCCCTCCAACATCCATTCTTTCACATATCTGGACTGAGTAGTATGGTATGGGCTGCATGCCCATTGGCTCACGCTGTAAACCAATGGGCATGCAGCCCCACCGCTGTCAGTCAGCGGGCGGTGGGGCGACAGGCAGCAGGTGGGTGCTGCCACCTGCTGGGCTGACTGGGAGGAGCGGTGGTGGGCTCAGGTGGGTGGGAGGGGGTACACTAGACCACCAGGGTAATAGGAATATTTTATGCTTTACAGATGCCCGCGATCAGGCAGCAATCGGTCCACTGGACCACCAGGGATATTGGACGTGGGGGAGGTTATAATACCGATGCCTGCAATCGGGCACACAGTGGTCCACTGGACCACCAGGGATGTTGGGGAGGTTATTCTTACAGACAAATGCCCATGATCGGCACATAACGGTCCACTGGACCACCAGATTTTAGAGGGGGGGTTATTCTTATAGACAAATGCCCGCGATTGGGCTGCTGGGGACGTCAGTCCCCGACGGCTGCTGCCTGGCAGGGCGCCAGGTGCAAGTTGTCAGGGATCAGTGCACCTGCATGCTAATGGCATGCAAATGGGGCCATAATGACATGCAAATGGCCCCATGTTCACCTTGCATAAATTATGGCCTCATTTGCATGTCCCCTTTTGAATATCGCAGGTGCTGTGCATGGCGCAATGGCACTTGCGCTGACGCATCTCCATGCTCCACTCTGGCCACTTGCACTGGTGCAGTGCCACTGCGCCATGCACAGTGGGGGTGGCCAGGGTGCGATATTCAAAGCTGCTGTGCCATAGCGCAGCTCTGTTGAATATCGCCCAGGCCACACCCACGTGCAACAAAATTGAGCTGCGCCCAGGCTTGCGCCACAGCCTGGCGCAGTTTGAATATCCGGGTCTCTATGTCCTTGCCTTACCATCTCAGTGCTTCCCCCTAGTGGCTGCTGCCAGCTGCTTTGGATTGTAAAGTGCTTTGGGAATTGGGATACAGTGTGGATGAAAGATACTAAAACCAAATTACTTCTCCTTTCCTAAAAGCCAGTAATGATAGACGAGAAACTAACTGGGGAGCAGTGCTGCACTCGCCAACCACTTTCAACAGGAAACAGAGGCTGGAAAGTTCCATGTCAGCTTTTCCCTTTCAGCAGGGTATGAGGATGCAACCAAGCTTCATGACAGGAGTGCTTCTATAATGAGGGGGGGGCAACCAAGGTTCTTACTGAGGTAACTTATGCGGGGGTTACCAAGAAAAATTACATTAACCAATGGTGGAAATGGGGTTGGGGAGGCGCAGTTCTCGGAGTGAAATTAAAAGTCTGAGTTCCAGGAGCAAATGGGTAAGGACTGTTCCTGTGTCAAATGCACCTCCCCAGCAAAAGGCATAAGCTTAAGTGTGAAATGCAACATATAATAAGGATAACGTGTCCCCAAACCATTGCTTGTTTGTTTGTTTTGATAACTGGGTAAGAACCACAAATGCCCATTTTCTTGAGTGACCTGGAAAATAGATAAGAATGATAAAACGAACATACAACGTTCACACACACAGGCAATGGCAAATACAAGTGAAGACAAGCTAGCCATACAACTTCAAGTACATTTATAAACTTGATCAACAAATAAGATTTTAATTCACTTTTAAAAGAAGCAAGGCTGCAACTGTCTAAAATTGCCTGAGGACAAGAATTGCAGAGTTTAATCGACTAAAAAGCTGAATGCCCTCTGACCCACGGCTAAATGACATAGTGGAAGAATCAATTTCCTTTGTACACTAGACCTAGTTTAATAAACAGCACTGGAAATTGAGACTCACTCTCTTAGTTCAGTTACATCACACTTTATTAGGCTTTTCCAAAGAATAGTGCAGGCTGAAAACCGAACTTGCATTCCCAAATAAAGACATCTTAGACAGCTATAAAGATTATAGTGATTTTTTTTAGCTCAGCATTACAAATAAATTGACTAACTGCATTAAACAATACCCTCATCCTTTTCAAATTTCTCTCACTTTTTGAGCCATCATTTGAGCATAGACATAGAAACATAGACTTTGATAGTAGATAAGGACCGCTAGGCCCATTTAGTCTGCCCATTTCCCTACCTACAAGATAGGCCACAGATCCTAGTTAACCAACAGCCTATTTCTTCCTACCCCCCACAAGAATTGCCTTATGTCTGTCCCATGCATTCTTGAATTCTCCCACAGTTTTAGACCCCACAACCTCCTCAGGAAGGCTGTTTCCTGCATCCACTACCCTCTCTGTGAAATAATACTTCCTCACATTGCCCCTGAACCGCCCTCCTTCTATCTTTGAATTGTGTCCCCTTGTTCTTGCATGTCTCTTTTTCTGAAAAATGCTACCCTCTTGGACTTTGTTGATTCCACTGAGGTACTTAAAAGTTTCTATCATGTCCCCCCTCTCCCTTCTTTCCTCAAGGGTATACATATTAAGCCCCTTTAGTCTCTCCAGTCACGGCTTCTTTTGCAGACCCTGCACCATTTTAGTTGCCCTCCTCTGGACTGCCTCTATCCTGTCTATGTCCTTCGGAGATGGGGTCTCCAGAACTGGACACAGTACTCCAGATGGGGTCTCACCAACTGTCTGTACAGAAGGATAACAACTTCTTGTTTTCTGCTGATGATGCCTCTCCCTATACATCCCAGTATACCCCCAGCCCTCCCTACTGCCTTCTCACATTGCTTGCTAACCTTAAGGTCATCTGATATGATTACCCCCAGGTCCCTTTCCTATTTTGTTGTTGTTACTACCTCCCCACCCATTGTGTATTCTTCCCCTGGGTTCTTGTTTCCCAGGTGCATTATTTTGCACTTCTTTGCATTGAATCCTAGCTGCCACACTTCTGACCATTCCTCCAACCTTGCCAAATCCCTTTTCATCCTTTCCACGCCTCCTTGTGTATCCACCCTGTTGCAGATCTTTGTGTCATCTGCAAAAAGGCATACTTTTCCTTCCAGTCCCTCTGCAATGACACTGTGTAGGGCCTTAAAGGTGAGCAAGCCTACCCTGAAGAGTATCCTCCATTGCACTGGCAGCCAGTGCAGTGCACGCAGCACCGGGGTGATGTGGCAAATTTTGATTGCCCAGTCAACAACCTGGCAGCTGCGTTCTGCACCAGCTGCAGCTGGTGGAGGCTACCCCCTGAGACCCTGAGGAAGAGCGCATTACAGTAATCGAGTCTGGATGTCATGAAGGTATGCACTACAGTGAGGAGGTCCATGGACAGAACTAGGGGCTTAACCCTGGCGATATACCTAAGATGCTAAAAGCTGGTCCAGACAACGGATGACACCTGGGATTCAAGCGTCAATCTGCTGTCAAAGGTCAAGCCAAGGTTTTTCACCCTAGAGGAGGCCTTTATTAGCGCAGATTCCAGAAACAAACCAGTTTCGGCACCAGAGGTCAACCTGTTCCGTCCTCTGTTCGACTCCATCACCAGTACCTCCATCTTATCGGGGTTCAGCCGTAACCAGCTGGAGGTGATCCAGTCACTGATCTCTGCAAGGCAGTTATTTAGTACTTCCACCACACTGGATGTTCCAAGGGCAATGGAAAAATACAGCTGGGTATCATCAGCATAGCAATGAAAACCCAGACTGTATTTCCTAATGAGCTCACCCAGGGGCAGCACGTACACAGCAAACAACACTGGTGACAAGACTGAACCCTGAGGTACTCCACATGATGAGGCTAGGGGAGGAGGAGGAGAAATTCCCCATCAATACCCATTGCCTCCTGTTCGTGAAGTAGGACTCAAACCAACAGATGACAGAGTCGGTGAGTCCACAAAATTCCTTCAGGCGGTCAAGCAACACACAATGGTCTACCATGTCAAAGGCTGAAGAGAGATCAAGGAGGATAAGAATTGTCCCTTCCCTCCAATCTCTAGCCCTGAGGAGGTCATTCTGCACCCAAACTAGTTCAGTTTCCATACTATGCCACACACAAAATCCAGACTGGAATGGTTCATAGAGCTCGAAGACCATGAGCTGCGCCACAACCTTCTCAACAACTTTCCCTGAGAATGGGAGGTTGGAGATAGAATAGTAATTCACCTTGATGGCAGGGTCTAAAGGAGATTTTTTCAGGAGGGGACAAACCAGTGCCTCCTTCAAGGTCTCTGGAAAAGAACACCAAACAATCAAGGTGAACACTGGGCCAACAGTGCCAACACATCTTATCAAGAAATGAGTTGGCACCGGGTCCAGTTCACAATATGTGTGCTTTAACTTGGAAACAACCCCAATGACCTCTGACAACGCCACTGGTTTAAACTCCCCCCAGCTAGGTGGAGTGCACAGCGGGCGATCCAGACAATCACTGTAGGCCACAGTAAGGCTCACTGGTGGAAAGCCCTGCCAGATGGTGGACACTCTGTCTGAGAAGAATCGAGCAAACTCCCTGCAAAGAGCATCAGAAAAAGTATTTTTCAGCTGAAGACAGGCTGGATTTAAGAGCCTGTCCACAGTCCAAAAAAGTGCATTTGGTCAATTCTTCCAGGCAGCAATCTCTCTGGACAGGAGCTCTGCCTTCTTATGAGTGATTGTCCCTTGGTGCTCAGTATAATGTGAGTGCAGGGCCAGTCTGTCCACCACCAGACCAGACCTCCGCCAGCAGCACTCCAACCTCCGACCCATAATCTTCATCAGCTTGAGGTCCCCATCAAACCAGGGGGCTCTCCAGTGGGAAGATTTGGGTCGTACACAAGTTGGTGCAAGGGAGTCAAGTGCAGCCGACATCACCCTATTATAGGTGGCAACAGCCTCACCTGGACCCCTGACGCATGCATTTCCCACACTGGATAGATCAGCCACCGCCAGAAATCCCTCTGAGGTCAAACCTCTCAAAGGGCAGTAGCTGACCATCTCTGCAGAGGGAGGGCTCTCAGGGGGGCCCTGAGTGAGAACACCACCGTGCAGTGATCAGACCAGATGACCCAATCAGTCTTGAGGTTACTAGCAGACATACATATACACACACACACACACACCGGAGTATCTACCCTATTACAGATTTTAGTGTCATCTGCAAAAAGGCACACTGTCCGTTCTAGTCCCTTTGCAATATCCCACTATAATATTTAAAGTGCTTTAGTTTTGTTTTTGCCATGGTTTCAGGTACAACACGTGGACAGTTTTACATGGTTCCAACATGCTTACATGTAAAATGCTTTTATTTATTCTATCTAATTGTGGATTCAGAGGTTTGTTTCTAAGGGGCTTTTGTTTCACATATGCAGAACTCCTATTTAGTAGTAAAAGATTTGCATTTTATACAGGCATATTGAGTACACCGACATCATTAGGACAATAGAGCCCTGTTTACTAGGCGATCCTGTTTCTGGTTACAGTTTAATTGTTCACAAACAATATTAACATACTAGCATACTATTTGCCAGCAGATTAGGCCTTACGGTCTATCGAGTCTACTCGAACCTTAGTTCCTTAGTTGTGTGCCGAGACCCTACCATCCCTTGTGCTCCAGAAACCCCTATCATCCATCCCCACCCCCCGGGACAGGCCATCATCTGATATATCCACTTTCTGTGTCTGTCCCACCCTCTCTTGAAGCCCTCCACTTTGGATCTCTGAACCAGCTCACCAGGCAGTGCATTCCAAGGGTCCACCACCCTCTCAGTGAAAACCTCCTCCTCTTTTCCCCCCTCACCCTTCCACCTTCCAACTTCAAACCATCCCTCTGGTGATACCTCCTGCTTTAGTCTAAAGATCCCTCCATGTTTACCCTATTTATTCCCTTGAGGTACTTGAAGACCTCAATCATGTCCCCCTGTCTCTCTCTCCTCCAATGAAAACAGGCAGAGCTCCTCAAGTCTGTCCTCATACGTCAAATCCTAGCCCTCATATCATCTTTGTTGCCCTCCTCTGTACCCTCTCCAGGAGCTGTATGTCCCTCTTCAAGTGTGGTCTCCAGTACTGTAGACAGTACTCAGGTGTGGTCTAACCAGTCCATTGTACAGCGGCAGAATCACTTCCTTGTTCCTAGGGTGATCCCCTTACGATGCATCCCAACATCCTGTTTGCCTCTTCTTGCCCTCCTGCACTGCTCAGAGTTATTCATACATGCATCCACCATGACCCCTAGGTCATTTCCCCTATTGAGGCCTCCAGCGTCTCCCTCCCAGGGTGTACCTGTGTTTAGGGTTTTCCGACCAAGATGCAACACCTTGCTTGGTGATATTGAATTAATTTCCATGTGTGAGCCCAGCTTTCAGGGTGTCCAGGTCCCCTTGCAGGGCCAACCTCCCCTCTTCTCCCTCAACTACTTCTCCCATCTTGGAGTCATCCGTGAAGAGACTCATTTCACACCCTATACCCTCCCTGATGTCCGATATGTATGCATTAAACAGGATTGAACCCAGGACTGAGCCCTGCGGTACCCCACTACCAACCTCTCTAGGGTTCGAGAGCCCCCCACAGACCACTACTCTCTGAGTGCGTCCAGCTAGCCAGTTTTCAATCCATCTGACCATCAAAGGGCCTACTCCTAACCCCATCAGTTTCTCCACCAGACCATTGTGGGGACAGAGTCAAACATGCCTCTGAAGTCCAAGAATAAAACATCCACAGGCTTACCCTGTCCAGTTCTGATGTTACCCATTCATAGAACTCCACAAGGTTGGTTTGACATGATCTACCTGGCACAAACCCATGTTGCCGACAATCAAGACCTCCACCTTCTCCAAGTACACCCCAAATCGTTCCTTTAGTATACTCTCCATTAATTTTCCCACCACCGAGGTCAAACTGATGGGTCTATAGTTACCTGGTACTTCCCTCGACCCCCCTTTATGGATTGGTACCACTGTGCCTCTTGCCAGTCCTAGGTACCCTTCCTGTCTCAAGTGACCTGCTGAAAAGCTCCACCAGAGTGCAGCCAGTATGTCCACCAATTCCCATAGTACTCTCGGATGAATGCCATCCGCCAGGAATTTGTCTTTCTTTAGGGCCTTGAGGGCTAACCACACCCTTTTACGGAGATAGCATCATCCGCCCCTCCACTTACTGGCCTTTTTATCCTTATCCAGATGTGACACCCTGGGGTACCTCTCCCTCCCTCTTTCTCCATTTCTGTTGCTCCCCTGATCCCACTTACTGCCGCTTCTATCACCTTTGTGCCTTGCTTTGTAGATATCCCATCCCCCTCCCTAGTGAACACAGAGGCAAAGTACTCATTAAATACCTCTGCCTGGTCCCTCGCCTCTTCCACCCACCCTCCTTCTGATCTCAATCTGCTGAGATGGCCCTTAGTTTTTCTTCACTTCCCAATGTACCGGAAGAACCCTTTTTCCCCTCCATGTATCCCCTGTGCCAGCCACTGCTCTTTACTGGACTTTGCTCCCCTCACCATATGGGTGACTTTTCTAGATGCAAGCTGGTACATTTCCTTATCCCTATCCCCTCTTGTTGTTTTATCTTTTTTGTAGGCCGCCTTCTTTTCTCTGACTGCTACCTGTACCTCACTGGACCACCAGCATGGTTTATGTGACCTTGCTCCCTTACGTTTCAACTTATTGATTATGAACACTAACTGCAGACTGCACAGGTGTAAACAGTGTGAGTCTAAATATTCACAGATAATACTGACAAATGAACAGACAGAGTTATGTGTTTTACATATTTCTAATTAATATGCTTTAGCACACACACACACACACACACAGACACACACATTTTCTTTAACTTGGCTTCGCTGAGATTTGGAACATCAGCGGAGTCACTACATAATGTTCCATTCCGTTCTCAGGGGTGCTTGCTTATCTATGGTTGTATTTTTTTTTTTTTAACTTTCTCTTTCCTCCCTACATCCCCTTAGCTCTGACTTCCTCAGGAACCCACAGAGTCATCCCTCTGCTGTCCACCTTACCATGATCCACCCTTTTCACCCACAGAGCCAGTTTACCCCCCCCAGGCGGGGATGAGAAGGGGCCCCAGGCACCCCAATACTTCTGGTTTCGTCGATCAGAGGGTAGTCAGACAGGCAGCAGCACATTGAGGGCACGCTCCAGGGTTCCATCTCCTTTGGAGCTGGAGGGCATTGTCCATGCTTTTCTATGTGGACATCACGAGTGCCCACTACATCAAGGCATGAGTGCCAATGTCCGCAATGTCCTCCCCTTAGCTGCCTCAGAGATTTGTCGAACCCCCGACCTTCGTCTGGAGCCAGTCATATCCTGAGGAGCCCGATGTGATGCCGAGCCTCTGACCTCCACTAGGGGTCAGCATACGCCGGGTTGATTCCTTCCCCTCCCCCTGGAGAAGGTGAGCTGTTATGGGATACTCAAGCCTACTCCTCTAGGCTGGCCCTCCAGCGTCCCAAGTCCACTCCCGAACCCAGGTCGGCAACGTCGCAGACAGAAATCCAACCACTGCGCCAGTGGGCCAGCTCTATCTCTGGTTGTGTTTTTTGACTAATGGCTAATCTGTCACACTCATGTTTAAAATGCTTTTTTTTCCCCCTCTGGGCTTTTTAAAAAGTTCACTTTTTAAAATATATGCCATTTCTTCTGAAGACCTTTTTTGGAGGTCAAAAGCTTAAGGTTTTTTCTGTAATCTCTTTTGGTCCAATAAAAGGTATCAAATCACCTAATTTGTGCATCTTGTTGTGCAAGAACCAATACGGCAATTAATATTTTTTTGCCCACCACCAAGGTCAGGCTGATTGGCCAGTAATTTCCAGCTTCCTCCCTGCTTCCTCCCTGTCATCACATTTGTGAAGTGGGACTACATCTGCTCTCCTCCAGTCCTCCAAGACCACTCCCATCTCCGGTCAGTGTTTGAACAGGACTGGCAGAGGTGCAGCCAGCACATCTTTGAGCTCCTTTAATGGGCCCTATGCATGAAAAGAAAAGTTTCCTATGCACCATGCAACCGAGGCACGAGGGCAAACTTATACGTGTGAATGGATGCATAGCAAGGGTCCCATGGACCCTTGGTGGCCATCACCAAGGGTGCACAAGACACTTGTGCACCCACTGTCCTAGCCCTTTGGGGAGCACCGTACTGTGGGCATGTCAGGGGTGTGCCTGCACTATACAGCATTCACTTAGCCTGGCTCTAGGGGTGCTGGGTATGCCAGTCGAGACCAGGTGTAACCCGATATGCACCCCTGTGCACTGCATCCACTGGGTGCAGTGGAACCAGCCACTGGACATCCATGTTGCCCCAGCCCACTAGGTTGCATAGGAAGTCTGGGGGCAGCCACTTGGGTGAATGATGGACAGGTGTTCCTCCATCGCCGCGTAATGTGGCTGGCCCCTACTCTGTGCACCCGCCGCAGGGGCACAAGGGGTCCACTGAGGGACCCAGTACAGGCATCTAATTGGACACCCACCCAGTTCCACGGCTCCACCCCTACCGACCGCTCGACCCTGTGCACTGAAGGGACTTGGCCTCAGACAGGTGCCCATGGGGTGCATGCAGTCATGCATGCTGTGCACTCTGCACCTGTCTGGGGCCGTGAAGGTAAGCAGGTGGTGTACACACCTCAGGCACATATAACCCACCCATTAGTGCATAGGGCCCAATATGCTTGGATGTGTCCTGTCTGGCCCCATTGCCTTGTCCACTATCAGCTTTGTGAGTGCCTTCAGGACTGTCTCCTATAGAGACCTTTAAATATCTCACAAGGGTAAATAAGGTACAGGAGGGAAGTATTTTTCTGAGAAAAGCTACTCAAGGACAAGGTGGTAACAGCAATACAGCTCCACTGCCTGCAAAGTGTGCTGGACACAAAGTTCAATGCAGTCAAGCAGCAAATATCCGCACCACCCGGAGTAAATCAGAATAACAACTTTATTGTTTAAGAATAACAAACCGGCATGAAAAGCATTTACTGCATCAAACAAGTTCAGGATTATTCATTTTTATGTTGGTTCACGCTTGCGCGCCAGTCAACATATTGCAGTAGTAGCAGATTTGGAGGTGCAGTCACTGTGGGCGAATGCAGAGCATGCATCAGTAGGTGTGTCCCTCATTCCCCAATAAGGCAGCATGCAGGTGCCACACCAGCAGCACGTAATGTGGAGAGCACTTCTAAGAAAAGGTCCGCTGCAATGAGAGCCAAGCTCGTCATGCAGCGGCACCTGCCGACGTGCCTTTCCTGGTGAAGCATTCTAGTAAACATGGTGGCAGTGACTTCCGCCACTGCCTGCCACAGTGCCGAATTCGGGGGTGCCCAATCTCCCTGTCAGCATGCCCTGACCCAGTTCATGTACTGATGGAGGAGCCCACTCCCCATCGGCATAATGCCCCCCGATTTGTTGTGTGCTGAGGGGGGTGTCCAATCCTCCTCGGCTCTAGCCTCTCCCTCGGCATGTGCCGACAGTGGTGCCCACCCCAGCATGCCAAATGCCCCAGTAAAAAAAAAAAAGTCCTGCAATGTTTTTTTGCTTTTAACCTGTAAAAGAAGAAAACGGTCCCTTGCAGTCTGTCCTGCTCCTTCCCCAACCCGCGCCCACCTCTCGCACCCTGTCTCCCCCACCCCCACCCCATACTTACCTCCAGAGTCTGACACGACAATCTTTGGTGGACCAGGAACACATCTGCACTCTTCAAAGCCAACCATGAACTGAAGAAATGCCAGTAAGCTATATAATGGCATAAATAGGGTTTTCAAATTTGGTGCATATCTCGGGCATTTTTGGAATTTTTGCACCAAATTTTCAATATGGAGTTGTTGGGGCCCCTCCTCATGAATTCAGTCACTGTTATGGCATTATTCAGTCCCAAAAGGTGTTTTCGCAGTCACTGCACAGAATCACCTTTCTGGACCGATTAATGAAATGACAGTGCCACTGTTCATGAGGTGGGCTCTCAAAAAGCCTATGTTGCAAATTTCGTGAAAAAAAATCCAAAAAATGACTGTTTATCGAACGTGCATTGTGTAGTTTCCACACACACTCTTAACTTCATGAATTTGTAATATTTTCACTCCAGATTTTCAACACTGACATTTTCCACACCTCCTTATGAACAGTACAGCTGCCATTTTACATATCCTGGCCGAAATGTGTTTTCACACGTCCTGTGCAGAATATTGCTGTCACTGTGCAAAATCAGTTTTCGGGACAGTTTGAGAAAATGACAGTGACACTGTTCATGAGCAGAGGTCCCAAAATGCGTATGTTGAAAATTTGGTGATGAAAGTCCATGAAATGACTGTGTTACAAGCATGCGTTGCAGTTTCCAAGCACCCTTGTAACTTCAGAAATTTGCAATATTTTCATGCCAGATTTTCAACACTGGAATTTTTTCACACCTCCTTATGAACAGTACAGCTGTCATTTTTCACATCCTGCCCAAATGTGTTTTCGCACCGGTGGCACAGAATGGCGTGATCGCTGTGGAAAATCAACTTTTGGGACAGATTAACAAAATCACAGTGCTACTGTTCGTGAGGGGAGGTCCCAAAATGCCAGTGTTGAAAATGTGTCTCTTCAGGGTGGGGGTGAGATTGGCGTCAGTTCAATACTTCACTGCCATTCCTATTATGCATCTCTAACTCCTGCACTACCAATGCCAATGCCAGCGAGACAACATTCGGCATTGACAAATGCTTGTTTTTAACTGCACCAGTGATAATGTGATTTACTTGGCCGCTTGTGAGTGTGGATCATTTCATGTAGGAAAAGCTTCACACCCACTTGAAATACATATTAGTGAACATCTGAATTCCATAGCGGGGTTGGGGGGGATGAAAAATGCCTTGGCAAGCCACATGAGAAACAGCAGGAATGGCAGTCATGGTTTTAAGTTCACTGCCATTGAAAACATTAGCTTGGGTCCACGTGGAGATAATGTGGATGGCAAACTTCGGTATTGAGAATCCTTCTGGATTTTTTCAATGGGGCTATTGGTTTGAATGACTGCATCGAATTAGGCGAAAGATATGAAAATACATTTAGTATACTGCGTGATTTGTTTATAGTATTTACAGGTTTAATGAACTCTTATAACTGACTTTCACTGTTATTGTTCTTTTTCTCCTAGTGTGCAGAGGATAAGATACCCCCTTTGTACCTCGAGCACTAAAATTATGGAGTTGAGAACTTTAGAACTCATTACACTTGTGGGTTTTTGATATTTTCTAGTCTTGAAAACTTTGCAGTTTTCAGGTGGGATCCAATCAATTAGTAACAGTGTTTGGTTCCCTGAACTGTTTTTTTTTTTTTTTTACTTTCTGTGTTTATACTCCTTCCTCCGGTACGCCTCCTTCCAACTGACTGTCCCAGCCCCAACATCCTGGAATTACCGGGGCTTACCTTTCTGCCCAGCCTGAAACAGAGCCTGCAGAGAGTCTGGCTTCATCCTGTGGCCAGAGATTTTTTCCTTCATTTTTCTTGTCCCCAATCCCCATTGCTGGGGTGCACATGCCAGACGTGCGTGCATGGAGTCACGTGCACGTCAACAGAGGTCCCGCAGCACCCTCCCTTCTGTGCACCCTTACAGACCCGCACTTCCACAGGCCTCCACCTGGGGGCAGTCAATCAGCAGGAGCGCAATCCCTCCCTCCCCAGGAAAGGAGAGCTGTCCTCCAGATGGTCAATTCTCTTCCTCCCCGCTGACCCCCGATGGCCCAGGCCCTATTCCCAAACCCAGGTAGCCAGCGTGGCATGAGGTATGGCATCCAGTGCCTCAACCCTCACCGCTACTGGGCCGGCCTTCCCTGAACTGTTTTTAATGGATCTTTTGGTTTATATTCAAATAAAGGTGTATACACCTTGACACAATTACATCTTACATGATGTTTCACTTTATGTGCACTGTCACTTTAAAGAGTTTTGTATTTAAATCTGTGCTTTTGATTGGCTCTAGCCTCCTGATGATACACCACTGTGAAAAACTGGTAGAGGTTGTACTTGTTTGATGCAATAAATGTTTTTCTTGGTGGTTTGTTATTCTTAATTATACAATTGCAATAACAAATCCTGGTCTCTAGTTGGTCAGTCTGGGACTGGACCTGTGATGTTATCCCAGCAAAACATCACGGGTCTACTCTCATCATTATGGCCTCTCTCTTTTTTTGCATCTCCCCTTAAGAAACAAAAATATCCTATTTAAAGACTTTATCGCAGACAAGATCTCCCAAATTCTATCCGATAATGCTGATTCTGAAATCTGGCCGGCAGTTCTCTGGGACACGATTAAAATGGTCCTAAGGGGGTCACATTATAAACTACACCTCACAAAAGGTAAAAGCCTGTAAACAGCATAAAAGTCAATTAGATGAAACATTGCATTTTCTCCAAATGCTGCACAAACAAGGGGACATCACTGTACTCCCACAAATACTACAAATTAAACAAGAACTAGATAGACTAGCCCTTCAGCAGACCAAAATTGCTCTCTCCTTTCTCCATCAGCAATATTACGAGGTAGGCCCCAGAGCCACAAGACTGCTAGCATACAAAACCAGGAAGCAAAGGAAATTGGCCACTATAACGTCCATCCGCCACCCAGTGAAAGGTACACTTTTGAGTAAATTAAATGATATCGTTGAGGCATTTACAACATATTATTCCGCTTTATATACCCCAGAACACCCGGCGGCCACCGATTCCATTAAAAAATTCCTGCATGATCTTGCTGTACCTAGGATCATGATGCAGCAAGGTGAACAACTGCTGAATCCGATTACAATGCAGGAACTCACTGACGCAGTGGCCCGTGCTAAAACTATGAAAGCCCCAGGCCCTGACGGCTATGGGGCCGAATTTTATAAAGCAGCAAAACAGTCCCGCCTTCCCCCTCTGCTTAAAATGTGTAACACTGTTCTGCAGGGTGATTCGTTCCCCAACTGGGCATTTGCTACCATCTCAGTTATCCCCAAACCAGGGAAAAACCCGCAATTATGTGAATCCTACCGCCCAGTCTCTGTACTGAATATAGATTATAAAATATTCATGGGAATAATAGCCCAAAGATTTGAAGCCATCCTTCCTCAGCTTGTTAATAAAGATCAGACGGGCTTTGTAGGAGGCCGTACTATGATGGATAGTATCAAAAGAACCTATCATATTATTCGGGAGATGAATACCCTAGGCTCACCAGCAGCTCTGATAAGTCTCGACACCAAGAAGGCTTTTGATAGAGTTTACTGGCCCTTTTTATACCTGCTTATGGAATCGATGGGATTTCCAGGGGCACTAATACAAGCCATCTCCAATATTTATACCTCTCCTAAGGCCTGGGTTAGGGTTGCAGGACATCACTCCACCCCCTTCTCTCTTTATAGGGGCACTAGACAGGGGTGCCCTTTGTCTCCCCTACTGTTCGCCCTATTTATGGAACCACTAGCACAACTAATTAGACAATCACAGAACATCTCTGGAATTATAGTAGGTGATGAGGAACACCGCATTGCTCTTTATGCGGACGATGTCCTACTATACCTCCAACACCCAGCCACCTCACTCCCGAAGGTAGCTACCCTGCTAAATAAATTTGGAGACCTATCAGGGTACAAAGTGAACATTGCAAAACCTGAAATTTTAACTTTTCAATATGTCCCTGAGCAAAGTACCTGGAAACAGTTCCCATGTAAGTGGGATGTTAACAAACTTCAATACTTAGGAATTACTCTCTCTAGGGACCTGAAAGATGCGTATAAATATAATTACGTCCCCTTTACTGCGCGTCTTAAAGATGACCTGGCAAATTGGAGTACTCTCCCACTAACTCTATCTAGGAGAATAGACCTTCTCCGCATGATCAAGCTCCCTAGAGCCCTCTACCTTTTTAATAATATTCCCATCTCACTCCCTCAATCCATATTTAAGGACTGGAATAGAGCCATTTCACATTTCATATGGGCGGGTCGTAGTCCTAGAGTTAAGTTTAAAATATTGACTATGCCAAGAGACTTAGGAGGTTTATCCCTGCCTGACTTATATTGTTACTATCAGGCTGTGTCCCTGCTCCACACATTTGCTAGGCAGATTTCGGATGGGGAGGCACATTGTGCAGATCTTGAATGGCACCTCATTCCAGACTTAGAATATGTTAATGCACTTTACTGTGATACACCCCCGTTTGGAAGATTGTCAGAAATTACCCCTGAAAATCAGGAATAGAGTGATGGCCTGGCATAAAATAAGAAGGCAACCTTGGATTACTCCCTTTATCCCATTAATATGCCCCATAGCCACCCTCCCTGGCTTTCTCCCCTGGAAACTTGACGACGCCTTCCAGCGATGGACAAAATATCAGCTTAGATATCTATTTCAGGTTGTAACAGCTGGGAGATTATGGTCCTATCGGGAAATACAAGCAAAATTTGATCTACCTGGCTTACACCACTATAGGTATCTCCAGCTAAGGCATTATTATAGCTCCTTGCCACTTTTGACACGCACTCCTGATAGTTGGCCCCAGTTGATTATCTCCATGCAATCCATGCTCACCTCTCCAAACCAGAGACACCTAATCTCAACTTTTTATAAATCCCTAATGTTCTCACAACAGGAAAATTTAAAGATAATTAGACAGAAATGGCAGCACGAACTAGGCGCGCCTATAGAATTAGAGCAATGGCAGCAAGCCTGCCGGCAGGTTGCCCGTACCTCTAGTTCACACCAATGGCGAGAATTCACTTGGAAATTTCTAAATAGATATTTTTATACACCAGAGATCACAAGTCATTTTGAGCGGAAGGGCACAGCTTCCTGCTGGCGACTGTGTTGGGAGAATAGGGCCCACCTAACGGACGTGGTATATGGCTGCCCCAAATTGACTCTATTTATTCAGGCCCTGCAATCTGAAATCCAACTGATTTTAGGAATCCCACTCCAGTTCTCCCCGCAACTCTTCATTCTCCTGATTTTTCCCAGAAATATAAAAGACCAAAACATCCAATATTTATTGGCTATTCTTCTCACTTCGGAGAAAAAAGCTATAACTAAATTCTGGAAGACGCCTGCCTCTCCCACCCTAAAGGACTGGCACACCATAACAAAGCAAATCTATTATATGGAGAAAATAACCTATAAACTGAACAACCGAGTAGAGGCTTTTAACTCAAGATGGAATAGATGGCTATTCTACTATGCATTAAAGGATTCAACATTCATTCCCTAATGGAATAACTGAGTTAACTCACAATTTTCTATTTTACATTCCCCTCCTACCCTTCTTCTCTATAGTACAATGAATTCCTATACTTAGACAATCTCAGATACAGCAATAAAAATTCCCTGCTGGGCCCCTGCTGATCTTTAATAGCACATCTAATTGCACTGTTTAAAGTCATATTGGTACATCACCCTTTTAATTACCATTGAAAGGGAATAGGCTTTTTGTTGAAATTGGAATGGGGAATGTGCATGTCTAGATAAAGTTATATGTGAAGCTAGGCAATCTGTACAATTTAGAAATAGGAATAGTCCTAATCTTTATAATCTGAATGTATTTGCTGGCACTATGAATTTTCCATCAATTTTCCTTTACCAGAACTATGTCAGGAGACTACTGAAGTGAATGTATGTAAAGTAAAGTCTGTACCTGATGATACTAATGATGAATAAAAATAAAAAGAGAATAACAAAAAAAAAGAAACAAAAATATTTTTCCACTCTAATATAAACATTCTTTAAAACTATTTTTTTATTTTATGTATAACAACGAGCTATTGTATAATAGCAATAATGCCCTCCAGGGTGTGTGTCGTTTGAGATAACGTCACTCCTCAGGTATTGGATGCACTTGGCCTATGGCCTCGTGACCAACCACCTGCGGCATGGTGTTATCCCAGCACGACACACACCCTGTTGGGCATTATTGCTTAAGCAATAAAGTTGTTATTTTGGCTTACTCCAAGTGATGTGGATATTTGTTGTTTGACGTCAAGGACAAGGAGGCACAATAAGAATTTGGGGGGGGTAGATTCAGGAGACAGGTGAGGAAGCACTTCTTCATTTAATGATTGGTTGATTTCTGGAACACTGTTCCAGCAGAGGTGTCGGGGATCGAAACAATAGTGGGGTTCAAGAATGCATGGGATAGGCATAAGGGAACACACATTAGGGAAAGGGAAAGTGGGTTGGTTAATGGGCAGATCAAGTAAGATCTGCAGTGATGCTATAGGCAGGGAAAAGTGCTGACACAACCATACTTCCACGAGCTGATGACACTCAGCCTGCAACCTTTTTTGTCTCTGGGTATAGATTTGTGGCAGCAAAACCAGTATCCCACTGTGTCTTATTGCTTACTAATTTGGGAAAAATTGAGCATAAACAATTGTTTTGGCTAAATGAATTTGTGTTAGTAATAGTAATGATGGGAAATTTATACCCGATATATTCTAATCCCAAAATTGTTAATGCGACTGGTAGTGTAAGGACAACTGCAGAGCTTATTTGTACCATATATGCAGTTATCATATGATTACCTGTAAATCTGGCTCTTTTACTAAAATGATAATACTGTTCAAATGCTTTTAATTCCCAGCCATTTAATTTGAATCTTCTTTAGTTTGGGACTGTATCTGCAATAAGAGGCTTTGTAATGGATTTTGTGAATGTGGCACATGCTAGACAATAGAAATGCAGTCTAACTTGATTATTTTAGCAAGCACTGACTGAAAATCTTGATTGTTTGCTGCAAGTGAGGGGCATCAAATTTCTGATGCTTTGGAAATTAGCGGCAAATGACCAGCTTTGAAAATCCGGCACATTTGATCTTCTTTATATTCATAAATTAATTGTTGTATATATATATATATATATATATATATATATATATATATATATATATATATATATAAGAGAGAGAGAGAGAGAGAGGATATGTGGGGTGTCTGTGTGATAACTCATTTATTTGCAGTTGCTAGTGACCTCAAGTAACCTCATGAGTGGTGAAGCCATGAGTGGCGATTATGAGAAGTCACTGGCAACTGTATCACGTAAATGAGTTTGCACACAGTCACCCCCCACACATATTCCATTAATGCAACAGGCCTTTGTTGGTTTATATCTGTTTTCATGAAAACTGAGACATTTACCATTAGCGCCGGATAACACAGAATTTGTGTGACTTAATGCGGAACAGCGCAGAATTTGTGCAACTTGCGCAATGTACTACATTGGAATTTGCACGAAGTAACTATGTGGATAAATAAATTTACCTACACAGTGACTCAGATAAATGGATTTATCACACAGTTTTTATTTGTACACCTGTTGCATTTTTTATATATATATAAAATTTATACAATGGGGTGTAGGTAATATCAGTGTGATAAACTAGGTTATTTCCACTGCAGTGTGATAAATGATGACATCACTACTGTGATAATAAATGCCATTTATACATACTGTGCTGATGTCACCACTCACTGACTATAGCCTGCATTCTAAATTGAACTGCTTCTTAGTGCTGCACCACACAGTTTCTGTTTCTCACTGCTAGCTGCAACTAACTCAATTAGCATTGCCAAACACATTCACTTGTTGCCCATAGTGTTTCTAACACTCCCAGCCCATTGAGAAACACTCACACACACTCAGAACACACACAAACAGTGCTCTCAGATTAGCCTAGAGGTTAGAGTAATGCGCTTTAAACAACCTTGGTACATCCAGCACACTAGACCTGGGTTTGACTCTCACAACCTTCATTTCCACACTGTGTGAGTCTGAACAAGCCACTTAACTACCCAGTGTTCCCAAGTCACTCATAAAAACTTACCCAGTTACCAAACACTAAAATAAAAGAGCAAACAGGAAAACTTAACTATACTTCTTAAGTTCTCATCCCCATTTTATAAATAGGGGATACATGATGGCCAGGAGTGTGATATGGAAAATATTCTCACTTCTGCAGCGTGAGCTCTAGATAATCTCACTTGTACTGATTTATCTAGAGTTTACTCTGCAGGAGTGAGAATATTTTCCACATCACACTCCTGCCCATCATGTATCTCATATATCTATCTATCCATCTATATATAATAAACATGTGTTGTTAACTACAGTTGCAGGAACAGATATGGTTTGGTTGGATATTTCCTGAAAAATCTTTTATATTTCTAGAGAAATTCTTTGCCTGCTTGCATTACCATTGTAAGGGCACCAGAAGGAATATCTTTACAAATATTTTGAAATATTAGGAAACAGTGGACTATGCTTATTGCTACAGCTATGTGGCAAACTAATAAAAATAATGTTAAAAAAATGTTTTCAGGAATATTGTTTTATTTTTTACTATGGGGAAATGTGCTCTGCCTAATCACTGAGCTACATGGTGGCACTGTTGCTTTATAGCTAGGCTTGCCAGGATTCCATTGAAATAATCTATAGCTGTCGACTTGGAAAGAATTCATGAAACCAACAGGGAAAAAATACATCAATACTGATCGATTTATTTTCAAGGTTTTAAATTAAGAAAATAATAATAAGATTTTGCGCTTGTGTTTTATACTTTAATTGGCTAAACATAAATATTCATACCTTGTGGTGCTCACTTCTCTTCCATGACATCAAACAAAAGAAGAACCCCCTGTTGGCAGCTGTTCCCTGCAACATGCAGGTACCAGCATCACATCGGCCTCCAGTGCTGCACATCCTTTTAAGCCGGTAAACTGCACCTTCATTTAACCTGTCGGATACCTATGGGTCTCTTCTACTGCAGGAGGGTAGAACACTTAGATTACAGAATTACCTGAACGGCCCTTCGAAAAATATCCAGACATCGTGTAACAATTATATGCAATGTGGCTACTCCCTAAACCCTAGATACCAGACTGCGATTCAAAAAAGTGACCTGGTCTGAGGGCATGCTGGTAAGTGAAGGGGAACTGTAGAGCAATGGACAGCAGATTATGTCAGGACAGTGAAAGACAGGTTTCCCTCAGTAAGAAGTGGTCAGGTGGGCGAGTTGTCAAGAAGGGAAGAAAGAGGAGCTCTGGGTAAGCGTGCACAGGAGGAGCAGGGGTGTTTCATCAAGGAGTGGACCCAGTATGTATACGATCGGGACAAGATGGCTTAAAAGCTTGAGTGGATCAGACAATAAAATGTGTTGTGTGTCTCCTTGGATTGCCATTCAAAATAAGTAACTTGGTCGAGGGCATGCTGGCAGAGTGGAGGAAAGCTGTAGAGCAGTGCACTGCAGCTTTTGAGAGGGCAGTGAAAGACAGACTTCCCCCAGAATTAAGTGGTTAGGTGGGGTGAGCTGTCAAGAAGGGAAGAGATAAGACTGGATAAGCAAGCACGGGAGGATCAGGGTTTTTTCAGCAAAGAGCGGAGCCAGTATGTATACCATTGGGACAAGAACACTCAAGTGCATCAGGCAATAAAAATGTATTGTGAGTTTCTTTGTATCTGGGGATAGTCAGCGCCAGTGCCATGCAAGTTCGTCGACCCATCCCGGCAGTGCAGTGATTTTTGTTTTTATTTCTTGTAAGTTGCATTGTATTTCTTTGATCGCCTGAATAGATGTACAGTAAAATTTGTATGTATCATGCCAACTGCCAAAAGGGGAAAAAACATAGCAGCTGGCTGTTGGGCTAGTTTCCTGCCTTTCCAACATGTACAGGAGACCTGGCAACAGATTATTATATTTGCATAATGAATAATTCAGAAAACTATTTAAATACATTTCAGCCCTTGACAAGGGCTTTATTCTTTTTTAAGTGGCAGCTGCCAACTTTTTATATATGCAGGGGCTCTGTGTTGTGCTCCTTTGTGAGCCCATGCCACAAACCAACATTTATTTTCATTGTCCCGATGGCTGAAATCGTAGCCATCAGGTATACATTTCATTTGGGCCTTATTATGCCCTTTTTCTCAGTATTAACCCTTGGCTTCACATATTTTCTCAAGCAGCCCCAGTGACAACATTTCTGGGGCTGCTACATCATTCCAGTGTTGCTTTCTATTTATTTTGGGATACTACAGGGCTTCTACGGTTACTTGCCCGTAGTGTCTCACATTTCGGCAATGTCTTGCATCTTCCTCACTCTGTGCAGCATTTCTAGAGTGATTGGAGCATCCTTCTGCTCTGATCCATCTTTAAGTACTCATTTGCAACATGCGACTCTTTCAAAGCGCTACGGAGCATCTTACTGCTCCGAAACACACCAGCACTCATCCTGCTCTGAACCATGAGCATAGCTGTACTATGCGGCGTTAAAGTGGCCACAGAGCAAGCTGCTCAGCTGCATAAAGCAGTTGTCTGCCACCCTGAACAGCACACAATAGCGCCACGCTACGGGATAATGTTTTTGGGGCACCAAGGACTTGGGCACACCCCTTCTTAAAGAATATAAGATAAATTATAGTGTGACCTGCGCTAATAATTATCTCCCACTTTGGAGTTTGTTTTAAAGTGCACCAAGTGCTATCCTGTGTACCAAAGGAGGGGCATTATATAAGAAAAAAGGACAGGAAAGTGTATGAGAGTTGTCAGGTTGGCAACCCTGACAAAAAAATAGAGAAAGAAGAATAAAGAGTAAAAGAACGGGGGGGGGGTACACTTCTTTAAGGGGATTTATACATTAATATACAAATGAGGGACACCCTTTTATACCCAACCAAAAGTGCAAGACAAAAAAAGCTGTCACATACAAACAAACAAAACAAAAAACTATTTTCAAATTGACACACTACTGTTTGCAGTGTACTGTGTGAGTCTCAGGGCCCATCTACTCGATCTGCATGCACCAGCTGGGTTTATATAAATTGCGTTTGACACATTGACATACATAGCACCTGAACTGTACATTGTCTTTACAGATTTAATAAATAAATAAAGCATAAAAATATATCAGGAACAAAGGTAAACACAGAACCTGAATATATGCTCCTTGTGTTGTCAGAGTGAAACAAAATTGTTACAAGTGTTACCATGATTCAGCTACAGCTGCAAGGTATACCAGTACAAAACATTTTGCAAAACATTGTATTTCATTCCATTACTTTTAAAATATTGGTCAAGTAAGTAAACGAAAAGAAAATAGAGTCTACGGTACTGTAAAACAATGCCCTCTCTATTCTACTGTCCTCCCTCCTCCCCGATTGGGCCCCTTACGTTCTTCAGAGAAATTTACAGCCAGAGTAAGCCAATTGAATCTTCTAATAATTGGGAATGTAAGTCTTTCGGCAGAGTAGCAGGTCTGTTCCCTCTGCATTATGACAGTAAATTGTTAAAGAGTAATTTATGGGTTTTACTTTAATTATTCATATTAGTAACAGTGAAGTAATTATAAAATATATTTGATAATGTTCGTCTCTTTCATAGTCTAATGAAGAAGCATCATTGGAAACATTAAAGAATGCAATTCTGTATTAATGAAAGGGAGCAGAATCTGACGATTTGATGAATATGATTGACTAATCTGAAGAAAGAAAAGTTGAACTGAGAAGATTGTAAAGGGGTCCTAGCCAGTTGTAAAGCACTAATCTTTTAAAGAATGAGCCTCTGTGACAGTTTACAGAAAGAAATGCTAGCTTCTGAAGTTTGTGTTAAAGACAGCCATTCACGGTCAATTGACAGCAGATATCATGCAAGGGCATAGCCCCTTAAACTGATTGCAACAAATCTGCACACCATTAACGTTCTAACCTGTATGAGGTGTCAGTATTGCTGGTCAGTCATCTGAACAGCTGTGTATATTGGTGCAGACATTGCATCTGACTCAAGTACAGTATGAAACTGTAAATAACATAACATCTTCAGCGGAGTCGAGCATTATTTGCACAGTAACTTGAAGCCGCTATTTATATCCCGACAGTTTGCCATAACATTTGGTATTCAGTGAGTTTTTGTTTGATTTTTTTAAGCTATGTGATTTGTTGCAGTGCCAATTCAGCCCTGTAAGGGAACAAGACATAGAAACAGAAGTTGACAGCAGATAAGGGCCACAAGGCCCATCCAGTGTGCCCATTTCTTTTACGACCACATAAATGTGCCATCGGCCTTTGCTCTGTCAGTGGCCTATCTATTCATACTCATCTGTATTGCTCCCTTATGCCTATCCCATGCTTGTTTGAAGCCCTGCACTGTATTCATATCCACCACTTCCTGAGGTAGGCCGTTCCATGCATCCACCACCCTTTCTGTGAAAAGAATTTCATCACATTCTCCCGTAATCGGCCTCCCTCTAATCTCATGCTGCATCCTCTTGTCCTGCTATTTTCTTATATTTAAACATGTTAGACTCTTTCACCTCGTTAATGCCCTTAAGGTGTTTGAATGTTTCGATCATATCACCTCTCTCCCACCTTTGCTCAAGGGTATACATATTGAACTCCATTAATCTGTCCTCATATGTCTTCTGATGCAGTCCCTGAACCATTTTGGTTGCCTTTCTCTGGACTGCCTCAATTTGGTTATTGTCCTTGTGAAGGTGTGGCCTCCAGTACTGCACACAGTATTCCAGATGAGGCCTAACCAGTGTCTTGTAAAGAGGGATTATTACTTTCCTTTTCCTACTTGTGATACCCCTACTCATACACCCTAACATCCCCCTAGCCTTACCTACCACTTTAGAGGTCTGCTTGGATGATTTCAGGTCATCGGTGATGATGATGCCCAAGTCTCTTTCTTCCTTTGTGACTGCCAGCAACTCCCCTCCCAGCCTGTAGGTGGCTTCAGGGTTTCTCTTCCCTATGTGCATGATCTTGCACTTCTTTGCATAAAATCCCAGTTGCCACTCTTCTGACCATTTTGCTGGTTTATCCAGATCTCTTCTTATTCTGCCCACCCCATCTGGATCATCTACGCTGTTGCAGATCTTGGTGTCATCTGCAAACAGACAAGCCTTACCCTCTAGTCCATCTGCAATGTCACTAATGAAGATATTGAAGAGGACTGGCCCCAGGAATGATCCCTGAGGTACCCCACTTGTGATCTGCATCTCTTCTGACTGTATGCCATTTACCACCACTCTCTGTTTTCTGCCTGTCAACTAGTTTGCCACCCAGTTGACAAATTTCTGACCCACCCTGAGCCTACCCAGCTTATTTATCAATCTTCTATGTGGAACAGTGTCGAAAGCTTTGCTGAAGTCTATTAGATAAAAATCCAACCTATTTTTAAAAATGTTCATTGTGGGACTCGTTACTACCTCATCATGAAGTGCATTCCAGATTCCTGTAATTCTTACATTAAACCAATATTCCCTTCTTTTGGTATTATACTTGTCCTTGTAAATCTGGAAGCAATGTGCTCTGGTATCATGGAAACATAGATCTAACAGCAGATAAGGACCGCTTGGCCCACCCAGTCTGCCCATTTCCCAACCTGATGGATAAGCTGCAGATCCTAGTTAACCAGCAGCCTACTTCCTCCTACCACCCCCCCCCCAGAATTGCCTTATGACTGTCCCATGCATGCTTGAATTCCACCACTGTTTTTGACTCCACAACCTCCTCCGGAAGGCCGTTTCTTGCATCCACAACCCTCTCTGAGAAAAAATATTTCCTTAAATTACCTCTGAGCCACCCCCCTTCTATCTTCAAATTGTGCCCCCTTGTTCTTGCACACCTCTTTTTTTTGAAAGATGCTACCTCTTGGACTTTGTTAATTCCCTTGAGGTACTTGAAAGTTTCTATCATGTCCCCCCTCTCCCTCCTTTCCTCAAGGCTATACATATTCAGCTCCTTAAGTCTCTCTTCATATGTCTTCCGGTGCAGACCCTGCACCATTTTAGTTGCCCTCCTCTGAACTGCCCCCATCCTGTCTGTGTCCTTGTGGAGATGGGGTCTCCAGAACTGGACGCAGTACTCCAGATGGGGTCTCACTAACTGTCTGTACAGGGGGATAACAACTTCCTGTTTTCTGTTGGTGATGCCTCTCCCTATACATCCCAGTATCCCCCCAGCCCTCCCTACCACCTTCTCACATTGCTTGCCAACATTAAGGTCATCTGATATGATTACCTCCAGGTCCCTTTCCATTTTTGTTGTTGTTACTACCTCCCCCTCCATTGTGTAATCTTCCCCTGGGTTTTTGTTTCCCAGGTGCATTATTTTGCACTTCTTTGCACTGAATCCAAGCTGCCAATACTTCTGACCATTCCTCCAACCTTGCCAAGTCCTTTCTCATCCTTTCCAACCCTCCTTGTGTAGCAACCCTATTGCAGATCTTTGTGTCATCTGCAAAGAGGCATACTTTTCCTTCCAGTCCCTCTGAAATGTCACTTATAAAGACATTAAAAAGGACTGGACCCAGTACTGAACCCTGTGGTACCCCACTAGTAGCTCTTCTTTCATCAGAGTGGACTCCATTTACAATTACTTTCTGTGTCCTATTGTCCAGCCAATGTTTTAACCAGACTACCACCCTGGGACACACTCCCAGGCTGGTTAATTTGACTATTAATCTTTTGTGTGGGACTGTGTCAAATGCCTTGCTAAAGTCTAGGTAGGCCATGTCCACAGCCCCTCCCTGGTCTACTACTTTGGTCACCCAGTCAAAGAAATCAATTAGATTCATCTGACATGACCTTCCCACAGTGAACCCATGCTGCCTTGAGTCCTGTGCCCCACTGGCCTCTAGGTACTCAACAATTCTTTCCTTCAGAAGTGATTCCATCACTTTCCCTACCACAGAGGTCAAACTGACAGGTCTGTAGTTTCCTGCCTCTGTCTTGGTCCCACTTTTGTGAAGGGGAATCACATCCGCCTTCCTCCAGTCCTCAGGTACCACACCATCCTCCCATGATTTGTTAAAAAGGGTAGTCAGTGGTGTCACTAGTTCTCTGCTTACTTCTTTTAGAATTCTGGGGTGAATTCCATCTGGCCCCATTGCTTTGTCCACCTTCAGTTTTAGGAGTTCTTTCAGAACCCTTTCTTCTGCGAAAGGACTGGTATCGACCCCCCTATCCAGAGTGCTTCTTTTAATTGGATTAGACACCTCCCCCACCTCCTCTTTTGTGAATACTGAGCAGAAATAGTCATTCAGTATTCCTGCTTTTTCACTGTCCCTCTCTGCCCACCCACTGTCCATTCTATTCAGCCTCACTATCCCTCCCTTTGTCTTTCTATGCTCCCTGATGTACAGTGGCGTGAAAAAGTATTTGCCCCCTTCCTGATTTTCTCTATTATTGCATATTTGTCACACTGGATGTTTTCAGGTCTTTAGACAAAATATAATATTAGATAAAGGGAACCTGAGTGAACAAATAACACTTTTTTTACTTATTTCATTTATTTAATGAAAAAGTTAACCAACACCAACTGGCACTGTGTGAAAAGTAATTGCCCCTAGTTAAATCAACCCAATTAAAGGGATAATTAGAGTCAGCTGATTGAACACAGCCAGGCTTGATTACAGCCAGCCCTGCTCAATATAAACCTCACTTATTTTGGCCCTTACCATCAGAGTCACATTGCCAGCACAAAGATTCAACAAGCACATTATGCCATGATCAAAGGAAGTTCCTGAAAAGATCAGAAAAATTTGTTGCCCTCTATCAGTCTGGAAAGGGTTACAAAGCTATTTCTAAGGCTCTGGGACTCCATCGAACCACAGTGAGAGCCATAATCTCCAAATGGAGAACACTTGGAACAGTAATGAACCTTCCCAGGAGGAGCGGCCTGCCAAAATTACTCCAAGGGCGAAAGTGTAAAATCATCCAAGAAGTCTCAAAGGGTCCTAAAACAACATACAAAGAACTGCAGGCTTCTCTTGCCTCAGCTAAGGTCAGTGTTCATGACTCCACAATCAGAAAGAGACTGGGCAAAAATGGGCTTCATGTGAGAGTAGCAAGACGGAAACCACTGCTAACCAAGAAGAACATAAATGCTCGTCTCTCATTTGCCAAGAAGCACCTGGATGATCCACAAGCCTTTTGGGAAAATGTTCTATGGACAGATGAGTCCAAAGTGGAACTTTTGGACAACATGGATCCCATAATGTCTCATAAAGCAAACACAGCATTCCACAGTAAGAACACCATACCAACAGTCAAACATGGTGGTGGTAGTGTGATGGTGAGGGATGCTGCTGCCTAAAAACCTGGATGACTTGCCATAATTAAAGGAACCATGAATTCTGCTCTGTACCAGAAAATTCTTAAGGAGAATGTCCAGTCATCCTTCCGTCAGCTGAAGCTGAAGCATAGTTGGGTCATGCAGCAAGACAATGATCCAAAACACAAAAGCAAGTCCACATCAGAATGGCTAAAAAGAAGTAAAATTAAAGTTTTGGAGTGGCCTAGTCAAAGTCCAGACTTAAACCCAATAGAGATGCTGTGGCAGGACCTGAAACGAGCAGTTCATGCTCGAAAACCTACCAAATGTTACTGAATTAAAGCAGTTCTGCGAGGAAGAGTGGGTTAAAATTCCTCCACAGCAATGTGAAAGACTGATATTGAATTATAGGAAGTGTTTGGTTGCAGTCATTGCAGCTAAATGTGGTATAACCAGTTATTAAGTGTAAGGGGGCAATTACTTTTTCACACAGTGCCAGTTGGTGTTGGTTAACTTTTTTTCATTAAATAAGTGAAATTAAAAAAAAAAAAACAAGTGTTATTAGTTCACTCAGGTTCCCTTTGTCTAATATTACATTTTCTCTAAAGACCTGAAAACATCCAGTGTGACAAATATGCAATAATAGAGAAAATCAGGAAGGGGGCAAATACTTTTTCATGCCACTGTACCTATAAAAGGTTTTATCCCCCTTCTTAACCAAGTTGGCTATCTTTTCCTCAGTTTGGGCCTTTGCTATTCTGACTTTCCTCCCTGCTTCCTTCTGCCTTAACTGGTACAGCTCTCTGTCCTGCTCCTTCTGTGTTTTCTTATACTTCCTAAATGCTATCTTTTTCTCCCTAACCTTCACCACCACCTCTTTTGAGAACCATAGTTGCTTTTTCTTTCATTTTGATTTGTTTATTTGCTTCACACAAAGGCTTGTTGCTTCTGTGATGGCAGTTTTGATATTTCCCCATTGTTGCTCCACCACTCCTTCTTGCCTGTTTGCTAGTGCTTTTCTAAGGCACTCTCCCATCTTGCCTGTCTCTCCTGTAGGTTGTGTACCCTGGTATGTTAACATCCCAATCATGGTTCTCTGTGTACCATGTTTCTGTGGCTGCTACGATATCCAGGCATTCCTCTACCATCAAGACCACCAGTTCAGGGGGTTTGTTGCCCAGACTACGGGCATTGGTACTCATTACCCTCCATTTCTTGATGGCCTTACCCCTTTTTGCCCCATCCCTGTCCTTATTGTGTTTGTCACTATCTCCATTTACCCCTGCACTTCTCCCTATCAACATCTCTATGTGGGTGTCTACTTCACTTAGTACCCTGATTTTTTGGGGGGGCTAGGATTTCCCTTCTCCTCTCGAGTGCCTCCCCCCTTGGCTAGTTTAAATGTTTGCCAATGAAGCATTTAAACCTAGCACCTAGGATCTGGTTCCCCTCTTGGACAGATGCAGACCATCACCCCGGTATAGGCCTGCATCTCTCCAGGTGGACCCCCAGTCCCCAATGAATTGATATACATTGCACCTGAATACTAGTGTTCTTACTGGCCTAGATTGTTGATGCCCCTCATGTCCGCATAGCTGCTACTTTGTGGACACTGATTCATTTCCCAGTGTGATTCAAAGCCCCAGTGTGAATCAAAATGTAATTAAAAAAATCTTGTTAAAACAGCATGACATTATGCTAATGAATCTTGAGTTTAAACATTGATGCCTCTTAAACAGCCCTGCGCTTTTTTTTTTTTTTAATACTATGCAAAGCATAATGAACAGAATGTATTTTTATCTCAGTGTGCTTTTAAGACAGAGGGAAAATTTTCATAAACTATTGCCTTTGTTACAACTGATCTTCTTCTATTAAATTCTTCCCTATATACTTATAATACAACAAAAGGCAGACCTTGGGTTACATAGTACAAATAACAGTGTTCTACTTGGCAATTTTTTATGTTAAAAAAGTATATAGACCAGGAGGTCAAACTTGATGCAAAAGGTAAAATCCATTTATTTTTCATTTTCAGAAATAGGCCATTTTTTATGCTGAAGTGTGTTCTGATGCAGTTTCATAATACTGACAACTTGATTTCAAATCGGAGGTCACATTCCGTGCAAAAGATCAAATCCAAAAACATCTTTAAATTGATTTACAACAAAGACAAAACTTATTTGGAACGTACGATATGCAAATACAAACCCCAAAAGGGGTATATTTCTCAGATCCTTTTTGTGGCACCAGTCTGAAAACCTGGAGGTCAGATATGATGCAAGAGGTCATTAACACAATCAACCACCAACATGTAATAAAACGATAGATGTTAATATGTTTGCACAGAAATTTGTTACTCCAAAGATATGTGTTGATATTTATAAAAAAAAAAATTTCCCATTAATGGAGATAATTAGATAATGGTGCTCAACACTAATTCAGCGCTTCAGACTAATGAATCAGCACTATATTCCTAATGTTTGCAGGGTAATTCTTGAGCTGTTAAAAGGCTAACAAAGACAAAACATTTATCTAAAGGATCTTAATATACCGTTTTGAGAATAAAGATTCATAAGGGGTTATGGTTCGTTGACCCATTTTGACAGTGCAGTGATTTATGTTTTTATTTCTTGTTAGTTGCATTGTATTTCCTTCGATCGCCTGAGTAGATGTACAGTGAAATTTGTATATATCATGCCAACTGCCAAAACGGGGAAAAAAACATAGCAGCTGGTGTTGGGCTAGCTTCCTGCCTTTCCAACAAGCCCACCCAAAAGCGCGAGACAAAAAAAACTGTAATATATAAACAAACAACAAAAAACTCTTTCCAAATTGACTGACGCTACTGTTTGCAGTGCACTGTGTGAGTCTCAGGGCCCATCTACTCGATCTGCATGTAGCAGCTGGGTTTCTATTTGTCGGTGGCCCAAAAGAGGGAAAAACATAGCAGCTGGCTGTTGGGCTAGCTTCCTCCTTTTCCAGCTAGCCCACCCGAAAGCATGAGACAAAAACAAAATAATAACTCAGCACAATGTAGGAAGGCAGCTGCAAAGGCCAACAAAATGCTGGGTTGTATTGCAAGGGGTATATCCTCGAGAGGGAGGAGATGATTCTGCCACTGTATAGGTCATTACTTAGACCGCACCTGGAGTACTGCGTGCAGTACTGGCACCCGTATCTGAAGAAGGACATGAAGTTACTGGAGGGGGTGCAGTGCAGTGTGACAAAGATGATCAAGGGGCTGGGGGACTTATCATACGAGAGGAGGCTGAGGGAGTTGAACATGTACTCACTGGAGGAGAGGAGGGATGGGGGGGGACATGATTGAAACCATAAAGTACATGAAAGGGATAAACAAGACAGATACAGAGGGGCTGTTCAAAGTAAGAGAGAGGAGGGACACCAGGGGCCATGATATGAGACTGGAGGGAGGAAGGTTCAGGAGGGAGATGAGGAGACACTTTTTTACAGAGAGGGTGGTGGCTGGGTGGAATGCGTTACCTGCAGAAGTGGTATCCAGTAGAACAGTGGACTGCTTCAAAAGGGGTATGGGACAGGACAAGGGGGAGGGTCAATGAAGGGGTAGGGTGGAAGGGAGGGGCAACTGCAGAATAAGGGGTGCTAGCTGCACATTCGAGCAGACTTGATAGACCTCTAGGCCTTTATCTGCTGGCAAATTGTGGATGTTCATATGTTCATATATACTGTACAAACAAAAACTCTTTCCAGTTTGATTGACACTACTGTTGGCAGTGCACTGTGTGATTCTCGGGGCCCATCTACTCGGTCTGCGTACACCAGCCAGGTTTCTATTTCTCAGTGGCTAGCTGGGTCCCTTCCAGGCAGGCTGCTGTTTGTACTTTTCCAGTCTGTTGCTGCTCAAGGTGGAGCTCCTCTTATGGGAGCCACGTCACATGAGTTCAAGTCACCGGCACAGCCCTGGACAACAGGTCAAGCACAATTACAGTGGTGAAGGATCGATACTTAGCGCATGCGAGACCAGTTTATCTTGCCATAGCTGAAATTGCTTTTATAGCTCCTTGTTACCGTACTCGCTTTGCATTTCCTAAAGTCAAGCCACTGGTACTGCGAGCTCATACATTATTCAACAGCCTTGTTTTCCACTACAGATCAGCACACGATAATAATATAGAAACATAGAAACATAGAAGTTGAGGGCAGATAAGGACCGCAAGGCCCATCCAGTCTGCCCATTTCTTTTTCTACCTTATAAATGTGCCATCGGCCTTTGCTATGTCAGTGACCTATCTATTCATAGTCATTTGTATTGCTCCCTTATGCCTATCCCATGCCTGTTTGAAGCCCTGCACTGTATTCATAGCCACTACTTCTTGTGGTAAGCCATTCCATGCATCTACCACCCTTTCTGTGAAAAGAATTTCCTCATTCCCCTTAATCGGCCTCCCTCTAATCTCATGCTGTGTCCTCTTGTCCTGCTATTTTCTTATATTTAAACATGTTAGACTCTTTCACCTTGTTTATGCCCTTAAGGTGTTTAAATGTCTCGATCATATCACCTCTCTCCTCCTTTGCTCAAGGGTAGCATGCATATTGAGCTCCGTTAATCCTCCTCATATGTCTCTACTGTGCAGTCCCTGCCATTTTGTTGCCCTTCTCTGGACTGCCTCAATTTGGTAATGTCCTTGTGAAGGTGTGGCCTCCAATACTGCACATGCAGTACTCCAGATGGGGCCTAACCAATGTCTTGTACAGAGGATTATTACCTCCACGTACTTGTGATACCCTACTAATACACCCTAACACCCCCTAGCCTTACCTACTGCTTTAGGGTCTGCTTGGATGATTTCAGGTCATCAGTGATGATGATGCCCAAGTCTCTTTCTTCCTTTGTGACTGCTAGCAACTCCTCCCAGCCTATAAGTGGCTTCAGGGTTTCTCTTCCCTATGTGCATGATTTTGCACTTCTTTGCATTAAATCCAGTTGCCACTCTTCTGACCATTCTGCTAGTTTATCCAGATCTCTTCTCATTCTGCCCACCCCATCTGGATCATCTACTCTGTTGCAGATCTTGGTGTCATCTGCAAACAGACAAGCCTTACCTCTAGTCCATCTGCTAGGTCACTAATGAAGATGTTGAATAGGACTGGCCCCAGGACTGATCCCTGAGGTACCCACTTGTGACTTGCATCTCTTCTGACTGTATACCATTTACCACCACTCTCTGTTTCTGCCAGTCAACCAGTTTGCCACCCAGTTGACCAACTTCTGACCCACCGAGCCTACCTAGCTTATTTATCAATCTTCTATGTGGAACAGTGTCAAAAGCTTTGCTGAAGTCAAGGTAGCGACATCAACTGCTCCCCCTGGTCCACCACTCTGGTTACCCAGTCAAAGAAATCTATGAGATTAGTTTGACAGGACCTTCCTTTGTAAACCCATGCTGTCTTGGATCCCAGCCCTATGGATTCCAGGTGTTGCACTATCCTTTCCTTAAGGAGTGCTTCCATAATCTTGCCCACTACTGAGGTAAGACTGACCGGTCTGTAGTTCCCGCCTCCTCCCTGCTACCACTCTTGTGGAGTGGGATCACATGAGCCCTTCTCCAGTCTTCTGGGACCTCTCCTGTGCTCAGAGACTCACTAAACAATTCTGCTAATGGCTCTGCTAGTTCCTCCTTTAGCTCCTTAAGTACCCTGGGATGTATGCCATCAGGTCCCATTGCCTTATCCACCCTGAGCTTAGCAAGCTCTTGTAGGACCCTTTCTTTTGTGAAGGGAGTAGTGCTCACCTCCCTCCCCTGTGTCCATGCTGCTGAGCTGTGGGCCCTGCCCTACCTTCTCTTCAGTGAATACTGAGCAAAAGTATCTATTTAGGATAGATGCCTTTACAGGGTCCTCCTCCTCACATGCTCCCTTTTCTCCATTAAGCTTAGCAATACCCCCTCTGGGCTTTCTCCTTTCACTAATGTATCTATAGAAAGTCTTGTCACCTTCTTTTACTGTTTGTGCTAGTGTTTCCACAGTTTGGGACTTTGCCTGCCTTACTGCCTTACCTGCTTCCCTTAGGGCAGTTTGGTATGCCCCCCTATCTTCATCCCGTTGTGTTCCCTTATATTTTCTGAAGGCCAGCCTTTTGGCTCTGACCTTTTCTGCTACTGTATTTGAGAACCAAAGTGGTTTCCTTCTTTTTTTGCACTTTCTTTTCTGTCTAACACAATGGGATGTTGCTTCAAGTATTGTATCCTCAATGCTTGCCCACTTTGCCTGTACCTCCTCACCTGTGTTTCTTTTTGCCAGGGCTAGCTTAACTCTGCTGGCCATCTTATCAAAGTCAGCTCCTCTGAAGTCCCATATTTTGCCTTGAATGGGATGATTTAGATGTAGTAGCCAAATTGAACCATACCATGTGATGGTCACTGGCCCCCAGGTGACCTTCTACCTGGAGATCTGTGATCCTTCTTTGTTAGTCAGTACTAGATCTAGGATAGCCCTGTCTCTTGTGGGTTGCTGTACCAGTTGTTTGAGGCCCTCCTGCAGGGAATCCACTATGAGTCTAGTTCTGGCAGATGTTCCTGCTGGTATTGACCAATCTGTATCTGGCATGTTGAAGTCTCCATTATCAGAACCTCCCTTTAGCTGTCATGTTTTGTATATCTTCTAACAGTAATGTGTCTATGTCCTCCCTCTGGTCTGGGGGCCTGTAGACAACCCCAGTTCTTATGGCTGTCCCATTTCCTGTTTCCAGGGTGACCCACAGTTCTTCTGGCTCCTTATGTGTATTCTGAATTTCTGTAGCTTTGATATTTTCATTAACATACAGGGCCACTCCTCCCCTTTGCACCTCGTCTCTCTTCTGAACAATACATAGCCAGGTACTGAAGTCTCCAAGTGTGGTTACTGGTAAACCACGTCTCACTAATTGCTACTATGTCCAGTTTAGCCTCTGACATTATTGCTTGCAGGTCTGGGATCTTATTTCCCAGGCTGTGAGCATTTGTGTACATGATTTTCCATTGGCAGATTTGGTGTGTTAGTTGTTGGGTGAGGTTTGGCATTACCCTGTGCATCGTATGGGAGACAAACCTTTTTCTTACCTGGTGATGCAAATGAACGGCAAACACACTGAATTCCAGTTTGACCACTAGCTGAGGGGAGGGTGTTCTTCCCATTCAACGTGAGGGGTGCGACCCCTCCCCATTTGCTAGTTTAAATATTCTGCAAAGACGTAAACTTCTGCCCCAATGCACTGACTCTCTTTAGTCAGATGCAGTCCATCAAATTTAAAGAACCGCCTCCCCAGAACTGTTGCCAGTTCCCTACAAATCTGTGTCCTTTTTCCTGGCACCAGTCCTTGAGCCACGTGTTTAGCTCCCCTATCTCCCCTTCTCTGACCTTCCGTCCATCTGCTCCCTTCTCCCAAACTGGCAGGATCTCGGAGAAGGAGATGCCGGACGAAATAGATGATAGTTTGTCACCCAGCTTAGTCAGGTGTTCCTTGGTCTCCACAACTGACCAGCTGGCGAGATCATTAGTCCCTATGTGTACTAGGACATCAATGTTTTCTCCTGCTTTGTGAACAATTTTAGTAATGCGGTCAGTGTCTCTCCATGCTGATGTACCTGGAGACATCTGACCATCACCCTGGTGGAGATGGGTATCAACTCCCTGAATCATGGAGTCTCCTATGATCAGAAGTTTTTGGATTTCCTTTGTGCTTGTTTAGTTTTGGTTCCTGATTTGGGTGAGTATTGTTGTGCTAGCTCCTGTGCCGCAGTGTCCTGCTCTGCAGTGTCTTCTGCCTCTTTATTTGATTTCAGAGATAGAGGCAGATATCTGTTTGTAGTGTTTATATGGTTTTTGGAGGTAATGTGTTGGATAATAAAACTAATAGAACATTAAAAAACATTCCAAAATGTAGAGCGGGCTTTTGATGTTCTCTACAAATTGAAGCAGTGACTTTTTTCTAAGAGTTTTTTTTTTCCCCCTGGTGTCTCCAGAGCTGCAAGTTTTGCAGGAATAGGAATACAAAGGTGTGTGTCGGGGGGGGGGGGGGTTGCAGTTTCCACCTAGGATCAAGATGAGATATCGATGGCACTGGTGGCTGCTGACTGAATGATTTCTTTGGTTTGGTGTGTGTTGTGTGTCTCTGTTTGGATTTGAGGAAACCAGCACCAGTGCCACGCAAGTTCATCAACCCATCCCGACAGTGCAGTGATTTATGTTTTTTTTGCTGTTGCTGTTGTAAATTGCATTGTATTTCTTCATCGCAGAGCAGTCCACAGCAGCTTATATCAGGGCAGTGAAAGACAGACTCCCCCCGCCCCCAGAATGAAGTGGTCAGGTGGGGTGAGTTGTCAAATTTCAATTTGGAGGCAGGCAATGGCACCACAATCCGCACAGGGGTTGTATACAGACCCCCCTCTCAGGGGGAGGAAATGGACAAGGAAATGATAGAAAGTATACTTAGAATGGCAGATAAAGGGGAGATATTGCTGATGGGTGATCTGAATATGCCAGATCTTAACTGGAGTGCAGTTGCAGCAGCCACTTTTAAGAGTGGGGTTATTCTGGATGCCCTACAGGGGGCATGCCTTAGACAACTAGTATTGGAGCCCACTCAGAGGAGCAATCTTAGACCTGGTTCTCTCAAACGGAGATGAAGAGAGGATCACAGATGTAGAAGTGGGTAGCCATCTGGGAACTAGCGACCATCGAACAGTATGATTCACAATAAACACAGCAATAAGTCAAGCCATACAAAGACAAAGGTACTGGATTTTAGGAGGGCTGACTTTGCAAAATGGTGAGTGCCTAAGGAATGCACTAGCAAATGGGCAGGAAAGAGGGTGGAAGAACAATGGGAATAATAAAACTGCCATCACAGAGGTAACAAGCCTTTGTGTAAAGCAAATAACAAAACGAAACGAGTAAGAAACCACTATGGTTCTCAAAGGAAGTGGCAGTGAAGGTTCAAGAGAAAAGAAAGCATTCAGGAAGTGCAAGGAATCACAGAAGGAACAGGACAGAGAACTGTATCAGTTAAAGCAAAAGGAAGCTGGAAAGGCAGTCAGAACAGCAAAGGCCCAAACCGAGGAAAAGATAGCTGACCAGTTAAGAAGGGAGATAAAACCTTTTATAGGTACATCAGGGAGCAAAGGAAGACCAAGGGAGGGATAGTGAGGCTTAATAAAGGGAGGAGGGTGGGCAGAGGGTGACTGTGAAAAGGCAGAGATACTAAACAAATATTTTGCTCAGTATTTATAAAGAAAGGGGAGGTACCTAAAACAAACAGTAGAAACACTCTGGATACAGAAGTTGATACCAGCCCATTTACAGAAGAAAGAGTTCTGAAAGAGCTCTAAAACTGAAGGTGGACAAAGCAATGGGGCCTGATGGATTCATCCCAGAATTCTAAAAGAACTAAGGATAGAACTAGTGACACCACTGACTACCCTCTTTAACAAATCATGGGAGGATGGGGTGGTACCTGAGGACTGGAGGAGGGCAGATGTGATTCCCCTTCACAAAAGTGGGAGCAAGGCAGAAGCAGGAAACTACAGACCTGTTAGTTTAACCTCAGTGGTAGGGAAAATGATGGAATCACTTCTGAAGGAAAGAATTATTGCGTATCTAGAGGCCAGAGGGGCACAGGACCCAAGGCAGCATGGATTCACAGCGGAAGGTCATGCCAGACGAATCTGATAGATTTCTTTGACTGGGTGACCAAAGTAGTAGATCAGGCAGGGCTGTGGACATGGCCTACCTAGACTTTAGCAAGGCATTTGACACAGTCCCACACAAAAGATTAATATACAAGTTAGCCAGCCTGGGAGTGGGTCCCAAGATGACAGCCTGGGTAAAGAATGGCTGGAGAATAGGACACAGAGAGTAATAGTAAATGGAGTTCACTCTGAAAAAAGGGGGTTAGCAGTGGGGTACCACAGGGTTCAGTATTAGGACCGGTCCTCTTCAATGTCTTTATAAGCGACATTGCAGAGGGACTGGAAGGAAAAGTATGTCTCTTTTCAGATGACACAAAGATCTGCAACAGAGTTGATGCACAAGGTGGGGTGGAAAGGATGAGAAGGGACTTGGCAAGGTTAGAGGAATGGTCAAATGTATGGCAGCTTAGATTCAATGCTAAGAAGTGCAAGGTAATGCACCTGGGAAACAAAAACCCAGGGGAAGAGTACACAATGGGGGGTGAGATACTAACAACAACAAAAATGGAAAGGGACCTGGGGGTAGTCATATCAGATGACCTAAAGGTGGGCAAGCAATGTGAGAGGGCAGCAAGGAGGGCTGGAGGGATACTGGGATGCATAGGGAGAGGCATCACCAGCAGAAAACAAGAAGTTGTTATCCCTCTGTACAGACAGCTGGTGAGACCACATCTGGAGTACTGCGTGCAGTTCTGGAGACCCAATCTCCGCAAAGACATAGACAGGATGGAAGCTGTCCAGAGGAGGACAACTAAAATGGTGCAGGGTCTGCACCGGAAGACATATGAAGTGAGACTTAAGGAGCTTAATATGTATAGCCTCGAGGAAAGGAGGGAGAGGGGGGATATGATAGAAACTTTCAAGTACCTCAAGGGAATCAACAAAGTCCAAGAGGGTAGCATCTTTCAAAAAAAGAGGTGTGCAAGAACAAGGGACACAATTTGAAGATAGAAGGGGGGTGGCTCAGAGGTAATTTAAGGAAGTATTTTTTCACAAAGAGGGTTGTTGATGCATGGAACAGCCTTCCAGAGGAGGTTGTGGAGTCAAAAACAGTGGTGGAATTCAAGCATGCATGGGACAGTCATAAGGCAATTCTAGGGGTTGGGGGTAGGAAGAAGTAGGCTGCTGGTTAACTAGGATCTGCAGCTTATCCATCAGGCAGGGGGAAATGGGCAGACTGGGTGGGCCAAGCGGTCCTTATCTGCCGTCAAATTCTATGTTTCTATGTTGTCAAGAAGGGAAGAGATAAGACTCTGGGTGAGCAAGCACAGGAGGATCAGGGGTATTTCAGCAAAGAGTGGAGCCAGTATATATACGATTGGGATGAGGACAGTCGACTGGATCAGGCAATACATTGTACTGTGTGTCTCTTTGGATCTGGGGATAGCCAGCACCAGTGCCACGCAAGTTCGTCGACCCATCCCGATGGTGCAGTGATTTATGTTTTTATTTCTTGTAAGTTGCATTATATTTCTTCGATCGCCAGGGTAGATGTACAGTATAATTTGTATATATGATGCTGACTGCTGAAATGGGAAAAAAGTGCCAGCACAGATTGTTCCAGTGCAGAGGCGACTTTTTTTGTAACTGCAACATGTTGTGCGTTCACAAGGAATGCGGGAGTGCTTTTTCAAAGCAAAGAGTCTGCAGAGCTCCGCCCACTGCAGCCCTAAAAATGGGTCAGCCACTATTAGGTATGTTTGATCCTCTATCAGTGGTTGTGAGTTCTCCCCATCATGGGTGTAGGAACATATATGCCAGGTAAGTCATGACTTTCAAACTGGAGAGGAAGGCAGCATTCTGTACCCTGACCGCTGATTTCTGAAACTCCTACCATCTGATATCCACCCTACTGGTATTATAACATGACTGCTGTGCTCTGCTTGAATTTAACATTAAGATAAAGGCATAAAACTAAGTCCTGCTGTAGTTTGTGCTCCTATTATGCAGTTCAAAAAGTACAGTACAATATAGAGTGTACAAGGGATCTGGGTAACAAATACGGGCATATCTACAATGCGGGAGGGGTAGCAAAGAGGCACAGATTCTGGTTGACAAGTTTTGTCTTCTTAACTATACCAGTGCCCCCAGTGAATTTTTTTCATTTCAAACACTGACTTTAACACTCCCTCGGAGGGAGCACTCTGCTTATTGTCTTCTCAGAAATACCTGAGGCTGCATACACACACACACACACACACACACACACAAACAAACACTTAGAATTTATACAGTGGTGATGACACATGTTTGCACTGAGCTTAGCTTGATCAAATTTGGCAGGCGATTAGTTTGTTTGTACAAGACTCTTACCTAAGGTGCCAAGGTAATACATTAGCCCTCTTTGTTTTTTCAGAGGGAGGCTATTCTGAATTAATCTAAACTAGACATGGGGCCCTGGATGGGGCCCCCCTCCCACAAAATAATTTTCATCCCTTCATAGTTCTCCTCTCCAACCATACCTCTTAACTCTCCCTGATTGGGAGGGGCGTCCCTCATTTTACCCCTCAAAATTACTATGTCCCTAATTCGTCCCTCATGGAAAAGGTGCTGCCTGTAGAGAGAATGTACTATATATTCAGACTTTACAGGAGGAATTCATATTTTAAGATAATAAATTAAAAATAAATTTTGAGCAACTAAACATGATAGTTTCTACAGTGTTCTGAGCTTGTATATCCATGTTTGAGGATGTGTCCCTAATTATGAGGGTCAGTGTGTCCCTCATTGTCCCTCATTTTGAGTGTATGTGTCCCCTCCTTCATTTCAGTGATAAAAGGTTGAGAGGTACGTTGTGGGCCCTCAACAGAGGAACCCTCCCCGATCACAGCAATCCACTCTCTCCAGGGGCAGTCCAGTTACGGCGAGAGACATGCTGCATACTTTTCCCCATCCCCCAATGGCCAGCAATAAAATTGCACCTGTGGGTGGGTGTTTGGTGAGCATGGCTCAGTTGGTAGCACATCCACCTCTGGGCCAGAAGGTCATGGGTTCTAGTCCCACACCAGGATTGGGCTCATACCATAATTGCTAGCACCTGAGTGTACTACTAAGGGGGTGGCTGTACTGTTGGGGTGTGTCCTCCTTCAGATGAGACGTTAAACCGAGGTCCTGTCTGACTTTTACTGGTGGTTGTTCAGGTGGGTGTTAAAGATCCCATGGCACTTCTCATAAAGAGAAGGGAAATTTTATTGGAAAAAGAAAGAATGCAACCAAAATACAGTATATCATCACAAGATCATAGTCATACATTGTACCAAAAAGGAAAAAATAATCACAATCTAAAAGGGTTAATTAATCACAGAAATATTTTTATTAAACTCTCTAACCAACAAACCATGAAAAAAATCTGAACTTGAACAGAACATATCAGGTAAATACAGAAGAGAAGACAAAGACAGAGCATAAAATAATGGAATATAGTAGGTAATATGAAGCAGCAGTGAAACAAAGTTGGACAAAAAAGTTGACCCTACCCTTTCTTATTTATTTGAAGTCTTGGATTACAATACCTTTGAGCTAGGAATGCTTTTACAAAGGTTCTATGTCAGAGAACACACATGACATGCAATTAATACAATTCATAGACTTTTTTTTAAAAATTGTGTTTATGCACTGGTTTTCTCCAAGGCATCCTTCGGAGGTGCCCACACAACCCTACCCCTTCTTCTCCCTGCCGTGGCCATCCACACCGGATCACCCTTCCCAGAGGAACTTCCCAGTGCTCCGGATCCCCCCCCGGAACAGGGCCCGGCCTCCCTCGGTTGCTTTATCTGGAATTAGAGGGTCCATCCCTCTGGGAAGTCGGCCATGGATCCCCGGTGTGGACTGGCCCGGCATTGAAGATGAGAAGGAGATCCCTGGGGCCCTCATCATCTCCTCGTCGAGCCAGGGATTTTGTACTTTTTGTTGGTGACTGTCCCCCTTGCAGAGCCTGGCCAGCAAGGCAACAGAGTGCCATGGCTTCGCTCCCAGGCATACGTCGCACCGCTATAATCTGCGATCCTCCAGCTGCCACCAGAGGTTGCTCCAAGAGTGAGCACACCCCAAACCCTCCCCCAGAAAGAGAGAGCAGTCCATCCGGATGCCCGGTCTCTTCCCTCCCCTGCCAACCCCCGGCGGTCCGGGCTAGTTCCCGAACCCAGGTCACTGGCATGGCACGAGGTGTGGCATCCAGCGCCTCAACCCTCAGTACCACCGGGCCGGCTACAGTTCATAGACTTAAACAGGCCAAAGTGGAATAATGCACACATCAGGCTTACAGACAACAGCCAGCATTGACCTGACAATTTAGACAGGTAATTCAACAATAATAGAAAAAAAATAATGTAAAAAAAACAAAGAAGGTGGGAGCAAATATAATAATATTTCAGACAATGGTGAATCAACCAAAAGTTGGCCTTGTCAGGATTTAATGCAGATGTAGGTGTAGTGGGTAAAAGGCAAGGGGGGCAGGAGGGGTAGAGGGAAGGGGGAGAGATGTTTGAGGAGGTTAGGGGTAGGGCGAAAGGTGTGTGGAAGGGGGAGAGATGTTTCTTAAGGTGGCTTCTTCTTCACTATGAATGATTCCAAGCTTCTTCCAGTCTTATTTACTGGTAAAATTGTCTAGTTCTACCAAAATTTAAATATTTTATAAATGGTTTCATTTAGTTTTTTTTCCCTCAAGAAAAAAAGATGGCCGCCATATTTGACTTAGAAATACCATTGTAAACCTGGTGAGGGTTAGATTTATGAAAAAAAAAAATTAAAAAATAAGGAACGAAGCATAGGAGATTACTTAGAAAAGGAGATTTGACAGGTATACTAATGTTTTTATTAATTGTAGGTGAAATTTGCATTTTCAGAAAAACATTTTTCGTTGCACTGCTGCTTTAAGCACTATCAGGCTTGTTCTGCCATAGTCCGTTTGAGGTATCTAACAACAGTTTCTCCACAAAGAAGAGAAAAACGTCTGTGCAAGAGACTAACCTTCTTTAACATAAATTTGCTTACGGGCATCTTCTATGGACATAGACAGCTCCTGGTGCACAGTACACCTTTGCTGCAGCATATACGTATGCACAGCATGACTGCCGAATGTAAATGCAAATATTACTGTCATGGTGCCCAAGTGATACGTCCCCAGCCCTCAGAAAGAAATTCCTTATGTCAGTGTACTATATAATCCATCGAGTGAAATAATGGTTCACACCACTGCCTTGCCAAAAAGAGGCACAAATCAGAGATGCAAGAATACTCAAATAAACAGATGAGCCTTGGTCTCCAATATAGCCTGGCAACCGTCCCTAGCACACCCATGTTCCTCCAGCTACTTACGGTCATGGGTAGCTTTGCTTCCCAATTTGCCTAAAGATGTAAGCCACAACCCATCCCATGTTTGAGGAGGCACTCTCTTGTTGACCAATTGTTGTCATACAAATTCCCTTTTTTCTGCCAGGCACTCTTTAAACTGGACTTGACCTCCACAGACTGGTTAAATACAGTTATTATTTAATATACCAACTTTCTGTTTTTTTTCCCCTCATTCTATTTATGCCCCCTTGTGCTACTCCGACACCTGGGCCCGCTCACTGCCACTTACCACAGCTGCTCCCCTTGGGCCGACTCAGTGCAATGGATAGCCCCCCAGGTAGGGTCAGGAGTCAGAATCATCCAGTGACAGGGTGCCTGTGGTTCTGGTGAGTGAGCTGGATCGAGGTTCAGGGGGTCAGATACACCAGGGCAGCTCACCTCCAGTGCCAGGGCCCACTTTCCATTTTCCGTCACCTCTCCTGATCCTGAGGTGACGTGTGTGGAAGTGCCAGAATGCAAGCATGCTAAATGTGTCACTGCATCGACACAAACCTGCACCCCTTCCCACATTTATGTTCCTCCAGCCACACTGCCATCGGTGGTCACCAAGGGGCAGTGTTGTGGTGGAGGTTCCAACTCTCCCTCCTCCTCGGAGAGCATCCTCTGGGATGCTCAATCCACTCTCCCCCCCGTCATAGCGTGTGAGAATAAACATCAGACGAAGCAAATTTACAGGTTTAAAACACACCTTGGTGTGATATTTATCTTTCAAAGGTTAGAAAAATAATAAATGAAAACAAAAAAATTGCAAAGAAAATCACTACTTAACATCAATAGTTTCTCACATAATACAGTCCTGGATCTTAGAGCTCCTAAGACCCTTCTCATCTGCATTCAACAGCTTGTCTACGCAAGCAAACCGACAGGGTGGGTGGTATTGGGCAATACTGGACCACCCAGGGGCGTAATGAGGCCTGACGCCACAGGCAGAGGGCCTTATAGCCCCTGGAAGGTCTGATATTGCCCAATACTGCCCACCCTGGAAGATATTATTGCGCTTAGAAAATGGGCAACTGTTATTTTATATTTCTAATAAAAAAAATTATGTTTAAATGTTAAACCAGTTAGTCTTTTAATAAAATAATTCCTCCACCTGTCCTACTAAAGCCTCCATAATTTTTTTTTGCTGGATGTTATGGTTACCTGTTGCTTGTATACACACACACACACACACACACACACACAGACACACACTCTCTCTCTCTCAACTGTTAAAGTCCTGTTTCTTTGTTGGTTTGTGAAGACTTTTATTTTGCATTTCTGTTTATGCTGGAGCTGTGTGAAGTGCAATCCCCCCGGCCCCGCTACCACTCGTACAAAATCGCGATTGTTTCTAGTAGTAATTGAAATTGTTTTATTTTAATTAGCAACAAAGGTGAAATTCAGTTTAATTTTAGTGAGTGGAGACGCTAGTAAGTGCAATACTGGGCTGCATTTGGGAAGGAAGTACGTGCATGCTGCAAGAGAGTGCAGGACAACTGATGCGCTACACTGAGCAACTGTCACATTAAAAAAAAGCCCCGCGAGAGAGAGAGGGAGTGTGTATGCACACTCAGGGAAAAAACATTTTAAAAATAGGGCTACAGGGTTACAGTTCAGAGGGGTGTGTGATCATAGTGAAGAGGGTGAAACAATTTACGTGTACAAATGTGAAACAGCTTCACTTTCTGGACCGAGGGGGACGATAGCTGGTGGAGCTAGAGCAGTCAGCCCTGTGAGAGAGGAGCTATTACGGAGTTAATTGTCAGGGAGAAGACTGCCGTAAATAAACTAAAAAAAAAGAAAACACATGTAGCAGAAAAGAGCTCAGGGAAGTTATGTGAGGTTTAATCAGACAGGCAAGCAATAAACTATCGAGTCATGGGGGTTAGTTTCTCCCGCTAAGCAAGTAAAAAAATGGCGGCGATTTGAAAGTAAATTTTATGCTTCTGCCCAATGAGAAAGCAGGCTGGGCAAAAAGAAACCTCTGTGGGTGAAGGGGCACTGGTGCTGGTACTTTTTATTTCCTGGGCATCTATTGTAAGTTAATGTGCCCCTCTGGCAAGGGTACCAGCCAATCAGATGTCAGGAAATAAAAAGCCCATTTTGTAAAGTAGCAATAGAACCTTTCTCCTCTTTCTCTGGGCTGAACTGAAGTAAATTCTGTGCAAAGGTTTTTATATCTTTTTGGTAGGGTCACCTGACTGAGCCCTCGTCTAGTTACAAGTCTGGACATGTTGCTTCATGTCTGAATATGTTGTTTCAAAACCAAGGGGGGAGGGGTTATTTCAGGGGACTTCCTGGTTCAGTTAAAGGTACAGTGTATATGTCCACAGATACTGACTTTCTGTATCTCTGATCCACAGTGACTAAGCTCTTTTATACATAGAACCTTATACAGTAACAAGTTTATAATGTGAATTTATGAAAGTACCTTTAGGATTTCTCATAACTGTACTAATCATGACATTATTATTGTTTTATATGACTTCTGACCCTATATGACTTCTGACTCCTTTTTCTTTAAAAAGGCTTTACTAACTATATTCATTCCTATTTAAAATAGCCTTCATGTTTTTCATACACAAAATGCACTTATGCACTTTACACAACACCTCTCACGGTGTTTGGTGTCATTACAGGGACTGGATGGATGGAAATGGAAAAAGAATGAAAAGAGAGAACCAGTAGGAAGTTTAGTAGGGACAGTAAAGAGCTACGCTAGGTGGCCAACCTAGGGTGGGGGGGGGGAGAAGAAAAGCAAAGAGAAAAGCATTAACTGTTGCTAGGAAATAAGGAGATAGAAAAGTGGTCCATTAGTCACAGCCGAAGGTGTAGCCTAACTCTGCCACACACCTCCCACCTTAAGAAAAAAACAGTTCTCAAAACTTTACTGTTTTTTTCAAGAACCCCCTCTCAGTCGTAAATATTCTGCCCAAACAGTAGAATGGGGGTTAGTTAAACCTTTCTCTCACCCACTATGAGAGCTTCACCTCAGGGTCCCTTAATTCAGCTATTTTTAGTATTGTCCACCATACCCAGTTGCTGCAATACGACAATACTTTCACAACATTACCCTGGGGCTGTCATACAATTCAGCACAGTACCCATCTGTACTCTGAGGATTTCAGTCTGTAGTGACTGTCTACCTCCTATTTCACTCTGGTTACTACAACACAGACATTTCATATGTAATATCAGGCACCCATCAAGAGGCATTGTTTCAGCACCCATCTCTTAACATCGTTTCAGAATCCATCACTTGGCATTGTTTTAGCACCCATCACTTGGCATCTTTTCAGAACCCATCATTTGACATTGTTTCAAAACCCTGTGCACCAACTACCGTACCTTCATCAGTACATTAAAAAAAAAAGAAGGAAGTAGTTTTATGCTGACTTTGAGCTTCCTCCATACCCATCACTTGGCATCGTTTCAGCCCTGTGCACCCACTATCGTACCTTCATCATTACATTAAAAAAGAGGAAGTAATACACAGCAGTTTTATGCTGACTTCGAGCTTCCTCCATACCCATCTATCAGGGCAGCCATGCAGGCCTATACCACAACTTTCTCTGGGGTGTGTTGTACCAAGCTCTAACCCCATTTTAACACATTGTTTCCTTTCAACGCTTACTTGTAACATACCAGGGGTTTCCTTTCAACCAGTACACCATTCTGGTACCCTCAACTAACTGTACTCAGCACCAGCCTTAATGCTATATTCATTTTAAACATTACATGTTTCATACATTTCATACCATATCACAGGGGGTTCAAAACATGGGAAAGTCCATTCAACCACTATGGTGTCTTCCCTGTTGCTTGAAGTCTTCATCCCAGTATGCAAATGTCCTGAAACAGTCTTACCTGGGGACTTCATCTCATCATCCTCCAAGTAGCAGCAGCCCGGAAAAATGGGCAACAACGGGATTTCAAAAGTGACTGGCAACAAAGGTTCCATCAGGGGCTCCTCCTCCTCCTCTAGAACCCATGGATCCTTGTCCTCTGCTTCGGCTATGAAATCCTCCGGTTGGGAACCCTCCATCAGCACCTGGTGGGGGTACTCCGCCTCTCTCTGGCACTGATCCACCTCTGCGTTCCATCGAACTCCAATCCAGGCAATAGCTTCTCTCCAGTTCGCCTCACCTGGGCACTGGTATGCACATCGGTAAGCCCCTCCTCCTTCAACAGATCCTTGGCACGCACGAGGTACAGGAGGTATGCCATCCTGCACTTTGCCCCCTATGTCTGGATACTAGGGCTGGTATCTGGGTACTGGTCTCCCCCTCGCTTCTCTGGACACCAGTACTATCCCACTTCTGACACCAGGTTTGTCATAACATGTAGGAATAAACATCAGATGAGGCAAATTTACAGGTTTAAAATATACCTTGGTGTGATATTTATTTTTCAAAGGTTATAAAAATAATAAATGAAAACAAAAAAATCGCAAAGAAAATCACTACTTAACATCAGTAGTTTCTCACATAATACAGTCCAGGATCTTAGAGCTCCTAAGACCCTTCTCATCTACATTCAACAGCTTTTCTACAGTAGCAGTAGAACCTCTCTCCTCTCTCTCAGGGCTGAGCCCCTCTGGGTTGAACTGAAGTAAACTCTGTGCAAAGGTTTTTTATATTTTTTTGGTAGGATCACCTGACTGAGCCCTCTTCTAGTTACAAGTCTGGACATGTTGCTTCATGCCTGAATATGTTGTTTCAAAACCAAGGGGGAAGGGGTTATTTCAGGGGACTTCCTGGTTCAGTTAAAGGTACAGTGTACATATCCACACATACTGACTTTCTGTATCTCTGATCCACAGTGACTAAGCTCGTTTATACATAGAACCTTATACAGTAACAAGTTTATAATGTGAATTTATGAAAGTACCTTTAGGATTTCTTATAACTGTAGTAATCATGACATTATTATTGTTTTATATGACTTCTGACTCCTTTTTCTTTAAAAAGGCTTTACTAACTATATTCATCCCTATTTAAAATAGCCTTCATGTTTTTTGTACACAAAATGCACTTATGCACTTTACACAACACCTCTCGGGGTGTTTGGTGTCATTACAGGGACTGGATGGATGGAAATGGAAAAAGAATGAAAAGAGAGAACTAGTAGGAAGTTTACTAGGAACAGTAAAGAGATACACTAGGTGGCCAACCTAGGGTGGGGGGGGAGAAGAAAAGCAGAGAGAAAAGCATTAACTGTTGCTAGGAAATAAGGAGATAGAAAAGTGGTCCATTAGTCACAGCCGAAGGTGTAGCCTAACTCTGCCACACACCTCCCACCTTAAGAAAAAAACAGTTCTCAAAACTTTACTGTTTTTTCAAGAACCCCCTCTCAGTCATAAATATTCTACCAAAACAATAGAATGGGGGTCAGTTAAAACTTTCTCTTACCCACTATGAGAGCTTCACCTCAGGGTCCCTTAATTCAGCTATTTTTAGTATTGTCCACCATACCCAGTTGCTGCAATACGACAATACTTTCACAACATTACCCTGTGGCTGTCATACAATTCAGCACAGTACCCATCTGTGCTCTGAGGATTTCGGTCTGTAGTGACTGTGTACCTCCTATTTCTCTCTGGTTACAACTCCGACATTTCACAAGTAATATCAGGCACCCATCAATAGGCATTGTTTCAGCACCCATAACTTAACATCATTTCAGAATCCATCACTTGACATCGTTTCAGCACCCATCACTTGGCATTGTTTTAGCACCCATCAATTGGCATCTTTTCAGAACCCATCATTTGACATGGTTTCAAAACCCTGTGCACCACCTACCGTACCTTCATCAGTACATTAAAAAAAAAAGAGGCAGCAATACACAGCACTTTTATGCTGACTTCGAGCTTCCTCCATACCCATCACTTGGCATCATTTCAGCCCTGTGCATCCACTATTGTACCTTCATCATTACATTAAAAAAGAGGAAGTGATACACAGCAGTTTTATGCTGACTTCGAACTTCCTCCATACCCATCTGTCAGGGCAGTCATGCAGGCCTATACCACAACTTTCTCTGGGGTGAGTTGTACCAAGCTCTAACCCCATTCTAACACATTGTTTCCTTTCAACGTTTACTTGTAACATACTAGGGGTTTCCTTTCAACCCTTACACCATTCTGGTACCCTCAACTAACTGTACTCAGCACCAGCCTTAATGCTATATTCATTTTAAACATTACATGTTTCATACATTTCATACCATATCACAGGGGGTTCAAAACATGGGAAAGTCCATTCAACCACTATGGTGTCTTCCCTGTTGCTTGTAGTCTTCACCCCAGTATGCAGATGTCCTGAAACAATCTTACCTGGGGACTTCATCTAATCATCCTCCAAGTAGCAGCAGCCCAGAAAAATGGGCAACAACGGGATTTCAAAAGTGACTGGCAACAAAGGTTCCATCAGGGGCTCCTCCTCCTCTAGAACCCATGGATCCTTGTCCTCTGCTTCGACCACAAAATCCTCCAGTCGGGAACCCTCCATCAGCACCTGGTAGGGGTACTCCGCCTCTCTCTCTGGCACTGATCCACCTCTGCATTCCATCGAACTCCAATCCAGGCAATAGCTTCTCTCCAGTTCTCCTCACCTGGGCACTGGTATGCACATCGGTAAGCCCCTCCTTCAACAGATCCTTGGCACGCACGAGGTACAGGAGGTATGCCATCCTGCTTTTTGCCCCCTATGTCTGGATACTAGGGCTGGTATTTGGGTACTGGTCTCCCCCTCGCTTCTCTGGACAACCAGTATTATCCCACTTCAAACACCAGGTTTGTCATAACATGTAGGAATAAACATCAGATGAGGCAAATTTACAGGTTTAAAATACACCTTGGTGTGATATTTATTTTTCAAAGGTTATAAAAATAATAAATGAAAAAAAAATTGCAAAGAAAATCACTACTTAACATCAGTAGTTTCTCACATAATATAGTCCAGGATCTTAGAACTCCTAAGACCCTTCTCATCTGCATTCAACAGCTTTTCTACAGTAGCGGTAGAACCTCTCTCCTCTCTCTCAGGGCTGAGCCCCACTGGGTTGAACTGAAGTAAACTCTGTGCAAAGGTTTTTATATCTTTTTGATAGGGTCACCTGACTGAGCCCTCTTCTAGTTACAAGTCTGGACATGTTGCTTCATGTCTGAACATGTTTCAAAACCAAGGGGGGAGGGGTTATTTCAGGGAACTTCCTGGTTCAGTTAAAGGTACGGTGTACATATCCACAGATACTAACTTTCTGTATCTCTGATCCACAGTAACTAAGCTCTTTTATACATAGAACCTTATACAGTAACAAGTTTATAATGTGAATTTATGGAAGTACCTTTAGGATTTCTTATAACTGTACTAATCATGACATTATTATTGTGTTATATGACTTCTGACTTCTTTTTCTTTAAAAAGGCTTTACTAACTGTATTCATTCCTATTTAAAATAGCCTTCATGTTTTTTTGTACACAAAATGCACTTATGCACTTTACACAACACCTCTCTGGGTGTTTGGTGTCATTACAGGGACTGGATGGATGAAAATGGAAAAAGAATGAAAAGAGAGAACTAGTAGGAAGTTTAGTAGGGACAGTAAAGAGCTACGCTAGGTGGCCAACCTAGGGTAGGGAGGGGAAAGAAGAAAAGTAAAGAGAAAAGCATTAACTGTTGCTAGGAAATAAGGAGATAGAAAAGTGGTCCATCAGTCACAGCCGAAGGTGTAGCCTAACTCTGCCACACACCCCTTTGGCCCCAACTACTCAAGATTGCTCCTGATCATGGGTCGTTGGCATCACGAGTAATAACTTTCTAGGCAGGGTGCTAACCTGCTCCCAGGAGATCCCCCATTCTTGTCGTCATTTGCTTAAGGGGCACATGAGATGTTCTGATAGGGATGGCCTACTGGTGGCCATCCTACTACCCAGGGGTCCAGTCTTACTTTTATCAGGGATACCCACCCAAAATCTTTTGATGCTAGTACTTGGGCACTGTTATAATGTATAAATATAACAAAGTACAACACTATGGATGGACCTTATTCATCCCACCATTACTAATTTCAGCATACGTAGCCCCTCGTTCAAAAAGAATAGGGAAAGTTCCCAGGTACCCTGGCCAAAATGTCTCCATTCACTGAAAATACCACAAACAGCTTAATCTGGTTCAATTTCAGTTCATTTGCATCTGTCCCCCCCACCCCACCACTGCTGGATGCAGCTGAAAATAACTGCCCTTCCTCCCTCAGTGAATGTCACCAAAAGCTTCCCCTCCATTTCTAGAGTGTCCACAGTGCTTGGTTGCAGAGAGAGCAGACATGAGCCAGGCCCCTCCCCCCATTGGAGGAGGGGTTACACATGCACTCTTTTTTTTTGTTATCCTTCAAGTTTATTCGTTTCAGATTACATTACATCAATATAGTAGTTGATCATCATACAATTAATAATTAGACTAGCATCACAGCTCATCTGAATTGCTTATAGAGTACATTAGAATGAACTTAACTATATATTTAACCTTCTTTTTTCTCTTCTAGGACATCAGATTACAATGGGAGAATACCCCTCTCAGCTGTAATCAGTCTCGCTCCATTGAATATATTCCATATTTATGTCCGATGATCTTTTAACAGTTGATATATATCTGATACTTATGTTTATAACAGGAGCTGAACATGAACTATTGTAACTTCAAACCCAAATCGAATTCAACATATGGCCAGTCTTTAAGTACTGCTTTAAGTTAATTTAACTCTGTGAAGTTGTGTTAAACGTATGATAAGAAGAAATAAAAGTCATTACATGGCTGGTTCTTGTGAGTCATTATTACTCTGTTTATCTCTATATATGAAAGAAGAAACACTGTCTATTTCTTACATAGTCTATGTGAAGCATAGGTCTACTCCCCATCAGTGGGCAAAGGCTTGTTGTGATAGAACTGAGACTCCCTCTAATTCCTCGACCAAATGCATAAATGATAGCCAAATCTCATTGAATTTATTCCCCCTTAGTCTAAGTTCTGCTGTGATCCTTTCTACCCTGGAGATATCTTTTATTATCTCAACCCATTCTACTGGGGTGGGCGGAGTGGGAGTGGGAGTGAGCCAACGTCTAGTAATAGCCTTACAGGCAGCTGCTGATAGAATTCCTATAAAAGATTTCTGTCCATTAGATCTTTTTTTGGGGGGAAGAAATCCCAATATCATGAGTTTGAAATCCGGTTAGTCTGCAGATCCTATCATCTGCTGAACATACCCGCCCACTGTCTTCCAGAAAGGTTGCAGTACTGTGCATTCCCAAAAAATGTGGTAGTGATTCCCAACTGCTCCGCAGTTTCTCCAAGATCAGTCAGAACTGTTCACCTTGTAGTGTTTGGTTCTAGTCGGGGTATTAAAAAAATGTATTATGGTTTTCCACCGGAATTCTCTTCAGTTATTGGAGGCTGACGTGTGGGACACCCCCTCCCAAACTGATTGCCAACCACTGGACTCCAAATGTATATCTGCTTCTCTTTCCCACTCTATCTGACATCGTAATGGAGGAAGTTGTGTTGAGTCCCCATAGCTGGCAACCAGCCTAGAAATAAGCTGAGATTCCCCTGGACTGGAGGCAGTCTCCCACAAAACTAGTTCCAGTGGGTGTGGGTCCTGTTGTATTTCTGCCAGGCGTGTGCCAGTTCTCAAAAAGGACACAACCTGGAGGTATCTGAAAAAGTGTGAGGTCAGAAATGAAATTCCCGCTGCATTATCTGGAAGGATTTAACTTGTCCTTGTTGTAAAAATTGTTTAAAATATACCAAACCTTGTCTTCTCCAGAAATCAAATGTGTGATCCATTCTGGGTGGGCAAAATTGGATACATTGTGTAATTTCTGTTCTACTAGACAAAGAGTGTCCCAGTCCTAAACCCTTTTTTACTTCTCCCCACACCCTATACGTCTGATTTAACCAAGGGTTAGTTATCTAATTTTTGATAAGATATTCTGGGGACCCTGCAAAGTCCATCTGTGGAAATACTTCTGGGCTACTTCCTGATTCCTGTATAGCCCAAGTGTTGTTTCGGTTATTCTTTAGGTATGCCACCCAAGGGGCTATTTGGGCCATCTGGTAGTACACTTGAAGATTGGGTAAACCAAGTCCCCCATTGTTCTTTGCTCTTTGTAGTGTCTCCCATGCGACTCTAGCCTTTTTACCTCCCCATACAAATTGATGTAGGGCCTTTGTTATTTTGTTTTCCATTCCTTGCTTGGTACATGTAAGGGCAGTGAGCTAAAAAGAAATATAAAACAGGGAAGTGCATCCATTTTTATTGAATCGATCCATCCCATTAGGGACAGGGGAAGAAGTTCCCACCGCTTCAAGTCTGTGAACACCCCTTTAATTAATTTCCCATAGTTAGCCTGGTATAGCTGCTTTAGATTTAATGGGATATATATGCCAAAGTATCTGATATTAGATATAACCCATTTAAACGGAATCAGTTGCTTCAGTTCTGGAGTGCAGGAACCGCTAACTAAAATGATTTCTGTTTTGTCATTATTTATTTTAAAGCCTGACACCTGCCCGTATGTTTTTAATATTTGGTGGAGAATCGGGAAAGGTTCAAGTGGGTTTCTTAAACATAGTGTTGTGTCGTCTGCATAAAGAGAGATCCTGTTTTCCTCTCCCCCACCCCAGCCCCTGCTAAATCTGGGTGTGACCTAATGAGCTTCGCCAGGGATTCCATACTCAGAGCAAATAAGATGCATGACAGGGGGCATCCCTGCCTGGTTCCTCTTCGTATGTCTAATGCTTCTGAGATTGTACTGTTCACTTTAATCCTTGCTCAAAGATTATTATAAATTGCCTTAATCCAGTTTATGAACCGATCTCCGAAGCCAAACTTGGCCAGGATCCCCAGAGGGAAGTTCCAGCTCAAGCAGTTGAATGCTTTTTCTGCATCAGTCACTATAGCTAGGTGCTGCTCCTTTTCCTGTTTCTCATTATGCAAGATATTGGGGCATCTCCTAATATGATCCTTTAAGTGGCTGTTCATCACAAAGCCTGCCTGGTCTGGATGGACCAGGGCTGGTAGGATGACATTAACTCTGTTGGCTAAGATCTTGGTGAAGATCTTCAAATCTACATTAAGTGGCGAAATTGGACTGTAAGAGGCACAAGAGTCAGGAGACTTACCATCCTTTGGGATTATGGTGATGAAAGCCTCCCTTTCAAGATGAAGGGAGGTCCCCCTCCTCTTTACTACCATTGAAGACCCTCACGAATACTGGTGTTAGTAGTGAGCAGAATATTTGGTAGAATTCAGTATTGAACCCATCAGGTCCTGGGAATTTGCCCACCTTCATATTTTGTATAGTTTGAATGACTTCATTGGCTGTTATGGGAGATTCCAATTGCTGTCTTACCTCTTCAGATAATTTGGAGAGGGAGACTCGGTCCAGGAAATGCTGTATCATTTGAGGTGACCCATGCCCATCTGGATCAATGGCATACATGGCAGTATAATAGTCTTTAAATGCCTTGGCAATTTCCTTAGGGGTGTGATGAGTGGCTACACCCCCCTGTCCCATGGCTTTAATTTTCTTTACATATCTGTCAGCCTGGGCCTTCTGAAGTCTAAAGGCCAGGAACAGACCTGCCTTATTGCCATACTCATAATATTTTTGGTTTGCATAACGTAATTTCCCCTCAACCTGTTGATCTAATAAATCTTGTAACTCTTTTCTAGTCTTGTTTAACTCTTCTCTAATGTTCTTAGTCCCTCCCTGTTTGTAGTTGTTCTCTAATAGTTTCAATTTTGATTCCAAGGCTTCTTGTTTTTCTTTTCGCTGTTTTTTCAATCTTGATGCATATGAGATTATTTCACCTCTTCTTACAGCTTTTAACCCGTCCCAGAAACATTTGGAGTCAGGCCCTTCCATATGGTTATGTTTTTGATAATCTTCAATAACCTTTTGTATTTGGGTCTGAAATTCCTTTTGACACAGCAGTGAGGTATTCATCCTCGACATGGTGTACCTGCTCCAGTCACCCAGTCGGAGGGTGAGAGTCAGCGCTGCATGATCTGAGACTAACCTAGGGTGGATGGTGTGATCCTTTATTTTGTGCAGGTCTGTGCTACTGCACAGAAAATAATCTGTTCTTGAGTGGGAGTCTTTGGGGCTTGAATAAAATGTGTAGTCTTTTGCAGAGGCATTTAGTTCCTTCCACACATCTAATAGTGCTAGTCCCTGCATTCCCCTTCTGACAACACAACTCATATTCTTATTCATGGAGACTACCTGGGAAGCGCGGTCTACCAAGGGTTAAAAACGCAATTAAAATCTCCAACCAAAAGGATGAAACTCTCCTTTTTTATAAAATAAGGGCTCATTGTTATGTGGGGCATATATATTAATAAGGTATATTTTCTGGGAGAACAGCATTCCGGAGATGATAACCCCTCTACCACCCTCCAGGGTCTCTTCAGAAATTATTTCAAATGGACCGGCCCGTTGGCACAGTGGTTGGATTTCCACTTGTGATGCCGGTGACCCAGGTTCAGGAGCAGACCCAGGATGTTGGAGGGCTGGCTGGGGGGAGAAGGATGGAGTGTCCCAAGGACTGCTCTCCTTCTCCGGGGAGGGTGGGAGGGTGTCCGGTGCTGGCGGAGGCCGGGGGTACCGCAGCAACCGGCACCAGAATGTAGCTTGAGGGCCGGGGTGGACACTGGTCATCATTGCAGGTCCCTTCCCCCACATATAGGGGAGAAAAGCTGCTGGCCACCATTGATGATGCCTGCCGACGCCTGGCCTTTATAGCTCCCTGCCTTCTGATGACTGATTACGTCTCTGCCAAGCCCCAAACCCTGCCCTGGGGGGAAAGCCAGGGAGGCAATGTTGGCTTGCTGACACCTTCTCCTGTCACAGATGGGCTTGCTCGGTGCCGTGGACTCACCCTGGGGGGGAAGCCAGGGGGTATCTGCAGGAGTGCAAGGGAGCAAGGTAGGTGATCTGGAATGGTGCATATGGTTGGACAGCTGGCACCAAAAAATAATTAAAAAAAAAAAATATCTCAAATGGCATATCCCTCCGGAGAAGGAACGCAGCTCCTGCTCTTTTCCCCGATGGGTAGGAAGCCCCCACCACCCTACCAACCCACGATCATTTCAGTTTAGAATGTTCTGCAGTTGTTAATTTTGTTTCTTGGAGAAAGCAGATGTCTGCCTTCAGCTGCTTAAGATAATGCAGAAGCTTTGTCCGCTTGATCAGGGGATTTAAAACCCTGAACATTCAGGGATACAACTGTTAGGGTACCCATAAGGTCATGAATGGGAGCCGTTTCTCCTGGTGGGTCCACCCTCTCTTCCCCATCCAGGAATCCTTCCACATAGACAGCTTGAAATTTTCATCCAGCCAACTAATATTATCAAGACACAGCCATAAATGCATCACTGAACGCATGATGTTACCAGCAATTACAATACGTTTAACATTCAAGAATAACATAGCCCTTAAAGAACTTTAAACAGTAGGTACTTTATGTTTTAAAGCTTCCTAGGCAAAAGGAATTATGACACCCTGTTGATGAACAGGGAATGAAAACCTTGACTATCACCCCTGCAGAATATGCAAATCTGACTTCAAAGTGTCAGTTTTTGAAGAACGTCACTATCTACGCTTGTGAAATGTGAAATTTCAATAGAAAAGTATACCGCCCTGGTCCCAGGCTACTGACCGAGAGGAACTCTGGGGCGGCTCACTGAAAAAAGCAACAGAAAGGCATGGCAGGAGCGGTCTTCCCCTACTCCCCCCACCACCACCCGGAACCAGCTCAATGTGGAAGCCAATTAGGTTCCGGCTACCACTTTGTGTGTAGCAAGATAACGATATCATTTTGGCCCCTCGGATCCGGTATTCACTGACCCCACCTGCATGAAAGTCAGCACTCACTCTCCATATTTTATTTTCCCCAAAATTTCCTTCCAAATCACATCCTCCACATACGACATATCGCAGCTCAGCTCTTGCACTGCTAGATGTTTATCAATTGTTCACATTATTCCCTACTGTACAAGGCAACCCCTTCCCTCCATTCCCTCAGCATGAATAATCCACCGGGACACCAGAAAAAGAGATAGCAGCTTTAAAAGTACAGAGTGTGGTGACTGTAAGGTAAGATAGGCTGGATGTCCCCCAGCTTTCAAAGCCAACATGATCGTCACCAAGCCTGTTCCACCTCTGCATCAACTCTGCTCTCTCTCTCTAATTAGGCCAAAGTGGGGGGAGGACCATTTGTGTTCACTCAGAGCTAATAACCAAGGCTGCCCCTCTGACAACGTGCAGCCGCCCCCTCCCCCCTTGAAAACGATGGTGGCGTTGTCAGTTACAGAGATTACAGAGGCAGTTCCAGTTGCAACTGGGAATAGGGAGTGAGAGTTCAAGTGGGAAAAAAAAACTTTTTTTCTTCCCATCGGCCCGCAAATCAGCTCATGTGGAGCTCCCCACCAAACAAACATTGTGGCCTACCTCTTCCTGCAGCAAACCTTTGTTCTGTCTTGCCAGCAACTCCATCAAATCCATGCTGAGGTGAGAGGGCCAGGAAACTGTCGTAGATTGTGCACGCTTAGGTTTCCCCGCTCTATGCCAGGCTGTGCGGGCGATTTTGTACTCCAAAATGTCTGAGTGCAGGTCCAGACAGTGCAGGCCCATCTGTTTCAGGGTAGGTGCAGCTTCTCTTAATGAGTCAAACATAATTGGACCTTTAACTGTGTGGCTCCGAAGCCGTGCAGGATAATATAACTGAATCTTGATCTTCGTTTCTTTGGCTTGTCTTATCACCTCCCTAACTTGCTGCCTTTTGTCATTTAGAAAGTCTGAAAAATCTTGATAGAAAAAGATCCTATGCCCATCCAAGTTTAAGTCCCAGAGTTTCCATGCTGTTTGGAGGACTATCTGCTGCTCCTGAAAGCTAAGCATCTGTACTATAATTGAGCATGGTCTGGCAGATTGTTCCTTAGGTTTAGGTGTGAGTGAGCGGTGAGCTTGTTCGATTGAGAGGGGGACCTTATCGAGTATTTTGAGCACACTCCTGAGAACATATCATACAGACTCCTCTACTGACACGAAAGTCTTTTCCAAATCCTTCGGGAACCCCATACATATGAAAATTATTGCAATGGGCGCGATTCTCTTGGTCATCAGTTTTAGCCTGGAGTTCCCATTCCCTCACCAGCAAATAAAGGATTGCTCTGTTGTGTTGACTTGTTGAATTAGCCAAAGATCCCACTGATTGCTCTATGGCAGTAGAGCATTTGTCAATTTTTTTCATATCAGCTTTTAGGTTGGCAACTGAGGATCCAACCCAGTGTAATGTTTTTATAATGCCGTCCAGCTTAGTAAGTATTGTATGTTGGTCTCCTAAGTTCATGTTCTCTTCTGAGTCGGCAATACTGGTAACAGGGGATGCTGGGTGGGAGTCTTGTAGTGGGCCTGCTTGTTTATCTCCATCCATCAGGGCTTTAATTTTAGCGGATTGTGTGTTTTGGCCCCTTATTTTGTTAGTAACGATCTCCGATTGTAAGTAGCAGGAACATTTTGTTAAGGCCTATGCGTTTAGCTGGTTTTGCTGAATTAAATATCATAGCGGCCCCGGGAGCTCTCACGTTAAGCAGCCACAAAGTCTGTGACATCGCCGGAAGTCCACACATGCACTCTTTCATCATTATCTATCCTTTGTACTTCTTTCCTAAAAGCCAGTATTTTTCTTTGTAGACTTTATTTGTCGCTTACCCTGATGGACTGTCTCAGGAGCGGATTCTCGGTGCTGGCTCTGCTGCCCGTCTGAAGCCCCTGACTCTAGTGCTCTCTGGACCCAGACCCCTCCTCTACCTCACCCAGCCACTCGATCCCCTGGCTATGAGCCCCCCGGGATGGGACTGCCAACTCCTTCGGTGCTCTAACTACAGTCTAATGGAGCAACCGGAGAGGTGGAGGGAGGCCAGGAGCACCAGGACAGATGGCCTGACATCGGGCATGGGGCCCACCACTGATCCGCAGCATCGCCTACCGGCATGGTAAGGGTTTTCTTCCATTGCTGCTGTTTCTCCCAGGAGTGCAAGCGTGCAATGGTGTCAGCACGGTTAAGCCATAGATGTCCACCATGCTCCTGCCCTTAACAGCTCCTTGCTAGTGATTCCCCTGGTCTCCACTGGGGGTCCCTACTGCACCAGAGACACCCTGGATCCCTCCCCAAGGAGAGGAGGGCAGTTCATCGGATGCTCAATTCTCTCCCTCCCCTGCCAATCCCTGGCGCCCGAGCTTGTTCCCCAACTCAGGTCGCCGGCGTGGCGTCCAGCACTTCAACCCTCAACACCACTGGGATGGCCTAAAAGCCAGTATTGATTGAAAAGAAACAAACTGCACACCTACATAGTAAAAACATAGAATATTAATGTCGGAAGGGACTATTGGTCCATCTAGTCTGACACCCCCACCCATGACCCCGCACTTCATAAGCATGGGTGGATGTATGCAGTGCAAGTACAGTACATACTGATGATTATCATTTATAAAATGTCAAGAAAAAATGTAGAGATTTCACTGGCTGAGAAATGTCACCTGACCATGCATTAAATCTGTATAAATGCACGGTTAGATGCCAAATCTTATTTTCCTCCCCAAAAAAACCTATTGAGAGCCATTTTATAAGTGTAATAAGCCCCTCCAGGGTATGTGTCAAATTCCTATAATGCACACCCTGTTGTGGCTTATTACTTATGTGATCTGAGTCAGTCAGTGCACAAAGCCATTGTACCTCTTATCCTGAGTACAGTGGCCTCTCATAGAGGAACGCTGGGAGTGGAACGTTCCACTTCACAGCTAGAGGGAGGGCTGCTTCATGTAACTTTAGAAATGAAAGACAATGGGCTGAATTTTCAGAGCCCCTGAAATCTGTGCAGCTGTGGGGAAAAAATGGCACAAGTGGGTCACCACTTGCAGAGCCGCAGTTTTTCCCACAGCCGCGGTATTTTCAAAAGTGGAGCGGTTTACGGCTGGAGGAGCTGGTTTATGACTGGTCCCTGATTTATGGCAGCTTACGGCCAGTTTTTCACCACTGCTGTGCCAAAATCGTACACCTAGTGGAACCAGGCATACCATCTCCTGCAGTGGCACGGGCTGAAAATGCGGAAGTCTGCAGGTGCAGAGATTTCAGCCCACACCGGCCACTGCAGAGTGGGACTTAGTCCAGAGAGGGCTGGAAATGTATTTATTTATTCTTTGTTAACCAGGTGAGGCCCACTAGGCACAAGTGCCTGTTTTCAGGGGCGACCTGCCCAATATACTTCAATCCAGCCCAATATACTTAAAACTTATTATAAGTCATGTTAGCTAATGCGATTCTTTGTGACTTTTCCAATCTCACTTGCAACTGTCCATGACCCTCTATCTCTTAGCTTCCTCCACCCCTCCCCACTCATATTGCCCTGGCCATTTTGCTCTCCCCGCCTATCAAAGCTCAATTTTATTTACTGCATGTGCCACTGTACTGATCTGCCTTATAAAGCTTATGATTAAGCTCTTCTGATGCACTGTATTGTTGCATATGCTTAGGGCTTATTGTGCATACAAAACGGTGACTTTCAAAATCATGTTGTAGGACAGTTCAAAGGTCACAGAAAGTTGTTGTAGTATTGTTCTGCCATCACAACAATACTACAACTTTTCCCCCTTCACCTGCCACCCGATTGGAGGAAACAGTTCTCTGCAGAAACAAAAATTCAAGAAAACATGTCAGTGCCACTTAGTGAGCACTTCACCAAGACAGTTTGGACACAGACTGCCACAGTCAGCTCCACGTTTCCAAACTATGAATTTTTTTTTTAAATAACTGCTACTGAGAATGTGTGTAGGGTCTGGAGTGGAGAACTGCTGCCGAGAATGTTTGTAGGGCCAGGAGTGGAGCAGGACCATACCAAATGGACTGAGCTGCCAGGACCAAGTGGGACAGTGAACATAAGGTATAAAACCTTGTGAAATAAAAGCTTTTTTTCAGGATTTTGGGGACCATATACTATATAAAACCATGTATGGGTGACCATACACAACAAGACTCTGTTTCCATCTCAGGGATGTTATGCTGTCATATAGACCATTCAAACTTCGTTCCTGAGGTCTGTATGACATCCTCACATCCCCTCGATGGAAACAGGGCCTCATTGTGTATAGTCACCCATACACTATTCTATATGTTGTATATGACTACTGTTTTTGTAATGTTGTTAACTACTATTTATTTTTATTCTTCTTGAACTATCTGCCATCAAATAGAGAATAATGTATGGGCAAGCATGCAAAACATGGCTGTGTTTCCATTGAGGGGTTGAGATGACAGCATATGAACCTCGAGAGCAAAGCTCGAGAGGTCCATGCTGTCATCTCAATCCCAAGATGGAAACACATGCCGAGTTGTGTGTGGTTGACCATATTTTATTTTTTATAGTATATGTTTTTTTACACTAGAGTGACAGACCCCCCTTAAATGAAAACAAAAAATCTTGCCATTTTGATGTTCTACTTACATATCGAAATCAAAGTTCCAGACTTTTGAAAGATGAAAGGTATGACTTTGGGCACTGGGTGGTTAGTAAGTAGCTAGGTGTAGAATAAATGAGAAATTTAAAATTGTATGACCTTTAAACTGTGCATAACAACTGTTCAGAATGCGCATAACAACACTTTAGAATGAGCATAACGGTTTAGAATGTGCTTAACAAGGATTTTGAGCAGGCTAATTTTTATACATAACAAAGGGTAACCATATACTATAAAGCTATTATATATGTTGTTGGTAACAGCCCAGAAAGTCATTACTAGATTTTGGTTGCAGGACGAAGTGCCCACAGTTCAAGTTCAAGTTTATTGCAGGAAAAAACTCCATTGAGCAAGCTCATTCACAAGGAGGTCCTGGGTCATTTACATAGATATACGAACATAGCATACTAGGTAACATTGATAATCGAATCAAATGTATCATACAAGGTATCATTGTTAATCAAGCAAACAATACATACACACACAGTTCTTAGTTGACAATTCTTGTTGTGATACAGCCATGTAAGGCACGGTTCTGGTGGAGGAGTCTGATGCTGAATCAGCAGGTGTTTGGGTAAGGTTGCATAGATAAATGAATAGTGAGTGCATTATAGGCAAAAGTTAATGTTCAGAGACAGCAGGGGGAGCATAAGAAGGAGTTGTAGGGAAAGAAGGTAGAAGGTGAGGCTAGGGACTAGCAGAGTAAGGTGGAAAGAGGTGCGATAAGGAGATCTAGAGGCGAAAGGCATGAAGACAGCAGGGGGAGTTTAAGAAGTAACGGCAGGGTAAGGAGGTAAAAGATGAGGCTTGTGACTAGCAGAGTAGAGTGGAAAAAAGTGTGATGAGATCAGACGGTGACGGGTATTGTAAGCAGGTCAAGGGGATCAAATCTATAGCTGTTGTATTTAGTCTACTACTTCCTGTGCGACTGCAGACCTGTTATGGTCCTAGCAATGTCATTTGGAGTGTGAGTATGTAACATAAGTTCAGCACTGGTTCACAATAATTAACCAACTGCATTCTGTGGCGCAATTGTCTTTCTCTCTTAGAAACCGGTTGCCTAAATTCCTTGAAATGTGGTAACTCTGGACACCAAAAATAATGGACATGGACCCGGTTTTGGTACCTTGACTTTGATGCTCAAGCTGAATGCTTAAATCACTATCATGTCACAACATATGGATCACACACAGTTCTTTTTTTTTTTTATTTTATTTTTATTCAAGGATGTGACATATACCTGAAACACAGTCGTTATCATAAAACCAACAGTCAGTGACTTGATCAATTTAATACAATGTATCAAAGACAATAAAATAATTGTGATTTAACCTGTGTCTTCGTTTTTCATTCTATAAGAACTGAAGTTATTAACTTGATAGGAGATTCGCCCCACAGTATAATCATTAAAGATTAGGTTCCTTCCAAGAATTCAAAAAGCTTAAGGATCAACCAGATGTGATGGCAGTACTCTAGAAACCTCTGTGGATTCTCAATCTCTTTTAATATAGTATGAACAATTGTGGTGTGGAGAGGCTGAAGGGACAAAGCTTGGGTCTTATCTGGACAAGTACAACACCCAAGGTCTCCAAAGAGTTTTGAATGCCTGGTATTTATTATGGAGTTTGGCTGTAAGAGATTCCATATAATAAGTATCTAAAACCACCCCTTCCAATCCCCTAAAGACGGAATAACAATAGTTCTCTATCATCTGGTAATAGCTTTTTTTGCTGTTAAAATATATAGGTAGCAGGGTACGCTGCCACAAGGGTCTGTGAGGGGGAATATAGATAGGAGAATCAATTCGGCCATAAATTTGACCGACTCACCCAAACAGTCTGAAACCTCCTGTTGGAGCACACACCAAAATGGAGTCAGTTGAGAACATGTCCTATATGACTCTGGTCAGCATGTGTACATGCACAATTCCTCCAGCATCTGCTGTAACTGGGCAGTAAATATTTTGCTAGGATAGCTGGTGAGCAAAAAAAATGACAACGGCATTTCCAGACAAATTCTCGCCATTTCGTGGAATGTGTTACTTTGCATGCTAAAGGAGATGCCCGTAACTAATCATGGTCTGATATATCTTCGGCCAAATCCTTACACCAGCTATTTAAAATAGTGAGTGAGGAATCACCCATCCCCTCCCTGAGAATTTTATAGATATGTCCCACTTGGTGTGGTCTTCTATATATGTCCATGCCATGGGGATGGGGTCAGGTAATTTTGTTACCACCTCTCTCTGTCTTAGAATATAATTTTTAACCTGCTATACCCATAGATATCAGTGTCAGTTAGGGCGTAGGTTGCTTTTAGGGTTTCAAAAGGGATAATGCCCGTATGGCATTGGAATTGCCTAAAAAATTGAAGGCCCACTCTTCTCTAGCTTACAAAGTTATGATCTATGGTAGATGGGAGAAACCTATCATCTCCCGAAATTTGCGTATAAAAGAAGAAAAGTGCTCCAAAACCCTTGTGTGTTTTTAACTTGTACCATAATTTCAAAATCTGTGCTGTAAAGGGAGTGTATTCTCTTATAAGCGCTATCCTAGGCACCATGGAAAATGTTATCTTGGTGATGTCGTATAGTTCAAGTTCAAGTTCAAGTTTATTGCAGGAAAACTCCATTGAGCAAGCTCATTCACAAGGGGGTCCTGTGACATAAACACTTAAAGTACAAACATAGATAGGTAATAACAGTATATACATGAAATGCACGTTACATGATACAGGCTGGATATACATACAAGGGTACCACATAGGGTGACCACAGGTGGTAAACATTAATATGACACAGGGAAGCGACTTACAGGTTGCATACTGATAAATGAAACATGATGACTGGTGTGTGCAATACATATATTTTGGCAGCTAGAACAAACAACAGACTACAACTGATATGGGGGAGGAGTGATTTGATAGAGTAGCAGTGGAGCATAAGCATAGATAAAGCCAGGAGTAGAAGGGGAAGGGAAAGCAGTTAATATGACAAAGCAATTATACCTTACCAGTGGATAAATATGGCACACATGGGGAAGGAAGAGACTTAATGACAGTTACAGGTGTCTTTGTTTTGGCTGAACTTAGCGATTTGTAGAAGTTTATTGAAACTGTGCTAGTTAGTTTCAGTACAGTTTGTAGTGGATTCCAAATGGAGGGAAGAGCATACATAATAACACGTTTACCATAAGAGGTCGCGTCCTTGGTATGTCAAGCATAATAAAGTCAGATTTTCTTAAGAGTATGCACTATGTGAGATACTAATAAGGAAGAGAGATAGCTTGGCAATTTCTGCAGGAGCAGTTTAAGAGTCCATGGCCAGCATGGAGCAGGCGTCTAGTAGTAAGGGATGTCCATCCAACAGCTGCATATAAGTCACAGTGGTGCGAACGGTAAGGGGAGTTGGTAATGAACCGTAACGCACGGTGATAAAGGATGTCCGGTTTACTTAGATTTGCAAGAGTAGTGGAGGAATAGATTACATCACCGTAGTCGAGTAGGGGGAGAAAAGTGGCCTGTACAAGCTTGTTTCGAGTTTCAAGGGGGAAAAGGGGCCTATTTCTGTAGAAGAAACCTAACCTTGCTTTTAACCTTCTAGAGACATCTTCAATGTGGTCATTGAAAGATAATTTATTGTCGATCCAGATACCCAGATATTTAAATTTGGTTACAACTTCCAGAGGCTCGTTTAGCGTGGTGACAGTGAAGTCTTGGGCAAGGGTATTGGGGGGGCCTGTGACAGCACTGCGGGAGAATATCATCGCTTTAGTCTTCTTAGCATTGAGCAGAAGCTTTGCCTTTATTAGATTATGCTCAAGTTGTGCGAAGTCCGCTTGAAGCACTCACTCGACTACAGATAACGATGAGCCAGAAGTATACAACACAGTATCATCCGCAAAAAAGTGCAGATTGGACGTAGATATGTTAGCATCTAAGTCATTAATGTACAAAGAAAACAAGATAGGGCCTAAGATGGATCCTTGGGGACTCCTCTTGCAACTGGCAAGGCAGCAGAAAAAAGCCTTCCGCCTTTACTTTTTGGGATCTTCCAGTTAGGTAGCTAGAGAACCACTGGGTGGTATGGTATGTGGCATCCAACTTTGCAAGGCAATTGACTAATAGTGTGTGATCAACAGTATCAAAAGCTTTGCTGAGGTCCAAAAAGACTGCGCCAGTTACCTTCTTCGCATCTATAGCAGAGATCCAATCATTGGTTACTTTTGCTAGTGCAGTGATTGTGCTATGATTAGCCCGGAAGCCGGATTGAGCTGGGTTAATGAGAGAGAAGGTTGCCAAGTGAGATTTTAACTGAATATGGATCAGTTTTCGAGAACTTTAGAAAGGATAGGCAATATGGAGATAGGCCTATAGTTGTTTACATCGCATGGGTCACCAGATTTAAATAGAGGGAGGATATGTGCTGATTTCCAGCAGGACGGCACAGTAGCAGATGTAATGGAAAGATTGAAGATGTGGAGAATTGGGGCAGTGAGATGGGCATAGCCTGGCCTTAGGAAAAAGGGTTCCAAGCCATCATCCTATGCCCTTTTTTTGGTGTCTAAGTTAAGAAGAGAATCTTCTACTTCTTTATAAGTTATCTCGTGCAATTGGAAGGGGCTGGGTGCAGGACTAGATGTAGGGGGAGGGGTATGCTGGCTCACCGCAGCACCAGCATAAGGTGATGAGTCAAAAGCTAATCCAGCTGTGGCAAAGTGGGAGTTAAGTTCCTCCAGGATTAGGGACTTGTTTTCCACAATCTTGCCACTTGCAACTATCTTTGTTGGGACAGAGGGGGCCATGTGCCGTCCTTCTATAGCTTTGATAGTCTTCCATATTTTATGAGGGTTACCTTTAGCTTGTTCGAGAGTAGAAATATAATAGTTAGCTTTAGCAGAGCAAAGTTTTTTCACACAGTTATTCCTGGCTGTTCTAAAGGCCTGCCAATCCGAAGATTCTTTGGAATGTCTAGCTTTAGCCCAGAGCTTATCTCGAGCTATAAGGGCTGCCTTGAGATCCGAGGTGAACTAGGAGTTGGAATTGTTCCGTACCCTTACTTTGATGAAAGAGGCATGCTTATTTATTGTTGTAGTGAGTTTGTCATTAAGGATGTAAGCTGCCTTGTTGACATCTTTGGCTAGGGAGAGATCTTGCCATCTGATCATGCTCAGGTCAGATAGGAAGTTTACTGCACTTCAGAAACCTCCCTTCCGTCGCTCTGGGAAACCATGGACCTTTTTGGAACAGTCTCAGGATTTCAACTAAATATAGCCAAAACAGATCTCCTTTCATTATAGTTCTCCCCATTCCTAACCCTTAAAAAGAAATATCCCTTAAAATGGCATCAAACTAAGATTAAATATTTGGGAATCCATATACCCAAAAATTTAGATAACTTGGATCATTAATGGCAAATTTTAGCCTTTCCAGGGAGCTTCATACGTCGAGGATACCCCAAAGGATAATATTCTGAAAAAAGCAGCCAGAGCATAGAATTTCAGGTTTGGAAGGTTGGCACCGCCCTGAAAGAGCAGGAGTTGCAGTAGAGACATCCTAATTCTAGGGCGTTGGCCATTCCAGACAAAATTAGAGATGATTTTATCCCATGATTGAAAATAGAATTTGGAGGGAAAGGTAGGAATATTCTGAAATAAATACAGGTTTGGGTAGTATAATAATAATAATTGTTTCAATTCTTTGAAAAAAGCTTAATGGTAATTTAGACCAATGAGCCAGTTCTGATTGAATTTTGATTGATAATGGTTTGTAGTTTAATAATTCCAAGTTATCTAAACTTTTGGGTATATGGATTCCCAAATATTTAATCTTACTTTGATGCCATTTTAAGGGATAGTTCTTTTTAAAGGTTAGGAACGGGGAGAAGTATAATGAAAGGAGATCTGTTTTGGCTATATTTAGTTGAAATCCTGAGACTGTTCCAAAAAGGTCCAAGGCTTCCCAGAGCGCCGGACGGGAGGTTTCTGGAGCTATGGTAGAGATTAGAGTATCATCGGTGAACAGGAGTACCTTATGTTTTCGTTGACTCACTGGAATGCCTTCAATCAGAACATTACTCCATATTGCTTCGGCCAGAGGTTCAATGTAGAGAGCAAAATGTAATGGGGATAAAGGGCAGCCCTGTCACGTACCCCTTTGTATCATAATTGGTTGAGATAAGGAGCCATTGACTCGTACATAGGTTTTGGGGTGGGAGTAAATGTTTTTCATACAGGAAAGAAAAATGTTAGGAAAAGAAAATTTAGATAGGGTGGACCATAAATATTCCCAATTAACCTTGTCAAATGCCTTGCCAGCATCTAAACTTATTATTGTAGAAGGAATCTTCCTAGTATGTATAAATTCCATTAATAACATAATTTGGCGTAAGTTATCAAAAGTATTCTTTGATTTTATGAAGCCAGATTGATCTTTGTGTATAAGGTATGTCAGTATAGGCTCCAACTGCCTAGCCCAGATGGCCATGAATATTTTATAGTCCACATTTAAAATTGAAATGGGATGATATGACTGTGGGAGAGTGGGGTCTTTATCAGGTTTTAGCAAGGGAGAGAGAATCACATAGTTCCAGGAGGGTGGCAGGGTCTCACCTTCAGTCACTGCCCGGCATGCTAGAGGAAGGCTGGGAAGTAGCTGCGATATAAAGGCCTTGTACCATTCCGGGCCGAAGCCATCAGGGCCAGGACACTTCAGTGGTTTTAACGCTTTGACCTGTAGTAGAATTTCCTCAGGTCTGATTGGACATTCCAACTGTTTAATGTGATGCTCGGACAACTTAGGTAATGAGAGTTTGTCCAGAAAAGCCGCTATCGCCTCCGGTTGGTTCTGGGACTGGTGGGGGGGCTTTATACAAAGTTTCATAAAAGAGTTGGAAAGCATGTCTAATTTGATTTTCTTTATAAGTGGTTTTATTGGAGGTGTTAGTTCTTATTTTTAAAATGGTTGAAGCTCGTTTGTTTGCTCTGAGTTTTCTCACCAAAGCCCTTGCTCCCCTAGCTCCCACCTCGTAATTGTATTGTTTTAGATAATTCAGGCTCTGGAAAGTTCTGTAATCTAATATTTGTTGAATCTCCTGTTTTAAGCCTCTTATTCTACGTTGGAGGGTCAAATCACCCTCCCTATATAGGAGTTGATATGACTCTAGAAGATCTGTCAAGAATTTGAGTCTAGCATTCATTTTTTTTTTGTTTGCGAGAGGCATATTCCAGCAGCTGCCCTCGGAGAACCGCTTTTAATGCGGCCCATTGTACAGAACAAGAGGTTTCCGTTGCTATATTTTCTTGGATTGCTTGAGGGATACGTTTCATAAAGTGGTCCCGAAATTCTTCATCCCGAAGAAGGGATGCATTAAACCGCCAGAGTCTGAACCTCTTCTGTTTGCCCAAATTTATTTTTAAAATTAAGGGGTTGTGATCTGAAAGTACCCTGGGCTCTAGCATTATATCTTGAATTATTGTGAGATATTCCACTGTTATAAAAAAAATAGTCTAACCTGGAGTAGGTGCCGTGTCTTGCGGAAAAATGTGTATAGCCTGGATCAGATGGAAAAAGTCTCCGCCATGCGTCCTCGATACCCACATGGGCAAAATTCCCCTTTAAATATTTGCCCACTACAGAAAGTCTGGTTAGGTTATGATTAGAGGAATCAAGGTGTGGATGAAAAGGGATGTTAAAGTCCTCACCCATAACCAGTATTCCCCTGAGCCTCACCATCACCTTCTGTACAAATGTTCACACCACTGGGAGTGACGTCTGGGGAGGAAGATAGGCATTAACCAGGGTTACTGTTAGAGAATAAAGCGAGCCTGTAAGAATCACATATCTTCCCTGAGGATCTAAATAAGTTTCTTGTATCTCTAGTGGGATTGAAGATGGAATTAGAATTACAGTACCCCTTTTGCGTCCCCTTGGGTAGGAGGATGCGATTACTGAATATCTGCCTCCCCAATGTAATTTAGAATGTTCCAACACTGAGAGATGAGACTCCTGTAAAAAATATAAGTCTGCACTCTGTTTCCCTAAGTGTTGCATGATCCTGTAACGTTTAGTAGGTGAGTGTAAGCCATTCACATTCTGGGAGAAAATTTTTACAGGAGAGTTAACCATAATCCCCTGGAGAAAGAGGTACAATTATAAAGGATGGAGGTCAGAGAAAATCTTAAAAAAATTATTTGTACGGTATACCACTCTTGCTCCAGTGGTCTTATTAGACCAAACTCAGCAATGCTGGAGTGAGTGGCATCCTTAAAAGTATCCGCCCTGTCAGGAGCAACCCATCCATCCAGAACCGGGGAACCAACTGCATTAAGAAAAAATCTGTCATTTTCCATTTTTAAAATCAACTGTGAAAATTGAACTAGATAATATAACCAAACTAACTTAAAAACAACAACATTTAGAATAAAAAGTTCCCCAAGGGAAGAACTATATACAGGTGGTCTTCCACAGTAGGAGGAGATTTGTCCATCTCCAACCCGAGTCCTGGGGAGAAGAAAACTTCCTCCCAGGTAAGTGGGAAATGATCCACAGAATGTGGGTCTCCACCCACTCGAGAGGGAACTCAAGGAATTAGGTCCTATAGGAACCTATTCCTGTATTGGTGGAACATAACTCCTAAAATGGCATCAAACCATAAGGTAACCCTCCAAATTAACAGAGGAGAGCTCCCCGCACATCGAGCTAATGAATCAAGCCTCATTAAGAAAAAACAACAAAAAAAACAATTCTAAATTGAGGAGAATAAACGACATAAAAAAAGAAAAAAATCGTCATAACATCCTTACAGTGAGGTTGATATCCTAGAAGGAAAAATCAAGCTGAGGAGTATTCATCCTCTAGAGGTTTCAGCTTGTGGTTTATTCAGAGAGAGAGAGAGAGAGAAAAAAGGGGGAATATCCTTATAGTTATTTATAGGCCTTAGATGTGGTTATATATATATATATATATATATATATATATATATATATATATATCTAAAGGAAGTGCACACAGTGCCATCCAGTGTTGATATGCTAAACCAGGCCAAACTCTTAAATAAAAAAAACAAAAGAATGGTATCTGCAAGGATAATCACAGGGAAGGGATGTAGCAGAAAATAAAACTATGATATAAGGCTTCTCAATGTATAACTACAAGAAAGGGGGAACTAAGGGGCTTAACCAAGGGCATAGCCCGTTGAAATCTTTTCAGGGATCCAGATACCTAGAGCAAATTTGTCCTGTAGACAATTTATTAACTATGGAACTTAAATTATTTAAAGATCAATCCATAAATCCAAACAATAAGGCTCAACCCACATCTAGCTGTAATGCCCTATAACCAAAGTTCCGAACCGATCTTCTCATAAACAGTATCTACAAGTTTTTTATGTTGAATCATTATAGTATAAGGAGCTGTTAGTTAAAAAAAAATATATATCCTTTCTAGATGTTGATCAGTTTTCAGCCCAAGTAGTTCCTGGCGTCGAAGCAGTCTTCTGGGTAAATAAAAAAGGGGTGGGAAAGAAACCCCAAGGAGAAGGGGCCCAGACCCGGGAATAAGGCCTTAGGGGGGAAGGGGGGGAGCCAACAAAACACTCCGCGGTTAATGAAGGGAAAGCCGAGCGTTCCATAGGGCATATATAGTAGCCTTATACTGAATGTAGGCTCTGTATACTGAACTAATGTTACCCTTAGAGGAACTATAGCTCACTCTCAACCCTCAAGCGTGCGAATAGGGATGAACTATCAGCATCCCCCCCCCCCAAACCCGTCCCCTAATATAATAATAAAGAGCCCTTCATAATGATCTTAGCTTTCAGACTGGATATAAAGCTGGATTTCTGAGAGATTTCACTTTATTAAGTAATATCTGAATCCTTTGGTCTCCTGTATTTGCTTGATCGAGATCCTGAGGTTCATGTACTGAGGGTGGCCTCCCAGCCTTTGACATCGCTTTGAAATCCTTGTCCAATATTATTCCTCTTTGAAGTAAGTCTGATTTGGCCTCTGACACCGAATTATATGTGACAAGGTCGTTGGGAAAAAGAATAGCCAGCTTCGCCAGATAGGGGGTGCGAAATTTCAAATTCTTTGCTCTGAGGTGAGGAAACAAGGGGGGATACTCCCTTCTAGACCGCTGGGTTGCTGGGGCATAGTCATTGTCAAACAGGATGTGGTGTTCATCCAACAGGACCTTCTGTTTGTGCCATGTTTTGGTTAAGATTTGGTCCTTTTGTGAGAAGCTGCCGAATCTAATAACAAATGATCTTGACCTGGCATTGGGTTTAGAGGGACAAGGCCCAAGCACGCGATGTGCCCTCTCGATGTTGATTTGAAATTCTGGGCCCAAATCCAGGGTTAAATGTAGGAAATAATCTGCAAAGGCGTTGGGGTCATTGCCCTCCTCTCCCTGCGGCAACCCGTAGAGTCTAATGTTTTTACGGCGCCACATATTTTCCGCATCTTCCTGTCTCAAGGATAAATTTAGCTGTTCCTCAGCTAGAGAATGAACAACTTGTTCCAGCTCTGTAATTTTGGAGGTGTTGTCCAAAATCTGAGCATCAGCCTCAGTTACTCTTACTTGTAGTTCCCCAAGATCATTGCGAATGTCCCACAGAGCATCTCGCCTTTCGGACCTAAATTCCGAGATAGCAGAAAGAATGGCCTCTGAGGGTGAGTTTTCCATTGTGGATGTTCTTTTTCTATCACTCCTTTTTCCCCATTTTCTGTCCATCTGGGAGGCTGAGTGTGAGGAGGTGTCACTGTCGAGTAGGCCACCGTCTTCATTCTCAGGGAGCTTGAGCAGGGTTTGAAATCAGTTTCTCTCCTGGAGCGCCATAACATCTGAGGCTCGATTAAATATCTGCAGTGTCTCTCCAGAGCTGTCTGTAAGTAGGAAATCCTTATTCAAAAGTATTTTTGTCTGGATACGGGGAGAGAACTGTTATTTTAAATCAATGCTACGGGGGAGCTCGATCTCTGTATGCTTACGCCACCATAGCTCCACCAGAAGTCCTCCATGCACAGTTCTTGATGTTTTTGTTTTTATTGTTCTGTACAGTTGGTAATCAGCAGATGCAGCACTATAGCGCAGTTCGATGAGATGCAAACAGGCTTGCTGTACGTAATTCTGATTGTCATTTGATTGTTTGCCTTAGAAGTCGCTGTGACACTTCAGGCTCTGTCTGTTTTACTGTCTCTCTGAAAAATTCAATAAAAAATAAATACAAAAAAATAACTATCTGCTGTACCACTCAACCTCGGGATGCATCTGGAAATGAACTTTATCAGCTCAGTGTGTATTTCCTGGTAAAACGTTTGAAATAAATAAATAATACAAATTGAACAGTGCCTCCATAGGGTGTCTCTTATGCTATAAAAGACTTCTCTCATGAGGTTCGGGCTGCCAGAACCACTCAGCTTCACTTTGTGGTCCTCTTGCCCAGATCTCATGCTCAGAATCTCTTATACCATAAACTGAGATGTAACGCTGCATTTACTAACCATTTCCAACCAGCTGAAGCAGTGCGGTACTAGTGGTTAGAGCACTGATTTGGAATCCCTGGAGATCACGGGTTCAAATCCCGCTGCAGCAACATACTTAGTGTGTACCTGGAGCTAGTCACTTAACCTCGGTGTTTATTTATTTCAAAAGTTTAATCAGGAACGACATCCTGAGCTGCTAACAGCTAATTACCAGATGCATCCTTGGGATGAAGGGAAGTGGAGCTAGGTCAAGAGGTGGGGAAAAATCTAAACAGTGACAATACTACATTACAAAAGTAGGAGTCCTATACAGCAGTACAGTATATCAAAGGAGCATACTCACAAATAATGAAGGCAGTCAGTGCAACAGATACATGTAGTAGATAAAACTGAGTTGAGGACGGGCAGCGGGAACTACTCGTAAAGGTGTAGCACAAGAATAAAGGTATAGCACAGGAATGAAGGTATAGCACAGGAATAAAGGCATAGCACGGGAATCAGAGGAACAAACTAGCCAGAGCAAAACTAGTGGGGGGAGGAAGACCAGACAAGAGGTAAGGGATCATGGACAGTTGCAGGTGGGAGAAAAGTCATGAAGAAGAGACTTTAGGGAGAAAGCAGAAGAGGCAGAATGTTGACAGAGGAAGGGAGGACCAGAGATTAGGAAAGTGATAAGAGAAAGCAGATTGACCAACAGTAGATTTTCTCGAAGGATTAGAGAGGGAATGGGAAATATTACTGCAGAGAGGGTAGGAGGAAGATGAGGGAGAGGATAAAAGGGATGTAAACTAGGAGGGAAGGCAACCAAACCAGAATTTGGAAAAGGAGGCACAATGGGAAAGGCACCTGGCACCGAGAGAAGGGAGTGAAAGGGCAAAGTAGAGTGCACGGTGGTGAGTACGGGGTAGGGGGAGACAGTCTAAAGTAAAATGACAGAAGGAGTGAAAGAGGGAGTTCAGTTTGGCAAGGGAGGATTTGAGAGCATCATTGTAGACTATGTCAATAGCCAACAATCTCTCAGTGGGCAGGAAGTGGGATAGTCGCTTTGTTTCTGTACATTGCACCAAGCATAGGGTGAGGCTTTTGGTGTATGGAACCAACATGGACCGAGAAATCAAGATGTCAATCCAGCCAGACCCCAAGGTACTTAGAGTAGGATACATCCTCAATCATAGCACCATCAAGGGTGTGAAATAAAGGGAGAGGAGTGAGTCTGGCAAGCCTTTGATGGGTGCCAAAAGTCATGGAAACTGTTTTTTTTGGTATTGAGGGACAGCTGGTTAGACTGTAACCATGCTGAATGTTGTCAAAATCCAGCTGTAGCTATGAGGTAAAGTCATGGAAGGAGGAGCCAGTTGCAAAAAGAACTGTATCATCAGCGTACATATGAATGGATGCAGAGGAACAGAGAGAAGTCATTCAAGAAAATGGAAAAGAGAATAGGGCCCAGGACAGACCCTTGAGGGACACCTGAGCAGATAGGGGGTGAAGATGAAATAGAGCTACCTATCTGGACAACTTGAGACCTTTCCTTGAGGTAAGAATGAAACCAACTGACTGCAGAGTCAGGTAGACCTGGTGATAGAGAGGTGATCTGCCACAGTGCCAAAAGCTTTAGCAAGATCAACAAATATGGCGGAGGTGATCTGTCCTTGAGCAATACCTGAGAGGATGGAGTCAGTGAGCCAGAAGAGGAAAGTGGAAGTGGAGTGGGATTTCCTAAAACCAGACTGGAAGGGGCTGAAGAAGGAGGAGGAAGAGTCAAGGAAGGAAGAGAGTTGAGATAGTACAAAGTGTTCCTGTAACTTAGCCAGAGTGAGAAGGAGAGAGAGAGAGAGAGAGAGAGAGAGGATTATGCATCTGTCTACCCAGCTGAGGAAATGGGTAGATGCAGGGCCCCACTTGAAACAAGATGTTGCATCTCCAATGGGCTATCCTGCGGAAATATATTAAGTGTCACGTTAGCTGTTAATTTATTGAGAAGTGCTTACTGATCCATGAAAGACCACTTACTGCAAAATTCTACTTTTCAAAGGCCTCCAGGGACATGTTTTGCTTTTGTGTTCCGAACATGAATAAACCATGAAATGTTTCTCTTACAGGCATGACAAAGTTTACAAGATGCCCAAAAGGTACGTTTAATCTTATGATGTGTTTTTCACAGCACTGTCAGTGTGGTCCTGCTGCTTTTTGCTGTGGCAGTCCACTGTTTTCTGACTCTGCTGTGGTCTGACAATTTGTCATATTTTTGCATTCCAATGCCTTGTTTTTACTGTACTCCTTGAATGCCTGCATAGGGCACAGCCCAGACTAAAACTTTTAAACCAGGTTAGCACAGCTAACCCATTTTATATATATATATATATATATATATATATATATATATATATATTTATACATTTCCTCTTCCTGGTCTCCCCTGACTGCCCCCTTCAGACTGACACCCCCCTAGCCCCATCACCCCAGCATCTCTAGGACTTACCTTCTGCCTGCACCCTCTGCCAGAGGGCTACGGTAGTGCCTAGTCACTGAGTGCGGAGCCTGCGGAAGGTTGGTAGTCACCATCAGCCTGGGTTTTTTTTCCTTCATTTTCTCCCATCCCTTGCTGGAGTGCACATGCCAGGCATGCAAATGTGGAGGCTCACGCACACCCGCAGAAGTCCTGCAGCACCCTCCTTTCCTCAGCACCCATAGTCCCGTACTGCCCACAGGCCTCCACCTGGGAGCAGTCATTCAGCGGGAACACCGATCCTCCCTCCCTGGGAGAAGAGAGCTGTCCTCCGGACGCTCGTTCCTCTCCCTCCCCGGCCGACCACCAGCAGTCCGCTCACACAGCGAACACAGGTCACCAGCATGGCGGGCGGTAAGTCGTAGATGCCTCAGCCCTCCACGTCACTGGACAGCAAGCTAACCCATTTAAAAGTGTCTCTTACTGAGCTGGCAGTATGGCCTAGAGGTTAGAGTAATGAGCGGTGAATGAACTTGGTACCTCCAGCAGACCTGGGTTTGATTCCCATAACTTCCACTTGCATACTGTTTGACTGTAAACAAGTCACTTAATCTTCCCAGGTTGCCCCTGACAAATTGTGCCTAGTGACCCTTATCCCATTAACAAATAATAATAATAAACAATGACTCAGCATCCAGAGTGTGACACTCACAGACCTGTTCTCTTGCCCACCTATAGAGTTAGGCCAGAGATCAGTTCAGTACTAAACTGGTTCAGTTAAAATCAATTCTGCAATAGTCACGGATTTTGTAACCATTCCGTAGCCTAGACAGGGAATTGGTGTTACTAGTACTGAGTAAAAACAGTACTTTCAGAAGAATGGTTTGCATTACCATTTGTGAAATTTTTATTTGCTTTCTATTTATGCCCATCTCCCCAGCCAGCCCCCATCCTCTTGCTCTCACCAAGCTCCACCACCTGTCTTCCCTGGGATTTATCTCTCTCTCTCTCTCTCTCTTCTACTGCCCCGTGGCTTACTCCTGTGATGGGGCTCTTTTATCAGGGCTGACAGGAGGCCCCTCAAGCCATCTTCAGCCAACAGAGGAGTTGAGATTGGCAGTGTGGATTCTGCAAACAGAGTCAGGGATCATTGTACAATGGCTGGGGGGGGGGGTGTTGCTGGTTACACCCAGCCCCTGGGATGTCTGCATGCCATGAGCTCAATGAAGCAGCGACTGTGCACGTCATTGCAATGTGCTGATCACAAGCCCAGCAGATGTTTCCCCTATCACTCCACTGTGCTTCCAGCTGTGACCATCCAGGTGGTAACCCTGCTGCAGAGACAAAGACCCTCCCTCTCAAAAGCAAGAGAGCACCCTCTGAGGCACTCAGTCCCCCTCCCCACAGCCAGCCCCTGACAACCCTGAATCATTCCCAAACCTGGGTCACTGCCGTCACAGGCAGTATCTCTACTACTGCATTGCCAAGCCAGCACTGTCTGTGGAATGCTTTCATGGGAATTGATGCAATGGTTGAATATAGGGTGTCCCTATGGTTGAGATTCCTTACAAGAGATTTTTATTCACAAGGGTGCAGTGTGCATATATGTAACCCCCCCCCCGGGGGGCTTACCTGTAAATTGCCCAGTTGGTCCTGGTTTTGCTGGTGTTTCTGGTCTCCCCATGCCTATTCCCCTCACCAGCAGGCTGTTTTCTGCTCCATTGGGTTGTGGTTCACTGAACACGAGCTGCCGGCATGCCAGAATCGGCCGGCACTCGCGCAGGGCAATGGAACACTTTGATGTTGCGACCGCATTTGCGGTCCAAAAGCGGGGAGTTTGCCCATGGTCCTGGTGCCCCTGCCGATGTCCTTGGGGACCGGGGACTTGAAGAGAGTTGGGCAGAAGCCCGTACCTATACTGCAATGGGAGTTCTGACCGTGGGGCCACTCGTAGGCTTATGAAAATTAATGCAAGATGTAGCTCCGGTGCCATATGCCAATGGGCTACCCCCCCCCTGCCAGCTGCCTCTGATACCAGACAAGGGTCCTGGGTCCTGCAACGGTGACAATTGGGAGTTCGTTCCCAGAAATAGTGATAATAGCGCAGTGCTGCCACCTAGAGTAAAGTATTAGTGGGCCAGATATCCGTTTAGCACAGCCCCCCGAGATACTGTGCTTATCCAGCTCCCCAACCAACCACTCTGCACACTGTGTCCCCCAATAACTTGTTCCACCATAAACCATATACCTCAGCAGTAAGCACGTGCAATAAATGTCACTAACACAGCAGTTGCAAACAATAGTTCTCAGCTTTATTCATGGCGTAAGGAATAGGGAAGGGGATACCTAGATATAGGGTAACTGTGAAAGCAAGAGAAAGATTAGTGCATTATGCAATTTCAAGATATGGGCCAGCAGACCAAGCCCTCCCCCACTGGTACCAGTGTCCCCAAATTGTCTCTAGGGGTACCCACTAGGTGCAGGCCTGATCGGTGCCGCAGGCTGACCGGCTGTTGAGGCCCAGAAATATTGTTAGAAACTAGTAGAATGAATAACAGAACAATTTCCTCTTTTCCCTCTCAGGAGCCAGGTCCTGGGTACTCATGGTTTATAGATCTCAGCACCAGGGGAGATGGAGCTTCTTGAATCAGTACCACAAAACAGAACAGGCCGGCCAGGATCCCTCCATCTGGATGGAACTTGCTCGAAGATCTTGCAGCTGGTCACCTTGATTGTAGTTCTGGCCACTTGTCACCTTCAGCCGCTTCTGGCCCATTGCAGAGCTCAACGGAAGGACAACACCAGCCCCAGAAGGCCCAGACCCGGGAGTGGCTCCACAGCATAGTTCCCACGAAGGGTCACAGATGCCCTAGCACCCCAGCAAGGGCCGGTGACCCCCTGAGACAGTGAGTTCCACTTGGAAGGGATTAGCAAGTTCCCTCCCTGGCTCTGGGTGAGGACTCCCAAACAGTGGGGGTCCATCTGCAGACCCTGCACTGAGCTCTCAGAAAAGAAAAATTCTTAGGCAGTTTCTCCACTAAAGTCCAGTGCCAGTTAGTAGGGGTGATAGCCTCAGGTTCAATAAGCACAAATGCAGTTCAGCAGGGAGGGGGGCTCAGGAACAACAACCCCCTGCACACCAGCCCACGCTTTTCCAGTTTAACAGTGCCCAACTTTTCTTCGGCTGCAGCTGGGACTCAGCACTCAGCCACTTTAACCAGTTCACACAGGACACACACACAGCTTCTGCTAGCATCCCGACAACCAGAGATGCTCTGCCCCTTCAAAATTCAAATTACAGTCCCAAACACAGGCAAAATGGCTTATCAGTCCTGGCTGTGGCACTCTGCAAATCCTCACAGCCCTTTCAGCAATTTCAAATTTCCAGTGCAGGGTTTCTACAGTATTCAGTCTCTCTCTCAGTAACCGCCAGCAACTTCTCCATACCTGGGGAATCACAGTCCAGTCTCTTTCTCTCTTTCCCCTTCTCAATCAGTCCAGCAGCAAGTATCTGGGGCACCAGAACCTCAGCACAATCTTTCTTACTGCTGTCCCCTTTCCAGTTCACCTCTGCGGACACACAGCTCCCCAAATGGAGGCCTGAGGAAGCCCTTGAAGTGCACTGTCTCAGCACAGTCCTGACTTGTACGAAGCCCAGTCACAGACTGACTCAGTCCCAGAAAGTCCACACTGTTTCAGTTGACAATTCAGCATTCTGATTGGCTGTTGAAACCTTTCAATAATCAATATCCATAGAGATCACTGTTTCCTGCCTGTTTATTGAGGCATGATCTACGCACCAAAATCAATGCTCTCTTTTTCCCAGGAGTCCCTTGGTATCCAGTCTGGGCACCTAGATCAATGATTGGCTGCAACCGGGGGCTCAAATGTCAATGACTTGTCTACTCCCATTTGTTTACCTGGAGTCCCATACGACACAGTGCAGTCTCTCCCCTTTTCAGCTTTAATGCAGCCCAGCACATTACCCCATTTGCACCATCACCCCACCGGATTGTAGCCCCAACTGCCCTCTGTTGAATGAACCCTCTCACTTGGAGGATCCCCATGGTTTAGATGTCACTGCTGCTGAAACTCTGTCCCCAGGCAACAGGCAGCACTCATCAATATGTATGGGGCTGCTCATTAATATTCATAAGCCCTCGAGCGGCCCCGTAGTCAGAACTCCTGTTGTGGTACAGGTACGGGCTTCTGCTCAACTCTCTTCAAGTCCCTGGTCCCCAAGGACATTGGCAGGGGAACTGCAACCATGGGAAAACTCCCCACTTTTGGACCGTGTGACAGGGTTAGTCTCTGCCACTCCATAGATGTACCTACTCTTTATCTTTTCTCTGGCTGCAACCACTATCATTCCCTCTTCTACTGCTATCCCTGTAGTTTTCTGTGTGGAGGCAGGCCGCCTCCTTACACAAGGCCCCCCCCAAAACTTCTTCCCCTCTTCTTGTTTTATGTTCCTCTATGTTTTCAATAGGGTACATTGATATAAAGTTATGGAGTTGGTAAAAACTTTACCTATAATTAGGAATTACAACAGAATTTAAATCTTAGGATATTGTTGTTGTCCCTGGTTCTGTTCAAGAATAGGACATTATCTGTGTTAAGTAAATATGGACTTCTAGGCATATGATTATAATTTAAAGGACTTCTGAAACCAAAGAGAGAGGAATTTTGCTACTAACAGAAGAGTTAGCCAGTATATGAATGGCTCCTATAACACATTCTGGGCTACTTGCTGTTTTCAAGTCATTGTATCCTTATGAAAGTCTTTCAGTCAGAGCATACCAGTGACCCAGTCCCCCTGTCTTAGTAGCAAGCCACAATCTCAACACAATTTAAAATATAACATGCTTTCTGTGGAAAATGTTATCCCCTGTTGCTAGCGCTAGCTAAATATAGCCGCACGACTGTTCGCACGATCACGAGGGCTGTGTGATCATGTGCATGATCGTGCAGCGCGTAGCGCATATTTATTTTATTAATTTGAGGACTTGAGCCACACTTAGGCTCTCCTGGGAATGTGTCCTCTACAAAATCGCAATGCCCATCTGTCCAATGAGAGAGAAACAGCTCTCTATGTATCCTCTGTTGCTGGGAGAGAAAGAAAGCCAACGGCTTGAAATCTCAGCCGACGGCTTAAAGTTGCAGCTTTTCCCTACAGAGTGGATTTTGCTGTAAACCATTCCTTTTGATATAAAAACAGTGGCCCCTGCTTCCAAACCTTTTCAAAATGAGGTCTTGTGTCGTAGAAGGTAGATTATTGTAATTGTAGTTACCTTTTGATGGTAAGGGTAAGGAGCTGAGATAGAAATGTATGTATTTTTGAATGTTATAGAAGCCAGAAGGGGAAGGAAGCATATTCAATTCAATGCTTTACAGTAACTGGTAATTGCTATTTTTCTTTTAGACTTGGATTGTGGGCTTTTGGTGACACTGTACTTTCTTTGTTGTCTTTACTTAGAATTGTTTTTGGGCTGTTGAGGATTTAAAACTTAGTGGTGTTGTATTCTTTGCTGTCTTTGGTTGCTGCAAATTTTCACCCCCCTTCCCCCAACTCTTGATTATATGCCCTATTAAATCTGATTGACAGGAGCTAAACACTGGGTATAGTAAGGGGTGTGGAATAGGAGGGGCATACCAGGAAAGGAACAGCAGCAAGTGAAGAGATGACTGCTCTCTCAGTGGAAGGGAAGTAAATGCAAATCTAGGAGCTTTCATTAGTACTTCTTCACATTGATATTGCATTGGGGAAAGGAGGAGTAGAAGTTTGAAGGAGGTTGTACAATGGCTACTTAAAGTCTGTTTTTGAGTGTGGATAGGAAGGATAGGAATATAAAAGCAGTTGCTCAATATATCTAAACATGTGAAACAAAGGAGGTAAGAGAAATAAAGAAAATGTTTTGCACTGATAGAGGAAGGAGAGGGGAGACTTGGGGGAGTGTTTGGTATCCTGCATCTGGAAGGGTGGGGGGTCACTGGTGAGCAACGACAGTAATGGGTAGGGTAGTAGGCTGCAACAACTGTGGTGCACCAGTCTTTCTAAAAATTGCCTGGAGTGTGGGAAGATGTTTAGTGTGCAACCACATAGAAAAACTTAGAAAGGAAATTGAGGGTCTGCAGGAGGACCTAAGACAGGCAAAGCAGATTGGGGGTGGGTTTAGCCCAATGCTGGAGGGAAGAAGAAGAAGAGGAGATGAGAGAGGGCAATTTAAGCCAACAGTGGTGAGGAGAGGGTCAGAAGAAGGGAAGCAGAGACAAAGGGGACCAGTCCAGGAAGAACAATTGCCGGGGAAACCAGGTCAGGAGACAAAAGACAAATGGAAGGAGGAGATAGGGACTTGTGAGGGGAGGCGAAGAAGTGGCAAAAGTCATGGAGTGGAAAGGAGAGAACAGGTTATTATGAAGAGAGAGGGAGCAGGCATTTGTGAAGGGCCTTCAGAAAATAGTTTTGCACTGCTAGAGGGAAGAAGAAGGAGAAGGAAATGATGAAATTAGAGGAGTAATTGATAAATGCCTGGACCAAACTGGGCGGGGAAGTTCTGCTGGAGAACTGCAACAGGGGTAAAAGGGAAAATAATGTGGGAGGAAGAAGAGGAGCTGAAAATGAGAGAAGGAGATGAATGGAAGCAAGCAGGGAGTAAGAGGGGTGGAATCTTAGTGCTGGGGGACTCAATACTAAGAGGAGTCAGGTGGGGTAGCAAGGGGGAGAGGCATAGTCGCATTTGGGTGGAGGCCATGCCAGGAATGACAGCGGAAAGGGTGGGACAGTCTGTTCTGAAATATGCTAGAAGGGGTAGGGACAAGCCTCATTTAATTATGCATCTTGGTACAAGCGACCTGGCTGACAAGACAGTAGATACAGTCCAGAGGAGGTTTGAGGAAATAGCACAATTATGTGAGGGAACAGGAAGATCATTAACTTTTTCAGAGATACTTCTGGTGCCAAAGGCAAGCACAACAAGAAAGCTGGGAATAGAGGAATTTAATGGATGGCTAAGAACCTGGTGTTGTGCTAAAAGGTATGGGTTGTTGGGGGGTGGGAAGGACCTGGGAGGACAGTAGTCTCTATGCCAAGGACAGACTACACTTGAGTGAGGAGGGAAAGAAAGTGTTGAAACAGAGGATGGAGGAGTACATAGAGGAAGTTGGGAATTTAAACTAGGAGTGGGGGGGTGGCAGTTGGGGAAGAGATATGCAGAGACCACAGGTTGGGAAACCATATGAGCTTACCCCCCATAACAGTGACAAAGGACAAATGGCAAGTACTATTGGTGATGCTAGGAAGGAGGGCAGGATGGGGGGAGGTGGGAGGTGGTTACCCTTAATGCTAGGAGCTGAGAGAAACTGCAGAGTTACAGGTTCTCATGGCAGAGGAGAGGTGGACATTGCAGCCATCATGGAAACATGGGCCACCCAATACAATGACTGGGACCTGTCTGTACCAGGGTACAGGTTATTTCAGAGGGACAGGGTGATTGGGAAAGGAGGGGTGGCACTATATGTGAAGGAAGGACTGAAGTGTGTAAGGGAGGAAGGAAGGAGGGAATGCAGGAGTCACTTTGGATGCAAATCCAGGATTCCAAGAATAAGGATTCTCAGAATGGGAGTGGTGTACAGGCCTCCATCTCAGATGGAGGACTTAGACAAGGAACTAGCGGGACAGATCAGGAGGACCTGGAGAAGGGTAGTGTGGTGATTGTGGGGACTACAACATGCCAGGGTGGACTGGAGCACCCCAACAACCAGGAACAGAAGGGAGCAGGTACTGCTGGATGCCCTCCAGGACAGCTTCCTGCTGCAAATGGTCAGTGAACCAACCAGGTTAGAGGAAACCCTTGACCTTGTGCTGGCAAATGGGGACTTTGTGAGATAACTTACAGTGGAGGATCCGCTGTCAGGGAGTGACCACCACTCAGTATGGCTCACACTGGATATGGGCAAGGAAGGAGTGGAATTTGGCACGAGAGTGCTGGACTTCAGGAGGGCTGACTTTAGGAGGATGGGGGAAGTGGTAAAAGGGTACCTGGCCAGAATTCAATCTAGTATGGACACTAACGAGAGGTGGAAGCTCATAAAGCTGGGGATAGTGGAGGCAACCAAAACCTCCTACAAAGCCCAGAGCAAGAAGGCTAGGGCTAAGAAACTGATCTGGTTGAGCAAGGAGGTCATGGAAAAGGTAAGGAGGAAAAGAGCTGCCTTTAGGAAGTACAAGAAAACAGGAAGGGGGAGGACAGGGAGGAGTACTTGACAGAATCAAAGGAGGTGACAGGGCAGTAAGGAGCCAAAGCATCTCTGAACTCAGGCTGGCACAAGGCATTAAGAAGGGGAGAAGGACTTCTTTAAGTACATCAGGGAGAAAAGGAGCTGTAAGAACCACATAGTAAGGATTAGGAAGGAGGGGTTGGATGGAAGCAGGGTGCGATAAAGGGAGAGGAGCACTAAATGAGTACTTTCTGCTCAGTATTTACTAAAGAGAAGAGGGGGGTGACACCCAAGGTGGGAGAAATGGCAGAAGCAGGGTGGGAAGTGGTGACAGATGGGGAAATCATGGAGAGCAGAGTTCGAGAGGGTTTGAAGGCACTGAGGGTGGACAAGGCGCCAGGCCCAGATGACTTCCACCCCAGGGTACTGAAGGAGCTGGCAGAGGTCCTTGCAGGACCTTTGGCAGACCTATTTAATGCCTCATTACATTCTGGGTGTGTACCTCAGGACTGGAGGATGGCTCATGTGGTGCCCCTCCACAACAGTGGCCCCAAGGATGAACCGGGAAACTACAGACCAGTGAGCCTCACATCCATCGTGGGTAAGTTAATGGAGACTATCCTGAAGGAGAGGCTGGTGGCCCTCCTAGAGGCCAAAGGACTATAGGACAGCAGACAGCATGGCTTCATACATGGCAGATCCTGCCAAACCAACCTGGTTGAGTTCTATGACTGGGTAACTAGGCAACTGGACAGGGGCCATGCAGTGGATGTCCTGTATCTGGACTTCAGTAAGGCATTCGACTCAGTGCCACATAGAAGGCTGGAAAGGAAGTTAGTAGGCACAGGGGTGGGTGCAAAGCTGGTGAGATGGGTAGGAAACTGGCTGCAGGGAAGGCAACAGAGGGTGGTGGTGGGTGGGAAGCTCTCACACCCAAGGGCAGTGATGAGCGGTGTTCCACAGGGCTCTGTGTTGGGACCGGTGTTGTTTGGGATATTCATTGCAGACATATCATGGGACATCATGAGCAAGATCAGTCTGTTTGCTGATGATACCGAGGTAGGAGTTGTGGTGGATGACCTAGGGGAGTGGCAGGGGTTGCAGGATGATCTGGCAAAGCTTGAAACCTGGTCAGACACCTGGCAACTGGGCTTTAATGCCAAAAAGTGCAAGGTGCTGCATTTTGGGATGAAGAACCCAAGGAGGAGTTACCAGCTAGGGGAGTGCAGCTAGCCCAGACAGAGGAGGAGAAGGATCTGGGTGTGCTCATTACAGGGTCAATGAACAACTCAGCACAATGTAGGAAGGCAGCTGCAAGGCCAACAAAATGCTGGGTTGTATTGCAAGGGGTATCCTCAAGGGGAGGAGGTGATTCTGCCACTGTATAGGTCATTAGTTAGACCACACCTGGAGTAATATGCAGCACTGGAAGACTGTGATTCGAAGAGGGACATTAAGTTACTGAGGGGGTGAAGAGCGACAAAGATGATCAAGGGCTGGGGGACTTATTAATGAGAGGAGGTTGAAGAAGTTGAACATGTACTCACTGGAGGAGAGGAGAGACAGGGGTGACATGACTGAAACCTTTAAATACATGAAAGGAATAAACAAGACAGGTACAGAGGGGCTGTTCAAAGTAAGGGAGGGAAGGGGAGGGACACTAGGGGCTATGATATGAGACTGGAGCGAGGAAGGTTCAGGAGGGAGATGAGGAGACATTTTTTCACAGAGAGGGTGGTGGCTGGGTGGAATGCGTTACCTGCTGAAGTGGTATGCAGTAGAACAGTGGACTGCTTCAAATGAGGATGGGACAGGACAAGGGGGAGGGTTAATGAAGGGGAAGGGTGGAAGGGAGGGGCAGCTGCAGAATAAGGGGTGCTAGCTGCACATTCAAGCAGACTTGATAGACCTCTAGGCCTTTATCTGCTGGCAAATTTTGTATGTTCATATGTTCATATGTTTTTGAAATCTGGGTATATTTTAAAGGTGGCTCTGTCCAAGTAGAAATCAGACAGGTCCAAATAAGTTCTAGCTGTCTGAAAAGTCGAAAACTACAGAAAGGAATAAAACCTTTGACAATAAAGGTCTATATAACTGAGTTTTGCTACACCAAATAAATGTAGGTTGTATGGTGTATGTTGAATTAATGCATAAATAGGTTATACCACAGTTTAAAAGCTAGTATGTTCCAGGGGAGTAAAATAAGCAGTCCTTCAGTACAATACCTTTTATGGGTAGCTGTATTTGAAGCAGAGCCCTTTTCAGATCCAGGAGGTCTGCTTGCTGGGAGAATCTGCTGCATTCTGACTTGGACTATAGGGGATCAGCAGCCCCTTGTGGGGTATTTTCATAATATAAGACCTGTCACTCAAGTACAGAGGAGTATACTATGGAATAGAACAACCTTAACACATGATATTATTTAGAGTTAAACCTTAAAACAGGTTGTTTAGATTGAATAAAGCACTTAGGAAGGTGTACAAAATCATTTTAAAAGCTATTAAAAGTGTTATGTTTGATGATGTTGCTGTGTCACCTGATTCAGGTGGGCAGGTATATAAGCCCTACCTGAATGGGTATCAGTTAGATAGGGTCAGTATTTGTTGATCAGTAGAGAGAGAAGAATCCTGCTGTAGGATCTGTTCATATTATTTTCTGTTATCAAAGTTATTTCTTTTCTTGTTATTTCTTTCGGACATTTTTGTTATTTGAATGGTGCAAGAAGGAAAGTTTATGGAGACTGAATAAACATCCCACAAACCAACGTGGGTTGCACCATATTACTCGTGTCCAGTGTCCATCTGTAGAACCCACACCGTAACAGACCGCAAATGCAGTCGCAACACCATAGTGCTCCATTGCCCTGCATGAGTGCCAGACAATTCTGGCACGCTGGCAGCTTGCGTTTGGTGGACCACACCCCAACAGGGCACAAAACAGCCTGCTGGTGAGGGGAATGAGCATGGGGAGACCAGGAATACCAGAAAAACCAGGACCAAGTGGGCAATTTACAGGCAAGCCCCCGGGAGGGGGTTACATATATATGGAACCCAGACACACAGAAGAGAGAAAGAAATAAGTGTCTTAGCTGGAATACGAACTCAGGTCTCCTGGAATACAGTTTAATTGTGCTACCAGCTGTGCCGCCCAAGGCAACTAGAAATCTGGGACTCTCAGAAGCATCTTATTCTTTCTCACATGCACAACCTGCTGCTGCACAGATAGTTACATTTTTATTCGCCAAAGTACAGTGTCCATATACTTATTTATTTATTTAAAATTTGGTAACTGGGAAAGGCACGCTGTACCGAAACGTGTTTCAAGGTGTGACCCGGGGAAAACAGGGAAACAAACACGTACAAATACCAACATGGGATACATAAAAATGGAGCAGTTCAGCAATTATAGTTCATCAAAAATAATACAAGTGAAACAGAAATAGGAGATCTTGAAAATGCATGATATGCAGTTTGTGCCGTCCCAAGGTGGAGAATGTTGGGTGGGACTGGAGTGTGGCCAGCTTCTGTCTGGAGCCAAAGGTCATTGTAACTGTTTTCTCGGTGTTTAATTTTAGATGGTTGGCCTGAAACCCGTTTTGAACCTTGTTGAAATCATGCTGATGGGGGGGTTGGTACATCAATGGAGGAGGGTCCCGAAGCGTAGATAACGGTATTGTCCACATACATGTGAATGTTGGAGACAGAGCAGACAGAGGGGAGGTCATTTATAAAAACAGAAAAAAGAATGGGTCAGAGGATGGAGACTTGAGGAATGCTGGCAAGGATACGAAGAGGGAAGGACAGGGCATTTCCTGCTTGGACTGAGTGCTGCCTTTCTTGTAGGTAGGAGTTGAACCAGCTGACTGCAGGAGCTGCCAGCCCAACGGAATAACACTTGTGTAGCAGGAGTGGGTGGGAGATGGAATCAAAGGCCTTAGCCAGGTCTATGAAAATAGCAGCGGTTATGTGACATTGGTCCCTGGTGGGAAGGATGGAGTCGGTGACTCGCAACTGGGAGGAGATAGTTTCCTAGTGCTGGGAGTGCTGTTTCCTGAAGGAAGCCTGGAAAGGGGAGAGAGTGCCAGAGGAGGCCAGGCACTCTGAAAGACTAGCGCAGACAAGAGACTCTTGCAGTTTGGCGCATGAGGGAAGGAGAGAAATGGGCCAGTAACTGCCATATATATGGAACTCAAGCAAACAGAAGAGAAAGAGAAAGAAAGAAGCACTGCAGCTGGGATTTGAACTCCCTAAGACACTTACTTCTTTCTCTTTTCAGTTTATTTCAGCTCCAAACAAAAGATGTAGCAGCCAGAAACATACCTGATATTATTGTTTCTCTCTGTAGCATTACATCTTAAGAAAACACTGTTTCAGCATATTATAACTGTAATGACCTAACTGGAGAAGAGAGTACACGTTATGGTGAAGGCCCCTAATGTTAGACTGCACTGCTCATAAACTTCAGGGATTATTTTGCAAACTCCTTAAAACTGCAATGCATGTTACCTTGATCATTTTTGACATACAACAATTTATTTCACTTCAGATTGTTCTTTTTTGTCTTGTCTCGAAAAGGGTCCTCCATCCCTCTCCATTCCGAGTCTGCTTTAGTATTTTCTTCAGATTTGAAATTACTGATGGTCACCATTAAATGTGACAAAATGGTAATATTAAATGCTGAAAATACAGAATTAGTTAATATTACCATTTTGTTTTGTTTTTAGACCGCACACTGATGCAGCACCTTGGTTTTTTATTTGCTCTTACATTTTGTGTGCTACATTTGCTTTGACCCACTATACCTACTGTGAAGTCTCTCCTCAGAGCTCAATGATGCCCCTTCATTTCCTCTATGTCTACACTCCCTTCTCATATTTAAAGACCACACCAAAGAATTTTTCCCTCAAGGTTTCCGTTTGAAATTCCACCCTTGTTCATTTGGGTCTGAGATACGTGTTTCCTCCACTAATAAGCTTTTGAATACTTTCTCTAGGAAACATATCACTAATACCATTTTCTTCATTAAGAAATGGTTGCTCTCCGTGGATGAAACTATCCAGAACCAAAGGCATTTCCTGTGGTGCACAGCCTCTCTCAATCTTCCTTTTATTAAGTAGTGTATCCAGCAACTTAACTCCACTCTCTTTCCGTTCCTCGAGGAAACCAAATCTGCCAAACCTCAGCCTCTCTCCTATCAGATCAGCAACCAACACAAGCTCTCCAGTCAGACACAACCTAACAATTTGGTATTTTGCATTCCTCCAGATCTCCCTCTGACATAAGATGAATGATATCTCTTGAGTAAGGGTCTCTCTTCTTTTGCGCCCACAGCTAGACATCTTGACGTACCTCTGGTTCAAGTTGATCTGCAATGCTTCTATCGCAAAGTACGCCTTACAACTCATTTTTCTCATGAGACTCCTCTACATGTTCATGATGATGACAGCATTACCAGAATAATCAATGAAATCAATACATGACGCAGTGCATGGACCCCACTTCCAGGCAGTTTTGCTGCTGTATATTATTTTGTTAACCAATATATAAAAGACACCACTAACTTCAATTTTCATTGTAGGCACTATCACTCTAACCTAACAGTTAGTGAACTTGCAGCCCTCAGACCTCTGCAATGCAGGAATAACACTGTTATTAAACCAGCTGATGAGGGGGGAGCTGCTGTGGTCTGGCGAAAGGAGTTATACATCACTGAAGCCTGACAGCAACTCTCCGACACCAGATTTTACTCTTCTCTCCCACAGGACCCAACTGTCAACTGTCAGACAGAAGTTACCACCACCATCACCTCTGCTACTGAATACAAAGAACTCCATGCCTCTGCCAAGAGACTCATAGTTCAACACCCTTGGGCATCCAGGTTCTATCTCCTTCCCAAAATCCACAAAGCAGGTAACCCTGGACACCCTACTGTGTCTGCCTGCTCCTGCCCCACATCCCACATCTCAGCATTCTTGGACAGCCTCATGAGACCACTCCTTGAATCCCTGCCCTCCTACATTAAAGACATTAACCATGTTCTCCAGTTATTTGGGGGAGGTGCTGCTGGTGAGGGACTTCAACCTGCTAGATGTGGATTGAAGCCACCGAGCAGAAGCTTCAGCTAGAAGTAGGGACATCCAGAACTCTCTGCAGGGGGCATTCCTCAGGCAACTAGTCAGTTAACCCACTCGTGATGGGGCAATACTGGACCTGGTACTCTATAACAGGAACAGTGTTGTAGACATCAAGGTGGGAGGCCACTGGGGGACCAGTGATCACTGTATGGTGTGGTTCAATATAAGGACAGCTGCAGAATTGAACCACACAAGGATGAGGGTCCTGGACTTCAGGAGATCAGATTTAAAAAAAAATGGGTGAATGCCTCAGGGATGACTTAGCAGGGGTGGGTGACCTGGGTGGGGTGGAGGAACAGTGGGTGAAGATAAAAGGAAGCATAGTAAAGGCAACAATCCTCTGCTTCGAACAAGTGAGCAAAAGCAAAAGGGAAAAAGAGACCACTATGGCTCTCGAAAGAGGTGGCTGAAAAGGTAAAAGCTAAAAGGGTCGCATTAAGAAACTATAAGGAGATGCAGATGGAAGAGGATAGGGAGGTGTGTTGGTGGAAATAGAGGGAAGCAGGGGAAGCAGTAAGGAGTGCAAAGGCACAAACTGAAGAGAGAATAGTCCAGGAGATAATGAAAGGGGGTGAGACATTTTTTAGATATGTAAGTGAAAAGAGGAAGACCAGGGGTGGGGTTGTAAGGTTAAAAAGGGAAGGGGGGGATTGTACAGAGGGGGACTGGGAAAAAGCAGACATCTTGTACAAATACTTTTGTTCAGTGTTCACAGAGGAAGGAGAAGGAGAGGGGCCATAAAAAAGTAACAAAAGCTTTGGAGGAAGGGAGGTGGACACTGGTCCTTTTTTGGAGGAGTCTCTGAAGGGACTTGTTAATCTGAAGGTGGACAAAGCTGTCGTTTGTGAGCAGTGGTCAATGGATTCGAGAGTACCACTGCACTGCAAGAAGCTTTGGATTACATTTTTTTCATGGACTAAACATAGTAAACTGGCTTTGAATATTAGCAAATGCAAAGTCACGCATTTAGGCTCACAAAATAAACAGTAAAAGTACTTATTGAATAAAGAACCTTTAATTGAAACACACTGCAAAAGAGACCTTGGCGTGACCATAAACCCTGATCTTAAATTTAATATACACTGTAGGGACCAAGTGTAAAAGGCCAATCAAATACTGAATTGTATCCTCAGGCACATTTCCAGTTGAGCTAAGGAAGTAATGCTCCCCCTGTATGTTGCATTGGTTAGGCCTCACCTGGAGTACTGTGTCCAGATATGGTCCCCATATAGTAAAGAAGATATAAAAAGTGTTGAAGCGGTACAGCAAAGATTGATGAGGTCTATTAATAGTCTAAGGGGGATATCTTACCAAGAAAGATTGACAACACTCAACCTTTATTCATTGCAATACAGAAGACACAGGGGGAACTTGTGTATACTGTATAGAGCAATGGAGGACAATAACCTTAGAACTGAATTTGGCATTATTTTTAATCAAGGCAGAGTTAGCAGTAGGAAACATTCCAAGCAACTCCATCTAGAGAAATGGAACATACTACTTAGAAAAAAACTGGTACAGCCAAAGGGTGACTACAGTTTGGAATGCTCTACCAGTGGAAGTAATCGAAAGTAAAGATATGAATGCTTTTAAACATAACTTAGATAGGGTTATGAGTAATGAGGCTAAATTTGGGGTTAGATAAAAATTTCAAATTTAGGATTATTTAAAATGACGAAAGGCAAACGTTATGGACATAAGTCTACTATAAGCTTGATTTGGTCTGTGAAAGCAATCGGGCCAGATGGGGCACATCCAGTGGTATTGATGGGGCTCAGGGAAATACTGGCTGCACTTCTGACAGTTCTATTTAACAGCTCACTGGAAACAGGAGTGGTTCCAGAGGACTAGAGGAGGACGGATGTTGTCCCACCATGCAAAAGTGGTAGCAGGGAGGAGGCTGGGAATTATAGGCCAGAGAGCCTGACATCGATGGTGGGAAAGTTAATGGAATCACTGATGAGGGAAAGGATTGTGCAATATCTTGAATCCAGTGGGTTACAAGACCCCAAGGAAGCAAGGTTTCACAAGGAGGAGGTCACGTCATACAAGTCTGATAGGTTTCTTTGACTGGGTGACCAAGGAACTAGGTCAGAGTGGAGCAGTAGACATGGCCTGCCTAGATTTCAGTAAGGTGTTCGATACCGCTCTGCATAGGGGACTAGTAAGCAAGCTGGGTAGCTTAGGAGTGGGTCCAAAGGTGATAAACTGGATAAGAAATTGGTTAGGGAATAGGAGACAGAGGGTGGTGGTGAACATAGTTCACTCCAAGGAAGAGAGGGTGACCAGTGAGGTGCCTCAGGGATCAGTGCTGGGTCCGGTCCTCTTTAATGTCTTTATAAGTGACATTGCAGAGTGTGACAGGGAGCTCCTGCCACTCTTGAAGACCAACTTTTTCTTAAATCTGTTGCAACAGTTCTTCTATTTCTTAGCCTAATCTATCCTTTATAATTTGCAATCCATAAGGTTGCCCACCTAGGGACACCCCTTCCCCTTTCTTGACTATGCTATAGCATCCTCTTTAAATTTTCCTTTTCCCTCTCAGGTCCTCATATAGGGAGGTTACTGTGGTGACCTCCAAGCTTATGTAAAACAACAGGCTGTGTTTATCATTGTTGGATTTAGTAAGCAATGGCACTATGTCATAAAATACCTTGATTACACAGAAATTTGACAGCAGAAAAGGACCACACGGCCAATCCAGTCTGCCCTTGCATACTCCCCTTTGTGGTATATAACTTATGTGTATGAAACCTGTAAACGTTGAAAATACCATGGCACTAGATGTTTTTGATAAAGGTAAAAAGTGCTAGGTGACTGTATTATAGAAATTAGGTTAGGTGTCCTATTTAAAATGCATGTAAATTGCTGTAAGTTGAACACATCTGAAATGTCATGGTGATTTACATATATCCCATGATGCTTTTCATTGTGGAAGTATGTGTGATGTTGTGTTTCCTTTAAACTTGGCTTATTGTCAATGTCCTTTGGGGTAACTCTTATTTCAGTGCTTCTGCACTGAGGTTCTTTGTCTTTAGCTTTTTTTTTTTTATTTCAGCCCCCACCACCCAAGCAAACAAAGCCCGCATAGAGGAGGCTAAATCTCAACAAATAAGTGAGATCAGAGATCAGTGAAACAATAGGTGTTGTCTAAGTGTAGTGGAAAGACTTGCATAGTCTGTTGCTACAAACTGAAGTACTGAAGAAGGAATATGCCATTGCTGAAGGTAATCTACTGCATTTTGAATGAACATCACACAGAGATTGTCTGTTGAAACTGAAGTTCGGTGTCTGGTCCATCTGTGATCCCACAACACCTCCACACAGAGGAGCTGGAAGGGAAGGTCTGCCTCTTTGCAGATGATACCAAAATCTGCAATAGTGGTCATACTTGGGGGGGGGGGTGATGAGCAGAGATCAGAGAAAACTTGAGGAGTGGTCAAGGGTATGGCAGCTGAGTTTCAACTTGAAAAAGTGCAAACTAATGCACTTCAGGCACAGAAACCCAGAGGCTGAGTACAAAATGGGTGGAGCGATATTGATGACCACCAAGCAGGAAAGAGACCTGGAGCTAATCATATCTGATGACCTAAAGGTGGCCGGGTAGTACAACAAGGCAGTAGAGACAGCAAGTAGGATGCTGGGGTGCATAGGGAAGGGTATCACCAGCAGAAAGAGGGAGGTGGTGTTGCCCCTGTATAGATCACTGGTAAGACCCCACTTAGAGTACTGTGTCCAGTTCTGGAGACCATATCTGCAGAAGGACATAGACAGAGTGAAGGCAGTCCACAGGGCAACTAAAATGGTACAGGGTCTGCATCAAAAGCCCTATGAGGAGAGACTAAAGAACTTCAGTATGTACACCCTAGAACAGAAAAGGGAAAGGGGAGACATAATAGAGACCTTTAAATACCTCACAGAGGGTAAATAAGGTACAGGAGGGGAGCATTTTTCGAATAAAAGGTTCTCAAGAACAAGGGGATATGCTATGAAGCTGGAGGGAATAGATTCAGGAGAGGTGTGAGGAAGTACTTCTTCACAGAAGGGGTGGTGAATCCCTGGAACGGCCTTCCAGCGGAGGTGGTGGGCCAAAAACAGTTGTGGGGTTCAAGAATGCATTGGATAAGCACAAAGGAATCATAGTGCAAGGGGGGGGAGCTTTCAGGCACTGTCTGATGTAATAGTGTGGGTAGGGGGAAATGGGCAGACTGGATGGGCCAATCAGTCCTTATCTGCTGTCAAATTCTGTTTCTGCTTCTTGACAGGTTCTGATTCAGTGGCTCCCATAAGTTCATCTTTACTATGGATATCAAATCTCTTTACACAGTGATCCCCACAATGATGGATTGACAGATCTACAGCATTTTTATGTTGCTTGCACGCATGTGCAAGAAACATAGTGCCATCATCGGAGATTTCGGAGGTGTGTCACCTCCTCCTCCAATTCAGTCAGTGTGCTGGCAGTCGCGGCCTCTATAAGCCAATGCATTTTGGAGCTGTCTATGACACACTCCAAAATGCAGTGGCATACAGTTGAAAGGGGGAGCTATGCTTCAGTGAGCACCAATAAGATATCAGCTGCTCATCATCCCCCCCACCTGCAAGCGGGCGCACCCCCGCACGCACTGTATAGCTGGACGGGTGCCCAATCCCCATCGGCTGAGCTGCGCCTCCCCAGTAGTAGGTGCCACGCTGGGAGCCCACCCCAGCATGGTAAGCGGTCTTTATTCCGACGGGGTGCCCAATCCCCCATCGGCTGAACACCCCTTTGCCATGCTGGGAGCCCACCCAGCATGGCACAAATACTATGGCCGACAGGGGTGCCCAATCCCCCGTCGGCTGAGCCCCCCAACGTCCTTGTGCCACACTGGAGCCCACCCCAGTGTGGCAACGCCTCCACGCCTTTTTAAAAAAAACTATAAAATGAAACCGTCTCGGCGGCGCCTCCCACCCCTCCCAACCCGCACCCACCCACTGCGCACTCAGCCTCCCCACCCCTCACCCCATGCTTCCTCTGGACTCCAGCGCGATGATCTTGATTGGACCGGGAACACGTCTGCACTCTTCAAAGGCGACCTGAACTGAGGAAATGCGGTAAGCTGTATAATGGGCTAGATAGGAGTTTCAACTTTGTTGCATATCTCAGTCATTTTTGGGAATTTTGCACCAAATTTTCAACAAGGGTTTTGGGACCCTTCTCATGAATGATATCACTGTCATGGCGTTATTACGGACCGAAGGAATGATTTGGCGGGTGACTGCGCGATAACTGCAAATCGCCGCTGGAGCTGAAACTAACGTGTATCATTCATGAAGAATCCAAACCATTGGATGTAAATCAAAAAATGATTTATTTCTGGCGTGCATTCTGCGCGAGTTCCTCACCGGGCCTTCAAATATAGATTGTGAATTTTCAATATTTTCACTCCAGATTTCCAACATTTGCCATTTTATCACACCTTCTTATGAGGTAGTACAGCTGCCATTTTTCACATCTCACCCAAAACGTGTTTCTGCCCATGTAGCACACAATGGCGCAGTCGGTGTGCGAGATCAATGTACGGGACAAATTAAGAAAATCACAGTGACACTGTTCATGAGCTAAGGTGTTAAAATGGCTATGTTGAAAATTTGGTGAAAAAATTACAAAAAATGACTGTTTTACGAGCGTGCGTTGTACAGTTCCTATGCACGCTCGTAAGTTCGCGAATTTTCAATATTTTCACTCCAGATTTTCAACATTGCCATTTTACCACACCTTCTTATGAGTAGTACAGCTGCCATTTTTCACATCTCACCCAAAATGTGTTTCCATCCATGTAGTGCACAATGGCGCAGTCGGTGTTCGAAATCAATGTACGGGACAAATTAAGAAAATCATAGTGACACTGTTCATGAGCAGAGGTCTTAAAATGGCTATTTTGAAAATTTGGTGAAAAATTCCCTTCAGATGTTCTGCAATATTACTAATGAAGACATTGAACAGAACTGGCCCCAGGACCGATCCCTGCAGCACCCACTGGTTCCCTCTCCCTAGACTGCATGCCATTTACCACCACTCTCTGCCTCCTGTCTGCTAGCCAGTTTCCAGCCCAGTTTACCACCCTTTCCCCATGTCCAGCCTACCCAGCTAGTTTATCAGCCTCCTATATGGGATGGTGTCAAAGGCTTTGCTGAAATCAAGGTAAGCGTTGTCCACTGCCCCACCTGTTTCACTTCCTTTGTCACCAGTCAAATAAATCAACCAGATTTATCTGACATGATGTCCCCACTGTGAATCCATGTTGTCTATGGTCCTGGGTTCGATGGCATCTAGATGCCCCACTATCCTTTCTTTTAGCGATGTCTCCATGATCTTCCCCACTTCTGAGGTGAGGCTGAATGGCCTATTGTTCCCTGCCTCCTCCCTGCTGCGGACTTGTGTAGAGGGACCATGTGCCCTCCTCAATTCACTCATGTTGAATGACTCAGTGAACATGGCTGCCAGAGGTACTGCTATCTCCTTCAGCAGTTCTGTTAATATCCTTGAGGCGTATGCCATCTGGTTCCATCGCTTTGTCTCCTTCTATTTAGTGAGCTCCTGCAGGACTCTTTTGCCTTTGAATGGACTATTGTCCACCTCTTCACCCCCTTGGCAACTGCTGTACTGCTGTGGCCCTTGCCTCTCCCACTCTTCTGTGAATACTGAACGGAAAGACACAGTGGATGTCTTGGGAGGAAGGCATGAAACTGTCACTTCCAAGTACCTAAACAGCACATACAAGCAAGCAACATTCGGCATTGACAAATGTTTGTTTGAATAAGCAGGAAGTTCAGTAGCCACCCACACACACATTAACCTGACTGGCTAAACTTGTTCCTAATCTGAATGCATTTTATTTTAGTAACAGGTTTTTTTTTCAGCAGGTCAGTGGAGTTGCCATGGGTACCAGGATGGGTCCCAGATTTGCCAATCTGTTTGTTGGTTGGGTTGAGGAACAATTCTTTCTCTCCTTCACAGGGAATGTGTCTGACCTCTACAAATGCTACATAGAAGATTATGTGAGGGCCATCTCCCACTCCAGGGAAACCCTTCAGTCTTCTTGGACAAGTTTACCACAGCCCATCCTTTGCTTCGGTATACTGTCAAAGTATCCTCCTCCACACTGCCTTATCTACATATCAAACTGTTGGTGCAGAACACTGGTCTGAAGACATCAGTGTATTATAAACCCATTGACTCACACAGCTTTCTCCTTCACAGCTCCTTCCATCCCAGACATGTTAAGAATAATTTGCCATGTTCGCAGTTTCTTAGACTTCGCAGGTTATGCAGTGAAGAGGATGCTTTTGCTGAGCAGGCTCAAATAATGCACAGCTTTTTAATAACAGGAGTACCAAGACAGCACAGTGGAAAGAGCGCTCTCCCAGGTCAGTAATATGCCCCATAGCCTTGACCCTCACGGGAGGGATACTCTCACGCAACAACGCATTCCGCTGGTGCGTCCCTTCTATTCTAATATACCTTCTCTTCACAGGACTATCACTAGGAACTTCCCTTTTCTGCAAACCAATCCTAATATCGAAGTTTCCTTTACAGAGCATCGAAGCTTCCTTTACAGAGCCACCAATTACCTCCTACTACTGATCATCCAACATGCGGAATCGTCTGGTACATTGCAGCATACTCCTAACGGTTCCTGCCTAACAGGTACCAAAGCTTGCAATGGAAGCTGCTGTTATACTTGCAAATGTATTTCTAGTGTCACTGAAATTCAAAGTCCCACAGGCGTTTTTCACATCACCAGGGAGTTCTCAGGCACTTCCAGTAATGTGAGATATTGTATTCTTTGCAGGAAATGTGCAGCTATCTACTTTGGAGAAACTGGCAGACGCCTGGCTGACCGATTCAGGGAACATTACAGGGCAGTCATGAGTGGAGACACTGATAAACCCCATTGTATCCAGCTTCACCTCCAGAGACCATAATGTTGATGATTTTTCTGTGTGTGTCCTTCTGCAGGGTTTCTGGGATGCTGACCAAAGAAAAAAGCATGGAAACCAAGCTGATCACCTACCTAGGCTCCCAGCAGCCCTCCAGTTTAAATGACAGACTTATTTTCTACTAACATCTTTCAGTCACCTTATGCTTTACCACTGTCATCTGTCTTTTTTACCCTATCCCATCATATCTTTGCTTGCCTGTGTGCATGGTATGTTTGCATGTGTGGGTATGCCTGCCAACAGTTGCATCTAGTGTGTGTGTGTTGGGGGGGCATACTCACACAGCATTCCAGCTTTTTGCGCACATCTGTTTTCATTTTCTACAGATTTCTCTATCTCTGTCTCCTTGTCCCACATTTGACACCTTTCAGCTGTCCCACTAGGCCCTGCTAATTAGTCCCCACTCAAGGGCTCCTTAGCTCATTCACTCATACTATAAGAACATAAGAACTTAAGAAAATCTATGCCTTTTGTTATCCATCATCACCTTTTTGTTTTCCAGATTCTGTTCTTACCTTATCACTTTTTCTCCTAGATCCTCCCCTCATTTTCTTTCCGCACATATATTTCCCCTTACCTTGCCACTAACTTTGCTTTTTTTCTCTTTTAGATAATTCCTGAAGAAGACCCATGGTTGAAACGTCGATTCTACCTGTATTTTCTAGTTTCAGCATGCATTTACTATTACCATTTTGTTTGTTTTTTCAGATTGACCACATGTTGACACAGCACCTAGTATTTTTGTTCTACTATTAAATATAGCTGCTGCACGTTATTCATCAATATTCTCATCTGAATCTGAACATCCATCATTTACCGTCTCTTTGTGATGAAGGTCCTGATCCTTAAAGGCACCCAGATATGTGCAAACGCACACTCACCTGCAGTGTATTGATCTGCAGCTGTGGGAACTGGGGTGCCTGACAGCATCTACAACCCCTGCCCGCTGCGGTCCGCAGGTGAATATGTGCACATGGGGCAGGGGGATCAACTGTACCAGACCATGGTCGTCCAATAGGATGCCTTTGCTGAGCTGAGTGAAGATCCCTGCCAAAGCAGGCAGCAGGGGAGATAGAGTATGGCAGTCTTCCAAGGGCTGCCATATCTCTGACCGAATGCCGCAGAAACGAAAACATTGCTGGGTAGTGCCAGAACTGTCACCAGCCCACCCTGGAAGCTAATAGGCCTGGGGCTGAAGAGGGGGGCTGATCAGAGCAAGGGACAATAGTTCTGGACACATGGAGAGGGGCGCGTGGTCACAACTGCATTCAGCCAGTGCTCCCTTGGCTGTGCCTCCACAACACAGTGCCTTTTTCATGAATAGGGCCATGTCCACACCTGCCCCTTGGCCCACCCTGTCCCAGCTGCCCATGTAACTAGGCACAATGTCGGACTGGGGGGGGGTGGCGTGCCTGGAATTGCCCTAATTGTTGTGAAGTTCCTAGCTCTAATAGTTCCAAACTTAACCCGAAGGATAATTTCTATGAACAAAGAGCTAACTTTGGAACTGTTAGGGCTAGGAACTTAAGTTAAAAAAAAATGAAAGCTTGGAGTCAGTTTGATGTGCTCAAGTCATGCTGATATGAGTTCCATGCTTTGCTGTGTGTCAGTGCATACTGAAATAGTACAGTTCTGTGATGGCAGTGTATTGATGCGTTTTAATTTTTTTTCTGCTTTATGTTCCCCTCCTGCCAGTTATGCATTTCTTCGAGCATTGACCCAGTGACTGCCCAACCCTGACTGTCCCTCTCCCCCAATCATCAAGTCAGTAAGGATCCATATAGTGTGGGGCCTCAGTGTACTGGTGGCCATCGTACTCGGTGGCAAGGAGACATGGGTTTTCTCCTAGTTTTCTTCCTCCCCCCACCCCTGGTGTCAAGCAAAGTGCATGTGTTCCTATGCACAAGCCCTTGCATGCATGCAACAACGCCATGTGAGGGAGACAAGCTCCATTGGTCCACTGCAGGCATCGCTATGGTGATGGAACCTGAATCTCTCCTTCCCCTGGCTGGAAGTACTGCCATGAGGCAGCACCAGTCCCCCCCCCGACCATCAACCCAGACTCCCGAGTCTGCTCTTAAACCTGGATCACCAGCACAGAAATGCATTGTGCTTTTTCTGGCCACCGGGCTGGCTCCTTGGGTATATCAATACATTTTGACCCACATAGATACATGGACGTTATATCGAGGTGGCACAATCATGTCTACCTGCCTCCAAGCTTTCATTAAGAAACTGGTAGTTCCTTGCCCTAATGGTTCCAAGGGTAGCCCGTTTTTATAGAAGTATGCCTGTTCACTGAACTGGAGGACACTAATGGTAATCTGCAAAGGATGACCATACCTTTTTCCAGTTTGGATTAACGGTCTCAAGAACCGAGACATTGGGATAGCAGTGTTTAAGAAGCGATGTAAGTTAGTTGTGAAAATGTTGACCTTATACTTTTTAATTCCATTTTAGATTGCCCGTTCCCTCCTGACTTGTACAATACTCTTTTTTACCAGATTCTAAATCTGCTGTGGCACTTTTTGTACATTTGAAATATTAAAAGGAGCGCTCCTTTTACTATGACTTGTACTGGGTTTTCAGCGGCATTCTCAGCTGTTTTTGTACACCTGTTGTCCCATACGGTCACGGAGCAGTGTCTGTGGCATGTTAGTTCATTTCAGTCACAAGGGAAGTGATGTTAAACAACGGGAGTTTAAAAATAACAAAAATACTGATTAAAATCTAGACCGAGCTATTTGAGAAGGAGTGCTCCTTTTATTATTTCAGAAGTAAAAACACAGTGCAAGAACACAACTCATAATTCAGAAAAAAAAGGGTATCATACAAGGCAAGAGAAATGGGGCAATTTAAAATAGAATAAAAAAGCACAGGTCAAGAATTTCACCACTAACATATCTTTAGTGGTCATCTAAAAATTTATAGCATTTTTGCTAATTCTCACCTGAATTTTGTAGCCAAATTAACAAAAACCATAGCCAAGCCTGAACAAAATCATTGCATTTGTAGTTCCAGTCCGTGGAATTGCAGGTGGTAAGTTGGCTGCTTAAACGTGGCTATCGTTAGCCAGATCAAGAAATGTATAACAAAACACTATTTGGCTAGTCAGTTTCAACATTCAGTAGTCATGGTCACAAGCATGATGTTAACGATTTGTGCCTTTCTGTTGGTTCCAGTTACTCACAGCTGATTGCTGATTGGCCAGGAACTGTCTTGGTGGCGTGCAGCGTGCTGGTCCTGGTGTGCACGTTGGCAGGGCTTCTCATCGGGGACCTGCCGGATTTCTCTGAGCCATTATTGGTGAGTGCTTCTGCCTGGCCATGACAACCTATCACACAGGTGGAGGTGCGTCTCAGCAGCCAAGCCTAGAATGCTGCTGATTATGCCTGTGAACATTTTTCACTTTTTAAAAGTAACTGCAAAAAATGTTAAATACCTTAAAACACCCTCAACGTTTTTTTCTTTGTTTTCTTTAAGTGCTGTTCACTCTCTTTTTTTGTTTTTTTTTCATTATGTTTTCTACCCACAACTTCTCCCAGCCCCTATTCCCAACCCCATCACTCACCTTCACCAGGACTTATGGCAGGGCCGTTGGGGTGCAAAGGTCCCCTGTCGGAGTTGAAGTCTGGTTCAGAGTGGAGGCCACAGTCGGCAGTGCAGGGCCTGTGGAGAAAAGATGGGGGCAATCAAGGGGGGACCACTCTTGAGGCAACAAAGTCTTGCTTGAGAACGGTAATCGAAAGAAACAGGTACAAGAGACCAGTACGGTTCCCTGGAAAGTTTAGGGAAGTGGTGAAAGCCAAAAAGAAGGCCTTCACCAGGTACAAGGAAAAACAATGTGTGAAAGACAGGTAGTGAGTGGCTAACAGGCGCTAGTGTGCATACTGGCAATAAAGAGAACTCATGGCTTGGTTCTTGGATAAAGCATGCTTTTATTACATAAAATCACAAAAACCCACCCCAACAGCATTCACCAGGGAAAAACAAGGGAAGGAAGAATGGGAAGAGTGCCAAATGATTTGATTTATTTGTTGAAAATCTGGTAAATCCAGGAGCAAAATGCCCGTTTTCATGGGTGACCAGAAGAGAACAAGGGAAATCAAGAGGGCAGTTGAGAAGCAAAAGCAGACACAGAGCTGCATGCTGGGAAGGGGGTCAAGGGTGGGGAAAACCAGTTCTTTAGATATCTTAGAGAAAGAAGGGAGGAGGAATTGTTAGGAGAGGTAGGGTAATTAAGGAGGATGGGCAGATGTTCTTAGCGACTACTTTTTCTCTGTATTCACAAGGGAAGATAAAGGACCTCTGCCAGACAGTGGCATTAAGGCAGCTGTAAGGGGGATCCCTGAGATGAGGCAACTAGTATTTACCAGTGAAACAGTTTGTAAAGACCTTGCAGCCCTAAAGATAGATAAAGCCCCGGGACCAGATGGGATTCATCCATGGGTGCTCAAGGAACTGGCAACAGAACTAAATGAACCCCTGGTGGGGCTATTCAATAGCTCAGCTCAGACAGGGGCAGTTCTAAAAGACTAGAGGGTAGTAAATGCAGTCCTGCTCCATATGAGGGGGGTACAAGGAGCACTGGGTAACTACAGACTTGTCAGTCTTACCTCTATTCTGGGTAAACTAATGGAGACATGAGTCAAAGAGGACCACATAAATTATCGGGAGAGCAACAGACTCCATGACCGTAAACAGCATGGGTTATATTTTTATTTTATTTTAGTCTTTGGTAACCGGGTAAGGCCCACTAGGCACAAGTGCCTGTTTTCAGGGGCAACCTGGGAGCACTGGGCGGTTAAGTGACTTGCTCAGAGTCACACAGTGTGCAAGTGGAGGTTGTGAGAATCAAACTCAGGTCTGGTCTGCTGGATGTACCAAGCTCATTCACACCTCGTTCCTCTAACCTCTAGGCTATACTGCCAGCCCATGGCCCAGGGTTCATGGCAGAGAGGTCTCGTCAGCTCAGCCTGATAGTGTTCTTTGACTGGTAACAAGGGTAGTGGCTAAGGGCCATGCTGTGGATTTACTCTGCTTTGATTTCAGCAAGGCTTTCGACTTGGTGCTTCACAGACGGTTGTGTAAGAAGCTAGAGGGTCTGGGTGCAGTGAAGGACACAGATGGGTAAGAAACTAGGTGGAAGGGAGACAGCAGAGAGTTGTGGTTAATGGAATCAAACTGGAAGAGAGGAAGGTCACCAGTGGGGAGCCACAAGGATCGGTCCTGGGTTCAGTCCTTTTCAATATGTTTATCAGTGACATGGGAGAAGGAATCCATGGCGAGATGTGTTTCTTCCCAGACGACACTAAGGTTTGTTGCAGGGTAGACAGCAATGAGGAGGTTAGCGAGATGCAGAGAGACTTGCAAAGGCTAGAGAGGTGATCAGAGGTTTGGCAGCTGGAATTCAATGCCAAAAAGTGTAAGGTGGTGCATATAGGGAACAAGAACCTGAGGACAGAGCACTGTTTGGGTGTAGAAGCTGGGTACGACCTCTGAGGAGAGAGAGAGAGAGATCTAGGGGTCATAATCAGTGACTCCCTAAAACAGTCAAACCAGTGTATCGGCTTGCAGTATATACTAGAGGTCAGAGTAATGAGCTGTGAATGAGCTTGGTACTTCCAGCAGAAAGACCTGGGTTTGATTCCCACAACCTTCACTGGCATACTATGTGACTCTGACCAAGTCACTTAACCTCCCCGATGCTCCTGGGTCACCCCTGAAAACAGGCACCTGTGCCTAGTGGGCCTAACCCGGTTACCAAAGAATAAAATAAAAAAAAACAAGGTCTACAGTAAGGCAAGCAGGATGTTGGGGGTTGTATAGGAAAGGGCATTGACAGCAGAAGGAAGGAGGTATTACTACCTCTCTATAGATCACTGGTGATGCCTTACCTGGAGTACTATACCCAGTTCTGGAGTTCCACCCTACAGAAAAATAAGAACAGGCTGGAGACAGTGCAATGAGGATGACCAAAATTATTCAGGGCCAGCATGGCAGACCTTTCAGGGATTGGCTCAAGGCACTGAACATGTACTCGCTGGAGGCCAGATGAGAGAGGGGAGATATGATAGAGACCTTCAAGTTCCTCAAAGGAATGAACAAGGTAAACTGTGAGGAACTATTTAGCATAAGCAGCGGATTAACACAGCAGAGGCCTGAGTGGAAACTGATGGGGGGAGGGTGCCAGAAGGAAATTAGAACGTTTTATTTGTTTATGTAGTTTTGGTTTTTGTTTTTTAATTTACTGCATATTCTGTCTTCCTGCCAGGCTGACTTTGGTCATCCTCTCCTCCCAGCCCGTGAACTGCTGTCCTCGGGATTTACCATCTGACCTGTCAGTGCCTCACAGGTTGCCCTCATGGTGGAGCCTCCCAGGTTCCCCAAGCTCAGGAGGTGTTAAAGCTGGGCTGTGGTCAGGGGCCTGGTGAGCAGTGCAGAACCTGTGAAGGAGAGGCAGCATTATGCTGCTTGCAGGCGAGGAGGTGTTTTCCTCCCCCAGTCCTCTCCTCAGAATGCTCTGTGGGCAAAGGCCAAGTGGATGTGTGCACATAACCATGCAGATGTCCTGCCCAGGACACGTCCGCCCACCAGTTGCATCTCTATGCACCACCATCTCTGGCCATACAGGTGGCAGTGTTGTAGCAGAGCAAGCAGTCCTCCCTCCCTGGAGGAAGAGAGATTTCCTCTCAGATGCTGAATCTTCCTCCATCCAGCCGGCCTCCAACAAAGAAAGTTTTACTTTAAAGAGTGGTGGAGCTGTGGAACGATCTGCCAGCTGATGTGGAGGGTGCCAAAACAATCACTGCATGGCTGGGACAGAGTGAATGGCTCTGTGGTTGCTGAGGCTGGTAGTAGTGGGCTGGGGAGTATTGGGGTGGATAGTGTGGGTTAAAACCCTGCACGTAGTATAGGTCCTGGGTTTGTTAGGGTTTTACGGGCAGACTGGATGGACCAATGCTCTTTTTCTGTCATCATTGTCTATACTTCATCCTGCGACAGCCAAGGGTCATTTCTGTTTTTCATCACTCCCCATGGATAATGCTGACTGAAAACATAATGACACAAGCACGGGACATGTGCTCACACTGACACCAGGCAGCATCCTCCCTCCCCCGTGACTCTTGCTTGCACTGCCACCTGGAGCCACCCAGATAGTGGTACTGAAGCAGAACTCACTGCCCACCCAGCCCAGAGGAAAAGAGCATTTGCTGGGATGCTCAACCCTCCCCCACTGCCCAGCCAGTCTTCCATGGCCCAGGCTCATTCCCAAACCCAGGTCTCCAGTGTCACAAGGGGTAGCTCTAACACTGCACTAACAGGCCAGCCGCTATGCACTCCAATATGCCTGAGCTGTTTGTTTTCCTTAAAGAAATCATTTATTTATTTCTATATAGCTTTTTTGGCCACCGGTGGCATCCACACACCTGCTTCAGGCTTACTCTCTGGAACCCCCAGTCCCAACTGCCACTCCACCCACCATCCTTCTGGTGGGGGTCCACATGTGGAGGAACAAGAGTGCACTGGCGCATCACTGATGGCCACTGGCGCTCATAGATTTTCTGTTTTTTCTCCCCTTGCCTCCCCCCCTTCCCCGATTACCTGGTTTAGGATGTGCATCTCCACACACAAAACTGTGGATGCAAGTAGCAATGTCCTGTGGGAGAGACAAGCTCCCTTGGCCTACCATTGAGATCGCTACGGTGCTAGAACCAGTGCACCTCACTCCCCTGACTGGGAGTGCTGCCGCATGGCATTGTTTCACCAGCCCCTCTTCCATCCAACCAGTTTCCTGCGTCCATTCCCAAACTGGGTTATCTGCCATGTGGCAGTGTTTCCCAAGCTCCCCAGCCACCCGAATGATTTCTTGCGTTCACTCCTAAACCGGAGTCATCAGCACAGAGCTGCATGGTGCTTCCACTGGGCCAGCAGGCTGCCTAGAAATAATTGTTTTTTTACTTTCTGTCTTTTCCTCCTCACCTAGTGGGCTGGCCTCTCTCCATTAGCCTGTCCAAAGACCTGAGTCCCACACCTCCAGGAGAGGTCATTACTGGCCCCCAAATACCGCTGTTATCCGTTCTTATATACAGTGTTATAAAATGGGTAAGAGAAAGCAAGACCTGTGATAGGTCATATGGAATCATGTGACAGTGTGTTATTCCAGCACAACAGCACAGGTCAGAAATACTTAAAGAGATATACCAATGTAGCCCTGTGCACCCAACAGTTCGGTGCCTTACCTCCATGAACTGTATCTGAGCCATAGTTTCCCCCAAAACAGTAAATTATTTATCAGAAAATCTCCTAGTAAAATTCTGAATACAGGGTCACAGGCACTTCCCGGTTGGAAGATCCACCCATGCACCGCCCCGCACTCTGCTAAGTTTATGACGTGATCACAGGGAGAGCGCAGGGACTCGCTACATTGCAGTCTATGGGGGTAACTTTATTAGTAATTTTATGTACCAAGTTGACAATGTGGCAATTAAACTAGGGCACCGGGAGCTTAACAAGGGCCTTGTTAGTCACCTGGTGCCCTCGTTTAATCGCCACATGATCAATTTAGTATATAATATTCCTAATAAAGTTATCCCCCCCCCATAGACTAAAATGTAGCATGTCCCCGCGCTCTCCCTGTGATCACACCATAAACTTAGCATAGCGTGGGGTGGTGCATGGGCGGATCTTCCAACCGGGAAGTGCCTGTGTCCCTATATTCAGAATTTTACGAGGAGATTTTCTGATAAATTATTTACTATTTTGGGGGAAACTGTGACTCAGAGGCAGTTCATGGTGGTAAGGCACTGAACTGTGGGTTGCACATCTACCTTCAGTTTAATTGGTGAATCTCTTTAGCTTTCTGAACCGTATTATTTAAGTTTTAAAAATAGAAATCAGAGGAACCATTTTATAATCACAAAAAGGCACTCCAGGGTGTGTTTAATTGTGGGATAACAGCTTTTCTCAGGTGCTTAAGGTTCTTGGCATTGGCGCGGAACAGAGCAGGGAGTGGCAGCCTGCATTTTTACATGCGATGGGGGTTGAGAGATGGGGTACCACAGGACCCCTGGGACTTAATTTACACAGGATGGGGATGAAGAAAGAGGCTGTCTCTTGATGCCCGGGGCATTTAGTACAGAATAGGAGGAGGGAAGGATATGCCACTGGACACCAGGGACAATTTTTTTTCACAAGACGGTGTGAGGGAGGAGGGGCCAAATCTCAGACTGGATCAGATGCCAGATTTTGTGCAAGCCAATCTTAAGATCTTACCTTGGATCAGATCTTGGATCAAAGTGTACAAATTATGATGTAGTCAAACTAGGGAAAAAATCTGTCAAATCTGATGTATCTGATTTTTTGACATGGATAATTATGTCAGAAAAAGGCCCAGCGTCCCCTCCAGTCTGCTTGTCGTACCTAAGTGCCCTATGTAGATTCTAGTGCCCATCCCTTTCCCTTACCTCTGGCCTTTTACTATAGCCATGTGCCTCTCTCATCCTACACTGAACCCCCCCCAACTGTTTTGGATGTTACCACTTCCTCTGGAAGCCTGTTCCACTTGCCCACCACTCTTTCAGTGAAAAAGTGCTTGTGGGCATCCCTCCCAAATCTTCCCCTGGCCACTTTCATTGAATTGCCCTTCATTCCTGTATTCATACTGAGGACAAGTATGTCTCTGTAAGCCACTCTGTTTATCCCATCCAGATATGTATATGTAACCCCTAGGTGGCAGTAAACATAGAAACATAGAATTTGATGGCAGATAAGGACCGCTTGGCCAACCCAGTCTGCCCATTTCCCTACCTAATGGATAAGCTGCAGATCCTAGTTAACCAGCAGCCTACTTCTTTCTACCCCAACCCCCTAGAATTGCCTTATGGCTGTCCCATGCATGCTTGAATTCAACCACTGTTTTTGACTCCACAGCCTCCTCAGAAGGCAGTTCCATGCATCCACAACCCTCTCTGTGAAAAAATACTTCCTTACATTACCTCTGAGCTGCCCCCATCTTCAAATTGTGCCCCTTGTTCTTGCACACCTCTTTTTTTGAAAGATGCTACCCTCTTGGACTTTGTTGATTCCCTTGAGGTACTTGAACATTTCTATCATGTCCCTCTCTCCTTCCTTTCCTCGAGGCTATACATATTAAGCTCCTTTAGTCTCTCTTCATATGTCTTCCGGTGCAGACCCTGCACCATTTTAGTTGCCCTCCTCTGGACAGCTTCCATCTTGTCTATGTCCTTGCGGAGATTGGGTCTCCAGAACTGCACACAGTACTCCAGGTGGGGTCTCACCAGCTGTCTGTACAGAGGGATAACAACTTCCTGTTTTCTATTGGTGATGCCTCTCCCTATGTATCCCAGTATCCCTCAGCCCTCCTTACTGCCCTTTCACATTGCTTGCCCACCTTTAAGTCATCTGATATGACTTCCCCAGGTCCTTCCCATTTTGTTGTTAGTATCTCACCCCATTGTGTACTCTTCCCTGGGTTTTGTTTCCCAGGTGCATTACTCTGCACTTCTTAGCATTAAATCTAAGCTGCCATACATTTGACCATTCCTCTAACTCTCGCTAAGTCCCTTCTCATCCTTTCCACCCACCTTGTGCATCAACTCTGTTGCAGATCTTTGTGTCATCTGCAAAGAGACATACTTTTCCTTCCAGTCCCTCTGCAATGTCGCTTACAAAGACATTGAAGAGGACCGGTCCTAATACTGAACCCTGCGGCACCCCACTAGTAACCCCTCTTTCTTCAGAGTGGACTCCATTTACTATTACTCTCTGTGTCCTATTCTCCAGCCAATTCTTTACCCAGGCTATCATCTTGGGACCCACTCCCAGGCTGGCTAACTTGTATATTAATCTTTTGTGTGGGACTGAGTCAAATGCATTGCTAAAGTCTAGGTAGGCCATGTCCACGACCCCTCCCTGATCTACTACTTTGGTCACCCAGTCAAAGAAATATATTAGATTCGTCTGACATGACCTTCCTTCTGTGAATCCATGCTACCTTGGGTCCTGTGCCCCCTCTGACCTCTAGGTACTCGACAATTCTTTCCTTCAGAAGTGATTCCATCATTTTCCCTATCACTGAGGTTAAACTAACTGGTCTGTTTACTGGTCTACTCCTAGAGTTACACCCCTGCCTACTACCTACGAGCTAGTCTGAGGGGTTTGTGTTCGTAAACTTATATTTGGTTCTAACAATGCACAGTGCCTCCACTCAGAGTTCACTTTTACGTGGGCTAGCTTTTACCTGGTATAACCCAATGAGATGTTATACCACCCACAAGTACCATTTGCCACCTCCAGACATGTCCCAATGAACATTTCCCAACATTTAAGACATTTTGAATTAATGACTCTCTCTAATAATATGCTCACACATTATGATTTGCAAAAACAGTAATAACAAGATTTATTTGGGGGACATAGGACTTAGGATGGGGAAACAGGATGAGTAGAGGTTAGGCTGATCACTATTTACAAAATGTACACAGGTTTTGGTTTGTGCTGGTGAACCCTCCAGCTAGGTGGCTACTAAATTAACTGAAGAAGGCAATCACAATTCAATGACCAGACAATGATACCCAGAGCTCTGGCTATCTAAGCTGCTGACTAATTCAGATGTTACATAACAATTATCCCCACCGCTGGTATCAGTCCCAGATATGTATGAAACCCCACAATCTCATGCTACACCCTGGGTACCCAGATACCAAAGTCCTGGATGTTGCAGGCCTGGTGGATGCTGCAGCTGGTCAGTTGGCCGGCTTTGATTTAAAAGGAAGGGGCTAACTTGGAAGCAACTGGAGGGGAAAGGTGGAAGGAAGGGGCAGCTGCAGAATAAGGGGTGCTAGCTGCACATTCAAGTAGACTTGATAGACCTCTAGGTCTTTATCTGATGGCAAATTTCATATGTTTGTAACAATGGCTGTCGATCCTTATCAAAGGTGCAGGGATTGCCCTGCTTTTGGCAGAGTAGCAGGGGTTGTTCTGCTTGTTGCAGAAGGGCAGGGCTTGCCCTCCATGTCACAGAACTGAACATTCCAGAAAAGGCAACTTGGTCCGGGTTACCTTGGCTAGATCTTGGATTCGCAAATCCTGAATATTCTGCACATGTAAACTGTAGTCACATCCAGTACATTCATATATCAATACTTCTCTTACATGTCTGTATTGACTGATAAATCACTTCTCTATCAGCAGGAGTCAGTACCTGCTTGGATTAAGCAAACAGATACTTTATTAGAAGAAGGGGGTCTCATTTAAGTGAAAAAAAAAAAAAGAAGAAAGTCACTGTGTGTTTCTCTGAGGAAGGGGGCTGTATCAGCTTAATTTACTGAGTCAGGAGCAGAGGGTGAATCTAATTGGGGGTGTGGCTTAGGAGCTCAGGAGTACAAAAGCAGGTGTCTCCAATTATAGCTTCCTGTTGTTTTTGACAGAGGAGAACTTTGCTTTCAGAGCAAGAAACAGCAGTCTAGAACTACAGCTTTTTGACTTATAAATCAATTCTATCTCTGCAGGAGTCAGTGCCTGTTTGGATTAAGCAAACAGATACTTTATCAGAAGAAGGGGGTCTCATTTAAGTAAGCAAAAAAAAAGAAAGTCACTGTGTGTTTCTCTGAGGAAGGGGTCTGTATCAGCTTAATTTACTGAGTCAGGAGCAGAGGGTGAATCTAATTGGGGTGTGGCTTAGGAGTACACAAACAGGTGTCTCCAATCGCAGCTTCCTGCTGTTTTTGACAGAAGATAACTTTGCTTTAGAGCAAGAAACAGCAGTCTAGAACTACAACTTTTTGACTTATAAATCACTTCTATCCCAGCAGGAGTCAGTACCTGTTTGGATTAAGCAAACAGATACTTTATCAGAAGAAGGGGGTCTCATTTAATTAAAAAAAAGAAGAAAGTCACTGTGTGTTTCTCTGAGGAAGGGGGCTGTATCAGCTTAATTTACTGAGTCAGAAGCAGAGAGTGAATCTAATTGGGGCGTGGCTTAGGAGTACAAAGGCAGGTGTCTCCAATTACAGCTTCCTGCTATTTTTGACAGAGGAGAACTTTGCTTTCAGAGCAAGAAACAGCAGTTTAGAACTGCAGCTTTATGTCTGATAAATCACTTCTGTCTCAGCAGGAGTCAGTGCCTATTTGGATTATGCAAACAGATACTTTATTAGAAGAAGGGGGTCTCATTTAAGTAAAAAAAGGAAGAAAGTCACTGTGTGTGTTCTCTGAGGAAGGGGGCTGTATCAGCTTAATTTACTGAGTCAGGAGCAGAGGGTGAATCTAATTGGGGGTGTGGCTTACGACCTAAGGGGTACAAAAGCAGGTGTCTCCAACTACAGCTTCCTGCTGTTTTTGACAAAGGAGAACTTTGCTTTTAGAGCAAGAAACAGCAGTCTAGAACTACAGCTTTTTGACTGATAAATCACTTCTGTCTCAGCAGGAGTCAGTGCCTATTTGGATTATGCAAACAGATACTTTATTAGAAGAAAGGGGTCTCATTTAAGTAAAAAAAGGAAGAAAGTCACTGTGTGTTTCTCTGAGGAAGGGGGCTGTATCAGCTTAGTTTACTGAGTCAGGAGCAGAGGGTGAATCTAATTGGGGGTGTGGCTTATGACCTAAGGGGTACAAAAGCAGGTGTCTCCAACTACAGCTTCCTGCTGTTTTTGACAAAGGAGAACTTTGCTTTCAGAGCAAGAAACAGCAGTCTAGAACTACAGCTTTTAGACTTATAAATCACTTCTATTTTTAGCAGGAGTCAGTGCCTCTTTGTATTAAGCAAACAGATACTTTATCAGAAGAAGGGGGTCTCATTTAAGTAAGCAAAAAAAAAAGAAAGTCACTGTGTGTTTCTCTGAGGAAGGGGTCTGTATCAGCTTAATTTACTGAGTCAGGAGCAGAGGGTGAATCTAATTGGGGTGTGGCTTAGGAGTACACAAACAGGTGTCTCCAATCACAGCTTCCTGCTGTTTTTGACAGAAGATAACTTTGCTTTAGAGCAAGAAACAGAAGTCTAGAACTACAGTTTTTTGACTTATAAATCACTTCTATCTCAGCAGGAGTCAGTACCTGTTTGGATTAAGCAAACAAATGCTTTATCAGAAAAAGGGGATCTCATTTAATTAAAAAAAAAAGAAGAAAGTCACTGTGTGTTTCTCTGAGGAAGGGGGCTGTATCAGCTTAATTTACTGAGTCAGAAGCAGAGAGTGAATCTAATTGGGGCATGGCTTAGGAGTACAAAGGCAGGTGTCTCCAATTACAGCTTCCTGCTGTTTTTGACAGAGGAGAACTTTGCTTTCAGAGTAAGAAACAGCAGTTTAGAACTACAGCTTTATGTCTGATAAATCACTTCTGTCTCAGCAGGAGTCAGTGCCTGTTTGGATTAAGCAAACAGATAATTTATTAGAAGAAGGGGGTCTCATTTAAGTAAAAAGAAAAAAAGAAGAAATTCACTGTGTGTTTCTCTGAGGAAGGGGTCTGTATCAGCTTAATTTACTGAGTCAGGAGCAGAGGGTGAATCTAATTAGGAGTGTGGCTTAGGAGCTTAGGAGTACAAAAGCAGGTGTCTCCAATTACAGCTTCCTGCTGTTTTTGACAGAGGAGAACTTTGCTTTCAGAGCAAGAAACAGCCATCTAGAACTACAGCTTTTTGACTAATTGCCCTCCTTCCCACCCCTCCACCCTCCCATCATAAGCCAGTTCTACTTTTATAGCCACTGGATTTGACTGACAACAAGAACTTCCTGTTTGGCAGTAGGAAGGGAAGGATCACTGAAACACATTAGTTTCATCAACCTTGAAGGAACCTAAAATAACTCTCCCCGGCTGCTGGAGGTCTGAATCCAAGCACGGAAGAAGGAGACTACTGAAGACTACAGGAAGTTTCTGTCCCAGAACAGGAAGGCGAGTTGTAAGGACACATAGGCAGTAGGAAAGTAAGTGTAAAAATACATAGTGGAGGACAGAAAACATACAAAGCAACAGGAGAGGGCACAAAAATAAATCAAGATGGGAGTGGTGCAGTGCAGTGCTGAGAGCAGCAGTGTTCCGGGAGACATTCTGGAGGCTGCGATGTTGCCCTGTTTGCAGACATCTCTCTGGTCTGAGGGAGGAGGTTGCCTGTCTCCAGGCTGACCTGCCTAGGATTCGTGAAACTTCTTCCCCCACCCAGGGACCACCAGGGCCACCACCGCTACCTCAGAGGTTGCCAAGAAAGAGGAGCGGTTGGATCAAGGTGGGCTCAAGAAGGGAGAGGGTGGTGGAACAGAGGTGCATCCCTCCAGTTGTACCTCTCCACAATTCATATGCTGTTCTGGCAAAGAGTGGTTCCTCTATAGAGGCACTTGCAGTGGAGACCATGGAGGATGCTGGGAACCTCCACAAAGGACACCCCCAGGAGGGTGACACGAGACCCCACAGGGGAAGGAAACAACTCCTGGTGGGGGACTCGATCATTAGGGAGGTAGAAGTGGGGGAGGAAGGGGATAGGGAGGTAAGGTGCCTGCCTGGTGCCACGACTCAGAGGGACAGGAAGAAAATCCTCAGGATCGCGGGAGCAGCTGCATGAGGGAGGGAGCTGGATGTCATTGTCCACCTAGGGACAAATGACCTGGCTGTGAATGGGATCAGAGCAATGCAAGAGGAGTTTGTAGAGTTGGGGAGGGGCCCTAGACAAGTAGCATGTACAGTAACCTTCTTGGAGGTGCTGCCTGTCTATGGCAAGGATGATGCTAGGGTATTCTGCACCATGGGATTCAGTGAATGGTTGAAAAATTGGTGTGGAGATCAGGGTTTTGGCTTCACTGGGGACTGGGGAGCCACCTGGAGGGATGCAGGCCTATACTGGCGCGATGGTCTGTATCTGCCCAGGGGGGGAACCAGGATCCTAGGAGATAGGTTTAAATGCTTCATTGGCAAGCATTTAAACTAGCCAAGGGGGGCACTGAAAAGAGCAGGAAAATCCCAGCCTCCCCCTACAAAACACAGTAGTTAGAGAGGTAAACACCCAGGTAGAGAAGTCAGTAGGGAGCAGGACAGGGGTAAATGGAGAAAAAGGCAGTAAGGACAGGGATGGGGCTAAAAGGTGTAAGGCCATAAAAACAAATGGAAGGTGATGAGTACCAATGCCTGCAGTCTGTGTAACAAGCTCCCTGAACTAGTGTTCTTGATGGAAGAGGGATGCCTGGATATTGTGGCAGTCACTGAAACATGGCACACAGAGAACCATGATTGGGATGTCAACATACCAGGATACACAGTCTACAGGAGGGACAGAGTGGGTAAAAGAGGAGGAGGAGGAGTAGCTCTCTATATAAGGGAAGGGATTAAAGCAACAGAATTAAATAATAAACAGGAAGTTGATGAGTCACTATGGGTCACCCTGGAGAAAGGAAATGGCACTGCAATCCGTATGGGGGTTGTGTACAGACCCCCATCTCAGGGGAAGGAAATGGACAAGGAAATGATAGAAGGCATCCTTAAAATGGCAGAAAAAGGGGAGATATTGTTGATGGGGGATCTGAATATGCCAGATGTTAACTGGAGCACCTTTGCTGCAGGCACATCCAAGAGCAGGGTCATTCTTGATGCCCTACAGGGAACATGCCTCAGACAGCTAGTGTTGGAACCCACTCGGGAGGGAGCAATCTTAGACCTGGTACTCTCAAATGGGGAAGGAGAAAGGATCTCAGATTTAGAAGTGGGTAGCCATCTGGGAACAAGTGACCACCAAACAGTGTGGTTCACAATAAACACAGCCATAGAGTCAAGCCATACAAAAACAAGAGTATTGACTTTAGGAAGGCTGACTTTGGGAAAATGAGAGAGTGCCTCAGAAAAGCACTAGCAAATGGGCAAGAAGGAGGGGTTGGAGGAACAATGGGGAATAATCAAAACAGCCATGGCAGAAGCAACAAGCCTTTGTGTGAAGCAAATCAATAAAACAAAACAAAGGAAAAAAACACTATGGTTCTCAAAAGAGGTGGAAGGGAAGGTTAAGGAGAAAAGGATAGCATTCAGGAAATATAAGGAAACACAGAAGGAGCAGGACAGAGAACTTTATCAGTTAAAGCAGAAGGAGGCAGGGAAGGCAGTCAGAATAGCAAAGGCACAAACTGAAGAAAAGATAGCCAACTCTGTTAAGAAGGGAGATAAAACCTTTTATAGGTACATTAGGGAGTGAAGAAAAACCAAAGGAAGGATACAGAGACTTAATAAAGGGAAGGGAATGTGGGCAGAGGGTGACAGTAAAAAAGCAAGGATACTGAATGAATATTTCTGCTGTGTATTCACAATGGAAGAGGGGGGGGTACCTAAACCAAACAAGAGAGAAACTCTGAATAGGGGGGTCGATACCAGTCAATTCACAGAAGAAAGGGTTTTGAAAGAACTCTTGAAACTGAGGGTGGACAAAGCAATGGGGCCTGATGGGATTCACCCAAGAATTCTAAAAGAACTAAGTGTAGAACTAGTAACACCACTGACTACTCTCTTTAACAAATCATGGGAGGATGGGGTGGTACCAGACGACTGGAGGATGGAAAATGTGATTCCACTTCACAAAAGTAGGAGCAGGGCAGAGGCAGGAAACTACAGACCAGTTAGTTTGACCTCAGTGGTAGGGAAAATGATGGAATCACTTCTGAAGGAAAGAACTGTTGAGTACCTAGAGGCCAGTGGGGCACAAGACCTAAGACAGCATGGTTTCACAGCAGGAAGGTCATGTCAGACGAACCTAATAGATTTCTTTGACTGGGTGACCAAAGTAGTAGACCAGGGAGGGGCTGTGGATATGGCCTACTTGGATTTTAGCAAGGCATTTGACACAGTCTCACACAAAAGTTTAATATACAAGTTAGCCAGCCTTGGAGTGGTTCCTAAGGTGGTAGCCTTGATAAAAAACTGGCTGGACAACAGGACGCAAAGGGTAATAGTAAACGGAGTCCACAGTGAAGAAAGGAGGGTAACTAGCAGGGTACCGCAGGGTCCAGTACTGGGACTGGTCCTCTTTAATGTCTTTATAAGTGACATTGGAGAGCACCTGGAAGGAAAGGTATGTCTCTTTGCAGATAACACAAAGATCTGCAACATGGTTGATACACAAAGTGGGGTGGGAAGGATGAAAAGGGACTTGGCAAGGTTGGAGGAATGGTCAAATATGTGGCAGCTCAGATTCAATGCCAAGAAGTGCAAGGTAATGCATCTGGGAAACAAAAACCCAGGGGAAGAGTACACAATGGAGGGGTGAGTTAATAATAACGAAAATCGAAAGAGACCTATGAGTAATTATATCAGATGACCTAAAGGTGGGCAAGCAATGTGAGAAGGCAGTAAGGAGGGCTGGGGGGATACTGGGATGCATAGGGAGAGGCATCAACAGTAGAAAACAGGAAGTTGTTATCCCTCTGTACTGACAGTTTGTGAGACCCCAACTGGAGTACTGCATGCAATTCTGGAGACCCCATCTCCGCAAAGACATAGACAGAGTGGAGGCTGTTCAGAGGAGGGCAACCAAAATGGTGCAGGGTCTGCACCAGAAGACATATGAGGAGAGACTAAAGCAGCTTAATGTGTATACCCTTGAGGAAAGGAGGGAGAGGGGGGACACGATAGAAACATTCAAGTATCAAGGGAATTAACAAAGTACAAGAGGGTAGCATCTTTCAGAAGAAGAGGTGTGCAAGAACAAGGGGGCATAATTTGAAGATAGAGGGGGACGGCATAGAGGTAATGTTAGAAAGTATTTTTTCACAGAGAGGGTTGTGGATGCATGGAACAGCCTTCCTGAGGAGGCTGTGGAATCAGAAACAGTGGGACAATTCAAGAATGCATTGGAGAGGCATAAGGCAATTCTAGTGGGGGGTAGGAGGAAGTAAGCTGTTGATTAACTAGAATCTGCAGCTTATCCATCAGGTATGGAAATGGGCAGACTAGATGGGCCAAGCGGTCCTTATCTGCCATCAAATTCTATGTTTCTATGTATTCTCAGACATAATTAACGAGGTGGAAATCTGTCATTTCCAGGTGTAAAGCACAACTTCAAGTCGACCCTCGGGTCTCATGTCCCCTGAATATGGCTGACAACAACACAGGACAATCTCGACCGAATACTGGGTACCGATGAATATCACCACATTGATATGGTCTTACCTAAGTGCACGCTGTCTGGGCTCTCTTGGGTACCCCCAGCAACAGCTGCAATTTGCATAACACAGTTCCAAGATCCACCTGCACTGGGCCAGCTGAGCAGTAGGCAAAGTGCGGACTGAAGAAATACTAGATTTAAACAGTCACTTAGGCAAGGTGGCCCAGAATAATAACTTTGGCTGTCTCTCAGTCAAATAGATAGAGGGCATGTTGGCCCATAGTTACTTCTGGTTTTTTCCTTGGCATAGAACAATTACAAGGGCAGGCAGACCCATAAGTTTAGCTTGCAGTATACTCTCCCTTGCACCAGAGGGTGCAAAGATACTCATGAAGTCCTCCACGGTCGATCCCCGCTATAGAAGGCATCCTGGCATCTTCAGTCCTCTCACGACTGAGTTACTTGGTCAGTACTTTCACTGCTGCTTAATGTCATCTGGTTTTCAGTCCACATCTTTCCCCGACATGGCGGGGGGGGGGAGGGCTAGCACCTGAAGGACAATCTGGCAACCTCCAGACTAGCAGTTTCAAACTTAACTAAGTTACTTTAACGTTAACTAAATAAAGAGGCAAACCCTCTCCAGGTTGGAGAGGATCACTGGAACTCCAGGCATGGAATCTGGCAAAATGCTGGAAAATACTGTCTCTTATAGGGCTTTCCCGAGGCTCCTGATTGGCTGTAGTGATGGGGTGATTGACCTCCGATTGGCTGGTGAACCTGTCAATCACAGAAATGAATAATGCATGAACCTCACTTACTGCACTGTTGGTCTGCTGTTTTGGTGCCTAGAATTAGGTCCCTGTAAGTCCCCATGAGCACTTGGCATTTACTCATGAGCTTTTGTGAATGTCCCACAAGTCCTGGCTTTGTTTTTCGGCTTTCCGATTGGCTCTGGTTGCTTGCAATGGCTGCTTAACCCACTGTACTTTCAGCAGATTAGATACAGTCCTGAATTAAAAGTTCTGGTGCAGCCAGGATAAAATAATTATTAGCCCCAATGCCCCACAGTTCTGTAGCCCAGGTTGAGAACTTGCTGTCGCTGCCCAGATTAGCTGAATTGCTCAGTCCGTTTTCCTGTCCCCTTGCAGCAGCAGGCAGGCTGACACTCTGAGTCCAGTAGTTGTCTGGTGCAGACAGGAGTAAAGCATTATTTTTATTTACTGCTTCCCCCCCCAAGTAACACACTCTTTTCCCCAACATTTAGCAATTACAATATTTTATTTAAAGCATCTTTCCTTTCTTTTTCGGCCACAGCAAAGAACAGCCGCCCCGAGGGCAGACAGGCCCTCATGAATATTTAGATGCAATCGGGGCTCAGGGTCATGAATATTTAAATGAGCCCCAATCGATCTCCCTCGCAGAACTCCTTTAATTTGAAGAGGAGTGGCCTCTCAGCAGCCTGTCCATGGTCACCAGGTCCCACTTAGCTGATGGGCATCCCGGGACCAATGGAACACTCCCCGGAATAACCGCTAGTTCGATCGGTTGAAGATCAAAGGTGTCACGTGCGCTTATGCAACTCGGTGTCCCAAGGGCAGACACAACAGGGAGATCACGGTTTGTTTTCTTGAGCTCTGCATGGCTAGATATTTTACTTGGGCTGCTTGGCTGGGGCACCAGGGGCAGAACAAGACCTGGGGGACAACAAAAAATTACAGGCTGGATCGGGAGACGCCCGGGAGAGCAGAAGAAGGACAGAGCCACAGGGTGGCAAGTAAGCCCAAGAAGACATTATAGGCACCCCTGTTTGTAGGGAGGTTACATATACATTTCTATCTTGCCTTCCTTTTACCTTCTTGTCTCCAGGGTGTCCATGTCAAGGCCTAACAGCCTTACCTCGTACTTCTTATCCCCAATATCCTGGATCATTTTGTTCACCTTTCACTGCGTTGCTTCCTCCTTCTCACAGTCCTTATGCAGGTATGCACTCCAGAACTTTGTGCAGTACCCCAGGTGCCGATGCGCCAGTGACCTGTATAATGCGTGGATCACCCCCCGGCTTTTGTTGTTTATTCCTCTCCTTAAACACCCTAGCATCCTGTTAGCCTTCCCCACTGCCCTATTGCACTGAGCTGTGGATTTCAGATTTTTCCGCTATTATTACACCCGCAGATCTTTTTCCTCTGCAGTGCTGTCTAATACCACATCTCCCATCATGTATTGCACCATCAGGTTTTTCTTCCCAGTGTGCATCACCATACATTTATTCACATTAAAGCTCAGCTGCAGATCTTAAACTATTTTTGCTAGTCTACTTAGGTCCTCCCTTAGCGCCCTAACTCCCTTTTCCATGTCTATACCCTTGCACAGACCATAGTGGCATTTGCAAAGGGGCAGCTTTTGCTCTGAATGCCCAATTACTGGGTTTGCTTGTGCTCACTGGTGTCTGATTCCGGTGCTGGCAGCAGGGGCGAGCAGTCATAACAATGGACATACCAGAAAACAGGAAATGTTGCCGCACTCACCACTCACAGGAGTAAGAGACTATAATCATAATCACCCCTGCCGGAGCTACTCCTACAGCGAAGCACAGGTGCGCCTGGACCATGTGTCTGTCCATCCTTACTTAGGGAGTCTGACTGTCTCCTGGATTTGTAGTGCTATTAAAGCATTGACATTTACATAACAGACTCACTTGATTAATTCTGATTTTGATTACAGTTACTGACGCCCTTGAGTGGTGAGCACAGCAATATTTCCTGTTTTCTGCCCTGAATGCCCTCCCCAATGATGCATATGAATATGCTCAAGAGGACGAGATCTAGGACTGAGCCTGGTGGCACCCTGCTCGTTACCTCTTTAACCTCTGAGAATTCTCCATTTACCACAACTCTCTGTGTCAGACCCTCTAGCCAACTTTCCACCTATAATGTTATCCATTCTTCCACCCCACCCCAACCCCCAAGTCCCTCAGTTTTTTTACCAGTCTACTGTGGGGGACTGAGTCACAGGCCTTACTGAAGTCCAGGTACAATATGTCCTCTGCCTGTCCTCTGTCAGTCGCCCTACTCATAGAAACATACATAGAAACATAGACTTTTATGGCAGATAAGGACCACTTATCATACAGGCAGACTAGGTGGGACTAGCGGTCCCCATCTGCAGTCAACTACTATGTTACTATGTATAGAGCTCTATTAGGTTCATCTGGCATAAGCTCCCTGTGGTGAACCCATGCTGCCTACACCCATTTACCTTCAGAAAGTCTACCAGCCATTCCCTCAGTATTGCCTTAAGTATCTTCCCCATTATAGATGTCAGGCTGACAGGTCTACAGTGATCTTGGCTCATCCTTCCTTCCACTTTAATGCACAGGAACCACAGCAGCAGCTATCCAGTTCCTGGGGACCACTCCTGTGTCCAGCATGCAGCTGAAGATCTCTGCCAGAGGAGCTGTCAATACCTCTGTTGCCACCTTGAACATCCTATAATGCATTGCATCTGGCCCCATTGATACATCTACCCATAACCCCCCTCAACCCCTGCAGCACCCCTTCTTTCATGATACAGCTGTGACTGATGGAGCTCTATTCCTCTCACCTTTTTCCTCCATCCCACGCTCTGACAGTGGCCCCTCGTCTTTCTTGGTAAATACTGAACAATAGTATTGGTTCAATATCTCTTTTTATTTACTATGCTTTTCTGCCACCTTTTTGCACCTCAGCCCTCGCCGACCCCTGGACCCCATCCTCACCCCCTTGGGACTTACTTTACAGGCGATACCCCCTGGATTGCCCCCCCCAGGTAGGGCTACCTCATCAGCATGACCCCCTGATGACAGGAGAAGGGTGCCAGCAGGGGTGCCAACTGGTAGTGCCTCCCTGGCTTGCCCACCAGGGTAGGGCACAGAAGTGGCTGGACACAGCGAATGATGGGATAGGTCATCTGGTCGAAAGTGCCTGGGGCAACAGTCGGGGCCGGGAAAGCAAGCGGGGTGTCATAGAGGTGGCTGCTGATTTTTCCCTTTTAAGGAGAAGGTATGACATGCAATGACGCCAGCATCCGCATGCCTCCGAAGGTATCCAGGTGCCAGTCGCTGTGAGACCTCTAGCCTCCGCTAGGGGTCCAACTTGTGCAAGAGACACACAACCCCTCTTCCCCCGGAGAAAGAGAGCTGTACCTAGGATGCTCAGTCCTTCTTCTTCCGGACGGCCCTCTGACTTCCCAGGTCCATTCCTGAACCCAGGACTTCGGTGTAGCAGATAGACACGTGCCACTGCACTGGCGGGACAGCTAAGTATTGGTTCAATATCTCACCTTGCCTCTGTCCCCTCCTCCAATCCACCCCCATTTTTCAGTTCAACAATGCCCTCCTTGACCTTGTGTTTTTCCAGGAGTTCCTTCTCATTTATGGCAGCAAAACATTGGAATTGCTTGCCACCTATCTTTTCAAAAGATATTAGTCATGCTGTTTTTAAATTAAGATTGAAACATTATTACATGAGTAAAGTGCAATGTGAATATTATTGACTGTAATGTGAATGTTATTGACTTAATGTGTTAGTTGTTGAAATTATGTGATGTTGTGATAGCTGTTGTTGAAATTGTTGTATGATGTTAAGTATGATGTTAACTAATGTGGTGTTATGTATTGTTGCTTGTAATTTGTATTGTAATTATTTATAAGTTGTAACATTTGGACAAACTGTCCCGGGTCGTGCCTGAAAAAGGGCCTTATTTCATGGCACTTACCCGGTAATCAAAAAAGTTGAAATAAAAAATAAAATAAATAAAAGGTGTTATGGAAGAACTTCTTATCCTCCAGTTTTGCCTGATCTGCTATTCTAAGCTCTATTCTGGCTTTAACACTCTGATCTTCCTACTGGTCTCCATGGCTGCACTTAGGAATGCCCCCTGTCTTCATCCATTTTGGAACCTTTATATTTCTTAAATGCCCTTCTCTTTGTTCTCAAAGTCTCTTTCACATCTGCTGTAAACCATAGTGGTCCTCTTGCCCTATTCCCCTTACTTCACCTACCAATAGTACTAGTCACAGCCTCCATAACATCTAATTTGAACACCTCCCACTTCCCCTCTACTCCTTCTGTCTCAGCTGCCCCCTCATTCCTATCACCAGTAGCTTCCAGATCCCTTTGAAGTCTTTCTTCTTCAAGCCCCACTCTTTTGCTGTACTATTCCCCTTGCTAACTTGTTTCCAGTTGAACCTCCAGCCACACCGTTTTGTGGTCTCTTGACCCCAACGGCTCCCAGATTGTTGCAACGTGCAGCCATTCCCTGTTTGTGAATGCCACTTCCAGCAGTGGTCCTTCAATTGTGGATCCTGAACCAGTTGTGCTAGAAAAGCTTCCTGGCATATCTCCACCAGGAGTTGGTTCCTCGCACTCGCCACAGTCGGAACCTTCCAGTACACATCTGGCATGTTGAAATTCCCCTACTATTAGTACTTGCACCAAGCTAGCTACTGCCCCAAAAAAACCCCACCTAGTTCCCTATCCACCCCCTGGTCCTGGTCTAGAGGTCTGTAAACCACCCAAACCCTGATTTGCTTTCACCTCCCTGTGGGTACCTGTACCTGCTGGGTCTCGAAACAACCTGATCCCCCCAAGTTATTTACCTCCATGGCTGTGGTGCCCTCTTTTACTTAGAGTGCAACCCCTGCCCTAAGTCATATCCTCCATAAACAGTGTATACCCCAGTATAGTCACATCCTAGTCATGGCTCTGAGTTGCCCACATCTCTGTGACAGCCACCAGGTTCAGATTTGCTCTGAAACCAATGCAAGGCATCTTGTTTACCAGACTTCTTACATTGGTGCATACAATCCTCCAGAATTAGCCCTTCCCTTCTTCCTTCCTTTCCCCCTACTGTTTTCCCTGTTTAAACTTACATTCAGTGTTGGGGGGGGGAGAGACAGCAGGGCTTGTTTGGGTTCTGGTGTTGAAGGTGTTCCTGACCAAGCTGCTTCCCCCTCCATTTAGTTTAAACTTTCTATAATGTACTGAGTGAATCTGGCTCTCTGTATCCTTGTGCTTTGCTTGTTGGGGTGGAAGCCTTCCCTTTTGAATAGCCTCCACCCCCTCCAAGTCAGGCCTCAGTTCCCAAGAAAATTGTATCCCTCTAAACCTTCACCACCCCCTTAGCCATGCATTAAACTGGAACACATGAAATTACTGTCTCTCTCGTTCTGGCATCACCATAGTAAAACCCCAGAGAGGGTTACCACCACTGCTGTCTTCTTTACTGCCTGCTGCAGTGCATGCAGCCTGCCTTCACCTCTTCCATGCTCCTCCTGCTCAGATCATTCATGCCAATGTGCACTGTCAGAGCTGGCTTCCCCTCCCGCTCTCCTGAGAGTTCCTCCATTCTGGCCACGAGTCTGTCTGCTGGGCTCCTGGAAAACAGGGCACCAGCTGTTGCCCATTAGAAGTTAGGCCCAGCTCCCTCCGAGTGCCCCCACTATGGAGTCTCCCACTATAAGTACCTTTCTTCTTCCCCCTTGTGGGAATTCCTGCCTCCTTGGCTTGTCCTCCCTGGACAGTGCATGCCAGAAAGGGGCATGCTAGATCCATCCTCCCTGAAGAGGGTCGCAAGATTCCCCACTGTCTGCAACCATGTGAACCTGTTCTTCATGCGCAGTCCTGGTTCCATAGACTTCCAGTCCCACCTCCCCCACCCTACCACTGTCCAGTCAGCAGCTGTAGCTTGCGTGGGCTTGCTGGTGCCTGTAGCAGTGGCATCCTATGCAGCCCAGCACTTGTAGCCTGGAGCATATTTCAGCCCTTGCTGCTTCCAGTTCTGCCCTCATGGCCTGTAACCTCATGCAGTTGAGGCAGTGGCCAAACTCACAGAGCACCCTCCAGGTTACCACTGTCTTGTACCCCCAGCACTCCTCTCAGATCCCACCACAGTATACCTCCTGAATGATTGTGCATTGAATTGCTTGAATGTTATCTTAAAACAGAGTATATATAAGCCTAGTTTAGTTTGGCTATCTCAGATTTCTGGGATGCCATCTGAGCAGCTGCAGTAAAAACATAAAACACAGAACATTAACACAGTTACTAAATCCTTATCATTACAGCCAAAGCCTTTTGTACCTTTGCAGGGTTTCGAGCCTCGTGGGACCGAGATAGCAAACAGACTGGCAGCCTGGAACAGCATTCAGCAACACACGGGTGATGGGAAGACTTTGTTGCTTTATCCATACACGGAACAAGTCTCTTTCAGGTACAACCATTACACTGGCTCTCAGTGATACAATAAAAGGAGAGCAGTATCACAGGGTTCATCATGGTGAGTGCAGCAGGGTTGAAAGATATATATTTGTTTCAATCAACAATTTTTGCCCCTTAGCTAGTGGGCCCCACTTCGTCTCCTGCTGACTATCAACCTCCCCCGGACTTACCTGCAGCGTGGTCTCCCATGGATGTCCCCCTGAGTTGGGGCCAGGAAAGGGATGGCGGCCCCCCCCCCGATGAACACACATCCAGCTGTGCTCCTGAGGTCAGGTGACAATTCAGGCCAGAGGTTGAGCTGGGCGTCTTCTGTTAGCCACCAGTTTACTGTTTTCTGCCCCAACCGCCGGGTGCAATGGCACATTACGCATGCGTGTGTATGGAGGCATGAACACACCTGTGCGTCATGCCACCAGCCATCGCCAAGCTTGTGCTGCACTCACTGCCCCCACATGGTGGCAGTACAGGAGTGGTGCAACAGGAACCCCCCCTCCATGGTAGAGGAGTGCAGTCCATCAGATGCTTGATCCTCTCCCCCCCACCCCGCCGACCCCCAGCAACCTGATTCTACTCCTAGACCTGAGTTGCTGACATGGCAGATAATACTGTACCACCATGCAACCAGGCCAGCTCGTAAGATCTATTTTAATTTTATTTATTTAAAATTTAATACAGGGTATAATCTTTGGGATGCTATCTATCTACAGGCTCATCATGATTAGAGAACAGTACAGCAAAAAAACATAATGTGTAGCAGCTAAAAGGCAAAAGTCACAGGTACATTTATTGCAAGTTGGAAATCCTCTGTGCTAATTTAACCAATCACAGCTGAGGATTTGCCTGCACGTCGTCACATCTGAAACTGGAAAGTTCCACTTTTCAAACAGGGGTGGCTGTGTCTTTAAAACAGCAGAAATAGTCAGGCCAGTACTAGTCAGGATACAAAGGCCCCAATTCACAAAGCCCCCCTGAATGCAAGAAATGGTGCAAGATGCGGCTTGTGCCAAAAGACACACCCGGAGCAATTCACAAATGTACGAAAGGGGGTTTGCATAGTCCTTGTGGCACAAAATGGGCTGCTCATGGCACTAGAGGGCTTGGGGAAAATGCAGGCTGCCAAATTCCCTAATTTGGGATTCTCAAAACCCTCCCAGAGGGCACATTTCTAAGTACCATTAGACCAGCCAGGGTTGGTCTGTGGGTACTTAGAAGTGTGTCCTCTGGGAGGGTCTCAAATCTTGGCCATTGTGCCACGGTTCCCCCACCCTGATCCCTTTTTATTAAAATAATGACGTCCCTGGTGGTTTAGTGGACCCCCCAACCCTGATCCCCTTTTAGTAAAATAATGATGTCCCTAGTGGTCTACCAGACCCAGCCCCAATCCCTTTTAGTAAAATAATGACATCCCTGATGGTCTAGCAGACCCCCAGCCCTGATCTCCTTTTAGTAAAATAATGACACCCCTTGGTATCTAGCAGACCCCACCTCAGCGCCGATCCACCAATATAATAAAATATCTTTCCCTAGTGGTCTAGCGGACCCCTTCCCTATCCCCCATCTCCCCTTTACATATTTATATATATGTGTCCGGTGGTCTAGCGGACCCCCTCACCCCAGCAGGCAGTGCCCAACCCTGCTTCCCCTTCCATCCCTGAGCCAGTGACTGGCACAGCCCTCCACTCACCACCATGGCCAGCCATCAACTGAGCTGCCAAGGAGCGCGTACTGTATACAGTACGCACTCACTGATTGACAGCTTGCTCAGCTGTCAGTCAGTGAGCGCGTACTGCATGCAGCACATGCTCCTTGACAGCTCAGTCAATGGATGGCCTTGGTGGTGAGCGGAGGGCTGTGCTGGTCGCTGGCTCAGGGATGGAAGGGGGGAGTGGGGTGATGGGGCACTGCCTGCCGGGGAGGGGGTCCATTAGACCACCAGGGACATATATATAAATATGTATAGGGGAGATGGGGAATAGGGAGGGGGTCCACTAGACCACCAGGGAAAGTTGTTTTATTACACGGGTGGATCGGGGCTGGGGGGGCCAGTAGACCACCAGGGATGTCATTCTTTTACTTAAAGGTGATTGGGGTTGGGGGGGTCCTATAGACCACCAGGGATGTCATTATTATTATTCTAAAAGGGAATTGAGTCTGGGGGGGGGTCTACTAGACCACCAGGAACGTCATTGTTTTACTAAAATAATGTTTACTCGACTGTATTCTTTCTAATCTCCACTTTTCTGGTGATGTCATTACTTGGTTTTATAATTATCTTACTAATAGATCCCACTGCACTTCAGTTGGCAGTAACATTTCCCACCTGATCTCAATTAAATGTGATGTGCCCCAAGGGTCAATCCTCGGTCCCCTCATTTTTTTCATTATATATGAATGCTGCCCCTTCTGTTTGTTCTCAAACTACCATGATTTTATATGCAGATGATGCAGTAATTTATAGTTTGGATCTGATACCTAACGAAGCCTTGGAAAATGTACAATTTGATATTGATTTGTTTCAGAATTGGCTGTCTTCAAATCACATGGTCCTTAAAGGGACACTGTCAGCTTTGCCCCACCGTGTGCTTCAAAATCACACGAGTGTGCCTCTTTGCATATACACAACTGAAGATTACCATAGAATGCACCCCCATATCTGCCCTTAGCAGTGTCAGTGGCTCAGTAGGTAGCACACTCGCCTCTGAGGCCGGGAGATCAGAGGGCTGTGGGTTCAGTTCCCACATCTGGCACTTAGGTTAATATCCCAGTACTGACACTGTAGTGCAGCATGAGAGGGGTGCTGCACTTCTGAGGTGCCGTCTTTCGGATGAGATGTTAAACCAATGTCCCATCTGCCTGGATTGGTGGTAGTTCAGGTGGATGTTAAAGAACCCATGGCACTTATCGAAAAGAGTAGGGGAATTGTCCTGGCCAAATTTCCCTCATTCACTAAAAATACCACCAACAGCTTAATCTGGTTCAAGGTCAGTTGGCATTCATCTGTACCCCCCTCTCCCGGGTCGTGCCTGAAAATAGGCAGGATTTGTCCAGTGCACTTACCCGGTCAACAAAAACTAAATAAAAAAGTAAAAAAAATCTCAAAATTCCCAATCTGTACATGTTTTTATTATTTTTACCTTTTTAGTGATTCATCCGGTCTGAGTTTAAGTTACAAGCCTACCGGAAGCTGTTACCAGTCAGGAACGCGCATCTGCTATGAGCACGACCCCAAACTGCATTTTTTCCATGAGCACGATATGAAAATATGCTCCACCGAGCCATTGCAGTAATTTCAATGTTTAGTGAGCACTCCAAAAACGAACCAAGAACTCCAAGTTGTACAAATAAAAGTTTTTGACTGGTCAAAATCCCGCACATGCACAAGAGCAGCACACACCTGCACAGCCGCGGGATCTTTGCTAATTCCACTCCTGCGCATGCACGGGATTTCGACCTTGGTCAAAACCTTTTATTTATACAACTCGGAGTGCTCGGTTTGTTTTCAGATTCCCAACTAAACATTTAAATTACTGCACTGGATCGGTGGAGTATATTTTAATACCATGCTCATGAAAAATATGCAGTTTGGGGTCGTGCTCATAGCAGACGTGCTTTCCCAGCTGGTATCAGCTTCTGGTAGGTGCGTGACTTGAACTCTGACTGAAAAGGTAAAAATAATAAAAATGCATACAGATTGGGAATTTTGAGACATGGGGGTGCATTCTACAGTAATCTTATGTTGTGTGTGTGTGCCAAGAGGCACACTCGTGTGATTTGGAAGCAAGCGGTGGGGCAAAGCTGACAGTGCCCCTTTAATTCAAATAAAACCAAAGTTATGCTTTTTTCCAAAAAAGCTACTAAGAATGAGAAATTCCACACTATTGTAGCTCAGGATAGGAACCCTATCGAACTTGTTGAGAGCTTTAAATATCTGGGGATAACATTCGATTCAGAGCTACCATTTGAAACTCATATTAACAATTTAAGAAAGTCATTACATCAGAGACTGGGTTCACTTTATAGGGTTAAGCAATTTCTGACTTTTGAATCTAGGAAACTACTTGCCCGCAGTTTTTATTGAGTGCTATGGATTATGGTATAATTATATATTCGGCAATGTCGGGTAAATTATTTGATAGACTGAGGGTTACTTATAATTCTATACTATGATTCATGCTTGTCACTCCCTTTTGAACTCATCACTGTCTTTTGTTAAAAACTCTCTAATAGTTTGTCCCTCGAAAATAGGATTTCTCATGGATTGGGCACTCTGTTATACAAAGTGAAAAATGACTGCCTTTTGCCAGCTGTTTCTGCATTATTCCCTAGGTTCCTTAACCCCTGTGGTACTAGGTCTCAAACTAAGTTCACCTTCAAACTTCCTTTTTTTTTTAAAAAAAGTTTCAGAACAGACCTCAATTTTATATAGGGCATGTTTGTTTTTTATTACACTCCCAACTGATATTATTGACTGTAAAACAGTTTGGACTTTTAAATCATGGTTAAAACTTTGGTTGATGGATAAAGATGTTTGTACTTGTTCATCTTAACAGTTTGTGTAATCCACTGTATTTATTGTCCCAATGTTTGTTTACCTGACTGCTGTGTTTGTTTGTTGTTATTTGTATGAACTTGTTGCCGGTGAAAAAGGACAGTCCTGTTCATCCAGCTTACAAGTATGAAAAATAAAAATGAATGAAAAAGGGGATTGGGGTGGGGGTCTGCTAGACCACCAGAGATGTCATATTTTTACTAGAAGGGGATCAGGGCTAGGGGGCACACTAGACCACCAGGGATGTCATTATTTTACTAAAAGGGGATTGGGACAGGGATGGGGTCCGCTAGGCCACCAAGGATATATATATATATATATATATATATATATATATATATATAGTGAAGCCCACCAGGATGAAGCGCAATGCTGCAGAATTCTGCAGCAGTTACTGCAGTAAACAATGCAGTTTCAATGGGGTTAATCCCTTTTGTCCTGCAGTAAACCTGTGACACTGCACTTCATCCTGATGGGCTTCACTGTACATATATATATACATATATATATAGGTGATCGGGGATAGGGAGGGGGGTCCACTAGGGATTGGGATTGGGGGGGCTGCTAGCCATCAGAGGCTGCTAAGTGCCACTCAGTCATGCCCACCGCTTGCGGCACACCTCTCCATTGTGCCATCACTTTGGCACACCGTCACCTTTCTGCAAGCTGAGGGACTTTGCCGTCGGGACCCTACCCAATAGTAAATTGGACGCAGAGTCCCTGGCGCACCGGCGATTGGCGCAAGCTGTGCCAAAGGCAGCTTGTGCTGACCTTTGTGAATTGGGCCCAAAGTGTCAAGATATCAGCTGCACGCCATAAGAAACACAGCTAGACTAGCACTCAGGTACAGCAACATACATGTGGTGCTAAACAAAGTTCCAGTCATCTGCGAAAGCCCATTAGCCCAGCACTTCACCTGAAAAGGCTGCATCAGGCGAAGCGCTGGGGTACTGGGCTTCCTCGAGTGACTGGCACTGTGCTTAGCACCACAAATATGTTGCTGTATTTAACCATGCCTGTCAATTAAGTCTTTTACACCATTAACCTGTGTGCTAATCTATCTGTTTTCCATATGGCATGCAATTGATATCCTGAAATTTTGTATGTAGCCTTGCAGTTAGCCACCCCATTCGACTGCACCACCCAGGGATTCACTGCATCCTGACTTCGTTTTGGGATTTTGTTTCAGCACTAGACTGACACTTGAACTGAGGTACAGACAAGACAGACAAATGGTCTTTATCTTCCCATATGTCTGTGTTTCTATGTTTCGGTACAATACAATGCATTTCAATGAACTACAATACAATACAGTACATTACGGTACAATACAATACAGTACAGTACAATACAATACAATGCATTACGGTACAATACAGTACAGTTCAGTACAATAAGTATATTATGGTACAGTACAGTGCAATATAATACATTATTACGGTACAATACAGTACAATACAATACAGGACAGGACAGTACAATACAATGCATTACAATACAATGCAATACAATAAAGTACTGTGCAGTGAAATACAATACAGTACAGTACAGTGCAGTACATGCAATACAATACAATGCAGTGCAATACAGTACAATACAATACATTATGGCACAATACAGTGCAATACAGCACATTATGGTACAGTACTATGCAATACATTATGGTGCAATACAATACAGTACAGTGCAATATTTTATATTTATATTTATTAAAAGAATCGGAATTACAACCTTTGAGTCATAGACTCCTTTGCAAAGGCTCCACGTCAGTAGGAAGGAAAAAAAAATACACAAGCATCACTTAAATATTACAAGTCAAAAACATTTGGCACAGTAAACATTGCATGGTTACATAAGCAGGGATCTTAAAAGAAGGTCAAGTTTCATGTTATGTTCATATGACAGTATAAGTTTCGGAGGGTCTTAATAATAGGCCCAGAGTCATAAAATATTTACAATGAGTTTGATGAGCCTTAGCATGGGAGAAGAAAGAAGAAATCCCTATGCTGGGGACTACCTCACTGCACTAGAGGAGGAACCAGCTTATAATACGATTCAGTTTGAGAGTCAGAATGGGAGGTGAAATCCAAGAGAGGGGGGAGTTATGTACATTCACAGATTGCAGAGTTAAGGAGAAAGGATTTGAGATCTGCTTTAAATTGGCCCAGACTGGATGCAAGGGAGATACTGGACGATAGATTATTTAGTCACGAGGGGGCACGATATCAGAAGAACTGTTGGCCATGAGAGGTTCTACAGTGAGGTACTTGTAAGGGGGTGTTTGCAGAGTGCCTTGGTGCCCTCCTGTATGTAACTGTTTGGAAGAAGGGGTGGAGGCCAATTGGTGCTTGTTTGTGTAGTATCTTTTTTGCAAGGAGGCAGGTGTGATATTTTAGTCTATCTTGGAAGTTAAGCCAACCAGTAGATTTGTAAAGCTCACAGGTATGGGTTAGCCTGTCACAATTTGATTCCAGATGGCAGGCTTTATTTAGGGTGAGGTTGATGTTGCGTAGGGCAGTATGGTCAGCAGACCCATAAATTACTATGCCATAGTCCACCAAGGGTAGTATGGAGGAAGACACAGCTAGGTGCATCGCCTGTGGGGGATTGCAGTGTCTATGTCTATACAGGATCCCGAGCCTTGAGTTAACAGAGGAGGAGACTTGTTGTATGTGTGTGTGTGGTAGGTGAGGGAGGTGTCCAACATGTCTCCCAGGTATTTGAAGCAGTGCATCTGCTCTAGCGCAATGCCCAGGGAGTTTGTCACCATTAGTGGTATGTTACTGATTGGGTTTTGGCGATGGGCAAAGATCATATATTTCATCTTCTTGTAGTTTAGTATAAGGCGGTGCTCAGAGAACCAGGTTTCCAGTTCTCTAAAGAAACCCTGCAGGGTAGATTGTAGCACATTGGGACGGGGATGTTTCCAAAAAACTACAGCATCGTCTGCACAAAGCATTAGCTTCCCACTGCAGAATTGAGGGAGGGAATTCAGGAAGAGGGTGAAAAGTAATGGACCTAGAATGGACCCTTGTGGGACACCTGTTAGGACTGGCCTACAATACAATACATTATGGTACAATACAATACAGTACAGTACAGTACACCACAGTACAGTAATATGCAGTACATTATGATATAATACAGTACAGTGCAATACAGTACATTATGGTACAATTCAGTACAGTGCAGTACAGTACATTATGGTACAATTCAGTGCAGTGCAGTGCCATACAGCACATTATGGTACAATACAGTACAGTGCAGTACAGTACATTATGGTACAATACAGTGCAGTGCAGTACAGTACATTATGGTACAATACAGTACAGTGCAATACAGTACATTATGAAACAATACAGTACAGTGCAATACAGTACATTATGGTACAATTCAGTGCAGTTCAGTACATTATGGTACACTACAGTACAGTATATTATGATACAATACAGTACAGTGCAATACAGTACATTGTGATACATACAGTACAGTACAATGCAGTACATTATGATACAATACAGTACAGTACAGTACAATACAGTACATTATGGTACAATTCAGTACAGTGCAGTACAGTACATTATGGTACAATTCAGTGCAGTGCAGTACAGTACATTATGGTACAATTCAGTACAGTGCAGTACAGTACATTATGGTACAATACAGTGCAGTGCAGTACAGTACATTATGGTACAGTACAGTGCAGTACAATACATTATGGTACAATACAGTACAGTGCAATACAGTACATTATGGTACAATACAGTACAGTGCAGTACAATACATTATGGTACAATACAGTACAGTGCAATACAGTACATAATGGTACAATACATAGAAACATAGAACATATACTTTGACGGCAGATACGGACCACTTGGCCCACCTAGTCTGCCCACAATACAGTACATTATGGTACAATTCAGTACAGTACATTATGGTATAACACAGTACAGTACAGTGCAGTACAATACATTATGGTACAATACAGTACAGTGCAATACAGTACATTATGGTACAATTCAGTACAGTGCAGTACAATACATTATGGTACAATACAGTACAGTGTAATACAGTACATTATGGACAGTTCAGTGCAGTACAATACATTATGGTACAATACAGTACAGTGCAATACAGTACATTATGGTACAATTCAGTACAGTGCAGTACAGTACATTATGGTACAATACAGTACAGTGCAATACAGTACATTATGGTACAATTCAGTATAGTACAATAGGATACTGTACAGCACAGGGCAATACAATATAGTACAGTACACTACAATGCAATACAGTGTAGTACAATATGGTACATTACAGTACAATACATTATGATACAATACAGTATAATATAATATAGTATAGTATATGTTTACCCATTATTGTGCATGGAAATCAGAGGCTCTCAAAATGTTGTAGTAGGACAGCGTAAAGGTCAAAAATGTTGTTGCACTATTGTTCTGACGTTACGTCAATAGTGCAACAACTTTTTAGCCTTGACCTGCCACCTGATTGACTCACACGTTGTGGCTATTAGGAGAAAAGCAGCACAAACAAGGCAGCGCAATTTAGCAAGTGCCAAACAGCAAATCCAACTACTTTCAAATCAGAACATGAACAGTCACACATGGCGCCTTGTCGCAAAAGTCAGTGACTTATTTTTTTTTCTTCTACTTTTAAAACTAAACGGTGCAGCCAAAGATTAGAGTGAGAAGCCGGAGCGAGCAGGAGCGGCACCAGAGCCAGTGGAAGCAGCCCCTACAGCAAGTAACTATTTAAAAAATGTTACACAGTTAAATAAAAAACACACTCCATAAAGGGTGACCATATACCATATAAAACAGTGGATGGGTGACTATCCACAACTAAGGCTGTGTTTCCACCTTGGGAGTAGGGGTTTTAATAGTTATGCCCTCATTGTCTATCCAACCCCCCGCTCCTTCCCCTCAGGACCTCCAGGCACCCCCAGTTCCCCCTGCCTCTCCCTGCCATTTCCACATACCTCCATGCAGCCCCAGTTTAACCCCCGTAAGGGAGCAGGGTAGGAGGGATGTACCCCCGAACATCTGGTCGCGTCAGGGGGTGCTGTGTTTGGGAGGTGGGGACCCGGCTATACTGGGGTCCATCATCATGGAAGTGCTGGTGTCGTATTTTTTCTGTTTTTCTAGCCCCACTGGGACGTCATGTGCCATGAAGTCAAGTCATGCCCTTGCACACTATGTGCGCATCTGGACACCGAGAATTGTGACGTCCCCCCTTTCTTATCCCTCCCCAGATGCACTACTACCTGTGGTGGCCCAGATAGCAGTAACATGACAGAGAGTGGAACCCTCCCTCCCTCCCTCCCCATCCTCTGGGACACTCAATCCTTCTCCTACCACTGTGCCAATGGGCAGGCTCTGGAGAGGACCAGGCATCACAAAGAACGTTCTCCACCTCAAGAACGGAGGGCTCGCAGTCTCTGCTGCACTACTGCAAGCTGGTGAGCAAGGAGGGAAGGTGCCAGTGTGCTCTGATGCATGCTGACATGCATCAGTGCACATGCATGCATCCCTGGAGCTCTCTGTCGGCATCCTTAGGGATGGGAACCTGTAAACAGAAAAAAAAACTAAATACTGCAGCATGGTGTATATCCTTCATTGCAGCCCCACACCATGACTGAGGCACTCACACCGAACAGAGCTTTGACTCCATCAGGGGAAGAGTCCACGCCCCCTGGTGGCCAAGCCATTGGGGGGTAATCCAGGGAGGACCTGGCATTGAGGTTGGTCCCAAAAACGATGGTTGATGGGGCAGGACCAAAGTAGGGTTGACTGGGAAGAAAAGGGTTAATGCACAGTCAATTAACAACAAAAAAGAAAAGTTTACCAAACACTTACAGTCGGCTGTCCATGGCTAGACTAATACATTTTTAAAGCCATGCAAACTGGAATACCAGGAGGAAGTGTAGTCTAGTGAGAAGTAGTGTTGTACTGGAAAATAACTACTAAATTTGTTTTAGTTCCGGGGTAAATATTCATCTGATGACAACTACCTAAAATGATTTATTCATTTAAATGGCTGGCCTTTAAGAACAGCCTTATAGACAGGATCTCCAACATTTCAATTTGTGGATAATACGCAGTGTGATATGTGTATGTGGGGGGGGGCTCAAGGTGCAGCAAATAATACTGAGGCCTTCTCCCTCCATGACCTGCCTTTGTCACCCCTCCCCCAAGAGCTTGCAAGCAATTTGTGTAAAATCTGTTTTCTACTATTAGCTATGCTGACATGAGCCGAAACAGAGCTCAGGAACCCACCGATGCTGAGAGAGTGCAGCGAAGCAAACGAATGGTGGAACAGGAATCTGCTAAGGATGGCTTCTTCTGTGGCAGCCCAGGTGAGAAAGGCTTACTGAACATGTTAATGGTTAAAATACATGTATATATGGGATATGCAATGCGCTGACCCAAATTATACAATGGCAAGAAAGAATCCTGGCTCCTGATTGGTCACTTGGCCATCACAACAGGGATGTTATCCTGGCATAACATCCCTGCTGATCAACTAGATGATTATTCAGTAGGCTAGATAGGCTAGAGCATTGTTTGCATCTTTTCTTAAAAAAATATTTTTAATCACTAAACAAAATTCTTTAAAATTATTTTTTTTTCTGTATAAAACAATGAGCCATTGTATAATAGGAATAAAGCCCTCCAGGGTGGGTGTTATGCTGGGATAACATCCCTTCTTGGGTGTTGGACGTCCTCGGCCAGTGGCCTCGGGCGCAACCACCCGAGGTGGAATGTTATCCCAGCATAACACCCACCCTGTCAGGTATTATTCCTTTAATATACAATTTATCTTCAAGTGTGAGGGGGCAGAACCCTAACTCACAAGTGGCAGAGCCATGAGTGAGTTATGAAAGTCCTGCCACTATTAATCAAGTGATGGAAAAATGCCTATTCTGAGTCAGGCTATTGTATATTTGATATATAAAACTGTAGTTTGCAAGTTATAGCTTTTAAATCTACAGTTTCTTTAAAGATTTTTCTGTTTTTCTTTGATTTTAACAGCTGGCTTCAGTGTTACACTAGCTAGGATCTTTTTTATTTTGTCCTTTTACTCACTCCGTTGTGTATGTATGTGTGTGTGTATATATATATATATATATATATATATGTATATATATATATATATATGGAGCCATCATATGTTTCTCTAAATACGATGGTAGCCAATTAGTGTGTTAATGCACTAATTAGTTAATTACACTGTATTACTGAGTTATTAATATCTTAATAACACATTAATACCCAACACACTAGAAACCACCCCAACATCACTCACAAGTCCCTTAATAACTCAGTTAACACGCCCCTTAATAATACATGTCAGACTGATTGTTTATTGTTCAACCTATTTAGGTCATTACAGTATAAAAGTACACATAAAACGTAGCATCATAAACAGTACAGTACAATGTTACATTAATTGGCACCAAAAACAGTGATATCTACTGGCCAGTGGTTAAATACTATAGAGCATTGGTTAGTCTGTTTCTGACAAGTAGAATTAGTGTCTGGTAAGAATCAATTCAGCATGGCATAAATTAAATCCAAGTTTGTTTTCCCTTGGACTGTTTAGTTTTAATCTGAATTTAAGAGCTCTGCTCTCCTGCCTGCCCCCGGTCTACATATTTGGTTCATAGCAAGACAATATTCCCTAAAATATTAATAAAGACGTGCAAAACAATACATCAGAGATAGTTTCCCAGTAGGTCCCTTATTAGTTTCTATAAATACTCATTCAAAATGTCTCAATTAATAGATCATCCCAAAGTTCACAATTTAACCCTGGTTTATAGGATATTCCCTGCCTGGTATTTACAACTTATTTCACCTGCTCGGTAAATACTTGATGTGATGAATGCTTATATATTAGAGTCGCCCCTTTTACATTAATGTCTGTTTTGGGTGACTTCTCCTTAATTAGAAAAAGCTTATTATGCAACAACTAAGCAGGATATAACCAGTATAAAAATTATTTAAATAATGCCTTTACATCAGTTTACCTCATAGTCATTATGCCTGTAAAAATTACAATTAAAATTCAACCTCATTTTTAAATGTGGGAGCTGAATACATATATTCAATACATTTCAATAAGTTGAAAAATACAAAGCAATCATGATACTATGTCAGGAGCTTGCAGCAAACAGGTACAACAGTTCTGTAGGACAAGGTATACAAGCCTAGGAGTTAAAAAAGATCAGTCCAGCACCATTTGGCGTCCTGATATGAGATCTAAATTATACACATGCCAGTTGTGTAGAATCCTAGAATCATGCCAAGAGAAAAGGACAATTCGACCCATTCAGTCTGCCCGAGATAGCCCCCCACCGCCCTTTTACCTCCAACCCCGCTGCCCTCTCTCGCCTCCCTTTCCTAGTCCCATGTAGTTATCCCATACTCTTTTGAATTTTTCCACTGTATCCACCTCCACCACCAACTCTGGTAATCTGTTCCATGGTTGTACAACCCTCTCTGGGAAGTAACATCCCTTTACATCCCCCTTTAATTTGCCCCCCCAAGGGTAAAAGATAGCTATGTTATGTTTTCTATCTTTAAATAATTCAAGCCACACAAAGCGAATGTTTCCCTGTGGTTTATTTTCTTTGCGATTCCATCAACTTCATCAAATACATGCATTCTTGCTTCTGTTTGGTGCTAGCTTATTCAGTTTTATACAGTGCTTATATAAAGTTTTCTTATCTTAAAAACTACTAACTCCCTAGTATAGGCCAATCATATGACAAAATAACCTATTAATCTTAGGCTGTGGTGAATAACAGTCAAAATATAGATAAGCTGTATTCTCTGCATAACATCACAAGGCGTTTATCACATTTCTTACTCAATCTCATAAGTGCTGACTGCACTAATAGAAGGTTCTTAAAACATAGAAACATAGATTTTGATGGCAGATAAGGACCGCTTGGCCCACCCAGTCTGTCCATTTCCCTACCTAATGGATAAGCTGCAGATCCTAGTTAACCAGCAGCCTACTTCTTCCTACCCTCACCCCCTTGCACTGCCTTATGACTGTCCCATGCATGCTTGAATTTCACCACTGTTTTTGACTCCACAACCTCCTCCGGAAGGCCGTTCCATGCATCCACAACCCTCTCTGAAAAAATACTTCCTTAAATTACCTCTGAGCCACCCCCCTTCTATCTTCAAATTGTGCCCTCTTGTTCTTGCACACCTCTTTTTGTGAAAGATGCTACCCTCTTGGACTTTGTTGATTCCCTTGAGGTACTTGAAAGTTTCTATCATGTCCCCCTCCCTCCTTTCCTCGAGGGCTGTACATATTCAGCTCCTTAAGTCTCTCTTCATATGTCTTCCGGTGCAGACCCTGCACCATTTTAGTGCCCTCCTCTGGACAGCCTCCATCCTGTCTATGTCTTTGCAGATTGGGTCTCCAGAACTGCCATGAGTACTCCAGATGGGGTCTCACCAACTGTCTGTACAGAGGATAATAACTTCCTGTTTTCTACTGGTGATGCCTCTCCTATGCATCCCAGTATCCCCCAGCCCTCCTTGCTGCCCTCTCATTGCTTGCCCACCTTTAGGTCATCTGATATGACTACCCCCAGGTCCCTTTCCATTTTGTTGTTGTTAGTATCTCACCCCCATTGTGTACTCTTCTCCTGGGTTTTGTTTCCCAGGTGCATTACCTTGCACTTCTAGCACTGAATCTAAGCTGCCATACATTTGACCATTCCTCTAACCTTGCCAAGTCCCTTCTCATCCTTTCCACCCAGCTTGTGCATCAACTCTGTTGCAGATCTTTTGTCATCTGCAAAGAGACATACTTCCTTCCAGTCCCTCTGCAATGTAAACTATAAAGACATTGAGAGGACCGATCTAATACTGAACCCTGCGGTACCCACTAGTAACCCCTTTCTTCAAAGTGGACTCCATTTACTATTACTCTCTGTGTCCTATTCTCCAGCCAATTCTTTAGCCAGGCTGTCATCTTGGGACCCACTCCCAGGTTGGCAACTTGTATATTAATCTTTGTGTGGGACTGTGTCAAATGCCTTGCTAAAGTCTAGGTAGGCCATGTCCACAGCCCTCCTGATCTACTACTTTAGTCACCCAGTCAAAGAAATCTATCAGATTTGTCTGGCATGACCTTCCCACTGTGAATCCATGCTGCCTTGGGTCCTGAGCCCCTCTGGCCTCTAGATACTCAACAATTCTTTCCTTCAGAAGTGATTCCATCATTTACCCTACCACTGAGGTTAAACTAACAGGTCTGTAGTTTTCTGCTTCTGCCTTGCTCCCACTTTTGTGAAGGGGAATCACATCTGCCCTTCTCCAGTCCTCGAGTACCACCCCATCCTCCCATGATTTGTTAAAGGCGGTGAGTCAGTGGTGTCACTAGTTCTACCCTTAGTTCTTTTAGAATTCTGGGATGAATCCCATCAGGCCCCATTGCTTTGTCCACCTTAAGTTTTAAGAGTTCTTTCAGAACCCTTTCTTCTGTAAATGGGCTGGTATCAACTTCTGTATCCAGAGTGTTTCTACTGTTTGTTTTAGGTACCTCCCCCACTTCTTTTGTAAATACTGAGCAAAAATATTTGTTTAGTATCTCTGCCTTTTCACAGTCACCCTCTGCCCACCCTCCCTCCTCTTTATTAAGCCTCACTAACCCTCCCTTGGTCTTCCTTCGCTCCTGACGTACCTATAAAAGGTTTTATCCCCCTTCTTAATTGAGTTGGCTATCTTTTCCTCGGTTTGGGCCTTTGCTGTTCTGACTGCCTTCCCAGCTTCCTTTTGCTTTAACTGATGCAGTTATCTGTCCTGCTCCTACTGTGATTCCTTGTACTTCCTGAATGCTTTCTTTTTCTCTTGAACCTTCACTGCCACTTCCTTTGAGAACCATAGTGGTTTCTTACATCGTTTCATTTGTTTATTGCTTCACACAAAGGCTTGTTACCTCTGTGATGGCAGTTTTATTATTCCCATTGTTCTTCCACCCTCCTTCTTGCCCATTTGCTAGTGCATTCCTTAGGCACTCACCCATTTGGCAAAGTCAGCCCTCCTAAAGTCAGTACTTTTGCCTTTGTATGGCTTGACTCTATTGCTGTGTTTATTGTGAACCATACTGTTTGATGGTCGCTAGTTCCCAGATGGCTACCACTTCTACATCTGTGATCCTCTTCATCTCCATTGAGAGAACCAGGTCTAAGATTGCTCCCTCTCGGGTGGGCTCAATACTAGTTGTCTAGGCATGCCCCTGTGAGGGCATCTGAGAATAACCCCACTCTTTGAAGTGGCTGCTGCAACTGCAGCCAGTTAACATCTGGCGCATTCAGATCACCCATCAGCAATATCTCCCCTTTTTCTGCCATTCTAAGTATTCTTTCTATCATTTCCTTGTCCATTTCCTCCCCCTGAGAAGGGGGTCTGTATATAATCCCTGTGCGAATTGTGGTGCCATTGCCAGTCTCAAATTTACCCACAGTGCTTCTTCTCCTCCCTGTTTTCCCTTTTGTTCTGTTGCTTTGATTCCTTCCCTTATGTAAAGAGCTACTCCTCCTCCTCTTTTACCCTCCTGTCCCTCCTGTAGATAGTGTATCCTGGTATGTTTATGTCCCAGTCATGATTTTGTGTGTACCATGTTTCTGTGACTGCCACGATATCCAGATGTTCCTCCTCCATCAAGGCCACTAATTCAGGAAGCTTGTTACTCATCTCTACGGGCATTGGTACTCATTGCTCTCCATTTTTGATGGCTTTACCTTCTTTGCAGCATCCCCACTGACCTGTCTACCTCGGTCTTTTCGCATTTAGTACCCTGTTTTGTAGGGAGGCTGGGATTTCCTTGCTGCTTATCAGTGCCTCCCCTTGACTAGTTTAAAAGCTTGCCAATGAAGCATTTAAACCAATTGCTCAAAAGACTTGTTCCCTTCCTGGACAGATGCAGACCATCCTGCCAGTATAGGCTGGTGTCCCTCCAGGTGGAACCCCAGTCCCCAATGAAGCCAAACCCCTGTGCTCCACACCATTTTTTCAACCATTCATTAAACTGCATGGTGCAAAGTACCCTCGCCTCACTCATGCCATTGACAGACAGACAGCACCTCAGAGAAGGATATTGTGTGTGTTACTTGTCTTAGGCCCCTCCCCAATTCTACAAAGTCCTTCTGCACTGCTCTAATCTCATGATTAGCCAAGTCATTTGTCCCTAGGTGGACAATGACGTCCAGCTCAGACTCCCGTGCAGCTGTTCTCATGACCCTGAGGATCGCTTCCTGTCTCTCAAGCCATGGCACCAGGCAGGCACCTTACTTCAGTTTTCCCTGCTCCCCAGTTCTATTCCCCTAATAATTGAGTCCCCACCAGGAACTGCTTCCTTTCCTTGTGGTGTCCTCCTGCCTCCTTCCTGTGGGCCTCCTTGTGACAGTTGTCCTCAGCCTCCTTAGTCTCCTCTGTGGGCATCCATGGGGAGCTATGCTCCCTCAGAATGGTGTATGGATTGTGGTGTGGAACAACTGACTGGTGTGCCTCTGTTCCACCATCCTCACCCTCCCTGAGCCCACTGTGGTCCAACTGCTGTGCTTTCTTCACAACCTCTGAGGTAGTGGTGGTGGCTCTGGTGCTCCCTGGATGGGGGGTTCCTTCCTACCATCCAGTGTGGCCTGGGAATGTCCCTTACTACTGTCAAGTGTGGCCTGAAGACGGGCAGCTTCCTCCTCAGGGCAGAGGTTGTCTGCAAATAGGGCAGCATCTCAGCCTCCAGAAAGACTCCCGGAAGACTGCTTCCCCACAGCCATTACATTGACTACTCCCACATTTTTTATTTTTTTGTGTGTGTGTGTGGATTGGTTTGTAATATAGAATATATATATATATATTATACAATGTGTATGCTTATATTGTCAGTGCAGTGTGCTAGAGAGGATATGACAGTGATATGCACCTTGCACTCTTGAGGAAATGATGTCAGAACCCCAGGTATAAAGGAACTATTTCAGGGATGGGTGGGAGGGGTGGGAAGGTTGTACCTAAACTGTGCCTCACAAAACAATCAGCTAAAAGCTCTGACCCACCACTGTAATGAGTGCCTTCCTGTCAGCAAGATGCCCTACACAACAATTTGACAGAAAATACCCTGCTAATCAAACAGAAAAATCCACACATCCAAGTCAGACACAGGTAAACCTCCCCAGCCCCAAAACAGGCCTGGTGGTTTGTGCTCTGAGCTGTCAGCCCCAAAATAAGTCAGCTGTGCTTTAAACTCTTCCTGCACTGAAAATGTTAAAATTGTAATAAACAAACGTAAACCTAGATCCACCTCCCTCTGTTGCTTGAAAGACTGTCTTTTCCTGTTTCACACTGCAGGTTTTTCTATGACAACTCCTTAACCACAGTAACTTATTTAAAAATAGTTTAACTATCACAAACTCCTACGCACCAGTAAATTATTTAAAAATAGTTTCTGTCCCCAAATCCTAGTAGTCAATCCAGCTACCCCCAAGGGACAACCAAAATGCAGTATTCAAACACTTGTGAAGTTACTTACAAGATAAGCAGAGTTTGCAAGCTCCTTTTCCAACTCCTCAGCCACCTGTAATTTATTTAAAAATAGTTTAACTGTCAGAAAATCCTAGTAGACAATCTAGCTACCTCCAAGGATCTACCCAAATGCAGTATTTAAATCCTTCTGAAGTTACTAACAAGATAAACAGAGTTTGCAAGCCCTTCTTGGTTAAACACTAAATAAATATGTGAATAAAAAGCAATTACCAAGGGTAGTTAGTCTCACCTCCACAGAATTAAGCAAAGTACCGTTTGTTGCAGATATCAAGTGCAATATGAATTTCTCACAGCTCACAGCTGAATAAAAGTAGTGTCCTTCAGGTCAAGAAAATGTGCTTTGTGTCTCTAAAAATTGCAGCCTCCAGTAACTTATAGTAATCTGATCTAGTCTGGATATCTCCACCCAGGGCAATTTTTTGACAATGGTTATGATGCAGCCCTTTCTGTTCCAATACAACACTTTTTGGTCTGAAAACAATGTCCTGCACCTAAGGCTGTCTGTGTTTCAATTCACACTGCAGGTTTTGCTATGACAACTCCTTAACCACAGTAACTTATTTAAAAATAGTTTAACTATCATAAACTCCTACGCACCAGTAAATTATTTAAAAATAGTTTCTGTCCCAAAATCCTTGTAGTCAATCCAGCTACCCCCAAGGGACAACCAAAATGCAGTATTCAAACCCTTGTGAAGTTACTTCCAAGATAGCAGAGTTTGCAAGCTTCTTTTTCAACTCCTCAGCCACCTGTAATTTATTTAAAAATAGCTTAACTGTCAGAAAATCCTAGTAAACAATCTAGCTACCTCCAAGGATCTACCCAAATGCAGTATTTAAATCCTTCTGAAGTTACTAACAAGATAAACAGAGTTTGCAAGCCCCTTCTTGGTTAAACACTAAATAAATATGTGAATAAAAAGCAATTACCAAGGGTAGTTAGTTTCACCTCCCACAGAATTAAGCAAAAGTGCACGTTTGTTGCAGATATCAAGTGCAATATAGAATTTCTCACACAGCTCACAGCTCACCTCTTTAATAGGTAAACATTATCCTAATAAGGGCACACCATCCTGTATAAGTGTTATTATAGGACATTTAAATGCTTACCACTGTAAAATAATAAGGTAAAGTGTTGTGTAATCATAAAACTATCACAAAACTGAGGCTTCACAAGACATTTAACTAGGTCTTGTGAGAAACTGTATTACAGCACAGCTAACTGCGTGAGTAAACACACTTGGTTATATAGTATAAGAAATTACACTTAAGCATTCTGTAAAGAGGCTATACTTAAACACTCAGTTTAACTATTATAAAAGGTTATACTGAAATAAATGTTATACTACAAAATGCTACACTACACCCCCTCCAGCTTAACTGTGTGACCTCTGGTGGTTTTGTTTTTGCTCAGTCTGAAGATGCTGTCTCCCTTAATCTTATTTATTCCCTTCATGTATTTGAAGGTTTCCACCATGATCCCCTATCCCGTCTGATCTACAGCTTATAAAGACCAAGCTCCTCCTGCCTCCCCCCATATGGTCTCCCTTGCTTCCCCTAGATCATCTTGGTCACCCTTCTCTGTACCATTTCCAGCCTATTCTTGTCACCCTGCAAATGGGGCCTCCAGAATTGAATGCCATACTCCAGCCGTGGTGTGGCCAATGTTTTGCATAGTGGCATGATCACCTCCCTCCTCCTATTAGTGAAGCCCCTCCCAATGCATGTCAACACTCTTGTTGCTTTCCCTGCTGCTTGTTCACACTGACTCCTAACCTTTAATGTGTCTGTGCTCCAAATCCCCAGGCCCTTTTCTTGTTCTGTGACCTGCGGTGTTTCTCCCCGAGGCAGTAAGTGGCCCTTGGGTTATTCCATCCAATGTAATTATTTTGCATTTTTTTGCATTGAATTGCAATTGCCACTTTTTGGCCCACTCCTCCAGCCTGGCTAGATCCTGCCTCATCCCCCACCCCGGAGCGTCCACTCTGCTATATATCTTTGTGTTGTCTGCGAACAAACACACCTTTCCATTTAGACGCTCCGCTAAGTCCCTAACGTACACATTAAACAGTATGGGCCCCAACACTGACCCACTCCTAATTCCCTGGAGTGCTTCCCATTTACCACCGCTCTCTAGGTCCTCCCACCTAGTCAATCCTCCACCCACTTTGCAAGCCTAGCTCCCACACCTAGACTGCTCAACTTGCTTACCAGCCTTCTATGGGGGATGGAGTCGAACACCTTCCTGAAATCCAGATAGGCCACATCCACTGCTTCCCCCAACTGTATACCTCCATAACCCCCTTGAAGAATTCTATCAGGTTGGTCTGATAAGACCTACCACCTGTGAACCTAATTTGGTTGTCATCAATCAGACCCTCCTCCTCCTCCTCTAGGTACCCTACCAATCTCTCCGTTATGAGAGTTTCCATCAGCTTGCCTACAACCAAGGTGAGACTGACTGGGCGGTAGTTGCCAGGCTCATAATTTCTTCCTCCCTTTTATAGCGGCATGACTTCTGCCTTTTTTCAGTCTCCCGGGACCCTCCCAGATTCCAGGGATAGATGAAACAGCTTGACCAGAAGTCCTGCCAGATCCGTCCTTAGCTCTCAAAACACCTTTGGGTATACTTGATCAGGTCCCATAGCCTTGTCCGTTTTTATTTTTCCCATCTCCTCCAACACCCTCACCACTGTGAAGAGACTTGTGTCCGCCCCCTTGCCCTCACTCCCCTTTTTATTCAATACAGGCCCTTTCCCTTCCTTCTCAGTCATGAAAGCGAATGCAAAGTATTCATTTAGGAAGGTTGTCTTGTCTTCATCTCCTACAGCTTTTTTACCCACCCCCCCAAGTCTTGAAATCCCCTGCCTGTTTTTCCCCTATCACTAACATAGCTATAGAATCTTTTGTCTCCCCTTTTCATCTCCCTAGCTATTTTCTCCTCCATGCTTGCTTTTGCCTTACTAATTGCTCTTCTCGCTTCCCTGAGTTTATCCTTATAGACCTCCCTTTCCTCTAACACCTGTGACCTTTTGTAGGCCTTAAAGACCTTTCTCTTCTTCTTGACAGCCTCCCTAGCCCCTGCCGTGATCCACAGGGGTTTCCTTCCTCTTCGGCGTTAGGCCTCATAGGCCTCGGATGTAAATGTTTTATACCGGGCCCTTACTGATCATGACAGCAGTCTGCTCCATAGCCAGAAGTCCTAATTTGATACTTGACATATAACATTTCAAAAGGTTTTTGTGTTCCTTAAAACCAGGCCTTTTCCAGTCACCACCACCAACTGACTCCATAACCAGGAGTACTAGTGGATACTGCTTAATAAATTTACTGCACAGATGTTGGCAAAAGCCATAATTTTTCTTCCTATGGAAAGCAAAGTTGAAGCAATATTTTTAGAAGTTTCTAGGACTAATATACCCTCAGCTACATTGCTTTATTAATTTGGCTAAAAGTTATATTGTCATCCGTAAATGAGGAAAAATTTAAAAAGCACCTTTTGGGGGTTACCCCATGGCCAGTTACTGTAGGTCACCAAAACAGCGTCTTTGTGAAGTTAAAAAAGACCTTACTGCTGTAGTATTGCCTGACTTGACTCCTTTCTCCTGATCTAGTAGTCCAAGGCACCAGCAACATTTTGAATGGAATCCACCACCATTCTTTAGCATGGGTGTTTCCAGATCCACATAGATCTCTGGGAGCTGCCTCTATCAAGTTTCTCAATTCTGGAACCCATCTGAGTAGTCTCCAATGTTCCACATTCGGGATCTCAACCTTCCATTTAACTCTGTTAAACTGTAAAATCAGAAAGACAACGGAGCGTTCCACTGAGCGTACCATTATTTCATACTTTTAGTATATTGACTCCCCCTTTTCCAGGCAATGTTAGCATACCTTGTTTTAAGTTAATTGTGCCTTTCCTCTGAAAAGAGAGCAGAAACACCGGAGTTTGTAATTTGGATGTCCGGCGTCTTCACTGTCCCAGCTTAGCAGGTTAGTGGGTCTTTCTGCAATCTACTTTAACTAGCACTTTGTGTCCCGAAAAAAAAACAAAAGAGAGAACAGCCCAGATTTGCTAACAAGGGGCTCCAAATTGCTGCAAGAGTCCCCAGAAGATTTCTACAAGGAGCAGAGCAGTATCACAGCCATCTTCAATAATACATGTAACAGTCACATTAACCCCCACCACTACCTGCAGAAAATTACCCTGCACCACGGAAAAAAACTCCCAACATCCTCCCTCCCATATAATTTATCAGAGCAGGCTGCACCTTGAATTTCCAGCTCCTGTGTAGGCCCTCCATACTGCTGCCATTCCATTCAGCCTGCTCCCAGTGTATGCTTGTGCCCTAATCCTAAAGGCCACTCTGGCCAGAGATACAGATGCTCCCAACCTGCTCCTTACCATAAACCATGCCCACATGATGCTCTCGACCACGCACAATGCTGCCAACTTCACGCCACTCCCAAGACCGCCACACACTACAACTGTATATCTCCTCTAAAGGAAAGACTGCCAGAGCCGTGCCTCTTTTCCAGGAGGCCCTGCATTACCAAGCACTAAGGGGACAAAACAAGCAGTCCCTTACTATTCTAAGAAAAAAAATAGCACTTCACTACCACTACACAAAGGCCCTGCCCTACACTACAAAAAAACACTACCTTCATACCACTACACTATGGGAAATACTGACACTATAGAAAAACAACCTAATGCATTATATAATGCATTAGGGGTCGCTATATGCAGCTAGAAGGGGGGAGACTCAGAGGCAATGTGAGGAAGTACTTATTCACTGAGAGGGCAGTTGAACCCTGGAACAGGCTACCAGAGGAAGTGGTGGGGGCAAAAGCCATGGGGGCATTCAAACATGCATGGGATAGACACAGGGAACTAGTGAGACTAGGACAGAAGGGAAGAATGGAAACAGGTCCAGCAGGATCTGACAGAAGGAAGAAAGCAAGACATTTCTTAAAGCTAAATGAGGGCAGACTGGATGGACCTGGAGGTCCTTTTCTGCCAACAACTACTATATAACTATGTAAAAGCTAAGAAAGGCCTGTGTACATTTGAAATAGTACCATCTCAGGGGCTAATGAGCTTCATAAAGGCCCCTCACCTTTTGGGCTCTTGGCTTCATGAGCTCATTGGCCCCCTCAATGGTATTATTTACACACAACCCTTTTCTGGCATTTATTCTATAGATATTATGTATAGAATAAAGGATGGGGAAGTGTGTGATATGAGCACACCTGAGGTGTGGGATTCTATATCGCCCTTGGGGTTTATATAGCATCCCACACTGAGGGTGTGCATTAAATTCTCATATGTACACTTTCCCACCTTTTATTTTATATGATTGTAGGTCAGCAATTTTACTCCAGCCTGACATCTGTGACCATGTGTCACAGAGACACACACACACACACACACACACACACACACACTGGGCAGGATTTTCGAAGGGTGGCGCAGGGTAGCCATGCATCACCACACTTAGGTTCTTGCCGTGCACCGAACCCTTCGCCACAGCTGCACCCGATTTTTCAATCATGGGTGCAGTTGTGATGGGTTCCACAGGTTATGGCAGCTCGCGACAACTATCTGGTGCATGCCCCATAACAAGGGCCCCCAGGATTGCCACAAGGTAGACCAGAGAAAGCTGGTCTACCTTGCAACAATTACCACATGGGATCGAAAATCCCATTAGATCATCACAAGTCCCACGCACCGCATCATCAGCACACAGCAATCTAATACATTTGAAAATCCTGACCCGTGTCTGTCTCCCTCTCTCCCTTTGCAGAATTTCTTTTTTTTTCTTTTTGTTGTTTCTTTTTATTTATTTTTTACTTTCAGTTTGAGTTGGGATCGTGCTTACCTAGCAGTATAGCCACTCAGCCATGGCCCCCTTGCAGCTCGCAGTGGTCATGTCCTGATGCAGACAAACAGCATGATCAACCAGATACATGCTTTTTATATGTGTAGAAGGTAGGATCAACCAGACAGATTCGGAAAAAAAAGAGGAGAGACACGTCTCCTTGAGGCGGCTGCTCAGTACGTGAGAGATGGAGCCACCATGTTTACATAAGTCTTAAGCCAACCCACATGCAGAAGGAGAGCCAATGAGGGAGTGCTACTGTTTGAAAGACAGTGCATGTGAATGCCGTAATAACCCATGGGTTATTATGGCAAATATCAGCTTGGTCAGCCCACAGAGAAAAATTGCTGACCAGTAATTATATACAGATTAAATAATGGGTAGGGGGTGTTATACAAGGTTGTATACCCATTAAGGGGGCTCATTAGGGCTATAAGGCCACGAGATTTGCAATCACATTATAGAAACATAGAAGTTGATGGCAGATAAGGACCGCAAGGCCCATCTAGTCTGCCCATTTCTTTTTCTACCTTATGAATGTGCCATCGGCCTTTGCTCTGTCAATGGCCTATCTATTCATACTCATCTGTATTGCTCCCTTATGCCAATTCCATGCCTGTTTGAAGCCCTGCACTGTATTCATATCCACCACTTCCTGAGGTAGGCCGTTCCCGTTCCATGCATCCACCACCCTTTCTGTGATAAAGAACTTCCTCACATTACCCCTTAATCGGCCTCCCTCTAATCTCATGCTGTGTCCTCTTGTCCTGCTATTTTTCTTATATTGAAACATATTAGACTCTTTCACTTTGTTAATGCCCTTAAGGTGTTTGAATGTTTCAATCATATCACCTCTCTCCCTCCTTTGCTCTAGGGTATACATATTGAGCTCGGTTAATCTGTCCTCATATGTTTTCTGATGCAGTCCCTGCACCATTTTGGTTGCCCTTCTCTGGACTGCCTCCATTTTGTTAATGTCCTTGGAAGGTGTGACCTCCAGTACTGCACGCAGTACTCCAGATGGGGCTAACCAATGTCTTGTAAAGAGGGATTATTACCTTCCTCTTACGACTTGTGATACCCCTACTAATACACCCCAACATCCCTCTAGCCCTACCTACTGCTTTAGTGGTCTGCTTGGATGATTTCAGGTCATCTGTGATGATGATGCCCAAGTCTATTTTTTCCCTTGTGACTGCCAGCAACTCCCCTCCCAACCTATAGATGGCTTCATGGTTTCTCTTCCCTGTGTGCATGATCTTGCACTTCTTTGCGTTAAACCCCAGTTGCCACTCTTCCAACCATTTTGCCAGTTTATCCAGATCTCTTCTCATTCTGCCCACCCCATCTGGATCATCTACTCTATTGCACATCTTGGTGTCATCTGCAACCAGACAGACCTTACCCTCCAGTCCATCTGCAATGTCACTGATGAAGATATTGAAGAGGACTAGCCCCAGGACTGATCCCCGAGGTACCCCACTTGTGACCTGCATCTCTTCTGACTGAATGCCATTTGCCACCACTCTCTGTTTTCTGCCGGTCAACCAGTTTGCCACACAGTTGACCAACTTGTGACCAACCCCAAGCCTACCCAGCTTGTTAATCAATCTTCTGTGTGGAACAGTATCGAAAGCTTTGCTGAAGTTAAGGTAGGCGACATCAACTGCTCCCCCTTGGTCCACCACTCTGGTTCCCCAGTCAAAGAATTCTATGAGATTAGTTTGACAGGACCTTCCTGTTGTAAACCCATGCTGTCTTGGATCCTGTGCTCCTGTAGATTCCAGGTGTTGCACTATCCTTTCCTTAAGAAGTGCCTCCATAATCTTGCCCACTACTGAGGTAAGACTGACTGGTCTGTAGTTCCCTGCCTCCTTCCTGCTACCACTCTTGTGGAGCAGGATCACATGAGCCCTTCTCCAGTCTTCTGGGACCTCTCCTGTGCTCAGAGACTCACTAAACAGTTCTGATAATGGCTCTGCTAGTTCCACCCTTAGCTTCTTTAGTACTCTGGGATGTATGCCATCAGGTCCCATTGCCTTGTCCACCCTGAGCTTATCGAGCTCTTGTAGGACCCTTTCTTTTGTGAAGGGACTAGTGCACACCTCCCTCCCCCTGTGTCCATGGTGCTGAGCTGTGGGCCCTGCCCCAGCTTCTCCTCAGTAAATACTGAGCAGAAGTATCTATTTAGGATAGATAGCTTTCCATGGTCCTCCTCCTCACACTCCCCCTTATCCCCTTTGATCTTAGCAATACCCCCTCCGAACTTTCTCCTTTCACTAATGTATCTATAGAAAGTCTTGTCCCCTTCTTTTACTGTTCGTGCTAGTGTTTCCATGGTTTGGGCCTTTGCCTGCCTTACTGCCTTCTCTGCTTCCCTTAGGGAAGTTTGGTATGCTTCCCTATCTTCGTCCCGCTGCATTCCCTTAAATTTCCTGAAGGCCAGCCTTTTGGCTCTGACCTTTTCTGCTACTGTTTTGAGAACCAAAGTGGTTTCCTTCTTCTTTTGCACTTCCTTTCTCTCTAACACAATGGGATGTTGCTTCAAAGTATTGCATCCTTAATGCTTGCCCACTTTGCCTGTACCCCATCACCTGTATTTCTTCTTGCCAGGGCTAGCTTAACTCTGTTGGCCATCTTATCAAAGTCAGCTCCTCTGAAGTCCCATATTTTTGCATTGGAATGGGATGATTTAGTTCTAGTGGCTAAATTGAACCATACCATGTGATGGTCACTGGCCCCCAGATGACCTTCTACCTGGAGATCTGTGATCCTTTCCCTGTTAGTCAGTACTAGATCTAGGATAGCTCTGTCTCTTGTGGGTTGTTAACCAATTGTTTGAGGCCCTCCTCATGCAGGGAATCCACTATGTGTCTAGTTCTGGCAGATGTTCCTGCTGGTATTGACCAATCTGTATCCGGCATGTTGAAGTCTCCCATTATCAGAACCTCCCCTTTAGCTGTCATGTTTTGTATATCTTCTAACAGTAATGTGTCTATGTCCTCCCCCTGGTCTGGAGGCCTGGAGGCAACTGAAGGTATCTTGCAACAAATAGGTAATGGTGTGTAGTTAGTGCCGGTAGCGAGTTTGGGGGATTGCTGGGTTTGGGAGGGTTTTCTCTATGTTTTCAGGTTCCTTTGCATCTTGTTAATTTGTTTGGCTAGCTGCCTACTGCTGTGTTAATTGTCCTATTAGTGGTATCTCAAGGGTTTAATGTAGTACAGGTGTATACTTTTTATTAGTGCAGGCATATACTGTTTAATTGATTAATTGGTGAAGATATATAGCTTTAAGTAGTGTAGGTATATAGCTGTAATTGTTTAATTAGTGCAGTTATGTACTTTGAATTGATAGATTAGTCACAGATAAACAAGTAAATAATTTATGGCCTTTTCTATGGAGGAAAGTTACTATCCATGTACTATATATATATATATATATATATATATATATGACCATCACCATCACCAAGCCCCGTCCTGGTTTAACTCCCTTCCTGAAACTATCTCCAAGATCCCAGGTATTGGCCGCTTCAAAATCGCCCTCCGCCAACATATTATTGACAGCCGATGTTGTAAATGCTTGTAGCTGCCCTGTGCCGGTCCCTCCTAACCCTTTCAGGCTCCTCGCCTACCGGTCTTTTAACTCTACATATTAGTTTGTGACATGTTGTTAAATTGAATAATGTTATCTCTTGCTGTTTACCAATGTTAGTACCTTACACTAGTTTGTTCCAGTACAGCTTCGCTGTCTGCTCTCTCCAAGTGTGTATTCTATGTATCTAACCTGTACGTCATCCCTGTCCTAACCTCACTCTACTGTTGTCTCGCCCCCCCCTTTTCTGACAAGGTACCTTTGTAAACGAGTCTTTGACTCAAAGGTTGTAAAACTGATCTCAACAATAAATAAAATATATATATATATACACACACACTATGCATGGACACAAAACCAATGTCATACAAAATGTTATCTCCACATATATGTGATAAATTTTAAAACCCAGAATGATCACGCCTGACAAACTAGGGGAAGGGGTAGACGAGACAGAAGCACAAGGCATTAACAGCAAAGTGAGTGCAGCAAGTAATGTAATACAATGTAAAGTGCATTCAGGGTACAAAAATACAGGAAGTAACAATACAGCGGCAGTGGTATAAACATCAGGATGGTACAGCGAGTAGTGTATAGGTGCAGAGTAAAGTGTGCATAGTGCACAGGAGTTACAGGTGATAAAGTAGCAGTGGTGGCGGCTACAAATAAAGTCCAGGCAAATGCCAATCAGGTGATAAAAAAAACAGCAGTGGTATAACAAAAAAGAAGCAGGCTCAAGTCAGACTACGCAAACAGCAGGGTGGGAGGTTAGGTTGTTGCTAGGCAGAATGTGTGAGTTTGGTAACAGAGGCTGAGTTCCTTTTAATGAAACTGGAAAGTGCATTTACTTTGAAGAAGCCTATGCCTTATTGTGGATTTTTGTGTTTAAAAAGTGGATTTTTTTTTTTATTTTAATTAAAAAAAGATTTAATATTTAGGTTGTTGCTAGGTAGCGAACCGCTCAACCTTTTGTCACAGAAATGAGGGACATAGGCACTCAAAATGAGGGACAGTGAGGGACACATACCCTCACAATGAGGGACACATCCTCAAACTTGGAGATTAATGCTCAGAAAACTATGGAAACATTGCCTATGCCCGAACAAAGTTTATTTTTTATTTAGCACCTTAGAATATTGCAGAATTCTGCTTTACAGCCCAAGTTTAGAGAACCTTCTCTGTGTGGGCAGTACCTTTTCCAGGATGGGCAAGTGAGGGCCGAAGCAATTTTTAGGAGTAAAATGAGGGATGTCCCTCATAATCAGGGACAGTTGGGAGGTATGCTAGGTGGATTTGGGCAGTTTAGTTAAGAACTGTTAGTATACCAGAGATTAATGAATGATCAGGTGATGTGTTTAGACCAATGAAGTTGCTAGGATTATGAAACCTATTTTATATTATTTATTTAGTTTTTGTTGACCGGGTAAGTGCACCAGACAAATCCTGCCTATTTTCAGGCACGACCCGGGAAGGGGGATACAGATGAATGCCAACTGACCTTGAACCAGATTAAGCTGTTGGTGGTATTTTTTAGTGAATGAGGGAAATTTGGCCAGGGCACCGGGGAAATTCCTCTACTCTTTTCGATAAGTGCCATGGGATCTTTAACATCCACCTGAACTACCACCAATCCAGGCAGATGGGACCTCGGTTTAACGTCTCTTCTGGAAGACGGCACCTCAGAAGTGCAGCAACCCTCTCATGCTGCACTACAGTGTCAGTACTGGGATATTAACCCAAGTGCCAGATGTGGGAACTGAACCCACAGCCCTCTGATCTCCCTGCCTCAGAGGCGAGTGTGCTACCTACTGAGCCACTGACACTGGTCAGTGTATATAAATGCATATACCTGCTTCTACACCCAATCACTACTCTGTGAACGCAAAAGTGACTTTGCTATTACTTCCAATCATTCTGGCCATTTTGGTGTCATAGGTCAAAAGTCAGATGGTCACTACTGGATAGGGTGCAGGAGTTTTCCCACAATGAATGAACAGTATATCCCCCATATCCCATTCCCTGCAACAGCAGACTAAGGTTCTTTAGCTTAAAAAAATATGTATTTCATGACTGAGTGTACACTGACGCTTTGTTCCCAGATGCAAGCTACGCCCGGCTCGTGTTCATGTCAGAGACCAGAAGAAGCTTATGGAACCTAACAGCTATCCTATCAATGTGCCGAATGGAACAGGAGAAGGTAAGTAATCCTGTTTCAGGTGGTGAGCCCCCTTTGACTGCAGCAATGCTAGAGTAATCAAACTGCAAATATAATAGCACTAATAATAATAATAAAACACACGACAGGTAAAGCAGCAGTGCATGCTATGGTAAACATTTCTATGTAAACTGTTTTATTCCATTTTAAGTTGCACCTTATCTTATCTTGTCTTATACAATCCCTTCTTTACCCACTTTTTTTTTACACTTGAGATAATAAAAGGAGCATCCTTTTAATATGGGGCATACCAGGTTTTTGTTAGTATTCTTAAGGTCAGCAAGCAAGGTCTGCTGCATATTGGTTCATTTTTGTCACAAGAAAAGTAATATTACAGGGACACCGTCAACCGTTTTTGCATCATATTATTTCTAGCTGAAACCCCACGTTTTTTAGGATTGCTGACCTTCTCTAAAATTCACTTATGTTGCTGGTTATTTTATCTGCTTCCTTTCTTAGTAGAAATGCATGCTGAAGGGGGAATTATACCCAACCTTGTTTTGCTCCAAATCCTTGATCTACTCGTGTCGCATACTTTCTGAACATTAGGAAGGCCCGCAAACAGTGCAGCCACTCATGATGCAGTAGCATCTACACCTCCCACTGGATAATGAGTGGCTAGACTGTGTGGGGGTGTTCCCAAGTCCAGGAAAGATGCAGTGGAGGTTGATCAAAGAATGTAAACAAAAACATTTTTGTGTGGTAACACCAGTATGGTGGGCAGCCTGTTTTTCACTTTTAGAAAGAAAAAAGGCACCAGAATTAACCAGCCAGCTACTTCAGCAATCTCTGCAGAATGTGAGCAATCATAAAATGTGTTGTTTTAAACTGGCGACAGTTTGAGGCCTAAAGGGTTGACAGTGTCCCTTTAAATAATCAGGGCCCAATTCTCAAAGTCTCCCAAAATGGTACAAGGGGCTTGCGTCACAAGGAATGGCGCAAGGTGTAGCTTACGCCAAAAACTGCGCCGGGAGCAATTCTCAAAAGCAGCCTGCATCAAACGTAGGTTTCATGTGCCAAAGGGGTCTTGCAGCGTCTTTGCGGCACAAAATAGGCTGTGGTATGGTGTTAGGGGGCTTGCGGTTGATGCAGGCTGCCATATCCCTTAATTCAAGATTCTCTAAACCCTCCCAGAGGCAAATTTCTAAGCACCATTAGACCAGCCAGGGCTGGTCTCAGGATACCAAGAAGTATGTCCTCTGGGAGTGTTCAGAAACTTGCACCACCCCCGGAGCCCTCCCTGAGTGGGAGTGAACATGTACTGTGGTCCTCCCTCCCCATCCCTGAACCCATATAACCAAAATGGCAATACTGCCCTGGTGGCTAGCTGTCCCCTTCCCCCGGTCCTCATTCTCCCTTGTATGTAAATGACAGGACTCCATGGTATACAGTGGTCCACTCATCCCCGTAAAAAAGGTACACTGTTACACCCCATCCCTGGTGGCTAGCGATCCCTTCCCCATCCCCAATCCCATGTATATGTACAGGTCAACACTGCCCTGGTGTCCAGTGTTCCCCCACATCCCTGAGAGCCCCATCCAACAATATCTGCCAGTCCCTGGTGGTCTAGTGGACCCCCCATCCCCAATCCCATGTATATCTAAAGGTCAACACTGCCCTGGTGTCCAGTGTTCCCCCACATCCCGAGCGCCCCATCCAACAATACCTGCCAGTTCCTGGCAGTCTAGTGGACCCCCCATCCCCCCATGCCGGCAAACAGTGCCCACCAGCCCGCTTCCCCATCCCATCCGCGAGCCATCGACTGGCACAGCCATCCACTCTCCACAACATCCAACCGCCAACTGAGCTGTCAATCAGCATATACTGTGCTCATTGACTGGTCAGTCAGTGGCCAGCCATGGTGAAGAGCGAAGGGCTGTGCCAGTCACTCATCCATCTGAAGAGCCATCGACTGCTTTACAGCCATCCACTCTCCACAACATCAGCAGCCTCAACTGAGCTGTCAATGACGTATACTGTGCTCCAGTGACTGGTCGATCATGGCCAACCATAGTGAAAGAAGAGCGGCTGGCGCAGTCCTCTCAGGGATGGGATGGAGGAGCAGGGTGGTGGGACACTGCTTGCCAGGATGAGGGCCCACTAGATCACCAGGCAAAGTTATATTGTATATTATGGCAAATCAGAGATCGGGAGGGGGTCTGCTAGACCGCCAGGGACATGATTACTTTTAATTAACAGGGGATAGGGTCTGGAGGGGCCGCTAGACCACCAGGGACTGCTTTATATATTACATGTACATATTGTACTTGTTACACTGCTGCCTGACTGTGCCCGCAGCTTGTGGCAAACCTCATGCATGTGCCATATCTTTGGCTCTTGGCCACTTATGACGCAAGCTGCGGGACTTTGCCACCGGGACCCTACCAAATAAAGAATCGAGCACAGTGTCCCTGGTGCACTGGTAACTGGCGCAAGATGCCATTGGTTCAACTTGCACTGCCCTTTGAGAATCAAACCTTCAGTGTCCAAATACAGCAGAGAATACTGATGAATGCATTGGCTGTGCCATATTAAAATAAATTGACCTTTTATTATTTCAAATGTAAAAAAAAAAAACAGTGCTAAAGCAGACTCAGAATGGATAAAGGGTATCTTACAAGACAGGTGATAGGGAGCAATCTAGAAGTATTGGTCAAAATTTGAACTGTAAGGATGCACTGTTGCTTATTGCGTAGCTTAGCAAGAAAACAAATACTGCTAGAGTGATGGCAAACACACAGTCATTATTGCATTTGTTCAGCAGTAGAAGGGTAGGGATATATGCCTAGAGGTCCTCCTATACCTGTTGCATGCTTAGATTGTCTTTGTCCCTACCACGTTTTACCTGCCTACTGCTGATAAAACTGTGTGTTGGGGGATGGCTTTTTAAGACAGAAAGGGGTCAGGACTGTATAAGAGAGCTTGTGAATCTGACCAGGAATGGCCAGTCAAAACACAGAGAGTGAGAGATAAATAGACAGAGAGAGAGTCAGAGAGTGGGTGAGAGAAAGAAGGGAGACAGAGTGAAAGAAAACAGGGGAGAGAGAAAGAGAGGAGAGAAAGAGACAGACAGAGACAGATGGGAGATTGTGGGGGCAGGGTGAGTAGCGTAAGCAGAGGACCCTGCAATATGAGCAGACTAGATAGACCAAATGGCCTTGTTCTGCTGGCTTCTTTGTACATTCAGAGTACAAAAAAGAGAGAGAAAGCACATAGTTAAAACCCTATTCAATTCCTCCAGCTAGGACCATAAATGTAGACTGGTGATATTCTGGTGAGAACAATGAGAACCGTGCTGCCAGCTGTTGCTTGGATAGGTGTGTAATTTTGTGTGATCCCTACCTATCCCCGTTTTGTGATGCAATTGTTTTTCAATCAGTTCTGAAAACTGGATTCATTCAGTCTGTTGCGTAACCCAAGAAGACAAGATAAAAACATAGAAACATAGACAATGACAGCAAAAAAAGACAGGTGGTCCATCCAATCTGCCCATTGTTCTGTACCTAACCTTGGGACCTATTGTCCATACAGAGTCCTAGCCTTCCCTATCTATCCCCTAATTCCTGTCCCTGTTACTGTCACCCTGAGTAACTACTATACCCTTTATACTGTCCTAACCATGCTTGAAACCATTGATAGTTTTGGCTCCCACTGCCTCAGCTGGTAGACTGTTCCACCACCTTTTCTGTAAAATAATGCTTTCTTATATCCCTCTTGAACCTCCATCCTGTCAGTTTCAACTTGTGCCCTCATGGCCTCGAGCTGTTACTCCTGTTAAATAATTCCCTGCAGTTCACCTTGTTCATTCCTTTCAGGAACTCGAAGGTCTCTGTCATATCTCCCCTCTCCTGCCTGGTCTCCAGCGAGTACATGTTCAGTGCCTTGAAGCGAGCCTCATAAGACCTGCCCTGTCGGCCCTGAATCATCTTTATCACCCTTCACTGCACCGTCTCCAGCTTGTCCTTATCTTTACTGAGGTGAGCACTGCAGAACTGGGCACGGTACTGCAGGTGTGGCCTCACCAAAGATCTATAAAGAGATAGCATTACCTCTTTTCTTCTGCTGTCAATCCCCCCTCCAGACACATCTCAGCAACCTATTTGCTTTACTATAGGCTGTGTTGCACTGACTTGTTTGTTTGAGGGAGTCGCTAATGATAACTCCTAGATCCCGTTCCTCAGACGTAGTGCTAAGACTTATCCCACCCATCCAGTACTCCTTCCCGAGGTTCTTGTTCCCCAGGTGCATCACCTTTCGTGTTCTGTTGTTGAAGTTCAGCTGACAAACCCTAGACTACCTCTCAAGTCTTTGCAGGTCACTCTGCATTTCCAATTCCTTTGTCGCTATCTACCCTCCCACAGAGCTTAGTGCCATCTGCGAAGAGACCCAACCTGCCCATAAATTCCTTTTCCAATGATGCTGATGAACATACTGAAGAGGACTGGGCCCAGAACAGATCCCTGTGGTACCCCACCCATGACCTCCCTCCCTTCTAATTTGACTCTGTTAACCACAACCCTCTGCTGGCCCCCCTTAGCCAGTTACCCACCCATCTGTACTGTAGAAATGCACACAATGCAAGATAACAAGGTAACAGAAAAATGTACTGCAGTACCATGGCATTTTGCTTATGCATTTCTCATATATAACATTCCTGGCATCTAAAGCATGAGGCTGGCAACTGCACAAGAGAAGGGGGTGGGTCTTGGGTGAGGAAAAAAGAGGGAAGTACAGAACAAGGCAAGGAGTGGAGAAAAGGGGGGAACAAGGTGACATTGAGGTGCCACCTAGATGCCAGGAAAATGGGTGGAAGGGCAGTGTATCCTAAAGGTTAGAGCAACAAGTTGTGAAAGAGCCTGGCACATCTGGAAGACCCAGATTTGATTTCCACATCCTCCACTTGCATATTGTGTGACCCTAAGCAAGTCTTACTGGAGGGGACTCCAGTAACATATCTGGGGGTCTGGAGGCACACTGGGAGGGGAGCAAGAAGAATTAACTTTGTTTAAGCACTTTTAAGCGCTACAACTTTAAGAAGCAGCCAAGGTTTCTATAAATGCAATACTCTGCCTGCCACCTGAGGGAAGACCAATCAGATGCTGCCATTTTCTCCTTAGACCTTGTGGAAATATTCAGCTCATGGCAGTCCGCCTGAAGCTTTCAACGAGTCAGGAGGGTTTAGAGTGTGGCTTGTAAAAAGTTTGGGAGTCAGCCTGAAGCTTCCACAGCCACCTTCTATGAGACTTGAATAATGCTTTCTACAATCTGGAAAGCCAGAATTTCAGTGTGAAAAGCTGCCTTGTGGCTTGAAAACCTGAAGTTTGAAAATATCTGCGAGACCGATTGCCACCCTCAGTCCTGGGAGGTGATCCAGACCTGCTCCAGGAGGTATCTTCATCTGCTAGTTTGCAGAAGGAAGAAAAGACTGTGTGATTACTGAGCTCCAGAAGAGGAATCATTGTCAGCCGAGGACGGTCTGAGTGAATTGGCTAGGTAGTGTCACAGCCAGGCGTTGCCCATCATCTTCCCCAGCGAGTCGGATGCCTGGATGTGTGGGTAGGCATCTGCATTGGTCCTCCATGCTGGTATGTTCCAGTATCTGTGACCAACCCGTACAGAAGGTGACAAGCTTGTCAGAGTCTGTCACAGCCAAGTAGGCTGCAGACCTGTTTGTACAGCGCGAGCCCCCAGCTTGACTGACTAACGTTATTACTGTTTCCCAGACCCTGTGTGACTGTGCTACAGAACCGTGAATAAACGCAGAGCCTGCCCTGACCTGGGGAGGTATATAAAGTTAATTCTGAGTTCCGTTTGTTATTCAAAAAGTGGACCAGTGCTGGCCACCCAGCTGCACTGTTCAGGTCTGCAATGTTGTTCTCCACCGGGGTACTCAGACTGACTGTGGGTAGACACTGGTACCAGTGGGGAGGGAGGCTGGTCATACTGTGTGTGATACTGCTTGGGGGGGTGGGCATGGTTACTAATGTTATGTATGATTTTAGCTTCAATATCAGATTTCATGAGATATCAAATTTCATGGGATGTATACAGTAGCTAGGGGGATCAGTAGTAGGAGAGAGGAGGTTATACGGCCCTTGAACAGGTCACTGGTGAGGCCACATCGAGAGTATGGAGTTCAGTACTGGTGCCCACACTTCAGAAAGGACATTAACCTGCTGGAGACGGTCCAGAGGAGGGCTACAAAGATGACAGTGGGTCAGCAGGGCAAGGCAGATGATAAGAGGTTGAGGGCACTGAACATGTACTCCCTGGAAGACAGGAGAGGGGATATGATTATAAGGAGAGTCTCTTTAAGCTGAGTGGCAACCACAACACGAGGGGGCACAGTCTTAAGTGGGGGGGGTTTAGGAGGGAGGTCAGGAAGCACTTCTTCATGGAGAGGGTGGTGGACACGAATGCACTGCCGGAAGAGATGGTCTTGTTGTAGACAGTGGACAGCTTCAAGAGAGGCTAGGATAGGCATAAGGGAAAGATAGGGATCATGGGCAGGGAACATGTGAAGAATGGGAGGAGTGGGGAGTGGTGACAAGGTCAGTAGCTCAAGTTCTGGACCCTGCAATAGAAGCAGACTAGATAGACCAAATGGCCTTCTTCTGCTGGCTTCTTTGTATGTTCATATGTTCATCAAATTGCTTTTTACCTTTGCATCCCTTTCCCCCCCTTCCCTCTTTAATAAATCTTTTACTGTTGTTGCTTAATACTGTCTGTGAGCATGTTATTAGAGATAGCCATTCATTGCATGTACAGTGAAGTATTGCATCAGTTTATGGTATTTCATGTGTGGGGTGACTGCTAGGGGAGGTGGGTAAGTACAACATCCCAGGGGGTTGCACCATATAGACAGCTGGCCCACTTTAACTATGCTCTGGGTGGCGGTACCACGCTACTTGTTTCATCTTGGGAAAGTTCCCCCCCTCTCCTTTCTATCCCAAACAGAGTCCAGGCCCCTCAACCTTGTCTGAGCCCACAAGGCAGGGGTTGTAACCAAAAGTGCACACGGTGACTCGGTTATTTAAGTATTGGCATACAGTGTGTTACACATTGTACTCCAGGAAGGGGGACCATATAGCACTGAAAGTTTCAAGTCTACCTAAAATGAGATAACACATTCTTTCTTTGCCACTGTGGCAAAGTTGTTATACCACTCCTCAAAGGAAGGGGATGTGGGAGTTTTCTGGGTAGATAAAAATGAGCCTTTTGAGTGCAAGAGAGGCGGCCAGTATCAATTTAGTTTGATTTCTAGTCAGTGGCCCCCAAATAAGAGTTCAAACCTAGAATGAAAATTTCTGGAGAAAAGGAGAACTTACTACCAACTGAATGTTTACAAAAATGGTGTCCTTTTCTCCATACCTCGGACACAGTTTTGACCTGATTTGTCCAAACAGAGAGCAGTTTTTGTGGCAGTCATCTTGATCTGTTTTACAAGTCATTATTTTTTTGTGTTAGGAAATCTTGCTTAGGAGATAACTGAGCTAAGCTTTATAATCTCTGCTCTGCCCCTTGTGGGCTGTGTGCCCCTTAAGAAAACACTAGACAATGAAATACAAAGCACCATGGGAAGTATATGCAAAGCACCATACAATACTACAGATTAGTTCAAATGTAAGTAGGAGTGTGGGGTGACAAATGGCCTCTCACATAACCTGCAAAGGCTGACAACAGAAGACACAGACACATGTTCCGTCCTTCTCAGGACTCATCGGTGTGCCTCAATAGTATCTCAACCCAGGGGTAGGAGGAACCAGCCCTACAATGGTCTTATGGGTTTGGGTCATGGTGACCCCAAAAAGGAAAGCAATCTAAAAGATAACAAACCTCAGGACAAAAGCGCTGAGGCAAGGGTTACCCGGGAAGGTCACTGACCTAGCGTTCCTAGAAAAGGAGATAAGAATCACAGAGAAGGACTGAAACCAGTGCATAGTGGCTTGCTGTATGTAGCTTGTAGGTTATAGACTGTTTAGAAGGGATAGGGCGGGTAAGAGGGGGGAGATTGCTTTATATATCAGGGAAGGCATAAGTGTAACTGAAGGACAAGAGGAGAACGGGGAGACTGAGCTACTGTGGGTAACGCTAGGCAGGAGGATGGGAGAATCCGTGCAACTGGGGGTGGTATACAGGCCACCTACGCAAGGGGAGGAGGGTGATTAATGGTTAATTCAGGCAGTCACAAGGCTGGCCCTAAAAGGAGAACTACTGCTGGTAGGGGACCTAAACCTCCCAGATGTAGACTGGGAAATCCCGGATGCAGCGTTGTCAAGGAGCAATAGATACTAGCTGCGCTGCAGGGGGCATTCCTTCAACAGCTAGTCGGGGAGCCGACAGGGGGCAACAACCTGCTGGATGTGGGCCTGACAAACGGGGAGATTGTGGAGGAGGGGCAGGTGGGAGAAGCCTCGGGCAACAGCGACCGCAGCACGGTAAGGTTCAGGGTCAGAGCAGGGAGGACAAGTAAAACCAGTACTACAGTCATGGACTTCAGACACACGGACAAGATGAGAAGGACAGTAAGGGACACAATGGAGGTTATGGAGAATATAAGGGCAGTGGAGGAGTTATGGCAAGCTATCAAGGGAAGGGTACTAAAAGCTGCGGAAATGTGCGTAAAAAAGGTTAGGGAGAGCAAAAGGGAGAGGAGACCGCTTTGATTTACAAAGGAGGTTGCCGGGACAGTCAGGGAAAGGAGGAGGGCTTTCAGAAAATTTAAGAGGATACTCAGTGAGGAAGATAAAGAAGAGTTTAGGGAAAAGAGGAGTCTGGAAGGGAAGAAGGTCAGAAGGGCAAAAGCAGATACTGAGGAGAAAATAGCAAAAAAGGTCAAAAGGGTGGATAAAACCTTTTTCAGATATGTGAGGTGACTAAGCTGAGAGGGAAGGGAGGAATACAATTGGAAAGGGACAGTGAAAAAGCAGAGTTATTAAATAAGTACTTTAGCTTGGTATTCACAGAGTAGGAGGACAGTAGAGGACCTGCACAGAAGTCAAAGGGGAAGGAGGGCAAATGGATGGATCTGAGCCCATTCACTGTGGTTAGGGTTAGGGCAGAGCTAGATAGATTGAGGGTGGACAAGTCAATGGGGCCTGATGGGCAACACCCCAGGGTGATCAGGGTATTAAAGGCGGAGTTAGCCGCACCCTTGACAAGGCTCTTCAACTTGTCCCTGGATACAGGGAGAATGCCGGAGGACTGTAAGAGGGCAGACGTAGTGCCTCTACACAAGGGCGGTAGTAAGGAGGTGAAGGGGGACTACTGACCTGTCAGCCTCACGTCGGTGGTGGGGAAGGTAACGGAGGCATTAATCAAGGAGAGGGTGGTGGATTACCTGGAGGAGAGTGGCTTGCAGGACAGCAGATAGCATGGTTTCATGAAGGGGAAGTCTTGCCAGACAAACCTAGTTCAGTTCTTTGATTGGGTGACTCAGGTGATTGATCAGGGGGGCCGGTGGGCATGGCCTATCTGGACTTCAGTAAAGATTTCAACACTGTATCCCATAGGAGGCTGGTGAGCAAGACGGAAAGCCTGGGGGGATTGGGTGGGAAAATAACAAGCTGGGTGGAGGCCTGGCTGGCAGGTAGAACTCAGAGAGTGGTGCTAAACAGGGTGCACTCCAGGGACGGCAATGGTGAAGAGTGGAGTGCTACAGGGGTCAGTTTTGGGTCTGTTTCTCTTCAACATCTACATCAGTGATATTGCAGAGGGTTTGAGGGGGAGGGTGTGCCCATCTGCTAATGATATGAAAATATGCAATAGGGTGGACACCTGAGGGGGGGGGTTCTGGGGATCTGAGGATAGTCTCCTTGAACCTTAAGGTAGGAATCCAGTGTAGCAGGGCAGTGGGAAAGGTCAATGGAATGTTGGCATGCATAGGCAGGGGCATTACTAGCAGAAGGAGGGAGGTAATAATGTCCCTTTACAAAGCCATGGTGAGGCCACACCTGGAGTATGGGGTTCAGTTCTGGAGGCCACATCTCTGCAAGGATATAGATGTATTGGATAGGGTTCAGAGAAGGGCAAACAAGATGGTGCAGGGTATGTAGGGAAAGTCAAACCAGCAGAGGTGTAAGGAGCTGGATCTGTACACGCTGAAGACAGGAAGGGAAAGGGGAGACATGATTGAAACTTTTAAATGTGTAAAGGGGCTCGATAAAGTGGGAGAAGAGGGTTTACTTAAGAGAAAGGAAGGGGTCAGAACTAGAGGGCACAGCTTCAGACTGCAAGGAAAAAGGGGCAATATGAGAGGGCATTTCTTTACAGAGAGAGCGGTGGAGCCCTGAAACAGACTACCAGATGGAGTGGTGGGGGCTAAATCGGTGGAAGAATTCAAGAAGGCATGGGACAAGAATATGGGACTGAGAACAGGGGAAGGTTGGGGGCTGGCAGGGAGGGGAAGGTGTAGGGGGAAAAAAAAAGGCAGACTAGATGGGCCGGTAAGGTCCTTTTCTGCCGTCAAGCTTCTATGATTCTAAGCGCTTCAGTTTCCAGTACTTTCAGACCATACCTTTTTATTTACTGGCAGTTTAGCATAGAGGTTAGAGTAACGAGCTGTGAATGAACATAGTACATCCAGGAGATCTGGATCTGATTCCCACAACCTTCACTTGCATGTGAATAGGGTGGGGGGCAGACTCGATGGGCCACTGGCGTCCTTTTCTGCTGACAGATTACTACGATACTGTGCGACTCTGATCAAGTCACTTAACCTCCCCAGTACACCCGGGTCACCCCTGAAAACAGGCACCTGTGCTTAGTGGGCCTTGCCCAGTTACCATAGACTAACAATATATATATATATATATCTACTGTGCGTGAATATATATATACTGTACATGTATATATATATGTGTGTGTGTGTGTGTAAGATCACAGATTTGGAAAAAAAATTTTGTTCAAAAAATTTGAAATATTTTTCTTTTGTTTCTTCTGCAGATTCGCTCCCATCTGCATTTTACAAACCTCTGCAAACGGATCGATTCCATGGAATGCTGCCCCAGCTGGTCTCTGGGAAACTATGTCGAAGTCATGAACAAGCGGTCCTCCTGCCTGGAGATTACCAATGCAGACGTCTCCCACACCCTGAAACAACTCCGCAGCTGTGCACCCTACTACTACAACAGCAGTCTTCGGTCTTCCTGCATGGGGCTGAGGAAAGGGAAGGAACGGCACCCACAGTGCTCCAACTTGCTTGAAAACTGCACCCAGTTGGACGCTGTTTACCATCTCCTTCACTACTTGGTGGATAAGGACTTCTTGAGCCCTCAGACAGTGAATTACCAAATGCCATCTTTGAAATACAGTCTTTTATTCCTACCTGTGGAGAAAGGAAAGTCCATGATGCAGATCTATCTGGACAACCTGGCGAGCTGGAACCGCTCGGATGAGGTAACCTCCATAACCGGGATCGATTTTGGCATCAAGCAGACATTGTACCAGCATTACCTTGCTATGGATACTGTGTATCCGGTATTGGCTATCCTAGCCATCTTCATCGGCATGGGTTTTTACTTGCGCTCAGCTTTCATTACGTTCATGGTCATCGTTGCTGTAATTAGCTCGGTGATTGTATCGTATTTTCTGTACAAGGTGGCCTTCCGATTTGCCTATTTCCCTTTTATAAACCTGATAGCCATTGTTCTGCTTACCAGCATCTGTGCCAACAATGCCTTCGTCTTTATGGACCTATGGAACCTCCAGCGAGCACAGAAGCCTCCTGCTGATCTGGTGCTGAGGGTAAGCCAAACCTTGCACCACTTTGGGTATTTAATGATGGTATCAAGCTTCACTAGTAGTGCTGCATTCTATGCCCTCTACATCAGCAATATAACTGCCATCCGCTGCTTTGCCATTTACATGGGCACATCCGTACTGGTGAGCTTTGCTTTTCTGATGACATGGCTTCCTGTCTCAGTAGTGCTACACGAGCGTTTTATAGCAGCAACCTGTAGTTACAGCTCACCTAGCTACTGGGACAGCAGTAGAAAGAGGTACCTCCTATCTCTTCATCAGAAGTTCACAGGCCTCCAGAGGACCTTATCAGAGACCTTCAAGCTGCTGTTTGAAAAGCTGCTGCCCTGCGCAGTCATCAAGTTTCGCTATATCTGGATTTTCTGGTTCGCTGCCCTAGCTGTGGGAGGGGCCTATATTGTATGTGTGGACCCTAAAATGAAACTACCCACATTAGAGATGCCCGCCATCCAGGTCTTCAGGTCTAGCCATCCCTTTGAGAGGTACGATGCAGAATACTGCCATCAGTTTATGTTTGAGAGGTTAAAGTCTGGTGAAGATAGGCCGATGCCAGTGATATTGGTTTGGGGCATAAAACCCATTGATAATGGAGACCATTTAAACCCTATGAGTAATGGCACGCTTGTGATTGACACCATGCTCAATATCAGTAGTTCCGCTGCCCAAATGTGGCTCCTTGATTTTTGCGACAAAGTGAACCAAACGTTTCCTCTTTCTGCCGTCCAGGACACCACAGTCTGTTTTATGAAGGCTTTCCGGAAGTGGATGGAGAGCAGGCAGTGTTCTCAGAACGATCACTCCTTCAATCCTTGCTGTAACCATTTCTTGTTTCCTTATGCAAGTGAGGTTTTTGAGTACTGCATAAAAATAATGGCAATGGAAAAAAGTGGCAGAGGAGCGGAAGCCCACGATCTGGGTCCACGATTTGATGCCGAAGGGAAGCTGGTTGCCCTGGTGTTGGAGTTTCAAAGTCCCTTTTACTACAGTTTCAATTACAGTAAAACCAAGCAATTCTACGAATATGTGAACTCTTGGGTGATGACAGAGGTGAAGAGTGCACCTCCGGGACTTCACAATGGCTGGTTTATTAGCAACCTGGAGTTATATAATCTACAAGACACACTCAGCACTCAGGTTTTGGTCGTTACAGGGTTGTCCATCGCCGTCACATTTGTGGTGTTGCTGCTCACGACATGGAATGTCCTGCTGGGCATATACTCGGTTACAACCATTGGCGGGACCGTGTTTGTGACGGTAGGGCTTCTGGTTCTCTTGGAATGGCAGCTGAACGCCATCGAATCCCTATTTATTTCAACAGCAGTTGGGCTCTCTGTTGACTTCACCGCGAACTACTGCATTTCGTATCACCTGTGCCCACATTCCGATCGTCTCAGCAGGGTCGCATTCTCCTTAAAGCAGATGAGTTGTGCCACAGCAATGGGTGCCTCAGCGCTGTTTTCTGTGGGCGTAATCATGTTGCCAGCCACAGTGCTGGCATACAGACAGTTGGGCATTTTCCTGATGATGATCAAGTGTATCAACTGTGGGTTTGCCACGTTCTTCTTCCAGTCCCTGTGTTGTTTCTTCGGGCCAGAGAAGAACTGTGGTCAAATAATGTGGCCTTGCTCAAAGAACCCCAGAGAGTACCCTGACCACAGTAGAGCCAACAGAACCTTCACCTGTGGCGGAAATGAGAACCATAACAGATCTCAGCAAGCTAAAGAAGCAGGTGACAATGAACAGTATGAGCTTCAGCCTTTGGCTAGAAACCTCAGCGACAGCTTTGATAACAGCACGTGTACGAGCAAACTATCCACCCGGCCCTCTGTCCTTTCTGAGGATGTGCAGCTTCAAGATGCAGGCTGCTCTGGGACAGAAGGTCATCATCAAGTGAAGGGAAGCATGAAAAACTTGCATGAGAAGTCTTCTGTCCAGCACGTGAATTCATGCAAGTGCCCGGCCTTGCAAACGTCTTCTCCTTACAAGCAAAACAGCACGGGGGCGGCAATGGATACAGCCCAAGAAAGACTTTGCAGACACTGCCAGTGTCAAAACTATTCACCCCATGCCTGGAATGGATCCATGGTAGACCACCCCCATCCTTCCCATAAGGAGGAGGAGCCGCTGCCATCACACACAGATCACTGTGCAGGAGATTGTGCTCAGCAAAAGACCTGCATTCAGTCAAGAGCTGACCGCACCGCAAACGCTGGTCCTTCTGAATTTCGCCGCGGCCTTTATTCTTCCAGTAGCTCTTTTGACGTTCTTAATGACTCCAATGAGACCTGCCTCAGTGACTGTGAGCCGAGTGCACCGCTTGCTGAATCAGGTAGTTCCTCGCCAGAGGAACAGCAATGTGTAAGTCAGATGGAAAGAGGCCAGCTTAATGGAAAGCGGGAAACACTAAGACTGGCCCTGAAAGACACAGCGTTTGATGCCAACCCATCCTCTTCGCAGCACAACAGCTCTTTGTGGCGGGGTCCCAGGAATGAAGACCCTGTCATTGTACCAAACAGTAAACCAGATATGGCAGATGTCTGGCTCAAACGAAGTAATGAGTATAACCCTGGCCACAACAGCTAGTGGCTATAGAAAACACTGAGGTGCCATCTCCCCTTTTTAAAAGAAAGGTTTTCCTTTCTTAAACTGTACTGTACACACAAGTTTTCTACCTGTCCCATGTTACAAGAGCTAGAAACAAAGAGGTAGCTGGGAGCTAATGTTATTCATTTTTAAAATGTGCACATAGCCAGTTGTTTCTTTTGATTACTTAAGAATTTTTCATTTCCTTTTTGCTCATTACATGGTTTTCTACTAGATATTATAAAATGGATAGTCAAAATTCTCAAATCTGATTGGCTGAGACCACATTCATTCGGGATGATATCTCATACATATGTATATATGAACAAGCCCGCAGATAAAGGCCTTACAGTCAGTCTAGTCTGCTCGAGTGTGCAGCACCCTGTGTATTTACGAAGGGAACTGTCACCTCCCCGTTTCCCTTTTGACCTACTCCAATTCCCCTCCCCTCCCTCCACTCGCCTCCCCTTCTACTTACAGATTTTTCTCTCACCCTGTCCCACCCCTTCTTGAAGCTGTCTACCTTTTTTAGGGATGCCACCTTCTCTGGCAGCTCATTCCACTTCACCAGCACCCTCTCAGTAAAAAGTGCCTCCTCATCTCCCTTCTGAACATTCTCCCTCCCCACCACCAGCTTAGGCTTTGTCCCCTAGTGGTCTTGTTCCCGCTAAGGCTGAAAAGGCCGTCCCTCAGTGCTCAACCTGTTAATACTCTCAAGGAACTTGAAGGTCTCAATCATGTCTCCCGTCTTTCCTCAAGTGAGCACATGGTGACCTCCCTGAGCCTCTCCTGGTAGGTGTTGCCCTGCTGACCCTAGATCATTTTGGTTGCCCTTCTCTGGATCATCTCCAGCAAGTTGATATTCTTCCTCAGATATGGTTACCAGAACTGCACACTGTACTCCAGGTGTGGTCTTACCAGTGACCTGTACAGTGGCGGAATGGTCTCTGCCTTCTTGGTGGTAATTACCCTGGCTATGCAGGCCAGCATCCAATTTGCTTTGGCTGCGGCTCTCTCTTGTAGTGTGCAGAGTGTTTCAGGTCACTTATGATTATTACTCCCAGGTCCTTTTTCTTCCTGTGACCTGGCTACCTGCATGCCACCCAACAGTATCTCAGTATTTAATCCTGGTCCGAAAGTAGGTCATGCCATCAGTCAACAAAATCAGATTGGATCCATGTCATAATTGCAATAGTACACTCCAGGATGTATGATATCATGGAATATCGCCCCTTCTCATGTGATTGAAGTCACTCGGCCTACGGTTTGTGCCTTGCAGCATACCTGAGGTGGGACGCTGTCGCATGATATTGCACACCTTGTTGTGCATTACTACTTTAAGCATTAGGTGTGGTGTGAAGAGTGGTACCTGACCTGGAGGCACCGCTTGTGATGTTTCCCTTCAGACCTCCTCAGCTTTGTGATGTCATTCATTGCGACATCTCAGCTTATCAATCTGGTAGCAGGTGATTAAATCCAGTGGATCAGTTGTGAAGTTATATAGAATAATTAACCCCCCCTTCATTGAGAATGAGCAGATTCTGAACACCAAGTTGGATCAGTGACGTTGACGGCACAAAAGCAAAGCTTGAGTGCCTTGTTGATATCACTAATCTAACAAGGCATTGAGATTTGTGAGTTCTCAATGAAGGTTTTTTTTTTTATTATTTACAATACAATCTACCGCTGTTTAACAATACTGTCCTTACAATATCATGTTTAAGAAAACTGTACTCAGTTTCAAAGGAGTAATTGTAATGTTCATGCCAGCAACAGGGCTGGAGAGACTGTTTCAAACTGCCGATTTTGAATTGGCACATGTTGCTTTCTGCTGTCGGGAAAGATCAGCTCACACTTATGCGAAGCTGCATAGTGTGGCTCGATTCTGATTCATACAGATATCAAAACTTGTCCTTCATGTTCTGAAATGTTAAGAACAGCAGGTTCTACATTCTGAAATGTGAAGTACAAGGTTTGAAAACCACGGGTAACAGGCTTGGAGTGTATTATACGGTCACTGAAGTCACAGCTCTGAAGAGGTGCGAAGGGACACAGAACTAGCTATGTCAAACGGGTTGCTGGAGGTCCAGTCGGTGGGGGGGGAGGAATGTCAAGCATCTGATTGGACCCCCCACTCATCTGGGAGGGAGAGAGGCTTCAATTTCCCACTACCCCCCCCCCCACATGACCACAGGTTGAGGTGCAGTCGGGGGCAGAAGTTCAGGAAGGACACCTCCAGCACTGACAGGGGAGCCCATCATGACATTACAGCGAGATATCCTTAGCGGAAGTGAAGCAGAAAGGGAAAATGCAGAGCCTGAACTCAGGATGAACCTGGAGTCTCGCAGGCTCTACACCCACCTGACTAGGTACCACTCCAAATGGAATGTGCATGCTTCTGGAAGTGCCTCCCATCCCAGCAGCCTCATCATGGGAGATATGCCACGGATAGCGCAGAATGAGGTAAGTCCTGGGGATGGTGGGGTGATAGGGCTTGGGTGATGGAGGCACAGCTCTGAGAAGGTATATAAGAGAAGGACAAAAAAACAAACTAGTTATGTCAGCCTCCGGGTACAGTACTGTACTACATATCACACCAAGTGAAGTCATGTAGAAAATCTGCTAATTGTAAAAAAGGGAAAGGTAGTACTTTAGATTTAAAAGGAACAGGTTACCTTTTTTAAAGTAATACTGAAGGGGAACATTTATGAATAGTGCACATTATAGTTTGAAAGCCCATACAATGCTCTTTTAAAACAGGAGTATTTGTTAGCAGAAAAGAAAACAAATCATTATATAGTTATTTAGTAATGATGTATCTATGGCAAAAACATCAACATATCTATATTTCTTTTTATTGTAGTTCACTCCTGAACTGGAATATGGGGTTTTAAAGTTGCTAAAAAGTTCTTGCTCTCGGGCCATGCCCACTATTTTATTTTCAATAAAATGTGATTAAATTAATCAATAAATACATTTAGTACAAATACGATTTCTACAGGTTTGTATTCAACTGACATTTATTCAAATCAAAATATTTTCATAAAAATTAACAAGATATATCTATATGGAGTTGTAAAACAACTGATCACTGAATGACTACGGTTACTACTAATGATTGCCATGCCAAATTTCAGGTATTAGACACTTTTGTAAGATAAATGCTAGAGAACAGTTGTGAGAAAAGAGGGAGAGAAGTAAAGCATAGGAAACGATAAAGTCAAGATGATGGAACAAATCATTATGTCTTCATAATATATTGGGTGTTCGGAACAGGTATGAAAGTTACAAGATGCCAGTGTAATTTTGTTAAGCACAAGTGTCCTTCAGGTGGGACTCCTGATATAAAGGAGCCAAGGTTCAAGTGTGAAAGGATATCAAACACTTGAGTTTGAGATTTGCATAAAATAAATAGTCCTCCATTTTGCCTCGAAGCATCTGCCTCTTTCATTCATGCAGGGCTTTGACTAAGCCTCTCTTCAAAAGATGATCTCTGTTTTCAAGTCACAATCTTAGTACAGTCAAACCTCTTTAATCCATAAATGTTGGTCACTGATCTTTTTTTTTTCCTGGATAATCAATCAGCGGATTAATGAGGCACAATGATGTCAGATGAGACACGCACACCAGTAAGTTAACGAAGACATGCTTTAATAAATCAACGAAATTTGGTTAAAAACATGGTTTTATACCAAACAGACAAACATAAAGTACATGGAGACATTCAGTTTCTGTTCACTGACTTGACTGAGCACATAGGGAACACACATCAGTCATCACTCAAATCATACAGTAGTGTGCTATGTACACTAATTCAGAACAGTTTTGGTGAAGCGATGTGCCTGTCACAAAACAAGCTTCTACTGCCTTCTACATCAAAAAGCAAAGAACAAATTATGCTGTTTTTTCTATAGTTTGTTCACTGACTTGACTTTTCAGTGCAATGACTCGACTGAGCTGTCAAGAAAGAACCAACAAAGGGTGCTGTCTCCCGTTGATGAGAAACCACCCACCACACACAGATGGAACACACATCAGTCATCAATTAAATTATACAGCAGTGCTACATACACTAATTTAGTAGCAGCTTCAGTGATGTGATATGCCTCAAAACAAAAAACAGCTTCTACACAGCGCTGCCACTGTATTAAATGCAGTTATACAAGAATTGGAGGTTGATGCTCAGACCATTACTTTAAAGCTACAGTGTTCTCCCATGTTAATGAGAAGCCACCACACACACACAGAACACACACGCACACATCAGACATCAATCAGGTTATACAGCAGTGCTATGTACACTAATTTAGTGGCAGTTTCAGTGATGAGATAACGTGGCTGTTGGGCCTAATCTGTAAAACAGGCCAGTCTTGTCTAAATCATAAATGTCTCTGGGGCTGTACCCAGTTAAGCCCGCCTTCAGCTGTAACCTCCCCGATACTACAGAATTCTGATCTGTGATGGTAGAGTCACAGTAGTAAGTTTTACTGCTGAGCCCATGCCTCTTCTTGAACCCCTGTATTCAGCCCCGGGAATAGGAGAAATCTTCAACACCCATCTGCTCACCAAAAAATGTATCTTTCTTGATCACCATAGCATCCAAGACACAGGCACACTTTGAATTCATCTCAGACACCCATAGATTCAAGTGCAGCCTCAACCTCCTTATATTTGTCTAATCAGACGCAACCCAGTGCTGTTGAATCAGATGATGCTGCCAACCAATTTTCCTTGGATCTCCAAATATCTGAGCAGGTGGAGGAACTAAGGTTGAGATCAAATTAATTCAAGGCATATGCTGCCATATCACGGTATGTGGATTCTGGGTTTGTCTGCTTCCACATACACAGCTCTCTTTTTTGTGAGACTGAGATTTCAGACTGACCACGGTTAGTAGCACTCATGTTCAACAGCCATGGCAGTATCACTGAGACCAAGGGGCTACATGTTAAACCAGCTGCTTCTCAATCCAGCTGATTGCCAATCATCACCTTATTGCAAACTGCGCTAGTCATACCGCTGCAGAATGCTGAATACTGAATGCTTGCCATGGCCACAGCCTCTCACACCGTGTTAACTATGGATTAACGAGCAAATTATCTGCTAAATGAATACCCACTATGACAGCATGAACCATGCTGGATTCGTATGCAGAGACATTCTGGTTAAACTGGTAAAAATAATGGGTTATTTTCCATTTGCAGCTGAAGCCATTCGGAAACTCAGGTTTCTGGTTAAACCAATACCAGATTATTAACAGGATCTGACAGTATTTCCTTTTTCACAGTTACTCCAAGTAGATTCAAGGTACTCTTCTGCTCATTGGCCCAAATTTTAGATTAACCAAAGTGACTAGGAACGGATAGCTCAAAATTTATGTCGTTCTTAATGAGGTCCCAGTTCTAAATCATTAATTTTTATCCCATAAGTTTTGAATGAGATTGCAGCTCCAAAACGTGTAACTAATTTCCTCACCCGTTTCCACATTTGTGACATATATCTGATATTGTCAAGCCAATTTTTTTTGAGATGGTGAGGAATATAGTTAAGGTTATGTATGATTTTGAGCGGAGTTAGATTTAAGTTAACAGAGCTGAGCGTCATAATAGAATCACTATGAATAATGAAACATTTGGCATGCTTCTGTGCTGTTTACAACTAGAAACATGGGCTAGCAACCTCCTATTATGTAAACATTATAAATCTAGCATATAAAGTCAAAAAGTAACTTCGAAGAAAGAGATTTTTAAAACTCGTTTGTGGTAGCCATCTTTAATGACTTGAGTAATTGTAAAATTATTCATAAAAGCTGTTTTAAAACATCTGGAATAAATAAAAACATACTGATTATGGATGGAATTATGTCAGAAATATAAAAAAAAAACTATATGATGAAATGTTTTGCTGACCCACAATTACGGCTGCATTAATTGAAGCACTGGGCTTACTTGTGACTGGCAGCAGTCCAGAGATATTGATGATAAATCTGCCCTATATAGATACTACATTGCCACTATTTTTAGAACCTTGTAATGTCTCACTGAGGGTGAAGCTGTGCTTTATTAGAAGGTGGTTAGGTATAGCTGCACCCTCAGTGACATCACAAGGTTCTAAAAATGGTGGCAATGTAGTATTAATACAGAGCAAACATAGTCATGGGTATCTCTGGACTGCTGTCAGCTACAGGCGGTCCCAATGCACTTTCAGACTGTTATGGGCATGTTTCATAAATGTTTCCCGTTAATTTCAGGCAATGTGCTAGCTCTTTAAGGAACAATGTTGTAACCACTTATGACACTCTATTGAAGAAAGCCTTCTGGGATAATTTTATATTGATATGAAAATTATTTTTAAGGTGCATATTGGGGAGCATTTAAAAGTACACATTTCTCAAATGCTTTTTTTTTAAGCACATGTCTGTTTCTAAATGCTTTTCTAACCTAGGTGGATACCTCTGTTACCAAATGCAGGAAGTAATGTACAAAGTTTTGCTTGACAACTGTATTGAACACAGATGTATAAAAAAATATTTATAAATCTTCAGTGTGTCTCTTACTGACTCCAGCCAACCAGAAAAACTACTCACACTTATACAGTGCATTCATCATGAGAACTGTTTGTGCATTCCTCTTCTTCAGAAAGTGAAATAAATAAAAGTGAAGATAAAGATAACATGACATTTTATAAATAAAAAGTCAAGTTTTACAGTTTTATCTATCATTAGGACAGCTTTCAGGGCTACTGCATTTGTTGCTGACTGATTGTTTCTGCTCTTACCTCCTTGTTTCTTTCGTCTGTGGTTCTTCTTTTTCGGCAGGGGAAGGGCCCAGCCACCCACCCCCATCCCCAACTACCCCACACTACACTCCTTTTACAGGGTACTGCAGTTGTGACATTTCCTGTAGCAAAGCAGGAAGGGGCGGATCAGTGGGGCATCCACAAGGTGAGCTCATTTACAGGGGCACAAGTAATTTAACTTGTTATAACAAGTTATACAAAAACAAACAAAACACAAAATCAAACTTTTGCTTTAATTTTCTTCCTTCTGATTACTCTGACCAGGTTATAAACCCAGCAACTTATTTGGAATGGATATTATTAACTGCAGGTATTGCAGGACACTTTTCAAAATGGCAGTTATACATGATTTAGGACACTGTCCTACATGTTGGGCAATTGGAGATCTAAGGGCTCAGCTCCAGGCAGCATGGGCAGAGATTGCGCTCCTCAAATTGCATATTCAGGAGGAAATATAAGAACCACCTGCCATTTCCCCAACATCCAACAGAAGCACCTCGACTGCAGAGAGTAGTTGGTCCAGGAGGTTGGCAGGTGGTTAGGAGGGGCAAATCAGGTGCCCCATCACTCGGTGCTCTCCAACATATCACCTCCACAAACCATATAAAAACTACAAACAGGTATCTGCCTCTATCTCTGAAATCAAACAAAGGGGCAGAGGATACTGCAGAGCAGGACACTGCAGCACAGGAGCTAGCACAACAAAACTCGCCCAAAACAGGAACCAACACAAAAAAAGGCAAAAAGGAAATCCAAAAAAACTTCTGATCATAGAAGACTCCATTATTCAGGGAGTTGATACCTATCTCCATCCAGGGGTAATGGTCAGATGTCTCCCAGGTACATCAGCATGGAGAGACACTGACCACATTGCTAAAATTGTTCAGGAAGCAGGAGAAAACATTGACGTCCTGGTACACATAGGGACTAACGATCTTGCCAACCAGTCTGTTGTGGAAACCAAGGAACACCTGACCAGGCTGGGAGACAAACTGTCATCCATTACATCCGGCATCTCCTTCTCTGAGATCCTGCCAGTCTGGGAGACGGGAGCAGATGGATGGAAGGTCAGAGAAGGGGAGATAGGGGAGATAAACAGGTGGCTCAAGGGCTGGTGTCAGGAAAAAGGACACAAATTTGTAGGTAACTGGCAACAGTTTTCGGAGCAAAAGTTTTTTAAATTTGATGGACTGCATCTGACTAAGGCAGGAGTCAGTGCATTGAGGCAGAAGTTTGATGTCTTTGCAGAATATTTAAACTAGCAAATGGGGAGAGTGGTGCAGCACCTGATACATCAAATGGGAAGAACACCCCTCCCCCCTCAGCTAGGTGATCAAACAGGAGTTCAGCATGTTTGTAGTTCATTTGCACCACCAGGTAAGGAAAAAGGTCCGGCTCCCCATACGATGCACAGGGGAAATGCCAGACCTTGCCCAACAACTAACACACTGAAATCTGGCAAATGAAAAATCAAGTACACAAATGCTCGCAGTCTGGGAAACAAGATGCTACAAGTCTCGATGGCTGAGAGGGACCTGGGGGTGGTGGTGGATGTCAAGATGAACAACTCGGAGACTTGTAGGAGGGCAGCAGCCAAGGCCAACAGGATGCTGGGATGCATTGCTAGGGGGATCACCTCCAGAAGGAGGGAAGTGATACTCCCTCTGTATAACTGCTTGGTGAGGCCGCACCTCGAGTACTGCGTGCAGTTTTGGAGGCCACACTTCAAGAGGGACATTAAGCTCCTAGAGAGGGTCCAGAGGAGGGTAACCAAAATGATTTGGGGCTTGGGGGACAGAACTTATGAGGAGAGGCTCGAAGAGCTAAATATGTACACATTGGAAGAGAGAAGGGACCGGGGGACATGATAGAGCTCTTCAGGTACATGAAGGGGGTAAATAGGGGAGGAACAGTCAGGGTGCTTCGAAGGAAGGAGGAGGGGGTTCACTAGAGGGCATGGGTGGAAGCTGCTGGAGGGGGGAAGATTCAGGGGAGAAAGGAGGAGGTGCTACTTCACTGAGAGGGTGGTGGGGCCATGGAATGCGCTGCCTAGGGGGCTGGTGGAGGCAGAGATGGTGCAGAGGTTCAAGAGTGGGTGGGACAGGTACAGGAGAAAGGTTCTAGAAGCAAAATCCAATGTAGCGAGAATATCTGGAACTGGGAAGGGAGAAGCCAGAGGAGGTGAGGGGGGCAACAAGGTCAGCTCCCAGGGTGGGGGCTGACCAAACGAGCAGACGCGAAAGACCATTAGGCCTATTCTGCTGGCATTTCAGTATGTTAGCATGTTAGTAAGATCCCAGACCTGCAAGCAATAATGACAGAGGCTAAACTGGACATAGTAGCCGTTAGAGAGACACGGTTTACCAGTAACCACACTTGGGAGACTTCAGTACCTGGCTATGTACTGTTCAGAAGAGTCCGAGGTACAAAAGGGGGGGGGTGGAGTGGCCCTTTATGTCAATGAAAATATCAAAGCTACAGAAATTTGGAATACACATAAGGAGCCAGAAGAACTGTGGGTCACCCTGGAAACAGGAAATGGGACAGCCATACGAACTGGGTTTGTCTACAGGCCTGCAGACTAGGGGGAGGACATAGACACATTACTGTTAGAAAATATACAAAACATGACAGCTAAAGGGGAGGTTCTGATAATGAGAGACTTCAACATGCCAGATACAGATTGGTCAATACCAGCAGAAACATCTGCCAGAATGAGACACATAGTGGATTCCATGCAGGGGGAGGGCCTCAAACAACTGGTACAACAACCCACAAGAGACAGGGCTATCCTAGATCTAGTACTGACTAACAGTGAAAGGATCACAGATCTCAGGTAGAAGGTCACCTGGGAGCCAGTGATCATCACATGGCATGGTTCAATTTGGCCACTAGAACTAAATCATCCCATTCCAAGGCAAAAGTATGGGACTTCAGAGGAGCTGACTTTGATAAGATGGCCAACAGAGTTAAGCTAGCCCTGGCAAAAAGAAATACAGGTGAGGAGATACAGGCAAAATGGGCAAGCATTAAGGATGCAATACTTGAAGCAACATCCCATTGTGTTAGAGAGAAAAGGAAGTGCAAAAGGAAACCACATTGGTTCTCAAAAACAGTAGCAGAAAAGGTCAGAGCCAAAAGGCTGGCCTTCAGGAAATATAAGGGAATGCAGCGAGATGAAGATAGGGAGGCATACCAAACTTCCCTAAGGGAAGCAGGGAAGGCAGTAAGGCAGGCAAATGCCCAAACCTAGGAAACACTATCACGAACAGTAAAAGAAGGTGACAAGACTTTCTATAGATACATTAGTGAAAGGAGAAAGTCCAGAGGGGGTATTGCTAAGATCAAAGGGGATAAGGCGACTAGTGAGGAGGAGGAACAAGTAAAAGCATCTATCCTAAATAGATACTTCTGCTCAGTATTTACTGAAGAGGAGGTATGACAGGGCCCACAGCTCAGCACCATGAACACGGGGGAGGGAGGTGTGCACTAGTCCCGTCACAAAAGAAAGGGTCCTTTAAGAGTTCAATAAGCTCAGGGTGGACAAGGCAATGGGAGCTGATGGCATACATCCCAGGATACTAAAGGAGCTAAGGGTGGAACTAGCAGAGCCATTATCAGAACTGTTTAGTGAGTCTCTGAGCACAGGAGAGGTCCCAGAAGACTGGAGAAGGGCTCATGTGGTCCCGTTCTACAAGAGTGGTAGCAGGGAGGAGGCAGGGAACTACAGACCAGTCAGTCTTACCTCAGTAGTGGGCAAGATTATGGAGGCACCACTTAAGGAAAGGATAGTGCAACACCAGGAATCCATAGGAGCACAGGATCCAAGACAGCATGTGTTTACAACAGGAAGGTCCTGTCAAACTAATCTCATAGATTTCTTTGGGTAACCAGAGTGATGGACTAAAAGGGAGCAGTTGATGTCGCCTACCTTGACTTCAGCAAAGCTTTCAATACTGTTCCACATAGAAGATTGATTAATAAGCCAGGTAGGCTCGGGGTGGGTCAGAAGCTGGTCAACTGGGTGGCAAACTGGTTGACGGGCAGAAAACAGAGAGTGGTGGTAAACGGTATAGTCAGAAGGGATGCAAGTCACAAGTGGGGTACCTCAGGGATCAGTCCTGGGGCCAGTCCTCTTCAATATCTTCTTCAGTGACATTGCAGATGGACTGGAGGGTAAGGTTTGCCTGTTTGCAGATGACACCGAGATGTGCAACAGAGTAGATGATCCAGATGGGGTGGGCAGAATTAGAAGAGATCTGGATAAACTGGCAAAATTGTCGGAAGAGTGGCAACTGAGGTTTAACGCAAAGAAGTGCAAGATCATGCATATGGGGAAGAGAAACCCTGAAGCCACCTATAGGTTGGGAGGGGAGTTGCTGGCAGTCACAAGGGAAGAAAGAGACTTGGGCATCATCATCACAGATAACCTGAAATCATCCAAGCAGACCACTAAAGCAGTAGGTAAGGCTAGGGGGATGTTGGGGTGTATTAGTAGGGGTATCCCAAGTCGTAAGAGGGAGGTAATAATCCCTCTTTACAAGACACTGGTTAGGCCCCATCTGGAGTACTGCGTGCTGTACTGGAGGCCACACCTTCACAAGGACATTAACCAAATTCAGGCAGTCCAGAGAAGGGCAACCAAAATGGTGCAGGGACTGCATCAGAAAATGTATGAGGACAGATTAACGGAGCTCAATATGTATACCCTAGAGCAAAGGTGGGAGAAAGGTGATATGATCGAAACATTCAAACACCTTAAGGGCATTAACAAGGTGAAAGAGTCTAACATGCTTCAATATAAGAAAAATAGCAGGACAAGAGAACACAGCATGAGATTAGAGGGAAGCTGATTAAGGGGTAATGTGAGGAAGTTCTTTTTCACAGAAAGGGGGGTGGATGCATGGAACGGCCTACCTCAGGAAGTGGTGGATATGAATATAGCGCAGGGCTTCAAACAGGCATGGGATAGGCATAAGGGAGCAATACAGATGAGTATGAATAGATAGGCCATTGACAGAGCAAAGGCCGATGGCACATTCATAAGGTAGAAAAAGAAATGGGCAGACTGGATGGGCCCTGCGGTCCTTATCTGCGGTCAACTTCTATGTTTCTATGTAAGATGAGGATTTCTTTTCCCATTGAGGTTTTTCTCTCTGTGTTAGGGATGTGCCCTGTTCCCAGAATAATACTGTATACAGCTCAGGCCTGTTAACCCCCCCCCGTCCCCCCGTGTCCCTGCTCCTAGATATCCCCCACTGTTCTCCCCTCCATGGCAGGGGCTCCAGTGGGAGGGGTATCCAACACCCTGAGGCAGTCCACTGTACACACTAAGATCCGGTGCAGGGGTCAAAATTGGCACTGGCCCACTAGCCAAATACTGGTAGATTTTGTATCAGGCTATTAAAAAATGTTTAGTTAGTCCTGTGGTCTTGTACTGGATATAGTAGTCTATCAATAAGGACACCAGTTGGGCCAGTAGAAAAGTCTCTGGGGCTAGTGGAATTTCCCAGTCACTAGCCCTGCAGGCTAGTGGCTACAAAACTTAATTTTGACCCCTGCAGTGTTGGTGGGGACTAGGACCCAGGGGAGGCCTTTGACTTCAGGCCATCATATAAACAGTCATGGGTTTTTCTCCCTGGCTTCCTTTAGAGGTGGGCAAACCAGGAATTTTTCACCTGAAGCCAAGCCAGAGCTGAGCCAGGGTTCTGGCTTGAGTCTGTGTGCCAAAACACAAACCAAGGCACGGCTACTGCAGGCTGCTCTCTACATAAGAGTTGAACGTTTCAGACACTACACTAATTGCTCAGGCTGACAAAAATGCTTACTTTGACCGTAACTGGCTCAGCTTGACCTTGGCTCTCAGTTACTTATAGAGGTCGAGCCAAACTGAGCCAGGTAGTAAGCTCCAGCCTGTTCTGGCTTACCCACCCACCCCCAGCTCTCTGCCTGGACCCTCCCTCCTTCTCTGGTGTGGGTGCAACCCATTGAGTGGCCTTGGCTGCATGCAATGACATCCTGCAGAGGGAGCAAACTCCCCCATCCCACTGCAGGGGTCACTGTGGCACCAACGCCCAGCACCATCCCTCCCCAACAGCAGTGCTCTGCCAAGCAGCAGCTTCTGCCATCTGGCATGCCTCCTGATGCGGCATCCTGAGTTCCCTCACAAACTCAGGATGCCTGCATGGTAGAACAGCACACTGCCGCTGTGCCATCAGGGTGGCCAAGATGAGGATTTAAAACATGGCACTACTGTCCCTGGAGGCACTTATCCCTGTAGGAGAGGTTTCAGCTGCATCCTTCATGTGTCAGAACTGCTCAGATTCATTACCTTGTTCTCCCACCCCATGAATCCGAGCCCAATTCTCTTTTTGCCAGGGACCATTGCAAACTCTTTGCGCCACTAAGTGTTTGGTGGTGCCATGCATGCAACCTCTTGAGCTATGCGCAAAGGGTTTCACAGGCTCCTTCCATGCCAGTGCAAAGTGTGCTGGTGCATGGAAGATGGCGGGAATGCATTGCCAGGCAAATATCATGCAGTGTCATCCACAAATAGCACAGCGAGCCTGTACCAACCAACAATGCCTTGGCAATGATCCCTACCTGTACGGCGTTTACAGGCTGACAGTAGGGCCATTGCAAAAGTGTCACTGGAATGTAAGAGCCGGTAGGAGACAAAGATTGTTGATGAACCAGAGTGTCATATGACACTTTGGGGAGTACTGGGCAAGGAAGGGGGTTCCCACTGAACTACCAGGAACACTTATTGGGCTGAGGTTAGTGAGGGTGGCTGTCGAACAACGAAGGACCGAGACTAGGGAAAGTCAAGGGTGCCCACAAAGGGACCACAAGTATGGGGTGGGGGGATATCTTTGTGTGATGTACTGGCTCAATTCCGTTTTCCCCCAACCATACCCTGCTGGACTAGGTTCTCTCCTCCCACCCCCACCGCACTGTTGCAGCAGGAATCTTACCAGACTCATTCAGTGACACCCCCCTCCTCTCCAAAATATATCTGGACCAGGTCCCTCGGTCACTAAACAGCAGTGCTCTCCTGAATGACCTCGCTGCTACAGAATGCTCAGCCATTCTCTCTGCCTCTGATACTGTTGTGGTCTTCACCGTATTTTACTCCATCTCCTCAGTCTGGGTCAAGCATGCCCCCCCTTAGGAAATTCAGGGTCAAAGCTTCCCACTGCCCTGGATTACCTCCAAAATCACTGACCAGTGCAAGTCCTGTGATCTCGACTGGGCCAGCTATACATTATCCCACTCCTTCCCTGACCTCCTGTCCTGCAGGGCTCTGAGGAACTATTGTACAAAGGCTGTCTGGGCACAAAATTGCACTATTTTAAGGCCAACCTCCTGAAAAGCCTTAATGCCCCAGGTAAATTCTGTAAAGTAATTCACTCCCTTTTTGACCCCCCTGCCCAGTCTGCTCCCCAAATCCTCATGGTTAATAGTTCACCTGTGTCTCACCCTACCTCAGTTGCTACTCACATCAATGAGTTCTTCACTACCTGTGGCCTCCCCTCTCTACCACTCTAGTTTGTATCCTTTCCTGAAGCACCCCCTTCCTCTCCACCCCAACCCTCTGCAGGTTTCCATGTTCCCCCAGTCACTACCCAGGAAACCCTGCTTACCCTTCTCTCCCCCAGTCTGTCCAAATCTAGCCCTGATGGGCTGGATCTGGAGCTCCTGCCATTGCATCTCCCCTTACTCACCTGCTTAACCTATTATTTTCCCTCTGTGCTGTTTCTCAGTCCCAAAAGATTGCCAAAGTTATTCCACTTCACAGAGGGGGTGATCCCTCTTCTCCTCCCTCTCAAAGCTACAAGAAAATCTTGTCTATTCTAGACTTTCTGAATACCTCTCGTTCTTCATTTTCCTCTCCCCCTTCCAGTCTGGGTTCTGGAAGCACCATTCCACCAATTTCTTCCCTACTGCATGTCACTGACTCCATCTTCTCCACAGATGGATCAGGGGCACATCACGGCTGCCACCTTCATTGGTCTGGCCAAACACAGAAACATAGAAACATAGACTTTGATGGCAGATAAGGACCGCTAGGCCCATCTAGTCTGCCCATTTCCCTACCTACAGGATAGGCCGCAAATTCTAGTTAACCAACAGCCTATTTCTTCCTACCCCCCCCCCGCAAGAATTGCCTTATGTCTGTCCCATGCATTCTTGAATTCTCCCACAGTTTTAGACCCCACAACCTCCTCAGGAAGGCTGTTCCATCCATCCACTACCCTCTCTGTGAAATAATACTCTCACATTGCCCCTGAACCGCCCTCCTTCTATCTTTAAATTGTGTCCCTTGTTCTTGCAAGTCTCTTTTCTGAAAGATACTACCTCTTTGACTTTGTTGATTCCACTGAGGTACTTAAAAGTTTCTATCATGTTCCCCTCTCCTTCTTTCCTCAAGGGTATACATATTAAGCTCCTTTAGTCTCTCCTCATACGGCTTCTCTTGCAGACCCTGCACCATTTTAGTTGCCCTCCTCTGACTACCTCTATCCTGTCTATGTCCTTATGGAGATGGGGTCTCCAGAACTGGACAGAGTACTCCAGATGGGGTCTCACCAACTGTCTGTACAGAGGGATAACAACTTCCTGTTTTCTGCTGCTGATGCCTTTCCCTATACATCCCAGTATACCCCCAGCCCTCCCTACTGCCTTCTCACATTGCTTGCTAACCTTAAGGTCATCTGATATGATTACCCCCAGGTCCCTTTCCTTTTTTGTTGTTGTTACTACCTCCCCACCCATTGTGTATTCTTCCCCTGGGTTCTTGTTTCCCAGGTGCATTATTTTGCACTTCTTTGCACTGAACTTAGTTGCCATACTTCTGACCATTCCTCCAACCTTGCCAAGTCCCTTTTCATCCTTTCCACGCCTCCTTGTGTATCAACCCTGTTGCAGATCTTTGTGTCATCTGCAAAAGGCATATTTTTCCTTCCAGTCCCTTTGCAATGTCACTGATGAAGACATTAAAAAGGACTGGACCCAATACTGAACCCTGCGGTACCCCACTAGTAACCCTCTTTCTTCAGAGTGGACTCCATTTACAATTACCTTCTGTGTCCTGTTGTGCAGCCAATGTTTACCCAGGCTACCACCCTGGGACCCACTCCCAGGCTGGTTAATTTGACTATTAATCTTTTGTGGGACTGTGTCAAATGCCTTGCTAAAAGTCTAGGTAGGCCATGTCCACAGCCCCTCCCTGGTCTTCTACTTTGGTCACCCAGTCAAAGAATCTAATAGGTTCGTTTGACATGACCTTCCGCTGTGAACCCATGCTGCCTTGGGTCCTGTGCTCCACTGGCCTCTAGGTACTCAACTATTCTTTCCTTCAGAAGTGACTCCATCACTTTCCCTACCACAGAGGTCAGACTGACAGGTCTGTAGTTTCCTGCCTCTGTCTTGGTCCCACTTTTGTGAAGGGGAATCACATCTGCCTTCCTCCAGTCCTCGGTAGCACACCATCCTCCCATGATTTATTAAAAAGAGTAGCCAGTGGTTTCACTAGTTCCTCCTTAATTCTTTTAGAATTCTGGGGTGAACCCATTGCTTTGTCCACCTTCAGTTTTAGGAGTTCTTGCAGAACCCTTTCTTCTGAAAGGAGGATTGACCCCCCTATCAAGAGTGCTTCTGTTAATTGAATTAGGCACTTCCCCCTCCTCTTTTGTGAATACTGAGCAGAAATATTCGTTCAGTATCCCTGCTTTTTCACTGTCCCCCTCTGCCCACCCACCGTTCATTCTATTCAGCCTCACTATCCCTCCCTTTGTCTTGCTACGCTCACTGATGTACCTATAAAAGGTTTTATCCCCCTTCTTAACTGAGTTGGCTATCTTTTCCTCAGTTTGGGCCTTTGCTATTCTGACTTCCCTCCCTGCTTCCTTCTGCCTTAACTGGTACAGCTCTCTGTCCTGCTCCTTCTGTGTTTCCTTATACTTCTGGAATGCTATCTTTTTCTTCCTGACGTTCACAGCCACCTCTTTTGAGAACCATAGTGGCTTTTTCTTTCATTTTGATTTGTTTATTTGCTTCACGCAAAGGCTTGTTGCCTCTGTGATGGCAGTTTTGATGATTCCCCATTGTTGCTGCACACCTCCTTCTAGCCTGTTTGCTAGTGCTTTTCTGAGGCACTCTCCCATCTTGCCAAAGTCAGCCCTCCCAAAGTCCAGTACCTCACTTTTGTATGGCTTGACTCTGTAGCTGAGTTTAACTTGAACCACACTGTTTGATGGTCACTTGTCCCCAGATGGCAACCCACTTCTAGATCTGAGATCCTCACTGCCCCGTTTGAGTATGAGGTCTAAGATTGCTCTCACCAGTGGGTTCGAAACTAGCTGTCTAATGCCTGCCACCTGTAGGGCATCAAGAATGGCCCTGCTCTTGGATGTGGCTGCAGCAAATGTGCTCCAGTTGACATCTGGCATATTCAGGTCTCCCATCAACAGTATCTCCCCTTTCTCTGCCATTCTAAGAATGCCTTCTATCATATCCTTGTCCATTTTCTCCCCCTGACATGGGGGTCTGTACACAACCCCTGTGCGGATTGTGGTGCCCTTTCCAGTCTCCAAGGTGACCCACAGTGCCTCTTCTCCTCCCTGTTTAGTCTTTTGTTCATTTGCTTTTATCCCTTCCTCTACATAGAGAGCTACTCCTCCCCCTCTTCTCTCCTGCCTGTCTCTCCTGTAGGTTATGTACCCTGGTATGTTAACATCCCAGTCATGGTTCTCTGTGTACCATGTTTCTGTGACTGCTACGATATCCAGGCATCCCTCTTCCATCATGGCCACCAGCTCAGGGAGCTTGTTGCCCAGACTACGGACATTGGTACTCATTACCCTCCATTTCCTGATGGCCTTACTCCTTTTGCCCCATCCCTGTCCTTCTTGCCTTTGTCACTTTCTCCATTTACCCCTGCCCTTCTCCCTATCGACTCCTCTATGTTGGTGTTTGCCGCACTTACTACCATGATTATTTGGGGGCTAGGATTTCCCTGCTCCTTTCCAGTGCCTCCCCCCTTGGCTAGTTTAAAAGCTTGCCAATGAAGCATTTAAACCTATCACCTAGGATCCTGGTTCCCCTCCCAGACAGATGCAGCCCATCATGCCAGTATAGGCTTGCATCACTCCAGGTGGACCCCCAGTCCCCAATGAAGCCAAATCCCTGAGCTCCACCCAGTTTTTCAACTACTGATTGAATCCCATGATGCGAACACCCCTAACCTCTCCTATGCCATAGATGGGCAGCACCTCTGAGAAGGTTACCGTGCATGCTACTTGACTAAGGCCCCTCCCCAATTCCACAAACTCTTCCTGCACTTCTCTAATCCCTTTCTTAGCCAGGTCATTTGTCCCTAGGTGGACAATGACATCCAGCTCCCTCCCCTGTGCAGCTGCTCCGGCAATCCTGAGGATTCACCCCCTGTCCCTCCAAGCCATGGCGCCAAAGCCTTTGATTTGGTGTCCGATCCACTCCTCCTGGACAAGCTGAGTTGTGCTGGTCTCTCAGCTCCCACTGTTGATTGGTTTTGTTCCTACCTCAGGGGCCATCAACTGCCGGTACAGGTAGGAGATGTCCTGTCACCTCCACTACCCATACAGGCTGGGGTCCCTCAGGGACTCTATCCTGGGTCTTGTCCTCTTCTCCATTTTCCTAAACTGCCTTCCCTCTGCCTGTGCCAACCTGCATATTCACATGTATGCAGATGACAGTTATCTTCACCTCCAGTCCCTCTTCCCCAGCTGTAGATGACCTGCTTCAGCAGGACTTCCACAAATGAAAGTTACATACCTACCATAATTCTTGATCTTTCTGTGTATCTTCACCATTCTTCACTGTTGGGTACTGAGCCAGAGATCAGAACCCCACAGGAACTTTTTTTTTTTGCAAGAGGAGGAGTCGACATCGAGACGGAGCCGCCCTCGAGGCCGACATATTATGTGGCGCTTGCGGGTTGGCTATAAACTGTCCTCATGCCTCCTCAGCCCCAGTTCTGCATGCCAGAGAGACAGAAAATAAGATGGTTGGGAGGGTGGGCAAGGAGCCCGAAGGACAGAAAAAGGAAATGATATAAAACTAAAAGGAGGAATATGTGAACGAGAAGACAGGAAAGAAGGAAGCCTAAGGGATTGGGGGAGTAAGGCTCCAATCTCTGGGTGAAAAAGAATGGGTGGGAAAGGAGGGGTAGGAGAGTAGAGAAGGAAGGAAGGTGGAGGAGGAGGTGACACACCGCCCCTGAGGCATTGCCCCAAATGGCTTAGAAGAAGGTAGCCACAAGACAAGAGACAGCCAGAGAAGCCAAGGCTTGAATAATGGCACGCTTTCAGAGGGCAGCAGCAGGTCAGAGGACTAGGGATGGGATGGTGTCTCCCACTCCTGCAAACAGAATTGAGGTGGAAGAATTGCCTAAAGGTGCTCTGGAGAGACACCCCAGAGGATTGAAACTTAATTTAAAGGGGAGGGTACCTCCAGAGGAGGAACCAGAAGGGAGAAGAACCAAATTCTCCAGAGTTGAAATGACTGAAAGGGGGTAAAGGGGTTGGAGAACTGAGAAAATCACCAGAGCTCCCCACTACCATCAAAACTCCCTCAAGAGTACAAGAGGGAGCAGGAAACCCCAAGAGCTTCCTAGGTTGAGAGAGAGAGAGTGCTCTGGTGAGCCCCAACAGTAGAACCTTCCCTGTCTGCCCCACAGAGGGAGAACCTCTGACGCCAAGAAAAAAAGGGGGGGTTAGGAGGTGCTGGAAGGGGGCAAGGTCCAAGTGGGAGACAAACAGGGAGGAGGAGAATCACCCAGAGACTGAGGCCTGAGAGGGGAAGGTGGGTGGGATTCAGTGATGAATGGTGAAGATACACAGAAAGATCAAGAATTACGATAGGTACATAATTTTCATATCTTATCTGTGTCAGTCTTCACCATTCATCACTGTTGGGTGATTACCGAGCCCCGCCGAAAGGGGCCCAGAACCTCCCAGTGTCCCTTAGCCTCCGGTGGGGGAGACACCAGAAGAGAGAACCCTTGCAGGTCTGGCTAGGCCTGAGGCTGGTCTGGGTGAGGCGAGTATCTCCTCGTGGGAGAGGGAAGGCACCCCTGAAGCTCTCACCTCACCCTACGGGAAAAGAGGTGGGTTGAGGAAGTCACCCTATGCCGGGCCAGGGGTGATAACTGGGAATGACGAAGCCATGCTGACTGCTTGATGCAGATCGCTGTCTCCACTATCCTGGAAGCTACCTCATTGGCATCATATGATGCCCTTGCTTGGTGCCTTGTAAGCACCAGGCCTCATGCGCAGAGGGCAATGACTTGTCTGGTTGCCTCCAAATCAGGCAGAGAGGCTAGGACCTGGCCTAGCAATGATCACAAGTGCCTGTTGTAGGCAGCATGGTGGGCCTGATGTGCTGACACATGAAGCATGAGACATGCCGAGGAGAAGGTACTCCTGCCCCAGAAATCAAACTCAGCTGAGTCAGAGTCCGGGGGTCGGTCACGGCTCTGGCTTCTATGCCTAGAAGGGGTGTCCAGGTGCATCACACCTGAAGGAGGGTGAGACAGAGTTCCTGGAGACCCCAGGGGGGCACAGTACCACTGGCGAAGGTCCCTCAGGGCTAGAGGTAGGGAGAAGGGATGTTGCCAGACCCCGTGCGATGCTTCCCAGAAGGGAATAGGCCAGGCGGGAACCAAAAGGTTGACTGCACTATATTCACCTAAGAGGGCACACGCCAACCAGTTGGGATTGCGTTCACCAAAGGTTGAAATGTGGAGCTTGTCGAGCAACCCCGGCAGGAAATGCTGATAGCTGGAAAGATCAGCTGTTGGGAAAAGGTGAACTGAAGACATCTCTCCCTCAGAGAAGGAAGACGAGGGAGCCAACGAGCTTGGAGAGTTAGGGTCAGGTTGCACTGGGGAATAGTAAACATCTGTTCATCCATGGCTTGTAAATAGGCAGGGTACACTGCAGCCATGGCCCTAAACTGTTCCCAGGTAAGGGGCCCCATAGGACCAGAAAAACCTGGGAGAGAGGGAGGGAGGGGTTGGCAGAGAGAAGGGGGCCAGGCACCTCCAGGGAGGGGCACATCCTCTGCCCGGGCAAGGGGACTGGATGGGAGACCTCAAGGGAGGAGTCCCAGTGGTCCCAGTAGACAAAAGCCGCTCAACCAAGCTGGAACGGCCAGAGCTGAGCCCAACGGAATAATCCCCCCCTGCAAGGTGACTGGGGCTGCATGAGCCCAAAAGGGTGGCCTCTGGCCTCCAGAGAAGATGTCCCTCCCAGGGGGACCTCGGGGGAGAAGACTGGTGCAGCACTATGGCTCCTCTCCGAACCCCTGCAGATTCCCAGGGAAGGCCGCCACACCAGATCAATCCCTCTCAACCCCTCGGACTCTGAGAGAGCCCTCTTTCTCACCACCAGCCTAGGCAGCTAGCATTCTGTGACCACCTCCGGGGAGACAGTCGGGGGTGGAGCACCCTCCCTTGCCCGGGATGCCCCAGCCCGCAAAGAAGTCGGGCTGGTTAGAACTATCACAGGAGGGTGTACACCTTCCGAGGGAGCAGATGGGCTATCAATTCTGGGTTGCCCTGCAGGACCCACCTGGGCACCCGAGGGCTGGTCGGTGCCACTGACCTGGGTACCAACAGAATTTGTCCGCTCCCCAGGAGGTGGCTGAGTGGGGGCCAAAGCACTGGGTGAAGAGGAATCGGAGGATTCCGAGGAATCCGGGAGCCAGTCCAGGTCAGCCTCTGAGTCATCATCACTCAAAGAGGCCTGGACCCATGACCCCCCGATCTCTCTCGGCTGCAGTACCACGAACAGCGTCATGAACCAGTCTTGCACTGCCCACAGTGCTGCCCCATCCCCAGCACTGCAAACGGTGCCGGAGTCAGAAATGGTGCCAGAGGCCAGCCCCGCACTGCCTGCGGTGTCACCCCAATCCCCAGCGCTGCAAATGGCACCAAAATCGGGCAGGGCTGACAGGTGACACAGAGGATGATCCCAGCCTGGGAGCCCCAGAATGCAATGCCAGGGGAGCCTTTGCCTCCGAAGAGGTGATTACCAGGACAGTGCCTCCCATCTGTCCCCCGAGGAGACCAGACTAGGCCTCCTGCACCATGAAAGGAGTTCCCACTGAGGCAAGGTTAGGAAGGGCAGAAACTCCTTCCTCCACGGGCCATATAGGACCAGGAGGGGACCTGGAGAAAGGGTCAAGAACCCTGCATTTGGTGTCCAGAGTACAAGCCTGTCCTCTGAAAGTCGGCGGCACATGTCCGACCTTAAACGCTTTCGATTCCAGAACTCAACGGTCCATGGAGAAACAGGCGTTGCAATGATCCATATCGTGGTTAGGGCCCAAGCAGGTCAAGCACCAGTCATGCTGGTCTGAGATGGAGAAAAGTCGGCCGCAGGGACACTGCTGCATTGGAGGCTGACTTACCTTAGAAAGTTTCTTCTTGTCCCCTGAACGAGACATGACCGGATGAAAAACACAACAAACAAAACAAGATAATCAGCATCGTCAAATAAAAGGAAAGATCTTACCAGAGAGACGGCACCGAGAATGGAGGCAAAACAGAACTAGAGCTGATGGAGCCGACAGACTAGGGCGCTGACGCACTTTGATTTTCCAAGCTTCACACACGAGGTCCTTACTCGAAAAGTGGGAGAATCAGAACTGGGGCTGAGGAGGCATCGACAACAGTTACTAGCCAACCCATGAGCACCACGTAATACGTCAGCCTCGAGGGCAGCGCTGTCGCGATGTTGACTCCTCTTGCAAAAAAAGAAGCTCCCATGGGGTCCTGATCTCTGACTCAGTACCCAACAGTGATGCATGGTGAAGATTGACACAGATGAAAAAATTACTCACCTTAGTAATGTTGTTTCTTCTAATGGAGTCTTGCTGTATTCTGACTATTGCAGTGGTGATAGCCAACCTTTGAACTGCCCCAGAGAGGAAAGAGTTAACTTTCCATGCAAGGCATGGAACGCTGAGCTCGAGCTCGGTTGAGACTCTGTCTGTTGTTGTTTGAACCCAAACCGCCAGATCTTTATGAGCTAAACTCACTGGGCGTCCTGTGTGGAAACTGTAAACTTACACTAGCCAACTGGCAACTAAATTTAATAAAAAGGTTTTTTGGTTCCAAGGCAAAGACTCAAGTCAGGAAACCCAAAAACAAAACACAACACATACCCAAAAATAAGAGGGTGAGAAAAAGGGGGCACCTCTAGGGTGCCAACACTGTTCCTGCCCACCCACATCCCAAAACCCAGGTTTTGAGAGGGGAGGTGAGGGGGAGGTCAGAATACAGCAAGACTCCATTAGAAGAAACAACATTACTAAGGTGAGTAATTTTTTCTTCAAACAACATGAAGTCTTGCTGTATTCTGACTATTGCAGACTACCAAGCAGTACCTCCTTGGAGGAGGGACAGAACCTACTTTGGGAACAGGCTCTGAAGCACTGCTGTGCCAAACCGAGCATCACTCCTAGCCTGGATATCCAGAGAGTAATGCTTGGTGAAAGTATGTACTGTTTTCCAGGTGGCTGCTTGACAAATCTCTAAGATAGGAATATCCCTGGCAGCAGCCAGGGAAGCAGCTTTACCTCTGGTAGAGTGAGCCCTCAAGCCTGAGGGTGGTATCCTACCTAATTTTTCATAGCAAAATTGTATACAAGAGACAATCCACCTGGCAATAGATCTCTTAGTGGCAGGTTTTCCCTTACCAACCTCACCATAAGTGAGGAACAGTTGGAGGGAGTCAAACCTGTGACCCTTGGTGCACTCTATGTAGTAGCTAAGGGCCCTTTTCACATCCAGGCTGTGCAGCCTCCTCTCCCCAGAGGAGGAATGGTCAGTGAAGAAAACAGGAAGAGACATAGACTGGCTAAGGTGGAAATCTGAAACCACCTTAGACAAAAACTTCCTATTAGTCCTGAGGACCACCTTATCTCTATGGAAAGAGATAAAATCAGGCTCCACTGACAGGGCCTGTAACTTACTTATGCATCTGGCAGAAGTAATGACTACCAAGAACACAGTTTTCCAAGTCAAGTACTTAAACTCTGCTGAGGACAAAGGCTCAAAAGGGGGTTGCATAAGCTGAGCAATGCAAACATTAAGGTCCCAAGCAGGGGCAGGGTCCCTGAAGGGAGGATTGGTATGCAGCAATCCCTTGAAGAATTTACAGAATACAGGATGAGCTGAAAGGGAAGAGTGCTTGCCTGCTGACAAGAAGGCAGAGACAGTTGCCAGATGCACTCTAAGTGTAGCTGGTCTGAGTCCCAAGCTATTGAGATGAACCATATAGTCAAGGACTATAGGCAACCCAGCAGACTCTGGAGAAAGATGCTTCCCAGAGCACCAAATAGTAAACCTTTTCCATTTGGAGTTGTAAGTCTTTCTGGTGGAAGGCTTTCAAGAAGCCTTTAGAATATCCAGAACACCTTGAAAGAGATGCAAATCAGCAAACTCTAACTCTTCAAGAGCCAGGCCTTGAGATTGAGAGATTTGAGATTCGGATACCAAACTCTCCCCTGAGAATATGTTAACAGGTTGTAATTCCTGGGAAGAGACAGGGGAAGGTGGACTGTTAAGGACAGCAAGAGAGGGTACCAGGGCTGTCTGGCCCAGTCTGGAGCAATCAGAATCACTTTGCAGGGTTGAGACCTGATTTTGACTAGTACCTTGAACAGGAGAGGAAGGGGAAGCATACAGGAACTTCCTTCCTAATTGAGAACTAGGGCATCCAGGGGACTGAGCCCAACACTGGGGGTCTGCACAAAAAGAGGAAGTTGGATTGTCTGGGGCTGCAAAAGATCTATCTGTGGGTGCTCCATCTGGAGAAGATCACCTTCAAAATCAGGGATCTAGGGACCATTCGTGATGGCCTGAGATATCCTGCTGAGAGCATCTGCCAGGACATTGTCCATCCCTGGGAGGTGCACTGCTATCAGAGAGGTATTCAGGGAATAGGCCAGAGACCACAACTTCATTGCCTCTGTGCACAAGGCCATAGACCGAGTGCCCCCTTGCTTGTTGATGTACCACATTGTGGTGGTATTGTCTGTCCTGATCTGAACTACTTTGTTCTGAACAGACTTGGAAAAAACTTGAAGTGCTAGAAACACTGCTCTGAGTTCTAAGAGATTGATGTGAAGCAGAGATTCTTGAGGTGACCACAACTCTTGGGTGGTCAGTTCCCCCAAGTGGGCTCCCCAGCCCAAGAGGGAGGCATCTGTGGTAAGGATTAGAGAATGAGATTGAGTGACAAAGGGAACTCCTTGCCTTAGGTTGTCCTGATCCTGCCACCATTACAAAGTCTGGATAAGGGTTCGAGTCACTGGGATTAGCTTGGTCAGAGAATCCTGTCTCTAGACCAGAAGGCTCTTAAGTGGAACTGAATGTCCCTCATCTGAAATCTTGCTCCTTGGACCACTGCCGTAGAGGCAGCCATGTGGCCCAGGAGCTGCAGAAAATGCCTTGCTGGTCGAGACACCTGAAGGGTGAATGAAGAGGCCAGTGTAACAAGGGTCCTTGCCCTGTCCAGGGGAAGGAAGGCTCTTGCCCTTATTGTATCCAGCTCCGCCCCTATGAAGGTGAGGAGCTGTACTGGCTCTAGAACTGACTTTGAAAGATTCAGGAGGAATCCTAGAGAAGTGAGCAGTTGCTGAGTTATCTGTAGGTGTGACTTGACTTGGTCTGGAGACTGACCCACTATGAGCCAGTCGTCCAGGTATGGAAAGATGGAGATCTTTTTTCTCCTTAGGAAAGCAACCACTACTGCCAGGCATTTTGTGAACACCCTTGGAGCTGATGTTAGGCCAAAGGGCTTTGCTCTGAATTGAGAGCGGCCTGAGGGCAACTCGAACCTGAGGTACTTTCTGTGGGAGCATCTGATGAGAATGTGAAAATAGGCATCCTTGAGGTCCAGGGAAACTAGCCAGTCCCCTGGCCTTAGAGAGGGTAGAATTATTCCCAGAGTCACCATTTTGAACTTTGGCTTTAAAAGGTGCTTGTTTAAATATCTGAGATCCAGGATGGGCCGCCATTCTCCTGTCTTTTTGGGAGTTAGAAAGTACCTGGAGTACAATCCTTTTCCCTTGTGTAGGGGTGGAACCTTTTCTATGGCTCTCAGAGCCAAGAAGGAAGAGACCTCTGCCTCTAGGGCAAGGGCCTGTGAAGGATTTGCAGGTAGAAAGGATCTGGTTCTCATCTTGGGAAATTGTTTGAAGCTGAGAACCAGTCCCTGGCTTACTACTTCTAGGACCCATTTGTCTGATGTTAAAGACATCCATTCCTGGACAAAGTAAGCCAGCCTGCCCCCTATGGGTAATGGAGAATCGGCCTGGGCAAACCCATCAGGGTGCCTGTTTGGCAGGGGCTTCAGGCTGAGGGGTGGTAGCAGGCCTGGTTATACCCCATCTGCCTCTCCCTCTGAAGAACCCCCTCTGGGCAAAGGCGGAAGAGGAGGCCTGGGCTCGGTAGAAAGGCCTATGAAAAGGCCTACCCCTGCCCCTGGAATGCTGCCTCTGGGGAGTGGCTTGCCTTTCCTTGGCCTGAGCACTCCTATAGGTGGTCCTGTACTCATCCATTTTCTTCATGTAGTTCTCTGTCTGCTCCCCAAACAGAGAATTACCAACAACAGGAAAATCCATGGCCTTAGTCTGGGTATCCTGTGACAGGCTAGTACATCTGAGCCAAGCCATCCTACGAAGGGCCACAGATGTAGCCATGACTCTAGATGAAACATCTTTGGAGTCCACTGCAGCATGAAATTGCACATTGGATGCCTCAATACCATCTGCAGCCACCTGCTCCAGCTCCTTGGCAAGCTGGTCAGGGACCTGTTTATCTAGAGCCATCGCAGTGTCCCATCTAGACTTCTTGTATCTAGCTGTGTAGGCCATATAATTAGCCTGCCTGAGTCCCAAAGATGCTGCCATGTACTGTGTCTTTGCCATGGCATCAATCCTCCTAGAGTCCTTATCTGGGGGGGTGTGAAGCCAAGGGTATATTTGCCTTATCACAGGCAGCAGCCTGCACTACCCCAACATGGCTGCATTGCTGGGAAAGGAACTCTGTATCTGAGCCTGAAAGAGTATACCTCTTGTCCATTCTTCTGTCCACAGGAGGTATAGAATTAGGAATCTTTAAAATTTTAAATGTCTGTTTCCCAAAAGACTTATGAGGGGAATAGACAGCCACCTGGACTCTGGGATGTCCATCATCTCAACATAATCAGGCTCCTCCTGATCCTCTACTGCTTCCTCCATAGGAAGCTGAAGAGTTTCAGCCACTTTTTTGTAAAACATAAAGTGGGAAGGGGACTCAGAAAGCCTAGGAGGAGAAACCCCTGAAGGTCTGTCTGGGGAGATGTCCGGGTCAATGGGCACATCCAGACTTTCATAATCACCATCACTATCCTCATACTCTCCTTCCTCCTCCTCCTCCTCCTCCTCCGGTTCATAAAATCCTCTAAATTATAATCCGAATGGAGAACTGGCCGAACTGAGCCCCCTAACCCGATGGTGCGGTTCGATTAGGAACGGAGTTAGCGATTGAACAACTCTTATTGCTTTGGCTATTTCATCAGCGGTCGGAGAAAGAACTAGTGGATTGAACCGCTGACTTAACCCTTCTTTTCTTTTAAACCGGAACCGACTCCTCAGAGTCAGTTCTCCTTTGCCTGAAGAAGTTTCGCCCTGGTCAGAGGCATCCTTCTGGTTCGGTTGGAACCGAACCGGGCTGGCCATCCGGGTCAGCGGACTTTTTGGCCTCCCTTTCCCTCAGCCTACCTACTTTCTTTTCCAGGGTAGCTGTGGGAAAACTTTTGCAAATCTGGCAGTCTGAATTGAGATGGTCAAACCCCAGACAATAAACACAGGTGGTCTGGGGGTCAGCCTTAGCAAAGGCTTCCCCACACACACTACAGTGTTGAAACCCAGTGGGCCCGGTTTTTCTCTTGGGTTTCTCAGACATGGCCAGTCCTAACCAAACTTACCCTTTTTTCAGCAATCCACCAGGCAAGACACCCTTATCGGTTCCTGACCGTGTTACGGGTCATGGAAAAAACCGTAATGAAATCCAGTTTTTTTAGAACCGATAAGGACCGGTTACCACACTCTAAAAAGCAGAACAAACTTTTTTAACAAACCTGATCGGTTCAAACCGAACCGATCCGACGTTCACAAATTCCACACAGAAGCTAACAATAATAAACTTATCTAGTACTCACGGTACCACAGACAGAGACTGGACCGACAGGTTAGATGGAAGAAATTCGGTTGAAACCGAGGGAAAAAACGACACTTTAACCGACTAAATTGAACCGAGCGAAGGAGAAATCTTCGGAGCGACTGTTCAGTGAGGCGGAGTAAAGAATCTGGCGGTTTGGGTTCAAACAACAACAGACAGAGTCTCAATCGAGCGCGAGTTCAGCATTCCATGCCTTGCATGGAAAGTTAACTCTTTCCTCTCCGGGGCAGTTCAAAGGTTGGATATCACTGCAATAGTCAGAATACAGCAAGACTTCATGTTGTTTGAAAAGATCATTCTGCGCTGTTTCCAATCCACCCAACTCTGGGTCAACACTAAAAAAAAATGTCCATGACGTTTGGTACCAGCCAGAAACTTGACAGTCTCCCAACACTTCATGTTTTTGCCACACTGGATGGCACCACCCTTAAAGCGGTTCAGGCCTTCAAGTATCTCGGTGTGTGTCTTGACAGCAAGCTAGACTTCTTAGCCTGTGTTGATGCTACTTATGCAAAACTCCACCTCAAGCTTGGTGCATTGTATCGTAACAAAGACTGCTGATCTCCTCAGGTCCACAGGGAGTTTGTTACCAAAAATGGCGCTCCTTGTTTCCAAGTACGCAGATGCAATATATGGCACTGCCCCCTCCACTTCCTTTGCCAGATTTGACACCCTCTCTAACATCTTTTGCTGCTTTGCTACAAACTTCCCCTTTCGTACTCACCACTGCTCCCTCTACTCAGAGGAACATAGAAATGTGATGGCAGAAAAGGACTGCCAGACCCACCAAGTCTGCCCAGTTTGCCTAGATCTACTAGGTCTGTTCTGTTTATTTTTATTTATTTTAAGAAGTAATCAGAATTACAATCCATTGAGTCAGGGACTCGTTTATAAAGGCTCCTCGTCAGGAAGACAAATACATTAATAGCAAGCAACAGAAAACAAAGTAAATGAGCTCAAATAAAAGCAAACAGTTAACATTAAGGGCTGGTTACAAAGGCCCCATGTCAAGGTAAATTAGCAATAATAAACAGACATAAACAATAATGTGAGCTATAATGAGTCAAATGAAGGGGAAAGACAAAAATAGGCAGACTGAGAGGAGAAAAAGCAGGGAAAACTCAACCAGGGCAGTCACAGCGGCGGGAGGAGAGGAGGTGGTTCCTGAGAGCAGTTTTAAAAGGCCCCAGTCTTGGTAGGGAGGCGATAGCTACAGACAGGGAACTGTACCAGGACAGGGCACGGTAATGGAATGACCTCTGTGCAAGGGAGGTCCTAACTCTGGGGACCTGCAGAGGGGAATGAACAGCGCTGCGGGTAGAGAGGGATGGGGTAGATAGGCTTATGATAGAAGATAGACCGGGGGTATCAAACCTGCAGTGATTTTTTTGGTCAAGAGGCAAGATTGATAGATAAGCCTTTCCACCAGATTAAGGAAGTTAGAGAGGGAATGCAATGTGCAAGAATGGGTAAGACGTGGGGAACGTGTAAGCAGCCGGCAGGCCTTCTTGAGGGATAGCTTAATTTTGTGCAGAGCAGTGTTGTCAGCAGCACCATAAATAAGCAGACCATAGTCCACGAGGGACAGTACCGAGGATGAAATGACTGACCTTAGTGCTTCAGTGGGGAGACAGTCATGGTGACGATACAGTAGGCCTATCCTAGAGTTGATGGCAGAGCAAAGGGAGTGGATGTGATCGTGAAAGGATAGGGAGGGATCAAAGAGAACACCAAGATATTTGAAGGAGGAGGTTTGTTCAAGGGGGAAAAGGGTACTAGATAAAACTCGGAGTGGATAATCTTTATGTGTACTCTGGTTATGCACAAAAAGCATGGTTTTAGTTTCCTTTAAGTTAAAAATCCAGCCTGTGGTCAGAGAAAGTACAGTTACGTAAGAACTTATCGTAACAGTAGATCTTCGAGAGAGGCTCTTGCAGTAAATAATTACATATAGGACTGAAGCCAGCAGGCGTCAGGACCCCATGGAAAAATTTCTAGCTAGCAGTCTCTGGCAGGGGACCGCCCCCCACGTCAGGTGACCAACGTCATGCGACGTCAGTATAAAGGGTGGTCCCCCACGCCTGCCTTCCATTTTTTTCCCTCCAAGGGCCAAAAAGGCAAGATGAGAGAGAAGCAGATGTTTCCACCATTGAAAAGGAGCTGAAAAAGCTAAGGGGGATGGAGGGTGGGAAGGTATTACCTACTGCAAGAGTCTCTCTCGAAGATCTACTATTATGGTAAGTTCTTACATAACTGTACTATCTTACTTTGAGAGGGCTCTTGTAGTAGGTAATTACATATAGGACTGAGTCCCAAGCAGTCTGGAGCAAGGAGAAGCATATGGGAGGAGGAAAACTACCCAAATGTAGACCCTCTGGCTGTGAAGGTCTCAAGAAAGGAGACCTTGCAGAACAGCCAACCCGAAGCCAGCTCTCCCGGCGAGAGGCAATGTCCAAACTGTAGTGTTTCATAAAGGTATGGACAGAAGTTCAAGTTGTGGCTGCACAAATGTCAGCTGCAGACACAGTCTTAAAACAAACCGCAGAGGCAGCGACACCCCTGATGGAGTGGCCACTGACTTGACCCGGCAGGGTCTTGTGATACTTTTCGTAACAGAAAGTGATACAATGAGCCAACCAATTAGATAGGCATTGCTTGGAGACAGCATTGCCTTCTCTTTTGTGAGCAAAAGTGACAAATAGTTGATCAGTCTTTCTGAGATCCTTCATCCTGGTGGTGTAGTATCTCAGAATTCGGTGAACATCCAAAGTATGCAAGAAGTACTCCCCTTGATTGGAGTGTTGCATGAAGAAAGCAGGCAGTTCCATGGATTGATTTAGCATAGATTCCGCTACCACCTTAGGGAGAAACTTAGGGTTGGTGCTCAGAGCCACACGGTCCTTGCGAAAAATCAAATATGGGATTTTGCATATCAAGGCCTGAAGCTCATGAATTCTTCGAGCAGAAGTAATGGCCACGAGGAAGACAGTCTTCCAAGATAGGAACTTTAGGTCTGCTGAGGCTGCCGGTTCAAACGGAGGCAGGGTAAGCTTCTCGAGAATGAAATTCAGATCCCAAGGAGGGGCAGGAATGCGAATTGGGGTTCTCAAGTGGAGAACCCCTCTAAGAAAAGTCTTAGAGACTTCCAACTGCATGAACGTTCTGTCCTCAAAAGGAACATGGTAAGCAGAAATGGCCACCATGTGAACCTTTAGAGAGGAATGGCTGAGACCCAGATCGAAAAGATGGTGCATGTAGTCCAGAAGGCTCCCAACAGGGCAAGAGAAAGGATCAAAATCTTTGGAAGAGGCCCAAATACAGAACTGTTTCCATTTCATGGCATAGGTAGATCTAGTGGAGGGCTTTCTGGCCTCCACCAGAATGTCAGCCACAAGCGGGAAAACCCTGAATAGGGCTTGAGCTAGTCTGCAGGAGCCATGCATGCAACTGAAGGGATTTGAGACCTGGATGCACCAGGGTCCCCTGATCCTGGGTCAGCAAAATTTGCGACAGAGGAAGAGGAGGTTCCTCAGAGTACTGTTGCAGAAGAGAGAACCAAACTTACCTGGGCCAGAAAGGAGCGATGAGGATCATGCGAGCTCCTTCTGAGCTGAGTTTGTGTAAGACCCTCAGAATTAAGGGAATTGGGGGGGAAGGCATAGACAAATCTGCCCTTCCAATCGAGAGACTGAGCACCTCTCCAAAAAATGCATCACCCTGGAGCGAGCGAGCAGAAGGTATGAAGTTTTGCGTTGTGAGGAGACACGAGTAGGTCTACCTGAGGTGTCCACCAGTGCAGGAAGATGCCATCTACTACCCCCTGATCCAGTTCCCACTCATGAGCCTGTGCAGATGACCGGCTGAGGTGGTCTGCCAGTGTGTTCTTGACCCCCGGAACATGAACCACCGTGAGGTGAAGGTTACATTGCACTGCCCAATACCAAACCCGCATTGCCTCCCGGAAAAGAGGGTAGGAACTAGTTCCTTCCTGTTTTTTGATGTACCAGACTATGCACATGTTGTCCGTCTGGACCGCCAGATGACCGGGAAGCAAATATAGATGCAGAGCTTGTAGAGCATACAGCACGGCCCTGAGCTCGAACACATTTATGTGAAGAGTCTGTTCGAGCCTGGACCAGGAGTCCTGTGAGACCCCAGTTGGGCTCCCCAACCCTCTCCCGAGGCATCTGTTGTCAATGTTTGGGATGGGGGAGAGAGGCAGAAGGGAACACCCTGGCAAAGGTTCTCCAGAACCATCCACCATTGCAAGTCCCGAACTATAGGGTTGGAGACCAGGACTTCCTGATCTAGGTCATTCACCAATTGATCCCACTGAGACCGAAGCATCCACTGAGAAATCCTCATGTGGAGCTGAGCACGAGGGACTGTTGGAATAGCAGCCACCATGAGCCTGAGGAGGCAAAGGACTGACCTGACACTGACCCACCTGCGACTGGACAACAGGCTTACATGAGCCTGGAAGGTGGCCACCCTGGCCTTTGGCAGAAATGTCATGCCGGAGGTCATGTCCAGAACTGCCCCGATGAACTGGAGCCTCTGGGACGGGATCAAATGGGACTTGGCCTGATTGATGGTAATACCCAGGAAGGTAAAAACCTGCAGAGTGAGGGAAAGGGAGCGCAGAAGTTCCTCTCTGGATGGGGCTGCCATCAGCCAATCATCCAGGTATGGGAAAACCTGTACTCCCCGGGTATGCAGGTGGACCGCTACCATGGAAAGGCATTTGGTGAACACTCGGGGCACCGAGGAAAGACCAAATGGGAGAGCCTTGAACTGGTAGTGGTCCCCCTGAAATAAAAAATGAAGGTATTTGCGGTGGGAAGGGTGAATAAGGATATACAGGTAGGCATCCTGCATGTTCAGAGCACACAACCACTGTCCCAGCCAAAGTAAGGGCAGAAGGCTCTGCAGGGAGAGCATTCTGAACCATTTGTACTCCACGCAGAGGTTCAGGGAGCTGAGGTCTAAGATAGGCCTCACTTCTCCTGATTCCTTCAGAACCAGGAAGAAATGGGAATAGTAAACTGTCCCCCGAAGGTGGGTTGGGACAAGTTCTATCGCCGCCTTCAGCAGAAGGGAGGATATTTCTTTCAGAACCAGAAGAAGATGTTCTGGGGAGTAAGACAACCTGGGGGGGGGGTTCTGGGTGGTTTCTGTAGAAACTTGATTAAGTGTCCTTCTGCTATCAGCTGGAGCACCCAAGTATCTGAAGTGATCTTCTCCCAACCTGGTAGATGGAAGGAGAACCTCCCTCCTACTGGTTTCTCTGGAAGGTCCAGAGGCTGTGGGAGAGGAAAGGAGTCAGAAAGTGTGGGACAGCACTGCAGCAGAAGCTCCCAACGCTTTTTTGGGTGGGGGGGCTTGGCAGCCAGAGGGGCTCGAAGTTTATTGGCCCGCTTGCCCTGCGGTTTCACTTTTGGCCGAGAACGTTTGCGAAAAGGGTGCCGCTGACCCTGAGGGGGCCCATACATGGAGTCGACAGACTTAAGTGCAGTACCCTTCTATTGCAGATTGGTGATGATGTTCTTGACATCCCCACCGAACAGCACCGAACCCCTGAAGGGCACATCCTGGATAGCAGACTGCACCTCCGGGACCAAACCTGACACTTGGAGCCAGGCATGACGCCGCAAACCCACGGTAAAAGCTGATCTCTGACCAGCAGCATCCACTGCATCATACATTGCATGAAGCATGTGCCGAGTGGCCGAATGAGCAGACCAGACCAGATCTGCCCCTTCCTGCTTAGTCTGAGACTCAGGAAGGGAGTCCAACTTTGCTTCCACCTCACTAAGGATTGCTTTATGGTAATCCCCCAAACTAGCAACATAGTTAAGGGCCCTAATTCCCAGAGTGGAAGAAGCGCAGACCTTCTTCCCATACTGGTCCAGAAGGCAGGATTCCTTGTCAGGTGGGGACGAGCTAAGATGCTTAGGGTTAGCCGTACGGCCGTGAGTGTCTCTAATCATGTCCGAGTCAGCTTTGGGGTGTGTGTTCAGAGAATCCACACCCTCCGGAGCATGGTATAGCCTATCCGCCTTCCTCGGAAGAGGGGGCTAATGCCGATGGTTGTTTCCAAATAGTGGAAACAAGGTCTACATGAGGCTCGATCCAGGGTGGAGTCAATGTTGGAGCGGTTTTGGGCAGATCTAAATGAGCAGCGAGCTTCTTTCACTGTGGATCTGGCTCCAAAGACTGCCACTGGTGAACCTTCTGGATCTTTTGCCGCAACTCCGGAAAGGAAGGATCTTCCAGAGATGACTTCAGAGGAGTCCTGGGCCTGGGCTGGTCTGGTCTGGAGTGCATGGCTCATCGTCTGGATCAGAGCACCCGTCAGAGTCCTCCATGGTCTCCGAAGAGGAAGAAGAGGAAGACTCCACCCGGCGTGGGGGAGGAACGAACCCCTTGGGAAGCCCTCGGGGAAGCGTGTCCTCCCCTGCCCTGATACTGGAGGGCTCACCTCTGGTGTCAGGAGAAGGGGAGGGAGTCTCTCGCCTCTGATGATGGCAGTCCAGAACAGGGTCTGGCATCGGAAGGCAGCTCTCCACCTCCCTGGTGAGCTGAGCCTTGGCCTAAGCCCACCAGGAAGCCAGAGTCTCCTTCAGGTTCACCGGCGGCTGAGAAGGCGGTGGAGGAGGAGGAGGATATGGATATTGGGGGTATCCATATAGCAAGTATCCGTAGCCTGATGGCGGGAAGCTTGGCGACGGGTACTGAGGCACTGGGTACTGCGGCGTCAGGTAGGCCGTCATCGGGTACTGCGGCACCAGATACTGTGGTTCTGGATAGGATGGCATCAGATAAGACACAGTCAGATACCTGGGTGACAGGGGCTCTGATGGAGCAGATGGCCCTGGGAGAGGTCCTGCAGGTGGGCCAGGGATAGGAGGCCTGGTGGGCATCGGGTCCGGTGTAGGGACAGCGTCCGGCAAAGGAATGTCATCCGGTGTCAGAAGGGTCCACGTCAGGGCTGGCATCTGAGGGTCCGACGTCAGGTCATCTGGCCTTGCAGGAGGGAGACCTGACATGAGCGTGCCTGCATTCTTGGTGTTGCCCAGGGAAGGGGGACTAAAATCCCTGGGGTCTAACAGGGGAGACACGGGGACCTCGGACTGCAGTGGCGAGTGCTGGGGTGAGCCAGGGACGGTGGACTGGTCCGTTGGGTCTGGCATCGGCTCTAACGCAATGCATCCATTGGAGGAGCTGATGTACAGCTTATCAGCAGGGTCCTGGCGGCGTCGGAGGAGCCGGCATCTGACTTATTGGAACCGGCGCCCAAAGGCCATGAGGGAGGAGAAGTCTTGGTGGGTGTTTTGTAGGCCGTGCGCTGCCCCGAAGGGTCGGGCGACTTAGCAGCCTTGTCCGAGCGGGTGTCAGTGGTACTGACATCTGGCTTACCAGAGCTGCTCGAAGCAGAAGGCCACACGGTGGTGGTCTTGCCGGGAGCGGCTGCCTCCTTTGACCTGGAGGCTCCCGATGGGCCAGAGCGCGAGCCCGATGGGAGGACCAATGCCACCTTGGAAGCCTCCAAGACGGCCATCACAGAGTGGTCCGGGGATGTTACCTTTAGCACGGCGACTCCAGCTGAAGTCACGGTGGCCATGGAAGAGGAGTCCTGGTGCTTTGCCTTCTTTTTGCAGTGACCCTCAGGGGAAGTAGAGGCCTGACAAAGCTTCTTCAGCTCCTTCTCCATAGAGGACATCTTCTTTTTTAGAATATGAGCTTCCAAGGACTGCTGCCTCCGCTTGCAGGTGACGGTGTTGAATTTCAGGCAGTGCTGACACTTCTCCATGGGGTGATCCGGGCCTAGGCAGAAGAGGCACTGGGAGTGTCCATCCTTGTGTGGGGAGCTGGGCGCCGCAGGAATAGCACTTGTTCCTGTGCTCAGATGGAGTAAGGGATAACATACACAGCAGCTGAAGAAAAAACTGATGAGAATTCGAATAAAATTTGAGAAAATAGTGTTAGAAAAAATGATTGACTGATGAAGCAGTGAATTTAACCACGAGGCGCTTTCACGAGGTAACGGCGGGAAAGAACTGGAAAGCGGGTGAGGGAGACCGCCCCTTTATACTGACGTCGCATGATGTCAGTCACCTGATGTGGGGGCGGTCCCCCGCCAGAGACTGCTAGCTAGGAATTTTTCTGTGGTTCCTGATGCCTGCCGGCTTCAGTCCTATATGTAATTACCTACTGCAAAAGCCCTCTCGAAGTAAGATCCAACATTCAGCCTGGGTGAAGAAGTCCTGCAGGGAGTTTTGTAGGAGGAGAGGGGTCAGCATGTGAGTCAAACAGGACAGCATCATCCGCATAAAGTAGAAGGTTTCCATTACAAGCAGAGGGGAGAGAGAATTCAGATAGAGGCTGAAAAGCAAGGGTCCTAGGATCGAGCCCTGGGGAACACCGGAATGAACCTGTCTGGGGCAGGAGATGGTAGACCCGATTTTGATACACTGAGTGCAGGAGAAAAGATAACTGGACAACCAATTCAACACATCCAGTGAGGGGTTGGAGAGAAGAGAAGGGAGTGGTGGACTGTGTGAAAAGCTTTCGACAAGTCAATGAAGACAGAGCCAGCAACATGACCTTTGTCAAGAGCAGTGTGAAGGAAATTGGAGAATTCAATAAGGGCAGTAGTGGTGCTGCGTGTGCGACAAAAACCATGTTGTTCACAGCAGGGGAGGTTATAGGTGAAGAGGTAGTCAGAGAGCTGATCAGCCACGATTTTTTCCAGAGCCTTGGAGAGAGGGCGGGAGGATGGAGATCGGGCGATAGTGGCTGGGGGAGGTCCGGTCGCCAGATTTATGAAGAGGGGTGATCACTGCTGTTTTCCAGGCAAGTGGGAATTGACTGAGGCAGAGGGAGTGGTTCAGCAATTTGGTAAGGGGGCTAAGGACAGCATCTAGGACCCTTTTAAGCAGTTTGGTGTCGAGGGAGTCAATGCTATGACCCGTGCTCTTAAGTGATCTGAGCAAGTAGGGCCTTGCTTCATGAGGGGAGAGGGCCTTGAAGTAGAATGGGGGATGAGCAACTGGATTGAAGGAGGGGGGTGGGACTGGGTCAGAAACATTTTGAGGGAGGACAGCCAACAGGTCAGAGAAGGAACTATTTAAGCAGTCAGCAATAGCCATTAGATCAGTAGACAAGGCACTGTTAAAAAAGAGATGGGCAGGAGGGGGGGTCACAGTCTTGTCATTAAGTTCCTTGATATTGTTTCAGAAATTATGGGACGAGTCCCAGGAGGAGGCAAGGGTGGACCTGTAGTGTTCAGCCTTGGCTTTATGGATAGCCCAGGTACATTTATTTCTAGCAGTACAATAAGCTTGTCTGTCCGCAATCCTACCGGATTCAACAGTCCTGTGCCAAAGGTTGTTTCTGTGGTTCATGAGACCAAGCAGAGATGGAGTGACCCAGGGAGATTCACGGTCCTTGGAGGCAATTTTGGAAAGGGAAGCAAAGGTGTCGCAGGCCTTGTTGAAAACTTGGATGAAATAGAGAAGGGCAGAGTCAATGTCGGGCACGATCAATGGGGGACCAATCACAACCAACAAGGTACTCTTTTAGTTGGACAAGTTTACCAGGGCGTAAAAGATGAGTGGCCAGTTTGGGTGGATGCTTAGGCCTCATACATGACCAGGAGAAAGTGATAGGGGAGTGATCACTGAGCACATCGGGGAGCACAGCAAGGTTGGAGATCTTGTGGGATTTGTTGGATAGAACAAGCTCCAGTAAGGTAGAGGTACCAGTGACCAGGTAAGATCTGGTGGGCAGAGTAATAAGTTGAGTAAGGTCTAGGGTGGCAGCAGCATCCCTAGCCTGTTAACCCTCCTCCTAGGCCAGCATCCCTCTGTGCCTGTCCCAAGTCCTCTTGAAACCCTCCATCATCCCTCTCCCACCACCTCCCTTGGCAGACCATTCCAGCTGTACATCACCCCCTCAGTGAAGAAGTACTTCCTAATGTTACCCCTGAAGCTTCCCCCTTTGATTTGGAAAACATGACCCCTCACCCTAGGCCACTTTTTTTACCTTGAATAGGTTCTCCACCTGCACTTTATTGAAACCCTTCAAATATTTAAATGTCTCAATCATGTTACCCCTCTCTATCCTCTGCTCCAGAGAGTACATGTTCAAGTCCTTCAGTCTCTCCTCGTATGGTAAGTGTCTGAGCCCTCTCGCCATCTTGGTTGCCCTTCTCTGAACTCACTCCACCCTCTCCACATCCTTCCTTAGGTACGGCCTCCAGAACTGCACCTCAAGCTCAAGGTGTGGCCTGACCAGAGGTGTATACAAGGGAATCATGACCTCCCTCCTCCTGCTGGTGATCCCCTTCCCTGTGCAACCCATCATCCTACTGGCTCTTGCCACTGCCCATCCATATTACTTAGCCACCTTCAGGTCTTGTGAAATAATGATGCCAAGGTCCTTTTCCTCCTCAGTTACCTCTGGAGGCCTACCCCCCATTCTGTACTCTGTGTTCCCATTTTTCCTGCGTAAGTGCATGATCCTACACTTTGTGGTATTGAATGAAAGCTGCCACTCCCTGAACCATTCCTCCAACTTCGCCAGAACTCTATGCATCATCTCAACCCCTTCCTGTGTGTCCACTGTATTGCAGCTCTTTGCATCATCTGCAAACAGACTCACCCTCCCTTCCAGCCCCTCTGCTATGTCTCCTATAAAGCTGTTAAAGAGCAGTGGTTCCAATACCGATCCTTGAGGAACCCCGCGGATGACCCCTGTCTCTCCTGAGGGCATCCCATTGACCAATACCCTCTGTGTTCTGCCCTCCAACCAGTTCTGCACCCACCTTATTACTACCCCCCAACCCCAGGCAACTAATTTTGTACAATAGTCTCATGTGGCACTGAATTAAACGCTTTCTTGAAATCAGGGTAGGCCACGTCCACCGACCCCCCTTGATCCACCACCTGGGTAACCCAGTCAAAAACTCAATCAAGTTTGTTTGACAGGATCTGCCTTCAGTGAACCCGTGCTGTCTTGAGTCTCGCAGGCCATTTGTCTCCAGGTAGCTGACAATTCTGTACTTCAGCTGCTTTTCCATGAGTTTGCACACCACAGAGGTCAAACTCACTGGCCTGTAGTTGGTCACTTCATCCTCCCCCACCCCATGAAGGGGCACCACGACCACATTTTTCCAATCTTTAGGTACCATCCCTGATCTTAATGATTCATTGAATAGACTTGTCAGGGGAGCTGCCAGTACCTCCCTCAGCTCCCGCAATATCTGAGGATGAACCCCATCCGACCCCATGGTTTTGTCCACCTTCAAACCCTTTAGTTCCCTCAGGATCTCCTCCACCCTAAATGGAGTCATGTCCACCTCATCCCCTATGTCCCCTGCTGCCTTCAGGTTACCCCCCCTCCATTCCTCCTCATTTATGAATACAGAGCTGAAATAATTATTCAGCATTTCAGCCTTCTCTTGGTCCCCTACCACCCGTACCCCTGCCCTTGTCTTCTATCTCTCTCTCTGTTCTCCTCCACTCTCCTATATACCTAAAAAACATCTTGTCCCCCTTCTTGACAGCTTTGGCAGTGCTCTCCTCCGTCCTTGCCTTTGCTCTTTTGATCACCCTCCCCACCTCATTCTGCTTTATCTAATACTCCTCCCAATCTTGCTCCTCCTGCATTGTTTTAAAGCTCCTGACGGCTCTCCTCTTTACTCTGATGCAGACCTCCACTTCCCTACTGAACCACATTGGCTTCCTTTTCCTCCTGTTTTTACTCACCTTTTTTACACAGAGGTCTGTGGTCCCCACAATGGCACCCTTTATCATAGCCCACATGGCGTCCACATCCCCAAGACTGCCCCACCCTTCCAGTGCCTGTTGAGCATAGTCCCCCATTCTGCCAAAATCTGCTAGCCTAGTTAAGCACCTTCACCTTGGTTCTGTTCATAGCGATTGACGTGCGTGCCTTAAACCACACGGTATTGTGATCACTTGTGCTGAGGTTTCCCTCACCGTCACCTCTCCCATACTGTCTCCATTTGTCAGCATCAGGTCTAACATGGCCCTGTCCCTAGTTGGTTCACTGAAAATCTGCTTGAGTTGGGTCTTTCGAATTGAATCTAGAATTGCCCTGCTTCTGCTTGTGGCTGCTGTCTGTGTGTCCCATACCACATCTGGCAGGTTAAGGTCCCCCATAATCATCACCTCTCCCTTATTAGCCATCCTTAGGACCTCTTCCATCATCTGGTCATCACCATTTCTTGCTACCCTGGCAGCCTGTATCCTACTCCTGTGCACAGCTCCTCTCCCCTCCTTATGGTTAACAAAACCAATAGTGCTTCTGTGTCTCCCCACCTGCCCTCTATTTTAGTTGCCTTAATCCCCTCCCTTACATAGAGCACCACACCACCCCCTCTCCTTTCTAACCTGTCCCTCCTAAATAGCATATACCCTGGTATGCTCATATCCCAATCCTGCCCTTCATGGCACCAAATTTTAGTGATCCCCACTAAGTCTATGTCCACCTCTGCCATGCCTGCTACCAGGTCTGAGACTTTGTTTCCCAGGCTCCTGGCATTAGTGCACATTGCTCTGCAGACTCCAGGTTCACTATCAACCTCCCCTGTCCTGACACTCCTCACCATCCCAACACTACATCCCATAGCCCCAACTGGACTCTTCCCTTTTTCCGGGAGGGGGGATGATTGACCCCCTTGCCACCTCCACTGTTGTTTGGTTTGACTTGCAACACCCCCTCCCCAACTCAATTTAAATTATAGCGTATTTTAACAAACTCCTCTAACCTGCATTTCATGACCTTCTTACCCTCCCTATTTAAATGTAATCTATCTGGGGCAAAGAGGCTCTCATCTTGCCATGTGGTCCTCCACTGCTCCACCAGTCCAAAGCCATTCTGAGCACACCATCCAGAGAGCCAGCGGTTGAATTGTGCTATCCTCTGCTTCCCTTAGAACTAGCTCTCGGGACTGGCAGAACCTCAGAGAACACCAGTGACCTAAAGCTCAGGTTGCTGCAGAACCTTACTAATGCTCCAAACCTTGCCTGTACCTCCATTAAACTATGTCCCGCAAGGTCATTTGTTCCTAAATGGAATACCAGGTGAGTTCTCTTGTCCTGCTGTTTCCCCTAGGAGGGGATGTGGTGAATCACCTCCACAGCCATCATCCCTGGCAAGCGGCTAACTTAGACCTCCCCCCCAAACAATACCTCTAACTATGGAGTCGCCTACAATCAAGACCTTATCTTCCACCAGCCCTGCACTGGATCCTTTCATTGCCGGTTTCTCTTCCCCCCCACCATCTTTCCTCCCCTGCAGTCAGGTCCCCCTTTCTTGCTTTGGGCTCCTTCTTCTTTGTCTGCACTGCCTGTCCCCTCTAAGGGCTACCCCCTGGACTCCCAGTAGCATACCCACATTCCTCAGACCCACTGCTCACCTCTTGCCCCTTCTCATTTCCCGTGGCGAGATCTCTCTCTCCCTTCTTGTCTTTTCCACCTTTGCGTCCAGCTCTTTATCCTGCCTCTGCCCCTCCTCCTCCTCCCATCCCTTAGTGAACTCCATCTTCCATCTCGTCTTATCCACCCTTGCTTCTGACCCTTTATCCTGCCTCTGCTTGGCCCTCCTCTGCCTCTTGGTTTTGCTTCCCAACACCCCACCTCCATTCCCCCTTGGCCCCCTGTACCTCCATTGATAGTTTTCATCTGGACCTCTGGCTCCCTACCCTCCCTAACTGACTCCCACTCTTTGCTCCCACCCACTGCCCCCCCGAACTATTATTTCCATTTTGCCCACTCATGCCCTGCTCTACCCTAGGGCAGCTTTCCCGCATGTGTACTCTTTCCATTCACCTGGACCCGATCCTCTGTATGATCCCTGACTCCCTTTGACTGTACCAGGTCGCTACTAACCTGAGGTGACCTGCCCTTTGGGTCTTTCACACCTGATCCCGTACTTCCAGTACCCCCTCCTGTTCTATGCAGCCCAGAGGTGCCACCCTGCTTTCACCCTCCACCTCATAATCTCCATCTGTCACTACCCTACTTGCCCCCCCCCGGGGATTTCCTCCTGCTCTCTCATCCCTTGCCGGCTTTAACAGGCCTTCCCCTTTTACCCTCCCCTGAGGTCCCTTTAATCCAACCTCCTCACTTACTTCCTCATCAAGGGTCAGTAATTCAGCTAAATTATTTTTGTGTACCATGTCCCCAAGTTGCCCCTTTCTGCACCTTCTGTCCTCCATATGCCCCCGTCTATGGAAGCTTCTCCTTTCCTATTACCCATGGCACTTGATCCAAGGCCCTTCCCCCCAACCTGCTTCCAATCCTCCTTTTCTTGTTACCTTCCCCCCACTGGTCATCCGCCCCTCCTCCACTTTGTCTATGTTCGTCCACCTTGCTCCTCTCCCTCTGCTAACTACCATCCCCCACCAACCCCTGCTTCCCCTAGTACAATTCACATACCCCCTGCTGTCCAGCACCTCAACTGGATGAATCCCACCTCCATCTCTTGTACCCCACTCCCCATTTCCTCCCTACCATTCTCTTCTACTACCTCCTCTCTGGTACCTCAAGCATCCACCGCACCCCCCCTTATTTCTTCTTTTATCCATGCCAGTTGCCTACATACCACAGAGCCCCCTGCCCTCCAAACCATGTGTAGCACCACTGCTGATCCACATCCAGTACACCCCATAACTCTGCCGAATATTCCCCTTGTCCATGCTGTTTGGGGACCCAGCCATTTCCCTTGGTCCCTAGAATTCCAAACTCTTACTGCATTTTGCTAGCGGCTCCCCTCCATCTGACCTATTTTACAGTTGACCATGAAATTTGCTAAGATCAGAAGTGTCTTTTCTATTTTAGGTCTCTAGGTGTACATTGTTGGAGTCTGATTCATTGCATCCTTACCCTGCCTAGCTAAGTATTTACTTGCACCAGCCTAAGCAGGACTGCAGTGCTAACAAAGTGGTCAACACCCTCACCTCTGGTGCCAATGGTCCTTGGTTTGAGCCCTAGGTGGGACACCCCAGAAATTGCCTAAGATTTCAGGTTGGGGACCCCAAATTCCTAATACAATGAATACTGTGAGTACTGAAAGCCCAGTGACAGCTGTTGGAATCAGATGACTCACTGTCATCTAGTATAACCTGCTACCAGTAAAATGGGGACTTAGAAACTGAAACTTGCCTGGTCATGTGACCCACTCTACCAATAAATGTAGGGACAATGGCGGGCGGGGCAGTCGACGCAAAGCGTTGACAGGCAAACACTGTCCCAAGCACTGTCCCATGAGTCTTGCTGCTCTGCCTGGTTGCTCCATGGGCCAGCAGCATGCCGCGTGCATGGAGGTTATGCCGCTCTCTGTAGCTCCTGTGGGGAGGGGGACTTAGATACTCATGCTCTGCTGAGAGAGAAAGGGAGAGAGAGCATTCAACAAAGGGCTTGGGAAGTCTGGAAGATGGATTGCGCATGCGGAGTCTGTTCCCTGACTGGAACATGGCAAACACCCAAAGAATGGCTTTCCTCACTCAGAAGTCCTGTAAACACTTCACTACACCTCTACCCCTGACACTCTGGCTGAGGCATGTACATCAGCACTAAACATCATTGCAATTTACAGTCTCTGATATCCCTCCTTAAAGAACCCCCTAGTTCTGTAGTAAAACACCCCTTGTTTGACTGAGTCCCCAAACCCAATGCACAGTCTGTACATCTGGGTCAACAAAAAGACAGTTCAAATGTCCAAAAGGCAAACACTGTCCCAAGCACTGTCCCATGATTCTTGCTGCTCTACCTGGTTGCTCCGTGGGCCAGCAGCATGCCACTCGCATGGAGGTCATGCTGCTCCCTGCAGCTCCTGTGGGAAGGGGGGGTCTTAGCTGCTCATGCCCTGCTGGTTGCTCCATGGGCCAGCAGCCACCACTTGCATGGCGGTCGTGCTGCTCTTTGCAACTCCCATGGGGGGGTCGTAGCTGCTTGTGCTCTGCTGGTTGCTCCATGGGCCAGTAGCCCACCACTTGTGTGGAGGTTATGCTGCTCTCTGCAGCTTCTGTGGGGAGGGGGGGTCTTAGCTGCTCGTGCCCTGCTGAGAGAGAGAGAGAGAGCATTCAACAAAGGGCTCGGGTTACTGGTGGGAAGCCTGGAAGATGGACTACACATGCGCCGAGTCCGTTCCCTGACTGGAAAATGACAAACACCCAAAGAATGGCTTTCCTCACTCAGAAGACCTGTAAACACTTCACTACACCTCTACCCCTGACACTTTGGCTGAGCTATGTACATCAGCACTAAACATCATTGCAATTTAGTCTCTGATATCCCTCCTTAAAAAAAAAAACAGTTCTGTAGTAAAACACTCTTGTTTGACTGAGTACCCAAACCCAATGCACAGTCTGTACATCTGGGTCAACAAAAAGACAGTTAAAGTCACTTTCAAATGTCCAAAAGGCAAACACTGTCCCACTGGAGGTCGTGCTGCTCCCTGCAGCTGCTGTGGGAAGGGGGGGTCTTAGCTGCTCGTGCCCTGCTGCTTACTCCATGGGATAGCAGCCCATCACTTGTGTGGAGGTCATGCTGCTCTCTCTCCTCCCTATCCATCCTCCCCCTAGCCTCCCATTGCCAGTCTCACTGCACCTCCTTCATATCTAAATATTGGTTTGGTTCCCTTCCCTCTTACCTTACCTCACTCCTCGCTCCTGTCCCCCTCTCTGTCTCATGCTCCTCCCTTCCAAGGATCATCAAACACTTGCCACGCCCCACCTGTGCTCCTCAGCTGGGCAATCTGCCTTCTATTGACTCCCAACACTCTAGAACCTGCTCCCCTCCTCCCTCAGATACCAGTTGAAACTCCCCCCACCTGCTCTTGTTACCATCCTCCTAATGCCCCCCTGGCTTGTAGCTCCATCTGTCCACATGTATGTCAGGCCTGCGTCTGGGTCTTCCCTACCTCTTTACTAGTTCCAGCTCCTCACTACCTCTGCACTGCCTTCCCCCACGAGGAGCAGGCATGCTCCAGCCTGCCAGGTCTCCTGCCTGATACATTAATGATTTTCTGTTTGTTTTGTGGGCTTGCTGATGTTTGTTGGCTCTTGAATAGGTCTTCCTTTATGTACTGTGACCACACTTTTATTTGCACACCAGTACTTGTGCCTACTTGTGTAGGACGTGTGCAATAATTTCTGCACCAATGTAATGTTATGTAATGTAATGTGAAGTATTGTACTTCTATCTTCTCCTGTTCCCTTTCCCCTGGGTTGCACTAGGAACAAGCCTTCACTCAGTGTGCCTTTTCCAGTTACCAATTTTTAAATAAATAATTTACTGGCATATACACATGACTTTGTATTGTGAGCATACATAAGGTGGTATTCAGCACAGTTATTGCCTGCAAATCTGTTGGCCATCCTTTGTATATTAGAAGATGTGCCAAGGAGCCTCCACCCCCCCCAACCTGGCACAGATTTTTTGTTCTGAGTATAGCAATTTTATGAGTCAGTGCAATGTGGTGCATCTTTGGTCCTTGCAGTGGGAACCAAAACACTGAGAATAAGAATTGGATTCTGAGTTGGTGAAAGCACTCATATCGATAAACGTGCAACTGTAACCCAAGGAAACAAAAGGTGGCTGTTCTCGATGGACTCAAGTGACTTTGGCCAGTATTATAATGGACTAGCACTGTACGGCCAACTGGCCTAAAACAAACTGGCACCACACCTCTCAGCTGTCCCACATTACAAGAAATATCCCTCATGTTACTTCTCAGTATTGTTTCTTCCCGCAGGGAAAGGGTGCAGGCCATCACAGAGAAGCTGCTGTCTCACGTTTAAGCTCAGTTTAAATCAGAAATTCATGATAATCTATATCGCTAACTCAGCATTAAACTGTGCACAAATAAAAGCAATAGTTTCCTTAGTCGTTAATCCAGCAATAGGGTCTGAATAAGACACAGGTGGACAGAATGATACAAGACCTTGGAAAGACTTTGGTTTCGCTCTGCACTTTGCGGTCCTCAGCCTGCGCCTGCTATTGTTACATGAGAATTAAGCAATAATGCCCAACAGGGTGTGTGTCATGCTGGGATAACGTCACGCCTCAGGTGATTGGGTGCGAGGCCACAGGCCGAGTGCATCCAATACTGAGGCGTGATGTTATCCCAAATGACACACACCCTGGAGGGCATTATTGCTATTATACAATGGCTCGTTGTTATATATAAAATAAAAAAAATATTTTAAAGAATGTTTTTATTAGTGTGAACAAATATTTTTGTTTCTTAAGAGGTGATGCAAAAAAAGAGATGCAAGCTCCATAATGCCATCTACATTGGTTCTCAGTGAGGCTGAGACTAGAGCTATGATGTTGTGCTGGGATAACAGCACGGGTCCAGCCCCAGACTGACCAATCAGAATCCAGGACCTTTTCTTGCCATTGTATAATGTCCCGTACCTTTTTTCTCTCTTTTCTTTCTTTTAATTTTTTGCTTGTCCTCCATCACCATCCTCCCAGTCTTCAGTCAGTAATTTCCCGTTGGTGGCCTCTGAGCCCAAAAAACTGGTACATCACCAGACCTCTACCCGTAACAAAGTTACCACACTGCAGGGCACCCAAGAGGACCAGCAGACATCATCAAGATGGTATCGTGGCTCTTTTCCTCCAGTCTTTACCTATCTTTTTTTTATTCATCTTTTTCTCCTTCAATGACTCGCCTGACTGAATCACCTCCACCCTACCACTGACCTTCTCATGGACTTGCCAATTAGCCACCACTTGCCCAGGACGTCAATAGCAGTGGGTCACCTGCCATCTCAGTCATGCATGGATCCTGCAGGGGGTACTGATGCAACCTTTTTTGGTAAATATTTTATTGACAAATGATTCATTAAATTATACCAGTTCAAAATTTCTCATTCATAAATACAAAGAAAAAAATCTACCTTGAAAATCAAATAGAAGACCCTATCAATCAATCAAGCTTTATTTTACCAGGTGAAACATCATTGGGAAAAACTCATTTACAAGATGGACCTTGACAAAACTGAGACAAGGACACAGTACAATCTATAAGGGAAAAGAAACGGACAAAAAACATAATACAGTAAAATGATAACAGAGCAACTCAATAAAAACAAAACAATTAATCATTAATACAAGTGAAGCAAGGCTTAATATAACACATGTGCATGACTGAAAAAAAGTACATATAAAGTGGAGGAAATAAATTCATAAACTCATTCTGTGAGGTTGACATGATATTATCGAGATCCCCACTTGATACCATAACCTTTCAAACATTAATGTTTCTTTGGTTTTGTGCTACTATATTAGTTTTATGGATTGTGGGAGAGTCTGGCAATTCCAGTGTTATCCTTTTTGTTCTAATAGTTCCTAAACATATTACCTTGTCTTGATCCCTAGTTATCTCTAATTTATCAAACATATTCAATATATCTCTAGAAAAAGTCATTTCTATCCCTAAAACTTGGGAAAGTGTGGTGACAATACCCCCCCCCACTAGCTATTTATTATTAAACAACTCCATATATTATGACTTAGGTCTGCTACCATTCCACATCCACGCTGGCATTTATCAGACAGATTAGGATAAATTTGATTTAAATATACATTCTATTTATTAATTTGGATTATACAGACTTGTTTTTTTGCCGTTATGTAGTTTTTATTTGCCTCAATCTGAATATGTTGCCACTGTTGAAGTGAAACATGTAAAGATATGTCTTGCTGCCACTGCTGATAAAGTTTCAGCCTATATTTTGTGGGCCACCTGCTGACTTTTTGTAAATTGTATCGTGAATTTTTATTTTATAGTTGGTAATGGATTTGGCCTCCATCTTTAATCATAATAGAAGAATCTTTTCTTTATGTCAGCAGTCTTAATAATAGATTGAAATTTGCAGAGCAGCATATTGTATTTTAAGAAATTGCTCAAAATTCCTCCCCCTACCTGATCCCTATATTTATTATAAGAGGTATATGTATTATTCTGAATAAAGCCCACACAGGTGCAGAACTTTTTTTTTTCTTGGAGTGTTTTAATAATTTTCTTATAATCTCTGTCATTTGAAAAGTTCATCATATTGAGTCTGGCATGACGCCATAGACTAGCGCTCTTTCTGAATACTTTTAGATCTTGTTTAAGTGGCTGTGGAAAGACTTTAATAAAGGAAGTCCTTACAATACTTGAAGTTATTCTCAAATCATATGGTATCAATTTGAAATCTGTAACCTAACTTATCTGCTACTGCCTTCAGACTTATATAACCATGCTTAGGCAAAAATGCCCAATCCCAAGCAGTTGCCAGTAACTGGGACCAAAAATATTTGAGTGGATCTGGACAGCCAAACCCATCCACACCCTCACTACCATACCATGAAATTCCAAGAGATTCTGGGTTTACCACCCTTCCAAAAATATATTGAAAAGATTTGCTTTATATCCGAGAACCATTTATCATCAAGTACACCACATAATGCCTGCAATTCAAATATGAAGTGGGCCAGAGCCATCATCTTAATAACTTCAATGCGGACCCATAATGAAACAGATACATTCCGCCAGTTAGCTAGTTTATTTAAAATTTTCTTTCTTGCTATACTATAATTCAGTATAACATCTGTTCTAATATTGTTTGCAAGAATTATTCACAAATATTTAATTTTATCAACTTTTTTGAAAAGATTCAAAGTTTCAGAATCCATATCACTTTCTTTATTAAATATGGGCATTATGACCGAGTTAGAAGGATTTAATTTATACCCCTCAAATTTAGAAAAAGTTGTAATTATGTTCATTAATGCCAGGACTGAAGAGGCTATATTTTTAAAGATAATAAAAGTGTCATCTGTATAAACACTCAACTTTATTACCCCCTCATTAATTATAACTCCTTCGATACTGTGGCAGCTTTTTATGGCCTGTAATAAAGGTTCTAAACAAAGTATGAAAATAAAAAGAGACAACAGACGACCCTGTCTTACTCCTTTAAGCATCTCAATATTCCTGGATAAATGTAGATTAATTGAAAAAACACGCTCTTGATTTTTTTACAGTTGTGCAATTATCCTTAACAACCGTGGGAGAATTCCCCATAGTTCCAATACTCTCATCATATAAATCCTATGAACAGTATTAAATGCTTTACTAGTGTCTAAAGCTAAAGCATAATAATTTTATTACAAACATTTAACTCATTCCTTCCTGATGACGCCATATGGTGTCATAAAAAAACATACCTCTTCTTCCTGACGATGCCATATGGCGTCCTAAATCATTTGCTGTAGTGCCTGATGACGCCAATTGGCGTCCATATCTTTCTCTTGGTGCAGCTCAAGCATTTGTTTACATTTGATGAATTGAGTTGTACCAGCTAATAGGGGACATCGTACCCTTACTGATTTTACCTAATATAATATGTGTTCCCATTGGATATTTTTGAGAAAACAAGCCTTAATACATAAATAAATAAATTTAATATTTTTTGCATGTGCTGTGAAAAATGTATTATGTTCATTCTGCCATTAGTTTGTATCATAACAACAAATCATCTTGTTTTAGTGTAACATGTTAAGCTGATCAGGTTTACACTATAATTTCATAATTTACATTTTTTTTTATTCGAGCAATCCGATTGGCCGTCACCACTTTGGTGTATTTATTTGTCTTTTGGGGTATTTTTCTACAATAACATGTTATCACTGATATCATGATTGTTATAACTATTAGTCCATTTATACCACTAAGTGAACTGAATATTTCTGTATTTAAAAATCGAGCTCTGTGATTGGTCGGATTTTCTGACATCATCAGTTCTGAATTTAATTGGTATAAAGAGATTGTCTTAGATGCAGGCACCATCTCCCTTATGAAGCCTTAGTTGTCAAAGCACCAGGGAACCTGCACGCAGATCTTTTGTTGTGCCTTCCACTATTCTATTCAATGTGTGTGCCTGAAATGTTAGACTAAATCCTTATTTAGCATGAAAGCAAGGACTCGTATTTTTTTACAACTGTCACTGGAGGGAAACTGGCTCTCTGGGCTCTGGAGTGTACAGTGATTTTTTTTGATGTTTCAGTTAGGGGTCACAGCCCTCATCTGTACCTGCCCTAGCTCTGTAGCGCGTCACCATTTGGTCATATTGATTGGTTGCCATGCTTGCTCTATGCTTATTGTACACGTCACTATTTCCATTAACCAGTCAGAGTGCACACTGGTGCAGGAAGAGCATGGTGACTGGAAACTTAGATTCAAGATGGAGGTGCTGCTCTTATCCTAAAATACTCACTTCATTTCAGTGCCAAAACCTCGATTTGTAACCTGTATTTACTTTATTTGTTTTATTTTTATTTATGATAAAAGTTTTCATAGTTGTCACTTTGTTCATTTTGGGATAATTTCTGGTCATCCTGTGTGATCACATCTTATGGATCCGGCTGGCATTCCTGATGGGAGAGAGAGTTTCTTGTGCATGTACTAGATGCGGTCCGTAATTCAGCACCTTTTGTTACTTTTAAAGAGTTTATGTTGAATTATGGCTATGTTAAAATCTATGTGGCATGTTGCTCCCTGCGTTATGGATGGTAAGTGGGTTAGGGTCAGTAGCAGGTTTGTCTCATGCTCTGCACTTGAGTTTTCTCCCTAATACACAGTTGCTGATTGTTTAAAATGAAAAAATAATGGTGTTGCCTTCAACTTATCTGGCATCAGTCCAGCCCCAATCCCTGATCATGGTAAAGGCCAAATCAGTTTTGAATCCCTCCACAGTCACTGGTGTTGTCCATCGATTCGTATGACGTCAGTCCAGACTCAACCTCTGATGCACTGGAAAGTGTTCTGCAGGTTAAAATCCCTCCACAGCCACTTGTAAGATCTAGCTCCTTACCATGCATCAGTTGAGCCCCAAACTGTAGTGAATAGTGAAGTGCATTTCAGGTTCAGATCCCTCCTCAACTGATGGTGTTGTCCATCGACTTACCATGCATCAGTCCTGACCAATCCCATAATGCACTATGAAGTGCATTTCATGTTCAAAACCCTCCACAGCCACTGGTGTAGTCCATCAATTCATATGACATCAGTTCAGCCCCAATCTGTGATGCACTGTAAAGTATTATTCAGGTTCAAATCCCTCCACAGCCACTTGTAAGATCTGTCTCCTTATCATATGTCAGTCAAGCCCCAAACTGTAGTGAACAGTGAAGTGCATTTCAGGTTCAGATCCCTCCACAGCTGATGGTGTTGTCCATTGACTTACCATGTATCAGTCCAGACCAATCCCATAATGCACTGGGAAGTGCATTTGATGTTCAAAACCCTCCACTTCCACTGTAGCACATCAATTCATATGACATCAGTTCAGCCCCAATCTCTGATGCACTGTAAAGTATTCTTCAGGCTCAAATCGCCACAGCCACTTGTAAAATCTCAGGCTCAAATCCCTCCACAGACACTTGTAAAATCTATCTCCTTATCATGCATCCATCGTGCTCCAAACTGTAGTGAACAGTGAAGTGCATTTCAGGTTCAGATCCTCCACAGCCAATTATGTTGTCCATTGACTGATCTGGTGTCAGTCCAGCCCCAACCTCTACTGCACTGTAAAGTGCTGTTCAGGTTCAAATCCACCAGAGTCACCAATTTAGTCCATCTGTTCATCAGTCTTCAGTCCAACCTTTATCTCTGACACTCTGTGATGTGCATTACTGATATGGATCCCTCCTCAGTCACCATGGTGTAGTCCATTGTGCACATCAAGATTCATTCCAACACTACCCTCAGATGCACTGTAATGTTCTATTCACGTTGAATCACTCCACAACCACTTTAGTCCCTTGTGCTCATAATGCTTCAGACCATCCCTTACCTCTGATGCACTGTGATGTGATCAGTGACAGTGTATGACTTATACAGTCCATTCAAATGAAACATAGCACACAGTACACACGTGCACCAATGAGCATCACTCCATGGTGCAGGCATACCCACCTCCTTCCCACCCACAGTGCACCATACTGAATGTTGCAACATATCACGTGTATGCAGGCAAACCATGTGACACAGCACATAGTACACAACCTTACAGGTGCCCATGTCATCACCCTGTATGTGTACTCCAACGTTTCTGCATAGCATATGAACACCATTACCAGGTGCAGGCAGCCCACCTGCTTCCCTACAACATAGTATTCCCCCAAGGATGGGTGCCAATTCATGATGCAAAATGACTGCAGTGCCTATGAGCATCATTCCTTGGTACAGGTACACTCACCCCCTTCCCCATGATACAGTATACCCCAAATTACCAGTGCCTTTTCAGCAATTTTATCATCCTATATGTATACCCATAATGTATCTACAGTGTCTGTTAGCACCATTATTATATGCATACAGCCCCTCTCATTTCCACAGAACATATGAAGTGCATCTGATCCTGTATTATGAATGCAGGACCCCCCCACCACCACCACCACTAACACACAGTGCTTCCTCATACAGTCATTCCCTCACCTTAAACCATCCCATAATACAACCCCAAAAAAATAAACTATGCCAAGAAATTAAATAATACACAGACTTATGTAACATGATGTTTACTGAACGATGGGAACCTTTACATGAACAACATCATGCTTCATTTACAGTATGATAAAGCAAACAGCACAAATAAAATACAGTTTCCTATACTTATCATGGGATTTTATTGCAAAAATAAAATAGTTTCTTTCAATGAAATTACACATTTTAACTACAGTAAATATGCAATTAATCATAGAGAGCCCTCCAGCACTAACACATGTCTCCATTTCCTGTGTCAGCTCCCTGACCTACACTGGAAGGGTTCTTCCTATTTACATCCCTTGACCTCACAAAGCACTTCCTTCCTGCATCACTTCCTGATATGTCCTTCTAAGGTAATGTGTGAATATATTCTTACTAAACTAGGGGAAAAACAAAACAAATGATAATCAGATTCATAAACTAAAATCAGTGGATAAGAAGAATCATACACTGCAAAATTCCAACCAGTGGAGTGGACCAAAAAACTCAAACTGTAATAACAAGAGATTCAGATATTGATTTCTGACTAAAAAAAATAGTAAAAAACTAGCAAAATTTATATTTAGACAATGACAGATGTTTACTGTATATTTTTAACAATTTTAATCACCAATTTTACAGAAATTTAATATTTTTGCATGACTAAGTAAACAGAACATAATTATAGTTAGATAAAATCATCAGAATTTATTAAAATATGAAAACAACCTTACACAACATTAAATCCAGTTAAATAAACATTACCAAACCTCACTCATTTTCAAAAACTTTTTGTCCTGTAAAACTTTTCTTTTTACAGTTTTAAAATTGGTTGTATGGTTTTTAAGATATTTAGGTTTAAGCACAGTGTGTTCGTATGAATGCTGCAGATCTAAAACCCCTTCAGGCACACAGGTGTTCTAGCAGCAGACAGAGAGTACCTGAACATTCTAAGTGACAATAGGATAGAATGAGTTAATATATTCAAATACTGCCTGAACTCTATGTACTGCTTGAGGTAGGGCTCTACCTGGCACAAATCCATATTTGTCTTGATGGATGGAAAAGTGTAAGTATGGTATAATTCTAGAAACAATTTTGCTAAGATCTTATAGTCCACATTTAAGAGGGCTACTGGTCTACAGTTTTCAATATATTCTTTAGGTTTTCCCGCCTTATGAATCAATATTCTTTTAACGTTATTCATGGAATCTGCTAAATCACCTTTCCCATCCATCCATCCATCCTAGAAGGAAAAGAGTAGCTCTCCGTCCCCCCTAGCTGCTGGAGGTCTGACTCTGAGCAAGTAAGAAGGAGACTGCTGAGGAATATAGGAACTTCCTGTCCCAGAAGAGGAACAGTAAGAGCAGGAACTTTAAGGGCATGGAGGCAGTAGGAAAGTAGGGAGAGAAAAAAAAAATAAACAGAGAGAGGAAAGACTGAGTATACAAAATAACAGTTAAGGGGCTACAAATAAGACATGATGGGAGTTGTGCAGTGCAGTGGCTGTGGAGCAGCAGTCTTCCAGAAGATGTTCTGGAGAATGCAGTGTTGTCCCATCTGCAGGCACCTCTCTGGGCTGAGGGAGGAGGTTGCTCATCTCCAGGCTGAGTTGGCCAGGATTCAGGGGGCCTCCTCTCCCACCCAGGGACCACCAGGGCCACTGCTGCTGCCTCAGAGGTTGCCAAGAAGGAGGAGTGGTTGGACCACAGTGGGCTCAGGGAGAGTGAGGGTGGTGGAACAGTGGTGCATCCCTCCAGTTGTACCTCTCCATGATTCATATGCCATTCTGGCAGAGTGTGGTCCCTCTAGAGGCACCTGCAGTGGAGACCAAGAAGGATGCTGGGAACCTCCACAAAGGAGACCCACAGGAGGGTGGCATGGGACTCCACAGGGGAAAGAAACAACTCCTGGTGGGGGACTTCATTGTTAGGAGAGTAGAACTGGGGGAGGGAGGGGAGAGTGAGGTAAGGTGCCTGCCTGGCTCCATGGCTTGGAGGGGCAGGGAGCAAATCCTAAGGATTACAGGAGCAGCTGCACAGAGGAGGAAGCCAGATGTCATTGTCCGCTTAGGGACAAATGACTTGGCTGGGAAAGGGATTAGAACAGTGGAGGAGGAGGAGTCTGTGGAGTTGGAGAAGGGCCTTAGACAAGTAGCATGCATGGTAACCTTCTCGGAGGTGCTGCCTGTCTATGGCATGGGTGAGGCTAGGGTGTCTGAACCAAGGGATTCAATCAATGGTTGAAAAACTGGTGCAGAGCTCAAGGTTTCAGCTTCACTGGGGACTAGGGGTCCACCTGGAGGGCTGCAGGCCTATACTGGTGCAATGGTCTGCATCTGTCTAGGAGGGGAACCAGGATTCTAGATGACAGGTTTAAGTGCTTCATTGGTAAGCATTTAAACTAGCCAAAGGGGGAGACACTGAAAAGGAGCAGGGAAATCCTAGTGCCCCCCCCAAAAAAATCAGGGTAGTTAGTGAGGTAAACACCAAGGTCGATATGTCGATAGGGAGAAGGGCAGGTGTAAATGGAGAAAAAGGTAGTAAGGACAGGGATGGGGCAAAAAGGGGTAAGGCCATCAAAAAATGGAGGGTAATGAGTACCAATACCTGCAGTCTAGGTAACAAGCTTCCTGAACTGGTGGCCTTGATGCAAGAGGGATGCCTGAATATTACGGCAGTCACAGAAACATGGTACACAGAGAACCATGACTGGGATGACATACCAGGGTATACAATCTACAGGAGAGGCAAGGAGGGTAGAAAAGGAGGAGGAGTAGCTCTCTATGTAAGAGAGGGGATCAAAGCAATGGAACAAAAGGGTAAACAGGGAGGACAGGAGGCACTGTGGGTCACCCTGGATACTGGAAATGGCACCTCAATCTGCACAGGAGTTGTATACAGATCCCCATCTCAGGGGGAGGAAAAGGACAAGGAAATGATAGAAGACATCTTTAGGATGGCAGAGAAAGGGGAGATATTGTTGATGGGTGACCTGAATATGCCAGATGTTAACTGGAGCACCTTTGCTGCAGCCAGATTCAACAGCAGGGCCATTCTCGATGCCCTACAAGGGGCATGCCTCAGACAGCTAGTGTTGGAACCCACTTGGGAGGGAGCAGTCTTAGACCTGATACTCTCAAATGGGGATGGAGAGAGAATCTCAGATCTAGAAGTGGGTAGCCATCTGGGAACAAGTGACCACCAAACAGTGTGGTTCACGATAAACTCAGCTGCAGAGTCAAGCCATACAAAAGTGAGGGTACTGGACTTCAAGAGGGCTGACTTTGTCAAAATGGGAGCGTGCCTCAGCAAAGCACTAGCAAACAGGCAAGAAGTAAGAGTGGAGCAAGAATGGGGAAACATCAAAACTGCCATCACAGAGGCAACAAGCCTTTGTGTGAAGCAAATAAACAAATCAAAATGAAAGAAAAAAACACTATGATTTTCAAAAGAGGTGCCGGGGAAGATTATGGAGAAAAAGATAGCATTTAGGACGTATAAGGAAACGCAGAAGGAGCAGGACAGAGAACTATACCAGTTAAAGCAGAAAGAAGTGGGGAAGGCAGTCAGAATAGCAAAAGCCCAAACCAAGGAAAATATAGCTAACTCGGTTAAGAAGGGGGATAAAACCTTTTATATTTACATTAGGGTGTGTAGAAAGACAAAGGGAGGGATAATGAGGCTGAATAAAGGGGTCGGTGGGAGGGCAGAGAGGGACAGTGAAAAAGCAGGGGTACTGAATGAATATTTCTGCTCAGTATTCACAAAAGAAGAGGAGGGGGAGGTACCTCATCCAATCAACAGAAGCACTCTTGTTAGGGGGGTTGATCCCAGTCCTTTCACAGAAAAAAGGGTTCTGAAAGAACTCCTAAAACTGAAGGTAGACAAAGCAATGGGGCCTGATGGGATTCAAGACAGAATTCTAAAGATATTAAGGGGAGAACTAGTGACACCACTGACTAGCCTTTTTAACAACTCATGGGAGGATGGTGTGGTACCTGAGGACTGGAGTAGGGCAGATGTGATTCCCCTTCACAAAAGTGGGAGCAAGACAGAGGCAGGAAACTACAGACCTGTCAGTTTGACCTCAATGTTAGGGAAAATGATGGAATCACTTCTGAAGGAAAGAATTGTTGAGTACCTAGAGGCCAGTGGGGCAGAGGACCCAAGGTAGCATGGATTCACAGCGGGAAGGTCATATCAGACTAATCTAATTGATTTCTTTGACTGGGTGACTAAAGTAGTAGACCAGGGAGGGGCTGTGGACATGGCCTACCTAGACTTTAGCAAGGCATTTGCCACAGTCCCACACAAAAGATAAACAAATTAGCCAGCCTGGGAGTGGGTCCCAGGTTGGTAGCCTGGGTAAAACATTGGCTGGACAACAGGACACAAAAGGTAATAGTAAATGGAGTCCACTCTGAAGAAAGAGGGGTTACTAGTGGGGTACAGCAGGGTTCAGTACTGGGTCCGGTCCTTTTTAACATCTTTATAGGTGACATTGCAAAGGGACTGGAAGGAAAAGTATGCCTTTTTGCAGATGACACAAAGATCTGCAATAGGGTTGATACACAAGAGGGAGTGGAAAGGATGAGAAGGGACTTGGCAAGATTGTAGGAATGGTCAGAAGTATGGCAGCTTGGAATCAATGCAAAGAAGTGTAAAGTAATGCACCTGGGAAACAAAAACCCAGGGGAAGATTACACTATGGGGGGGGAGTAGTAACAACAACAAAAATGGAAAGAGACCTGGGGGTAATCATATCAGATGACTTAAAGGTTAGCAAGCAATGTGAGAAGGCAGTAGGGATGGCTGGGGGGATACTGGGAAGTACAGGGAACAGCATCACCAGTAGAAAACAGGAAGTTGTTATCCCTCTGTACAGGCAGTTGGTGAGACCCCATCTGGAGTACTGCGTCCAGTTCTGGAAACCCCATCTCCGCAAGGACATAGACAGGATGGAGACAGTCCAGTGGAGGGCAACTAAAATGGTGCAGGATCTACAACAGAAGCCATACACGGAGAGACTAAAGGAGCTTAATATGTATACCCTAGAGGAAAGGAGGGAGAGTGGGGACATGATAGAAACACTTAAGTACCTCAAGGAATCAACAAAGTCCAAGAGGGTAGCATCTTTCAGAAAAAGAGATGTGCAAGAACAAGGGGACACAATTCGAAGATAGAGGGCGGATGGCTCAGGGGCAATGTAAGAAAGTATTTTTTCACAGAGATGGTGGTGGACGCATGCAATGACCTTCCTGAGGAGGTTGTGGGGTAAAAAACAGTGGGGGAATTCAAGAATGCATGGGACAGACATAAGGCAATTCTTGTTGGGGGGGTAGGAAGAAATAGGCTGTTGGTTAACTAGGATCTGCAGCCTATCCAATAAGTAGGGGAAATGGGCAGACTAGTTGGGCCAAGCGGTCCTTATCTGCCATCAGAGTCTATGTTTCTAACTCATCCAACATTAACTCAAACCATGGTAAAAGTTCATGAATAAATTTCAATTGTGAAACTGTCCAAACCAGGAAATTTGCCTTCCGGAAGTGACTTTATTACTTCGATTTCTGTTTTATAGAATTTTTTATCTTGGATTTGGAGTGTTTGAAACTGGATCTAAGACAAAAGGTTGTCCATAATTTCATAGTTTATATGAACAGAGGATTGATAGATATCTTTATAGTATTTCAGAATTATGTCATCCATACCATATATATCCACAATGGGAATACCCTTATTACTTTTTAAAAGGGGGATTGTATTGTGTTTCCTTTTCTCGAAATAATTTGCCAGCTTGTCCCAGATTTATCTCCCTGTAAATATCTTAAACCTTTCACTTTTAAGATATCTGTTCCGTTTCACTATTAATTGGTTGCTGCAACTTTAATCTTTAAGTGATCTATTCATTATATTTTGTTTTATTCTTAAAGGGGAACTGTCATCAGCAGGGTTTCTTATTGTCTCAAAGTCCATAAAAAGCTAATTTGAGTGAGCCATTGTATTTATGTGTGAGTCTTTGCAGTCCAGAGTTATTCATATGTAAATCAGCTTGTAATTAAGGGCTGGGGCAACCATGTGTTTTAGGCTCCTGACAGGAAAAGATGTCGCCGAGGAACTTGGCCCTCTATTTACTGTAAGTTAAATAGAAAATCATCTGCTTTATTAAGTGTGTTTTAAGGTGTTATTACACTTTCTACATTTATAATTGTTTTGTATGTGCATTGAAACTAGTGAGTTATCACCTTTACATTTCAAACTGTTAGTAGTAATAATCCATCTTTAGGATTGCTTTAACCTGTAGGCTATACTGCCAGCTGATCATTAAAAACTACACATCTCAAGGCTGACTCTGTGGTGTCAGCAAATATTGGGGCCCTAGACTGTATCAGGATGTCTAAACCCTGGCTGTGTTCATGTCAGTGCAGATTTCTGGGGCTGCCACAGCATCAACTTCAGTCTTATTCCATTCTCTCTCTCTTACAATTTCGGATGTGAACTCAGGCCTACAAGATGCAAATGTGGCTAAGTACCTACTGACCTGGCATCATGGGGCCAGCCTTGAAATGTGTAGTTTTTGACTATCAGCTGGCAGCATAGCCTAGAGGTTAAAGCTATACGATGCCTAAGACAGTGAGCAGGTGGTGGGATCTGTATTCATTGACCTTACGAAGGCCTTTGACTCTGTTAATCACAACCTCCTCCTCAGTTGCCTACTGTCAGTAGGACTTTCCCCTGACTTGGTATTATGGTTTGGCAGCTACCTTTCCCGCAGGTCACAATGTGTCAAAATTGGAGAGGCCCTGTCGGAACTAAACGATGTGCTCCTTGGAGTTCCTCAGGGTTCCATTCTCAGTCCTCTCCTCTTCAGCCTTTTTATGAATTCCACCCTGTCTGTATGTTCAGCACGCACCGTTCTTTACACCGATGATGCCGTAATATCAGTTGCTGGTAAGGACCATTCCTCCATCACCTTGGAGCTCCAAGACAGCTTCCACAAACTTGAAACCTAGTTCACCCAAAACAAACACCTACTAAACCATAAAAAGACTAAGAGTTGGCTCTTCACTACCACCCAAAATAGAAAGAGATCCCTCCAAATGTTTTCTTTTTTCTTTTGGTGCATTGTTATTTTAATGTTAATTTTATTGATGTTTGCTTTGTTTTTAAATTGTGAGGTGCCTTGGTTAAGGATAAGGTGCCCCATAAATAAATTTAATTATTATATTATTATTATACAAAACCACAAGGGGGGAAGACACTAGACCAAGTAGTCATGTTTAAATACGTTGGCATTATCCTTGATGACACACTCACCTTCTCAAGCCACATTGATTTTGTAGCCAAATCGGCTAATATAAAGCTGGGGGTCCTTTACCGACATAGGCACTCCATGACACCCGATGCCCTCAAACTTGCCACCAGCAGCTCAGTACTGTCTTCCATTGACTATGGTCTGCCAATCTATGGGGCTGGCACAAAAACTGCCCTTAGCCAGAGTAGTACACTCCTTAATAAGGCCTGCCGTTTAACATTGGGGGTTTCACTCACCACCCACACCTGTACATTCTACACTGAGACTGGATGGTTCCCACTCCATCTTAGAGCACAATACCAGACCTGCCTACTTTAAAAAAAAATGCTTCTTGGGCTGACGCCTCTTTCTTTGGGCTGCCTCTTTAAGTCAGCAGTACCTACAAAATTAACTAGAAGTGCGGCTACTGATAGGTTGCTGATTCCATTCATCTGCACGAAACTCACCCAGAATTCCATTTTTTACCAAGGTCCAAAATGGTTCAATGAGCTATCAGCTGTCCACACCGATACCATCAAGATTAGTGCATTCAAATCAGGGCTCAGATCCTTTCCTGAGACTACTAATACCTGTACCTGCCTGTCCTAAGCGCTTATACCCCAAATCACCCTTAACCTACTCTCCCCCTCAAACTCCAGCCCTCTCACTACTAACCGTTGTCTCTGGCCCCCTTCCTCACCCCTCCTCTCCCCACCTATGCTATATCTCCTCTCATACTCTCCTCATTCTCTCCCTGGTGAGCCCACCACCAGCTGACTACCCCTCCTTTTTCTGTATGCCCAATCTCAATGGAATCCCACCACTAAGTCTTCTGAATGCTTATCAGGTCCTACTGGGTGGAACCTTGCTGATCCATTGTTCTTCAGCTTACTTTGAAGTTTATTAAACCCCTATGGTTACTGCTTCCCTATGCATTCCACTCCTTTCTCTTTGTGATCTATTTGTTATTACTGCTTATAATCTGTATGTAACCTCAATTTAATGTTTGCCTGTGACATGAACCCTGTGTTGTTGTATAATTTATGTATTGACCGTTATGTTTTGTTTTCCACTGACTTGGAACCTTTGAAAATGAGTCCTTTACTCAAAGGTATTAATCCCAAACTGAAATAAATAAATAAATAAAATCAAAGAGCTGTGAACAAGCTTTGTTCGTCCAGCAGAATGGGGTTTGATTCCAACATGCTGTACTTGTATATTGTGTGACCAGTGCAAGTCACTTATCCTCCCTGTGGTCCCAAAACACCCAGAAACAAGCTGTACTGGTGTTGTGTGCCTTTCCCAAAGAGAGTGAAAACAATCTGAGCATGTTGACTGGAAAAGAAAACAATTAGGACACCATTAATTGTTTGTTAACTGCAAAAACACTTAGATGGACAACATTGTTAAAACATGAATAACCTGAAATGCATTATTAAAAGAGTATTTTACTTTTTTTGATTAAGTTAAAAGTATAACAGTTTCTCACTGAAATACTTTGGATGGAATGGGATTTTCTACCGTAAAGGAAATAAATGAATCTGGTTGATCCTGCCGCTCATGCCCTTTGAGCCTGTCTTACATGCTGCAGCTCTGTCAATGGGCCCCAACTTTCCAGAATGCCATTCTCCCATTGTTATGTAAAAAAAGAAAGAAAAAAAAGGGAGAGACAGGCTGTGTGTGTGTGTGTGCACGTGCGCACGTCTGTGTGCACACGTGTGAAGTGTGTGCGTGCGTGTGTGTGTCTATCTCTGAGAGGAGTGCTGCACTAACTGAACTGTGCTGAAAGGGAAACAATTATCACCATTAATTAAATATAATATATGAGTGGGTGGGTGGAAAAAACAGAATTTTGCACACACCCGTGGTGTGGGATGTTTTTATAAACCCCTTGGACTTTGCCCTTGGGGTTAATGTAGCATCCCATACCGTGTGTGTGTGTGTGTGTGTGTGTGTGTGTGTGTAAAATTCTGGTTACACACACCCACCCATATTATATTCTATATTTTAATAATGCAGTTCCGATTATGCATGTTTCAACAATGTCGTCCATCTATGTGTTTTTGCAATTAATAAATTATTAATAGTGTCCCTTTATTTTTTCCCCCCAAGTCAGATCTGGATAGAAAGAGCATAATATTTTCAGAATCATAACACATGCTCAGATAGTTTTTACTGTCTTTGTCCAGGAAAGGCACACAACTACAGCTTATCTCTGGGTGTGTTTTGGGACCACATGGAGGTTAAGTGACTTGTTCTGGTCATACAATATACAAGAGCATATTGCAATAAAAACCCATTCTGCTGGATGAAAGAAGGTTGTTCACAGCTCGTGGTTTTAACCTGTAGGCTGTAATGCCAGCAGTAAATCAAAAACTACACATTTCAAGGCTGGCCCCATGATGCCAGACCAGTAGGTAAGTAGCAACATTTGCGTCTTGTAGACCTGGGTTCACACTCGAAACTGTAAGAGAAAAGGCTGTGAGAGAGGGAATGGAAAAAGACAGAAGTTGGTGCTGTGGCAGCCCCAGAAATCTGTACTGACATGAACACAGCCAGGGTTTAGAAATCTTGATATGGGGCCCCACTACCTGTTGGCACCACAAAGCCAGCCTTGAGATATGTGCAGTTTTTAATGATCAGCTGGCAGTACAGCCTACAGGTTAAAGCAATCCTAAAGATGGATTATTACTACTAACAGATTGAAATGTAAAGGTGATAACTCACTAGTTTCAATGCACATACAAAACAATTATAAATGTAGAAAGTGTTGTAATAACACCTTAAAACACACTTAATAATCATAATAATCTTTATTTATTCTACGCCTTTCAATTATCAAGGCGCATTACAAAACTTAAAACAACGGATAAAAAATTCAATTTATAAAACACAGTAAGATCCGAGAATAGCAATACTAGTTACAGTAAGCTTAGATCCATAAATGGGTCTTCAATGCCTGTTTAAACTCCCCTACGGATGTGCACTCCTGAAGCTGGCGTGGTAGAGAATTCCAAAGGGCAGGGGGCACGTTCATAAATGCATGGGCCCCTGAAGATTTCAAAACTACCCCTGGGATCTCTAACAACCCCTCGTCAGCCGAGTGGAGCCATCACTTGGGGTAGTAAGGAGACAGAATCTCTTTTATGTAGTCAGAGCCAAGTCCATGCAGGGCTTTATAAGTCAGTAATCTGACTTTAAAGGTGATCCGCCACTGAACTGGCAGCTAGTGCAGTTTGCACAACACTGGTGTAATATAGGAAGTCCGAGGAGTCGCCGTTAACAACTGGGCCGCAGTGTTCTGCACCAGCTGGAGGTGGTGGATATCAATCCCCGGAAGCCCAAAGTACAGGGAGTTGCAGTAATCAAAGTGCAAGGTCACAAAGGCATGGATCAATGTAGGAAGGTCACCAGATGGAACAAGGTGCTTGATCCTAGCGATGTTCCTTAGGTGATAAAAGGATGACTTAACGACGGCTGACACCTGAGATCGAAGTGTCAGCCCTTCGTCAATCAGCACCCCTAGGTCCCACACCAGTTCAGAGGTAAGGAGCCCGGAGCCCCCTCAGGAAAAGTCCCGTGGGCTGACCAGCCCCTGACCCCCCCCCCATCTGGTGACCAGGATCCACAACCATTGTCTCTGTCTTCCCTGAGTTCAGTTTCAGCCAGCTAGAATTCATCCAGTCCTGGATTTCAGTGAGGCAGTTATTAAATATCGAGAGTGCTCTATCCTGGTCAGGTGCAAAAGACAGGTAGAGCTGGGTATCATCAGCATAGCAGTGAAACCTCAGCCCATATCATCTTACAATGTTTCCGAGGGGCAGCATATACACTATGAATAACATGGAGGATAGCACAGAGCCCTGAGGAACCCCACATGATAGAGAGAGTGGGTCAGAGGAATAAATCCCTGACACCACACTCTGAGTTCTGCCAGTGAGGAAAGATCTAAACCATCTGAGGACTGAACCAGTCAGGCCACAGATGAACCTCAGGTGCTCGAGCAGTACCCCTTGATTCACGGAGTCAAAAGCTGAAGAGAGATCAAGAAGCACTAAGATGGAGCGGCTTTTCCGATCTCTCACCATCAGGAGATCACTGAGCACCCGAAACAGTGCAGTCTTGGTACTATGCCTCTTACAAAAACCGGATTGGAAAGGTTCATAGATGTTATGGATGGTCATATGGTTCTCCAGTTGTACAGCCGCTACCTTCTCAATCACCTTCCTCAAAAAGGGGAGGTTAGAGATAGGTCTGTAGTTTACCAGGCAGTCTGGGTCCAGAGAAGCTTTCTTCAAGAGCGGTGTTACCACAGCCTCCTCCTAATAAAACAGATTACTTCCTATTTAACCTGCAGTAAATGGAGGGCCAAGTTCCTCGTCGACATCATTTCCTGTCAGGAGCCTAAAACATATGGCTGCCTCCAGCCCTTAATTACAGGCTGATTTACATAAGAATAACTCTGGACTGCAAAGGCTCAAACATAAATACAATGGCTCACTCCAATTAGTTTTTTATGGACTTTGAGACAGTAAGAAACCCGGTTGATGACAGTTCCCCTTTAATAACCAGAGAATCTTCTTCTTTCAATTTTTTTCTGTAACTTTATAATCTTGTTCCTTTAATTTCTTATAATGCCAGGCCTGATAAGATATAATAGCCCCATGTAAAATGGCTTTAAATGGATTCCATCAGATCAAAACATTTTTCTGTACAGTGTAATTATAAATAGAATAATAGATAGGTGAGAGTGTATTACAAGGGAGTAATACCATCGAGAGGTTCCCTTGTCCCCAGAACCTCGAGATGGTGTACTTTCAGGCTCCCCTCTCATAACCCTTGTAATATATGGATCAATTTTAAACTTGTGCACCGCTGCTGCTTTGAGGACTCGCTCACTGCGTGTCCGCTGCTGCACTGAGGACTCACTCAGTGCATGTTCAAGACCTTCCCCCATCCCCCATCGTCTGTCTCTGTACTTCAGTGCGTCTGCTTAAGTTTCGTGGGGAGCCCTACCTTTTTGCTATTTTGATGTGCAGGGAAGGCAGGATCCACCAAAAAAATGCCTTTGTTTAAAATAAAAAAATATCACAGAAACAGTGAAGACGAGATACTCTCTCGCTAAGCAAGAGATGGCCGCCATGTTATTTAAAATGTTTCGCCCACTCAGAGAATTTGGCCAATCATGAGCCGTGATTCGAAAAGTGTGGACTCTGCTGTCTGATTGACAGTTGGGGGGGGCATGGCAGCCATTGAATGGAGTGGGAGAGCTTGCACTTGCATTGTTTAAATTTTGTGATAATAGACAGTATCATTCAGAGCTCGGAACGATAGTATTACAGGCTCTGAACGATACTATTATCACCTACAAACGATGGTATTATCACTTTGGTTCCAGTGTATTACCGGAAATTTTTCATATGCTTTTTGATGGTATTATTTTAACTATCCATATATTACAAATAGAATAATAGATAGAAGACTATGTATTATAAGGCAGTTAGACCATCAAGAGGTTTTGGGGACTTGGAACCTCGAGAGCGAAGCTCGAGAGGTTCCTAAATCCAAAACCCTAGATGGTCTGACTGCCTTATAATATATAGTCCTTTATTTGTTATTTTTGTAATATATGGACCCCATTGGGGAGATTTCTTTTTTCTGATGTGCTTTTGTTAAACGGGCTGGCCTCGCGCCACACCTCAGCACGTGCGTGCTCTCTGAACTGCCCACAGCACTAACGAAAGTCCCATCGCCGCTTAAAAAAATGTGGTTTCCCTTAATTTAGTAGGCAGTCCTACCTTTCAGCTTTTTTGTCGTTCAGGAAATGCAGAATGAGTGACATAGTCATTATTTGTTCAAAAAAATGAAAGTACAAATTGAACAGATTCCTCTCGCTAAGCGAGAGGAAAAAGATGCCATGTTTTTCATGCTGTTATGCCCGCCTACTAAAGAAAAGCCACCAATGGAGATGCACGCAGTCAGTACAGTTGTGCAGGAAGGGACGTGTGACCATGGCAACTGGGTTTGTTGGCAGGAAGATCTGGACATGCGCTCTGTGATTGTAGTGATAATACTATCGTTGAGAGCTGAAACTGTAGTATTATCAGCTCTGAACGATAGTATTATCAGTTTGGAATGATGGTATTATCACTTTCATTACTGTGCTATTACAAGAAAATTTTTGTGTGGGATGAGATGGTATTATTAGGCCATCTCCATATACTACAATACAGTACCAGTAATCCGCTATAACTTCCCTCATTTTGAGAATGAATTCCAGTACTTTAAGGAGTTTATTGTTAAAACTCCACCTCCTAGTTTTACTTTGTTCCTGTCCTGGTAACAGTGTCAGCTCAGCTACTGTGTGTTCTGATAATAGAATAGATCTAATGGATGGGTGTACAGTGATATGAGTGAGTCTTATTGAGCAGCTCAATATGAGTGACTCAATAATACTGTTCGTAGTTACAGCGAGTGCTGAAAGAGATCACTATTTCATGTAGAGCAAGTGTAGCAGGGAGCTACACTTGCTATAGCAGGATATAGGATGTTGTTTGGCCAAGCCCTGCAGAGCTGGCTATTTAACATAGTGGCATAAGCCACCACCCATGAAGCCAGCAGACCCAGGTTCAGGTCTGGCACTAGAAGAAAAATATTTTTTTCTTCCTTTTTTATTCTTTTCCCTTAAGTCCCACACCCCCTGTGGAGTTGATTATATTTAGTCTGGGAGCGTGTGGGGGGGCATAGCCCCCCACATAAAAATACTTATTTTGGCCATTTGTTTAGTAGAGTAAGCGACAGCCACCATTTGTGATGGTTGCTGTAATGTTAGTCGCCCTTTTGATGTCGGGCGGTTTTTGTGTTGGTCAGCGAGATAAAGTACTCACCCTTATCACTTAAAACCAATGGATGTAGTCAGAACATTTTTAATGACTGATTTGGAAATGAAAATATAATTTCATCTGGAGAAACATTGCATTTTATGATCATGAGTGTACTCTTTCAAAGTAAAATTCTGAGTATGCCCTGGATCTATTAATAGATGATGTTCCAAAATGTTTTTTAATAATCTAGAAATCCTCTAAGAATGCATTATAATCACCCATTAAAATGAGGTTTATTGCTTCAATTTCCAATACGTCTTTAGTAACACTAGCTAAGAATTCTGAATATCTTTCAAATGGAGCATAGAAAGCACCAACTGTGTATATGATGCCTTGAACGTCCCCCTTAACCAGTATAATACAAACTTCATTGTCAGACCATTTTTTAGGCAATGTGAACTTTAAATTCTGTCTAAACAAGAGAAAGACCCCTGCCCATTTCTTTTTACCCGGAGAGAAATAATTACTATCAGTCCAGTTCCTTTTATTTTTTTTACTCATTTGAGTCTAAATGGGTCGCCTGTAAAGCTATGACATCGACTTTGATTTTATTTAGATAAGTTAATATTGTAGCTCTTTTAATAGGCAAATTAATGCCATTAACACTGAAAGTGGCACATTTAAACTGCAAAATATCAGCCAGAACTACTTAAGGATTAGCAGGTTGGAAAACTTGGAATGAGTCAAAAGTATTAGAATGAAGTAAACAACCTACTTACAAGCAACAGTCTGTTTTAAGACAAACAACTCCCCAAAGACTCTCTTTCTCACCTTGCTAATCTTAGCCCCTACCCCCAAAAAGACATTACTCCCCTTTTTATAAATTCTTGACAGATCCTCATTTGAAAGCCCGCCAAAGAGGTTACTTTAAGCGAGAGTCCTGACACTCCTGAGAAAAAACTCTCAAAAGATTTTTTGAAAATTTCCAGCTCAGTTGAACTGGTAGCATGTTGGTTCGAATTGCTACCCCCTCCCCTCACACTAAGAAGACAATATTCCTGAATTAAGAGTGTTCTGATAATTAAAAGAATAAATTAGGTAATCTTTGTTTAGTGTATTCAGTGCTTCCTTTGGGGTGGTGAAAACCAATCGTTCTCGGTCAATAACCAAATGAAGTTTGGTAGGGAACAACATGGAGGTTTTATAACCCCTAGACCAAAAGTTTGTTCCTATAAAACCATTTTTTCTCCCGTTCATTGACAATGTCGGGAGGAAGATCATGGAAAACGGTTACAGAAGTCCGCATTAAATTAATCCTCTTTTTTCTGTAAACTTGGGACATTAACCACTCCTTTTCCTCTGAGTGAAGAAATTTCACTATTATGGGCCTAGGAAGGGCTTAGATTGTAAGGATCTATGGAGTCTATCCACTTCCATGTCAACCTCTTTTGGGGTGGGTTCCAAGTAAGCAGCAGTAGTCTTTGTAAACGTATGGTGCAATGTGGAATCCTGATCCCATGCTTCAGGCACTCCAACTAGACGAATATTCTACCTTCGAGTTCGAGAATTAAAATCAGTCCATTTATTTTGTAGTTCCTTTTGGATATTTTCAAGTGCTTCCACTTGTCTGCTTAATGGAATCTGCTGATCCTCCAAATCAGATACCCTCTGTTGAACTACATTCAATTCCTTTTTGATTTGTACATTTTCTACCACTATATATATATAAATATATATGATTGGCCTTCTGCTCCAAATCTGAAATAACCGAAAGCTTGTTGTTGATTTTAAACATCTCTTTTAGCAGACCCCTTGATCCACTTTGGCATAACGGGGCTGTTTTTATTCTCATCTTCAGAAAACTCATATTGTTCCTCACTATTCTCCTCCTCATCCGAATATTCAAAACTTTCAATCTTGCTTTTTACTTCCTGTGAATGACCAAGAGGAGAAATCTTCTTATGCGAGGCATTATTGTTGTTAATGTCTTTTACAGGAGGGAAGTCTGTGTCCATGTTCTGCTCAGGAGTGTTTCCAAACCTGCTCGCCACTAAACCTGAGCCTTCATTTTCAGAGCCCCTCTGAAGTACTAGATTCCTGGCCCTGTGTTAAAATATTATCTCTCGATACAGTCTCCATACTTACTGTCTGATGCCAACGTGCTGGCCTGCTTTGGGTGGGAACGGAACTGTAAATGACAGTCTGTATCAGCTACAGGGATTCGTGAATTGCCCTCCAGCCCAGAATCTGCCTCCCTAATGAGAGCACAGTTAGTAGAATCAAGAATCTCTTGACAGGGAGAAACCACATGATAGTTAAGAGCAGGTTCATTATTAGTGCTCGAAGGGACAGACTTTTGAGTTCAAACGGGAGTTAGGGTTTAAAGACATTTTAATACTTTCAGTCACAGCTCTCTATTTCCATTATTTTGTGATAGACCAGTATTTAAAGGATAGCTTTTTTATTTAATTCTGGGACTTCATGAATCAATCTTTTTTCAAACTCGAGTATACTTTTATTGGTGCATCATAATGTACAATCACTTAGCAAAAGTACCGTTTTATACAGCTGTATGGACTGAAAAGTCTATGCAGAATGCTCTACACAATTCATAAACCTATATAGAAAACAAGCATTTGTCAATGCCGAATGTTGTCATGCTGGCATTGGTATCGGCAGTGCAGGAGTTACAGAGATGCATAATAGTAATGGCAGTGAAGTACTGAACTGACGCCAACCTCACCCAACCCTGCAGAGACTGAAAGACATTGGGGTATGCCTTTGGGTCGTTGGCCATAACACTCACACTATTTCACCTCAGCCTTCATTGCAGACACTGACAAGTGTCACGGTGTTCCTTGGGGTCTTTAGACCTTACACTCACCCCATTCCATAAGGAAATATGTTGAGATGGGTGCAGTATAGGAGAATGGAGTGAACTTTTGCCTGTCACTGGCTGCAGGGTGGGGGTGGAATGGCTTGAATATTACAGCCGACAATCCCAAGTCACACCCCTGACCCCTGTGAGTCTCTATGGGGTGGGGCGTTATGGTTGGAAACTAACACCCCAGGCATTTGTTGGTATTTTCACTTCAGATTTTCAACATGGGCTTTTTGTGACCCCACCTCATGAACAGTGGCACTATCAGTTTGTTAGCCGAAAAGTGATTTTGTACAGTGACTGCATTTCGGGCAGGATGTGAAAAATGACAGCTGTACTGTTCATGAAGAGGTGTAAAAAAATGGTAATGTTGAAAACCTTGAGTGAAATATGAAAAATTGGTGCAGTCACGGCGTGTGTAGAAACTGCATAACACCGCATAATGTTCTAATAATTATTTTGATTTTTGTCAGATTTTCAACATAGGCGTTTTGGGACCTCTGCTCATGAACAGTGGCACTGTGATCTTGTTAATCTGTCCCGAACATTGATTTCCCACAGCAACCGCACCATTGTGCTCCAGATGTGCGAAAACACATTTCGGACAGGATGTGAAAAATGACAGCTATACCATTCATAAGGAGGTGTGAAAAAATGTCAATGTTGAAAATCTGGAGTGAAAAAATTAAAAATTGTTGGAGTTACGAGTGTGCATGGAAACTGCGCAATGCACGCTCGTAACAGTCATTTTTTGGAATTTTTTCACCAAATTTGCAACATAGGCTTTTTGGGATCCCACCTCATGAACAGTGGCACTGTCATTTTATTAATCGGTCCCTAAGGGTGATTCCGCACAGTGATCGTGAAATGACCTTCCGGGACTGAATAACAATATGACAGTGACTGTGTTCATGAGGTGGGGGTCCCAAGAACCCATGTTGAAAATCTGGGAACAAAACTCCCAAAAATGGCTGAGATATCAACTTAAATTGAAAACCTCCCATTCGGTGCCATTATAGGACTTACTGTCATTTCTTCAGTTTGCGGTCGGCTTTTGAAGAGTGCAGATGTGTTCCTGGGCCACTGAAGATCATGGCCCCTGACCACTGCAGGTAAGTATGGGTGCGGAGGGGTGCGAGAAGGTGGGGTGCGCAGAGGGAGGACAGTGGCAACGATGAGGGACTGTTTTCTTTTTTTTCAGGTTTAAAAAAAAAAAGACGCTGTGAGTCTGTTTTCTTCTTTACAAGGAAACTATGGATTTCAGCACACTGGGGTGGGCTCCCAGTGTGCCAGAGTAGTGGGGGGAATCCATGCTGACCTGGGGATTGGGCACCCCAAGGTCAGAGGATATATGGGGGGGGCGCATCTGAACCCAGTAGTGGGCATCCCGGTGTCGGAAACACCACAGCAGGTTTTGGCACACTGGGGTGGGCTCCCAGTGTGCCACATTAAAGGATGAGAGAGGAATACAGGCTGACATGAGGATTAAGCACCCCGATTTTGGCAGGTGGGAGGGTCCACCAGCGAGATCGATCGCGCTTAGAGTAAAAGTGCCTTCAGGCACTGAATATTCCCAGCCCGTACAGAGCTTAGGCAGTGGCCTGCTCCGCACAGTTGGGAGAAACTTTCAAGCCGGAGACAGCGGGATGTGGAGGAGGCAGGCGAGGAAACCGCCTCCTCCCACCTTTCAGGCAGGGACCGGTGGGGTGGCAAGGTGGAGACGTCACGACGCAAACAGCCGTTTGCTCTCCTGCTGCCACCATGTTTATTGAAATGTTTCACCAGGAAAGGCACGTACGGGAGGAGTATCATCTGTGCCGCTGCATGACGAGCTTGTCTCTGATTGCAGTGGCACATTTCTTTCAGGTTGTTGGCACTTTACATAATTCTTGTGTCAGCGCTAGCATGCAGGCTAATTTGGGAATGAGGGATGCACCAACTAAAGCATGCCCTGCATTTGCCAACACTGACACACCTCTGCATTTCTTAAACTACCACAAGATATTGCTTGCGCATTCGCAAGACAACATAAAAAAGGAAAAACCAGCCCATATCATCTATTACACACCATTGAGGCTCATGTGCCCATGAACCAATCTTGATACTGGCTCTGTAACTGCAGTGTTGAGAGACTCTTTAGCAAATGAATTAGAAGTTTGCTCACAGGTAATCTGATTCTGTTGATAGGGGGGTCGATCCCAGTCCTTTCACAGAAAAAAGGGTTCTGCAAGAACTCCTAAAACTGAAGGTGGACAAAGCAATGGGTCCTGATGGAATTCACCCCAGAATTCTAAAAGAATTAAGGAAGGAACTAGTGAAACCACTGGCTACTCTTTTTAATAAATCATGGGAGGATGGTGTGGTACCGAGGACTGGAGGAAGGTGGATGTGATTCCCTTCACAAAAGTGGGACCAAGACAGAGGCAGGAAACTACAGACCTGTCAGTCTGACCTCTGTGGTAGGGAAAGTGATGGAGTCACTTCTGAAGGAAAGAATAGTTGAGTACCTAGAGGTCAGTGGAGCACAGGATCCAAGGCAGCATGGGTTCACAGCGGGAAGGTCATGTCAGACGAATCTAATAGATTTCTTTGACTGGGTGACCAAAGTAGTAGACCAGGGAGGGGCTGTGGACATGCCTACCTAGACTTTAGCAAGGCATTTGACACAGTCCCACACAAAAGATTATTAGTCAAATTAACCAGCCTGGGAGTGGGTCCCAGGGTGGTAGCCTGGTAAACATTGGCTGGACAACAGGACACAAAAGGTAATTGTAAATGGAGTCACTCTGAAGAAAAGGGTAGTTACTAGTAGGTACTGCAGGGTTCAGTACTGGGTCCAGTCCTTTTAATGTCTTCATCAGTGACATTGCAGAGGACTGAAGGAAAGTATGCCTTTGCAGATGACACAAAGATCTGCAACAGGGTTGATACACAAGGCGGCGTGGAAAGGATGAAAAGGGACTTGGCAAGGTTGGAGAAATGGTCAGGCGTATGGCAGCTAGGATTCAATGCAAAAAGTGCAAAATAATGCACCTGGGAAACAGAACCCAGGGAAGAATACACAATGGGTGGGGAGGTAGTAACAACAACAAAACAGGAAAGGACCTGGGGGTAATCATATCAGATGACCTTAGGTTAGCAAGCAATGTGAGAAGGCAGTAGGGAGGGCCGGGGTATACTGGGATGTATAGGAGAGGCATCAGCAGCAGAAAACAGGAAGTTGTTATCCTCTGTACAGACAGTTGGTGAGACCCCATCTGGAATACTGTGTCCAGTTCTGGAGACCCCATCTCCGCAAGGACATAGACAGGATAGAGGCAGTCCAGAGGAGGGCAACTAAAATGGTGCAGGGTCTGCAAGAGAAGCCGTATGAGGAGAGACTAAAGGAGCTTAATATGTATACCCTTGAGGAAAGAAGGGAGAGGGGGGACATGATAGAAACTTTCAAGTACCTCAAAGGAATCAACAAAATCCAAGAGGGTAGCATCTTTCAGAAAAAGAGACTTGCAAGAACAAGGGGACACAATTTAAAGATAGAAGGAGGGCGGTTCAGGAGCAATGTGAGGAAGTATTATTTCACAGAGAGGGTAGTGGATGCATGGAACAGCCTTCCTGAGGAAGTTGTGGGGTCTAAAACTGTGGGAGAATTCAAGAATGCATGGGACAGACATAAGGCAATTCTTGTGGGGGGCAGGAAGATATAGGCTGTTGGTTAACTAGGATCTGCGGCCTATCCTGTAGGTAGGGAAATGGGCAGACTAGATGGGCCTAGCGGTCCTTATCTGCCATCAAAGTCTATGTTTCTATGTTCATTAGTGTCTATAACAGAATTAACCTCACAGTTTTGCTGCATATCATGGGTACTCTGCATTGTCCCTTTACCACTTTGGGACTCTTCAAGTTGTAAGAAAGAGGGACGTTGCCTCGGGTCAGAAGTTTGTGTCTGAAGTTACTCAAACTACAAGCTGACTATCTGTCCAGCAGATTTCTTTGGGCTGATTATCCTGCATTGCTTGTTTGCTAGTACTCAGCCCTTGCATCCCTTCAGTTTACATAGGTGCTTTAAAAATTGTTACTATACCTCTTTCAGCAGGTAAGGGTTGCAAATTGCTTTTCAAACCAGACTCAAGAATGTCTGTGCTGCTTTGTCGCTTTCAGCCGAACTGACCCCTGCCATTTCAAATGAAGTGTTGTCGTTCAGATTAGAAATGCTGACAGTTACAAAGTCTTTGCTAGCGTTGTTGATTTTTTTCAGAGTCCAGACCAGGACTTCTCAAAGTTGAGCTCACAGTTTTACTTTTAAGGCTTTGTGCAGTTTGACACCTGGTTAAAACTGCCAGAGTTCATTTCACTTATTTGCCAGTAACTTTAGCATTTGGCTGTTTACTCTTCGATTCTTTCTTTTTTTTCATTTACAGTTTCTGGGTTTTTACGGGTTTTTCTCCCGGCACCTGTACCCATACATCTCTGATGTAGCGCGTGTGTGTGGAGGCACGCATGTGCACGCCGTACGGGACACCCCTCCTTACCAGTCATGCTGTTGACCACCTGCATTGGCACGGAGCATCCATTTGGTGATGGCGGGACTACTGGCGGGTGACCGCACCTACCTGGGACAGGAGGCCAACACTCAATGCTGCTCCCACCTCCCCCCATGCCGGCACCCTGGGTCATTCCCAAACCGGGTCGCTGGTGTAGCGTGAGATGTGGCATCCAGTGCCTCAACCCTCAGCACCACTGGGCCTGCTTTAGATTCTTTCTTCTGCATCATAATCCTGTATGCGGCAAAAAACTTAAAACCTGTTTTCTGCAGATCATTTGCAGTGAAAACAGTTTCAGTTTTGTCCATAAACTTATCTTGGCAGCTGATATTCCATGAATATCGGGGAGCAGGTTAGGGAGCTGCTTCTCAGCTCAATAACGCATCCACCATCTTGCCCTGAATTTCTTAGTCAAACACACCAACTTGTTCTGCTCCTCCTAAAGTCTGACCTTGCCCTCTGGGTACTGGTGCAACTGCAGGACAGGGCATTCCACCAACACTTGCATTCCTCCTTATTAGAAACTTTCTATGACAAATCTCTCCCACAGACAATGAATGATGTTTTTATAGTGGTGTTGCTCAGGAAACGCAAAGCTCATCTGGACTGTTCTAATTACTGACCTGTATCCTTGCTCAACATCAATTATAAAATCTTAGCCAAAGTCTTAGCCCCAAGATTTCAAACAGTTATTAAAACATTTTTGAGGAAAAGAACAGGTTGGGCTTATGAAAGACAAAAACTCTTAGACAATTTGAGAAAGTTCTTTTCTATTTTTTGGGTAGTATCGAAGCAATGTTTCAAAATTCTCCATCTGGCTTTTTTTATCTTCAGATTAGAGAAGCTTCAGCCAACAACATATCTGGCTCAGATCTTATACACCTGCAAAACAAAGAATGGTCCCAGCTGTTAAAAGTTCCACAGATGAGGAAAGGAGCTAGTTTTATATAAAACTATCAATGAATGACGCTGCAAAGAAGTTTCAGCCAAACAGAAATGGGAGAAAGAATTAAATATAGCTATCACTTTAGAATCTTGGTATTCTGTATGGAACAGTGCTTACTGCTGTGCCAATACAGGCTAGACCAACCCAGTTCAAAATACTTCACTAATATTAATATTATACCCCAAAGAGACTTGCTAAGATGGGAAATTCAGACTTTACCAAATGCCCTAAATGTAATATGAAGTCACCAGCGTTATCCCACTTATTATGGTTTTGTCCTAGGATATCAATTATATGGAAATTAATCCATAATAATTGGGTCAGAAATTGCCTTTTGTTCCAGAAGTATTTATTTTGGGTGATACAGCAATGCTTTACCATATAGATAGGAATCACCAAAGATGGATACAATCCGCAACCTTAACCTTTAAAAGGCTCATACTTAAGCCAGTCCTGTGGTGTAAGGGGCTGAGGCACTGCAAAGCACCTTACCTCTCCCACGCTGGTGACCCAGGTTCAGGAATGAGCTTCGGTTGCCAGAGGTTGGCCCCGTGGTATACTGGGATGTATAGGGAGAGGCATCAGTAGCAGAAAACAGGAAGTTGTTATCCCTCTGTACAGACAGTTGGTGAGACCCCATCTGGAATACTGTGTCCAGTTCTGGAGACCCCATCTCCGCAAGGACATAGACAGGATGGAGGCAGTCCAGAGGAGGGCAACTAAAATGGTGCAGGGTCTGCAAGAGAAGCCATATGAGGAGAGACTAAAGGAGCTTAATATGTATACCCTTGAGGAAAGAAGGGAGAGGAGGGACATGATAGAAACTTTCAAGTACCTCAAGGGAATCAACAAAGTCCAAGAGGGTAGCATCTTTCAGAAAAAGAGACTTGCAAGAACAAGGGGACACAATTTAAAGATAGAAGGAGAGCGGTTCAGGGGCAATGTGAGGAAGTATTATTTCACAGAGAGGGTAGTGGATGCATGGAACAGCCTTCCTGAGGAAGTTGTGGAGTCTAAAACTGTGGGAGAATTCAAGAATGCATGGGACAGACATAAGGCAATTCTTGTGGGGGGCAGGAAGATATAGGCTGTTGGTTAAATAGGATCTGCGGCCTATCCTGTAGGTAGGGAAATGGGCAGACTAGATGGGCCTAGCGGTCCTTATCTGCCGTCAAAGTCTATGTTTCTATGTTTCTGTGTTTCTATGTTTCTATGTGGGGGGGTGGGACAAAAGAGGACATGAGAAAAAATTACTCACCGCAGTAATCGTCTTTCTTCCAAGGGGTCCTTTAGCATCAGTAACTTTTTTGCACTTAGCTGGCTAGGTGCAACTGCCCCGGAGGTGTGTCTTTAAGAGATATTTAAATGAGCTTAGGGTCAAGCCAGTCAAAACACAGGAGGGGGTGTGAGCTGAGTGAGAGCTATTGAAGGCTTCAGAAATTTTTCAAGGAAAAACAAGGGCAATTGCCCCAAAAAAGAATCAACAGGATTCAAAAAACATGCAGATGTCCACAAAAAGTGGAAATAGAAACAACAGCAACATGAGCTAAAAACTCATCAATAAGAAACTCAAAATTTGGTAAAAGGTGACATAAAGAGCCCTTCTCTGACAGGTGAACTGGGGAGGAAGGTGGGAGCTTACTGATGCTAAAGGACCCCTTGGAAGAAAGAAGATTACTGTGGTAATTTTTTCTTCTTAACCCAGGAGTCCTTTAGCATCAGTAACTTTTTTGCAGACTACCGAGCAGTACCAAGTGGGAGATGGGCAGAGAATCTACTTAGGAAAGAGGATCTTCGGAACTGTCCTGCTAAATTTGGCATCAGATCTGGTCTGCACATCCAAACTGTAGTGTTTCATAAAGATGTGCACAGATTTCCAGGTAGCTGCTTTGCAGACATTCACTAGGGGAATGTCCCTTGCTGCTGCAAGTGAGGCTGCAGTGCTCCTGGTGGAGTGTTGCCTGAGCCCCACTGGAGGTTGTTGACCAGCTTTCTCATAGCAGAATCTAATACAAGAGACCAACCAACAAGAAATAGTTCTCTTGGTAGCTGGTCTTCCTCTGCCTACATCCCCGTAGGTGAGGAACAACTGAGTGGAAGAGTCTCTGAACTGTCTAGTATGCTCTAGGTAGTGAAAGATGGCTCTTTTGACATTCAAGCTGTGGAGCCTTTGCTCACCAGGAGTGGATTGTTCAGTAAAGAAGACAGGCAGAGTAATGGACTGGTTCAAGTGAAACTCTGAAACCACCTTTGGCAGAAATTTCCTATTTGTATTGAGCTCAATTTTATCGTTGTGAGGGATGATGTAATTCAGCTCACTGCACAGGGCCTGTAGCTCTGAAATCCTCCTGGCAGACATAATGGGTACCAGATAGACTGTCTCCCAAGTTACAAACTTGATGTGGGTCGTGGACATAGGCTCGAAGGGTGGATTCATGAGCCCGTCTATGCAAAGGTTCATGCTCCAAGGAGGAACCGGCTCCCTGGTTGGAGGCTGGAGGTACAAGAGGCCTTTGAAAAACTATTTACAAATGGCATGGGAAAAAAATTATTTTTTCTTTCCCACCGAAAGGTAGGCCTAAATTGCCACCAGATGTAGCTTGAGGGAAGATGGTTTCAAGCCTGACACCTGTAGGTGTACCAGGTAGTCTAGCAGCTGAGGGTCTGAAGCTGCTAGGGGTTCAATCTTTTTGCTCTTGCACCAGAGGGAAAACCTTTTCCATTTGGCTGCAAAAGTCTTCAAAGTGTTTGTTTTTTTAGCCATCCTCAGTATCTTAAGGACCTGTTCACAGTACTGTGAGGATGGAAACTCTAACTCCTCAAGAACCAGGCCTTGAGGTGAAGAGAGTGTGTATCTGGGTACTGCACTCCCGTCTGAGGAAGAGTCAGCAGGGAGTGAGTTGGAGGCAGGCGAATGGGCCTGCTGCAGGACATTGTTGCCTGAGCCAGTCTGAAGCCACTAAGATCATCGATGCAGGCTGCTGTCTGAGTTTCAGCAAAACCCTGAATATCAGGGGAAAAGGAGGAAATGCGTATAGGAATCTCCCTGACCAGTCCAGGATCAGGGCATTCAGAGGAAGAGTTCCCAGAACTAGGGGCCTGCAATAGTACTGAGGAAGCTGAAAACTGAGGGGAGAGGCAAACAGATCCACATCTGGTGTGCCCTACTGCCTGAACACTGTGGCTAGCACTTGCTTGTTCAGTGTCCATTCACTCTGGCCTTGACTGATGCGACTTAGAGAATCCGCCAGAGTATTGAGTTTGCCTGGGAGGTGAATAGCTGAGAGGCTGACTCCCAGGGATATGCTAGAGATCAGAACTTCCGAGCTTCCAAACAGAGTATTCCTGACCTGGTATCACCCTGCTGGTTCATGTAGAACATTGTATTGGTGTTGTCCATACGAATTTGAACTGCCTGCCCATCTGTGCTTGGAGCGAAAGTTGTGAGAGCTAGTAAGACTGCTCTGAATTCCAAAAGATATGTGTGTAACTGTGACTCTTCAGGAGTCTAGTTGCCGCTTACTGAGGCACTGTTCAAATGAGCTCCCCAGCCCAAAAGGGAGGCATCTGTGGTGATCACCTTTGTGGGAAGAGGAGCTTGAAAGGGAGCCCCTGCCTGCAAATTTGCTGGGTTCTTCCACCACAGCAAGTTTTGGAGGAACTGCTCTGACACAGGTATCAACTTTGAAAATTTGTTGCTTCTCTGATACCAGCAAGCTTTGAGGTAGGCTTGCTGGAGTCGCATCCTGTACCTGACCCTGGGACTACTGCAGTCATAGAGGCCATATGTCCCAGAAGTTTGAGGAAATGTCTGGCTGGTCTTGGCTCTCCCTGGGTGGAAGAATCTGCCACTGAAATGAAACTCTGAATTCTTTCCTGTGGGAGGAAAGCATATCCCTTCTGAGTGTCCAGCTGGGCCCCTATGAAGGTGAGCAGCTGGGTGGGGTCCGAGTAAGATTTCTTTAGATTTATCAGGAAACCCAGAGACTCCAGAGTGCGTTCTGTGAGAGATAGAGATTCCTTGACCTGGCAAGGAGATGTTGCTACTATGAGCCAGTCATCCAGATAGGGGTAGAGAGCTACACTCAGTCTCCTGAGATGTGCTGCTACCACTGCAAAACACTTGGTAAAGACTCTTGGGGCTGAGGACAGACCGAAGGGCATTGCGGCAAACTGATGGTGACCTGAAGGAAGTTTGAACCTGAGAAACTTCCTGTGAGATCTCCTTATGGGTATGTGGAAGTAGGCATCCTTTAAGACTAGGGAGGCTAGCCAGTCTCCCTGCTGTAAGGACTATGTGAGCAGTGACAGAGTGACCATTTTGAATTTGTTTTTTTTTTCAGATGTTTGTTTAAATATCTGAGATCTAATACAGGTTGCCACTCCTCAGTTTTCTTTTGTGTCAGAAAATACCTGGAGTAGAAGCCCTTGCCCTTCTCATGGGCGGGGACCCTCTCCACTGCTCATAAAGCCAGAAGGTTTTGTACCTCCAATTCCAACAGCAGTATCTGTGTTGGGGACAGAGGTTTTGACGCCTGGGTACGCTTGAGGTCTGGCAGCTGCTTGAACTGTAATGACAGACCCCTCTCCACTATCTCCAGCACCCACTTGTCCGACGTGATGAGGGACCAGTGCTGAAGATAGTGGGAGAATCTGCCTTCCACAAGAAGTGGGGAGGCGACCTGGACACTCACACCAGGACTTAGACTGAGAGGCAGATGGCTGGGTAGAGGTGGCTCTTCTTTGGCCCCTTCTGAACCTGCCTCTGAAAGACCTTCTCTACTGGCCAAAGTCAGATTGGGGGTAGGGACTGTAAGGCCTGGGAACAAAACTTCTGCCCCTACCACCCCTGGGACGGGATCTCTGAGGGGCGGTAGGCTTAGGTTTGGATGAGTGGTTCTGCCAGGAGGCCTTGTACTCATTTACTTTTTTCATGTAGTCAGTAGTTCTGTAATAAAACAACATATTTTGATCACAGGGAAAATCCATGGCCTTGTTCCAAGTGTCTGTGGTCAGACTGGGTGTTCTAAGCCAGGCGAAGCGTCTCAGAGAGATGGCGTGGGCCATCGCCCTAGAGGCTGCATCATTGTTGTCATCTGCCATGTGGAATCGGTACATAGTAGCGTCCAGGGACCTTTTTGACCTATCCACTGGCTCCCACACCACAGAATATGATCCATTGCGAGCAATAGTCTGGACAAATTTCCAAAGGGCTTTCCGATATTTGGTTGTGAATGCCATGTAAGAAGAAAGTTTGAGAAGTAGGAAAGCTGTGGCATACATTTTCTTTGCTATAAAGTCAATTCTTTTGGAATCCTTGTCTGGGAGAGGGGGGGACAAGGAGACTCCAACTTTCTCACAAGCTGCCTGCTGCACTATACTCTCGTTGCTAGGGTGTGCAGACAGGAACTCAGTACCGTTTTTAGACAATTTATATTTTCTCCCAAGCCGCTTATCAACCCGATACTGATGTGGAATGTTGAAGCACCTTCATGGTATTTTTTCTAAATGCATTATAGACAGGGATGACCAGGGTCTTTGGGGATGAAAGACCTCTCATCTCCCTATAATCTTCGTCTTCATCGACATCCTGGTTGGGCTCCTGCATAGGGAGGTCCAGGGTGTCCAGCATATTTTGTATAAATGTAAACATAGAGGAAGGATCCTCATGGTCACCCGGGGGATCCCCAAGATGAGGACCCAGGGACTCCTGGGGCTCAAGGCCCTCAAAATCCACATCAGGGGCATCATAAAATTGATCATCATCTGCATCACCCTCACAGTCTACAGAAGAGAGCCTAGTGGAAGAGTGCTTGCCAGCCCCAGTAAATAGAGGACCCATCTTTTGAAGGGTCTGAAACAGTTGCCATGCTTTTTCCATATCTTGCACTGACAGAAGAACCTGCGCAGACTTGGTTTGTAAATGTTTTGTATTTTCTGTATGCTTTAAGCTGCCTGTTGTCTCACTATTGGCTTTCCCAGGAGCAACTGGAGCATTTTTGTCTTGACAGAGTTTCTTTTTAGCCACTTCATCAGAGGCTTGATCAAGCTTCCTTTTTTCATCACTTTTATTATTTTTATGTTTACTTGCACACATGTGCAAGAAACATAGTGCCACTATACGACTTCTTGTAGGTGTGCCACCCCCTCTTCCAATGACATGATCCTTTCTGCAGACTCGACCACACCGCACAAATGAATGTCCGAGCCGTCTATGACAGCCGTTCAGATGCAGTGGCGTACAGTTGAAAGAAAATGACTGCTGCAATAAGTGGTGGTAATGTGTAGGTCATTTGCATATTTAGCCCATTGTCATACCAATCGGGTTTCAGCTGATTGAGTGTGATGATGGAGCTAATAAATGACTAACTCTACGGTCATTCTTTCAACTGTACGCCACTGCATCTCAAACTGGATCCATGCTCGCTCCACTAGAAAGAAGCACTGCCCCCTACACAAAATACCAGATGCTGGAGCTGGAGAAAGAGTTTTCCCCTCTGAACTAAGGGGATCCCCTTCCCTGAATGGGCTTAGTTGTCCTTCAAACTAACTGCATTTGCAATTTGGAGTCTTTAGCCAGGCACTGCTGCCCACCTGCTCCCCTCTGAATTAAGGGGATCACCTGCCCTGAATGGGCTTAGTCATCCTCCAAACAAACCACCTTTGTGGTTCGGATCCTTCAGCCAGGCACTGCTGCCCGCCTGCTTCCCTATGAATTTTCAAATGTTTGCTGACTTGCCTAACTTTTAAAGCATAGGATTATTAGACTGCATTTTTGGGACCCTGCTCCTGCTAATTTTAGAAGCTCCTTTCTCCGCTCTCGAAGCAGTCGCAATCTCCACCCTGTCTTACTCCCTCCCATCCATTTAGCACAGAACCTCTCATCTCTTATCCCCTTTATCACCTTAGTAACCCTACCCTTTTTCGTTATTGATTATCTCTCTTCCGCCTTCTCTGAATGGGCTTAGTCGTCCTGCAAATGAACCACGTTTGCGGTTCGGATCCTTCCGCAAGGCCCTACTGGCCACCCACTCCCCTCAGAACTGAGGTATGGTGCTACTGAACTTTTGAATCTGGCGCTGACCCTCCAGGGCTGTTGCACACCCTCCAGCTTCATTATACTAGCCCTCTTCTTAGGGGCTTAGTTGTCCTCCAAACAAACCGCATTTGCGGTTCGGATTCTTCAGACAAGCACTGTTGCCCGTCTGCTCTCCTCTAAACTAAGATACAGTACTACTGAACATTTGAATCTGGCGCTGACCTTCCAGGGTTATTGCACACACTCAAGCTTCTCTATACCAGCCCCCTTCTTAATCGGAACTTCACCTGCACACCTCAGCTTGAACAGCTATTCTTTCAAACTTTAGCCACCAAACTCCGCCTCTCTGAATTGCTTCCCTAATTACTTTCTGGGTTGAATTTTTGAATGTTTGCTGACTTGCCCAAGTTTTAAAGTATAAGATTATTAGACTGCATTTTTTTAGGTTTACAGCTATTTTTATGTTTGCTTGCACGCATGTGCAAGAAACACAGTGCCACCATATGACTTTTTGCAGGTGTACCACCCCCTCTTCCAATGCCATGATCCTTTTTGCAAGCGCGACCACACCACACCAATGAATGTCCGAGCTGTCTATGACAGCCGTTCAGATGCAGTGGCATGCAGTTGAAAGAAAACGACTGCTGCAATAAGTGGTGGTAATGTGTAGGTTCATTTGCATATTTAGCCCGTCGTCATACCGATCAGGTTTCAGCTGATCGGTATGGCGAAATGATACCATGTTACCACCACTTACCGCAGTTGTTTTCTTTCAACTGTACTACCACTGCATCTCAAACTGATCCATGCTCACTCCACTAGAAAGAAGCGCTGCCCCACACAAAATACCAGACACTGGAGCTGGAGGAAGAGGTTCTGTTTAAAGGGACACTGTCAGCCTTGCCCCTCGTTCTGTGCTAAAAATAAACATGTTGGTTTGCAGGCACAGAACTGCAAGGAACATGGTGCACAATGCATCTGCATGTTGCAGAATGTTCATAGCTTACCTGGTTTTGCAAATAATTAATGTATTTCATTAGTGGTCATCTGATGTTAAGTACCCCCACCAGCGGAAGCTGATCGGCACTGAGAATGTGCTTGTGAATGCACATCTATGGGCAGCACTGCTCCAAGGTGAACATTTTAATATCCCCATGCTACAAACCCCTTAGTCCGCCTGAGCCTCCTATCTTAAAGAATTACCGGTGACCACCAAGAAAAACCAAGGGCTACTTTAGCGCAAAGTGCTTTTTAAATCTGGTGACCAAATCCCGTGCATGCACACTAGTGGCCAGGAAGAAGATCCCGTGCATGCGTGAGAATGTGGCACTAGTGCGCATGCACAGGATTTGGTCACCAGATTTAAAAAAACACTTTGTGGCTGAACTAGCCCTCGTTTTTTTTTTGGCAGTCACCAGTAATGCTTTGGGATAAGAGGCTCAGGCAGACAGAGGTGTGTGGCATGGGAATATTAAAATGTTCACCTCGGAGCAGTGCTGCACGTAGACGCAGACGCATGTTCATGAGCAAGTTCTCACTGCTGATCAGCTTCCAGTGGCGGGGGTATTTAAAATTGGACCCCCACTAATGAAATATATTAATTATTTGTGAAACCAGGTAAGCTACCAACATTTTGCAACTTGCCTCTGGTCCCGAGTTTCATATGTTATAACACTAGGGACTTCAACATTTACCCACCACAACTGCCAGTCCATGTCTGCACTCAGTTACACTGTAGAGAGACAAGTTTGATTCTTACCTTCCCATTTCACTGACATCTTTAAATAAAGACAACATTCAGTTTAAAATGATACCTTATAATCCATCACCAATACTATCTAGACAAACTATATGGATGCACATAACATTTTTATCTCAAAACTGCAAGGCTTGAACTCTTGTCCGGTATGAATTCGAGTATGAAATGTAATGCCATGTGCCAGAGCAGTGCAAGAATTTATTCGGACTCCATGCTGTTGTCAGATCTAAATAATGTGTGCCTTTGTTCAAAGGAAGGCCACATTAGTTAAGTTTTCTTTTACTGTGTAAACAAATTATAAATGATACAGCTTCATTTTGTTTGGAATAATAAATGCACAGCTTTTATCAAGATGGGAATAGATGTCCCTGGGTTAAAATTGTGACTTGCGTGAATGGGTATTTGAAACAATATTTATTTAACAATTAAAATTATTCAGACTAGATGATTAATTTGTAACAAACTGTCCTACATTGCTGGTGCTTCTGCTAAAGGTATGCTGACACTGCCTGAGGACACCCCTCCCCCTACACACACACACACACACACACACACACACACCCCTTGTCCTACTGTTTTCCTAAAAAAAGAACCTACTTTGATGTGTGGCTACTCCAGCCCCCCCCCCACCACACATACACACTTGTTTACATTCCGGTCTCACTTAGTAGCACCTCCTTCTCAATTCCCCCCGCTGTTCTTAATAAATATGTTTTCAACCTAATATACACCTCTGTATTTCTGTACTCATTCACATACACAACATCAAAACTTTTCTACCACTCTTATGATGTATCTCTCTACCTCCTGTACTACTAATGCCAATACAAGAAAGCAAACATTTGGCATTGACAAATGCTTATTTAATTTGTGAGGAACTTCATCTTTGGAAGCTTTATTTGTTGGCTGGGATCTGGAGGGTTCCTCAGCACCTCTGTTTTTAGTACTAGTACCTTTGGATGGCCCCTCATCAGAAGCCTTTGATTTATCCTCAGCCATAATAATCAAACGTTTGTCTGCTATGTTTGTCATTTTAAGCAAAGCAAAGCAAACCAGTCCTGGACCTACGAACTGAGTGCAGGTTTCTGTGAAAATGTCACCAGCCAGTTCTGCCCCAGTTAATAAACTCTGTTTATTACTAGTGCCTTTTTCTTATTTTTTTTGTTGTAGAATTGGGATCTATACCAGTGCCAATCTTAATAGAAACCCAGTAATACTGGTCAACTGCACACAGGTGACTGCTGGACCCTTACGGACAGTCCTGACACAGATGATACCAAGGTCCAGTAATATAACAAAAAAAGTTTCCTCATAATTGCCAATCTAGAGAGAAAACCCCCAGGCACTGTTTAAAATTGAAATCCACTGCAGGTGCCTTGCGGTAAACCCTGCGAGGTCAGAGATAAAAAAAAAAGGCAACTTCCCCTAATTCGATGGTTCCCATGAGAATTTGTTCAAAAATGAAGGAAACCATTGAAAATAAACACCCATGATAAAATTAGGGTTTAAAATGAATAGTCACAGTAAACATAAAGTCAAAATAACGCGATTGCGCTAAAAATAAAAAATGTACTCGTCACTAATGAAAAAGTAAAACTTTCACTCAGCACACTATTGGAAACAAAATATGAGGAAAACTTTACCCAGATAAGCACTAGGAGGCTGTCAACAAGGAAAGTAGAGACACCTCAGGGGCAATGTTGCTCAGTCCAGTAGAGAAAAAATTCTGAAGCCTTCAACAGCTCTCACTCAGCTCACCCCCCTTCCTGTCTTCTGACTGGCTTGGCCTTAAGCTCATTTAAATATCTCTTAAAGGCACACCTCCAGGGCAGTTGAACCTAGCCAGCTAAGTGCAAAAAAGTTACTGATACTAAAGGACTCCTGGGGTAAGAAGTGGCCACTTGCCAGCTCTCCTCTCCTGAATTGGGGAGGCAGACAATCCCCGCTCTTGGCTGCCACCAGGTGGAGGTCTGGTGGTAGCACCCGTGCTCGGGTGGGGTGGGGGGTTAACGTTATGCTGGGTGGGCGGATCGGAGCTAGTGCTTCTGATGCACATGTTCACCTCCACACGCATGCGTGACCATGTTTGCTGTAGTCCCCAGGCAAGAGAAAACTAGGTGGAAAATGGACAGGGATCAGGCTTCAGTGAAGCCCTGCCCGAGGCATCATAACTCACCCTGCAGGAACACCTGCAAGGACAGGAGGTAAGAGTCAGTCATTGGCACCTGGAGACAGGGCTGATAGCCCGCCTGGTACCAGCCGAGGAGGATAAAAAATGTAAACAAAAAAAAAAGGCTCATACTTAAATCTTGGAAAGAAAGAAGGTCCCTCTTCCTAAGAGAATGACTAGATTGGATAGGCTCTACCACCACAATGAAAGAATAAGTTACATGCTGACTAATCAACCTGACCTTTTTCACAAGACCTGGAAACCCTTTCTAACACAGGTCAAGTAGATACACATGGCAAGTAGATGTTATGAATAGCTGTCTCCTTTTAAAAACTGTCTTTTATTATTTTAAATGTATATTTACTCTATTTTCTTAATTTATAGGATCTTAAGTGAAGATAATATTGTTATATTGTTGCCCAATCCAATTGCTTGTATTTATGATTATGTTTTAAACCCTAATATAAATTAATGTTCCAAAAAAGAGAATACTAAACCATAACAGTGAGGAGAATACATTTAGATCCAATACCCATTAGACTGCATCGAGAATAGATTACTGGTTTATACCAAACAATAATGTGACAGGTTTCATTACCATATCAGACCACCCTCCTGACCAAATAACATTAACAGGGACATGCATGGTCCCAGGTCAAAATCTTGGAAATGTAATACCTTCATATTACAGGATGAGGAATACAAGAAGGATATCAGGACAACAGTTCAGGAGTTTCTGCAATATAACAAACCTGATGAAACCAGCTGGGGCATTATATGGGAAGCACTAAAATGCAGTTTAAGGGGTAAATGTATTTCAATCTGCACAGGAAAAGAAAAAGGAAGCAGAAAGACTGAAATTACTAGAAATTATTAAAAAGGCAGACGAAGAGCCATCTAGTGGTGCAGAGGGCAGAGGCACTGGTGTCTCGCTTCTCTCATGCCAGCGACCCCTGTTTGGGAACGAGCTCAAGTTGCCAGGGGTCAGATGGGGGGAGGGCTGGGAGTGGATTGAGCAGCCGTCAGGCAGCTCTCCTCTCCTGGATTGAGAGGTAAGCCTTCCCAGCCCTTGACTGCCACTGAGTGGAGACTCTATTGTAGTGTCGGGCAGTGGGGGGGCCTGGTGTTAGGCTGAGTGGGTGGATTGAGGTCAGTGCTGGTTCTGGCACATATGCACACCACCACACGCATGCACAATTGTGTCACTGGGTACTGGGGGAGTAAGGGGAGAAAAATGGAGGAAAAACACCCTGGAGACAGAATGATGACCAACCCCTCACAGGCTCCACACCAGGTGACTGGGCACATGAAACAGTCCTGTGGCAGGGCGATGGCAAAAGGCAAGTCCCAGAGGCACCAGGTGGCAGGGCTGGGGGGGTCAGAATGAGGGTCTACTGGGCAAATAGAAACAGAAATAGAATATGAAAAAAAGGCAGAAAAAATTACTCATAATTCATCAGGGAAGGCATGGAATACGTGGGCAATTGTCAAAAGGAAATATATTGAAAATTTAAGGAAACCTACAGAAATGGCATACTGAAAGGCAAAACTTAACTAGACTTCCAACAGCCCCAAGGTAACAAAAATCTTGGCTTTACGCCTGAAACAAGAAAATACAAAATCCCAAATTACAGTCATTGAAAAGAAAGAAATATCAGAACTGATAACTGATCCACATGAAATAAATAAAAGTTTTGAAGCTTATTACGTGAAATTATGCAAAACTGAAAGCACCAGGACCACAGAAGATCTAAACAAATTTCTGGAGAACATGCAACTTCCCTCAACAACAGAAGAGCAAGCTGCAGAATTCCAGGAAGAAATGACAGTCACAGGAATAAATAACAGTAATGCGTGACTTGCCCAAAGGAAAGGACCTAGGGAAGATGGCTTCTCTCCCAATGTTTACCAAACGTATGCTACAGAACTGGCTCCAGTTTTAAAAGAAGTTTTAAAAGAAGCTATGGAAAGAGAACAATTACTTGAATCAATGATGAAGGGGATTATGTGACACCCAGACAACTTTTGCCGGTAGTTTGAAATATGTTTGTCAAATGCTAGTACCTTCTGTAGTAGTTGGGAGGGTGGTGAGAAAGCAGAGTTCAAAGGTGAGAAAACTGGCCTTTTTGGGAGACTTCAATAGCCCAGTAGGGTTTCTTAGCTAAATGTGGACTTTCATCATATTGAGTACACAAGGGAATCTGAGATGGTATGTCTCAGTGGCATCTGACTACAGTCATTCAGATGCTAAATAATCCACAAAAAGAAGCCTGGTCCCAGAAACACCAAGGACAGATAATATTGCAAGGTAGGCATCACCCAAAATTCCAGGCCTGAAGCAGCTTCAGCCAATTGGATGAACATTGGTAGAGGGATGGGACATCAACTTAATTTGACCAAAGCACCAGTGGGCGGGGGGAGACGGACAGAGGAAAAGGCATAAATGCTTCAACCAAGGTAGTTTCTTCCTCTTTTCACTGGGGTTTCTGTGTGTCCAAGGAGGGAGCCAGACTGCATGTCTGAAAAGAGAGGTTGAGATAAGGCTAGTGGACAGTGCAGTGAGAGGACTTTGTAATTTGTAGGAAACATAGAGGCATTTACCTGCACAAGTGTGCAAGTTTTCTTTTATAATCCTGTATGTATATTGTTGTTTACTATGTGTAAATAGAGCTATACCTGATTATTACTGTTGTATTTAGTATTTGCACAACCAGTGTTTATTAATAAATTATTTTTCTAAAGACTGGAATAATTGGGTGTGTGTGACTGCATCTCTGTGGGAAGGGTACCTGGATGAAAGGGGTACATAGTAAAAGGTTTCCAACAGAGTAATGTGTCCTGCCTACAGCAGAGACCCTCACTAGTGGGAGTCTAAAGGGTAGAAGGTGGCAGAAAAAGGCCATCAGAGCTCGGGGTCTGAGCCCTTACCTGAGTGGTGGCCTTTATAGAAGTGGCACTGGTCCAGATGGTCTCAGTGGCAAAAGACTGAGACAGATAAAGAGGCTCACTGGGGACTGTGGCATGCTCTGACTGTCACATGTGGCAACGGTGAGGATGAGAAAGTGAGACTTACTTGCACAAAGCACAGTTTGGCTATCCAGTACCTAAGGGGGCAATCATAAAATTAAGCATTATTCACAGGTATACAACAGTAAGCACTACAACTCTATCTTCTCTCACTTCTAATTTTTTTTTATTTTCTATCTGGCTTTAAAAGTTTAGAGATAGAAATGCAGGCAAGTATTATGTGGTTAGGTTGCCTGAGCTCCAGCAGCTGTGTGAGAAGAGAGGCATACCGCATGAAGGCTTGAACAGAGCTAAGCTGATTCAGACTCTGGAAGAACCTGACCAAGGAACCCTGGGTGACTCTAGGGGCTTAAGTGAGAAGTCCAAGGTAGCCCCACAAGCTGAGCTGAAATTAGCTCACATTGTAGAAAGGCAGAAGGACAGGGAGATAGACTGACCAGGTTAAATACTGAAGCAGCTAAGCCAGATGCAATGGAGAGAGAAAAACAGCACAAGGCAGAGGAGAAGCAAAAGCAGTGAGATGAAGAGGCAGCCTGAGAGGAAGGCAAGTGAGAGGCAGAGACAGCCTGAGCAGAAGAATGGGAGAAAGAATGTGGACATCCACTTGAGATGAGAAACCATGAACTCCAGATGGCAACCCTTTGGCAGAGGTGGACACTGGACCAGGTGAGTAATGGGGTAGATGGGGGCATCCAAGGCTCAAAAATAGGGTCCAAATTGTTTCCAAAATGAAGAGAGGATAGGGATATTGATGAGTGCCTTAATTTTTGAAATTGTTTGCAATATGAATTGGCACAGGAGCAGTGGCCAACCCATCTGACTCCAAGGTTCAATGTTTTATTGTTCAGCAATCAAGCCTTTACAACATACTAAAAGCTTAGAATTATGTACAAAAAAGAAGAAAAAACATTTAAATCTAATACTACATTTAAAATTTTGACACATAAAAATCCATGAACAAATTAATTGTCATAGGCAGAGAGACATTTTTCTTTGTGTTTCAACACCTGATAAAAAAACTTGAAACCATCTTAGCCTCCTCCAATGTCTGAGGGTGAAGAAGTATGAATAAAATATCATATTTTGCATTCACATATTTAATAAGGAAATCATGTAACAGATTAAACCGCAGGGTTTTATATAAAGGGCACTGTACCGTAATATGATAAAGATCTTCTTGAAAACCCTTGTTACAGCTGCAAAACTCCAAACCTAAATTGGGTGGAGTCATCTTATTAAAAAAAGCATGTTTAGAACAGATGATTCTCAGTCTTGCCCAAGTAATCATTTTTCTTTCTAACAGGTCAGCCCAAGAGTAAGATATTTCTCTATAAATACATCAGTTTTATTTTGAGCTAACCACCTGGCCTGATGTTGAACTCTGAGGAGCTCCATTTGCTTATCATAGGCAAGCTTAAGTATTTTCTTTTTAAAATACTCCTTAAACACATAATATATTGATATTGATTTCTCCCAATCTGTCCAAAGATGAAGCATGTTAACACTGCCCAAAATACGTTGAATATTTTTGACCCAAGGAGACCTAAAATTCTGTTTATGCCAAGATAATTTTTCTCTAAGGCATACTAGAGGCATAATATTAGTCTGTTGATTAATAATTTTGACCCAGTAACTCATGAGACGTATATAAATTATTGTAACAATAGGTACTCTACCCAATTCAGCCCTAACTATAACATTAGAAGTGGCAAGTGGAACCTGCAATAAAGATTTATAATAGAGAGAAAGTGAGATCTCCAACCATGAAGGGACATTGTTGTTCCAGACCTCTGTGCCGTACAAAAGAATAGGATTAATTTTGGCCTCGCCGGCTATCAATGCCGGCGGAGACCAAATATCCTGCATATTTCCTAGCAAAACGTAAGAGAGCCCTAACAATCAGTTTTGCCCTTATCACTTGTCCTCTCCAATGCTCTATCCAATTTCCATTCGAAGCAAACTTCACCCCCAAATATATATAAGAGGATACCACTTCAATAAGTTTGTTATTTAAATAAATCCTTGGTTTAATTTGATGTCCCTGTAAGGGTGCAAAAATCAGCAATTTAGTTTTTTTGATGTTTATTAATAAGTCCAAATGTTTACATTTAGAGTAAAATTGATTTATTTTATTTTGTAAACCTTGAGCAGATAAAGCAAAAATAATCAAATCGTCTGCATAGGCCAGACAATGTACTGGGATATTCTTAATTTTTTGGGGAATCAAGAATATCTATATCTTTATAAGTCAGAAGGGCATCAATATACAAATTAATAAGAAGGGGGGCCAGAGGACATCCCTGTTTAACTCCTGAAGTTGTACTGAAATAGTCAGAAATGTTTCCCTTATTATCATAACTAATAGCCGATGTTGTGTGAGAATATAACCTAATAATGGGGGCTAATAAATTTAATGGTATGCATCTATTTAATAATATCTCCCATAACTTGGCTCTATTAACCAAGTCAAATGCTGCAGAAAAGTCTACAAACACAGCATACAGCTTCATTTTACGAAATGATCTATATTTTTCTATCAGATGGGCTAGGATGTAAATATTATCTGTCGTAGAAAAAATCCTTACGAAAACCTGCTTGAAACATCAATAAAGGGGAGTTTGCAGTTATCCAATCTTGTAATTTATGTAATATTATTTTAGCAAAGATTTTTCCACTAATGTCAGTAAGACTGATTGGACGATAATTAGATGGCAAATGAAGTTGGCCCTTTTATAGATTGGAACTATTATATTTCTTGTCCAAAATAATGGAATAAATCTCTCTTTAAACAGATATTGAAAAATTAGTAAAAAACTACCCAATAATTCAAATGCCCTTGTAAATTTCTCCCGGTATCAAATCGGGTCCAGGTGCTTATTATTTGATAATTCACAATGGCTTCTTCCACCTCTCCAAATAAAAACACTAACGATGTGTATTCCCCTCAATGTTAAAATTTTCTATCACATCATCATCTTAGTAGGATGTCTATTAAATAGTAGACTATAATAAGATATCCAAGTTTCTTGGGGATATATATGGGAGGTCTAGAATTTGATCAGTTGTCCCTGGACACCAAAGCCCAAAAAAGCTTAATATCACCCTCCTTAATAACTCGGTACATAACACCCCATTGTTTTTCAGTAAATTCTCTTTTTTTCTGGCGGAGAAATTCCTTGTACTCCGTTCGCATTTTATTTAAATTTGTAATCGCCATCTTACTTGGATTTTTTTTTGTCTGCCTGATGGCCCTCATCAAATTTCTTTTCTCTCTCCTACAATACTCATCAAACCAGGATTCTAACTGGGGCTTAACACTATTAACTGAATAAATCAGTGTCTTAATCTGTTGATACCCTACGTTTAATAATTCACTGATCCTTTCACCTTTGGAGCCATTATGTACCTGCTGAAATAACTCAACAAAAATAGAAGAGTATAAAAGGTTCCAAACTCCTTGCATTGACTCATTATTCAATCTTAACCTTTTTTTCCCACTAATCTCAATATCCACCAAGGGCTTATTGGGGGGAGGAATGGCACTATCAGAAGTCCTAAAGTCCAGCAAAATTGCTGCATGATCGCTTTCTGTTCTCATAGCCACATATAATCTCTTGCAGAAATGATAGCTAAAAGGAGAGCATAATATAAAATCAATTACGCTCTTACCAACTGGGGGGAAAAAGTGCTATCACCCCGACGATCCCCTTCTAATCTCCCATTAAGAATCAAGAGATTATTCTCTGTGATAAAAGTACTAAAACATCTCCCTGCCTCATTTACAATCATGTCAGTTGTATTTCTTTTTTCCAAATCTGCCATATATAATTGTTCTTGTAACAATGATAAATTATCGAACTCGGCTATCCTAGTGTTAAAATGCCCAGCTAAAAGGACAGTATCTATCCAATTTAACTGTATCATTAAATCTATTTCCATCGATAGTTTGGACCAAAAATCATATGTTGAGTAAGTGTGAAAACATGGTGGAATATAAATGTTAACAATCAGAACCATACAAAGGTCCCAGTTAACCACTACCATAAGGATCTTGGGAGTTGGAGAGTAACTTTTGATTACCCTTAATCCTTCCCTAATTTTGATCATTGTAACCAGACCTTCTTTGTTCCTCCCATGTTTTTTCCCTTTAATTGCTGGCACAAAACTAGTTTCATATCCATTCAGGAAAGGAGATGTTAAAACCCATGTCTCCTGAAAAATAATCACTTCATGTCGTAAAATAAAAGCAACCCACTACAGATCCACAAACTTATTATGGAGTCCTGCTATATTCCAATTAAGGACATTATAACCAGGGTTGCTTTCTGACTCCCCTTCCTGCTCTAATGAGGACTCATTACTTTGTATTTCCAAAAAACTTAGTCAAGGTTGCATGGCTCTAGATTGACCTGATGTCTCCCACTCATTCAATTCCACCATGTAAATACCCACCTCATCCAACACATGTCTATTTTCAAAAAGTAATACTAACAATTGTACAGAACCAATAATACAGTTAATCTGAGTGCCCTCTTTATCATTCCAAACTCTATTCACCTCCACAAATTCTTCTGGAAGTGTATGAGTTTTAATAATAGTTGATAAAATCATCCGCAATAATTGATTGTAAATTAGTAGCAGTTTCTCCCTCCAATATATCCAGCCCAAAAATAGAGATCATTGAGGTTTCATGGGAAACTCCAAACTCCCAATTCAGTGTTACAAGAGTAGTTTTGAATATATCATATGTTAACATTTTTCCTATTTTTGCCCTATTATAAACATTTTTCCAAATTGTTGACCAGGTCACTGGTGTTGATAACAGTAATCCCAAAGAGTCTACCAGGCCTTGCTTAGCCCAGACCAATTTTGCCATATCCATGTTAGGGAGCATAAAGTAAACTGAATTAGTAGGTTGGAAGTATCCCTAGTCACCATAATAAGAGCATCTGTGACTGTTGGTAACCCTAATTCTGCTCTCAACATATGGGCTATCATGCTGGTTAGGGTTACAGTAGATTCATAATGTTTAAAATACATCTTATCTAATTTAAAAACTACTTCTTTCCCTGTACAGATTAAATTATATGCTTCCAGGTCATACCCCTTGGGGTTACTATCCTCCTTGGCCAACATGAAATTTGTGCAAAGATCTTTATTAAACTGATCTACCTTAATTAAATTCTTCTTAGAATTTGTTTTTGGTTTCGCAATGTAATCACCCTCCCCCTTTTCTTGATCTTTTATAAGTGTCCCATCCACAAATGTAGATTTGTTTTTTTGGTCAGAATTCTTCCTTGTATCTCTCTGTACCTCTCCTATCCTAATGGTACCTGTAGCCCCAATTTTATTAGTCTTTTCATCCTTAGTGTTTAATTCATCTTTCTGTTTTCCTAAATTAGGAGTCTGAACAAGTCCCACAGGCCCAAGCTTTTTCTTCCCCCCTTTTTTCTTACTTACTCCACCTCTCTTTTTGCCCTTTTTACCTTTTGAGGGCTCTTGAACATTTAGGGGAGAAAATGACAAATTATGCCTAGATCTGTGAACTTTCTTTTCCCCCAATAATTGTGAAATTTTTTTTTTTAAAGCAGCAAACTTCACAACACAAAAACTAGAAAGAGTTTCCAAAGCTGTCTTAATATTATTATATGCCTCCAATAAAACAACATTGAACATTACTGGATGTGCAAGAGCCTTAATGGTATATTTCAATATAGTATCCGGACACTGAACCAAAAAATCTTTATCTAAATGAATGCCCTGGACCCCTTTGTCCATTTTTTGAAAAAACTCTTCAGGCGCATCATTAAGGGATGAATACACCATTTCTTTAGAGTACATATTGCAGACCCCTACCTCACTAGAGATCTCTAATGGACTAAATAACTTTATTCCTGAGGGAAAGCATGAAATACCATCATCTTTATCTATATAATCTCCTTGCCCAGACATGCATTGCTGACTTGCTTCTACCTCCCCCATCCACTCATCTTGTCTAAAACCTGGGAATGATCCACTATATTTGTTTTTTCCCCAAAAGTGGTACAATCATAACCTCCTATATTGGAAACCATATGTGTGCTGTTCATTTTTGAAACATCCTGAAAAATATTATTGGGGGCTTTAGAAAGGGTTTTTTTTTTTAAAGAAATCAGTGATTTTCCCTTGGGATGGAGTTTTAACACCAGTCTCTAAGTTACTAATTACTTCCAAGTCCGGAGTTATATTCTTATTGTCAAAAGAGGATAATTGTTTAAATTCCTCAAATTCCCTGTTAGTCCCATCACTACCACTAAATTGGTTCTCCAATAAATTAATCAAAGTCTCTTGATTTGTATTATTCAGACTGTTCTTATCCCAGCTCCTAGCCATCGGAATTTGGTTTCTTCCATTAAATTCCAAATTGTCTCCAGCTAAATCTGATCTGCATTCCTCATTCATAAGCTCCTTAAAGGAGTGAGGTAAGTAGGATACTATGGGACTTTCTACCAAATCCTTAGGGGTCAAAGCCGTGATGACCAATTCCTGCGTAAAAACACAGCAATTGCCTTTTTTATTCTTTTTTGGATTTATCCTTTGCTTCCCTTTAATTGCCCCTTTAACAGTTTTGTTTACCATCTTACCACTTCGAGTATACATATAAGGAGAGAAGAGAAAATGAAAAAAATCCTAACTCAAAAAATGGGACTGAAAAGGAGTCAGGTGACAGCTTATCTAAACAGCTGAGTCTTCCACGAGCATCACTCCTTAAATTTGTAGAAAGCCTTCCCACCCAAAAACAGCCAGACCCACCAGTTAAAACCAAAAAATACAGAACCAGATAAACAATAAAACATGTTTAAAATGAGGTCCCTCTTTTATGGGTACATATTCCTATGCAAAATCTACTCCGAAAGGGCGTCATACGATCATTGCCAAGACACGCTTTGCGCTATGCGTGAGTGCGATGTTTAAATGCTGCAGCAAACCCTCCCACAGAGGCAAACCTGCTTTATTATTGGCTCACCCCTGAGCTGAAATTACATGCAGGTAAATGGCCTCTTGCACACACCTGGGTAATCCCCTCAGTTCAGCAGAGCAGCAAGATGAAACAATCAGAGCAGTTTCAGTTACAAAGTCACACATATGCTGCACTCACAGTCATTTTCAAGCTGCCAAACTGTTCCAAAAACACAGATCTCTTGGATAGCTGCTGCTCAAGTAGATTGCACAAGTGTCCCAGTGGAAATAAAAGGCTGGTGATCTTGCAGAGAAGGTAGCCATCTGACTCCATTGCTTACGGGGAAGGCATGGCAAGCATTTTCATGCTTGGACCCTAATGATAGCAGAGACTATGTGAAAATCAAGGCTGCTATATTAAAACGTTATGTGTTAATCCCTGAGTCCTACAGACTCAAATTTAGACAGTTAAACAAGCAGCCAGGGGACAATTATAAGGAACTGAGTCTGCAGCTGAGTACTTTGCTAGGGAGATGGCCTAAATGGGAAGAAAGCTGCAACTGCTGAAGAAATTTGTGAAGTGATGCTCATCGAACAATTTTTAAAATGTGTGCATACTGATCTTCAAATATGGTTAACAGATAAGAATCCCGGCACTGTGGCAGAAGCTGCTGAGTGGGCTGATCAGTGTGAAGTCAGCCTCCCTGACACATGCAAGAAGGTGCATGGAGGAGGGGTATTGTTAACAAAGGGATGGATGGGACACAAGGGGGCCCTAAAACCCAGCAGCCCTTTGAATCTAGAAAGAATACCCCCAACAGAGCCTAAACACAATAGAATACTGTAGAAAGCTGGAAGTGTTATATGTGCCAGAATCTGGGACATTTGTCTTATGATTGCCTTTGGGCAACAGGCACTAAGCCACAGTGAAGGGAATGCCACTGCCCCACTATGGGATCCAGTGTGGTTAACCTTACACTCACTGAGGAGGCTGACAGCCATACCACCACAGGAGAGCAACAAGTGGTAAACTGTGTCTCAAGTGCTATCCTCAGGAAAACTCATAAGCACCTGAGGCCAATCTAGGAAAATGACACCTTGACATAAGGATTGAGGGACACCGGAGACAGTGTCACAGTCATCCAGCAGGAGCTGGTATGACCGGTTCAGATCCTGCCTGAGAAGGGTTTCTCAATAAAATGTGGGCCTTACACCTGGGTCACAGTTCCAAAGGCCAGAATACTCCTGAATTATGAAGGGGGTGAAGGTGAGAGGGAAGTTGTGGTTGTTTCTAGGTCACCAGCAGATGTTTTACTAGAAAATAACCTGGATGGGGAAGGAGAGCAAGAACAGCTGCGACAGGTACAGGTACTGACCCTATTCATAACCTCGGGCCTGTGTCAGACAGTGTGGCTGCTACGCCTTTGGGATCGCAGCAGCTGGGGAAAACACCTCCCATTGCTGAGGCACATGGGGAGGCTGTGCCAGAGAGCTCTGCAGATGGGCGCAGTAGCTCACTGACACAGGAGTCAGTAGAGGAAGACCTCACTGATAAGCATCACCAAGGAAGACAAACCTGGGAGGGGTTTCATGAGAGGAGTTGCACAGGGTTTAGCTAGCAGAACCATCTCTAGCTGCACTTAGGCTGTTGGCAGACAACAGCAGCAGCAATGATTCGACAAGGAAGGAGCAGCAGAAACTATTCTGGGAAAGACACATTTTATATAGAGATTGGGTTCCTGAGAATGGACCTGAGGAGTGGAATGTGTGCAAGCAGATTGTGGTTCCTTGGGAATACCGAGCGGCCCTCCTGGATTTAGCACACTGAATTCCTATATCAAGACACAAGAGGTTAAATGGACAAAATGGCGTTTGCTCCAGAACTTTTTTCTCCCTCCTAGTCAGCCCTCCTTCTGAGGAGTGCCCCAGCTCCATCTCTCCGATGTGTGCCAGGACTTACCTGCAGGTCAGCACTTACCCACTGGTCATCTTTTTCCAGGGCTTGCCCCCACCACCAGTGGAGCTGGCAGGGTTTCCCAAGCCCCACCATAGAACAGATCCTGTTTCGTCTGGCATGCCCAGCTGGTCAGGTTCAGGTCCTGCGGTGCTCCTCGTCATCCTGCTACCGGACATTTTTTCTTCATTTTCGGTTCCCAAGGAGGTGTAGCGTGCAATTACATCATGGTGCACTCCACATGCTCCCACATGACGTGCACCAATGTCTTCCATGCCTCCTGATCTTCCTGGCCCAGGCCGTCTTTCCTCCAGCTTCTGCCAGGGGCCAGATGAGCGTTGGGCTCTGCATACCCTCCCCACAGGGGAGAGCAGTTCAATAGACTATCAATCCTCCTTCTCCCCCTCCCAGCCAGCCTTCTGACACCCCAGATTTGCTTCAAACCAGGGTTCTCTGCATCACAAGCATTGGTGCTACCACTGCACCAGTAGCTCTGTTACCTTTACTGGCCAACACTGTACAAAGATGTGACTGAGTACTGTCATTCATGCCCAGAGTGTCAGTGTGTGTGGAAGAAAGGGGCTTGAGCAAAGGCTCCCTTGATTCCACTCCCTATTACAAAGGAACCAATTTATTAGGTCACTTTGGACATCGTGGGCCCACTGGCTGTGCCTACCTCGAGGGAAAAGAAGTACATTCTGGTTGTAGTGGATTATGCCACTCTATATACGGAAGTTGTAGCCATGTCTTCCACAGAGGCAGAGAAGGCAGCAGACGAGCTGCTGGGAATTTTCAGCAGAGTTGGATTTCCCAGGGAGATTGTTTTATGTCTGATCTGATGACCAAGTTGTGGAAGCAGTATGGGACACAGCCACTGCATACAACCCCATACCACCCCACAAACGAAAGGCTCAGTTGAGAAATGTAATGCAAGTTTAAAAAATATGCTTGGCACATTCATAGAACAGCGCAAAAGGGACTGGGACAAATTCCTACCCCATTTGCTGTTTGCATGCCAAGAAGTCCCAAGGACATCATTAGGCTTTTCATCTTTTGAGCTCCTGTATGCTAAATGGGTCAGAGGATCCCTAGATTTAATTAGAGAGGAGTGGTGAGGCTCTACTATCACCCAGAGGGAGTCTGTTGTGGACTATGTCCTGAGTTTCCAGGACTGGCTTAAGGAATTCATGGGCCTTGCTCAGGACTGAGTGGGCCTAGCAGTACTCATCTGCCATCAAAGTCTATGTTTCTATGCAACAGAAGCAAAAGACTTGGTATGATACAGGAGTCAGAGCTTAATCATACACCATGGGGCAGAAGGTAATGCTACTCATCCCAGTGTGAAGCAGTCTTCTTTCTTCCAAGGGGTCCTTTAGCATCAGTAAGCTCCCACCCTTCCTCCCTGGTTCACCTGTCAGAGAAGGGCTCTTTATGTCACCTTTTACCAAATTTGGAGTTTCTTATTGATGAGTTTTTAGCTCGTGTTGCTGCTGTTTCTGTTTCCACTTTTGTGTTTGCATGTTTTTTGAATCCTGTTGATTCTTTTTCGGGCATTTGCTCTTGTTTTTCCTTGAAAAAATTCTGAAGCCTTCAACAGCTCTCACTTAGCTCACACCCCCTCCTGTCTTTTGATTGACTTGGCCCTAAGCACATTTAAATATCTCTTAAAGGCACACCTCCGGTGCAGTTACACCTAGCCAGCTAAGTGCAAAAAAGTTACTGATGCTAAAGGACCCCTTGGAAGAAAGAAGATTACTGCAGTGAGTAATTTTTTCTTCTTACCCCAGGAGTCCTTTAGCATCAGCAACTTTTTTGCAGACTATCGAGCAGTACCAAGTGGGAGGTGGGCAGAGAACCTATTTAGGAAAGAGGCTCTGCAGAACCGGCCTGCCAAATCTGGCATCAGATCTGGTCTGCACATCCAAACTGTAGTGTTTCACAAAGGTGGGCACAGATTTCCAGATAGTTGCTTTGCAGACATCCAGGAGGGGAATGTCCCTTGCTGCTGCAAGCGAGGCTGAAGTGCTACTGGTGGAGTGGGCCTGAGCCCCACTGGAGGTTGGTGACCAGTTTTCTCATAGCAGAATCTAATATAAGAGACCAACTAACAAGAAATAGTTCTCTTTGTAGCTGGTCTTCCTCTGCCCATATGCCTGTAGGTGAGGAACAACTGAGTGGAAGAGCTTCTGGACTGTCTAGTATGCTCTAGGTAGTGAAAGATGGCTCTTTTGACATCCAAGCTGTGGAGCCTTTGCTCGCTAGGAGTGGATGGCTCAGTAAAGAAGACAGGCAGAGTAATGGACTGGTTCAAGTGAAACTCTATAACCACCTTTGGCAGAAATTTCCTATTTATCCTGAGCTCAACTTTATCGTTGTGAGGGATGATGTAATTTGGCTCAGTGCACAGGGCCTGTAGCTCTGAAATCCTCCTGGTAGACATAATGGCTACCAGGAAGATGGTCTTCCAAGTTACAAACTTGATGTGGGCCATGGACACAGGCTCGAAGGATGGATTCATGAGCCCATCTATGCAAAGGTTCAGGCTCCAAGGAGGAACAGGCTCCCTGGTTGGATGCTGGAAGTGCAAGAGGCCTTTGAAAAAGTGTTTAAAAATGCTGTGGGGAAAACTGATTACTTCTTTCCCACCGAAAGGTAGACCAAAATTGCTGCCAGGTGTAGCTTGAGTGAAGATGGTTTCAAGCCTGACGCCTGTAGGTGTACCAGGTAGTCTAGCAGCTGAGGGTCTGAAGTGGATAGGGGTTCGACCTTTTTGCTCTTGCACCAGAGGGAAAACCTTTTCCATTTGGCTGCATAACTCTTTTTAGTGCTCAGTTTTTTAGCCATCCTCAGTATCTTAAGGACCCGTTCAGACTACTGTGAGGGTGGAAACTCTTAACTCCTCAAGAACCAGGCCTTGAGGTGAAGAGAGTGTATGTCTGGGTACTGCACTCCCGTCTGAGGAAGGGTCAGCAGGGAGTGAGTTGGAGGCAGGCAAATGGGCCTGTTGCAGGACATTGAGAGAAGGAGAGGGTACCAGGCTTGCTGGGCCAGTCAGGAGCCACTAGGATCATTGATGCAGGCTACTGTCTGAGTTTCAGCAAAACCCTGAATATCAGGGGGAAAGGGAAGAAATGCGTATAGGAACCTCCCTGACCAGTCCATGATCAGGGCATCTAGAGGAAGTGTTCCCAGAACTGGGGGCCTACAACAGTACTGAGGAAGCTGAAAATTGAGAGGAAAGGCAAACAGATCCGCATCTGGTGTGCCCCACCACCTGAACACTGTGGCTAGTACTTGCTTGTTCAGTGTCCATTCACTCTGGCCTTGACTGATGTGGCTTAGAGCATCCACCAAAGTATGGCGTTTACCTGGGAGGTGAATAGCCAAGAGGCTGACTCCCAGGGAGAATGCTAGAGACCAGAGCTTCAGAGCTTCCAGAGTATTCCTGATCTGGTACCACCCTGCTTGTTTATGCAGAACATTGCAGTGGTGTTGTCTGTTCGAATTTGAGCTGCCTGCCCTTTTATGGTGGGAGCAAAACCTTTGAGAGCTAGTAAGACTGCTCCAAGTTCCAAAAGATTTGTGTGCAATTGTGACTGTTTGGGAGTCCACTTGCCGCTTACTGAGGCACTGTCCAAATGAGCATCCCAGACCAAAAGGGAGGCATCTGTGGTGATCACCTTTGTGGGAAGAGGAGCTTGAAAGGGAACCCCTGCCTGCAAATTTGCAGGGTTCTTCCACCACAGCAAGTTTTGGAGGAACTGCTCTGATACAGGTATCAACTTTGAAAATGTGTTGCTTCTCTGAGACCAGCAAGCTCTGAGGTAGGCTTGCAGGAGTCTCATCCTGCTCCTGACCCCTGGGACTACTGCAGTCATAGAGGCCATATGTCCCAGAAGTTTGAGGAAATGTATGGCTGGTCTTGGCTGTCCCTGGGTGAAAGAATCTGCCACTGAAAGGAAATTCTGAATTATTTCTTGCGGGAGGAAAGCATATCACTTCTGAGTGTCCAGCTGGGGCCCTATGAAGGTGAGCAGCTGGGTGGGTTCCTGGTGAGATTTCTTTAGATTTATCAGGAAACCCAGAGACTCCAGAGTGTGTTCTGTGAGGGAAAGAGATTCCTTGACCTGGCAAGAAGACTTTGCTACTAGGAGCCAGTCATCCAGATAGGGGTAGAGAGCTACACCCAGTCTCCTGAGGTGTGCTGCTGCCACTGCGAGACACTTGGTAAAGACTCTTGAGGCTGAGAACAGACCAAAGGGCATTGTGATGAACTGATAGTGACCTGAAGGAAGTTTGAACCTGAGAAACTTCCTGTGAGATCTCTTTATAGGTATGTGGAAGTAGGCATTCTTTAAGTCTAGGGAAGCTAGCCAGTCTCCCTGCTGTAAGGACTGTGTGAGCAGTGACAGAGTGATCATTTTGAATGTTTTTTTTCAGATGTTTGTTTAAATATTTGAGATCTAATATAGGTCACTACTCCTTAGTTTTCTTTTGTGTCAGAAAATACCTGGAGTAGAGGCCGTTGCCCTTCTCATGGGCGGGGACCCTCTCCACTGCTCGTAAAGCCAGAAGGTTTTGTACCTCCATTTCCAACAGTGGTATCTGTGTTGGGGACAGAGGTCTTGACACCTGGGTATGCTTGAGGTCTGGCAGCTGCTTGAACTGTAATGACAGACCCTTTTCCACTATCTCCAGCACCCACTTGTCCTATGTGATGAGGGACCAGTGCTGAAGATAGTGGAAGAATCTGCCTTCCACCGGAAGCGGGGAGGAGACCTGGACACTCACATCTGGACTTAGAATGAGAGGCAGATGGCTGGGTAGAGGTGGCTCTTCTTTGGCTCCTTCTGCCCCTGCCTCTGAAAGACCCCCTGTACTGGCCAAAGTCAGATTGGGGATAGGGACGGGATCTCTGAAGGGTGGCGGGCTTAGGCTTGGATGAGTGGCTCTGCCAGGAGGCCTTGTACCCATCGACTTTTTTCATGTAGCCAGTAGTTCTGTAATCAAACAACATATTTTGATCACAGGGAAAATCCATGGCCTTGTTGTGCGTGTCTGTGGTCAGACTGGTTGTTGTAAGCCAGGTGAAGCGTCTAAGAGAGATGGCATGGGCCATCGCCCTAGAGGCTGCATCATTGTTGTCGTCTGCCATGTGAAATTGATACATAGTTGCTTCCAGGGCAGCTTTTGATCTATCCACCAGCTCCTGCACCATAGAATCTGATCCATTGCGGGCAACAGCCTGGACAGGTTTCCAAAGGGCTTTCTGATATTTGGCTGTGAATGCCATGTAAGAAGAAAGTCTGAGAAGCAGGGAAGCTGTGACATACATTTTCTTTGCTATAAAGCCAATTTTCTTGGAATCCTTGTCAAGGGGAAAGGGGGAGAGGGGGACAAGGAGACTCCAGCTTTCTCACAAGCTGCCTGCTGCACTATACTCTCGTGGCTAGGGTGTGCAGAAAGGAACTCGGTAAAATTTTTTAGACAATTTATATTTTCTCTCAAGCTGCTTATCAAACCCTGATACTGAAGTGGGGTGCTGAAGCACCTTCATGGTATTTTTTTCTAAATGCATTATAGATAGGGACAACCAGGGTCTTTGAGGATGAAAGACCCTTCATCTCCCTATAATCTTCACCTTCATAGACACCCTGGTTGTGCTCCAGTGTAGGGAGGTCCAGGGTGTCCAGCATATTTTGTATAAATGTAAACATAGAGGAAGGATCCTCGTGGTCACACGGGGGATTCCCAAGATGAGGGTCCGGGGACTCCTGAGGCTCAAGGGCCTCAAACTCCATGTCAGGGGCATCATAAAATTATTCATCATCTGCATCACCCTCACAGTCTACAGAAGAGAGCACTGTGGAAGAGTGCTTGCCAGCCCCAGTAAATCGAGGACCCATCTTTTGTAGGGTCTGAAACAGTTGCCATGCTTTTTCCATATCTTGCACTGACGGAAGAACCTGTGCAGTTTGTAAGTGTTTTGTTTTTTCTGTATGATTTAAGCTGCCTGTCATCTCGCTATTGGCTTTCCCAGGAGCAACAGGAGCATATCTGTCTTGACAGAGTTTCTTTTTAGCCACTTCATCAGAGGCTTGATCTAGCTTCCTTTTTTCATCACTCTTATTTTTCAATTTGTGAGGAACTTCACTTTTGGAAGTTTTATTTTTTGGCTGGGATCTGGAGGGTTCCTCATCACCTCTGCTTTTGGTATTAGTACTTTTGAATGGCCCCTCGTAGGAAGCCTTTGATTTATCCTCAGCCATAATAATCAAAGGTTTTTCTGCTATGTTTGCCAATTTAAGCAGAGCAAACCAGTCCTGGACCTATGAACTGAGTGCAGGTTTCTGTGAAAATGCCACCAGCCAGTCCTGCCCCAGTTAATAAACTCAGTCCGCCAATCTTAATAGAAACCCAGTAATACTCAATTGCGCACAGGTGGCTGCTGGACCCTAATGGACAGTCCTGACACAAATGATACCAAGGTCCAGTAATATAACAAAAAAGGTTCCTTGTAATTGCCAATCTAGAGAGAAAACCTCCAGGCACTGTTTAAATTTGAAATCCACTGCAGGTGTCTCGCGGTAAACCCAGCGAGATCTGAGGTAAAAAAAACAAGGCAACTGTCCCTAATTCAACGGTTCCCACAAGAATTTGCCCCAAAATGAAGGAAACAATCGAAAATAAGCACCTGCAATAAAATTAGGCTTTAAACTAAATAGTCGCGGTAAAAATAAAGTCAAAATAGCGCGGTTGTGCTAAAAATAAAAAATTTGAGGTGCGCAAAAGAAAAAGTAAAACTTTCACACCACACACACACACACTAAAGGAAATAATTTATGAGGAAAACTTTACCCAGATAAGCACTAGGAGGCTGTCAACAAGGAAAGTTGGGAAGACACCTCAAAGGCAATATTGCTCAGTCCAGCTGAGAAAAAATTCTGAAGACTTCAACAGCTCTCACTCAGCTCATACCCCCCTCCTGTATTTTGATTGGCTTGACCCTAAGCTCATTTAAATATCTCTTAAAGGCATACCATCGGGGCAGTTGCACCTAGCCAGCTAAGTGCAAAAAAGATACTGACACTTAAGGACTCCTGGGGTAAGAACAAGCTGCAGACAGCATGGGAGGGACCTATGAGGTCATACGCCAGGTTAATTATGTGGATTATGTAACAGAGTTGCCCAGTAGGAGGTGTATTCAGTGGGTTTTCCATGTAAATATGATGAAACCCTATTTTGAGCATTTTAACTTTGTCCTTATGGTTTGCAGCACAACAGATGGAAATCAGGGGGAGCCTGCTCCAGACATACTAGGGGAGAGTAAGGGAAAAGCCCAGGGGTGCTGGAAGACAGTAAAAGCTGCAGGGGCTGAGGATCTGAAGGGCACATATTAGGGTACAAAGGGCACTTTTTCTAAACCAGTTTTTGCCATACCAAAATACAATAAATGCATATTTATGATGAAGACAGTAATGTTAAGAATGCAGTTATACCATACAGGAATATTTATTACAGTATATTAAGAGCCCAGCTGTCAACCCATTACCTCCAATAGTGCCATATGAAGTCTGAGCCATCCATTGCTTAACCTGATACAATGGCCACCCAGGTGAAAATGAAAGATGGCCTGGTAATATGTGTATTATCAGTCTTGAGCATACAGTCATCACACACATGCATGTCAGGAGTTTTTGGTTCCACTAACTTCAGGATAGAAATTAGCAGTTAAGCCCAACCACCAGCGACATGGCAACTCCTGAGGGTGGGGAAATAGTGACACAGAGCCATTAACTTTACACAGAGTTTATTATTTTATTCATATATACCTTATATACATGCAGTGTTCATCCTTCCATTTTAACCGTACTCTGGACTCAGCTGCATACCCAATGCTCCCCTTCAGCCCTCTGGGATGCAAACCCCACAAGGGCAAAACACGGCTGGATGCACACCCAACCCGTGTCCTGGTTTCCTGGACCAGTACCCCCTGGGCCCTGTATAACCTTCTCCTGTGTCCCTTAGAATCGCAGTGTACAATGAGAGTAAACAATGTGTGAACACCACAAAACAATGCACAGCTGTAATTGCTGGAGTCAGAGAGGCAGGCCTGCCAAAAATTGCACTCGCTGGTATGAAGAGTACATAAAGCGCCTGGATAGAGGAGTCCTTTGGAACATTTTGACTCCTTCTGAAAGACCAATGCTCATCGTAGGTCAGGCCCAACCCAGTGTTGCCCATGGCCTTTAATCTTCCCCCATACTCCTGCCACACTGTTTTATTCAAAAAATGCAATGACTATATTAAAGTATTGAACAGTAAAAAAAAAATATATATATTTTCTTTGACCTGCAACCTTTGGTACTCCAGCCTGCAGCACACAGGTTCACTAGAAGAGCAGTGCCTTTGCTACATGAAGAAGCTCCGTCCATGCTCTTCTGTCCACATTCAATTGTTACAGCAACATCTGGAGGGAAGAGTAGGATACACCTGGAAATGAGCCACTATTCCACAAGGAATCCAACAGTGGCTAGCCATCTGCTCATTCTTGTACATTTGCCACTGCATACCACAAACTAACCAATTAACCACCATATCTATAAGTTCTGGTTACCACTTCAGGCTGGTATGTCCACACAGGCATTCCCTGGGCCTGTAGGCCACAAACCAAATCAACCAGTTTACCACCATGTCTATATTTCAGCCATGAATAAATCCTATAGGTGCTCTGGTCATGCTGCCACCCACAAACTCACCAAATCAACCAGTTTATCACCATTTAGAAACATACGTTGATGGCAGAGAAGGACCTCTTGGCCCACCCAGTTTGCCCATTTCCCTACCTAGTTAACCAACAGCCTACTTCTTCCTACCCCCACCAGAATTGCCTTATGTCTGTCTCATGCATTCTTGAATTTCACCACTGTTTTTCACCCCAGGACCTCCATATGTCCACCACCCTCTCCGTGAAAATATACTTCCTCACATTGCTCTTAAGTCATCCCCACTCTATCTTCAAATTGTGCCCCCTTGTTCTTGCACATCTCTTCTTCTGAAAGATGCTCCCCTCTTGGACTTTGTTGATTCCCTTGATGTACTTGAAAGTTTCTATCATGTCCCCTCTCTCCCTCCTTTCCTCGAGGGTATACATATTAAGATCCTTTAGTCTCTCTCTTCATATGGCTTCTGGTGTAGACCCTGCACCATTTTAGTTGCCCTCATCTGGACTGCCGCCATCCTGTCTATATACTTGCGGAGATGGGGTCTCCAGAACTGCATGCAGTACTCCAGATGGGTTCTCACCAACTGTCTGTACAGAGAGATAACAACTTTCTGTTTTCTATTGGTGATGCCTCTCCCTGTACATACCAGTATCCCCCTAACCTTCCTTATTGCCTTCTCACATTGCTTGCTTACCTTTAGGTCATCTGATATGACTACCCACAGATCCCTTTCCATTTTTTGTTGTTGTTAGTACCTCCCTCCCCCAAATTTTGTTGTTGTTAGTACCTCCCACCAAGTACACATGTACCATCAACTAGAATCAAACCGCTGGCCCTTTGCTTGTAAAGCTAGGACACATCCAGTGTTCCACCTGAGGAGCTCCAGTGTGCCACCTGAGGAGCTGCATGAATGAATTCTTTAGATGCTCTGGTCACCACTTAAGGCTGGTATGTCTGCAAAGGCATTCCCAAGCACTGAAGCACACAAAGTCCCAAACTCATCCAATTTGCTACTATACATATTCTTCTCCCCAGAGCATCTGTTGTGAGAATCTGCCAAGGGAACGGAATAAGGAAAAAAAAAAACCCGTTCAGCAGGCAGCAGGGTCCCATCCTCCAAAACAGAACCCTATTTACTGAGGTTGAGACCAGGACCTGCTACTCAGAGTCATAGGTACCCTGGTCCCACTGGATCCTCAGCACTCAATGAGATATCTGCATGTGCAGTCTGGCTAGAGGCACGGTGACTATAACAGTGGCCAGCAGGCCTATGAGCCTAAGCGAGGTTCTGGCTGAGATGTAGCAGCTGTGGAAAAGCAAGCAGGCCTGAGCCCTATAGCAAGTTGCCCTGTCCTGAGGCAGGAAGACCATACCCTGAGCTATATCCAGGACTGCCCCAATATACTGGAGGTGCTGACAGGTGGTCAAAACTGATTTGGGAAGGTTGACTGTAATCCCCTAGTTCCTGGAACAGGTGAGTGGCATGTCTTCCAGAGTTTGTAAGAGGTGGTCTCTGGACTAGGCTTTAAAGAGCCAGACATCCAGGAAAGACAAAGAGTTCCTCCCGCCTGGAGGCAGCCGCCACCACTATCCAGCAATTGGTAAAGACCTGAGGGGCAAGGACAATCCAAAGGGCAGGGTCCCTGAACTGAAATGTGCCCCCTGAAATGGAACCTGCGGGACTGCCCATGAGAGGCATGAACAAGGATATGCAGATAAGCATCTACCACCTCAAGGTGGGCAAATCCAATCCCCTTGGTGCAGAAGGGTCAGCACAACCTGAACAGTCGCCCTCCAGAACATTTTTGTAGTGGCTGAACCAAATCAGCCTCCAGAGGGTCTGGGAAGGGTCCTGGGGACCATCAGCAGAGAAAAAAGTGGGCAGCCTTAGAGAGCACTGGGATGTGGCCTGGAGGGCCAAAGGACAGAACTGTTTTTGATTTTTTGGGGCACTCCAGAAGGACCCCCAAGTACCACCAAGGGGTAGACAGGACACAGGTAGCTTGGATACGCTGGGGCAAACCTGGGCACCAAGGTGAGGCTCCCTGAGAGGCGGACCCCGCTCTGCACTCCTCTGGTCAGGGCACAGCCACATTATAGAATAAATCCAACTGTCCACCAAGGACAAACCCCTGACCAATATCTGTGGGATGGGGGTCTAAAGTGCTGGGGGGTACCCCAGCCCCAGAAAGATAAAGACTGGGCCTCCCCCAGGAAAGGCCATGGGGCAGCAGGGCAAGAGAGATCTGGCTGACACTTCCCCTGAGAAATGGATTGGGTGGAGGTGGCCACCAGGGAGACGATAGATATCTTATTCGTTCATGAACCTGGGAGGCCTACTAGGTACTGATGCCTATGTCCCGGGGTGACCTAGGAGCAGTGGGATGGAGAAGGGACTTCCCCAAAGGTGCACACAGTGTGCCAGAGGAGGACATTGGAGATCAGACTCTGGTCCGCTGAACGGACGACGCTCACTTCCAGCACAATACTCTAACCTCTAGAGAATATCTCCAGTCTACCCCAAGTCACACATCAACACCTCCAACAGGAGTCTGGCCTCTGGGGTACAGAGAGAAAAAGATCCCAGACCCAGGGGAAACATGGACAGCTTCACCCCCAGAGGAGGAAGGCAGAAGACAAGCCCAGAGGTCATCCCGGAAAAGATCTGGCAGGCACTACCAAGATCCAAAGAAGACTGGGGCCCGACTCCCTGCTCTGGTAATCACAGGGCAGCAGGCAGCAGATGGGGGGAGAGGGTCCCGACTAATATTAGAACCCCTGCCATTTGAGGTAGGAGCAGGGTACTGAGTGGAGGACCTTGAGGAGGGGCCATTTGCTCCTCACCTGTCCAAGGCACCGTTCCCAATGCAAACAGGACAACCAATACAGGGCAGAGGGACTGAGCTATGGCATGCTGAAAGCACAAGAAAGCGCAGTTCGTGCTGGCAACGGGTCTCAGGGGGGCCTGGGTAGTCCATCATCGGGGAGTGCAAAGCGGTGCCACACATCACCTGGACAGAGGGAGAAGCCCTCCAATCTTCTGGAAGCAAAGAGACTCACCTGATGTTGAGGGAGGCACTGGCCCCCAATGCCCCTTTCACAAAATGAGGCCCACAAAGACCCAGGGCTGCAGTGTTGGTGTTGTGGACTGTAGAGCAACAGAGACCTCCCCCTGATAAAGAGTTGCTTGAAAACCATGCAGTGGATCACGGGGGGGGGGTAGGCAGCTAGAGAGAAAGAAGGGACCCCAGAAAACTGTTATTGAGGCACAGGTCAGGAAGCATAAGAAAGTCAGGAGCAGTTGTAGAATTCACCAAAAATTATTTATTTCACTAGCAGTATCATAAAATAAACTTGTTCAGTATAACTATTTACAAAGGCAAAATCAAAAAAAGTTTTCTTTCAGTCTCAGTGTCCCTTGTTCTCCTAATCTCTTTCTTGCAGTTACAGCTTAGCTCTTACAAGTCCTTTCAACCCCCATCCTTAGCAAGCATCCTGTTGTTGTAAGTGTTCTGTTCTTGTAAGTTTCAGGAGCTGCTAGAACACATTGTGCTGCTTGAGGCCCCCTTTGTACAGCTTTTGCAAAAGGCTCAAACACTGAACTCTGGTAACCTCTAGCTTCCAACAGATTTCTGCAATCATCTTAAAATATAATTATATATATTTTAACAGTAATATTATATATTTTCTAAACAAAAGTGATCCCAGTATCAGTTACATTTCCATACAATGATTTGCACATATTTTTATGTTTGCTTGCACGCATGTGCAAGAAACATAGTGCCATCATCTGAGTTTTTCAGAGGTGTGTCAGCATCTTCCAATTCAGTTAGTGTGTTTGCAGGCGTGGTCACAGTTCTCCAATCACTGCTGGAGCTGTCTGTGACAGCAGTTGAAAATGCAGCGGCATACAGTTGAAAGAGGGAGCTACACTTCAGTGAGCAGCTCCTCCCCCTCACACACACACACACACAGATCAACTGTGTTGGTTACCTGATAGATTGCTGTAGTCTTGTCTAGCTTAGAGAGACAAGCCGCACATCATTACTTTAATAAACTGTTCCCTGCCACAGAAGGACCACCAAAATGTGTGGGTGCCTAACAGTCCTTACACACACCAGCTCTCCAAAGCACACCTTCATGGACTCCATGGGTTCTAATCCTCCAGAAAAAAAATACCTCAGCATTTGATGTGAAAACTCAGACTTCGTTGTATGTGTAATTCCAAGCGTTTTCTCTTACTAGACTCTGTCAATGTGAACTCCCCGCTGCTAAAACCTATGCAAACGAACTTGAGCGTACTGTACTACCTGCAGCTGAAGCAAAGAACAGCCAGAATGCACAAAGGAGAACATACTGCTATGCATTTCAGTAGCAGCCAGTGGGGGAGGTTTTCATGACTGAAGCACTTTAATGCACCTTTTAGTGCTGTCATATACACACCCCTGTGTGGTAATTCACTAAACTGCACACTTAGTCTGGTAATGCAGCTTCAAAATTTTTTTCTCTGAATTGCCATGAGCTGGCATTTTATGTGACTGCAGAAACAAGATGCTGTATGTCAGCCATGTGTCTGCATTCCCACACTATCCCCTCACACCTCTCAAACAAAGCCACTGGTGCTTACTGAATTGAGAAGAGTTACATGGATTTCAGAAGTTGTGAAAGATACACTGCACATTGCCTCATCCACTCTCTTTGTTTCAACCCTCCACCCCACTTCTTGGGTAAGCATGAAGGCTAGTTCACACTAGCACATTCAGATACTTAATAATTCACACTTCCTTTCAAATCAGGAAAGGCATGTTGCTCGTCTATTACACTATGAAAACAAGCATTTGTCAATGCCGAACGTCGCTTGCAGGTATTTGCAGTGGTATTTGGCACTTGGACATGGCTTAAAAAATCAGTGACAAAGAAATACGGCATTTGTCAATGCGAATATTCACTTGCTTCTATGTGCTGTTTAGGTATTTGAAGTCATTGGTCAAATATTGAAAATTAAACGAACTTCTGATGCGTAGGAACTAGCATAATGCCTCAAATAAAACAGTCATTTTTAGAATTTTTCACCCAATTTTCAATATAGCCATTTTAAGACCTCTGCTCATGAACAGTGTCACTGTGATTTTCTTAATGTGTCCCATACATTGAGTTCGCACACCGACTGCACCATTGTGTGCTACATGGGCGGAAACACGTTTTGGGCGGGATGTGAAAAATGACAGTTGTACTGCTCATGAGGAGGTGTAGTAAAATGGCAATATAGAAAATCTGGCATGAAAATATTGAAAATTTGTGAACTTACGGGCCTGCGTAGGAACTGCGCAATGCACGCTCGTAAAACGGTAATTTTTAGGAATTTTTCCACCAAATTTTCAAAATAGGTTTTTTGAGAGCCCACCTTATGAACGCTGGCACTGTTGTTTCATTAATCAGGCCCAAAAGGTGATTTCGTGCAGTGACTGCGAAATCACCCTTCGGGCCTGAATAACGCCATGACAGTGACAGAATTCATGAGAAAGTGTCCCAAAAACCCCATGTTGAAAATCTGGTGCAAAAATTCCAAAAAATGCTTAAGATATGCAACAAAGTTGAAAAAATCCATCTAGCCCATTATACAGCTTACTGGAATTTCCTCAGTTAGCGGTCGGCTTTGAAGAGTGTAGACGTGTTCCCGGTCCAGCGATGATCATCGCGCTGAGCTCTGGAGGTAAGTATGGGGTGGGGGCTGTGGGGAGGCAGGGTGCGCAGTGGGTGGATGCAGGTTGTGGGAGGAGAGCGGGGAGACTGCGTGGGACCGTTATTAATTTACAGGTTTTCTTTTTTCTATAATTGACGATGCGGGACGTTTGCCATGCTGGGGTGGGCTCCCAGCATGGCAGAAGGATGGCTGGGGGGGCCGTGGAGCTGACGGGGGATTGGGCACCCCCGTCGGCAGATGACGCGGGACGTTTGCCACGCTTGGGTGGGCTCCCAGCATGGCAGCAGAGAAAGCTGTTTGTGGGGAGGTGGAGCCAACGGGGGATTGGGCACCCCCGTCGGCAGACGACGCAGGATGTTTGCCACACTGGGGTGGTCTCTCAGCATGGCAGCAAAGATTTGGGGGGGGCAGGACGTGCTGCAAGCACACAGCGGTGGTTTTCTTTGAAGAGAAGACCACCGCAGTCATACACAGCACCGCAGCGATTGGTGCAGGACCACCACACCTGCTCAACAGAGCAGGGGATTGCACAGGGCAGGCACACCTCCAAAGTGTCCCATTCTCCCAAGACGTTCCTCGCATGCGCACAAGTGAACGTAAAACCAAAAAACAAATGATGGACTTTAGAGGACACAGTAGCAGTGCTATCACATTGATTTTGCATTTTCCTGTAACTCTAGTGCAAATTCCCGTACATTTCATTATTTCACATGAAGCAGAATTGCTCTGATGCCCCTGAAGCAAATGATTATTTACCTTTTAATGGACCAACATAGATGTAACAACAAGAACAAAGTGCTCTAGCTTGCAGACCAACCAGTCCTTCTTCAGAAGCTCATGGCAGTTGTTTAGAAAATACAATACTTACAACAGCTAGATAATGCAGAGAAAAACAGAAAAAAATCCCCATTGGTTTAAAATACTCATTTAAAAAAAAAAACAGAAGATGATGTCAGAGAAGTTTAACAGTACTATACTGCCTTCAGCCAGAAGCAACCTTGGGTTAAATGTGCTTGGTGGAACACACATACAAAGAATCCTACTGCATATAAATTTAATTGACATAAGATAACACTGCTGAAGCAGATAACTCCTAAATCAAGCCATGAGTGTCACAGTTAGTATAAGGATGTGATTACTGAAAGGCAACCCCACCCAGAATTAAAGACAAACTAAGATTGTTATAGGGCTCATGAAGTTTCAATGTCTGCATTATAGACAAGAATTTACTAGTAAAGTTGTCTTAAAGACATAAGTGCACACTGTGTGATGTAAACCTAGCTGGACCTGTCACCCAGCTGTACTCTCCAGCTAGATATAAGGCCCAAGAAATTTCAAAAACCTCAGGACTACAGTATATAAATGATAATTTAAATATAAATTGATAATATTAGTGTCAAACAAAAAACTCTAGTCGAAGAACCTCAAGGAATTAAGACCACATAGCCTGATATGTACTGATGTCAATATACACTGAGAATGTAACAACTTGATGTACCACAAGTGTCTAGGGAATCTGAAAAAGAGATAAAAATGTAATTTCTCTCCTCCTCTTCATACAAACAATACACCCTAACCCACCCCACATCACCATAATGTGAGTGGGGGAGATACATAGCTTTAAGGAGATGTTGTCTCTCTCTCTCTTACCCCCCCTTTTTTTCCCTTCTCTTTCTCTCTCTCTCTCCCACAGACACACACACACACACACTCACTCTCTCTCCTAGTGAACCTATATTCACTTCAGTCACTGCAATTGTTCCCCAAAGGAATTCAACTTGTCATGAAATCCTGAGTAAAATGGCTTATGTCTGATGCCCCTGTAACCAATGCAAGTCAATGGGAACAATTTCCCTGTAAATGACTCCCTATAGATCTGGGAGCCCTGCTGTATATAGTCTGCCAGGGTCTTACAATATAGTTCTTATTTTAATGCAGTGCATTCAAAAAAATTATACTGAAGCAAATTGTTTGTTGCCTTTTACTGAACCAACATACATGGATGTTACAAAAAGAACAAAGTGTCTAAGTGTTTGGCCCAACAAGGTCTTCTTCTGAAGCTTACATGAGTAAACTTACAAGGGATGTTCTGGCCTGTGTGACAATGGTTTCAACTATGCCACTGAACTTGAAAAAAACAGCAATTAAATAACTTAGAATAATGCAGGATATATAAATGAAATCAGCACGCACATGTGCAGGCATTGTTGTCATGTCAAAAGACAGCAACAGTACAGCAGCTACCTGAATTCACCTGCTTTTAATTGCTGTTTTAAAAGGGGAATTTTTTTTAAATATCCTGTAAATAGTTTCACAATAATTCCCTCATACCTTTTTACCAAGTGTCTGCTTTACATAATTCAATGGTTGGCAGTTCCTCCACAGCACACAAATGAACAGAGACTATTTTAGTTGTCATTTTTTATATCTCGCCCAAAATGTGTTTCCACGCATGTAGCGCACAATGGCACAGTTGGTGTGCAAAATCAATGTTTGGGACAGATTAAGAAAATTACAGTGACACCGTTCATGAGCAGAGGTCTTAAAATGGCTATGTTAAAAATTTGGTGACAAAAGTTCATAAAATGACTGTATTACGAGCGAGCATTGTGCAGTTTCCATGCACCCTCATAAGTTCATGAATTTGTAATATTTTCAGTCCAGATTTCCACCACTGGCATTTTTCCACATTCCTTTATGAACAGTACAGCTGTCATTTTTCACACCATGGCCAAAATGTGTTTTCGCACTTCCAGCGAAGAAATGCATGGTCACTGTGGGAAATCACTGTTTGGGACAGATTAAGAAAATCACCATGACACTGTTCATGAGTGGAGGCCCAAAAATGCCTGTGTTAACAATCTGCTGTAAAAAATCCGCAAACTAATTACATTACATGTGTGCGTTGTGCAGTTTCTATGCTCACTCATGACTTCACCATTTTTCTGATATTTTCACTCCAGATTTTCAATATTGCCATTTTTTATACCTCCCATGAACAGTACAGCTGTCATTTTCACATCCTGTTCAAATGTGTTTCACAACTGTGGCGCCTAAATGGCTGAGTCACTGTGCAAAATCAGCTTTCAGCTAACAAACTGATATTACCACTGTTCATAAGGTGGGGTCACAAAAAACAATGCTGAAAATTTGGGCGAAAATACCAATGAACGTCTGAGGCGTTCCCTGTAGAGACTGACAGGCCTCAGGGGTGTGACTTGGGATTGTCGCCTGTAATGCTCATACCATTTCACCCCCACCCACACCCTGCAGCCAGTGAGAGGCATCGAGTTGTGCCTTGGACTCTTCAGCCTCAAAGTTCACCCCATTCTCCTATACTGCACCCATCTCACCATATTTCCTAATAGAATGGGGTCAACATAAGGGCCAAAACCCCAAGGCACACCGTGACACCTGTCGGTGTCTGCAGGGTAGGGTGCGGTGAAATGCCATAGCCGTTATGCCTGACGACCCAAAGGCACACCCCAGTGCCTGTCAGTATCTGCAGGGTGGTGGTGGGGTTGGCTTCAGTTCAGTACTTCACTGCCATTCCTATTATGCAGCTCTGTAACTCCTACACTACCACTGCCAATGCCTGCAAGCAAACATTCGGCATTGACAAATGCTTGTTATATTAGCAGATATGCAAGGGAGGACTGAGAGACAGTGAGAGGCAAAGATTTACGAGACTGTCTGGTTGATCAAATCCGAAGTCTCACAGGAAAATTGGGTTGCGCAACCAGACAGAGAAGAGACAGAAAAGGACAGATCCTTGCATTTTAAACACTTTCTCTAACAACTGGGACATGGGTCCTAGTCCACCCTGTCATATACACACCCCTCCTTAAGAGGGAACCTGTTTTATTAAATAAGTTTCCAAAACTTTTTATTCTCTAATAACATTTGCTGCTTTCAGCAATTAAGCACATGTACATTATCTGTTTTTTTTTCTAATGGTACAGCAAGCAGTGAAGTTTAAACTCATACATTTGTTTTCCACCTTCAGAACCCTCAAGTCCTGATCCATATCTTGACAGAAAATCAGCATTCCTATTCTCTTTACCAGATTTGTGTATCACCATGAATTTAAATGGCTGTAGTGCCAGGTAGCACCTTGTGATTCTGGAATTTTTATCTTTCATCTGGTTAAGCCAACAGAGAGGACTGTGATCAGCTACAAGAACAAAGTCAGTTCCTAGTAAACAAAACTTAAGGGACTCTGTGGCCCACTTTGCTGCTAAACATTCCTTTTCGATAGTGGAGTACCTTTTCTCTTTGTCATGCAACTTCCTACTTATGTACAGAATAGGATGTTCTGTCCCATCTATATTTTGACTCAGTACTGCACCTAGGCCTACCTTGGATGCATCTGTTTGAAGCAAAAATGGTTTCTCAAAGTCTGGGCTTCTTAAAACAGGAGCTAAACATAATGCAGCCTTTATGGCTTGAAAAGCTTCATCACACTCTGGGGTCCATTTCATATTATTTGGGTACTGTTTTTTACTGACTTCAGTGAGGGGAGTACCTAGCTCAGCAAAGTTGGGAACAAATTTCCGATAATAACCAGCCAGCCCTAAAAATGACCGGACTTGTTTCTTTGTTTTAGAGACAGGGCTGTTAACTACAGCTTCTTTTTAAAAAACAACTCTGGCTTAACTTCTCCATTTCCCAACCCATAGCCCATATATCTGGTTTCCTGCATGCCCAATGCACATCTGGTAGGATTAATAGTCATACCTGCATTTTTGATAGCTTGGATAACTGCTCGTAGGTGTTCCAGGTGGCTTTTCCAGTCTGGACTGTACACCACGACATCATCCGGGTACACAGCACAATAATCAGTGTAATGGGATAAAATTACATCCATGTACCGCTGGAATGTAGCTGGCACACCATGTAAACCAAAGGGCATGGTGGTGAACTGATAGAATCCTATAGGGGTGACAAATGTAGTTTTGTCTCTGGATTCTTAAGCTAAAGGTATTTGCCAGTAACCCTTGGTGAGAGCGAGGGTACTGATATACTTTGCATTCCCCAGTCTGTCCACCAAATTATCTATTCTGGGCATAGGATAACTGTCAAATTCTGACACTTGATTAAGTTTCCTAAAATCAAGGCAGATTCTAACACCTCCCTTCTTTTTTGTTTACAATTACCATGGGAGATGACCAAGCACTCCTCGACTCCTCTAGGATACCCAATTCTTTCATTTTTTGTATTTCCTTAACCACGTCAGCTCTTAACCACTCTGGCAACCTGTTTGTCTTTTGCCTAACTGGACGAGCATTGCTTGTCACTATTACGTGCTCGACCCCTTTTGCTCGGCCTGGTACAATGGTAAAAGTACTGTTAAATGTCTTTAGCACATTACGAATGCCTGCAGTTTGTTCTGAGGTTAGGGAAACATTCTCGTTTACAGCATCAGCATTTACAGGTTTGTTCCAGTCTATCAAAGCTACATCAATATCTTCTTTATCAGTTTCTGGTAAAACTAGTAAGGCAGCTTTTGGCATTTTTTCATCCCATTTCTTGAGGAGGTTAGCAAGGTATATCTTAATAGGATTTTTCCTGTCAGGGGTCTCAATCTCATAGTTAACAGTGCCAGTACATTTAAGCGCTCTATAAGGCCCTTGCCACTTCATTCACAGTTTATTTTCTGTTGTGGGCAACAGTAGCAAAACCTTTTCACCCTGCTCGAAAACGTTTTCTTTTACCCCAAGGTCATAACATATCTTTGTGGCAGGATGAGAATTTGACCCCAGAATTATTTTCTTTTCACTCTGTCCCTATCAACTATATCTCTTCTATCTATTCTAAATTCCTGTCAGGGTGGCCAACCTGATGGTTCTTAATCTTATCTTTACTGTCCCTTTGTTCTGATTTCTTTAACTACTCAAAGTGCCACATGACGTTTAAAATCAACCTCCCCGATGTAAAAAGACCTTTATGCCATGTTTAAACCATTACTTAACTATGAATTCTTGTGTTCAGACATCAATTCCGAGTATAAAAAACCCCAAGAGAGTTGTTGAACTGGTCCCAGTTGAATAGTGAACCTCCATGCACACGATCACACAGGCATGTGTGGATGTTCCTGCAGGGAGAATGCGCACCTTTGCATTGCTGAAAGTGAATTTTGAGCCGCAGAGCTCTTAGAAGGCAAACCTTGCTTTCAGTCCCTTTCCGAAACCGTTTTCAGCAGAATCACTGAGAAATGAAGAGCGAGCGAGCAGGCTGTTGTCAGGGAGATGTAAACAGACCCTGCAGCCGCTCACTGTCCCGCTCGCTTTGCAAATAAAAGAAATGAGTTGCATAAAAGTGAAGAAATGCTGCATAGAGCGTGCAGGCTTGGTAATGCTCATAGGCACATGTTTTGCGTTTAACTTGTTGGTTTGAGAAAAAATAAGCCAGGGAAGTGAAAGTGCAAAAAAGGGAGTGTCTCTTAAAATGTTTTGCTGACGGCTGAAAGTAAAAGCCGTCTAGAGGCTGCAACATACCTCTCAACTGTACCACATTACGAGGAACGTTCCTCATTTTACTTCTCAAAAGCTCCCTGTTCCACATTGTGAGGACTTGTTCCACATTCCAAGTCAACATTTTAGGGCAAAAATCCATAGTAAATGATGCAAAAAATTTATTATTCAGTTCATAACCGACTTTCTGAACATAAATGCAACATGTTAACAGTGTTTTGAGCTTCTTAGGTAAAGATTTGATTAAATATTCCACATTTTGCCCATTTGTTCCACATTTTGACAGGCAATGTTCCACATTTGGGGGGCAAAAGGTTGAGAGGTATGGGCTGCAAAATAAGAAAAAAGCAGCAGTAATGTGCAGCTCAGCCTAGTATGCTGGAATATGAAAGACGCTGATTCTGGCACGTTTCAATTGTGCAAAATGTGAAATAAAATAAAATGAAACAGTTTTGCAGCATAAATAAACCCCTGAGTATATATATAAAAAAAAAAAGTAAAACAACCTAGAAAAAGGTTTCTTTTTATCAGAGACACACTACCTTTGCAGCGTAAATAGAGAGAGAGTGCACCTCTACTCTGTTTATCCTGGGAATATTAAAGTACTCTATAAAGACCGAAAATAGCATTTTGGAAATGTTTGGTCCCTTACCTAAATAGGGCAAGTTGCAGGTCTTCTATAGGGCTGGCAGCCCTGAAAATGACTGCAATTATAGGAAAGAAGATAGTGATATCACTGAAAGAGGAGGTGCTAAAAATCCCTTATAAAGTTATACTGCTAATTAAGGTTTTTTGTTATATTAGTATCCTTTCTAGAGTTACTTATGTCCTAACAGCAAGAAGACATAGAATGCGCTGTGTTAAGGGATTTAAAAACCTAAACCTGTTCTTCCAGAGTAGAGGAATAAGGTTTTCAGTATGACTAATAAAGTCACATGTCAGTGATGTCACAATGTTTGTGTTATATAACCTGTCCACTAGGGGTCCAAGTTGGTGAGGTTGGTCAGTACCTATTGATCAAGCAAGGTGAGAGGATGTGTGAGCATTTTCACATAGTACTGAGAGTTAGAGAAAGATATTGTATATACAGAGGAGAACAGGGAGCCTGAAGGAAGACTTGCTTGACTTTGTTTTGGATTTGTTTTGGTGTGCAAGTTTTAACACCATTTATTTATTTTCTGTAAATATCTTATTTTTATTTATCATTTGAAATAAACTGATAAACGCAGCACTTGCGTTTTTTATGCACTATACTGATTGGAAAATCTGTTATTAAACCCACATGCTTACAACCTTCTGCTGATTTTGGGCCTCTTCCTGATTACTATGGGCAATTTCAACATATTTCGCCAGCTTCTTTCTTAGTGCACACATATAAGATGTAATAGATTGTTTTTGAGTGGGATTATCTTCCCATGTTTCTTTTATCACATCCAGTGGCCCTCTTGGTTGCCTACCATACAGCATTTCAAATGGTGAAAACCCTGTCGATGCCTGTGGCACTTCTCTGTAAGCAAAAAGTAGGTAAGGCAAGTATTGGTCCCAGTCTTTCCCTTTCCCTTTTACAAACCTTTTTAACATGTGTTTTAGGGTTTGGTTAAAACGCTCAACAAGACAGTCTGTCTAAGGGTGATGGGGGAGGTTCTAATTGCAGTGATACCTAGTAGTCTGTACAGCTTCTTAAGTAATGCAGCACCAAAATTACTACCCTGATCAGTAATAAGTTCTTTGGGTATGACTACTCTGCTGAATATTTTGGCAAGCTCTGCTGCAACTTTTGGGGCTGTAACAGTACGCATTGCAACTGCTTCTGGGTATCAAGTAGCACAGTCGCATACTACCAGGATAAATCTATTACCCTTTTTACTTTTGTCTAAGGGACCAACCACATGCATTGCAATTCTCTCAAAAGGCACATCTATCAAGGGTAGGGGCACCAGGGGCACCTTGTCTTTTCTAGTGACTGGGGCTACTTTATGACACTCAGCACAGGAATTACTATAGGTAGCAACATCTTCATGAATTCCAGGCCAGTGAAATCTGTACAGCAATCTGGCAAGGGTGTGATCCCTCCCTGAGTGACCAGCCATAGGACAATCATGTGCTATGTGTAACAACTCTGTTCTATACTTCTGTGGTATAACCTAAACTGTACAGTAACCCATTACATTTTTTAAACATTGGTTCACCCTGTTTTGGTTTCACTCCCAGCTGCTTGAAATAACCCTGGAGGGAAACATTGTTAGCTTGCTCTGAAAGAAAATCACAATCAGTTAATTTAGTTTCAGTATTTTCATATTTTAACCCTTCATGTCCATCAGTCATTTGCTGCCACAGTTTCTTCAGGCATCACCTTTCTTTCTTGGATTTCCAGATCTTGGAGGTGTGCTCAAACAAGTCCAAATCAAAATCAGTGAAAAGAAAAGAGTCCCCACCATCTAAAATTTTCTTTGCCTGAGTTCTTGTCACCACTGCTGTTGAAACATCAGGATTTACTCCTTCTTTGATCAACTCTGTAAATCCTGGAAAGTCATTTCCAATAATCACAGGTACAGGTAATTTAGGTACTACCCCTCAATTTGCCAAGGACAAATCTGCTCCAGTGCCACTCTCCTTACTATGGCAGTTTCTTGCAAAATAGCCTGGTTTATTGCAGTTATAGCAGATAACGTCTTTGGACCCAGATGTGTTATCTCCACCACAGTTATCAGGAAAAAAAAAAGAGTCTCTTACCAGTGCTTGGCTGTTATCTCGCTGTTGTGGCATCTGTCTGGCCATTTGGTAGTCCTCGGCCAAAGAAACAGCCTTTTCCCCACTCTCTGGTCGGTGTTCCTTTACCCACAGCTGCATATCTGTAGGCAAGATGTTGATGAGTTGTTCCATGGCAAATGTCTCGATCTGTGGGACTGTTTTGCTCTCTGGTTGGATCCATTTTACCAGGAGTTCTCCGAGTCGAGTGAAGGCTTCTCGAGGATTGTCGACTGAGTTGCGCCTCAAAGACTGAAGTCTCTGCCTGTATGTCTTTCCGGAGATGTCATACCTTTTCAGGATTTCGCTTTTCACCAGGTCATAGTTTTCTGACTGTGCAGTGTCCATACTACTGTAGGAAAGCTGGACTTTCCCTGTCAGGTAGGGTACCAGTCTGATTGTCCATTGCTGCTTTGGCCATTGGCAGGCTGTGGCAACTCTTTCAAAAGTTGTCAGGTATGCCTGTATATCATCCGAGGGGCACAACTTTGTAAGTTTAATGGCTTTTAAATTGCTTGCATTTTGTTGCTCATCTGGGTCTCTGCTGGATCCGCTGCCTTTGATAGCTTGCAAGGCATCCAGCCATCGCTGCTCCCGTCATTGCATCTCTTCTCTCATCTGCTGCTCCTGTCGCTGCATCTCTTTCTCTCTCCGCTTCTCCATCTCTTTTTGTTGTATAGCCCACCATTTGAAAAAGTCCATCAGGCTTTCAGGTTCTGTCACTGCCTGTTCTTTTTCCATAACTTGTGCTGGCTGTACAATCTCAGACTGGACTTCTGTTTCTGCTAGTTTGACTGCCATTCTCCTGGTAACCACTCCTGGACTTGCTGCTGCAGAATCCATACCTTCCTCTGTGCCTCCCTGGTACTAGGTCCAGTACCCAAGCACAAAACTCCCATCTTAGAGTATGCACGGCGTAAATCCCATTTCTAAAACCATCTGTTGTTGAGGCACAGGTCAGAAAGCATAGGAAAACCAAGAAGCAGTTGTAGAATTCACCAAAAATTATTTATTTACACTAGCAGTATCAAAATAAACTTGTTCAGTATAACTATTTACAAAAGCAAAATAAAAAAAAGTTTTCTTTCAGTCTCTGTGTCCCTTGTTCTCCTAATCTTTCTTGCAGTTGCAACTTAGCTCTTATAAGTCCTTTCAACCCCCATCCTTAGCAAGCATCCTGTTTTTGTAAGTTTCAGGAGCTGCTAGAACACATTGTGCCTCTTGAGGTCCCCTTTGCACTGCTTTTCCAAAAGGCTCAAACATTGAACTCTGGTAACCTCTAGCTTCCAACAGCTGTCTGCAATCATCTCAAAATATAATTGTATATATTTCAACAGTAACACTATATATTTTCTAAACAAAAGTGACCCCATTATCAGTTACATTTCCATACAATGATTTGCACATATTTTTATATTAGCAGAAATGCAAGGGAGGACTGAGAGATAGTGAGAGGCAAAGATTTGCGAGATTGTCGGGGTGATCAAATCCGAAGTCTCACAGGAAAATCGGGTTACGCAACCAGACAGAAAAGGACAGATCCTTGCATTTTAAACACTTTCTCTAACAACTAGGACAGGGTCCTATTCTACACTGTCACAAAAATCTGATTGGGGAAGCAACAAGGCATCACCGAGTGGGGGGAGAGTGCTCCTGCTTTAAGGAGGAGGCTTGGAAAGGCACTAAAACCAGAGGCCTCGATCCATTTTCTAAGGAGAGGATCACACCAACACTGGGGGGAGGCATGAGGTGCCACCAGTGTCTGTCTGCATTCAGAGTAGGAACTCCGAAGCAGCGGTCCACCAAGTCCCGCTGGAAAAAGCACAGAAGGGAGGTGGGGGGGAGAGGCAATGGCATTACCAACCCCCATACCCAAACTAACGGGGTAGGCACAGAGCACCACCGCCAGGGGCCTTGGTCAGCTCATGTTGACCAGAGAAACAGAGCTCTGACTGGCAACAGCAGGATGGGGAGAGGGTTCCAACAGGTAAAGCATCTTAGGGGAGAGGGCCGAGCCAAAATGAGACCCTGGATCTTCACCCAAATGGGCAACAGCAAACGCGGTTGGCTCACTCCCTCAGAGAGCCAGTTGGAAGAGGATTCCATAGGAGGGTTTCTACTAGTCTCTTGGGCATAGTCCCAGTCCCAATGAACCCACAGAGGATTTCCATTTTTGAGGGGGGGTGAAGAGAGAGAAAGAGAGGCAACGGCATCACCAACCCCCATAGCCAAACCGCCGGGGTAGGCATGGGGTGCTACCGCAAGGAGCCTCGGTCAGCTCGTGTTGACCAGAGAGAGAGAGCTCTGACCTGCAACAGTGGGATGGGGAAAGGGTTCCAACAGGAAAAGCAAGTGGCCTGAAGGATAAAAAGGAAGTGGAAGATGATCTGGAAGAATTTTTAACAGATCCAGAGCATGCCGCCTTGCAATTATTTCCAGAACCCATACGTTTGTGGTGATGTCCTGCCGTTATTTTAAATGCAGAGATCTTGCCCCCCCCACTCACCCCAGGAGGCAATGGGGGGAGAGAGACATTCAGGCAGAACTGGGGGCCACAGGGCCATCAGAGCAGATTTCTTTTGGTGCTTTGGCACTGGCACCGGGGGAGGAGAAGCTGGGAGTGGACCACCACTCCTACCATGGCCTTGCTGACTGTATGCATGGTTACCTCTGGCAGCAGACCTACAAAAAAGAACAGTTATGCAAGAACTTACTGTAACAGTAGATCTTCGAGGGAATATCATCAGGTCACATCTATAGGACAATAAGCCTTCAGGCTCTAGGACCACACAGAAACCTTTGCCAGCAGTTCAGTCGGAGCTGCCCATGATGATGCCTGATGTCGCCCTCCCTTTATAAGCGTGAGCGGCCCCACTCACCCTCAGTCCCCCGCCAGAGACCATGCTCAGAGGATCTCCTCATAGGGAACCAAGGGGGAGAAAGAGAATGGTTCTACCCATCAGGCAAGGCAGAGGAAAGCTGAAAAGCCTGTAGGGCACACAGGTAACTCTGGCACAACCTTCCAGTCCCAAGAGGGAATGGATGCATAGGGCCACACTCTAGGAATACAGGAGAGAGCAAATGATGCCAAGTACAGGTTGTGGCTGGGGACAACCAGTAGACTGTTCCTGAGAAAGAGCTAGGCAAAAACTATTACAGCTGAGAAAGGCTCTACCTTCTCCTGGAGAAAAACTCAGGCAAAACTCAGCTCTAGGGAACTAAGGAGAGAGATGGGGTGCCCAGCTATTTGGAGAGACTGAAGCAACAAGCATGCCACCCTAAAGAAAGGGATAGGAGCAAAGTAGCTCTGAGCCAAAGGGGGATGGAGGTGGGTCGGCATGACCTGATGAAAGATTCCGTTGAAGATCTACTGTTATGGTAAGTTCTTGCATAACTATTCTATCTTCTTTGGGGATATCTCTTTCATCAGGTCACATCAATAGGACAAGTCCCTAAGTTTCTATGTTTCTATGTCCCAAGCAGTACAAACAAGAAGACAGTCTGGATGGCAGGAGGCCAGAGGCCTAAGAAAGAAGGCCTTGAAGTACAGCCTGGCCGAAGCCTGCCCATCTCCAAGAGGCAATGTCCAGATTGTAGTGCTTTGTGAAAGTGTGGACTGTACTCCAAGTTGCAGCAGCACAGATCTCTGCAGCTGACATTCCTGAAACAGGCAGTGGCCATGCTTCCAGTTGAATGGCCATACACAACCCCAGGTTGTTCCTTATCCACACTTCCTATAACAGAATGTAATACAGCTAACCAGCCACTTGGACAGGCACTGTTTAGCCAATGGTATATCTGCTCTCCCAGGGGTGAATGACACAACCAGCTGAGAGGACTTCTTGCAGTCCTTTGTGTGTTCTACATAGAAATGTAATGATCTGTGTACATCAAGAGTATGGAGTAATTTCTCATCCTTGTTAGAAAGTTCAGGATAATATACTGGTAGGCTGATGGTCTGATTCAATGTGAAGTCAGACACCACGTTGGTAACAAAAACAGAAAAAAAAGTCCTTGATGCCACCCTATCCTTATGGAAAATGATGTAGGGGTGAAGACTCAAGAGCCTGAAGCTCAGAAATCCTTCTGACTGAGGTAACAGCAACCAAAAAAAAGAGTTCACAAGTTGCAGCAGGGTCAAAAGGAGCCTAAGTCAACTTCTCAAGTATAAAATTAAGATCTCATGGTGGAACCAGGTTACAAATCAGGGGATGCATGTGCAAAATACCTACAAAAAGTCCGTGACAGGCTGGCCCATTGGCGCAGCAGTAGCGTTACTACTTGTGCTACTGGCGACCCGAGTTTGAGAACGAGCTTGGGTTGTTGGGGGCTGGTTAGGGAGGAGGATTGAGTGCCCCAGGGGATGCTCTCCTCCAGGGTGGGAGGGTCACTGCAATATTGCCACCCGGGTGACTACAGGTGGCAGTGCTGTTCAGGGTGCCCTGGGAGGAAGGGACGCAGGCCAGGATCCGGTCCAGCAGCATGCCTAGACATGCACATGCAACCTGGATCTCATCCTACGGGGTGGAGAAACACAGGAAGGACCCCACAGCCAAACTGAAGACTGCCTCAGTGGACAGAAGACTGACCAACCTGAAATCCTCAGCTGCCGGCCTAATTAGGATCATTCAAGTGTGTGTGGTGGGGGGAGGGTTTCCTCCATTTCCCACCTGGTGGAGGGGTCTGTTACCATGGCAGCATGAAGGCAGGTAGCTATAGAGGACTGGCACTCAGCTGAGCCAGACACCTTAGGGACCCTGAAGGATTGCACTGGCTGTGGTGCAGAAAGGAGCATAAAAAAAAGAATTAAAAAAAGTTACAGGACCCCTTCCAGTTCTGCCACCATGCGTCCATCAATAGGAGAATGGAAAGCCGATACAGCAGCCAAATACATCCTAGAAAGGTACTGCTGACTGAAGTTGCTAAGAGACAGGAGGTAGGTAAGTACAGTATTAACATGACACGTAAAAGGATCCTTAGAGCGGGAAGCCCAACAGACAGCAAAATGCTTCCCCTTCAGAGAATAAGTATGTATTGTGGAGGGCTTTCTAGTCACCAACCAGACAGCAACCACTTGGGGGGGGACCCCAAAACGTGCAACTGCTGTGTCCTCAGGAGGCAAGCGTGCAGGTGGGGGGACCTGAGATTCTAGTGGACCAGAGCCACCCCCATCTTAGAAACAACATAGAATCTGATGGCAGATAAGGACTGCTTGACCTATCCAGTCTGCCCATTTCTCCCTACCTACACTATTACCGCAGACTGCCCAATCTAGTTCTTTCTCCTCCCCTTTCCTTTCCACTATGGTTTCTTTGTGCTTATCCCATGCATTCTTGAACATCCACCACTGTTTTCATCCCTACCATCTCTGCCAGAAGGCTGTTCCTGAAAACCACCACTCTTCCCATGAAGTACTTCCTCACATCTCTCCAGATCTATCCCCCTCCAGGTTTATAGCATGTCCCCCTGTTCTTGAGCACTTTTCCTCTGAAAAATACTTCCCTCCTGTACCTTATTTACCCCCATGAGGTATTTCAAGGTCTACCATATCTCCCCCTCTCTGTTCCAGGGTGTACATATTGAGGTCCTTTAGTCTCTCCTCATTGGGCTTTTGATGCAGACCCTGCACCATTTTAGTTGCTCTCCTCTGGTGCACCTCCACTCTTGTTCCTTCTGGAGATGTGGTCTCCAGAACGGGGCACAGTACTCTATATGGGGTCTTACCAGCAATCTATACAGCAGCACCACCTCCTCCCTCTTTCTGCTGGTGATACCCCTCCTTATGCACCCCCCGCATCCCACGCACCCTCTTGACTGCCTTGTTGCACTGGTTGGCCACCTTTAGGTCATCCGATTTGATTGCTCCCAGGTCTCTTTCCTGCTTGGTAATCATCAATACCACTCCACACATTCTGTACTGTGCCTCTGGGTTTCTGTGCACTAAGTGCATTAGTTTTCATGTTTCTGCATTGAAACCCAGCTGCCATACCCTTAACCACTCCTCTAGTTTTCTCACGTCTCTGCTCATCCTTTCCACCACCACCCCGGAGTGTCCACCCTATTGCAGATTTTAGTGTCATCCACAAAGAGGCAGACATTCCCTTCCAGCTCTTCTGCAATGTCACTTACAAAGACATTAAAGAGGACCGGTCACAGCACTGATCCCTTTTGCTAATCTTTTTTCTCCTTACTGTGGTGCAGACTTAGCCATCCACCCGGCGTCCTAGGGACTTAACCTCTTCCCGGTGCTTCCCCCATGGCTTACCCACTGTGGCAGGGGTCGATGGTAGGTGTCTTACCACTGACAGAATGGATTTGGTTTTGAGAGAGGGCCCTATAGCTGGTGCAGAGCCTGCGAGGAGTTGGTGTCATCCTGCACTGCACCTGGCCATTTTCCCTTTTTTTTGTTGTTTTTTTTTAATCACTGGTGGTCCAGGGCATCTCCAGCGTATCCTCAGGACTACCACTGTTACTCCCAGCCTGAAACCTCCCCATCTGAGCTCTGCCCCCAGCCACCATGGCATATCCAGACCCCCGGGGGAGGGCCCTCCTGCCCACCCTTGGTGGCCTGTCTGGAATTAGAGGGACAGCCGTGGGACCAGGGTGGAGGCAGAAGATCCCAGTGAGATAGGTCTGGTAGTGGGATGTGGGTGGGTCACTGGAGCCCCCTTCGCCTCCAATTAGACCATCAGGGTTTTTCTGGCTAAAGTTTCCCCGGGAGTGCGGTTGTGCAATGGCGTCTGGGCATTGTGTGCCAATGCTCCACCCCATGTTGCTGTGCCACAGATTCCTTGTGTTACCCCCAATCTCCACTGGGGGCTGCTAAAGAGCGGCAGCATGGCCCTGGATCCTCCCCAGGAAGGGAGAGCAGTCCTCTGGATGCTTGATCCCTTCCCTCCCCTGCCGACCCCCCCATAGCCCAAGTTCATTCTTGAACCTGGGTCACCGGAGAGGTGCAAAGTGTGGCATTGAGTGCTTCAACCCTCAGTGCCATTGGGTCGGCCTATTTTCCCTGTTCTATGCTGGAGGGATGGATGTGTAATGCTATCCAGATGCACCATGTATGCTACTGTGTGTGGAACATAGACAGCCGCCATCCCTCCATGCCCCATTGTGTGGGCACTGGCTACCTATCCCCAAGCCTCTGCTAGAGGCCAGATGAGTGCCACGACCTACAACCCTCCCATCCCAGAGGAGGAAATCCATCTTCTGGATGCTCAATCCTCCTCTCCCTGGCCAGCCCCCAGCGAACAGAGTCTGTCACTGAACTCAGGTCACCAGTATGGTGGCAGATGAGGTATGGGTGCCTCTGCCCTCCATGCCATCGGGCCAGCTCAGCACTGATCCTTAAGGCACCCCCCCGCCAGTCATCCTTTCTTTCTTGAGGTGAACTCCATTTACCACCACCCTCTGTCACCTATCTCCTAGCCAATTTCTTATCCAGTTTACCACCTTTGGACCCACTCCCAAAGCTACCCAGCTTGCCTACTAGTCTCCTATGTGGAATAGTGTCGAACGCATTACTGAAACTTAGGTAGGCCATATCCACTGCTCCACTCTGATCTAGTTCCCTGGTCACCTAGTCAAAGAAATCTATCAGATTCATTTGACATGACCTCCCCCTGTGAAACCACGCTGCCTTGGGCCGTGTAACCCATTGGATTCCAGGTATTCCACAATCCTTTCCTTCAGCAGTGATTCCGTTAACTTTCCCACCATCGATGTCAGGCTGTCTGGCCTATAATTGCCAGCCTCCTCCCTGCTACCACTTTTGTGTAGTGTGACTACATCCACCCTCCTCCAGAACCACTCCTGTTTCCAGTGAGCTGTTAAATCGTGGCTGCTCGGTTGGTACATCAACATGGTTCCAGAGCTATCTCTCGGGCAGATTCAAATCAGTGAACATCGGGTCAGCCAACTCTACAGCCATGACAGTATCCACTGGAGTTCCCCCAAGGCTCCATCCTGGGTCCCCTGCTATTGTCCCTCTTCATTAATTTCCTACCTGCAGACAGCCTCTCATGTGAAGACCCTACTTTATGCTGGTGATCTAGTACTATATCACAGCAACAAATCCTTGGCAAATCTATCCACCACCCTCACCAATAACTATGGGGCCGCCCACAAATGGTTCCTGACCAATAGGCTCCTAGTTAATGAAAAAACAAAACAAGACACAAAGCCATGCTTTTGGGGTCCAAACCCAACCTTTTAAAACACGCTAAAACTAATTCCTCCCTCACAGCCCTAACACCCGATGCCCCCTCCGCAGAATGTACCCTATTTTAAGTACCTGGGTGTTACACTTGACCCCTTTCTAATGTTCTCTGAGCAACCACAGTACAATGGATCAGCCAGAAACTTGGGGCTGGTTTTAGATTCAAACACTGCCTTACCCCTGAAGCACACCCTCACCATAGCACAAAGGGAATCTTATCTCCCTATTAGATTACTGTGCCCCAATACACTCACATGCTTCCTCCTCCCTGCACACAGGTTTAAACACAGTATACAATAGCATCTGTAGGTTTGCATTAATGGCACCCCACTCCACACACCACAGTGCCTTGTACCAGTCCTTAGGCTGGCTCCCCCTACAAGAAAGATATAACTATGCCCTAGGATGCATCATAGACAATGCCACTAGAAGTGATAACTTATCACCCTGCTTATCACTGATTAAACACAAAACCTCTTCCAGGTGCTAGTGGCAATCCTCAGTCCCATCTCTTGAGGTTCCAAAGATTTCCACCTGTCTAGGTAGTAAAGCCCTGTACTTTGTGGCCCCCTCGCTTTGGAACAATCTCCCTGCCTCCCTTGACTCGCACCTAGCTTTTAAAACACACTTTAAAGCCTGGCTGCTGGCAGAAGCCAAGTTACAGGATCATAGATATGTGGTGGCAGAAAAGGACCCTTCTTGGTCCATCGAGTCTACCTCTTACCCCCCCTTATCCAGAGAGCCCCCCATCTCCCACTGGTCAACCCCTTGTGTCTGTCCCATGCCCTCTTGAATCCCTCCACCATTTTGGCCCTCACCACCTCCTCTGGCAGTCTGTTCCAGGACTCCACCACCTTCTCAGTGAAGTAGTGCCTCCTCACATTGCCCCCAAACCTTCCTCCTTCTTATCTTAGACTATGACCTCTAATTCTAGCACTTGCTTTTCTTGTGAATAAGCCCCCCCCACCTTATTAATCCCCTTCACATACTTAAACGATCCTATTATGTCCTCCCCTTCTAGTCACCAGCAGGTACAGATCCAACTCCCTCAACCTCTCCTCATAGGGCTTCCCATGCACCATCTTGGTGGCCCTTCTCTGAACCCTTTCAATCCCGTCTGTGTCCTTGTGTAGGTGAGGTCTCCAGAATTGAACACTGTACTCCAGGTGAGGCCTCACCAGAGATTTGTAAAGTGGTACCAGCACCTCCCTCCACCTGCTTGTTATACCTCTCCCTTTGCATGCTAGCATGCTATTTGCTTTGCTCACTACCTTCTTGCATTGGGTCGCCACCTTAAGGTTATCTGAAATTATAATTCCCAGCTCCCTCGCCTGTTCCGATGTCTTAATTTCATCACCCCCCAGTGTGTAAATTGCTTGTGGGTTATTTCACCCCATGTGCATTCCTGTGCACTTTTTGGCATTGAATTTCAGTTGCCAGGTTTCCGACCACCCCTCCGGAACTCGTAGATCTTCCCTCATAGCCTGCACCCCTCTGGGCTATCCAACCTACTGCAGATCTTCATATCATCTGTAAACAGGCAGACCTTCCCTTGCAGACCCTCCGCTATATCGCCGATATTGATGTCAAACAGGATGGGCCCCAGCACCAACCCCTGGGGCACCCCGCTCATCACCCCTCTCTCCCTCCCTGGAATATACCCCATTTACCACCACTCTTTGGCTTTTGCCCTTCAGCCAGTTTGTCACCTACCTAGTTATTTTCTGTCCAACCCCCAAATTTCCGCTTATTTACCAGCCTTCTGTGGGGGACAGTGTCAAAGGTCTTCCAGAAGTCCAGATAGGCCACGACCACTGCCCCTCCCTGATTGACTACCCGCCTCCTCCCCAGTGCTACTCATGAAGTGGCACTACGTCTGCCCTCTTCCAGTCACAGGGCACCCACCCTGTCTCCATGGACAAGTTAAACAACCTTGCCAGAGTTGCCACCAGCTCCTCCCATAATTCTTGGAGTACCCTAGGATGCAGGGTGTCCGGACCCATTGTATTGTCCACCCTCAACCCACCCAATTCCTCTCTTACCCTGTCCTCACTGATCAGGCTAGGATCCACCCTTATGTCATCCCTACCCCTCAACCCTGGTCCCCTACCTTCCCCTTCCACCATGTAGACCGAGCAGAAGTACCTATTTAGCACCTCCACCTTCTTGAGATTCCCCCTCCACTCATACTCTACCTCCTTCCCATCCCCTGCCTTGCCTTCCTAGGGTAACCTCCGGCTCAGAGTCCTCACCCCACTCCACTCCACCCCCAGGCCTAAACTGTCCCTATATCCGCACTTATATTTAATGACTGTCTGACAGTACCTTTTTACATCATGCACTTGCACCTTACATGTACTGTATTGTATTCAAGTTGTGTATCTAGTACCTAATGTATTCTTGCACCTATTCTGTATGTCACTGTATTTGAAACATTCCATGTATGTTTAGTTTATCACCTGTACCATCTTTAATTGATGTAAATGCATTGTACATCCTATGCGCCATCTCCACGGCCTGGGTCATGCCTAAAAAAAGGTCCATTGGATCAGTGCACCCACCTGGTAAACAAATAAATAAAATAGAACTCAGAGGTGCAGCCAGTATTTCCCTGAACTTCCTCAGTATTCTTGGATGTACCCCATCTGGCCCCATTGCATTGTCCACCCTCAGATTAGCAAATCCCTTCCAGGCTATTACTTCCAAAAAAGGACTGGTGTCCACCCCTTCCCTCCAAAGCTTTAGCTACTTTTTTGTGTCCCTTCTCCTTCCTCTGTGAACACCAAATAAAAGCATTTGTTCAGGATGTCTGGCTTTTCCTGGTCCCACTCAGCACAGTCCCCCCCCCCCTTTTTTTAAACCTTACAATCCCACCCCGGGGGGTTGGATTCTCAAAACACTTTGAAGGTGCAAAACCATCCACAAGTCCCAAAAAGGTCCTTGCAGAACAAATACACTGGGGACTGTGGAATAAAGTGCAGCTGCAGAAGTTCCAGAGGAAAAAAAGCCATTGAAAAGTATGGCATATCCCCTTAAACACAATTCTTAAGCAAGTGTTTTTTCGCAGTGGCGGAAAAAATGTTGCACACATGCTGCACCACAGAGAGTAAGGCGTAACTCTCCCTGAGCAAAATGCAGTGTACCAAAAATTGGGATACAATTATGGAGGCAGTTCAGGCACCAAGCAACAGCAAACCAGTGGGTGTATAATAGTGTCAATTGTTTCAACAAAAATTGCACACATTTTCATTGAAAGGCAACAAACCACAAGCACTAGATGCAGTGCAGCCCATAGAGGAGCCCCACAGGCAATAGAGGCAGAGCTGGTAACAGCCTGCACTGAGTGCTACTGAAGCAGGCAACAAACACCCCAGGGAGAGAAACAAACATAAGCTCCACCATCAGTTACAGACAGCCACTGTGGTGCGTGGTCCTGCTGGTATCAGTGGTGCTGCAGTGGTCCCATTAGAGGGGCTAGCTGCTGGTCTCTCTGTGAGTACTTTCTGCTGCATCTATGGCAAGACTGTCAGAGTCTGCTGCTCCAGTTAATACGAACCACCTGTTGTACCTGCTGAGCCTTTTCTCAGCTGTGGATCCGCACTTTCGAATTTTCAGCAGGTGCAGAAAAAATGTTGCTGATTTTCAGCACTTGCGGAATTTCGCAATGTGCATGTTTTGCGATTTTCTGCAACTGTGGAAATTTTCTTTGTGAATATACCGCAACTAAATTTCTGCAGTGCTATAAGCCATTTTTCCACAACTTCAGAATTTTTGGCTCTCTGAGAATCCAGTCCCTGGCCTTCCTCTTTTCACTTACATACCTAAAAAAATTTCCCCCTTCATTAGCTTCCGGGCTATTCTCTTCAGTTTGTGCCCTTGCAATCCTTACTGCTTTCCCTGCTTCCCTCGGTTTCCCCTGATACTCCTCCCTATCCTCCTCCTCCCTCTGTGTCTCCTTTTACCTTCTGAATGCTACCCTTTTGGCTTTTACCTTTTCAGCCACCTCTTTCGAGAACCATAGTAGTCTCTTTCCTCTTGCTTTTGCTCACTTGTTTGACGCAGAGGTTTGTTGCCTTTACTATGCTCCCTTTTATCTTCACCCACTAAGCCTCCACCCCACCCAGGTCACCCACCCCTGCTAGGTTATCCCTGAGGAATGCACCCATCTTTTTAAAACCTGCTCTCCTTAAGTCTGGGATCCTCACTCTAGTGTGGTTCAATTCTGTAGCCAGCCTTATTGACCCACACTGCCCAGTGATCACTAGTCCCCAAGTGACCTCCCATTTTGATGTCTGCAACACTGTCCCTGTTAGTGAATACCAGGTCCAGTATTGCCCCATCACAAGTGGGTTCACTGACTAGTTGCCTGAGGAATGCCCCTGCTTCTAGCTGAAGCCACTTCTAAGAGGCTCCAATCCACATCTGGCAGGTTGAAGTCCCCCACCTTCCCTTTTTCTGCCAACGACTTCCACCAATATCTAATCTAATTCTTCCCCCTGTGCTGGAAATCTGCAGATCACTCCACTGCAAATAGTGGCTCCATTCCCCATCTCCATGGTGACCCACAGTACCTCTACCTCCCCCTGTGTTTCCATGGCTTTTATGTTTTTCCTCACATAAAACACCACAACCCCTCTGTTTCTTCTCACCCAGTACTACCTGAACAGAGTATAGCCCCGTATGGCCATGTCCCAGTCATGGTTTTCAGTGCAACATAAATTTCGAAGGGCCACAATATCCAGGCTGGCCTCTGCCATGATGGCCTCTAGGTCCAGAATCTTATTACCTAGATTTCTAGCATTTACATACATGGCCTTCCAGACTGTTTCCTCTCTGCTTGTTCCCCCCCCCCCCATCTCTCTTTTTAATGCTCCTGTTTCTTTCCCTCTTTCTCTCTATCACCCTGCTTTCTATTCATTTGCAACCTGGGGATTCCTCTCCCCTGAGGTTCTCCTTAATCTCTCCTTCAGCTTGTTTTCGGGGGAGGGGCAGTTTCTGAAGGATTCCTTCTTCCACCCCCACCCCACCCCTGGCTACTTTAAATGTTCATCGAAGTAACGTTTAATCCGTCCACTGAGAAAGTACAGCTTTGTAAGATGTTACCATGACAGTAGAGCTTCAAGAGAGGCTGTTGCAGTAGGTAATAAAAACAGGTTACTCACCTGTAAAGGTAGTTCTAGGAGTGGTATATGTTGTTCATCCACACTTGTTGGCATGTACCTTGCTGCTTTAAGATGTGCCAGAAGTCTTCAAGCTGGCTCCTCCCACCCACCCGAGTGGTATAACCCCCGGCTCTGCCCCATGACGCCAGATCTTAGCCCGCTGGAAGCCAAGTTTATGCCTCAAAGCCGGAAAGGTCAGGTGGGTCAGTGTCGACTAACAACATATACCACTCCTAGAAAGTGCAGTTACACAAAGACTCTTGCTGTAACAGTAGATCTTCTAGGAATGTCTCTTGCAGTAAGTCATTATTTCTGGGAGTTCCCAATAGGTGGCACTCCAGCACGGAGGTTTCTTCCAGCAGTCTCTACACCAGGGACCACCCACACTATCTCAGTTCCTGGGCTGTACCTATAAAAGTGGGTGGTCCCTGGTAAGCTCCACTCCCCGCTGGTTTCAGCTCGGAAGCGAGGGACCGAGGGGAACCGAGGTACCGAAGCTGCCCAACTGTACATTGTTTTTCCTGTTGCATAATTTATTTATTTATTTATTTAGCTTTTGTTGACCGGGTAAGTGCACTAGACAAATCCTGCCTATTTTCAGGCATGACCCAGGGGAGGGGGATACAGATGAATGCCAACTGACCTTGAACCAGATTAAGCTGTTGGTGGTATTTTTTTTAAGTGAATGAGGGAAATTTGGCAAGGACACTGGGGAAATTCCCCTACTCTTTTCGATAAATGCCATGGGATCTTTAACATCCACCTGAACTACCACCAATCCAGGCAGATGGGACCTCGGTTTAACGTCATAAAGGCAGGGGGATGGAGGGAGGGAAACTACTTACTGCAAGAGACATTCCTAGAAGATTTACTGTTACAGCAAACATCTTTGTGTAACTGCACAATCTTCCACGGAATGGTCTCTTGCAGTAAGTCATTACTTCTGGGAGATTCCCAAGCAGTTATACGGCAGTGGGTGGCCACGTATGCCATTCTGCAGTAGGTAAATATGGTCATGAGATCAATGAATGCTAAAATAGCATATCAGAGAAACAAAGGAATTCATGATTCACTATGTTATGTACAGTAAAAAAAAAACTAGGAATATGTCAATAACACTGAGCAATTATGTATCTTCAGTGATCAGCAGCAAAAGTACAATCTGAGTCAAAGGCAACTTTGTCAGAAATTGTAACAGTAGCTTGAGTAATACAATGTTATTCTTTAGAGGTGCTACAAAGTAGCACATGAAGACCCTTTTTTTTTTAAGACTGTCTAGCCAGTAATGAATGTATCCATTTGACAAAATTAGGATACTCAAGTAACAGATAATGTAACAAATGGAACAATGTATCTGTGACCAGACAAAACGAAGCAGTGGTTAAAGACATATAATTTCTGTTTATGTACTCACCCTTTTTGAGATGATCTTTGTTCATAATCAAAGAAAAGCTGCAAATAGCAGTGGAAGAGAGAAGAATATAGTCCATAGTAGGATTGATTGTGTCTCAGCCTATGAATTAATAGTGGAGGGACCTGTTTGAGGGAGGGACAGGACGTCCAGTGCATCACAGGTCAAGAGGCATCTCGATAGAATGGTCGTGATGATTTATAAACAGTGATACCCAAGAAATTGGCTAGATGTATCGAGCTGATGGGAAAAAGGCCTCAGTTTTATTTGTAGCCCCAAAAAGGTCCCCGAGGCCAAGAGGAGGAGACCGGGGTGGAGACTGGAGTCTTAAATGAGGGGCAGAAGCCCTGGGGTGGCCGGAGGGGCGGCCACAGGTCGGCTTCGCTGGGGTTCTTGTTAATTGTTCTCTGCCCTTAAAGGTGTCATGTGGGGTATAATTAGGTCCGGTTTTGTATGCATAATTATACTGAAGGCATGGTTTTTGGTACATATATTGCACTGTTTTCAGCGGTCTATCTGCGGCTTGTAGGTTCTCCAGTATTGTATGGGCGCCTGGTTCAAAAAGATGGTCGCCTGAAAAGGGGGCATTAGCCACTTTGTGTTGAATATCAGGTGCTAGCCCTGAGAGTCGGAGCCATGCCTGGCATCGTATAAGAATACCGACTGCAGAAGCTCAAGCTGAAGCATCGGCAAGATCCCACCCTGATCTTAATAGATGTCGAGACAGTGAAGTAACGGTATTATTTATTGATGTAAGTTTCTCTCTTCCGGGGGATGCAGGTAGTCTGTTTATAACATCTCTGGCAGAGGTGTTTACCGTACGCAGGTATTGCAGCATGTGCCCCATATAGCTAAGTATTCTGATATTTAGTGTGTTTAGAGCAAACACTCCCCATATGATCAAAATGTTTAGAATCTCTATCTGGAGGTATTGTGCTTGTATGCTTAGGCTTGCCGGTGCAGTTGTGGGCAGCCGCAAAAACCACAGATTCTGCTGCTGGTGTATTCGTTAAATATTGATAATCAGTGGGAGCCTGATACAACTCGTGGGCCTTTCTAGGTAGCTCTTCCGCTGCTATGGGTTGACTCCAGGCTTCAGTAATAGCATTTCTGAATGTACGTATGAAAGGAGGGATAGCCCAGACAGGGTCCTCCAGTAGGCCCAGATATTCAGCCATATCTTTACTTACTCTATCCTGTTCTGCTGTGGTAAACCCCATTGTTTTTTGTAGTTGTAGCGTCATTTTGGGGAATGAGTGGTCATCCAGTGGAGAAATGACCTTTCGTGGTTGTAATAGCCCTTCATCACAGTAAGAGGGTGCCTCCGAAGGGGATTCATATCCTCTTACGTCAGGGGATCCATCATAGGTCCTATGAAGGTCTGGAGTCGTATGATAATCTGAAAAATATTCTTCAAAATATTCGGGAGGAGGCAGGACCGGGGAGCGCTCCAGCTCCGTGCTTGCCTGTTTTGATGGAGGTGGAGATATAATTTGTGTTTGAGGGTTACATCCCAGAGTGAGGCTATAGTCAAAACCCATAGAATCCAGTACTCTATTTACTATTTCTTCAATATTTGGAACTTGTGACGATGGAATTGTCATGTACACAGGTTCTGAATCCAGCGTACGTGGGAACGGGGATCAATTTGCGCCTCCTGGTAGAGTGATCCGGTGTTTCTTTGGCATCTTTGTTCATTTGCAATGGGGTTGTGATCCCCATGTAGGAATGACCAGATAGACAATGTCCTCCTGGAGTCGAACTCTGTCCTGATGAACTGCATCACCTGCGCAGGTAAGAGTTCCGACTTAGCCTCACAGATCAGGAGGCCAAGTTCTGCACAAGTCTGGAGGGCCATACGAACATACAAAATTGTCAGCAGATACAGGCCATATAGTCTATCTAGTCTGCTCGAGTGTGCAGCACTTCAGCCCATTAGACTGCAGCTGCCTCCCCTCCCATTAACTCTTCCTTCCCCCAACTGCCCCTCCGGTATATACTTTCCCCTTGAACTTGTCCCACCCCCTCTTGAAGCACCCCACAGTCTGCACTGATACGAGTTGCTCAGGCAGTGCATTAAACCCTGTTACCACTCACTCAGTGAAGTAGTACCTCCTCCTTTCCCTCCTGAATCTGCCCCCCATTAACTTCAGGAAGTGCCCTCTGGTATCTCTTCCATTCTGGAGAGTGAACCCACCCTGGAAGCCTACTTTGTTCATTCCCTTTAGATACTTTAAGGTCTCGATCATGTCCCTTCTCTCTCTTCTATCCTCCAGGGTATACATGTTGAGCTCTTTTAGTCTTTCCTCGTAAGTTCTATCCCCCAACGTCTGGATCATCTTTGTTGCTCTTCGCTGCACTGCCTCCAGTAGTTTTATATCCCTTTTCAAGCACAGGCACCAGAACTGCAAGCAGTACTCCAAGTGCGGCTTTAATAAGCAACCTGTACAGGGGCAATATGACTTCGCTACATCTGGATGTAATCCCCCTTGCTATGCACCCTAGCATCCTGTTAGCCTTAGCCACTGCCTTTCTATACTGGGCTGAGTGGTTTAATTCCCCAGTCACCAGCACCCCCAGATCCTTCTCATTGGATGTGGACTGTTTCATACCACCCATCCAGTATCTGTATCCTGGGTTTTTGGCTCCGAAATGCATCACCTTGCACTTCTTGGCATTGAACCCAAGCTGCCAGGTGTGTGATCACTCCTCGAGTCTTGCCAAGTCCTCCTGCAGTAATTTGCCACCCTCCTCCCCATCCACCTCAGCACAGATCTTGGTGTCATCGGTGAAGAGGCTGATCTTATTCTTGATCCCAACCGCTATGTCTGTGATAAAAATGTTAAACAGGACTGGTCCCAGTACTGATCCCTGTGGGACACCACTTGTCACTGCCCTGGGCTCTGATGCTTCTCCTCCCACAACTACCCTCTGTTGCCTGTCCCTCAGTCAGTTTTCTACCCATCGAGCTAGCTTCCACCCTATACCAAGACTCCTCAACTTGCAAGGCAACCTTCTATGTGGCTGAGGTCCTTGGACCACTCCACCTCCAACCTGGAGGGACCTGCTATCAGCCAGTCATCAAGGTAAGGGTACAACCAGACCACTCGGTGCCTCAGGTAAGCCACCACCACTGCCATGCATTTGAAGACCTGGGGGCTGATGATAGGCCAAAGGGCAGGGCCTGTAACTTGAAGAAGATTCCTTCTGCTCTGAAGCAGAGGAACCATCAATGGGATGGATGGATCGGGACGTGAAAGAACGCATCCTGAAGATCTAGGGGGCAGAACCACATTCCTTGCTCCAGGGATGGTATGATCTCAGCCAGAGTTACCATCCAGAAAGTGCAGGACCTGAGGAACCCATTCAGGCCATGTAGATCTAGAATGGGGCACCAGCCCCGCATCCGCTTTGGCACCAGGAAGTACCTGGAGACAAACCCTGGGTCTGAAGAAGAGTCCACTGCTGGGTGCACCACCTCCTTTAAGAGGAGCTGGGCCAGGTCGATTGAGAGCCACCTAAGAAGCTGCAGGCACCTGATCCCCCTGTGGGGTGCGGGCGTGGTACGGAGGGGCCTGCTCAAATTCTAGAGGCACGCCTCGACCAACCAATTCCAAAACCCACCAGTCCATAGTGATAACGGACCAAGTGGAAATAAAGTGGCTGAGCCAGCTCCCCATGGGAGGACCCAGGGCAGGAGTGACAGAGTTGAGGGAGGCACCCCCAACCAATCACTGGGCAGGCTTGGAGGAGGGTCCGGCGTGAGCACTGCTGGGACCTTCCCCCGGCTTCCTGAAGGAGGAGGCCATGGACTTGGTCGAAGGATGCCAAGTGTGAGCCTGCTGGCCCTGCTGCTGGTGTTGCTGCTGGGCTGGTCTGGCTGCAGGGGTGGAGGAGTGAAAGGGCTTGCAGTTAGCATGCTTGGAGCCCTTGTCCTTTTGGGCAGATATAGTTGAATCCAAGGTAGCACTGGACTTCTCTATGCACTGGAGGTGACCCACCATGCCTGGCCCAAAAATGTCAGTACCCAAAAAGGGGACATCTGCCAACTTGTGCTGTGTATCTGCCGTGAAGGTCAAGATGCGGAGCCAAGCCCTGCGGCGCATGGCCACTGCGGCCACTGCCAAGCGGGCACAAGAATCACCAATATCCAGAGCCATCTGGAGCTGCTGTTTGGCCACCGCCTTCCCCTGATCCTGGACCTGCCTGACCGTGGTCTGGAGGTCAGCCAGGAGATGAGGGATCACCTCATCCAGAGAGCCCAACAGGGCATGTGAGAAATGTGCCAAGATAATGGCCGAGCTAGCCTGATGAAGGCCTAGAGAGGACGCTGCATAGACCTTCTTCCCGGAGTTGTCCAACTGCTTGGACTCCCTGTCCAGGGATCTCTCCGCATCTCCCTTGTTGACTGAGAGCTGAAAAATGGAGTCAGCCACCAACCCCACCACAGAGGGGTACTCCGTAAAGCCAGACAGGGACCCCATGGGCACAGCATACATGTGGGCAGAAGGTGGACAGGAAGTGGGATGCTGCCACAGCTCCAAGGCTGGGCCCACAATGGCCTCAGCCACTGGGAAGGCCTCTGCAGGACAATCTCCCTTATCCAGAATCTCTGTGAGGGGGTACTTAGCCTGTTTCTGCACAGGCTCCAGCTCCATCCCAGTAGACTCGGAGATGAGCCAACAAATGCCCATCAGCGAGGAAGGGCCCCTGTCGACAGAACCTCCCCCCAAGGATTCCACATCCACCAGACAGGAGACCACAGAGGAGTCCTTGGACTCAGAGGATTCCACATACAGTGGCCCCCTGAGTCACTCTCCACCCTCCTTGGGTGTTCTGTAGTGAGAGTGACTGACAGCCTATGGGGCAAGCCTTGAGCTGACCAGGAATTCTTGGTTGGTGCTCCAGACTTGGGCTGATCGGGCGGTGGCTCCACCCGAATCAGTGGAGTAGCCGGGCTTCAGCTGAGTTGGCAGGGCCATAATTGGTGACGGTGGCCATGGCCGACGTCGGTGGCTCTGGCGAGAGTCATTTTATGGCCGGAGTCGAAACCGAGGTCGGTTTGGATCCAGACAGAACCAACTGTTGCCACATGAGATCTTTGTAGCGTCGCTGCAACTTGCGCCAAAGCCTCTTCTCACCCAAGGAAAATGAAGATCATATGCGGCGATGCCACTTGCCATGACATCAGGACTGAGACCGACATTGGTGGGACTTTCCCAACGTCGAAGCCGAAGAGCAGGACCGAGACCTAGACCATCGGCGATGCCGGCGGGGAAGCTCGACTGGAGGCGGGGAAACCCTTGGCTCCAGGTCTGGCTCCTTGGATACTGGGTCCTGCCCAACATTCTGGGCCGACCCTCCCAAAGACACCGGGAGCACCGGCGTTCAGAAAAGAGAGTCGTCGTCTGGATCGGATGACAATCCACTGATTGGCTCGAGAAAAATCTGGGCCATGTCGACAGGTGTCTCAGCCAATTGGTTCAACTGGGACATCATGAAACCAGTGGCCTCGACTGTGACTTTGCCCGAAGTCTAAACAGGGTTCTCCTGTGAGCGGGACTGCTCTCGATCCCACGAACGCCGATAAGTCGACTTGTCTTTCTTCGACTCCTTCTTGGAGTGTGAAATATGGGACCCGAAGGGCTCTCTCCCTTAGTCGAGAAAGACTGCCACAACTCCTTGAAGGAAGCTGAATAGGAGGATCCAAGGTGCAGAGGAATAAAGGCCGGAGCTGAAGAGGAATTTGCTGCAGCCTGAGCTGCCTTCTCCTCAAGGGTCCTGAGCTGTTCCAACTGCTTGGCGGACCCCACAGCCACAGAGACCACCCAATGGGCCTCCTTCGATTTGACTGGCGGGAAATGTTTCTCTGGTTGTCTCAATTGAAGTCAGGCAGCGCAGTCTTCTAGCACGTTTGGGGTGAACGACCGACAAAATTCGCAAGCCTGCGGATCGTGGTCTAACCCCAGGCAATAAACACACGAGGTGTGTGGATCCATGCAAGACATCTTCAGTTCACAGGCACCGGGTAACTCCAAATGATTTTTCTCCATCACGGATGCTACCAGAAAATGAGCAAATTTTACTATAGAGAGCTTGAGGATCAGTTTATGAAGCGAATCCGAAGATTCCGAAGCCAGGGCCTACTACACGCGGGAGCTCTAAGGATGGAACCTGAACCTGTCAGTGGAAAGGAAGATCTGTCGTCAAGGGGCAGAGCCGTGGGTTATAACACGCAGGTGGGTGGGAGGAGCCAGTTTGGAGACTTCCAGCACATCTTAAAGCGGCAAGGTACCTGCTATCATGTGTGGATAGAACATCATATCCACAATCCTAGAACATGTAGGACTGGCACGTCTTGGCATCAGGACCACACAGAAACATTTGCTAGCATAGCCTGATGGGGGACAGCCCACCCAACATCACATGATGGACATCAGCGTGATCCTATATAGTGGGCGGTCCCCATGTCTGCTCTCCAGTTCTCCCTCAGGAGACCAAGAAGAAAGGATGTGACAGGAGAAGAAAAAGAGGCTCCTGGATCCCCTGAAGAAATGGCTTCTTGGAGAAAGAGCATGAAAATAAACCCTAGACAAAAAAGGGGGAAGGTGGGTGGGGAAAAGATTACCTACTGCAAGAGCCTCTCTCGAAGATCTATTGTTACAGTAAGTTCTTATATAACTGTACTATCTTATTTCGAGAGGGCTCTTGCAGTAGGTAATAACATGTAGGACTGAGTTCCAAGCAGTAAATTGTCCAGGGGACCAGAAAAATCTAGGGAGGCTGGAACATAACTCAGTATCACCAACTGAGTAAGTTAGGACAAGAGCCCTTAGAGGACCGCTAGTCCAAAACCAGCCCGGCGCCTTGAAGCAATGTCCAGACTGTAATGCTTCATGAAAGTGTGGACAGAACTCCATGTTGCTGCTGGGTAAATATCTGCAGCAGAGACATTCCTGAAACAGGCTGTGGAAGCAGCCATTCCCCTGGCAGAATGTCCTTTGACTTGACCTGGAAGGATACTTCTGGTAACAAAAAGTAATGTAATCTGCCAGTCATTTGGAAAGACACTGCTTGGAAACTGCAGCACTTTCCCTCTTTGGTGCGACAGAAATAAAGTTGTTCCATTTTACAGACATCTTTTGTCCTGTTCGTGTAGTAATCAAGGATCCTGTGCACGTCCAACGTATGCAGGATGGCTTCACCCCGACTGGAATATTCGGGATAACATACCGGCAGTTCTAAGGACTGATTAAGAGTAATTTCCAACATGACCTTAGGAAGGAACTTAGGATTTGTATGCAGAGCCACCCTATCTCTGTGAAAAATCAAATAAGGCACCTTACACATCAGGGCCTGAAGCTCAGAAATTCTACGAGCTGAAGTAACAGCAACCAAAAATAACGCTTCCAAGATAAAAAGCATAACTCACGAGGGCTTGCCAGCTCAAAGGGAGGTAAAGTTAATTTTTCTAACAAAAATTAAGGTCCCACGGTGGTGCAGGATTCCGCACCGGGAGTTTCAAATGTAGAATATCTTTCAAAATGGTTTTGGAGACATCTAACTGAGCTATTGTCTTGCCTCCTACTGGATCATGGTAGGCCGGGATGGCTGCTAAATGCACCTTCAGTGAAGAATAACTCAGTCCCAGGTCAGAAGTATGAAGCAGGTACTCCATGACCTGGGGAATGGGGCATGAAAAATGGTCCAAATCTTTTGCAGTGGCCCAAATAGAGAAATGCTTCCATTTCATGGCATAGGCAGTTCTGGTAGATGTTTTTTTTTCGCTCCCACCAGAATTTGAGCTACCTTGGGAGAAATCCCAAACCGTGAAGCATCTACGTCCAGAGGTGCCACGCATGAAGATGAAGGGACTTCAGTCCCAGATGAACCATTGTGCCCTTTCCCTGAGTGAGAGGGTCATGAGACAGAGGAAGGGGGATAGGGGGTTTCACTGCCAGACACCGATGTAGGGGGAACCAAATCTGTTGAGGCCAAAATGGAGCTATCAAAATCATTTGAGCCCACCAGCGCAGCGGTTGGATTTCCACTTGCACTGCCGGTGACCTGGGTTCAGGAACAGACCCAGGGAACCGGAGGGCCAGCCGGGAGAGAAGGATCGAGCATCCTATGGACTGCTCTCCTTCTCTGGTGGGAGGGTGGGGTGAGTGACCAATGTGCGGGGAGCCCCTGGTGGAAGTCGGGAGTACCTTGGGGATTGGCACCTACAAGTTAAGAGGGGCAGGGTGGATGTAGGACATCATTGCATGTCCCTGCCCTGGGAATAAAGCAAGAAAAATCCACGCAACTGGCCACCATTAATGAAGCCTCCCTCCAGCTTCAATTAGCCTCCAGGCTGGCTCTTCCGGAATAGTTACCGGAATTGCAGCACTAAAGCCCAGTGCCATGACCCCACCCCCCAAGGGGTTAAGCCAGGGGTGCCGAATGAGTGCAGGCTACATGAAGGTTGAAGTACAGGGGACCATGACTGAGCTGATGTCTGGCAGCCAGAAGTGGCAAAAAGAGAAAATTAAAAAAAAAAAAAAATCATTTGAGCCCCGTTCAATTGAAGCTTGGTCAACACTCTCTGTAACAGTGAGAAGGGAGGAAATACATACAGAAACTCCCTGTCCAAGAGAGTGACAGCACATCTAGCCAGAAAACACTGTGCCTGGGGTGGAGCGAGCAAAACTTGGGAAGTTTTGCGTTAGATGGGGCTGTGAACAGATCCACCTCTGGACGACACCACAGGTCGAAGATGTGATCTATCACCTCTTGTTTTAGCTCTCACTAGTGAGCCCTAACCCTGGTGCAGCTTAGACTGTCTGCAAGAATGTTCTGCACTCCTGGAATGTGAACCACTCCCAGATGGACTTTGTGCAGAACTGCCCAGTTCCAGACCCACATTGCTTCCCTGCAAAGAGGATACCAGTGAGTGCCCACCTGTTTACGTACCACACTACGCACATATTGTCCATCTGAATCAATAGGACCACTTGAAGAAGCATGTGCTGAAAAGCTTGAAGAGCATAAAGCACTGTCCTCATTTCCTGCACACTGATGTGCAAGCACGTTTCCACAGGGGACCACAGACCCTGGGTTCTGTGGTGTCCCAGAGGGGCACCCCAACCCTGTCCTGACGCATCTGTGGTTAGAACTGGGGAGTGGGGAGGAGTCTGGAAAGAGCCCCTGCAAAATACTGCTGGGGTTCTGCCACCACAACAGGTCTCATTGCATTGGGGTGGAGATGAGAATCGAGCAATCTAGATCGTCTTCCTTCTGATCCCACTGAGAGCTCTGAGTCCATTGCCAAATCCGCATGTGGAGTCTGGCCAATGGGACCATGGGAATAGCTACTGCCATGAGGTCAAGAAGATGGAGAACTGCTCTGGCTGAGATGTGACGATTGCAAGAAAACATCTTGGCCTGATCTACCAGGGTATCTGCTCTGTCCAGGGGAGAAAGGCCATGCCCTGCACCGTGTCCAAAACCGCTCCAATAAATTGAAGGTGTTGGGATGGGACCAGCTTTGATTTGGAGTAATTAACTGTAATACCCAATCTCTGGAAAAAGTGCAGGGTAGCAGAGAGGGAAGCTTCCAACCCCTCCCTCGATGGAGTTGCTAGGAGCCAGTCGTCGAGGTAAGGAAAGACAGTGTGCCCTTGGCACCTCAAGGTCCATACCACGACTGCCAGGAATTTGGTAAAAACACACGGGTGGATGACAGACCAAAAGGGAGTGCCTTGAACTGATAATGCTCCTCTTGGATACAGAATCTGAGGAACTTCTTGTGAGGGTCGAAAATGGGGATGTGAAGATATGCATCCTTCATTTCCAGAGCGCAGAGCCACTGGCCCTGGGACAGAAGAGGTAGAAGGCTTTGCAATGACAGCATCCTGAGCCTCTTGTACTCTATGAAGAGGTTCAGAGCACTGAGATCCAGTATTGGATGGAAATCCCCTGTCTTCTTGGGAACCAGAAAGAAGTGGGAGTAAAATACCTTCCCCTATCTGGTTTGCTGGCACGGGCTCTATCACTTCCTTGAGAAGAAGAGTCCTGATTTCTTCCCTTAAGAGTGGGATATGCACCCTTGGGTAATGAGAAAATCATGGCAGAGTGTCCGGAGGTTTTTCTTGAAATTCCAGAATGTGACCAAGTTTTATCAGTTGGAGCACCCAAGCATTTGACGTGATGGACTCCCAGCCTCCCAGGTACCTTGTGAATCTTCCTCCCACCTGTTCTTCCGAAGGAGGCAGAGCAGAAGGGGTGGTCACTGAATCAGGAGAGGAAGGGTGGGTTATGGAAGGCCGTGCCCGCAGCTCTTTGAGACTTGGCTTGGGGGCCAGCGGTGGCTGTGGGAGCCCTACACTTCAACTGGCGTTTGGGCACTTGTTGATTTTTTTGCCTGGCATTTGTTTTGCCAATGAAAAGGACGCTTTTGTTGTGTTTTTGGATGGCATATAATATGGACCGACCGAAGTGCTGTGCCCTTATCCTGCAGGCTAGTAATGATGTCCTGGGCATCCCCGCCAAACAGGACAGATCCCCTAAAAGGGGCATCCTGGATAGCCGATTGAACATCAGGGGCTAATCCTCATACTCTCAGCCAAGAGTACCTTTGAAGGTTAACAGCTGTGGCCGCAACTCGAGCGGAGGAATACACCACATCGTAGGTGGCCCATAATGAATGGTGTCCAGCCACCTTGGCCATCTTTAGAGTAGTAGACCAAAAACACAGAGAAAGGTCTCGACGGTAACAAAAACAGGAAAGACCTTACCGGCTTCAATGCTCTGGTGTTGAATTGGCGCCGAGAGACTGTAACGGCATACAGAAATAAGGCTTCGCGTCAACTGATAAATGGACTAGGCCTGATGTCGTGAGAAGTAGAACTGAGGTGAAGGAGGAGTCGGTGTCATTTACTGGCCATCCCTTGAGCATCACGCTGTGCGTCGGCCTCAAAGGCAGTGTCGTGCATGCGCCAGCTTCTCCCCCTAGAAAAAGAAAATTGCTCCTGCAGGGTACTGATCCTCCGGCCAGAACCCACCAGTGTTTAATGGCGAAGATTAACACAGATAAAATCAGGCTCTATGGCAATTTTGTGAAGCAGAGGCTGAGCTTCTTTGCTCAATAGGGACAGGTGTCCCAGAGGGTGAGAATGGGGTGGAAGATGCATTTGTGGTTGAGCAGTTCCAGTGCATGCCCTCTTTCCATTTCCAGGACCAATTCATCCGAGGTGATCTCCCTCCATTTTTGGAAGAGAAGGGAGATTTCCTCCTCCAAAACTTGCACCCCTGGCAGAAGCCATGAGGGGAAATGAAGTGGGGAGTCAGAAGGTGCTGAGGCTGCAGGACCTCCTGAACCAAAACCTTTGGGGGCCTTAGAGTGCCCATCTTGGGCAGTAGGTCTAGCTGGAGGACTACCACCTCTGCAATGGTAGGGCTGACTGTAACTAGACACTCCTAGGCTGGGAGACCTCTAAAAGGCCCCCCTACCATGACCCTTCTATGTATTCTAGGAGCCTGGAGCTTTACCAACCATGTCATTTTTGATGACTCTGTATGCGTTAATGCATTATTTACATCCTGATCGAACGGCTTGGAGACCCTATGTTGCACATATGAAGCAATTCCTGCCACTCTGTGTGAAAGGGCTGAATAAGCCCCTCTCCCACAGGTTATGCAGAAAGAGTGCTAAAAGCAAGGATCTTTTTCTGACTGTACAATCAAATTTTCATGTGAAATCTAGGACTTGATCACTTCGACAGGGTCATGTTCCCACCCTGCTATCTCCCTGCCTTTGTTTCTTTCCGTCTATAGAAGTATGTGTGGGCTCTTTATATGAAGCAGAGTTTCCTGCTTTGTAAACATATAATATAGTTATTTTTAAAATGAATGTAGAAAGTTTTTGAGTTTCTTGGAAAATATAGCCAAAGTTATAACAGTTTGATTTCCTTAGCTGTTTGCAAGAGGCCAGCTTACAGCTTGGGACACAGTGTTTTTTGTAAGCCTGCTCAGGAAGGAAAACTGACGAGGATTCTACTGCATTTGGTACAAACTGGTGACCTACTGTCTCCAACAGGAGGATGTAGCAATTACCCTGTTTAAAACGAGGGACTATAAAAGGAGAGACAGCTGAATGACTGCTTTTATTTGGGGTTTTGTTTTGAGCTCAGAAAGTGGACTTCTATTTGGACTGCCTATGTTTGAACCCATTCTGTACATTTTTTTTCTTCTATTGACAGTAATAAAATGTTGCTTGTGAATTTTACAACTTCTCCTGGTCTGCATGTTTCCTGACCTAAGCTTCGAGGGCACTCTGCCTCAGTAGGTACTCTTGGCTCAGATACCAGACGCAGCTGATCTCGCAGTAGCATCTGCAGCATCATATGCTGACCTTAGGAAGTGTATGCCAGGATCAAAACCATTCAATGCAGCTTCAGCAGTTCCGTCTTGGCAGGGAAATCAAGCAGTGTCTGTGCTCTTGACATGGCCAACTTCCAGAGGCTAGTTTTGATACTTTATCATATATGCCTGGCAGTTTGCAATACCAAGGCCCAAAGTGTAAGAGCCATGAATTCTCTTACCCATTACTTCCAAATGTCTGGACTCTGTCAGGAGACAGGGTGCTCATCATTCTAGTGGCCTTAGAGTAATCACGGGCAGTCATGATGCAAGAGTCTCAGTTTCAAGTTGAGAAGCATAATAGGGCTTTCCAGATGGCGCTGGATACTGTTTGTCAGCCTTTCCTGGGAACTGCTGGCAGAGTGCCAGGTCTGTGCCAGACAGCAAATTTAGCATCTTCCAATGCAGGGTGAACAGGGGTACCACAATAGTAGGGGCACCCGACACCAACAACTCCATTAAGTTTTTTTTTTTATTGGAGTCTTCACTCTCAAATCCCATCATATCCTGTATTTGTTTAAACAAAGACTGGAAGGAGAGATCTTCCGGAGGAGACCTGGAATTATACACAACAGGCCTCATTGCGTGACGATAAGGTTGCACTGGAAGGGAAATTATCATAGGGGTCCTTAATCCCACCTTCATCTTCTAAATCCTCTATTTCTAGGACATCAGAACTGTATTCAACCTCATTGTCATCTTGAATGATGATGAGGGCAATCTACTGAGCCGAAGGTGCTGACAGGAAAGGCCCTGTTGACTAAACCAACACTGCCGCTTGCAGCAATGGAAAACGACATGGTAACAGCTCTGAAAATTATGCCAGCATAACCTGAGTCAAAGACGCCCGGTGTAGGGGGTCACAACTACGGAGGTCTTCGGGATGGAATTTGACAATGGCTACATACCATCCATAGTAAGTGTGGCAGCACCAGAATCAGACCTCAACCTTGGTATCCCAATGATGGTCGGGGGGCTGTAGTAGACCCTGCCAGAGTGAACACTGAAGATGATTTACCCTCCTTCAATGGAGACCTCTGCCTCATCAGTGAAGCATGTTTCTCTTTGTGGTTAATGGAAGAGAAGGATGGCCTCTATTTGTCCTTTCCTTTGGATTTCTCAATCATCCTCGCCAACCTTGGCAGTGATGCAGTCAACAACTGCCAGGGTGCTTCTTTACCTGGAGCAGTCAGTTGCCAAGACAGAAGCAGACTGCCAACCTAGATCTCGCAGCCTTTGCCCGAGCTTCCGTTTGATTTTAGGGCAATGAAAGTCTCCAAGGCGTTCTTTTGTCATCTCCTTGTGGTCTACTTAAATCCCTGACAGATCTTGCAGAGCCTCACATTGTGGGACAGGCCCAAGAAACAAGCACATGGTGTGAGCATCGTCCTTGTAGATCTTGTAACTGCAGGTAAAAAACCTAAACAAAGGTTCTTCTGATGGTGGCATCTGGAGACAATATCTACTGAAATTAAGCAAGTAAAAAAAAAAACAAAAAAAAACAGCAACGTAAGAAAGCAATGGTGCTGACAAGCAGAGACTGTGAAAGAAAGAATTGAGAAATGAGGGAGCAACCCCCGAGCCAAGCAAAAGTTTCCGGAAGGTCCTAACGCTGATGGCTTACAGTTCCAAAGGTGTGGCCCAATGGAGATCATATCCTCGATTAAGATCTTGTGGTCTAAGGAGGCAGTATAACGTAGTGGTTAATGGCACGGAGCTGCAAACCTGGAGACCTGTATTTGAATCCCGTCAGCTCCCACTTGCATACTGTGTAACCCCAAGTATATCACTTAACTTTCTTGTGTTCCCAGGTCGCACCTGGAAACAAGCTCCGGCTTAGTGTGCCTTTCCTGGTTAAACGATTTCCCTATTCCGTCTTCCATGTTTTGGTTGCTGGAGTGAACTAAAACTGCAATGGTCCCAGCGCGAGCCCCCCCCCACACAATTCTGACTCATGGTGCTGCCCACCTGATACAGAATCTAAAGACGAGCAGCCTCAGGAATAACTGATACTAGTGCTTCGTGTAACAGGGTGAGGCCCTGTCTAGCCCTGAAAGGGATGTCCCAAAGAAATAAACAGAAACAAAGAAAATGTACATTGAAAAGAAATAAATTTAAAGCTAAGGAACCTACCAGCCTTTTGAAGTTAAACAGCTCTATTCCAGAGTCGGACTGGCCCACCAGGATACTTGGAAATTTCTCTGTGGGGATCCCTCTGCTGCATACCTGGCCACCATCTAAACTCTGAAAATCTTTCTATTCATCATCCATTTTATAATTAAATGGGGTATTTTCGGCACTGCAAGTAAATGTAAGATGCAAACAAATCTAGAGTCTGAGACTCAAGTGGAATATTGATATGAGTGTGTCACGCTGGGCCCTCCCCTATTGATTTTTCAGGTGGGCCCCTGTATCAACTTCCCAGGTATGCCCCCCTCTACCTCAGTCTGACACTGCGCTGTTCTGTCCTTTCTTCTTTCCGTTTTTGTTCAGACTGCGGGATGGCCACCCAGTGTCATGAAGTCCCCTATGCTTTTTTATTTCTTTCATATATTCTTTTATATTCTGGTGCTGGTCATATTATCCCCCCCAAAAAAAAAAACAGCATATCTTAAAGTATTAGGCTGCTATTGTTCTGCAGGGCAGAATGTATTAAATAGTTAAGTATACAACGGGCACAAAAAAATGGACAAAATCCTGAATTTTGATTGGCTGGCTGGCACCTTTTCAGCGTTGTAAATCCTCCAGTGTACCCACTGGAAAAGATGCCAGCCACTACTCAGCCACATCAGGAACTCCCTACGTTCATCTCAAACACACCACTGCCAAGCACACAGATGGCAAACAAACGAGCAGCAACTTTGAAAATGAACGGACGTTTTAAATATATTTTTTTTTTTTGCACAAAAACAAACAGGGCCTTTGTATAATCGCAATATACCCCTCCAAGGAGTGGATACACTGGAGGATTGATCACCCTGGTGTGGTTAAGTCCCCCGGCTGCGCCTCATGACCGAACCACACCAGCCGTGGTAAATTCTCCAGTATACCCACACCCTGTCGAGGTATATTGCTTAAATATAGCCAACCTGCAGTTACAGGACTTTTGTTTGCTATCTATATGAGGAATGTTGCTTTACGTGTGTAGCAGTCTGCAAATGACTAGCATATCTGTTTATGTCCTTTAAAAGTCTTATCCTGCATTCCGTACACTTGCATTGCTACTCGCTAAGCAGTATGTATATAATCCTAGAAAAATGGTTTCTATAAGGAGCCTTTTAGGCTCGTAGCTACAAACTGACAGGATGTCAGAATACTGTTTTGTTAAAAATAAATGGGCCCACATTACAAATGGAAGAGAGAACCTTTTGCTTTTCACGTAATGGTTTTCATTTCATTGTATACTTTGTAGTTTTACTGCTACAGTTTATATACAGCTGTGCCAGCAGAAAATCAACATCCTGAATTTGGGGAAGTTAGTTTTACAGCCTGTTACTTTTAGAAAACAAATGATCCAGAAAAAAAAGATGATTTGATACTTTTTATTGGACCAACATAGATGTTACAAAAGAAATGGAAATTACGTACCTACTGTAATTCTTAATCTTCTTGGACGAAGTCTCCACCACTCATTCACACTGATGGGGAACTACGCCTAGTGCCTCCGGCGTAGTTCCCCATCAGTGTGAATGAGTGGTGGAGACTTTATGTCCAGGAAGATCATAGATGCTTGATCTTTCAGATTACTTAGAATCCTTCATCAGAAAATAACAGTTGGTTTGGAAGAATACACTTTTTAAAGTCCAGATCGTACATAAAACAAGCATTTGTCAATGCTGAATGTTGTCTCGCTGGCATTGGCTTTGGTAGTGGCAGAGGTAGAGATGCATAATAGGAATGACAGTGAAGTGCTGAAGTGATGCCAATTCCACCCTCACCCTGTAGAGAACGACAGGCATTGGGGTGTTTACGAGCGTGCATGCAAACTGGGCAACGCACTCTCGGAAAACACTTATTTTATGGACTTTCATCACCAAATTTTCAACATAGGCATTTTAGGACCTCTGCTAATGAACAGTGTCACTGGCATTTTCATAATGGGTCTCGAACACAGATTTCCCACAGCGACCACGCTATTCTGCGCCGGAACTGCAAAAATACATTTCATCCAGGATGTGAAAAATGACAGCTGTACTGGTCATAAGGAGGTACAGAACAATGGCAATGTTGAAAATCTGGAGTGAAAATATTTTAAATCGGCAAACTTATGAGCGTGCATGCAAACTGCGCAATGCACGCCCGAAACAGTCATTTTATGGAGTATCATCACCAAATTTTCAACATGGGCATTTTAGAACCTCTGTTCATGAACAGTGTCACTGTCATTTTTGTAATCTGTCCCGAACACTGACTTCCCACAGCGACCACGCTTATGGAAGTGCGAAACACGTTTCGGCCAGGATGTGAAAAATGACAGCTGTATTGTTCACAAGGAGGTGTGTAAAATGCCAATGTTAAAATCTGGCATGAAAATATTGCAAATTATGAGTTACGAGCGCATTAGCAACTGCACAACGCACGCCGTTAAACAGTCATTTTTTGGATTTTTTCCACCAAATTTACAACATAGGCTTTTTGAGAGCCCACCTCATGAACACTGGCACTGTTGTTTTGTTAATCAGTCCCAAAAGGCGATTCCACGCAGTGACCGCAAAATCGCCTTTCAGGGCCGAATAATGCCATGACAGAGACAGAATTCATGAGGAGGGGTACAAACATACAAAAAAATGGCTAGGGCAGATTTTTTTTACAAAACAAATTGCAGCTTCAGCATCTGAAGCATGGGTGACAATGGCATACTATGTGAAACAGGCATTTGTGGAATGTGACAATCACTTTAAACAACAGTTCTATAAATCCAAATCAAAAACTGAGGGAATCATCACTCCGCCACCATGCCCAACTACTCCCCCTGCCAAGTATTAATGTATCATTAAAAATCAAACTTAAAGACACGCTAGTAATTGAGATGCTATATCCTAATAGGGTCATTGTTTTATAAAGTGTCAGTATATAATCAGTCTGCTCTATATACAGTAACAGTCTTAAAAATCTGAAACAAAACCTAAGGAAATCACCCCCCCCTCCCCCCGGGGAAACACCAATGTAGGGATAACTGGTCAGACAGAATCATATATCCATTTTGTATGTGAACAAATTAGTCATCACACATCTTAACCCCATAGAGTTATGTAACAGGTGCCAAGAGTTTGTGCACATAAAAGAAACCGGCACAAATGACTACCTAGTAAATGAGATACTGTACCTAAAATGTCTATGTATAAACATGCATCTGTATACAAGCTTTACTCATACCACTGACCCACCCCCTAATTTATTTTGGGGTTGAAACCAACATAACCAATTAAAAGGAATTCTATATCCATTTAGTATTAAAACATAGAACAAAAACACCATGTACTACCATTATACTTCCCATTCATTGTTCCTGAAGTAGGTGAAAGTTTAGTGTAATGTGACATAAAACCTAAATCAATGTGCATACTGTCTCCCACCATACTGACAAGTGAAATTAGCTTGATCTCGAAAGCCCGTCTCTGTTATTTCTGAAATGTCCTTTCAAAACCAGGAGCGACATATCTGAGATGGAGTGATCAGACAGAGGAGACGCCCCTGATTCGGGCACCATCAGCCGCTGTGGCTCGGAGCTCCTCTGGCCAGCCGCTACTCCGCTATCCGCCCACCCGCAAGCCAGCTCTGAAAGTCAGGTACAGCCACATTGGGACTTCACCCCTAAACTGTATTGGCTACTGTTTTCTGAGCTGCCCGCTATTGGTTCTTCCTCAGAGCCTGCAGCTCGGCTCCCATGGCTTTTTTTCCTACAGTCCTTGTCAGCAGCGCGGCTCCTACAGCTTTCCACAGCTACTATATTTTGATTTAATTGTAGTTAGCCAGCATTAAGACACTGTTTTTGCACTGCTCTAGGTTAGCCAGACTACAGCCTTTCATTTCTGTAGCTGCCATTTATTTAGTGATTTGTTGTGCTAGTTAATGTATTTAATTAGCTTAGCCAGCATAAGAAACTGTTTTTGCACTGCTCTATGTTAGCCAGACTACAGCTTCTCTTATTTTCTTAGCTACCATTTTAGTGTTTTCTCTAACTGCCTTCTTCTATTTTCTCCACCTGCCTGTTTCCATTTTTCTTTCTTTCCCCAGCCATCCGCCCAATACGCTTTGGCGCCAAGGGTCAGATAGCCCCCCCCCTCTCTTTACCACCTTTCTATCCCTCGTTTAGCCTTAAACACTAGAGTTAATCATTCTCTTCTGTTTCAGCCCTTAGCTGCCCCTCCCAATTAGACAAGGTGCTGTCTTCGTGACAGCTCTCCCTACTTAATTGCTAACCTACTCTTCTTCCCTGCAGGAGACGCCCCTGATTCGGACACCATCAGCCGTGGCTCAGAGCTCCTCCAGCCAGCCGCTACTTCTCTCCCGCCCACCCGCAAGCCAGCTCTGAAAGTCAGGTACAACCACATCAGGGCTTCACCCATAAACTGTACTGGTTACTGTGTTTTCTGAGCTCCCTGCTATTGGCTGATACCCTCCGCTCATCAGCTGCTATTGGTTCTTCCTCATAGCCAGCAGCTCGGCTCTTACGACTTTCCACAGCTACTATATTTTGTCCCACCCGCCCACCTCATCCTCTATTAAATACTCACTTGCTCCTCCCACCTTCCTCCGCCTCTCTCATTGGCCCTCCTTATTTTTGCTTTCAGTCAGACGGGGTCGCATTTATCACTGCTCCAGATACAATCCTGCCCCTTCTCTCCCCTCTAGTGATTGTGACTTGTGCATCCCTGTTGCAAGCCCAAACTATTTAGCTGCGACAGGACGGACCCCTCAAGCATCTCCTCTTTGAACTTCACCATAGCAGTACTTGGACTGTCACCTGCTGCTAACATAACTCAAAACTCCCAAAGCCCCTTTGCCCTGCTCCTGGCCAATCGTTTTCTCCTCTGACTCTGGCTATTCACCTGCAAATACACACATACTCATGCTCAATCATACTTCTGTGGTATTCTCTACCACTCTACTATTGGCAAGTGACACCTGCGCATCAATCCCTGGTGGCTGCCCAGCAAAGACTATGCCTCCCCCCCATCCACCACTTACAACTTGGGTACCCCAAATTATGAGTATGGGCATGAAATTACTCTCAAGTGAAGTTATCCTGGCCATACTGTCCAATTATAAACGCCAACTGCTCGGCCTATCTGTGCACTCCCTCACCCTCCAATCCCCCCCCCCAACCCTGGCCCCACACACCCACATAGACCACACAGATACCATTTGGGCAAGGCCTTCCGGACTAAAAATTGCTCACAAATATCTGCAGCCTCCCATCTAAGCTCCCAGAGCTCCAGGCATTGGTAGCCCTGTACAAGACACAGGTACTAGACCTTTCTGAAACTTGGCTTAAACCCCCTAACCTAGACTCCCACTTTCAACTATAGGGATACTCGCTACACCAGGACAGACCAGGCAGAACGAGGGGCAGAGGTGAAGCACTATACACACGAGAGCACACCACTGCTACCATGATCAACTGTTCCACCCCCACCTCACCAAGTGAATGGCTACTCACAGAGCTAACCCTGGGTGCAACCGAAAAACTACACATATGCTGCTGCTATAACCTCCCCTCAACATGAGGCATCCCTGGACTATCCAACTTCTTGGATGGTGTGGGGCACTTACACCCATAAGAGACCTGGTTGCGATTGGAGATTTCAACCTCAATTGGTTGGATGCCCCCATGCCAGGTTATGGGATCCTGCTGAAGGAACATAATCTTGAACAACTTACCTCCACCCCAACAAGACACAATGCTCGCACACAAAACCACTCCCTCATTGACTGGGTCACCACTAACCATGCAGACTTAATCCTCCAAGCAGGTACTATGTCAGACTATCAGTGACCACACCCCAACCTATGCTATACAATCCACTCCCCCCCCCCCAAACTCCTGTCCTTCTGAAGGTTTGACCACTAGGATCCAAACCCGGTCCTCAGATTTTAAGGCGGTAAACTAGTCTGCCCTCTACCGCCACAGCAACATCTGCGCTGCAGTCACTTTTTTACCGCCACCCACTCACGCATACAGGATACCTACTTCCCCCTCACGATCAGAAGGGAAAGGGGAAGAGGTGGCCCCACGTGCTGGATATCCAGAGAACTCCTAGCTTTAATGAAAGACTGGGATAGTAAATGGAAGGCATACAAAGCGCCCCCTTCCCCCCAAACTCTGGAATGCCTACCGGCAGCTGAGAAACTCCAGCAAACAGACCACCAAATTGCTCAAACGTCAATTTTACCAAAATCAACAAAGAAACAACCTTGGTAACCCACACACCTTCTGGGCTACCATTGGATCTCTTCTAAACCCCAAGAATAACAGGCAGACAGTGCAACTTACACCCCCCACTGGTCCCACCTCAGATCCCACCGAAATTGCAAACACTTTCAACCTAAAATTCACCAACCTATCCCCTACCTTAGCAAGCTCCCCTACCAGGCGTCCCCTGCCCAGTACCCCAAGTCAAACCACTCTCCCTCCTCCTCTGTCTTCACCCTGCCTCCATCTTTCCATTTTAGGGCCATTTGCCAGACTGACAAACTGCTAAAGTCTCTACAAGCTAAAGGAAGTCCTGGCAGCGATGGGCTGTACCTTGCTTTCCTAAGACTCATCTCACCTGCAATTGTTAAACCCCTCACATCTTCAATCTTGCCCTCACCACGGCTACTGTACCAGACTCCTGAATACATGCCAACATTGTAACAATCTTTAAAGCTGGCGATCCCCTCTCTCCAGACAATTATAGGCCCATCTCCCTCCTCCCTCACCTAAGCAAGGTACTTGAGAAAGTCGTGCATGCTCAGCTATCCAAGCACATGGAAAATCACCTCCTATGTCCTCCCCTTCAGCATGGCTTCCGCGAGCAGCATAGAGTACGTCATCGGCACTGGCCAGCTTCACCAATCACGTTCTGAGGAACATGGACCAGGGCAAGTCCACAGGTGCGGTCTTCGTTGACCTGTCAAAAGCATTTGAACTCATCTACTACCAACTCCTCCACTTCACCCTGCTATGTTTTGGCTGCTCTCCCCGACCTGCTGCCTGGTTTCATAGCTACCAATCAAACAGGTCATAGTCTATCATTATTGGGAAAGCATCCTTGTCTCTCTCCCCCCCCCCCCCATAGTTACCTAGGTCCTCCAGGGCTTCATACTGGGGCCTCTGCTTTTCTCCAGGTTTGTCACCCCCGGGGACAGCCTTAGCTGTAAAGCTTTCTCTATGCAGACGAACTAGTCATATATCACAGTGACAAATCAGTTGACTACATCTCTTCTGCCCTCTCACATGACTTGGGCTCTGCCCACAAATGGTTCCATTTCCAACAAACTTCTAGTCAATGAAAAGAAGACCAAGTCCATGACCTTCAGCTCTAAACCCTTCCTAGCCAAGGCCACCAAAACAAATTCCTCCCTCCTGGTACTCACCCCAGCTGTCCCTCCCCTTGAAAAGGTCACATCTTTTAAATACTTAGGAGTCACCCTCAACCCCTCCCCTCTCTTTCTCTGAGCAGGTCAATCACATCACTTGTAGGATCCACCAAATGTTGGGCACTGCATACAGACACAAACATTACCCATTTGCTGAAGCACGTCAAGTTGTTCACCATGGCATGTGGAAACCTACTACTCCTTCTTGACTACTGCTCCCCAGCCTACTTACACCCGTCTTCTACCCTGCTCTCATGGCTAAACACGACCTACAACTCGATACGTCATTTTGTCCTCCTGTTTTCCGTTCCCTCTACCAGAGCTTAGGATGACTCCTTTCTTCAAGGTCACTTTGACCACACTATGGGCTGTCTGGTGGACAACTCACTCCGTAACCAGCACCTGTCCCCATATTCACCCCTACTGAGACTGGTCATTCGGAATCTCAGGGCTTTCTCAATCACCCCACTAGAAGTACTCTGTGTCACCACTACCATGGGAAATCGAACCTTGTCTGTCACAGTTCCCTCCCTATGGAACAAGCTGCCTCTGTCCATTCGCTCATCTGCCACCTACCAAGTTTTTAAACATAACCTGAAAGCCTGGCTTCTCATGGCTGCAAACTGTCACTGCACCATGCAAAGATGCTAGAGCCAACATGCCGTATGATCCTCAATGAATAAGCAGCACTCCTTTCCTTGCCACCCCAGGACTACGCGATCCTGTCTCCCCATTGTGGCACCTCAACCTTAACCCCCCCACCTCTCCCTTGGCCTCCAATCCGATCATGCAGCTCAAGTATTGATCTGTCTGAACCTGAATCATGCAATAAAAGTTCTATTAAAATCTGCGCTGTGTATTGTCCTTCCCCTACCTCTCTCTTGCCTAGCCCTACCCCCCCAACCTCCTTTACCCTTCCGTCTCTACTGAATGTGCTACACTGTCTGATTTTGCATAGAGCATTGTTGCTGCTACTGCACTAGAATCCTGTATCTGTAATTGTATACTGGCATTATACGCAACATGTATTGCAGCACTAACTGTATGGAATTTATGCTACTGTAATTGTATTTCTGTTATATGTTACCTAGACCATCTGTTCTACTGCATTGTACTGTATCTTGTATGTACTGTATGAATATATACTTTTTTGCCACCGTGTGGCCTGGGTCGTGACTGAAAATGGTCCTCTGGATCAGTGCACCTACCTGGTTACCAAAGACAAATAAAAAAGTGTTCTCCCACTGGTTTGTCAGTCATCTTCATTTTAATAGTATGTCTGTGTGAGGTCATTTGGGTGCTGAGAGGTTGTCCTGTCTCTCCCATATACTGTTTGTGGACATCTCTTGCACTGAATGAAATAAACAACATTCCGAGATGCACATGTATAATTCCTCTATATCCGGAATTGTCTGTTTTGTGGAGTATTGATGCAATCGGAAGTAGAAATGTGATCACAAGCCTTGCATCTGGGGAGACCAAAGTCTTGTACCATTTAGTGTTATGTTGTTTTTTCTGGTGCAAGTTTACTCCAGGTTGATTAAATTAGGTGGTTGCTTGAAAGACAATAGTAGTAGTTCTTGAAAAATGCATTTTAGGGTCCCATCCTCACTGAATATTGGTTGGAGGTCCTTAATTTTACTGTATGTAGAAGCTCAAGGTCAGTATGATATGTGACTACTAGGGGTATTCTGCTGGTGGTAGTCCTTTCTTTATACTGAAGTAATTGTTTTCTTGGTACCTGCGTTGCACATTCTACCACTCTCAAATTCTCTAAGTGTCCCTACCCAATAAAGTTTTTTTCAATGTGGCCAAATGTGCACCTCTGTTCTCCTCACATGAACAGATACAGTGATAGCAAAGCACCTGACTGTACGTTACATTTTTTTTTGGTGTGGCTCAGGTGATTACTATTTCTATGTAAGTGTCTGTCTGTGGGTTTCCTGTAAATGCACACCTGCAAGGTTTTATCTTTCATGGTTTTAAACACATTAAGCAGCACTCACAGAAGCCAGAGTTTTTATCAGTGATATTTATGTGTGGCAAAAGAAGCCTGGACAGAGTCTTCCCCAGCGCTTCAACCCTACAACAGGGTCTTCCTCAGGGGGCGAATCTAAGGAATGAGTTACAACACCATCACACATTTATACCCATGAACATTAATCAATTAAAACAATTAAGTGCATTCTTTTACAACAACATGTAACAAGCATTTGTCAATGCCGAATGTTTGCTTGCTGGCATTGGCAGTGGTAGTGTAGAAGTTACAGAGCTGCGTAATAGGAATGGCAGTGAAGTATTGAACTGAAGCCAACCCCACCACCACCCTGCAGAGAGTGACAGGCATTGGGGTGTGCGTTTGGGTCATTTTAGGAATGTTTTCACCAAATTTTCAACACAGCCATTTAAGACCTCTGCTCATGAATAGTGTCACTGTGATTTTCTTAATTTGTCCCGTACATTGATTTACGACACCGACTGCGCCATTGTGTGCTACATGGCAGGAAAGATGTTTTGGGTGAGATGTGAAAAATGACAGCTATACTACTCATAAGAAGGTGTGGTAAAATGGCAATGTTGAAAATCTGGAGTGAAAATATTGAAAGTTCACTTAACTTGCAAGGTGCGAGGGAACTGTACAATCTATCAGAAACAGTCATTTTTGGGAATTTTTTCACCAAATTTTCAACATAGCCATTTTAGGACCTCAGCTCATGAACAGTGTCACTGTGATTTTCTTAATTTGTCCCGTACATTGATTTCGCACACCGACTGTGCCATTGTGCGCTACATGGGCGGAAACACGTTTTGGGTGAGATGTGAAAAATGACAGCTGTACTACTCAAAAGAAGGTGTGGTAAAATGGCAATGTTGAAAATCTGGAGTGAAAATATTGAAAATTCACGAACTTACGAGCCTGCGTAGGAACTGCGCAACACACGCTTAAAACAGTCATTTTTGGAATTTTTGCACAAATTTTCAACATGGGGTTTTGGGACCCTTCTCATGAATGATGTCACTGTCATGGCTGTTATTCAGGCCCAAAGGTGATTTCTCAGTCACTGCACGAATCACCCTTGGGGCCCGAATAACGCCATGACAGTGACATCATTCATGAGAAGGGGTCCCAAAACCCATGTTGAAAATTTGGTGCAAAAATTCCCAAAAATGCCTGAGATATGCACTAAAGTTGAAACCCCTATCTAGCCCATTATACAGCTTACCGGCATTTCCTCAGTTCGCGGTCGGCTTTGAAGAGTGCAGACGTGTTCCCGGTCCACCGAAGATCGTCACACCGAGCCCCGGAGGTAAGTATGGGGTGAGGGGGTTGTGGGGAGGCAGGTGCGCAGTGGGTGGGTGCGGGTTGTGGGAGGTGTGCTGGGAGACTATTGGACCGCTTATTTTTTCCAGGTTGAAAAAAAATAGACGACGCTGACGCTTGCCATGCTGGGGTGGGATCCCAGCATGGCACAAGGACGTTAGGGCGTTCAGCCAACGGGATTGGGCACCCCGTCGGCCATGGCATTTGCTGCCACGTTGGGGTGGGCTCCCAGCGTGGCACCTTGTACTCGGGAGAGTGAAGCCGACGGGGATTGGGCACCCCCGCCGGCGATAGTATGGGGGCAGGAGAGACAGGGAAGCCGACGGGGATTGGGCACCCCGCCAGCTGTTAGCCTGACATTTGGGAGGCTTTGGGGGCGCAGCACGTCGATGGGGATTGCGCACTCGCCAGCTATACGGTGTGCGGGGAGTTTCTGTAGAGGGAGCTGCACATGAGCAGGCGATATCTTATTGCTGCTCACTCAAGCGTAGCTCCCCCTTTCAGCTGTATGCCACTGCATTTTGGAGCTTGTCATAGACAGCGCCAGCATGCATTGGCTTACAGGGGCCGTGCCTGCCAACACACTGACTGAATTGGAGGAGGTGACACGCCCCCGAAATCTCGGATGATGGCACTATGTTTCTTGCACATGTGTGCAAGCAAACATAAAAATGTGATTAAAAGGAACACAAGTAATTAGACTTAATTGTACACATGTTTTGGTTCTGTCCTTTCTCATGTAGGTATTTAAGACAGGCTGAAATGCCATCCGTGTGTGGAATATTAGTATAGTGAGAGAGTTTATGTCCATCCTGGGAAATATGGTACATTAGGTGGTAAGTCCTTATAACCAGAAAGTTTACGCAGCAAGTGTGTAGTGTCCTGGATGTATCTGCCCCTTTCTATAACAAGTGGTTTTAAAATGGTTTCTACAAAACGAGAGAACCTCTGTCAGGGTACCATTGCCAGATGTTATGGGTCTCCCCAGATTGCCAAGCTTATGGATTTTAGGCAGCATGTAGTCCCTGGCTTGGGTTCCACACCTGAATGAACTCACACAGACATACTATTAAAATGAAGGTGACCGACAAACCAGTGGGACACCACTTCTCTCAGTCTGATCACTCCATTTCAGACATGTTGGTCCTGGTTTTGAAAGCACATTTCAAAAATAAACAGAGACTGGCTTTCGAGATCAAGCTCATTTTACTTCTCAATTTGGTAGGAGACGGTGTGCACACTGATTTATGTTTTATGTCAGATTTCACTACTTAAACTTTCACCTACTTCAGGAACAATGAATGGACGTATAATGGTAGTAAAAGGTGCTTTTGTTCCATGCTTTAATACTAAATGGATATAGAATCCCTTTTAATTATGTTGGTTTCACCCCCCAAAAAATTAGGGCGTGGTATGAGGTAAAGCTTATATACAGATACATGTTTATACATGGACATTTTAGGTACAGTATCTCATTTACTAGGTAGTCGTTTGTGCCGGTTTCTTTTATGTGCAAAGTCTTTGCATCTAGCATATGACTCTATGGGGTTAAGTTGTGTGACTATTCATTCACATACAAAATATATGATTTCGTCTGACGAGTTAATATGGGGGGGGGGGGGTGCAGGGGTGATTCCCTTGGGTTTCTTTGACTTCTAGGACTGTTACTGGCCAAATATTAAAGATATACTGTAACTGGAAAAAAACAAAAAAAGGCACCAACTATGAAAAACCTCGATGGCTCCCACATACTGGATCCACTCCAAATTGCAAATACTTTCAATGATTCCTTTGATACCACCTTAAAGTCTGCGCACCAGCAGGAGAACAAGACAAATGATCACCCTCTTTTCTACTTTAAACCTGTCTGTTGCCCAAGTCAGGAAACTACTGAGCAAAGTGCTGGGCAAGTCACGGCATAGTGGGGACTCCCTAGACCTCAAACTAATCTCACTTACTGCTGAGGAAGTCCTCCCACCTACCACTAAGATCCTTAACCTCTCTCCGTCATCTCAGTTCCCACAGGTTTGGAAAACAGTCATTGTTACACCAGTTCATAAAGCTGGGGACCATGCACTACATAGCGACTATAGGCCTATATCAATCCTCCCTCCCCTTTCAAAAATACTAGCACGTATTGTTGCCAACCAACTAGTGGACTACCTCAGTAAATACTCCCTGCAGTGTGAACAACATGGTTTTAGAAAAGGGCACAGCACCACCACTGCTCTCCTAGAACTCACCAGCTCCGTCCACCAATCTATTGACCAAGGCAGTCTTGTGGGGGCAGTCTTTATAGACTTAACCAAGGCCTTCGACACGGTTAATCACCAGCTCCTCCTTAACGAACTCTCTCTATCTGGCCTCTCCCCTGATTCACTGTTCTGGTTTACAAGCTATCTTGGAGACAGATCACAATGCGTGAAGATTTCCAACGCTATCTCAGACCAAAAACCAGTTTGGTCTGGTGTACCCCAGGGCTCAGTTCTGGGTCCCCTACTATTCAGCATCTTCATTAACAATTTACCATCTGCCTGCCACCTGAGCACACTGCTCTATGCAGATGATGCTGTCATTTTTGCAAACCACCCTGACCCACATGTGCTCGAAAGCAACCTACAGAATGGTTTCCTGGACATTGAGCACTGGTTCTCCAAACAGAAACTAGTGCTAAACTACAAGATGACAAAAGTCCTGTTCTCCTCTGCCTGCAGTAGATACAACGGACACGCTCTCACTATCAGAAATAGCCAAGATGACCCCCCTTGAACAAATACAGCACTTCAAGTGCCTTGGGGTCACCTTAGATATTCACCTCACCTATACACCCCACATCGAAAATGTAGCCAGAGCCGTCAATGATAGGATTAGTCTTCTCCATCGACTCAGAAAGTGCCTAACACCTGAAGCGCTCAATCTGGCGATTCACAGTTCGGTGCGCTATTATCGACTACGGCCTTGTCATTTACAGAGCTGCTACTGATACTGCTCTCAAAAGGCTCACTGTTGCACTAAACAAGGCTTGTAGACTCCAATGGGGGCATCCCACCTCACCCACACCTGTGATCTCTATAAACAGACTGGATGGCTCAATCTATCTGGGCGAATTAAATACCACACCTGCCTTCTTACTAAAAAAGCTTCTACTTTGGTTCATGCTGAATGGTCTGTGTTGTCTGCTTCACAAATCTCCAAAGACCCAACATACACACACCTCATCCACTGAACTCCTACTAGTCCCAAGGTGCTGGACCATGCAACGCCAATGCGCCTTCGGTAGCAGAGTGCCTTCCTGGTTCAATGGACTCCCCAATAGTCTAGCTACCCTTCCTAAACTTGGAGAGTTCAAACATAAGCTCCAAACTCACCTCCTAACTTAAAACTCATGTGAGTGCTCCACCCAATTTCCAGGTCCCTTTCAGGACCTCCACTAGTCCACCCCCCCTTTCTTGGACCTCCCCTCATTGACCCCTCTATCACCCCCATCTTACCACCCTCTTCCCTGACTGCCCCTAACCCCTCTCCCTCCCCTTTCTAAGACTCTTTCCTCCTCCTATCGTAGTTGCAACTTTACAAGGCTGCCTGACTGCTCCTCTTCCTCTTGGTCCCCCCCTCTACTTTTCTTCCCTCTGCCTCTAATCAGGTTTTGCTTAATGTGTATATAACTGAAGCTTAATTGTCCTATACTATAAGAAAAAATTACTCACGTTAGTAATGTTGTTTCTTCTAATGGAGTCTTGCTATATTATAGACATTAGCAGTGTGATCCAGCCCCAGAACTGCCCCGGAGTGAAACGGTCAAAACCATTCCAAAATAAAATTTTGGCACGAGAGCAGCTCTATCTGTGTCATTTCAAACTTGAACTGTCAGATCTTTACAAGCCAAACTCACTAAGGTCTGTGTGGAAGCTGTAACCTACACTAGCCAAATGGGTACCTAAATAATAACAACCATTGATGGTCCCAACACCCAAGACTCAAGTCAGGGGACCAGAAATACTAACACCATTTTAATAATATGAAATGGAACATAAGTATAATAAACACACACACACTGCATACATACACACCCCAAAGTCCCAAAGGGACAAAATGTTAACAGGACATAAGTAGTGCCCATACTGTTGCCCGCAGACTCCACCAAGTAGAGGTTCTGAGAGGGGCAGGTTGGGGAGGTTCTATAATATAAAGACTCATTAGAAGAAACAACATTACTAAGGTGAGTAATTTTTCTTCAAACAACATGAAGTCTTGCTATATTATAGACATTAGCAGAATACAGCAGTACCTCCATGGAGGAGGGGCAGAACCTACTTAGGAATAGGCTCTGAAGAACAGCTGTGCTAAACCGAGCATCTCTCCTGGCCTGGACATCCAGGAGTAATGCTTGGTAAAAGTGTGTACCGCTTTCCAAGTAGCAGCCTGGCAAATCTCTAATAAAGGGATATCTCTGGCAGCAGCTAGAGACGCAGCTGTACCCCTGGTAGAATGAGCCCTCAAACTGGGGCTCTGCCCACTTTCTGATAACAAAATTGATACAAGAGACAATCCACCTGGCTATTGATCTCTTAGTGGCAGGTTTGCCTTTCCCAACTTCACCATAGGTAAGGAAAAGTTGGAGGGATTCAACTCAGACCTTTGGTACGTCTATAATAACTAAGAGCCTCCTAACATCCAGGCTGTGCAACCTCCTCTCACCAGAAGAGAAGTGATCAGTGAAAATACTGGAAGGGAGATAGATTGATTAAGATGGAAATCTGAAACCACCTTAGGCAAAATCTTCCTATTAGTCCTAAGGACTACCTTATCCCTGTGGAAAGAAATAAAGTCAGTCTCCACTGACAAGGCTTGCAATTCACTTATGCGCCTGGCAGAAGTGATAGCCACTAGAAAACAGTTTTCAAGTTAGTACTTAAGCTCTGCAGAAGACAGAGGTTCAAAAGGGGTTGCATTAACTGGCAATGCAAACATTAAGGTCCCAAGCAGGGCCGGTTCTAAAGGGAGGATTAGTATGGAGTAATCCTCAAAAACTTGGAAAAACACAGGATGAGAGGAAAGAGGGATGACTTTCCTGCTGACACAAAAGCAGACAGCTGCCAAATAAACTCTCAGGGTAGCTGGTCTGAGACCCAAGGAATTAAGATGTACCATGTAATCTAACAAATGGGCAATTCAGCAGATTCTGGGAAATATTTTCCTAGCACACCAAATGGAAAACCTTTTCCATTTAGAACTATAAGTAGCTCTAGTGGAAGGCTTTCTGGAAGCCTTTAGATCTCAAGAACACCCTGAGAGAGGTGTAAATCAGCAACTAACTCCTCAAGAGCCAGGCCTTGAGGTTGAGGGATTTGAAGTCCGATACCAAACCCTTCCCTGGGCACAAGTCAACAGATTGTGATTCCTGGGGAGGCACAGGGAAGATGGACTGTCAGAGACAGAAGGAGTGGGTACCAGGGCTGCCTGGCCCAATCTGGGGCAATCAGAATCACCCTGCAAGGCTGAGATCTAATTTTGACTAATACTTTGAATAGGAGAGGAAAGGGGGGGAAAGCATAGAGGAACTTCCCCTCCCAATCCAGAAGAAGGGCATCCAGGGGAACCGAGCCCAGCACTGGAGGCCTGCAACAGAACAGAGGAAGTTTGTGATTGTCTGGGCTGCAAAAAGATCTATCTGAGGGATGCCCCACCTGGCAAAAACTATCCCCAGCACTTGAGGATCCAGGGACCGCTCGTGATGGCCCTGGGAAATCCTGCTGAGGGCATCCGCTAGAACATTGTCCTTCCTGAAGATGAACTGCTATGAGGGAAGTGTTCAGGGAATAGGCCAGAGACCACAACTTCATTGCCTCGTGCACAAGGTCAAGACAGAGTGCCCCTGTTTGTTGATGTACCACATTGTTGTGGTGTTGTCTGTTCTGACTTGTATCACCTTGTCGTGGACAGATGCAGAAAAGCTTGAAGAGCTAAAAAGACAGCTCTGAGTTCCAGCAAATTGATGTGGAGCAGAGATTCCTGGGGACCAAACTCCCTGAGGGAAAGGTCGCCCATGTGGGCTCCCAACCCAGAAGGGAAGCATCTGTAGTGAGAGTCAAGTCGTGAGAAGGGGAATGAAGGGGACCCCGCTTAAATTGCTCTGATCCTGCCACCACTGGAGAGCTAGGATCAAGGTTCGAGTCACTGGGACCAACTTGGAAAGGGGTCTCCTCTGAGACCAAAAGGTTCTCAAGTGAATCTGAATGTCTCTCATCTGAAATCTGGCTCCCTGCACAACAGCTGTGGATGCAGCCATGTGCCCCAGGAGCTGCAGAAAGTGTCTTGCTGGTCGAGAGACCTGCAGAGTGAAGGAAGAGGCCAGAACCTCTAAATTCCTTACCCTTTCTGAGGGAATAAAGGCTCTGGCTAGCTTTGTGTCCAATTCTGCCCCTATAAAGGTGAGTACCTGGACTGGTTCCAGAACCGACTTTGGTAGGTTTAGCAGAAAACCCAGGGAGGTGAGAAACTGCTGGGTGACCCGCAGGTGAGATTTTACCTGTTCTGGGGACTGGCCTACAATGAGCCAGTCGTCTAGATAGGGAAAAACAGCAATCCTCTGCCTCCTTAAGTGGGCCACTGCCACTGCTAGACACTTTGTGAATACCCTTGAGCAGAGGTAAGGTCAAGGGCATTGCTCTGAACTGGTAATGACCTGAGGGCAGTTCTGAATCTGAGGTACTTTCATGGGATCTTCTGATTAGGACATGGAAACAGGCATCCTTGAGGTCCAGGAGGCTAGCCAGTCCCCTGGCCTTAAGGAAGGTAAAATCATTGCCAGAGTTACCATTTTGAACTTTGGTTTCAAAAGATGCTTGTTCAGATATCTGAGATCTAAAATGGGCCGCCATTCTCCTGTCTTTTGGGGTAAGGAAGTATCTGAATACAGACCCCTGCCCTGATGCAGGGAGGAACCCTTTCACTGCTCTGAGAGCTAACAGGATGAGACCTCTGTTTCCAGAGCGAGGGTCTCTGAAGCACTTGCAGGAAGAAAAGTCTGCTTCTCAACTTGGGAAACGCTTTGAAGCTGAGAACCAGACCCTGGCTTACTACTCCAGAACCCACTTTGTCTGAGGTTAAAGAAGCCTGCCCCTGACTGAAGTAAGCCAGCCTGCCCCCACTGGTACAGGAGAACAGGGCCCTGGGCACCCCATCAGGGTGCCTGTTTCGCAGGAGCTTAGGCTGGGGGTGGGAGCAGGTCTGCCCACCCCTCGCCTGCCCCTGCCTTCTGAAGAAGCCCTCTGAGCATAGGCAGAGGAGGCCTGAGTCTGGAGAAAGGCCTGTGAAAAGGCCTACCTCACCCCTGGGGCATGCCTTGAGGAGTGGCTTGCGCCTCCTTAGCCTGGGCACTCTTGTAAGTAGTCCTATATTCATCCATCTTCTTCATGTAATTCTCTGTCTGCTCTCCAAACAGAGAATTTCCCACCACAGGAAAATCCATAGCCTTAGTCTGGGTATCCTGTGAAACTAGTACACCTGAGACAGGCCAACCTACGAAAAGCTACAGATGTGGCCATGACCCTAGAGGAAACATCATTAACATCCACAGCAGCATGAAACTGAACCTTAGAGGCTTCAATGCCATCAGTAGCCAACTGTTCTAGTTCACTAGCCAGCTGGCCATGGGCCTGCTTGGCCAATTGCATAACAGTATCCCATCTAGATTTCTGATACCTAGCTACATAAGCCATATAATTTGCTTGCCTGAGTCCCAGAGAGGCTGCCATATACTGTTTTTGCCATGGCATCAATCTTCCTGGAACTTTGTCAGAGGATGTGAAGCCAAGGAATATTAGCTTTATCACAGGCAGCAGCCTGAACTACCCCAACATGACTGCATTGCTGAGAAAGGAATTCTGTATCAGGGCCTGACAATGTATACCTTCTGTCCATCTTTTTATCTACAGGAGGCACAGAATTAGGAGCTTTTAAAATTTTAATTGTTTGTTTCCTAAAAGACTTATGTAAAGGAATAGACAATCTCCTAGACTCTGGAATATCCATCATTTCTACAAAATCAGGCTCCTCTTGCTCATCCACAGCCTCTTCTAAAGGAAGCTGGAGGGTTTCAGCAACTTTTTTATAAAACATAAAATGAGATGGGGACTCAGACAGCATAGGGGGAGATTCTAAAGGTCTGTCTGGGGAGATGTCCGGTTCAATGGGCACACCCAGACCTTCCCAGCCACATTCATACTGTTCATAATCCTCCTCCCCCTCCTCTGGTTCATAAAATTCCTCAATATCATAATCCTGAACCACTGGGACAGGACGAACCGACCTTTTACCAGATAGTGGTGGTTCGGACGGACCCTGAGACAGTGACTGGACAATTTGTATGGCTTTTGCTATCTCTGCAGCAGTTGGAGAAGGAATTTTGGACCCAGACCTGCTGATTTTCTTGTTTTCTTTACTGGAATTGGTTCCTCAGAACCAGCTTTTTCGTTCGAGGAAGTCTGGCCCTGGTCAGAGGGCATTTCTCTGGTTCGGCTGGCACCGAACCGGCTGGCCATCCGGGGCAGCGGACTTTTTGGCCTCCTCGCTCCCTGAGCCTGCCCAATCTTTTTCCAGGGTGGCTGCAGGGAAATTTACATTCTGGCAGTCTGACTGAGGTGGTCAAACCTCAGACAATAAACATATGGTGTGTGGGCCAGCCTTGGCAAAGACTTCCCACAAACATCACAGTGTTGAAACCCAGTGGGCCCGGTTTTTCTTTGGGTTTCTCAGACATAATGCCAGCCTAACCAAAACTTGCCCTTTTAACGGCAGTGCCAGGCAAGACACCCTTATCGGTTCCTAACCGTGTCACGGGTATTGGAAAAAACCGTAATAAATCCGTTTTTTTTTATAACTGATAAGAACCGGGAACCGCACTCTAAAATAGTAACTTTTAGTTTTAAATTGGTTTTAAACCCACTGATCGGTTCAAAACCGAACCGATAACTTACAAGTTCCACACAGACAAAACCTTAATTTACTTACGGTTACCACAGATAGAGCTTGAACCGAACGGTTTTGCGGTTAAAATAAAACTATTCTCGTTAAATCCAACTCGAGAAAACACTTTTAAACCGAGAAATGAACCGAGCAGAAGGAGAAATCTCCGGAGCGACTGTTCACTGAGGCGGAGTAAAGAATCCGACAGTTCAAGTTTGAAATGACACAGATAGAGCTGCTCTCGTGCCAAAATTCTATTTTGGAATGGTTTTGACCGTTTAACTCCGGGGCAGTTCTGGAGCCGGATCAAACTGCTAATGTCTATAATATAGCAAGACTTCATGTTGTTTGAATGTAAACACATGTACAGTACATCTGTTCTGAAATATTCTGTATGACTTGTCTGTTTCCCTGCAACTGTTTGTAACCCTCCCTACTGACGTGGAACCTTTGTAAATGAGCTGCCTGGCACTCAAAGGTATTTGTAATCCTAGAATGAATAAATAAAATACTGTATATACAGCAGACTATATACTGACATTATAAAACAAACATATTAGGATACAGGATCTCAGTTATTAGGGGGGTCTTTAAGTTTGATTTTTAATGATACATTAATACTTGGTGGGGGCGTGTTGGCGGAGTGTTGATTCCCTCAGTTTTTGATCTGGATTAATAGAACTTATTTAATAGTACAGAACATTAGGTATATACGGGCACGTGGCTACAGACATATTAGGATAACATCTTAATTACAAGGGGGTCTCAGGTTTGGGTGTTGAATGTGCAGAAACACTAGTCACTTGTTACAGAGCTGCAGATAGATCATGTTTAAACATACAAGTTTCAATATTCATGAATAATACTGACTTATTGAATACTGGTTTTAAAACATATCTGAATAGTACTTACACTGTATAAATGTGGGAAACGGCTGGTTAATGCTTAATTTACACTGACAGGTGGTCTTTAAATCCACATTTTTGCCTAACACAAAGAAGACTTAACATTATAAACTACGTATTTCTGCAGCTTATTTCATCCATATGTTTTATTGCTGTTCTCAGGGAAGAAGCTTATCTATTCTGTGACATTTGACCCTTGACATACTTTTCTTGTGATGAAACTCTGTCTTTATACGGTTCCGTGCTGTTTTTTAAAAAGCAGTTTAAGCCAATGGGATTTTTAACAATTTTATCCGTTTTTTTATGTATGATCTGGACTTTCAAGAAAGTGTATTCTTCCAAACCAACTGTTATGTTTCTGATGAAGGATTCTATGTAATCAAAAAGCTCAAGCACCCATTTTCTTTTGTAACATCTATGTCAGTCCAATAAAAGGTATCAAATCATCTCTTTCTGGATCTTTTGTCACAAGGACCAATACGGCAACATAACTAATTTTCTGCATAAAACAAATTGTGAGGTAGGCCTCTCTTTTGAGTAGAAGCCAGTGCTAGCAGTGTTCTCCCAGAAGAAAAAAATACTTACCACAGTAATGTTGTTTCTTCTAATGGAGTCTTGCTGTATTCTGACAATATGCAGTTAGACCGACTGGTTCAACTGCCCCGGAGAACTAACAGTTAAACTCTATGCAAATGCAAAGAATGTTGAGCTAGAGCTCGGTTTTCAAACCACTGTCCCCGGTACATTCTAGTAACTGATCAGATTTTATGATGCGAACTAGATAAATATGTATATAATGGCCAGAACTAAACCTAAGCAGGACCCCAACAGGGGCAACATAAAGGAGAAACCCCAAAGGGCATATAAAGACTCAAGTCACAGATGCCCACAGTCAAAAACAGTGGTGGAATTCAAGCATGCATGGGACAGTCATAAGGCAATTCTAGGGGGTGGGGGTAGGAAGACGTAGGCTGCTGGTTAACTAGGATCTGCAGCTTATCCATTAGGTAGGGAATTGGGCAGACTGGGTGGGCCAAGCGGTCCTTATCTGCCATCAAATTCTATGTTTCCACAGAAAACCATTACCCATTAATGGTTTAAACCATAAGATGCTGCAGAAGAGCCACCCTTCCCCAGGTTCTGAAGGGGAGGTAGGGTGGGAGGTCAGAATACAGCAAGACTCCATTAGAAGAAACAACACTACTGTGATAAGTAATTTTTTCTTCAAACAACATGAAGTCTTGCTGTATTCTGACAATATGCAGACTATAAAGCAGTGCCCCCAGGAGGTGGGCACAGAACCTATTTGGGGAATGCTGTGCCAAACCTGGCATCACTCCTATGCCTGGATATCCAGGTTGTAATGCTTAGTGAATGTATGGACAGACTTCCAGGTGGCAGCCTTACATATCTCAACCAGGGAAATTTCCCTGGCAGCCGTCAGGGAGGCTGCAATGCCTCTGGTGGAATGGGCCTCAAGACCTGCTGGTGGGTCCTTACCCAGCTTACTGTAGCAGAACTGTATACAGGCCACACTCCATCTGGCTATAGTTCTTTCTGCAGCTGGCCTGCCTTGACCAACTTCACCATAAGTAAGAAAAAGCTGAGGAATCCTTCCCTAGCTCTTTTGTCCTGTCCGTATAATAGCTAATAGCTCTTTTTATGTCCAGGCTGTGCAGCCTGCGTTCACTTGAGCTAGTGATCTGAGAAAAATACAGGCAGAGTAATGGATTGGTTCAGATGAAAACCAGAAACCACCTTAGGGAGGAATTTCCTGTTAGTTCGGAGCACAATTTTATCCCTGTGAGGTGAAATACAGTTGGGCTCCACAGACAGGGCCTGAAGCTCACTGATTCTTCTAGCAGAAGTGATAGCCACTAGAAAAACAGTTTTCCAAGTGAGAAACTTGAGTTCTGAAGAAAACATAGGTTCAAAAGGAGGCTGCATAAGCTGACCTATACATATGTTCAGGTCCCATGCAGGGGTAGGTTCCCTATGTGGGGGATGAAGATGCAACAACCCCTTGAAAAACGTTTTGAAAATTGGGTGTGCAGCCAGAGAAGGTGCCTTCCCTGCTGAAAGATAAGCAGAGACAGCAGAAAGGTGTACCTTCAGGATAGATGGCTGTAAATGCAGAGACTGAAGGTGGACCAGGTAGTCCAGAAGTTCTGGTACTGCTGCTTGCTGTGGATCCAAATCCTTCTGTGCACACCAAATGGAAAATCTTTTCCATTTAGAGGAATAGGTTTTTCTGCTAGCAGGCTTTCTGGTGCCTTTCAGAATATCCAAGACAGATTGAGACAGCAGAACCAGGCCCTGAGGTGAAGGGACTGAAGATCGGGGTAAATTATCCTGCCCTGACAGGATGTCAGCAGGTTGTACCTCCAGGGTAGAGAAATCGGTTTGGTCACTGACAATGCCAAGAGCATCAAGTACCATGGCTGTCTGGCCCAGTCTGGGGCTATGAGAATCATTGCGGCAGACAGACCTCAGCTTGACCAGGACTCTGGCTAGCAGAAGAAAGGGAGGAAAAGCATAAAGGAACCTGTTTGACCAGTCCAGAAGGAGAGCATCTAGTGGCACTGAGCCCTGGAGTGGAGGCCTACAACAATACAGAGGTAACTGGTGATTGTCTGGGGCTGCAAAGAGATCCATCTCTGGAACCCCCCACCTCCTGAATACTGAGAGAAGGACCTGTCTGTTCAAGGTCCATTTGTGATGGCCCTGACTGATTCTGCTGAGTGTATCTGCCAGTACATTGTCCTTGCCTGGCAAGTGAACTGCCAACAGTGACATGTTGAGAGAATATGCCAGCTTCCAAATCTTCATGGATTCTATGCACAGCAGGAAGGATCTTGTTCCCCCCTGCTTGTTGATGTAGTACATAGTGGTGTTGTCTGTCCTGACCTGCACCACTTTACCCTGTAAGAGACTGGGCAAACTCCTGAATAGCCAGGAGCACTGCACTGAGCTCCAGAAGATTGATGTGCAAGAAAGAGACTCCTGAGGGAGCCACGTACCATGTGCTGTGTGATCCCCCAGGTGGGCACCCCAGCCCAGAAGAGAAGCATCCATTGTCAGCACCAGAGAGGGTACCTGAGGGAGAAAGGGGATCCCCACTCTGAGGTTGCCCATCTCCTTCCACCACTGAAGAGCTAACAGAAGGGCGGGAGACACTGGAATCAATTTGGACAGAGAATCCTTTTTCTGAGACCAAAAGGATCTCGGGTGGAACCGAATGTCCCTCATCTGGAACCTGGCTCCCAGGACCACAGCTGTGGTGGAGGCCATGTGTCCTAGGAGCTGTAAGAAGTACCTTGCTGGATGAGGAACTCGAACCTGAAAGGATTTTGCCAATTCTATGAGGGTCTGTGCCCTTGCAATGGGCAAGAAGGCCCTTGCCTGAATGGTATTCAGTTCTGCCCCTATAAAGTCTAGTACTTGTACAGGGGTTAAGACAGACTTTTTGAAGATTTACCAAAAAACCCAGAGAGCGGAGAGTATCCTGGGTGAAGTTTAGGGCTCCTGTGACCTGCTGGGGGGGATTGTCCCACCAACAGCCAGTCGTCCAGAGGGGGGTAAACTGAAACCTCTTGCCTTCTGAGGAATGCCACCACTACTGCCAGACATTTTGTAAACACCCTTGGTGCAGATGTCAGGCCCGAAGGGCATAGCCCTGAATTGGTAGTGGCCTGAGGGCAGTCAAAATCTGAGATATTTTCTGTGAGACTGTCTGATGGGGATGTGGAAGTAAGCATCCTTCAGGTCTAGGGATGCCAGCCAGTCCCCCTGCTTGAGAGTAGGTAGAATGGTAGCCAGGGTTGTCATTTTGAATTTTGGCCTTGTAAGATGTCAGTTTAGGAATCTGAGATCCAGAATGGGCCGCCACTCCCCATTTTTCTTTGGTGCCAGGAAGTACCTTGAATACAATCCTTTTCCCCTGTGCTGATGTGGCACAGGTTCCACTGCTCTTGACTGAAGAAGTGTGGAAACCTCTGCCTCCAGCTGAGCTGTTTCTGCAGTGCTGGAAGGTCTGAAAATTCTTGCTGACAGTTTTGGAAGCACCTTGAAAGTGAGAGCAAGTCCCTGACCTATTATTTCCAGGACCCATTTATCTAAAGCGATGGAATACCACGCCTGGAGATAGGCCAGCCTGCCCCCAACAGGGTAAGGGGAGGCGGCCCAAACAGAACTTTCAGGGTGTCTGTTTCGCTGGGGTAGCAGACTGGGGGGTGGAGATGTCCCTGCCAGCACCCCTCCTGCCCCTCCCTCTAAATAACCCCTTGGGTTGCTGACCAGAGGGAAAAGCTTGGGCCTGGTGGAAAAGCCTGGGGTAAGGTCCGCTTCTGAGGAGTGGCAGCTTTCTCTTTTGCTGAAGCACTCCTGTATGCCACTCTGTACTCATTCATCTTCTTCACATATGCCTCAGTCCGTTCCCCAGAGAGTTCTGGACAAGGGGAAAAATCCATGGCATTATTCTGCATGTCCTGGGACAGGTTAGTACACCTGAGCCAGGAAAAATGTCTGAGGGATACAGCAGAAGCCATAGCCCTGGAAGCAGCATCATTGGAGTCCACAGCCATGTGGAAATGGGACTCAGATGTTTGCACCCCCTTGTTGACCAGCTCCTGAAGGTCAGCAGAAAGCTCAGGAGGGGCCGTTTTGGCCAGTTGTTCGACAGCTTCCCAAAGGGACTTTTGATACCTGGAGGCATAAGCCATGTAGGAGGCTTGCCTAATACCCAAGGAAGATGCCAGGTACCCTTTCTTGGCAAGAGAATCCACCTTCCTGGAATCCTTGTCAGGGGGGGTGAGATGCCAGAGGGATGCCAGCCTTCTCATAGGCTGCAGTTTGAACTACCCCTACATGGCTACAATGGCTAGTTAAAAAGTCAGTACCATTGCCAGCCATAAAATACTTCCTGTCCATCTTTTTATCTAAAGGAGGGACAGAACTAGAGGTTTGGAGGATCTTTAAAGTCTGCTTCTTAAGGGAATTATAAATGGAAATTGAAAGTCCCTGGAAGTGCAATCTCCCTGTAATCCTCTTCCTCATCATCCTCCTGCCTGGCCTCTTGTACAGAGAGCTGCAGGGTCTCAGCTACCTGCCTCATAAAAGCAAAATGGGAGGTAGCCTCAGAGACAGGCCTAGGAGGGGATTTGTACTGAGGATGGTCAGGGGAGACCTCAGGGTCAATTACTTCCCCTTCATCCTGTTCCTCATCGTCCTCCTCATATTCAGAAAAATAATACTCCTCAGGATCAATGTGTCCTGAAGGAGTTGAACCGGTATCCAGAACTGTTGCCTGCCCAGATGGTACCTGCGACGGTTTGCCAAACCCAGATTGCAAAGACTGCACTATTTGAATGGCTTTTGCAATCTCATCTGCTGTTGGAACAGAGACCGATTACTTACGCGATTCCGAACCGGAGCGTTTGGCTTTCTTCGAAGATGCGGGTTCTGAGACAGACTCCAAGCGTCATTTACCCATCGACGGTTCACCCTGGCTTAAAAGGTCGGTTGTGGGATCTGAAGATTCAGTTAAACCGGAACCGGCCTCAGCAGTCGTGTCCATTTTTTCCTTTAGTTTACTGAGGCGCCTGTCTAAAGAAGACTGAGGGAAATTTTTACAAATATCACAGTCTGTTTGTAAGTGGTTAAAACCCAAACAGTACAGACAAACCAAATGTGGATCAGCTGTTGCAAATTGCTCCCCACACTCAATACAACGCTGAAACCCAGTGGGACCGGTTTTTCTCTTGGGTTTCTGTGACATAACCCTAAAATTTAGAGCTTAACCCTGTGGCTTAGTTAGGCCAGTTAAGCAAGAATCAAATATCTACTTTATTCACAGTGGCTTAGTTAGGCTAGGATAAAGAAAGAAGAAATAAGAAATTTACCCCTGAAGGCTTAGTTAGGCCAGGTAAAAAAGAAAACAGTCTGAACCGGCCAGTGGTTTAGCGCCAGCCAAAAATGAACTGAGAGCCCTCGGTTCTGGTCAGGACTTTGCACCGGTACCAAAATGCAATGAAACTTTGAAGGAAAAGGGAAATTTAGAAGTTCGGTCCCCTCATAGTCACGGAACCGATCGGAAACTGAACACTTACCCAACCTAGGAACATACACTATACCGAAGACAGCAGTTTGAGAACGTACTAAAATAAAAACAACAAAGCGGTCTGAATAAACCGACGAAACTCAGCTTTAGACCAAAGAAAGCAAGGCGTCTTCACTGGTGAGCGGAGTAAAGAATCTGATCAGTTACTAGAACGTACCGAGGACAGTGGTTTGAAAACCGAGCTCGACGTTCTATGCATTTGCATAGAGTTTAACTCTTAGTTCTCCGGGGCAGTTGAACCAGTCAGTCTAACTGCACACTGTTAGAATACAGCAAGACTTCATGTTGTCCGAATGATGACACAGGGAATAGTCAGCCTCATTATGGCCATATTTATGTGACAGACAGGCGGGTTCTCCTCAGCTGCAGGGGTGGTCTTGAAGGCAAGGCACCCCCCCCCCCGATTTAAATATGCAGTAATTATCCTTCTAACAAAATAGTGCAGATATGTGCGCAGAAGTAGCCCTGTCTGATATGCTATAGGGTACTGTGATGAATGTAACCTATAACTAACCCAGATTTCCTTTCTGTACAACAGCTATTTCATGTTTTATGTTACTTGGTGGGTCAGGATCAGGTGACCACAGGAAGAGTGTATAAAAATGCCCACTAGGGGAAGGGACGTTATTCATTCCAGAGTTGTTCAGAAGCTTGCTGGACTCCGAGGAAGGATCTCACTCCTTTCCTGATGGTAGGAGAGGTGGAGCATTCAAGACTGAAAACAGAGGGACATATTTGACTATTAACCTCAGAAAGTGATCATCCTAAGTACTCCGCTAAGGTGCTACGAACCTTGTCTGTTTGACATTTTGTTTATTTTCCTTAATTTTGAATAATCCTGACCATCCTGAAGAAAAAAAACACACACTGAGGTGTATTGCACTATTAAAAAACTGTCAGAGCATCTTTCTGCACCCACACCTTCCCACATACGGTGTCAGTAGTGGGATTTGCTAGTCATGTTCTGTCAGGGAGAACTGGCTGATAGGTATCAGTCATGATACCAAGGGAAGCAGAAAATACATGCAGCAAGGCAGCGGTGCTGAAACACGACGAAGGATACCTTTTACAGATGCTGCAGTATTGACAAGGGCCATGGCGGACATGACGGCACAGCACTATTGCCTGGTTTAGAACCCGTGGTGAGACCAAAGTTGAAGCCCGAGCCATTATTGGCTACTGCAGGAGCAGATGAGACCGGAGAAGAGATGGCGGAAGCACCAGCTGACAACCTATCACAAATGCTGAGGTGGCTGGCGATTAAACATGTGGAACGTGAATGCCAAAGACAGAAAGGTGAAGCACGGTGGCTGGACAATCTCAGGGCCTTGCATGAGGGAGATGCAAGCTCAAGTCAGAGGGTCTGACACTGCCAGTCTCATAGATATTAAACTAAAACTGGATACCAAGTCGACTTCAGGCAAGGCTTCAGACTTGATTTAGTTTAATCTGAATCCTATAGACCAAAGAGTCTTGAAAATATATTTTTATTTGTCAGGAAGAGTGTTCATCTTCCAATTGCCAATCCTATAGTAAATATGAGGGAAGGCCAGAATGGTCTATACTGTGCCATGCAAGGAGTCAATTTCCTGAAGTAACACAGGAGTCCAATTAGTCAAATTAAAATCTTATCCCACCCCTCCAAGATGAGATGGGTCTCGGACAGTCTTCAGGTACACCCAACCCTGGATGACAGGGGTCTCAGACAGCCTTCAGGATCTCTGCTCTTTATTAGTTACAAGAAAATATTCACAATAGAAACACTTACAAAAGGTACGAAAATACAAAGAAGAACATCAATAAACATGAAGTATAAAAAAAATACAAACAAGCATTTCATTTAGGTTGCCAACAATTTACAAGGCATTTTTTTTTTTTTTTAATTATTTTACATTTCTAATAACTGTCGAGCTTCATTCAGGTCTTTTTGAAATTGTTCCATCTCCATTTGAATAGATTCCATTTCTTGCACAAAGAGCTCTCTCTCCTCTTTGGCTTTTATACACTTGGACTGGCGTTCCTACAACAGATGGAGCAAAGATTAGAGAAAAGAACAAAACAAAACAAAAAAAAAAAACAGTTGTAGTTCAAGATTAAATCAGTAGAACAAGGTATTATTTTCAGAAATTGTACGCTGGAAAGAAGTTTAATATTTGTTATAAAACAGACTTCAGAATTCTCAAACCACGGGGAATTTCACTAGTCAAAACACATCAATGTGACAAATTATTAAGTCCCAGAAAATGCAAGGTTTGCCACCAGCCTAATAATCTACCTAGCAACAGCTTAACTACAAAAACAAAAAATCATTTTCTGTTAAACATTCCCCCAAATTTAATAGGTGCAATAACCCACTTCAGGATGTGCATTTCTGCAGAATTAATGCAGTTCCTGGGTGAGCTGAAAGGCACTCTGCGGTTGGCCTCATGCCTTCCAATTCACCCGAGGCACTGGTTGCTGCCTGATAACAGCACGCCCCAAGTGCATAGTGAGGCACAAGGTATTTGAGCAGAGTGTCTTCAGCACCTGTAAAGTGCTCTTATCAGGAAACAATCCACATCCCTGTGTCTTAGTGCTCTGATAAAATGGGTCTCAATTAGTAAACATTCATTAGGCTAATAATGAATCTAGAGGGTTTTCAGGAGAAAGTAGTCCCTGTTTTGTATGTAGATTGCAGCGTAGCCAGTGTAGAGGTGAGGCATGTCAGTAGAGGGTACTTGGGAACAGAGTAAGCTCTCCTCCTCATCCCCCACCTGACACTTGGTAGCAGAGTGTAAGCTCTCATCCCTGCCCACCCCAGCTTCCTTTTTGTGTCAGGGGGTAAAATTTAAAAAAAGGTATTTAGGTATTAGTTTTAGGATTGGAGCCAAAAGTCACGGGAGGAGCTAGGCTGTTGTGGAAAATGGCCAGCAGGAATGTCTCTTCAAAGCAGACAGTTCAGCTTTAAGCAGTCACTCGATCACTGTATTTAAAAAAAAAAAAAAAAAAAAAGATTTGGTGGCATCTTGCATTAGAAATACTTAAGTTTCTATTTGTGTGTGAACAATGGATTCTTTGGCAGTTTGGTGTCTCAGCGGGCCTGGTGACGACATTTGCAGCGGAGAAAGTGACTTTGGGGATGCACCCGGAGGTTGGAGCAGAGAACCAAGAACAGGAGCGCTGCCTGCATGTGTGTGTGTGTGTGTGTGTGTGTGTGTGTGTGTGTGTGTATATATATATATTTATTTATATTAGGGATGGGCGAATTGTGGATTTTAGTCAGATATCGGATCCGGATATTATCTGGTCAGTCGATCGGAATGATATTTTAATCAGGTTGAATATTTTAGCTCCCAATACCCTCACTCCCCCGCCACCCATACATCACTTCATCACACAATAAATACGGTAAAAAATGTTTAATTTTTGTCTTAAAATGCTGTCAGACATAATATGATATTACTTAAAGCTATTTAAGTTTTGCTTAAACAAAAGCATGTTGGCAATGTCAGGTGATAAACATGATTTTCGGTCACTAATAATGTCCCCTGCCATGCTAAAGACCAGTTTGCTGGGTACACTTGTCAGTGGCAGTGCTAAATAACTTTTTACTATCTTTGCTAGAGTCGGGTAATGCACCGAATTCGATTTCCAAAACAATAGTGCGTCTGTCGTTGACTTCTTCAGCACAATGCTCTCTGCCAAGTATGAGTCCAGTTCTGTATTTGGTAGAGGTACACCATGAATTGCAGAAGCTGTAAAATGAAAGGGTATGTGTATGACAGAGAATAAAAAAAAAACAAAAAAAACACAGAAAACCTACAATCTTCAGGGAGATCGTCTGACTGTGAGAACACATCCCAGGGATCTCCATCGTTATCCCCTTCTCTCTCAATTGCTGGGCTGTCTTGTGGTAGGTTAGACTTCTGCAGCCCACTATCCGTCAGCTCTTCAATAAGCTGCTTTATTACTGCCCGTGCAAAAGTTCTGCCACATTCAGTGCGAAAAAAATGCATTTTATATCTTGCATCACACACAGTTGCAACAACTAGCTCCTTTGTGGATTCGAAGTGTACATAACGTTTGTCCATGGACTCTAGTATGGCAGTTTTTAATCTGAGAAGTCCAGGAACTGTTATGCTATCAAAGCTGTGGTGGAAGACTGTTGCAGTTCGGATAACATCAGAAACACATGCGCTGTCCGTGCTCAGTCTCCTGGTTTCAGTCTCGAAGGGTCTTAGTACTGTACATTCATTTTCTGCTAGTGCCCACTGTGCAGAGCTGAAAGTGCGTGTCTCACACTCAGTGGCATAAACTGTTAATGCGCGTCACTGTTCCAGGAGCCTCTCCAACATGAAAAATGTGCTGTTCCACCTTGTCGGAACATCTTGGATAAGGTGGTGTAGTGGCAATTGAAGGGTATTCTGAAGTTCAGTCAACTTTGCTGTAGCAGAAGCTGAGTGTTTAAAATGGGCTACCATTGCTCTTCCTGTGGCCAGTAGTTCTTCTACAGAGCGTTACTTCAAGATAGAATCATGAACTATTAGCTGTAATGTGTGGGCAAAACATCCAACACTGGCAACAGCACTTAATTTCATGGCTTTAACAATATTAGGCCCATTATCCCTTACCACAAGGTGCCTTTTCGTGGCAGCAATCCCCCAGGTGTCAAGTACTTGTAAAAACTCTTTTGACAGATTTTCACCAGTGTGCTTATCAGACAGGTACTGTAGGTGAAGTAAAGCTGAACGTCTATTAAAGTTCTCATCAACCCAGTGGGCAGTAATAGGGATGTATGATATTATTGAACACTCAGCTGTCCAGGTGTCGGTGGTAAACCCAAACGAGGTAACACGGGCTAATTCATCATTCATCTTAGACCGTAATTTATTGTACATCTCTGGTATTTTAACTTTAGAGAAGTAGCCATGCTATGGCAAACAATATCTGTGTTCCAGAACAGATATCAGTTTTTTAAAGCCCACATTTTCAACGATGGAAAACGGCTGCTCGTCAGCAGCCATCATCTCAGCAACTGCATGCGTGATTTCGACAGCTCTGGGATGGTCACTAGGGAAGGGGTGAGAGCGAGCAATGCAGGTTTCTATTGTTTGAAGCGCAAGTTTAACTTTCTTGGCTGGTGGCTCACACAGTGACTCAGCTTGCCTCGCCAAGTCAGCGTTTGCCTTTTCTGTTTGCAACTCCGAGTATTCTGTTCTGTGCTTGTTTCTAAGGTGATTAAGCAAGCCTGAAGTGCCAAAACTTTTATTTGAAGAACCACAACTGATATATGTGGGAGTCAGGCAAAGACAGCACTTAGCTTTGGATTCATTATCTTTGGCCACAATAAAATGAGTCCAGACCAGACTGTTACTTGCCATTCAGTCGTACTGGGTCACAGCAGCACACACCGTATCTCGCGTTCAAGACTGCTCGCTCCTGCTCTCTCTCTTTACAGGTTTCACCGATCCTTCCACTACGGCAGAACTTACCAGCTATTTAACAGGTGCTCAATTAAGTAATTAAGTTCAGTAATTAACAATCTTCCATCTTAAAGGCAAAATATCCGAGTGGAATGGTTCAATGTACAATTGTTACTATCCAATCGGATTTATTTATTTATTTTTTTTTAAAAATCGGATCAGATAACCGCCCATCCCATTTTATATATATATATATATATATATATATATATATATATATATACATACACACACATATATATACATACACACACACTATATATATATATATATATATACATACATACACACACACACACACACACATACATACACACACACACACACACACACCATGGACTCAGTGAGCTGAACCGAGCAGTGACTGGTGGGGAAAGAGGATTTCAGGCCTACCAGATTTTTTTTGTTTGTTGAGAACGAACTAGAGGTCAGATAATGGTTATTTTTGGGGGTTTATACTTGTGATGTAGGGGTGAGTTTTTAAACAAAGTCTTCCAAATTGTTCATTTGTATGTTAGCTCAAGTACTAAATTTTATAGTACTAACATGGCTACCAGAATCCCCCACCCCCAAAAAAAATGTTTCTGGCAGGCATGGATATGTGGGCTGCGCTGCGTCCTGCTTGCCCATTAAAGTGCCATCTATATGGCTGCTGTCCTACAAGGACATGGATCCTGACCGATCAGGACACAGAAAAAACTACCCATTTTATAATGCTCTAGAACGTAAGCCCTGTCATGGGTTGTTGCTTACCTGTCCCATTCAGGCAGCCAGGCTAACACACACCAGAATATGCAACAGCTCAAATGCAAAATAGCCATTTAAGTACAACGCATTTTACTGTTTTTAGTGTCAAATGTAACACACACACACACACACACACACACAGTAATATACAGTAAAATCAGGGATGTGCGAAACCAGGAGGCACTGTTGCGATATTCTTCAGGTGGCGAAGACTTCGCAATGAGGTACTTTCGCAAAGTATCACCTTCCGAGTTTTATGCCTGGTGAAAGTGTTGGCACATAAAGTGTAAAAAAAAAAAAAAAAACACACACAAAGTAAAAGAAATAAAGAAAACCTGTGGCCCCACCTGCCTTGCCCCCTTTGTGCACCTTCTGTTATGCAGTACAGCTCTGGTATTGGATGCATTTGGAGTCTGCAGTCATAAAAAGACAGGGATAGGTTTTTTTTTTCTACATTCTTTTTCCCTCCTAGTCGCCTGCTGCCAGGGCATCTCTTGGGCACAGACTCTCAACCTCGCCTCCACCTCCTGCCAGAACCCTTCTCCCAACCAAGGAATTGGGTGCTGGGTCCCCCTCTCCCGCTAGGCCCATACAGGAGGAGGCGGGGACCACAGAGAGTCAACTCTGGGTCAGGGCCGGCACTGGGGTGTGGGCTCTGCCACCGGAGTCTCGCTGTGGCCTCCCTGGCAGCTGGGGTTTTTCCTTCCCTGTTTCACCCCAGGGGCACGATATGGACTGACGTCCAGCATGTGACGGAAGCGCACTTGTGTGCAGGACATTCGCTGACCCCCCCCAACCCTTGTACATGCCTCCGCTGCCACGATATCCCCAGTCTTCACTGGAATCCGCCAGAGTGTACTATCCTCCCTCCCCAGGAGAGGAGAGCAGTCCTTCACATGCTTGATGCTCTCCTCCCCAGCCAACCCCCGGGACCTGAGTCTGCTCTGCAACCCAGGTCACTGGCATGAAGCGAGGCATGGCGTCCAGCACCTCAACCCTCAGCACCACCGGGCTGGGAACAGGGACAGTGTTTAAGAGCTGCAGAGGACGGCAACCAAAATTATTTAGGTGCAGCAAGAGAAGTCCTGTATGGAAAGGTTTGACCTCTGTATGTCTACACTGGAGATAAGGAGGTAGGGACAGATTTTTTTTTTTGTGGTACTTTGTGCTCCCTTCCTCACTGCATCTGCCCCTTCCCTCAGGGACTCCCTATGAGGTCTACGGGGCTCTGCCAGGCATCTTGGGGACTTCTTCAGTGGACAGGACCCCCATCCCGCTTCAGATAACCATGATCCCACCAGGTGGGGTAGGAGAAAACCCCAGGTCATCCCCCCCCCCCCAGCCAATGTCCAATGTGATGGGTGGTCCAACCAAGCATCTCCCCAGATACTGATCATGTGCAGCTAAGGCACCGGGGCCAGTCTCCAGATGCAGATGCGGGGTGTTTTCGTTTTTATGGTCCCCAACCCCGTAGATGGTACACAGTGTGAGGTCCAATGAGATGAAGGCACGCAGAGACATGTCGCCACTCCGGACCTTGGCTGACATCCTACCGTTCTTGCACTTTGTGATCCCGACTTTGTGCCTCCACTTGTGGTCATCCAGGTGGCGGTATTTCAAAGGGACCTGCAGCCCACCAGGCGCTCGATCCTTCTCCTCCCCGCCAGCAAAGTGGGCTCGCTTCTGAACCCAGGTCGCTGGTGTCGCAAGCAGCAGTGCTACCGCTGCACTGGCAGGCTGGTGCAGGGGGACTGATTTAAACTATCAAGTTTCTTCATGGGATAAACAAGGTAGACATTGGGGAACAGTTTACAGTGAGTGGAAACATGGGTAAGGGGTGAATCTGTATTTGCTGGTGACTCAAGGTCTGCTTAAAAAAAAAAAAAAATTTTTGCTACTGCTTCCTTCCATTTATTCTACCGTTCTGACCATACTCACTTAGCGTTTATATACCATTCTGAAGCAATACCATTATCTTAATCAGGTTTAAAAAAAAAAAAATTCATGTTCGATGAAAGATGAAATTCTTTAGACATGGCAGCACCTCCTTAAACAGCTAGCACACCCTAAAGTAGCTTACAAAAAATAAGTGTACATTTGTTTTAAATTACCAATAGATGCATCTAATGCTGCCCACCTACTCCTGCACTGCGACAGCACTGATTGTAACAACACAATGTCAAGCGAGGCCAAACTTTTTGGAAGACTGGTCACTTGTTACGTCAGTCGGGAAAACTGATGAAGGAAACTGCACCACATATGGAAATCTGCATATACCACCTGCTGACCACCGTTTCTAAGCTACCAGGACGAACTGGAAGGGAGTACAGATCTACCTCAGTTGGCTGAGGGGCAATAATGCATGCTACAACGAATAAAGTAAACTAGTTCTCTTGAGAAAATAATGGCAGGTCAGAGGAGTTATCTGTTGTACATCTGTCTGTTATTCATTGCTCTGGTTAAAGATTATTTATAATGTGACATGATGGTACTCTGGATGTACTGTTCCACCTACACAGATTTTTAAAAATGAGAAGGCTACCAGCCCCTGGTTCTCTGTGGCACTTTTGCAGCAGTACACTTGGAAGAAAATACAGGTTACTCACCTGTAACAGGAGTTCTAGGAGTGGTATACGTTGTTCATCCACACTTCTTGGCAGGTACCTTGCCACTTTAAGATGTACCAGAAAGTCTTCAAGCTGGCTCCTCCCACCCACCCGGGTGGTAAAACCCTCGGCTCTGCCCCATGACGCCAGGTCTAGCCCGCTGGAAACCAGGTTGCGCGTCGAAGCCGGGAAGGTCGTGTGGATGAAACATATACCACTCCTAGAACTCCTGTTACAGGTCAGTAACCCGCATTTCTACAGACGTGGATATGTTGTTCAATCCACACTATCTGGCAGACTCCTAACAGTTCTCCGGAAGGAGGGAGGCAAGGTGCGCACCCCCGATATTTACTTGGGGAATAAGGACTGGAAAACCGAGGTCCCAAAAACCAGCATCCCGGTGTGACTCAAAGTCAATGTGGTAATGGGAAATAAAGGTGTGTGCTGACTTCCAGGTAGCAGCCTTGCAGATTTCCTGGATAGGGATGTCTCTAGAAGCAGCCACTGAAGCAGCGATATGGCAGGTTGAATAAGCTCTTATCCCTTTGGGTGGCTCCATGCCCGCCAACCTATAGCAGAGATCTATGCAGGAGGTGACCCACCTGCTTATCGTCTGCTTGGCTGCAGGTCTGCCAGGTGCTGCTTCAGCATAGGTGACAAACCGCTGGCGAACCTCTCCTCGAACTTCAGCAGTCCGCTCCTTGTAATAAGCGAGCACTCTTCTAGGGTCCAGAGTATGGAGCCTATATTCGGCCTCCGAGGTATGACTGGGGTAGAACACTGGCAGAGTCAACACCTGATTCAGGTAAAACTCTGACACCACCTTCGGAAGGAATTTCGGTTGGGGGCGAAGGACAACCTTGTCCCAGTGGAAGACCAGATAAGGAGACTCTATGGAAAATGCTTGGAGCTCTCCCATCCTTCTGGCTGACGTTACAGCCACCAAAAAGGCGGTCTTCCACGACAGGTGGGAGATATCGAACCTGTGCATTGGTTCGAATGGCTTGCCCATGAGCTTGGCCAATACCAGCAGTAGATCCCATGGAGGTGGGGATTCTCGCACCGGAGGGGATATGTGATCGAGGCCTCTGAAAAAGTGCCAGACCACCTTCTCCTGTGCCACCGCCTGCTTGCTGGCCCACGCCTGGTAAGCAGAGATGGCTGCCAAGTGCACCTTAAGGATCGTCGACCGAAGCCCTAGCTGAGAAAGGGACCACAGGTAGTCCAAAATGCTAGCCCACGGACAGGAAGAAGGGTCCAACCCCTTGCCCTGACACCAAATGGAGAATCTTTTCCATTTAAAGGCATACCATTTTCTGGTCGACTCCTTACGGGACACCTTAACAACATTGAGGACCTTGTCAGAAAGACCCAAGGCCTGGAACTCTAGCTGCTCAGGAACCAGGCCGTCAGGTGCAGGGATTGAAGGTCTGGATGAAGCACCTTCCCCTTGTAGACGGAGATCAGGTCCGGGCGGACTGGAAGCCGCCTCAGAAGCCTGGAGCTGAGGAGATCTGGGTACCAGAACTGGCGAGGCCAGTCTGGGGCTACCAGAATCACCTGTGCCTTATCCCTCTTTGCCTTGAGAAGCACCTTGTGGATCAAGGGTAATGGAGGGAAGGCATAGAAGAGGCCCGGGGTCTACGGCCTCGAGAAGGTATCCCCCTGCAGCAAGCCCTGCTGAGAGGGGAGGGCATGAAACAGCTTCAGCTTCGCGTTCTCCTTGGAGGCGAACAGGTCCACCTGAGGGGTGCCCAAATGGGAGAACAGGTCTTGAACTACCTTCAGCAGGAGAGACCACTCGTGAGATGCAGCACCTATCCGGCTGAGGGCATCGGCCAGACTGTTTGAGGCTCCTGCCACATGGATGGCTAGACAATCTGCCTACAGGCTGATCACGAGAGACCAAATGCGGAGATCTTCCTTGCACAGAGGTAAGGAGTGCGTCCCGCCCTGACAGTTGAGATAGTACATGGTCGTGGTGTTGTCCATCTGGACCTGAACCACTTGACCCCGTACAAACGGAGCAAAGGTGGTGAGGGCTTGCCATACCACTAGAAGCTTCAGCAGGTTGATGTGGCATCGGGACTCCTGAGGGGACCATAGGCCGTGGGCCTGGAGCTCCCCCAGATGGGCACCCCAACCCATCAAAGAGGTGTCGGTCATAAGGATGACCGTCGGCTCGGGTGGACAAATGGGATACCCTCCTGCAGATGAGCTGGGACGAGCCACCACTGCAGGCCGTCCCATATCTTCTGGGTCACGGTTACTGGCTGGCCTAAAGGATCAGAGCGCTGAGACCATTGGCGGGTCAGACCCCATTGCAGGCAATGCATATGCCAGTGGGCCCAACGGACCACGCTGGTGCAAGCCGCCATGAAACCCAGAAGGGCAGGAAGTCCCGGGCAGGGCGCAATTGCCCAACCTGAAATGATTGGGCAAAAGAGGAAAGGACCTCGGCTCTGTCCACCAGGAGCTGACTAAGAGAGTCGAGCTTTGCCCCGATGAACTGAATCACCTGCGATGGCATGAGTTCCGATTTGTCCTCATTGAGCAGGAGACCAATTTGAGAGCAGACCTGGAGTGCCAGACCTCTGGACCGCTCCACCTCCAACCTGGAGGGAGCTGCTATCAGCCAGTCATCCAGGTAAAGGTACACCCGGACCCCTCGGCACCACAGGAATGCTGTCATCACTGCCATACATTTGAAGACCCTGGGAGCTGGAGAAAGGCCGAAGGGCATGGTCCGTAACTCGTAGAGGGATCCCTCCACTCTGAAGCGGAGGAATTGCCGATGTGACGGACAGATTGGGATGTGAAAGAACGCGTCCTGAAGATCCAGAGAACAAGACCACATGCCTAGTTCCAAGGATGGTATGATCTGAGCCAGAGTGACCATCCTGAAGGTGTGCGGCCTTAGGAACATGTTCAGGTCGTGCAGATCAAGAATGGGGCACCAGCCCCCCCCCCCATCCATTTTGGGACCAGGAATTACCTGAACACAAACCCTGGGCTTGGAGGAGGATCCGCCACCTTGCTGATCCCTCCTTTTGGAAGAGCAGAGCTATGTTGGCTCGACAAGCCGACAGAGAGGTTGCAGAACCGGTGGCCCCCCGCCGAGGGTGACATCTTGACAGGGAGAGGTCCGCTTGAATTCCAGAGGCAGAGCCCTGCCGACCACTTCCAACACCCAATGGTCCGTGGAGATAGTGGACCAGGTGGAAAGGAAGTGGCCGAGCCATCCACCCCCCCCCACGGGGGGATCCAGGGAGGAGTGACGAGGTTGGACGCACCCGCTACTGGGCAAGCTTGGAGGAATGGCCGGCCGAAGAGCCGCCTGGACCTTTCCCTCCAGACCTCCTGTTGGAGGAAGCAGCAGGCTTGGCCTTGGGGTGCCAAGCGTGAGCCTGCTGGCCCTGCTGCCAGTGCTGCTGGGCCGGACGTGCCACAGAGGCGGAAGGGCTTACGCTGTTGCTGGTGGCCTTTGTCCTTCTGGGCAGACGTGACAGAGTCCAAGGTGGCATTGGACTTCTTGATCCTCTGGAGATGGCCCTCCACCCTGGCACCGAACAAGTCTGTGCCCAAGAAGGGGACGTCTGCCAGCTTGTGCGGGGTATCTGCCGTGAAGGTAGAGATCCGCAGCTAAGCTCTGCGGCGCATGGCAACTGCGGCTGCTACTGACCAGGCACAAGAGTTTCCAAAGTCTAAAGCAGTCTGGAGCTGTTGCTTGGCCACCGCCATTCCCTGATCCCGCACCTGCTTGACCGTCGTTTGAAGGTCAGTCAGGAGATGAGGAAGCACCTCATCCAGGGAGCCCAAAAGGGCGTGCAAAAAGTGTGCCATCAGTAGAGTTGAGCTAGCCTGTTGAAGGCCTAGGGAGGAAGCAGCATAAACTTTGCCCCGGGAGTAGTCCAGCTTTTTGGACTCCTTGTCCGGTGGCTTCTCTATGTCCTTGGCGTTTCTGGAGCACTAGAAAATGCTATCGGTTACCAGTTCTTCAGCTGAGGGGTTCTCCGAAAAACCGGAGAGGGAACCAGTTGGGACTGCATACTTGCGAGTCATTCTGGCCGAAGGCACAGGACAGGAGGCAGGCTGCTGCCACAACTCTAAGACCGGACCAACAATGGCCTCGGCCACAGGGAAGGCCTCCGTGGGGGAATCCTCTGGGTCCAAAATCTCTGTGAGAGGATATCTGGCCCTTTTTTGCACAGGTTTGAGCTGCATCCCAGCAGACTCTGAGATGAGCTGAAGAATACCAAGGAACGAGGATGGGCAGTCGTCCACAGACCGACCCCCGGACGATTCCAGGTTGAGGGGCCTGGAATACAGGGAGGAGTCGTCGGACTCCGCGAACAGCTGCCGAACGCCTGAGCCACCCTCCACTCGCCGAGGGTAAGGGTGACTGACAACCTGTGGGGCAAGCCCTGACCCGACCGAGAATCCTTGGTCGGGGGCCCCAGTCTTTGGTTGCGGGGACGGTGGTTCCACCATAATGGGTGGAGCAGCTGATTTCGGCTGAGCAATCTGTGCCGGAGTCTGCTCCTCGACCAAGGAGCCGAAGGCGAGAGGCTGCTTCTGCCGTTCGGGCGACAGCCACTTAATTGCCAGGGAAGGTGACTGAGTCTGCTTGTTACTGGCCAATAAGAGCTGCTGCCACATATCCTCATAGCGCTGACGCAACTTGCACCGGAGCCTATCCTCCAAAGAAGATGAAGAGGAAGAGTGGCGGCGCCGCTTTCCATGATGTCGGGACCGAGACCGCCGATGTCGGTGGGACTTACCTGACACGGAGGAGGACAGAGACCGAGACAGTCAGGGTCACGAGAAACCCGCTCATGGTCCTTGACCGGGGACTTTGGCTCAGGAGGCAGAGGCAAGTCCTTGGTAACCACCAGGGGTACTGGTGAAAGGGGGTTGTCTGCCCGTCCAACGGGTCGAGAAAAATCTCGACTGCATCGACGGGTGCCTCGGCCAGCTGACCTGACAGGAACACCGAAAAGCCAGCGGCCTTAGTCGCAACCTCGACCGAGGTCGATAAAGGACGCTCTGGGGAGCAAGATCTCTCCCGCTCCCACAAACATTGATGGTGGAACTTACCTTTCGGTTCCTTCTTCTTCTTTGACAGACTGAAGTGAGTCCCTGAGGGCCCCTCTCCCATGGTGGAGAGGGACTGACAAAGCTCCCGAAAGGAAACAATATAGGAGGAGCCCAAGGAGAGTGGGATAAACGCTGATGAAGACATGGCCTGCACTGCCTCCTCCTCGAGGGTGAGTAACTACTCCAGCTGCTCCGCGGAGCCCGCAGCCGCGGACACGGCCCAATGGGCCTCCTTCGACTTCACCAGCGGAAACCAGTTTTAGGGCGCCCCAGTTGGAGTCTGGCAACACGGTCTTCAAGAACTGAATCCGAGAAGGACTTGCAGAGATCGCAGGCCTGTGAGTCATGGCCAAGCCAAAGGCAGTAGACGCACATGGCATGCGGATCGGTCCGAGACATCTTCTGCCCGCAAGTGCACCGATGGAAGCCGGAAGTAGCTTTAGAATCCATCACAGCTGTGAGGGAAGGAGAAGACTTAAATCTTGTGAATTTAAGCACGATTTTCGGTAAAACCGAAGGTTTAGGATCTAGGCCTAGAGATGCAAGAGTGCCAAGGAGGGAAAGTACAGTTACCCAATTAAGTACAGTCACGTAAGAACTTACCGTAACAGTAGATCTTCGAGAACAGCTCTTGCAGCAGGTAACACCATTAGGACTGAAGCCGGCAGGCGTCAGGACCCCACGGAAATCTTCTAGCTAGCAGTCTTCAGCAGGGACCGCCCCCGACGTCGGTCCCGCCCCCGACGTCAGACGTAGTACATAAGGAGGCGGTCCCGCCAGATTCCCCAGTTCTCCCGCCGGAGACTCCTGGCCGCAGGATGACATCAGAATGGGAGACCGAGGATCCGCCATCGGAAGAAAAGAAGGGCGTAAGCCCCTGCCCAAGACTTGGTAGCCATACCTCCTCCAAGGGGAAATGGTGGGCGGGAAGGTACCTGCTGCAAGAGCTGTTCTCGAAGATCTACTGTTATGGTAAGTTCTTACGTAACTGTACTATCTTACTTCGAGATACAGCTCTTGCAGCAGGTAACACCATTAGGACTGATTCCCACGCAATAGCGCCTGTAAGCATTCTGGGAGGAGGAAATTAGGAGAGATCTTTAAACAAGTCCTGACTCTAGGACAGGAGACCCTGTAGAACGGCCAGGCCAAAAATGGCTCTCCGCCGTGATGCAATATCCAGGCTATAGTGCCTAATGAAAGTGTGCACAGAGCTTCCAAGTAGTTGCAGCACAGATGGTCAAGTGGAGACATTACGCAGTGCTGCAAAAGAGGTAGCCACCATTTAGTCGAATGGCCCTGACTGAGCCCGGAGGGGCTTCTGTTTGCTGTTATAGCAAATGCGATATACTGGACAAGCCAGAGGGAAAGGGTCTGCTTTGAGACTGGTGGCCCATCATTCTCAGGTATGGAAACGAATAGTTGTTCCTGATTTACGAAGCTGTTTAGTTCTATCCAGGTAGTACCTTAAAGAGCAGTGAACATCCAGGGTGTGAAGCAACGCCTCTCCTCTATTAGAATACTTGGGAAAATAAACAGGCAGGTCAATGTCCTGATTAAGAGTGAGGGCAGAGACCACCTTAGGCAGGAAATACAGGTTACTCACCTGTAACAGGAGTTCTAGGAATGGTATATGTTGTTCATCCACACTATCTGGCAGGTTCCTTGCCGCTTTAAATCTTGCCGGAAGGTCTTCAAGCTAGCTCCTCCCACCCACCTGGGTGGTAAAACTCTCGGCTCCGCCCCATGACGACAGATCTGGCACGCTGGAAGCTCAGGTTGTGCGTCGAAGCCGGGGAGGTCGGGTGGGTTAGTGTGGATGAACAACATATACCATTCCTAGAACCCTGTTACAGGTGAGTAACCTGTATTTCTAGGGACATGGATATGTTGTTCATCCACACTATCTGGCAGACTCCTAGCAGTTCTCCGGGAGGAGGGAGGCAAGGCGCACTTCATATACTTACTTGGGGAACAGAGATTGAGAACCGAGGCCCCAAAACCAGCATCCCAGTGACTCAAGGTCGATGTGGTAGTGGGTAATGAAGGTGTGTGCTGACTTCCAGGTAGCAGCCCTGCAGATTTCCTGGATAGGGACGCCCCTGGAAGCAGCCACCGAGCAGCAGTATGGCGGTAGAATGAGCTCTTATCCTCTGGGAGGCTCCATGCCCGCCAACTCATAGCAGAGATTTATGCAGGAGGTGACCCATCTGCCATCGTCCGCTTGGCTGCAGGTCTGCCAGGTGTGGCTTCAGCGTAGGTGACAAACAGCTGGCGAACTCTCTCCCCGACTTTCTTCAGCCGTGCGCCCTTATAATAAGCTTGTGCCCCTTCAGGGTCCAGCATGGAGCCTATATTCGGCTCCGAGGTGTGATTGGGGTAGAACACCGCAGAGTCAACACCTGATTAAGGTGAAACTCCGACACCACCTTCGGAAGGAATTTCGGTGGGGGCGAGGACAACCTTGTCCCTGTGGAAGACCAGGTAAGGAGACTCATGCTAAGCGCCTGGAGTTCTCCCATCCTTCTGGCTGGACGTGATAGCCACCAAGAAGGCGGTCTTCCACGACAGGTGGGGGAGACCACACCTGTGCATTGGTTCGAATGGCTTGCCCATGAGCTTTGCCAGTACCAGCAGTAAATCCCACGGAGGTGGGGGTTCCCACACTGGAGGGGAAATGTGATCAAGGCCTTTAAAGAAGCGCCCGACCACTTTCTCCTGCGCCACTGAGTGCTGACCGGCCCGCGCCCGGTAAGCAGAAATGGCTGCCAGGTGCACCTTAAGGGTCGTCGACCTAAGCCCTTGACTAGATAGGGACCATAGATAGTCCAAAATGTTGCCACAGGACACGAGAAGGGGTCCAAACCTTATCCTGACACCAAATGGAGAATCTCTTTCATTTGAAGGCATAGCATTTCCTGGTCGACTTACGGACGCCTCAACGACGCTGAGGACCCCGTCGGAAAGACCCAAGGCCTGGAACTCTAGCCCAGGAACCAGGCCGTCAGATGCAGGGATTGAAGGTCCGGATGGAACACCTTCCCCTGATTGACTGAGAGCAGGTCCGGGCGAGCTGGAAGCTGCCTCGGAGTCCTGGAGCTGAGACTGAGGAGATCTGGGTACCAGAACTGGTGAGGCCAGTCTGGGGCTATCAGAATCACCTGCGCCTTGTCCCTCCTCGCTTTCAGCAGGACCCTGTGAATCAGAAGAAAAGGGGGGAAAGGCGTAAAAGAGGCCCGGGGTCCACGGCCTCGAGAAGGCATCCCCCTGCAGCGAGCCCTGCTGAGGGGGGCGGGCATGAAACAGCCTCAGCTTCGCTCTCCCTGAGGCAAACAGATCCACCAGAGGTGTGCCCCAACGGGAGAACAGGTCCTGTACTATCTCCGGCAGGAGAGACCATCTGCGATGCAGCCCCTATCCGGCTCAGGGCATCGGGCCAGGGTGTTGGAGGCTCCTCGCACATGAATGGCCAGGAGATCCGCCCAGGCTGCACACTAGTGACCAGATGCGAGAGCTTCCTTGCATAAGAGCATGGAGCGCCCCGCCTCTGGCGGTTTAGATAGTACATGGTCATGGTATTGTCCGCCTGACCCGGACCACTTGACCCCAGAGAAACGGAGCAAAGGCGAGAGCTAGGCGGACCGCATGGAGCTCCAGCAGGTTGATATGGCATCGGGACTCCCGCGGGGACCAGAGGCCGCACTCGGTGTTCCCCCAGATGGGCACCCCAACCCATCAAAGAGGCGTCGGTCGTTAGAGAGACCGTCGGCTCGGGGCGGACAAATGGGATACCCTCCTGCAGATGGGACGGAACGGTCCACCACTGGAGAGCGTTCCACATCTCCTGGGTCGTCCACACACGCTGGTCCAGAGGATCGCAGCGCTGTGACCACTGGCTGGCCAGTTCTCACTGCAGGGGCGTTGCCAGCGTGCTCAACGGACTACGCTGGTACAGGCCGCCATGAGACCCAGGAGTCGCAGGAAGTCCCGGCAGATGCGCATTGCCCAACCAGAAATGATTGGGCAAAGGAGGTAAGAACTCGCCCTGTCCGCCGGAGCCGTGCTTTGGCTCGAAGAGAGTCAAGCTCTGCCCCGATGAAGGATATCACCTGCTTCGGCCTCGAGTTCCACTTGGCCTCGCTGGACCAGGAGGCCGAGTTGAGAGCAAACCCGAGAGGGCCAGATCCCTGGACCGCCCACCTCCGACCTGGAGGGGTGCATCAGCCAATCGCCCAGGTAGGGGTACACCCGACCTCTCGGCCGAGAAATGCTGTCACCACTGCAATGCATTTGGTGAAGACCCTGGGAGCTGAAGAGAGGCCAAGGGCATGGCCTGGAACTGAAGAGGGATCCTCCGCCTTGAAGCGGAGGAATCTCTGATGAGACGGACGGATAGGGACGTGAAAGAACGCTGCCCTGGAAGTCCAGAGAGCAGAACCACCGTGTTCCAGAGATGGTATTATCTGAGCCAGAGTGACCATTCTGAAGGTATTGAGACCGTGGAACTTGTTCAGGTCGTAGGGTCTAGTATGGGGTGCCAGCCCCCGTCTGCTTCGGGACCAGGAAGTACCTGGACACGAACCCTGGTTCTGATGGTGGGTCCTCTATCTCTTTTATCACCCCCTTTTGAAGAAGGAGGGCGATGTCGGCTCGACGAGCCTCTAGAGATTCTGGGGACCCCGAAGCCCCCCGCGGTGAGACGGCTCTGAAGGGTGGAGCCTGCACGATTTCCAGAGGCAGGCCTCTTCCCACCACCTCCAGAACCCACCTGTCCGTGGTAACAGCGGACCAGGTGGAAAGGAAGTGTCGGAGCCGTCCCCCCACGAGGGGAACCAGGGGCAAGGTGACGGGGATGGGGGTGACACCCCTCAGCCCGTCACTGTGCAGGCTTGGAGGAAGGACCGGCCGAGGGACCACCAGGGCCTTTTCCTCCTTGCTTCCTATTCGAGGAAGCTGACGGCTTGGGCTTGGAATACTAAGGTCTAGCCTGCTGGCCCTGACGTTGTTGTTGTTGGGCCGGACGCGCAGCGGGAGCAGAGGGACGAAAGGGCTTAGGCTGGGGCTTACGGCCCTTGTCCCTCTGCGCGGACGAGACCGAGTCCAAGGTGGCATTGGACTTTTCGATCCTCTGGAGGTGGCCTTCCACTCCAGGGCCGAAGAGGTCTGTTCCCAAGAAGGGAACGTCCGCAAGCTTGTGCTGGGTATCCGAGGTGAAAGTGGATATCCTCAGCCACGCCCGCCTTCGCATGGCCACAGCGGCCGCCACTGACTGGGCGCAAGAGTCCCCAATATCCAGAGCAGTCTGGAGCTGCTGCTTGGCTACTGCCCTGCCCTGGTCCCGCACCTGCTTAACTGTGGTCTGCAGGTCGGCAGGAAGATGAGGGACGACCTCATCCAGGAGCCCAACAGGGCATGGGAAAATGCGCCATGAGGATCGGCTGAACTGGCCTGACGAAGGCAAGTGAGGAGGCAGCATACACTTTTCGCTCGCATAGTCCAACTTCTGGACTCTTTGTCGGGCGGTTTGTCCACGCCCCTGGTATTGCCGGAAAACACTGTCCGAAACCAACCCTCGGCCGAGGGTGCTCGGAGAAGCCGGACAGAGCCGCTGGGACGGCATACTTCCTGGCCATCCTGGCCGAAGGCGCAGGACAGGAAGCCGGACGCTGCCATAATTCCAGGGCCGGGCCGACAATGGCCTCGGCCACCGGAAAGGCCTCCGTAGGAGAATCCCCTCGGTCCAGAATCTCAGTGAGGGATATCTGGGCCCGCTTTGACACGGGTTCAAGCTTCATCCCAGTGGATTCTGAGATGAGCCTAAGCAGTCCAAGGAAGGACGGCTGGCTATCCCACTGACTGCCCCCAGAGGACTCCAAGTCAAGGCGCTTTGAGAACAGGGAGGAGTCGCCAGATTCCGGTGAATCGCCGAATAGCTGCCTGGAGCCTGAGCTCCCTCCACGTGCCGAGGCTTATCGGGCGGAGAGTGACTGACAGCCTATGGGGAGGCCATGGGCCAACCGTGAACTTTTCGACGGTGCCCCAACCGTCGGCTGAGGCGGAGGTGGTTCCACCTGTGATTGGTGGAGCAGGCAGGATAGGCCAACAACCCGGCCTGGGAACAGGCCTCGACCCGCTGCGAGGGGTTGCTCGGGCCGCCTGGTGACAAACCATTTTATGGCCGAAGAGGCCTGAGCCGCTTACTACCGCCAATAATAGTTGCTGCCACATCAGTTCTCATACCGGGCCAACCATCGACGCCTCCCCCGAGGAGGAGGAAGATTAGAAGAGCCGGCAAGACGCTGGGCTACTGGCGGTGTCGGTGACCGGAGACCGCCTGTGTCGACGGGATCGGCGGACCGCGATGATGTCCGAGATCAGAATCTCGGCAGGCCAAGGTCGGCGTGGCGGGAGCCGAGATCGCAATCCCCGGCTCGGTCGACAACCGACGGCCCGGGGCCGGAGGCGAGATGAGCCAACGGTATCTCAGACCTCACTGGGGAACTGGGAGGAGGGATTAAGTCTCCAGCCGACATCCTGTCTAACGGAACAAAAATTCCCACCACGTCGGCGGGAGTCTCGGATGACCCCACGGGTACCGCGGAAGCCAGCGGTCAAGCCGAATTTCGACCGAAGTCGACTGCCCACAAGGGAGGGAGATCTTTCCGCCCCCAGGAGCCGACGATGGGACTTACCCCTACTTTTCTTCGATCATGATACGCCTGATAGTTGGACCCTCACTTTGGTTGAGAGGGTCAGGCAAAGCTCTTAAAAGAAGCTGAATAGGAGGCCCCAGCGAGAGCGGGACAAATGCCGCAGTCAAGATGTCAACTGCCTGAGCCGCCTCCTCCTCGAGGGCGCATCATCTGCTTGAGTTGTTCAGCGGATCCCGCAGTCAGTGAAACCGCCAGTTGGGCCTCCAGATTTGACCAGAGGAAATCTCCTCGGGCGCCCAAGTTGAGACGGCAGAGCGATCTCGAGGACGTAGATCCCCCAGGAAGAGCTTAGTTCGTGCCTGCGGTTTGCTCCTGGCCAGCAGTAAACGACGTGGAGTGCGGGTCCGTCCGAGACATCTTCTGCCCAGGGACATCTCCAACCAGGAGTCGATGGTCCGTCGCAGCCACGAGGGAAGAAGACCAAGTGGTAAAAGTTTTGTTTTTTAAAATTTTTTCAAAGTCGAAGATTTAGGCCCAAAGCTTAAACGCAGAGTGTTAAGGAGGGAACCTGAGCTTCCAAGCGGTAAGGAAGATGTGGCGTCATGGGGCGGAGCCGAGAGTTTTACCACCCGGGTGGGTGGGAGGAGCTAGCTTGAAGACCTTCCGGTAAGATTTAAAGCGGCAAGGAACCTGCCAGATAGTGTGGATGAACAACATATCCATGTCCCTAGAATTTAGGATTCGTCCTCAGAGACGCACTGTCCTGGTGGAAAATTAAATAAGGCTCCTTGCACATGAGAGCGTGAAGCTCGGAAACTCTCCTTGCTGACGTGACAGCAACTAAAAGAAAAAATTACTCACCTTAGTAATGTTGTTTCTTCTAATGGAGTCTTGCTATATTATGACAGTAGCAGTTTGATCCAGCTCTAGAACTGCTCCGGAGGTGAAATGGTTAAACCATTCCAAAATAGAATTTTGGCCACTGGTGCTCTAAGAAGCAGCTCCATCTGTGTTATTTCAAACCTGAACTGTCAGATCTTTACGAGCCAAACTCACTAAGGTCTGTGTGAAGTTGTAACTCACACTAGCCAAATGGCTACCTAAATAATTGTGAACCATTGCTGGTCCCAACACCCAAGACTCAAGTCAGGGACCAGCAATACTAACACAATTCTAATCATATGAGAATAAAACATAAGTATAATAACACACACACACACACACACACACCTCAAAGCCCCAAAAGGGGACAAAAATGCTAACAGGGGCATAAAAGGTGCCCACACTAAGTTGCCTGCACCCCACCCAAGTAGAGGTTCTGAGAGGACAGGTTGGGGGAGGTCATAATATAGCAAGACTCATTAGAAGAAACAACATTACTAAGGTGAGTAATTTTTCTTCAAACAACATGAAGTCTTGCTATATTATGACAGTAGCAGAATACACAGCAGTACCTCCATGGAGGAGGGCAGAACCTACTTAGGAATAGGCTCTGAAGAACAGTTGTGCTAAACCTAGCATTTCTCCTGGCCTGGGCATCCAGGAGTAATGCTTGTAAAAGTGTGTAAATTGCTTTCCAAGTAGCAGCCTGGCAAATTCTAATATAGGGATGTCGCTGGCAGCAGTTAGAGACGCAGCTGTACCCCTGGTAGAATGAGCCTTCAAACCGGGGCTGCCCAGTTTCTGATAACAAATTGACACAAGAGACAATCCACCTGGCAATTGATCTCTTAGTGGCAGGTTTGCCTTCCCAACTTCATCATAGGTAAGGAAAAGTTGAGGGATTCAACTCTGTGACCTTTGGTACGCCTATATAGTAACTAAGAGTCTCTTAACATCCAGGTGTGCAACCTCCTCTCACCAGAAGAGGAGTGATCAGTGAAAAATACTGGAAGGGAGGGAGATTGATTAAGATGGAAATCTGAAACCACCTTAGGCAAAACTTCCTATTAGTCTTAAGGACTACCTTATCCTTGTGGAAAGAAATAAAGTCAGTTTCACTGACAAGGCTTGCAACTCACTTATGCGCCTGGCAGAAGTGATAGCCACTAGAAAACAGTTTTCCAAGTTAGGAACTTGCTCTGCAGAAGACAGAGGTTCAAAGGGGTTGCATTAACTGGGCACAATGCAAACATTAAGGTCCCAAGCAGGGGTCGGTTCCCAAAGGGTGGATTAGATGGAGTAACCTTAAAAACTTGGAAAACACAGGATGAGAGGAAAGAGGGATGACTTTCCATGGACACAAAAGCAGATACAGCTGCCAAATGAACTCTCAGAGTAGCTGGTCTGAGACCCAAGGAATTAAGATGTACCATGTAATCTAACACAATGGCAACTCAGCAGATTCTGGGGAAATATTTTTCCAGCACACCAAATGGAAAACCTTTTCCATTTAGAACTATAAGTAGTTCTAGTGGAAGGCTTCTAGCTAGGCTTTAGGATCTCAAGAACACCCTGAGAGAGGTGTAAATCAGCAACTCTAACTCCTCAAGAGCCAGGCCTTGAGGTTGAGGGATTTGAGGTCCAGATACCAAACCCTTCCCTGGGCACAAGTCAACGGGTTGTGATTCCTGGGGAGGCAAAGGGAAGATGGATTGTCAGTGACAGAAGGAGGGTACCAGGGCTGCCTGGCGCCAACTGGGCAATCAGAATCACCCTGCAAGGCTGAGATCTGATTTTGACTAGTACTTTGAATAGGAGAGGGAAGGGGGAAAGCATAGAGAAACTTCCCTCCCAATCCAGAAGAAGGGCATCCAGGGAACTGAGCCCAGCACTGGAGGCCTGCAACAGAACAGAGGAAGTTTGTGATTGTCTGGGGCTGCAAAAGATCTATCTGAGGGTGCCCCATCTGGCAAAGACTATCCCCAGCACTTGAGGGATCCAGGGACCATTCGTGATGGCCCTGGGAAATCCTGCTGAGAGCATCCGCTAGGACATTGTCCTTCCCGGAAGATGAACTGCATGAGGGAAGTGTCAGGAATAGGCCAGAGACCACAATCATTGCCTCGGTGCACAAGGTCGAAGACCGAGTGCCCCTGCTTGTTGATGTACCACATTGTTGTGGTGTTGTCTGTTCTGACTTGTATCACCCGTCCGTGGACAGATGCAGAAAATACTTGAAGAGCTAAAAGACAGCTCTGAGTTCCAACAAACTGATGTGGGAGCAGAGATTCTTTAGGGGACCAGGCCCTGAGTGGAAAGGTCGCCCATGGGCTCCCCAACCCAGAAGGGAAGCATCTGTAGTGAGAGTCAAGCGTGATTAGGGGGAATGAAGGGACCCCAATCTAATTGCTCTGATCCTGCCACCACTGAGGGCTAGGATCAAGGTTCGAGTCACTGGGACCAACTTGGAAAGGGGTCTCTTCTCTGAAACCACATGGTTCTCAAGTGAAACTGAATGTCTCTCATCTGAAATCTTGCTCCTGCACAACAGTTGTGGATGCAGCCATGTGCCCCAGGAGCTGCAGAAAGTGTCTTGCTGGTCGAGACCTGCAGAGTGAAGGAGGAGGCCAGAGCCACTAAATTCCTTACCCTTTCTAAGGGAAGAAAGGCTCTGGCTAGCTTTGTGTCCAATTTTCGCCCTATAAAGGTGAGTACCTGGACTGGTTCCAGAACCGACTTTGGTAGATTTAGCAGAAAGCCCAGGAGGAGAGGCTGGTGACGGCAGGTGAGATTTACTGTTCTGGGGACTGGCCTACAAATGAGCCAGTCGCTAGATAGGGAAAACAGCAATCCTTTGCCTCCTTAAGTGAGCCACTGCCACTGCTAGACACTTTGTGAATACCCTTGGGGCAGAGGTGGGCTAAAGGGTATTGTCTGAACTGGTAATGACCTGAGGGCAGTTCGAATCTGAGGTACTTTCATGGGAGCTTCTGATTAGGACATGGAAATAGGCATCCTTGAGGTCCAGGGAGGCTAGCCAGTCCCCTGGCCTTAGGGAGGGTAAAATCATTGCCAGAGTTACCATTTTGAACTTTGGTTTCAAAAGATGCTTATTCAGATATCTGAGATCTAATATGGGCCTCCATTCTCCGTCTTTTTGGGGTAAGGAAGTATCTGAATACAGACCCCTGCCCTGGTGCAGGGAGGAACCTTTCTACTGCTCTCGAGAGCTAACAGGATGAGACCTCTGCTTCCAGAGCAAGGGTCTCTGAAGCACTTACAGGTAGAAAAGTCTGCTTCTCAACTTGGGAACTTTGAAGCTGAGAACCAGACCCTGGCCTACTACTTCCAGAACCCACTTGTCTGAGGTTAAAGAGCCCATTCTGGCTGAAGTAAGCCAGCCTGCCCCTACCGTACAGGAGACCGGCCCTGGGCACCCTATCAGGTGCCTGCTTACAGGGAGCTTTTAGGCTGGGGGTGGGAGCAAATTGCCCCACCCCTCGCCTGCTCTGGAAGAAGCCCTCTGAGCATAGGCAGAGGAGGCCTGAGCCTGGTAAAGGTTCAGAAAAGGCTCACCCTACCCCTGGGGGTAGTCTTTGAGGAGTGGCTTGCAGCCCTTAGCCTGGGCACTTTGTAAGTAGTCCTATATTCATCCATCTTTTTTCATGTAGTTCTCTGTCTGCTCCCCAAACAGAGAATTCCCCACCACAGGAAAATCCATAGCCTTAGTCTGGGTATCCCAGACAGACTAGTACACCTGAGCCAGGCCAACCTCACGGTGCTTACAGATGTGGGCCATGACCCCAGAGGAAAATCATTAACATCCACAGCAGCATGAAACTGAACCTTAGTAGCCTCAATGCCATCAGCAGCCACCTGTTCTAGTTCACCAGCCAGCTGGCTATGGGCTTGCTTGGCTAATTGCATAACAGTATCCCATCTAGATTTCTGATACCCAGCTACATATGCTCATATAATTTGCTTGCCTGAGTCCCAGAGAGGCTGCCATATACTGTTTTTTTGCCATGGCATCAATCTTCCTGGAATCCTTGTCAGGAGGATGTGAAGCCAGGGGAATATTAGCTTTATCACAGGCAGCAGCCTGAACTACCCCAACATGACTGCATTGCTGAGAAAGGAATTCTGTATCAGGACCTGACAATGTGTACCTTCTGTCCATCTTTTTATCTACAGGAGGCACAGAATTAGGAGTTTTTAAAATTTTATTATTTGCTTCCCAAAAGACTTACGAAGGAATGGTGAATCTCCAGACTCTGGAATAGCCATCATTTCTACAAAATCAGGCTCCTCTTGCTCATCCACAGGCTTCTTCTAGTGAAGTTGGAGGGTTTCAGAACTTTTTGTAAAACATGAAATGAGATGGGGACTCAGACAGCATAGGGGAGATTCTAAAGGTCTGTCTGGGGAGATGTCCAGTTCAATGGCACACCCAGACCTTCCCAGCCACATTCATACTGTTCATAATCATCCTCCCTCTCTCTGGTTCATAAAATTCCTCAATATCATATTCCTGAACCACTGGGACCGGACGAACTTAATCTTTTCCAGATAGTGGTGGTCTGACGGACCCTGAGACAGTGACTGGACAATTTGTATGGCTTTCTATCTCTGCAGCAGTTGGAGAAGGGTTTTGGACCCAGACCCGTTGATTTTCTTGTTTTCTTTACTGGAATTGGTTCCTCAGAACCAGCTTTTCTTTGCCGGAGAAGTCTGGCCCTGGTCAGAGGGAGCATCCTCCGTCTCGCTGGCACCGAACCGGCTGGCCATCCGGTCAGCGGACTTTTGCCTCTCGCTCCTGAGCCTGCCCAATCTTTTTCCAGGGTGGCTGCAGGGAAATTTCACATACTGGCAGTCTGACTGAGGTGGTCAAACCCCAGACAAACACATGTGTGTGTACGGGCCTTGGCAAAGCACTTCCCCACAAACATCACAGTGTTGAAACCCAGTAGGCCCGGTTTTTCTTTTGGGTTTCTAGACATAATGCCAGCCTCAACCAGAAACTCTGCTCTTTAACGAAGTGCTAGGCAAGACACCTTTATCGGTTCCTAACCGTGTCACGGGTGATTGGAAAACCATACAAATCATGAACCGATAAGAACCGGGAACCGTCACTCAAAATATTAAATTTTTAGTTTTAAATGAGTTTAACTAACTGATCGGTTCAAAACCAAACCGATAACTTACAAGTTCCACACAGACAAACCTTCAATTTACTTACGGGTTACCACAGATAGAGCTTGAACCGAACGCTTTTATGTGTTAAATAAACTATTCTCGGTTGAATCCAACCGAGAAACACTTTTAAACCGAGAAATGAACCGAGCAGTAGGAGAAATTCCGAGCGACTGTTCACTGAGGCGGAGTAAAGAATCTAGACAGTTCAGGTTTGAAATAACACAGATAGAGCTGTTTTAGAGCTCGTGGCCAAAATTCTATTTTGGAATGGTTTTAACCATTTACCTCCGGAGCAGTTCTAGTTGGATCAACCTATTACCGCTACATTATAGCAAGACTTCATGTTGTTTGAAATAATGTTTACTATAGAAAACGAAGCCTCGCAATCCGTGTCAGGTTCAAAGGGGTGGGGGGAGGGAGTTGTTCCAGGACAAAGAGTAGGTCCCAAGGAGGAACGGGATCCTTGATGGGTGGCCTAAGGTGCACACCTCTCAGGAAGTCTCGTGAGGCATCAAGTTGTGCCACTGTGCACTGTCCCACCCGGAAGTGGTAGCTGAAATCGCAGCACAAGTGCACTTTAATAGAGGAGTAGGCGAGACCCAATGGAATAGGGAAAGCAGGTATTCCAGCACCACTTTCACTGCGCATCCTAAAGGGGAAAACCATGCGGCCTGCGACCACGTTAAAAACGGCGCTATCTATGGCGTGACGTCGATGCGCTACGGGGTCATCGTGGAAAGAACTTCTGCCACCTCTTGCGAGACCCTCGTGTCACATAATGGCTATGTCTCTAGGAGCCATGCATGCAGGTTCAGTGAGCGAAGTCCGTGGACTAGTGAACCCTCCTCCTGAGACAAAAGATGGGAGTTGAAAGGCAACGGAACTGGAGGTTCCCGGACAACCAAGCAGCCAGCATGGGGAACCAGATCTGCCTGGGCCAGAAAGGGGCTACCAGGATTATTGTTGCATGCTCCCTGTGCAGTTTGAGAAGGACTCTCTGGATCAACGGGAAGGGAGGGGAAAGCGTAGAGGAAGCTGTCCGCCCAGGAGAGGGACAACGCGTCTCGCCAAAAAACACCAGGCCCTGGATCTAGCGAGCAGAAATTGGGCAGTTTTGCGTTGGATGGGGAAGCGAATAAGTCCAGCTCTGGAGTGCTCCATCGAAGAAACAGATCCTCTGCTACCCCTTGAAGAAATTCCCACTCGTGGACCCTGGCCTGGGAACGACTCAGGCCGTCTGCGACTGTGTTGTCCACTCTGGGAATGTGAACTGCAATCAGGCTCACGCCCGTGTTGGATTACTCCAATCCCACACTCTCATCGCTCCCTGCAAAGGGGTAAGAGTGTGCGCCTTGTTTGTTGAGGTAATACATCACCACCGTATTGTCTGTTTGAAGCATAAGAGTATTCGGAGGATTCTGACTGAAAGGCCTGCAGGGCATAAAGGACCCCTCATCTCCAGAATGTTGATGTGGAGGTGAGCTTCTTGAGGGGTCCACGTTCCCTGGGACCTCACCCCATTCAGGTGTGCTCCCCACCCCAGCCCTGAGGCATCTGCGGAAAGAATCACCTCCGGGGTCGGCGCTGCAAACGGAACACCCGCAGAGAGTGTCCCTGGATCTAGCCACCATTGCCAGTCCCGAATCACGGCGTTCGTGATTCTGACCGGCTGCTGCATGTGGTCTTGCCTTTGGTCCCACTGCACCTTGAGCATCCACTGAGTTACCCGCATGTGGAGCCTTGCCAAAGGGACGGTTGGAATGGCCGCAGCCATGTGTCGAGCAAATGAAGGACCAGCCTGGCGGAGGCGGTCTTCCTCGTCCAGAGATCCCTGATGAGGGATCTGATGCGTTCAGCTCTTTCGTCAGGAAGAAATGCTTTCCCTTGGACGGTGTCTAGAACTGCGCCTATGAACTGCAGCTTCTGGGACGGTATGAGGAGAGACTGCTCGTAGTTGATAAGGATGCCCAGAGACTGGAACAGAACCTGGGCGCTCTGGATAGCCAGCAATAACGCCTCTTTGGAGGCGGCTATGAGAAGCCAGTCGTCCAGGTACTTGGAACACGTAGTGGTCCTGTCTCCTTAAAGACGCTGCCACGACTGCCATGCACTGGGGGCCGATGACAGTCCGAACGGAAGAAATCAGAACTGAAAGTGGTGGCCGAGAAACTCGAAGCGCAGGAACCTCCTGTGCGCTTGAGCCCCTGGAATATCCAGGTAGGCATCCTGCATGTCTAGGGATGCTAAGAAGGCGTCCTTCTTTAGCATGGGGATGAGACTCTGAAGGGTCACCATGTGAAATCGTTTGTAGACGACCGACATATTGAGGTCGCTGAGGTCCAAGATTGGACGGAGGTCCCCTGTTTTTTTCGGAACCAGAAAGAAGTGGGAATAGTACCCGGATCCTATCTGGCTCTCTGGAACATACTCCACCGCTCCCTTTTGCAGGAGCACGAGTATTTCTTGCCTGATAAGCAATTTGTGCTGACCCGAGTAATGGGAGAGCAGAGGAGGCCTTGTGGGTGGCTTGTCCGCGAATTCTATAAAGTGGCCTCTTTCAACCAACTGGAGGACCCACCTGTCAGTGGTTATGGACTGCCACCCTGGCAGGTAGTCCGCAATGCAGCCCCCGACCTTGATGTCCTGTTGATCCTGAGGGGCGGGGGCCAGGAAGGAGTCATGCTGTGGCAGCGGAGGGACCCGCGGGCTGAGCCGGCTTAGCTGGACGCTGACTTCGGCCCATGGACAACTTTCCCTGGGCTCTACGCGAGAAGGAGCCCCTCTGTTGTGGGCCAGCGTGGGACTGCTGTCTCTGCGTCCAGCCACGAAAACGGCTTTGGTTCCTACGAAAGGAACTAAGCCTGGGTTGGTACATTGCCTGGACCGACCTCACCGCCTTCCCGGCCTCTTGGAGTTTGGTGAGAACCCTCTCAAAGGATTCACCAAAAAGAACTTCTCAGTCAAAAGAGGCGTCCAGGATGTTTTTCTGGACGTCCAGGGTGAATCCGGAGACACGGAGCCATGAGTGTCTCCGGAGGCATGTGCCTGAAGCTGCCGCTCTGGCCGAGGAGTCTGCGGAATCGTACGCGGCTCACAGCACCTGGGTTCCCACGTCCGAACCCGTATGGAGGAGCTGCAACATCTCCTCCTTCTGCTCACCTTCTGGCATCTTGTCCGCCAGATCCAGTCCCTGCTCCCACAAGGCATTTTGGAACTGTACCATGTGGGTCAAGTAGTTTAGGGATCTGATGGCGCAAGTAGCGGAAGCATATGTGCGCCTGTCCATAGTGTCCAGCTGTTTGGACTCCGGGTTCCGGTGGCAGGGTGCTCAAATGTTGCGGCCTCTGGGACCGGTCATGAGAGGCTGTGATGACCAGAGAATCGGCCAGAGGATGTGAAGCCAAGTACTGGTCCTCCTTAGGGGCCTTGTACAGGCGGTCAGCTTTCTTCGGCATCGCCGGGAGCGAGTGTGGACGCTTCCACGCTGCCTTGGTGAAGTCCACGAAAGTGTCCACCAAGGGTGGTACCACCACAAGCTTAGGGTCTTTCTGCCGAGGATACCTGGCGAGGCGTAACCTCTCGGGGTTGAGTTCTTCAGCGTCCCAGCCCATGTTCTCCTGGATATGCCTCATGATCTCTGAGAACGATGGGTCATCCGGAGACGACCTTGGGAGCTCATGTGGATCCGGAGAAGGGACAGTGATCAGAGAGTAGGATCTGGATTCATCCGAGAAGTCCGAACCCGTGTCCTCCGTCGACGGCGAACGACGTCTTCTGGATCTCTTGGGGCTGGGTGATCCAGAAGAAGATCTGGACGGAGGTCTCTGTTTCCTTGATCTACCCCTAGGAGAATCCGCAGGCTCCTGGGGGGAAGGTACTTGGTCCGCAACCTTAAGTGGAGTGGGGGTTGCGGGAGCCGGTGGGATCGCGGGAGGAGAAGTAGTAGGTGTGGGAACCATATCCCTTTTTATGGTGTCCCACCAGTAAGTAAACAACTCCTTGACCTCAGATATGCTGAGACCCGACGACGGACCGGGCACCGATGGCCGGTCGCCTGGTTCCGCGCCGGCTCCCCAGGGGTCTCAGTTTCCGGCGAGGGTTCGGGGCGCGACAGGACCGGTTCGCCCATCTGGTCCTCGGGCTGGGTCAGCTCCTCCTCCGTAATTGTCTCCTGACCGACGTCGGTGGGAGGCGTCGCGGGCTCTCTTCTCGGTGGTACGGACGTCGGTCCCCCGGCCGGCGTCAGAGCAGACGTAGGCCTAACCGGCGCCGGGCGTCTGGCAGTCGACGGTTCCTGGGACCTATGGTGTATGGCCGGCGTCGGGTGAGACAACTTCTTCAAGGAGGTAAGCTCTTTGGTCTTCTGCTGGGGAGGAGGAGGCAAAGAGACCGACCTGACATCGGGTTCTGAACAGCGGGAACCAGATTTGTGATGGTGATGGCGGTCCCTCGACCTAGACAGGGCCTTAGAAGCTGAGGATGAGGAAGGCCTGGAGGTCTTGGCCTGAGAGGCAGAAGAGGAGCCCGAAGGGGTCTTCACCGCTGCGGGGGGGAGGCTGAGAACGGGCCCGGGAAGGAGAGCGGTCGGACCGGGAGCCGGAGCTACGGGAGTCAGAGGCCCTAGATGGGGACTTAGATCTAACTCTCTCCCTGTGCTTCTCGGGGTGTCTCCAGGCCTTCTCTGAAGATTCCCCCTTGGAGGCTGCGTCCATGGCCTTGATTTTCTCTTCGAGCAGGAACGCCTAAAGGGCCTTCTGGCGACGGATCCGGGTCCGGCTGTTGAACCCCTGACAGAAGGAGCAGCACCGGGTGTCGTGGTCTGGGCCTAGGCACCGGACGCAGGCCGAATGCGGATCCTTGAACGGGATTTGTTTCCCACAGGCGCACTTCGAAGGATGGCCTTCAACGGAGGTTGGAGAGGACATCAGACAGCAACTGAGCCGAAAAAGGAACTTTTTTCCCGAAGGAAGAAATTAACCGGGCGTCGTGTGCTAGAAACGAGCCGAAGGGTCGAGACATGCAAGTCGATGGCGGGAAAGAACTGGGGAATCTGGCAGGACCACCTCCTTATGTACTACGTCTGACGTCGGAGGCGGTCCCTGCTGAAGACTGCTAGCTAGAAGATTTCCATGGGGTTCTGACGCCTGCCGGCTTCAGTCCTAATGGTGTTACCTGCTGCAAGAGCTGTATCTCAAAGTAAGATCTTACCGTAACAGTAGATCTTCGAGAGGAGCTCTTGCAGTAGGCACTAACAATTAGGACAATGCCGCAGGCACTAGGACCCTCTGGAAACCTTTTCAGCCAGCAGTATACAGCAGGGACCAGCCCCCCGACGTCGGCCCCGCCCCGTCAGCCCTGGTACAAAAGGGGGGCGGACCCAGCTCCACCTCAGTTCCCCCGCCAAGGCCCGAGAACAAGCCCTGACAAGAGAAGGAGATGAAGCACTCGATGGAGATGGAGATGAAGATGGATCTGCACACCTCGAGGGGGAAGGCGGGTGGGAAAATAACGCCTGCTGCAAGAGCTCCTCTCGAAGAGCTACTGTTACGGTAAGTTCTTGCGTAACTGTGCTATCTTACTTCGAGTGGGAGCCCTTGCAGCAGGCTATAACAATTAGGACTGAATACCAAGCAGTCCCACACCAGAGAGGTAGATGACCCCAGGAGGTGGAATATGCTGACTCCAGTGGCATAGGACGAAAGTCCCTGCAAGACAGCCAGACCGAAACAGGCTCGGCGTCTGGAGACGATATCCAAGCTGTAATGCTTGACAAAGGTATGCACCGAATTCCAGGTAGCAGCTGCACATATGTCCCTGATAGACATTTCTCAGGGTGGCAAAAGAAGCAGACACTCCCCTGGTGGAGTGACCCCTGACCGGACCCGGTAGGGGCTTATTGTGCTTTTCATAGCCAAAGGATACGCAGTGGACGATCCACTTCGAAATAGTCTGCTTGGTCACCAGCTTGCCCAAGCATTGTAGTGCAAAGGCTACAAAGAGTTGCTCCGACTGACGGTGTGTAGCCGTCCGTTTGAGGTAATACCGCAAAGTCCTGTGGACATCCAATGTGTGAAGGAGTGCTTCCCCTCTATTAGATGGGGAAGGAAAATAGACTGGAAGGTCAACCGACTGGTTGAGGGTCAACTCCGAGACCACTTCCGGAAGAAACTTAGGATTTGTTCTAAGGGAAACCCTTTCTCTGTGGAAAACCAAATACAGCTCTTTACACGTCAGAGCCTGAAGCTCGGAAACTCTTCGAGCTGAGGTAATAGCAACCATAAAACACACCTTCCAAGAAAGATAACGCAGCTCACAATCTGCTGCCGGCTCAAAGAGAGGGAGGGTGAGCTTCTCCAACACAAAAAGGAGATCCCAGGGTGGGATAGGGTCCCGAATGGGAGGTCTCATATGTAAAATTCCTCTCAAAAAGGTGCGGGCTACATCCAACTGTGCTAACGCCTTGTCTCCAATCAGAGCATGATAGGCGGAGACAGCCCACATGTGCACCTTAATAGAGGAGCAACTCTGGCCATGTTGGTACAAGGAGAGGAGGTACTGTAACGCTGAGTTCACTGGACAGGTGACGTGGTCCAAATGCTGTGAGGAGGCCCACAAACAAAACTGCTTCCATTTCATAGCACAGGCAGAGTGGGTGGAGGGTTTCCCCACCAACACTAGGACTGCCGCCACTTCCAGGAAAACCCCGTATCTCTGTTGAGCTACGTCTGAAGGAGCCAAGCATGCAGATGTAAGGAATGATGATCTGGATGACCAGCGATCCCTGTTCCTGGGATAGCAACTGCGAACATATGGGCAGCGGAGTTGGAGGTTCTATGGATAACTGCAGCAGGAGTGGGAACTAAATCTGCCGAGGCGATCGGGGAGCTACTAGAATCATTCGAGCCCCTTCTGCCTGTAACTTCAACAGGACTCTCTGAATGAGAGGGAAGGGCGGGAAGGCATAGAGAAACCTCCTTGCCCAGCAAAGGGATAACGCGTCTGGCCAGAAAACTCCAGGCACGTGCTCTCACAAGCAAAAACTTGGCAGCTTGGTGTTGCGTGGCGACGCAAAGAGGTCCAGCTCTGGCTGACCCCACTTGTCGAAGAGCTGATCTGCTACGGACTGTAGCAGCTCCCACTCCTGTGCTCTGGAACGAGACCTGCTTAGGCTGTCAGATTGTTCAGGATGCCTGGAACGTGCACTGCGGACAACAGGATGTGCCTTTCCAGCGCCCAGTGTCAGACTCTCATAGCCTCCCTGCAAAGGGGATACGAGTGAGTACCCCCTTGCTTGTGCTTGTTGATGTAGAAGACGACCACCATATTGTCTGTCTGAATTAGGAGAGAGCCCGGCACCAGGTTCTCTTGAAAGGCCTGTAAGGCACAGAGAACCGCTCGTATCTCCAAAACATTTATATGGAGAGATCGCTCCTCGTGTGTCCAAACCCCTTGCGTTTGATAAGCACCCAGGTGTGCTCCCCATCCCAGATCCGATGCTCAAGAGTCTGACCTGGTGGCTCCGGACGAAACTTGACCCCTTTCTCCAAATTCTGGGGGTCCATCCACCAAAGCAAAATTCTCTTGACTGGGTCGGTGATCCTGACCATAAAGTCTAGACTGTCGTAGCCCTGGTCCCACTGTACCCTGAGCATCCACTGTGGGACCCGCATGTGGAGGCGGGCCAGATGAGTGACTGGAATGGCCGCCGCCATGTGCCCCAGTAGCCAGAGGAAGTTCTGCGCTGGAACTTGAGGAGTAACTGAGATCCATTCAGCAATCTCTTGCAGGAGATTGTCCCTGTCCGGAGGTAGGAAAGCCATGCCCTGGATAGAATCCAGGACCGCTCCAATGAAGACGAGTCTTTGACTGGGCTCGGAAGACGATTTCCGAAGGTTCAGGGTGATCCCCAGCTCTCGGAACAGAGTACAGGTGTCTCCGGGGGCGTGAAGTAGGCATGACCTTGACTGGGCTGTAAGCAGCCAATCGTCGAGGTATGGGAAAACATAGTGGCCCATGCGCCTTAGAGCCGCAGCCATCACTGCCAAGCATTTTGTAAAGACTCGCAGAGCGGAAGAGGCACTGAACGGAAGAACTCAAGAATTGGTAGTGCTCCCCTTGGAAGTGGAACCTCAGAAACGTCCTGTGGGGAGGGAAGACCCCGATATGCATATATGCATCTTGCATGTCTAGGGAGCAGAGCCAGTCTCCATGGTGCAGCAGAGGAAGTAGACCTGGAAGGGTCACCATCCTGAACCTTTTGTACTCTATAAAGAGACTGAGAGAGCTGAGGTCCAGAATGGGTCGAAGATCCTGTGTCTTTTTTGGGATCAGGAAGAAGTGGGAATAAAACCCCTTTTCCCCGCTGATGCAAGGGGACTACCTCTATTGCCTTTTTCTGCAAGAGGGTCCGAACTTCTCCTTCTATCAGTGGGATGTGAAAAGGAGGATATCGGGAGTACTTTGGTGGAGTATTTGGAGGATCCATCTTCTTCTCCAACAGAAATGCCTTCAGGGCCTTAAGACGTCGGATCCGGATGGTGAACGCCTGGCAGGCTGAGCAGGTCGCGGTATTGTGGTCTGGTCTGAGGCAAAAGACACAGCTCTTGTGCCTGTCTTTGGCAGGGATCTGCCTCCCACAGTCACACTTGTTTTGGTGTGGCTCTGGAGAGACAGACGACGGCGAAGACAACCGTCGACCAAACTGAAAAAACGTTGAAAACGGCCCATTGATGACACTGGAAAAAAAACGTTGAAAACGGTACCAAAAAAAAAAAAAACGGGTTGATAGTAGAATTTTGCGGTTTCTGGCAAGCTGCAACTGAAGTCCTTCTTCTCACGTGCTAGACGCGGCGGGAAAAGAATTGAGGTGGAGCTGGGTCTGCCCCCTTTTGTACCAGGGCTGACGTCGGGGGGGGGGGGCGGTCCCTGCTGTATACTGCTGGCTGAAAAGGTTTCCGGAGGGTCCTAGTGCCTGCGGCATAGTCCTAATTGTTATAGCCTGCTGCAAGAACTCCCACTCGAAGTAAGATCCTGAGCTTCCAAGCGGTAAGGAAGATCTGGCATCATGGGGCGGAGCCAAGGGTTTTACCACCCGGTGGGTGGGAGGAGCCAGCTTGAAGACTTTCCGGCACATCTTAAAGCGGCAAGTCTCCTGCCAGACAGTGTGGATTGAACAACATATCCACGTCCCTAGAATTATTTACTTTTCTAGCAGATGTGTGTCCAGCCGTTGACTATCATACAGTCCTGGCACTGTGGAACAGTAGCATTTTTTCAATACAAAATCAGTAAAATGGCAAATTATGCTGCAACCAAAGGATTGGGGGGGGGGTGCGTTCTCTCTACATGACACCCTTTACAGTCAGGCAGAAAATGTAACTGGAAAAATAGGAACGAAATGGCACTTCAGATATTAAAAAAAAAAAAAATTTTTTTTTTAAAAATGAAAAAAAAAAATTGCATGCTATGCTCTAGCTACCCTGTATTAGCTGGGCAACTGCACAGGCAGCTCACCTGTAATTTGCTTGTATGTTCTGCGGCCACGGTGTTGAAACTCTGCAGTTCGGTCATCAGACTGGTTGACAATTCCTAAACAGAGAAAAGACAGCAATGAAGATCTAATTTCTGATGCCTACGTTATACTGTTTGAACACTCCGTTGAACCACGCAATCAGTTTGCAGTACGCATTGTTTTACCTTTACCCAGAACAGCAACAATGAGATGCAAGATCTCATTTACAGTGTTAGTGGGGTGGGGCTGCTTTTAAAGGGGAACAGTCAGCACTAGGAGCCCTACACCCAACTGTGGGGCTGGTCCCAATTTGCACTGTGTGTGCAAAACACTGCTTTACTTACTGTTTTCTGCAGTACAGTAGATCATATCTGGCCAGCTCTGCCGACTCCCACCCTGACATTTGTTGTACCCAGAATCCCAGAAATCTCCACAGCTGACATCTGAGCTGGGCTGCAGCTGTGGCAGATTCAACAGCCAGAAGAACAGCTAATATTTTTCCTAGTCAAACTATCTCTTGTTGGGAGCTGCAATATTGAACATAGGATTTGCAAGAAAGCGAGTTGTGCTCACAACAGAGGGAGGGGAACCTTTCAATTGTCTGTGGTTTGTAGCAGATATACTGCAGGTGGAGGCTGCTTCTAACTGAAAGGTGAAAGAAGGAATTTACAATTATCAGGAAAAGACAGTCTTGTTACAATTCTTAAGATTTTCAGTGCAGGAAGAGTTCAAAGCACAGCTGACTTATTTTTGGGCTGACTGCTTTCAGAGCACAAACCATCAGGCTGTTTTGGGGCTGGGGAGGTTTACCTGTGTCTGACTTGGATGTCTGGATTTTTCTCTGTTTGATTAGCAGGGGATTTTCTCTGTCAAATTGTTGTGTATAGTATCTTGCAGACAGGAAGGCACTCATTGCAGCGGTGGGTCAGAGCTCTTAGCTGATTGTTTTGTGAGGGCACAGTTTAGGCTCAACCCCTTCCCACCCCTGGAAATAGTTCCTTTATACCTAGGGTTCTGACATCATTTCCTCAAGAGTGCAAGGTGCATATCAATGTCATATCTTCTCTAGCACACAGCACTGAAAATATACGCATACACATTGTATAATATATATATATTTCTATATAACAAACCAATCACACACACAAGCACACACAAAGAAAAAAAGTACATAGTCATGTGGGGAGTAGTGCAATGTAATGGCTGTGGGGCAGCAGTCTTCCAGGAGTCTTTCTGGAGGCTCAGATGCTGCCCTATTTGCAGACAACTCTCTGCCCTGTGGGAGGAAGTTGCCCGTCTTCAGGCCACACTGGACAGCAGTAAGAGAACCTTCCCCCAGGCCAGACTTGATGGTAGGAAGGGAACCCCCCCCCCATCCAGGGAGCACCAGAGCCACCACCACTACCTCAGAGGTTGCAAAGAAAGCACAGCAGTTGGACCACAGTGGGCTCAGGAAGGGTGAGGAGGGTGGAACAGAGGCACACCCAGTCAGTTGTTCCACTCCACAATCCATACACCATTCTGGGGGAGCCCAGCTCCCCTATGGATGCACCCACGGAGGAGATTAAGGAGGCTGAGGACACCTGTCACAAAGGAGGCCCACAGGAAGGAGGCAGAGGATGTCACAAGGAAAGGAAGCAGCTCCTGGTGGGGTACTCAATTATTAGGGGGATAGAACTGGGGGGAGCAGGGAAAACTGAAGTAAAGTTCCTGCCTGGTGCCATGGCTTGTAGGGACAGGAAGCGCATCCTCAGGATCACGAGAACAGCTGCACGGGAGTCTGAGCGGGATGTCATTGTCCACCTAGGGACAAATGACTTGGCTCAACATGAGATTAGAGCAGTGCAGAAGGACTTTTTAGAACTGGGGAGGGGCCTAAGACAAGTAGCACACACAGTAACCTTCTCAGAGGTGCTGCCTGTAAATGGCATGAGTGAGGCAAGGGTACTTTGCACCATGCAGTTTAATGAGTGGTTGAAAAAAATGGTGTGGAGCACAGGGGTTTGGCTTCATTGGGGACTGGGGTTCCACCTGGAGGGACACCAGCCTATACTGGCAGGATGGTCTGCATCTGTCCAGGAAGGGAACAAGTCTTTTGAGCAATCGGTTTAAATGCTTCATTGGCAAGCTTTTAAACTAGTCAAGGGGGGAGGCACTGATGAGCAGCAGGAAAATCCCAGCCTCTCCCTACAAAACAGGGTACTAAATGGGAAAAAGACCAAGGTAGAAAGGTCAGTGGGGGATGCTGCAACAGAAAGTAAAGCCATCAAAAAAAATGGAAAGCAATAAGTACCAAAGAACGTAGTCTGAGTAACAAGCTTCCTGAAGAAAAAATTACTCACCTTAGTAATGTTTCTTCTAATGGAGTCTTGCTATATTATAGACATTAGCAGTTTGATCCAGCTCTAGAACTGCCCCGGAGTGAAATGGTTAAAACCATTCCAAAATAGAATTTTGGCACGAGAGCAGCTCTATCTGTGTCATTTCAAACTTGAACTGTCAGATCTTTACGAGCCAAACTCACTAAGGTCTGTGTGGAAACTGTAACCTACACTAGCCAAATGGCTACCTAAATAACAACAACCATTGATGGTCCCAACACCCAAGACTCAAGTCAGGGGACCAGAAATACTAACACCATTCTAATAATATGAAAATGGAACATAAGTATAATAAAACACACACACGCGTACACATACACACCCCCAAAGTCCCAAAGAGGACAAAATGCTAACAGGGCATAAGTAGTGCCCACACTAAGTTGCCCGCACCCCACCAAGTAGAGGTTCTGAGAGGGGCAGGTTGGGGGGAGGTCTATAATATAGCAAGACTCCATTAGAAGAAACAACATTACTAAGGTGAGTAATTTTTTCTTCAAACAACATGAAGTCTTGCTATATTATAGACATTAGCAGAATACACAGCAGTATCTCCATGGAGGAGGGACAGAACCTACTTAGGGAATAGGCTCTGAAGAACAGCTGTGCTAAACCGAGCTCTCCTGGCCTGGACATCCAGGGAGTAATGCTTGTAAAGGTGTGTACCATTTTCCAAGTAGCAGCCTGGCAAATCTCTAATAAAGGGATATCTCTGGCAGCAGCTAGAGACGCAGCTGTACCCTGGTAGAATGAGCCCTCAAACCGGGAGGGGCTCTGCCACTTTCTGATAACAAAATTGGATACAAGAGACAATCCACCTGGCTATTGATCTCTTAGTGGCAGGTTTGCCTTTCCCAACTTCACCATAGGTAAGGAAAAGTTGGAGGATTCGAACCTGTGACCTTTGGTACGCTCTATATAATAACTAAGAGCTCTCTTAACATCCAGGTTGTGCAACCTCCTCTCACCGAAGAGAGTGATCAGTGAAAATACTGGAAGGAGATAGATTGATTAAGATGGAAATCTGAAACCACCTTAGGCAAAAACTTCCTATTAGTCCTAAGGACTACCTTATCCCTGTGGAAAGAAAAGTCAGTCTCCACTGACAAGGCTTGCAATTCACTTATGCATCTGGCAGAAGTGATAGCCACTAGAAAAACAGTTTTCCAAGTTAGGAACTTAAGCTCTGCAGAAGACAGAGGTTCAAAAGGGGGTTGCATTAACTGGGCAATGCAAACATTAAAGGTCGCAAGCAGGGGCCGGTTCCCGAAAGGGAGGATTAGTATGGAGTAATCCCTTAAAAAACTTGGAAAACACAGGATGAGAGGAAAGAGGGGATGACTTTCCTGCTGACACAAAAGCAGACACAGCTGCCAAATGAACTCCCAAGGTAGCTGGTCTGAGACCCAAGGAATTAAGATGTACCATGTAATCTAACAAAATGGGCAATTCAGCAGATTCTGGGGAAATATTTTCCCAGCACACCAAATGGAAAAACTTTTCCATTTAGAACTATAAGTAGCCCTAGTGGAAGGCTTTCTGGAAGCCTTTAGGATCTCAAGAACACCCTGAGAGAGGTGTAAATCAGCAAACTCTAACTCCTCAAGAGCCAGGCCTTGAGGTTGAGGGATTGAGGTCCGATACCAAACCCTTCCCTGGGCACAAGTCAACAAATTGTGATTCCTGGAGAGGCACAGGGGAAGATGGACTGTCAGAGACAGAAGGAGTGGGTACCAGGGCTGCCTGGCCTCAATCCGGGCAATCAGAATCACCCTGCAAGGCTGAGATCTGATTTTGACTAGTACTTTGAACAGGAGAGGAAAGGGGGAAAGCATAGAGGAACTTCCCTCCCAATCCAGAAGAAGGGCATCCAGGGGAACTGAGCCCAGCACTGGAGGCCTGCAACAGAACAGAGGAAGTTTGTGATTGTCTGGGGCTGCAAAAGATCTATCTGAGGATGCCTCACCTGGCAAAAACTATCCCAGCACTTGAGGATCCAGGGACCATTCGTGATGGCCCTGGGAAATCCTGCTGAGGGCATCCGCTAGGACATTGTCCTTCCCTGGAAGAGGAACTGCTATGAAGGAAGTGTTCAGGGAATAGGCCAGAGACAACAACTTCATTGCCTCGGTGCACAAGGCCGAAGACTGAGTGCCCCCCTGTTTGTTGATGTACCACATTGTTGTGGTGTTGTCTGTTCTGACTTGTATCACCTTGTCGTGGACAGATGCAGAAAAAGCTTGAAGAGCTAAAAAGACAGCTCTGAGTTCCAGCAAATTGATGTGGAGCAGAGATTCCTGGGGGGACCAGGCTCCCTGAGTGTTAAGGTCGCCCATGTGGGCTCCCCAACCCAGAAGGGAAGCATCTGTAGTGAGAGTCAAGTCATGAGAAGGGGAAATGAAGGGAACCCCCGCTCTTAAATTGCTCTGATCCTGCCACCACTGGAGAGCTAGGATCAAGGTTCGAGTCACTGGGACCAACTTGGAAAGGGGGTCTCTTCTCTGAGACCAAAAGGTTCTCAAGTGAAACTGAATGTCACTCATCTGAAATCTGACTCCCTGCACAACAGCTGTGGGTGCAGCCATGTGCCCCAGGAGCTGCAGAAAGTGTCTTGCTGGTCGAGAGACCTGCAGAGTGAAGGAGGAGGCCAGAGCCACTAAATTCCTTACCCTTTCTGGGGGAAGAAAGGCTCTGGCTAGCTTTGTGTCCAATTCTGCCCTATAAAGGTGAGTACCTGGACTGGTTCCAGAACCGACTTTGGTAGGTTTAGCAGAAAACCCAGGGAAGTGAGAAGCTGCTGGGTGACCTGCAGGTGAGATTTTACCTGTTCTGGGGACTGGCTTACAATGAGCCAGTCGTCTCAGATTGGGAAAACAGCAATCCTCTGCCTCCTTAAGTGGGCCACTGCCACTGCTAGACACTTTGTGAATACCCTTGGAGCAGAGGTAAGGTCAAGGGCATTGCTCTGAACTGGTAATGACCTGAGGGCAGTTCAATCTGAGGTACTTTCGATGGGATCTTCTGATTAGGACATGGAAATAGGCATCCTTGAGGTCCAGGAGGCTAGCCAGTCCCCTGGCCTTAGGGAAGGTAAAATCATTGCCAGAGTTACCATTTTGAACTTTGGTTTCAAAAGATGCTTGTTCAGATATCTGAGATCTAAAATGGGCGCCATTCTCCTGTCTTTTGGGGTAAGGAAGATCTGAATACAGATCCCTGCCCTGATGCAGGAGGAACCCTTTCTACTGCTCCGAGAGCTAACAGGGATGAGACCTCTGTTTCCAGAGCGAGGGTCTCTGAAGCACTTGAGGTAGAAAAGTCTGCTTCTCAACTTGGGAAACTTTTGAAGCTGAGAACCAGACCCCGACTTTACTACTTCCAGAACCCACTTGTCTGAGGTTAAAGAAGCCCAATTCTGACTGAAGTAAGCCAGCCTGCCCCCACTGGTACAGGAGATCGGGCCCTGGCACCCCATTAGGGGTGCCTGTTTCGCAGGAGCTTTAGGCTGGGAGCAGGTCTGCCCACCCCTCGTCTGCCCCTGCCTCTGAAGAAGCCCCTCTGAGCATAGGCAGAGGAGGCCTGAGTCTGGTAGAAAGGCCTGTGAAAAGGCCTACCCCTACCCCTGGGGCATGCCTTTGAGGAGTGGCTTGCCGCTCCTTAGCCTGGGCACTTTTGTAAGTAGTCCTATATTCATCCATCTTCTTCATGTAATTCTCTGTCTGCTCTCCAAACAGAGAATTTCCCACCACAGGAAAATCCATAGCCTTAGTCTGGGGTATCCTGTGACAAACGAGTACACCTGAGCTAGGCCAACCTACTTAAAAGCTACAGATGTGGCCATGACCCTAGAGGAAACATCATTAACATCCACAGCAGCATGAAACTGAACCTTAGAGGCTTCAATGCCATCAGCAGCCACCTGTTCTAGTTCACTAGCCAGCTGGCCATGGGCCTGCTTGGCCAATTGCATAACAGTATCCCATCTAGATTTCTGATACCTAGCTACATAAGCCATATAATTTGCTTGCCTGAGTCCCAGAGAGGCTGCCATATACTGTTTTTTGCCATGGCATCAATCTTCCTGGAATCCTTGTCAGGAGGATGTGAAGCCAAGGGAATATTAGTTTCATCACAGGCAGCAGCCTGAACTACTCAACACGACTGCATTGCTGAGAAAGGAATTCTGTATCAGGGCCTGACAATGTATACCTTCTGTCCATCTTTTATCTACAGGAGGCACAGAATTAGGAGCTTTTAAAATTTTAATTGTTTGTTTCCTAAAAGACTTATGTAAAGGAATAGACAATCTCTAGACTCTGGAATATCCATCATTTCTACAAAATCAGGCTCCTCTTGCTCATCCACAGCCTCTTCTAAAGGAAGCTGGAGGTTTCAGCAACTTTTTATAAAACATAAAATGAGATGGGGACTCAGACAGCATAGGGGAGATTCTAAAGGTCTGTCTGGGGAGATGTCCGTTCATGGGCACACCCAGACCTTCCCAGCCACATTCATACTGTTCATAATCCTCCTCCCTCCTCTGGTTCATAAAATTCCTCAATATCATAATCCTGAACCACTGGGACCGGACAAACCGACCTTTACCAGATAGTGGTGGTTTGACGGACCCTGAGACAGTGACTGGACAATCTGTATGGCTTTTGCTATCTCTGCAGCAGTCGGAGAAGGAATTTTGGACTCAGACCTCGCTGATTTTTCTGTTTTCTTTACTGGAATTGGTTCCTCAGAACCAGCTTTTCTTTGCCCGAGGAAGTCTGGCCCTGGTCAGAGGGCACTCCTCTGGTTCGGTTGGCACCGAACCGGCTGGCCATCCGGTCAGCGGACTTTTGGTCTCTCGCTCCTGAGCCTGCCCAATCTTTTTTCCAGGGTGGCTGCAGGAAATTCTTATACCTGGCAGTCTGACTGGGGTGGTCAAACCTCAGACAATAAACACATGTGGTGTGTGGGTCAGCCTTGGCAAAGACTTCACCACAAACATCACAGTGTTGAAACCCAGTGGGCCCGGTTTTCTTTGGGTTTCTCAGACATAATGCCAGCTAACCAAAACTTTGCCTTTTAACGGCAGTGCAAGGCAAGACACCCTTTATCGGTTCCTAACCGTGTCACGGGTATTGGAAAAACTGTAATAAACCGTTTTTTAGAACCGATAAGAACCGGAACCGCACTCTAAAATAGTAACTTTAGTTTTAAATGAGTTTTAAACCCACTGATCAGTTCAAAACCGAACCGATAACTTCAAGTTCCACACAGACAAAACCTTCATTTACTTAACGGTTACCACAGATAGAGCTTGAACCGAACGGTTTTATGGTTAAATAAAACTATTCTCGTTAAATCCAACCGAGAAAACACTTTTAAACTGAGAAATGAACCGAGCAGAAGGAGAAATTCCGAGCGACTGTTCACTGAGGTGGAGTAAAGAATCTGACAGTTCAAGTTTGAAATGACACAGATAGAGCTGCTCTCGTGCCAAAATTCTATTTTGGAATGGTTTTAACCATTTCACTCTGGGGCAGTTCTAGAGCTGGATCAAACTGCTAATGTCTATAATATAGCAAGACTTCATGTTGTTTGAATTAGTGGCCTTGATGGAGGAGGAACATCTGGATATCGTGGCAGTCACAGAAACATGGTTCGCACAAAACCATGACTGGGACGTAAACATACCAGGATACACTATCTACAGGAGAGACAGAGAGGGTAAAAGAGGAGGAGGAGTAGCTCTTTACATAAGGGAAGGAATCAAAGTAACAGAACAAAAGAGAAAACAGGGAGGAAAAGAAGCACTGTGGGTAAATTTGGAGACCGCAATGGCACCACAATCCGCACAGGGTTGGATAAGATATCCTCTCAGGGGGAGGAATGGACAAGGAAATGATAGAAAGTATACTTAGTATGGCAAAAAAGGAGATATTGTTGATGGGTGATCTGAATATGCCAGATGTTAACTGGAGTGCAGTTGCCAAGCCACTTCAAGAGTGGGGTTATTCTAGATGCCCACAGGGGCATGCCTTGACAACTAGTATTGGGGCCCACTCGAGAGGGAGCAATCTTAGACCTGGTTCTCTCAAATGGAGATGGAGAGGATCACAGATGTAGAAGTGGGTAGCCATCTGGGAACTAGCGACCATCGAACAGTATGGTTCACAATAAACACAGCAATAGAGTCAAGCCATACAAAGGCAAAGGTACTGGACTTTAGGAGGCTGACTTTGCAAAATGGGTAAGTGCCTAAGGAATGCACTAGCACATGGGCAGAAGGAGGGTGGAAGAACAATGGGGAATAATAACTGCCATCACAGAGGCAACAAGCCTTTGTGTGAAGCAAATAAACAAAACTAAGCGATGTAAGAAACCACTATGGTTCTCAAGGAAGTGGCAGTGAAGGTTCAAGAGAAAAGAAAGCTTTCAGGAAGTACAAGGAATCGCTAGAAGGAGCAGGACAGAGAACGGTATCAGTTAAAGCAAAAGGAAGCTGGGAAGGCAGTCAGAACAGCAAAGGCCCAAACCGAGGAAAAGATAGCCAACTCAGTTAAGAAGGGGGATAAAACCTTTTATAGGTACATCAGGGAGCGAAGGAAGACCAAGGGAGGGATAGTGAGGCTTAATAAAGGGGGGAGAGGGTGGGCAGAGGGAGACTGTGAAAAGGCAGAGATACTAAACAAATATTTTTGCTCAGTATTTACAAAGGGGGGGTACCTAGAACAAACAGTAGAAACACACTGGATACAGAAGTTGATACCAGCCCATTTACAGAAGAAAGGGTTCTGAAAGAACTCTTAAAACTGAAGGTGGACAAAGCAATGGGGCCTGATGGGATTCATCCCAGAATTCTAAAAGAACTAAGGGTAGAATTAGTGACACCACTGACTACCCTGTTTAACAAATCATGGGAGGATGGGGTGGTACCCGAGGACTGGAGGAGGGCAGATGTGATTCCCCTTCACAAAAGTGGGAGCAAGGCAGAAGCAGGAAACTACAGACCTGTTAGTTTAACCTCAGTGGTAGGGAAAATGATGGAATCACTTCTGAAGGAAAGAATTGTCGAGTATCTAGAGGCCAGAGGAGCACAGGACCCAAGGCAGCATGGATTCACAGCAGGAAGGTCATGCCAGACAAATCTGATAGATTTCTTTGACTGGGTGACCAAAGTAGTAGATCAGGGATGGGCTGTGGACATGGCCTACCTAGACTTTAGCAAGGCATTTGACACAGTCCCACACAAAAGATTAATATACAAGTTAGCTAGCCTGGGAGTGGGTCCCAAGATGACAGCCTGGGTAAAAATTGGCTGGAGAATAGGACACAGAGAGTAATAGTAAATGGAGTCCACTCTGATGAAAGGGGGTTACTAGTGGGTACCACAGGGACCAGATAGACTAGTCCTCTTCAATGTCTTTATGTTTAACATTGCAGAGGGACTGAAGGAAAAGTATGTCTCTTTGCAGATGACACAAAGATCTGCAACAGAGTTGATGCACAAGGTAGGGTGGAAAGGATGAAAAGGGACTTGGCAAGGTTAGAAGAATGGTCAAATGTATGGCAGCTTAGATTCAATGCTAAGAAGTGCAAGGTAATGCACCTGGGAAACAAAAACCCAGGGGAAGAGTACACAATGGGGGGTGAGATACTAACAACAACAAAAATGGAAAGGGACCTGGGGGTAGTCATATCAGATGACCTAAAGGTGGGCAAGCAATGTGAGAGGGCAGCAATGAGGGCTGGGGGGATATTGGGATGCATAGGGAGAGGCATCACCAGTAGAAAACAAGAAGTTATTATCCCTCTGTACAGACAGCTGGTCAGACCCCATCTGGAGTACTGCGTGCAGTTCTGGAGACCCAGTCTTCGCAAAGACATAGACAGGATGGAAGCTGTCCAGAGAAGGGCAACTAAAATGGTGCAGGGTCTGCACCGGAAGACATATGAAGAGAGACTAAAGAAGCTTAATATGTATAGCCTCAAGGAAAGGAGGAAGAGGGGGGACATGACAGAAACTTTCAAGTACCTCAAGGGAATCAACAAAGTCCAAGAGGGTAGCATCTTTCAAAAAAAGACGTGTGCAAGAACAAGGGGGCACAATTTGAAGATAGAGAGGGGCTCAGAGGTAATTTAAGGAAGTATTTTTTCACAGAGGGTTGTGGATGCATGGAGCGGCCTTCCGGAGGAGTCGGGTGAGTCAAACAGTGGTGTAATTCAAGCATGCATGGGACAGTCATAAGGCAATTCTAGGGGATGGGGGTAGGAAAAAGTAGGCTGCTGGTTAACTAGGATCTGCAGCTTATCCAGAAGGCAGGGAAATGGGCAGATTGGGTGGGCCAAGCGGTCCTTATCTGCCGTCAAATTCTATGTTTCTATGTAAGAACATGTTGATTTATAAACTCTGATCTTTTTTGTTGGTCTCACTGTCCTCTCAGAGGACTGTGCTTTGCCTTAGGAGGACAGTGGGACTGGCATAGTTCTGATTGGTGCTTATAGAAGCTCTAACATGCACTGAAGGTTACTGAATCTCCCACTGCTGCAGCCCAGCTCAGACGACAGCTGCAGTGGACTCAGATGATTCCTGGTAACAGCAAATGTCGGCTTGGGAGTCCGCAGGATCGGCCAGACAGGATCTACTACACTGCAGTGAGCAGTAAGTATAGGATTTTGCATTCTAAGTGCAAATTGGGGCCAGACCCACACTTGGGTGTGGGATTCTTAGTGCAGACTGTTCCAGTTTAACCAGTTTTCCAGTTGGAAGGGGCTAAAGCACCGGGTGGGCAGCTGACCCATTTAGTGTCACACTGTGGCAGTGACTACGGACATTTCCAGCCTGGGATAGCCTGGTTTGCAGTCCTGTGCTTGAAACCACACTACTATCCTACAGTGGAGAGAAAGAGGAAACACAAATTAGTGACAAGTCTTGGTTTTTCTTCAAAGGTAACGGGTATGACTCCTGTTATGATTATTTGACTAGTTAATGTAGTTATACAGAAATTTGATTGCTGAATTATATTCAGCTGAACAGCTCTGTACTAAAGTTTTGCAGAAATTGGGGGCTTTAAGAAGGCACAGGGAATGTATGACTCAGGGAACAAGGGAAATACTGGTTAATTTAGTCATACTCCCTTTGATAGATTACGGATCTATGGTTTATCGAAATACAAGTATGAACAATTTACAAAAACTGGATAGATTACAATCTAGATTGGCTAGATTTGTCTTGGGTTTTAAGGGCCCCTATATCACCCATCACCACTGTACTATGCTTTCTCAATTAAACTGGGTCCCACAGGAAATTAGAAGGGACTGAATCTTGAGTAAGTTCCTGTATGAATGTAAAATGACCTTGAATGTAACAAGTTACTCATTACGCGATGTTAGAGGGAGGGGTTCGAAGGTCCCACATATAAAAACCAAGTATGGCAACATGAGATTCGACTACACTGTGGCAATCAAATGGAATTTGCTTCCCTCAACTATACGAAATAAGCAAACTTATTTAACCTTCAAGTCTGGTTTACTGGACTCATTCATTTAAGGTGCACTTGTTATCACTGAACTTTATTTGAAGTTTTATATTGTGTGTTTATATTTATATTAGTTGTATATGGGTTTGTAACTATGCGTTTGTCCTTTCCTGTTATGTGTTGTAACATTGTAAACAGGACGGTACTGAACAGACTTTTGCCTAGTGCCTCATCCTGGTGAAATATAAAAGTAAACTGAAGCAAAAGAGCGATAGAAAAATATAAAAAAGAATCTCTACGGTATGGTGGATTAGCAGTTACACAGATTACAGAGGATGTCCAGAAGAGCTTTAAAAAGCACAGAGCTATGCCAGCCCGGTGGCGCAGAAAGTTGAGGTGCTGGACGCCTTACTTCGTGTTACACTGGTGACCCATGTTCGGGAATGACCTTGGGTCTTTGGGGTGCCGGCATTGGGGGGTGGGGGGCGGAGCAGGACTAAGCATGCCGGCGGGCAGCTCTCCCCTCCGGAGGGTGGTGAGGGTGGCTTGGCACCCCCCCCCCCACCGTAGTTCCACTCCCACAGAGTGGAGGTCGGATGGGTAGCGGAGGCAAAACATTGGGAGGTGGAAGGGGCTGAGCTGTCACCACAGGGTGCGAAGTGTGCCTCCACATGCTTGCATGGTTGTGTGCCAGGTCCTTGAGGGGGTCAGGGGAGAAAAATCCAAGTGTCCCTGTTGCCAGTTGCTGGGAGGAGCACACAGGGGCCAAAAAGCTAAATTAAAAAATGAAAAGAAAAAAAAAAAAAAAAAAAAGATTCTCTTACTGGCAAAGTTGTTCTTATTTCACCCTTATAAAGTATAAATGTTGCTACTGTGAACGCGGCATCTTCTGGCAAGCCGGCGCATTGCACTCCTCACTGCTGTGATGCTGCATACGGGGGAGACTGTCACACTGACCATTGTTGCAAACAGGGGACAGAGCACAAGTTTTGCCCAAAACGTGGGGGGATTTTTGCTGACTTAGTTACATTAAGAAATGAGAAAACTTAAGTTGCAGAGATTACAACCAGTGCCAGAAATCATAGATACATAGACAGTGTCGGCAGATAAGGGCTTATGGCCCACCCAGTCTGCCCATTTAAGTTTGTAAGTTCAGTTTATGTTTTCCAGGAAGTCTGTTGCCCCTTACCCCTGACCTCCAGAATTCCTTTATGTCTATCCCATGCATTCTTAAATCCTGTGATTGTTTGAGCCCCCACCACTTCCTCTGGCAGGGTGTTCCACTTGTCCACCACCCGTTCTGTGAAGAAATTTTTCCTCACGTTTCCTCTGAATACGTCCTCCCTTCAACTTCATCCCATGCCCTCTAGTCCTGGAACATCTTTTTCGCTTAAAATAGTGCATTCCTGCACCCTGTTCCTCCCTGTAAGATACTTGTATGTCTCTATCATATCCCCTCTCCTCCTCTCCTCCAGGGAGTACATGTTCAGTGCCTTCAACCTGTCCTCATAGGACTTGTGATGCAATCCATGCACCATCTTTGTTGCCCTCCTCTGAACCTTCTCTACCCTGTCTATGTCCTTACGTAGGTAAGGTCTCCAGAACTGCACAGTGTACTCCACGCGCGGCCTCACTAGTGTCTTGTATAGTGGAATTATGACCTCCCTTTTCCTGCTGGTGATGCCCCTGCCTATGCATCCCAGCATCCTATTTGCTTTACCTGCTGCCTTGTCACACTGTTTCCCTGCCTTGAGGTCATCAGAGATGATAACTCCAAGATCCCTTTCCTGCTTGGTGCATGCTATATCCTCACCCCCCCAACTGATATATTGTGCCAGGGTTTTTGTGCCCCACATGCATTACCTTGCACTTCCTTGCATTGAATTTCAACTGTCAAACCCCTGACCATTCTTCAAGTTTCTGCAGGTCCCTTCTCATTCTGTCTACACCCTCTGGTGTGTCTACTCTGTTACAGAGCTTTGTGTCATCAGCGAAATTCAGTGAGAACAGCTCATAAATCCTTTAATAGGTAGCAGGCGCTGAATTGTCCAGTCTTGATATGCCGGTACCAAGCAGTCCAAGTTCGCAAAAAGAAAGCAAAGGGGTAAGCCAGCCGATCAAAGTACATAACAAGTAATGCAAAAACACCCGGCATCTCAAGACTGGACAATTCAGTGACACTGTCATGCACTCTGTAGGTTTTCTGAATGTTTCTTTTCTTGGGTGTCTACTTTCTTGCTGTGTCCTCAGACACATCTTCCTGACTGCCAAGTCCGCTTGTTTAAAATTTAGTGTGTCAGGAATGTTGCTTACTGCCAGCCCTGTGTGCTGCATCAGTCTTCTTTCTGTGTGTCACGTACCACTTGACAGGGACCGAACAGCTTGCGCTCGTTAAACCTTTGCAATTGTTGTTGATGGTATATTTTGAGCTGAGAAGAGACCACAATCATCGGTTCAGCTAGTCTGGCATTTCTTTTTTGGTTCGGACATTTTACTACGGGCTGGACATTCATCGACTGGGCGACAGGGAGAGCCTGCTACCTATTAAACACAGTATTTATGAGCTGCTCTCAATGGATTTGAGGCACCGGTTGTACTCTCCGCAACATAAGTTCTCATTTTCGTAATCTGTTGAGTCAGCAAAATCCTCCCCCCCATTTTGGACAAAACCTGTGCCCTGTCCCGTCTGCAACTATGGTCAGTTTGTCGGTCTAGCCGTATGCAACATCACAGCAGTGAGGAGCACAATGCGCATGTGCAAACTTGCCAGAAAATGCCACGTTCACAACAGCAGCATTTATACTTCAAGGGGGAAATAAAAACAACTTCACCAGTAAGAGAATCTTTTGTTTAATTTAACATCAGTATTTAGCACAGAGTATGGAACTGTGCTCTCAGACAGTAGGTGGACGTTTCCCTTTAAGCCAAGCTTTAAGGTGTGTCCTAGCTTGTTCCAAAGCGAGGGGTACAAGCCAGCTGAGAGCAGTTTATTTCAAAACAGAGATCCCTTGATATTTCTACTACAATAATGATACTACTAAGGATCATACCAAGGCAAATAGGAGGCTTTTGTTCCCATACTGCTCCATCTATTGATGGAAACACATTCCACCATTTAGAATGAACCTATCAAGTTGGCTTTTTCTTTTTCTATTATCCGATTTTGCTCCCTTGGAGCCTGGCAGGTGTCTATGACCCTCCCTCGGAGGAACTCATCCTCTGGCCCATGCGTCCCCTACTGAGACCGACCCCCAGTAATTCCTCTACAGCAGGGCCCGGGAGGAGTGTGCTGCCCCTCTCCCCAGCATTATGCAGAAGCCAGGGATGTAATGCGCCATCATGGAGCTTGCCAGCTCCCCTTTATCCATGTTTTCTCTTGTCCCCCTCCCACAGACATAAGGGGCTTGAATCACGTGCCTCCGACCCATACTGCCCTCCAGCCACCAGAGGCAGTCAACTTAAAGTGGAAGACAGGACCCCCCCCCTCCACCCCGAGAGAGGACAGCAGTCCTCCAGATGCTCAATCCTATGTCGTCCCTGCTGAACCCGGGTCGCCAGTGTATCGATCAGCGCCTCAACCTCTAGCACCACCAGGTAGGCCCATTAAGTTGACTTTTAAATTCATCCTTAGATTTACTAGCAATTCTATCGAAAGGCAAAGCATTCCAAGGACTAATGATGCGCAGAGTAAAGAAAAATTCTATTCATGGTTCTAAAAGGTGGCCCAGATAACTGAAATCACTAGTGATCTGAAGCACTACACGCAGTGCAAGAAAGCAGCAGCAAAGGCAAACAAGATGCTGGGATGCATATCTAGGGGGATCAGTAGTAGGAGAGAGGAGGTTATACTGCCCTTGCACAGGTCACTGATAAGGCCGCATCTAGAGTATGGAGTTCAGTACTGGTGCCCACACCTCAAAAAGGACATTAACCTGCTGGAGAAGGTCCAGAGGAGGGCTACAAAGATGACAGCCGATCAGCAGGGTAAGGCATAGGAGAGGTTGAGAACACTAAACATGTACTCGCTGGAAGACAAGAGAGAGAGGGGACATGATTGGGACCTTCAAGTACTAGAAAGAGATAAACAAGGTGGATAAGGAGAGTCTCTTTAAGCTGAGTGGCAACCATAACACAAGGGGGCACAGTTTTAAGCTGGAGAGTGGGAGGTTTAGGAGGGAAGTCAGGAAGCACTTCTTCACAGAGAGGGTGGTGGATACTTGGACTGCTCTGTCAGAAGAGGTTATCTCGTTGAAGACAGTGGGCAGCTTTAAGAGAGGTTGGGATAAGCATAGGGGGAAGGTAAGGATCATGGGTAGGGAGGATGGAAGGAGTGGGAAGGGAGGGCAGGGATATTAGCTCAAGCTGTGGACCCTGCAATATGAGCAAACTTGATAGACCAAATGGCCTTCTTCTGCTGGCTTTTTTGTATGTTCGTATGTAAGTGGGTGGCCTCTAGTGGTTTTATAATCCAGTTTTAACTCAGAATTAAGTTCTGCTAAGAGGTAATCATCTTGCATAATTAGATTTTTCTTTTTTTTTTATTGTGATCTCAGATTAACACCTTTGAGAACAAGCCGATTACATAGGTTCCATGTCAGAATTACATTAACAGTGATAAAGTCTCTAATATGACGTTGTTCCAAGGTCATCAGGTTTAAATGTTTTAGGCGGGATTCGTACAGTATAATTTGCAAAGCATAAATAGTTTTAGTTGCTTGCCTCTGGACTCTGTTCCCTCAGTGTCACTATATTTGTATGGACACCATACAGGTGAAGCATAGTCCAAATATGGACACACACATAGGCTCCGTAAAGGGGGAAAATAACTGCTCTGTCCTTAGACTTTCTGTCTCTTAAAAGCCCATAATGCCCTGTTAGCACAAACCGCAGATAAAGCCTGTGTCCAGAGATCGAATGCACCTGTAATTACTACTCAGATCCACTCCTGTCGCTACTTAAGTCATATGAAACGACAGCTCTGTGGAACAGTGCCATGATATAAAAAGATATACCATTTTGAGGGAATTTTTTTTGTTTTTTTAACCAGGAGAGAGACACTAAGCTGAAAGCTTGTTTACAGATGTGACCTGGGAGCACAAGGAAGTTAAGTGGATTGCTCAGGGTTACACAGTATGCAAGTGGGGGCTGTGGGATTCAAACCCAGATCTCCAGGTTTGCAGCTCAGAGCCAGATATTCCCTTAACAGTTTCATGAGTAAATATGTTGCGATAGCCAGCACCTTAGAGAGGACTGTGGAGTTTGACAGTGATGTTATCAGTGAAACTCTGAAAGGATGATGCAGAAACCAGCTTTGACAGCCTGTATAAAGAGGTAAACTGCTAGTTCACCCACATAATTGCTATTAAAAACATCGGACTATGTACTGAAATACTGTATGTTTTTACTTTACAGGTGAAAAGAACAAAATAAGGGCTACTTTTGCACATTCCATAGCTAATCTCTGTGTGGTCTTATGGGACAGCCAATTTATCCATGACAAAGTGATTAATCCATTTTATAAAAGTTAGAACTTTGTTTTTCCCAGTATGGAAGGGAAACTTCAAGAATTGGAATAATCTGCACACTGTCTTCATTCAACAAACTCCAATCTGCGTTTTACATATACAGCAAGTGGGGAAGCAGCAGACCTTTTAGACCCACATAAAATGAAAACTGATGAGGGATCAGTCAGCACAGTTATCTATTGACCCAATACTTTACTACAGGCCTCTAGTTGCCACCCAAGTCACATTAAAAAAAAAACAAAAAAAACACACACACCTGAAGGCCAGTTTTTGAGATTGAGAAGGAATTGTAGTACTCCAGTAATTTAACAGACTGGAACAGAACCTAGAAATTTTTTTTTTTTTTTTTTTTTTTTTTTTTTTAAGGGGGCACTAGGTTTAGTTCATTTATTTTCAGTGGAAGTTTGACACTTCCATGAGTCAAAATCTGGAAGTCATTTCAATTTTTTTGAAGTCAAAATACTTCCCCGATCCCACAATTTGGAAGTCAGTATGCTAGGAAGGATCAATTTATGGATGTTAATATATGCGTTAGTGATGAAATACAATTTATTTTGGGAAAATCCATACTTTCTTTGCCTTAAATTTTGGAAGTCATTCAATTTTTTTTAACACACTGACAGTCAGTGACTTCCTCTTTCTTTGGAAAGTTTTTGCAAGTCAAATACTCCAAAATGGAGTTAACCGCACGCTGAGTGAAAATTTAGTGAAGGAGGCAAATCAACTAATCTCAGGATAGACAGACACTGGTCTTTGGTAACAAGAAAATGGCAATTCAGACATAATTACATCACAATCTATTCAGCATATGCTCATTTAGTGGAACATATTACAATACTCCCTGCAAAAGGTGTGTACACACACACATACAGGAAGGAGATGGGTTCAAAAAACCCACATAATGGTAGGGAAGGTGATGTCAGTTTTCTACATGTGACACAACAAGGGTAATTTACCTGGCAGAATGCACGTGTTCTGCATTCTTACGTTGCAAAAACCATCAGAAGACTTCAGCTGAGAGTTGGAGAAAACTGCAGAGCTATAGAAGGGGGAAGTGCAGCTTATGCAATTGCACATAAAGAACACCAGAAAACCACAAATTTAAGTTTAGGGAAATAGACATGGCATGCCCAAACCCAGGAGGTGGTGACTTTGATAATCTGGTGTTAAAAACTAAGCATTCTGGATTTTTAATCTTAATGCATCTAAAATTTCCAGGTCAGAATGCACACTTTTGAACCGAATCCATTTTTGAAATAATTGTACCTGAATTTAAGTAGCAACAGATGGGTGTACAAAACTTAGGATGCTACTAAGCAACGGTATACATCTCTCCTGTTCTTAGATGCGAGCTGGGTGGACTACATACCAGACTTTAATTTGGTCCAGGAACGTAAGGGCCTGTCTTGGGTAATTCTGCACCATATTAAATAGTAAAGGAAAACACAACCTGCATTGCCCCACTTAGAGAGGGAAATCTCCAGAATGAAAACCGTACGGTTGTAAAATACATTACACTGCCATTAGTGTAAGATGTGATGTTTGTTCATGTCCACAATAATGCGTCGTTAAAAAAAAAAAGCTGCCAAAACATTTCTCGTATAAAAGCATACAGCAATCTAAAACTGCTTAAAATGTGGAAGACATTTTCAACCATATTTATTAAGAAGTTATTGAAAATTAGGATATGCAAGGATTCTGTTGTGGACTTTCAAAGTGTACATAATTTTAAATACTGTCTCATGGTTTTCGTATTGAGCACAATTTTGCACTTTCACATTAAACAGCAAGCCTGTTATTCAGTGTGGTTTCTGGATAGCTACTGGTGACAGGTTATGATGCCATTAAGCACCAGCATTTAAGCACACCATTTTAATTAGTCAATTGCCTTTTAAAAAGGATTGTATCCAAAATGTGTCAGGTGACTGACCCATGGGCTTAGGTCCTTTGGCACCTGCAAATAAAAAGCTGCCCCACGCACTTTTTTTTTTTTTAAATGAACATCGGAGTTGCGTCTCTTGTGACTATGAGGAGCTGACTGCCCAGGTTTTTGGCTTTCTTAAAATCATTTATTTAAAGGCATAGCACCTATGAGTAGAATTTTTTCTGGAGGCTGTCACAATCTCGCTCAGCCGGTCAGCCCTCTACTCCCAAAGTGCCAACCTCTGAGTGTATGATTTTTGTACAGTGAACAGACAAGGTAACCCTCTTGTCTGTTTTGTAGGTTCAAGTCACCTTAGTCTCAAGCTCTGGAAGGATTCAAATTGATAATCTCTTGTTAGCGTACCCAATTATCAGGCTCAGATAATTCTGTCTTCGGGGGGCCAGATATCTTTGCCTAAGGGCACCCAACCAGGTCTTTCAAATGAACCCTGAGAACTCTATATGCAAGACTTTTAGAGAACTCTATTCATTTCCCAGTTTGGTATACAATAAGCCCATACACAGTGTACTTATAACCTTTAAAAACTCCACTTAAAATAAAAAGAATTGTCAAGGCACTCCAGCAGTTTCATTTGTAAAAAGGAAAAAAAATACAGGTTACTCACCTGTAACAGGAGTTCTAGGAATGGTATATGTTGTTCATCCACACTGTCTGGCAGGTTTCTTGCGGAAGGTCTTCAAGCTGGCTCCTCCCACCCACCTGGGTGGTAAACTCGGCTCCGCTCCATGGCGACAGATCTAGCCCACTGGAAGCCAGGTTGTGCGTCGAAGCCGGGGAGGCGGGTGGGTCGTGTGGATGAACAATATATACCATTCCTAGGCTCCCTGTTAGGAAATGAAGTAACCTGTATTCAAGGACATGGATATATTTGTTCATCCACGCTGTCTGGCAGACTCCTAGCAGTTCTCCGGGAGGAGGGAGGCAAGGCACACCCCCTACTTAGGGAATAAAGACTGGAGAACCGAGGTCCCAAAACCAGCATCCCGGCGTGACTCAAGGTCGATGTGGTAATGGGTAATAAAGGTGTGTGCTGACTTCCAGGTAGCAGCCCTGCAGATTTCCTGGATAGGGATGTCCCCGGAAGCAGCCAACGAAGCATCGGTATGGCGGGTAGAATGAGTTCTTACCCCTTTGGGAGGCTCCATGCCCGCCAACCTGTAGCAGAGATCTATGCAGGAGGTGACCCACCTGCCTATCGTCCGCTTGGCTGCAGGTCTGCCAGGTGCGGCTTCAGCGTAGGTGACAAACAGCTGGCGAACCTCTCCCCGAACTTCAGCCGTTCACTCCTAATAATTAGAGAGCGCTCGTCTAGGGTCCAAAGTATGGAGCCTATATTCGGCCTCCGAGGTGTGACTGGGGTAGAACACCGGCAGAGTCAACATCTGGTTAGGTGAAACTCCGACACCAACCCGGAAAGAATTTCGGGAGGCGCAGGACAACCTTGTCCCTGTGGAAGACCAGATAAGGAGACTCTATGAAGCGCCTGGAGCTCTCCCATCCTTCTGGCTGAGCGTGATAGCCACCAAGAAGGCGGTCTTACACGACAGGTGGGAGATGTCACACCTGTTCATCGGTTCGAATGGCTTGCCCATGAGCTTAGCCAGTACCAGCAGTAGATCCCATGGAGGTGGAGGTTCTTGCACCGGAGGGGATATGTGATCAAGGCCTTTGAAAAAGCGCCCGACCACCTTCTCCTGCGCCACCGACTGCTGACCGGCCCGTGCCCGGTAAGCAGAGATGGCTGCCAGGTGCACCTTAAGGGTCGTCGACTGAAGCCCTAGCCGAGAAAGGGACCACAGGTAGTCCAGAATGCTTGCCAAGGAACAGGAGCAAGGGTCCAACCCCTTGCCCTGACACCAAATGAAGAATCTCTTCCATTTAAAGGCATAGCATTTCCTGGTCGACTCCTTACGGGATGCCTCAACAACGTTGAGGACCTCGTCGGAAAGACCCAAGGCCTGGAACTCTGGCCGCTCAGGAACCAGGCGGTCAGGTGCAGGGATTGAAGGTCCGGATGGAATGCCTTCCCTGGTACATTGAGATCAGGTCCGGGCAGGCTGGAAGCCGCCTCAGGAGCCTGGAGCTGAGGCTGAAGAGATCTGGATACCAGAACTAGCGGGGCCAGTCTGGGGCTACCAGAATCGCCTGCGTCTTGTCCCTCCTCGCCTTGAGAAGCACCTTGTGGTTCAAGGGAAATTGGGGAAAGGCGTAGAACAGGCCCGTGGTCCACGGCCTTGAGAAGGCATCCCCCTGCAGCGAGCCCTGCTGGGGGGGGGTGTGCATGAAACAGCCTCAGCTTCGCATTCTCCCTGGAGGCAAACAGGTCCACCTGAGGCGTGCCCCAGTGGGAGAACAGATCTTGTACTACCTTCGGCAGGAGAGACCACTTGTGGGACGCAGCTTCTATCCAGCTTAGGGCATCGGCCAGAATGTTGGAGACTCCTGCCATATGGATGGCAAGGAGATCCGCCTCCAGGCTGTGCACGATGGACCAAGGGCGGAGAGCTTCCCTGCACAGAGACATGAAGTGTGTCCCGCCCTGGCGGTTTAGGTAGTACATAGTCGTGGTATTGTCCGTCTTCTGGACCTGGACCACTTGACCCCGTACAAACGGAGCGAAGGCGGTGAGGGCTAGATGGACCGCTCGAAGCTCCAGCAGGTTGATGTGGCATCGGGACTCCCGTGGGGACCAGAGGCCGTGCGCTCTGTGCCCCCCCCAGATGGGCACCCCAACCCATCAGAGAGGTGGTCGATAGAGAGACCGTCGGCTCGGGATGGACAAACGGGATGCCCTCCTGCAGATGAGCTGGAACGATTCACCACTGGAGAGTGTTCCACATCTCCTGGGTCACTGTCAGTGGCTGATCCAAAGGACTGGAGTGCTGTGACCATTGTCTGGCCAGTCCCCATTGTAGAGGACGCATGTGCCAACGGGCCCAATGGACCACACTGGTGCAGGCCGCCATGAGGCCCAGGAGGCGCAGAAAGTCCCGGGCAGGGTGCAATTGCCCAACCTGAAATGATTGGGCAAAGGAGGAAAGAACCTCAGCCCTGTCCGCCAGGAGCCGTGCTCTGGCTCACAGAGAGTCGAACTCCGCCCCGATGAATTGGATCGCCTGCTTTGGCACAAGTTCCGACTTGGCCTCATTGATGAGGAGGCCAACTTGAGAGCAGAAATGGAGGGCCAGATCCCTGGACCGCTCCACCTCCGGTCTGGAGGAGGCCGCAATCAGCCAGTCGTCCAGGTAAGGGTACACCTGGCCCCTTCGGCGCCACAGGAATGCTGTCACCACTGCCATGCATTTGGTGAAGATCCTGGGAGCTAGAGAAAGGCCGAAGGGCATGTCCCGGAATTCATAGAGGGACCCCTCTGCTCTGAAGCGGAGGAAATCGCTGGTGGGACGGACAGATTGGGAAGTGAAAGAACGCCTCCTGGAGGTCCAGAGAACAGAACCACATGCCTCATTCCAAGGATGGAATGATCTGAGCCAGAGTGACCATCCTGAAGGTTCGAGACCTTAGGAACCTGTTCAGGTCGTGCAGGTCTAGAATGGGGTGCCAGCCCCCCGTCTGTTTCGGGACCAGGAAGTACCTGGTCACAAACCCTGGGTCTGTTGGAGGATCCGCCACCTTCTTGATCACCTCCTTCTGGAGGAGCAGGGCAATGTTGGCTCGACGGGCCGACAGAGGCTGTGGACCCCGTAGCCCCCCGTGGGGTGACGGCTCGGAAGGGCGGGGCCTGCTCGAACACCAGAGGCAGACACCTTCCTACCACTTCCAACACCCAGCGGTCCGTGGTGATAGCGGACCAGGCGGAAAGAAAGTGGCGGAGCCGTCCCCCCATGGGGGGAACCCAGGGGGAAGGGACGCGGCTGGGGCGACACCCCTCAACCCGTCACTGGGCAGGCTTGGAGGAAGGACTGGCGGAGAGACCTCCTGGGCCTTTTCCTCCCGGCTTCGTGCTGGAGGAAGCTGCAGGCTTGTCTTTGGGGTGCCAAGTGCCAGCCTGCTGGCCCTGATGCTGGTGTTGCTGGGCCGGACGTGCCGCAGGGGCAGAAGGGTGAAAGGGCTTATGCTGCTGCCGGTGGCCTTTGTTCTTCTGGGCAGACGTGACAGAGTCCAAGGTGGCATTAGACTTCTCAATTCTCTGGAGGTGGCCTTCCACCCCAGGCCCAAACAAGTCGGTACCCAGGAAGGCGTCTGCCAACTTGTGCTGGGTATCCGCCGTGAAGGTGGAGATCCGCCAGCCAAGCTCTGTGCGCATGGCCACTGTGGCCTTCTGACCAGGCACAGGAGTCTCCAATATCGAGAGCCGTTTGGAGCTGCTGTTTCGCCACTGCCCTTCCCTGATCCCGCACCTGCTTGACCGTAGTCTGGAGGTCAGCCGGGAAATAAGGGATCACCTTATCCAGGGAGCCCATAAGGGCGTGGGAGAAGTGCGCCATCAGTATGGCCGACCTGGCCTGACTGAGGCCGAGGGAGGACGCAGCATACACTTTATGCCCGGCACAGTCCAGCTTTTTGGACTCTTTGTCGGGGGGCTTGTCCACGTCCCTGGTGTTCCCGGGACGCCGGAAAACACCATCGGTAACCAATCCCTCCGCAGAGGGGTGCTCGGAAAAACCAGACAGTGACCCGGTAGGGACCACGTACTTCCTGGCCATCCTGGCCGAAGGAGCAGGACAAGAAGCCGGCCACTGCCATAACTCCAAGGCTGGGCCAACAAGAATCCCCTCAGTCCAGTATCTCTGTGAGGGGATACTTGGCCCGCTTGGATACGGGCTCGAGCTGCATCCCAGTGGACTCTGAGATGAGCCGAAGCAAACCCATGAACGAGGATGGGCTCTCGTCCATTGACTGTCCCCCGGAGGACTCTAGGTCAAGGGGCCTGGAGAACAGGGAAGAGTCGTCAGACTCCGAGGAGTCTGCGAACAGCTGCCTAGGGCCTGAGTCACCCTCCACCTGCCGAGGACCGGTCGGGAGTGAGGGGTGACTGACAACGGTGGGGCAGTCCTGACCCGACCGAGAATCCTTGGTCAAACCACAGATTTCGGTTGTGGAGGCGGGGGTTCCACCACAATCGGTGGGGCAGCTGGTTTTGGATGAACAACCGGCGCCGGTTTGGGCTCCCCTACCACTGCGAGGGATTGTTTCGGCCTTTCAGATGACAGCCACTTAATGGCCGGGGAAGGCGATAGCTTGTTCCCGGTCAGAAGGAGCTGCTGCCACATTAAGTCCTCGTAGCGTCGACGCAATTTGTGCCGAAGCCTCTCCTCCTCCTCCTCGGAAGACGAGGACGAACGGCGCCGCTGCTTTCCTCGGTGCCGAGACAGAGTCCGCCGGTGTCGGCTGGACCGAGAAGAGGTCAGAGACTGGTATTTCCGAGGGTGGGTCTGGGAGGGAGTGGGGGAAACCAGTTCCTCCCTCGGCTCGGGAGCCTTAACTGGGGACTCCGGCACAGAAGGCGCAGGCAAGTCCTCGGTTTCCATTGGGGGAACCAGTGAAGAAGGGTTGTCTGCTTCTCCAGTCGACAGCCCGTCCGACGGGTCGAGAAAAATCTCGACCGCATCAACGGGTGTCTCGGCTGGCTGACCTGACGGGGACACCGTGAAGCCAGCAGCCTTAGCCGCAACCTCGACCGAAGTCGAAAGTCGACTGTCCGGGGAAAGGGACCTCTCCCGCTCCCACGAACGTCGACGGTGGCACTTACCCCTCGAGTCCTTCTTGGACTGAGAGGAGTGTCCCGATGGCTCCTCACCTTTTGTGGAGAGGGATTGGCAAAGCTCCTTAAAAGAAGCCGTATAGGAGGAGCCCAAGGAGAGTGGGATAAATGCCGCGACCGAGGAAGACAAAGATGCGGCCTGTGCCACCTCCTCCTCGAGGGCGATCATCTGTTCAAGTTGCTCAGCCAAGCCAGCCGCCGTGGAAACCGCCTAACTGGCCTCCTTCGACTTCACCGACAGTATACATCTCTCGGGGTGCCCAAGTTGCAGTCTGGCAGCATGGTCTTCGAGGACATTTGCCGAGAAGGACTTGCACAAATCGCAAGCCTGCGGATCGTGGTCAAGCCCGAGGCAGTAGACGCACGTGGAGTGCGGATCAGTCCTTGGTATCTTCTGCCCGCATGGGCACCGGCGAAAACCAGGAGTTGATTTGTCCATCGCAGCTGTGAAGGAAGAAGCAGACCGAGGTCTAGAAAGCTTTAAAATTAGTTTCGGGTGTACCAAAGAGTTTGGATCCAGTCTAAATGCAGAGCACTAAGGAGGGAACCTGAGCTTCCAAGCGGTAAGGAAGATCTGGTGTCATGGGGCAGAGCTGAGAGTTTTACCACCCGGGTGGGTGGGAGGAGCCAGCTTGAAGACCGTCTGGCAAGATTTAAAGCAGCAAGGAACCTGCCAGACAGCGTCGAACAACATATCCATGTCCCTAGAAATATCTTTACTTTAAAAATATCAAAACAGAACAATAATTACCGAACAAATATTCATATCCCAACACATACAGCCTTAAAACAAACAGTAAAAAGTACAGTTCCTACAATACATACATTTAGACTGGACTAATCTTAGTCTCTTTCAGTGCTGTGATGATTCTCCCTCAGTCAGATTATATTCTCTTGTGTCAGTCAGAAATGTTTTCTTGTGTTTCGCTGTCAGGTTCTTTCAGCACTTAAACACACTTCTGAGCCGGCCTTCTCATGAGGTCACTAACTCCGCCTTGGTGTATCAAACTCGATATTTTACAATACAGGGTCTCCAAATAAAATATTTAAAAAACATATGAGATGACCTCACTTACTTTCCTCCCCACAGGTTAACTGGTCAGAACTGGTTTGTGCTCTGCTACACATACATCTCAAAAGTTTCTTTGATCTAAGTCATTGTATTCAAAGCAAAGTGTGTTGGCCTCTTTAATCCCGTCTGGACCTTGGAAACTACACCTCAGGTCTTTCTGATGTAATTCAAGGGTTCCCTGGAAATGTATATTGGACCTTCCAGAATCGTCTGGGTCTTCCCTGGCTCAGACATCAAACCTCTTCAATGTCTCCGACACCCCTCCCCACAAGTCCTTCCCTGGCAACTATGTGTAACCCTCCTGTTACCCAGGGTTACTAGAATCCCAGTAAGACCTAGTGGTAGGCAGGGAGGGCAGCTTGTGAAACTCCAGTTAAATGGATTTCACACTGTCTCACTCTGTTCTCAGTCTCAGCTGAGACTGAGGGATGACATCATTTTAGAACTGTTGCAGCTGCATAAGCCACACTGGAATGTTGCAGTTGGAGGTTAGAGTAGAACGTTAGGGAATCTGAAGCTAGTTCAGTAGAGTCTGTGCAGTCTGAAGGAGGTGCTGTGGGCAGGCCCTCAGAGCTCTAAGCTCTGTCAAAGAGCTATTTTTCTTGTTTTATAGGTGTGTGTTCTCACCTGAAGAGGAACACAATAGGAGCACATTGAAGTGGTAGAGACTGCTTTCAGTGGTTCAGGGCCCCATCCCTGTGGGGATGGGGGGGGGTGAAGGAATCAGCCTGCTTCCAGGGGCAACCCCCCTGGTACGGCCAGGGAAAAAGAAGCTGCCTGATTTAAGTTCGTGCTGAGGCACCAGAAGTTCTGGACGAGATTTCTTTGAGGAGAAAATGCCCCGTGGGGCACTTGTTGCTTTCCCTCAGGTACTTTGCTGATGCCTGAGAAAAGTACCCAGACGTGGGATTCATGAGGAAGATTCCCTGATGGAGCAGAAGTGCTCATAGGTGGTTTAGGGAGCTACCAGTAAATGTTTCCATGCTATATGGAAAGTGTCCAAGTGGCTGGCACGGGAGCCGAGCCAGGGAAAACCCAGAGCAGTGTACAAGTTCGGGCTGTGTGCCCAGGGTGTTTCAGAGCCTGAGGGCTAAAGTGAATAGGATGTGTTCTGATCTCCATACATCTGCATTACCAGGAGTGTAGCCCCATGGGGGGTCCATCTATGCTTTGTTTATTCTGTTGGATGTGAATAAAAGCCACACTTTAGAATCCCACTTCTGGTATTGGACAGTACAGTTATTGCTTCCTTTGTCCAGAGTTACTTGGGTGCCCCTGTTGCAGAGTAGCCAAACCTAGCAATGTGCCAAGTGACATATTTCTCCCCAAACCCAGCCCACCAGGTAGTGCTGTCAAGATGGAAACGGCATACCTGGGTGGGGTTACATATGCAAGACAGAGGATCTCCCTGAGGGCATTATGAATGGCTAATCTTATTTCCTGGGATGAAAACAAATTGACAAAGTATTTGCACCCCAGATCTCTGCAGTTTAAAATATCTCCTGTCCTTTGAACTTATCCCTGGGGGGTCTTGATGTGTCAGTTCCAGTAAGACAGTAGTTTCCTCAAACTGAGATTTCCCATCACATATTTTATATGTAATAAAAAATTAATACAGCACTCAGAGCTGGTTGTCTACGTCACAGAGGCCACCATGTGGAGGATGTTGGAGAGACCCAAAGCCTATATCTCCGGGTGAAGGACTGTCCCCTGAAGTCTGGTCAGCAGGTTTGGGTGGAGAGGCAGTTGCCAGAAACTTGCTAAGGCAGAGGAGATCCATGTACTGAAACTGCTGAGGCCAGTCTAGAGCCATCAGGATCTGTGCCTTGTCGTTCCTGACCTTGACCAGTACTCTGTGGATCGGTGGGGGGGGGGGGGAGACAGAGGACAGGCGTGCAAGAGGTCTGGGGTCCAGGGCCTCGTGAAGGCTTCCCCCATCAGTGTCCTGGACTGTGGTGGGGGGGCACAAAACAGCCTTAGTTTGGCATTCTCCCAGGAGGCAAACAGGACCAAGGGTGAGCACCACAAGGAGAACAGGTGGTTCACCACCTCCTCTTTCAGAGATCACTTGTGCAACGTCTCTCCCACCTGGCTGAGCACGACTGCCAGCTGACTTCTCCCCTGCGACATGACTCGCCAGGAGATTAGTGCCCAGGTTGCACACGAGGGTCCAGGTGCACAGTGCCTCCTGAGAGAGGAAGGGAGAGTGTGCCACCCTGTCTGTTCATGTAAAACGTGGTCAAGGTGTTGTCCGTCTGGACATGAATGACCCGACCTCTGACTAGTGGAGCAAATTCCATCAGAGCCAAGCACACTGCATGGAGCTCCAGCCTGTTTATCTGGTGAGGGAACTCCCTGGGCTACCAGAACCTGTGGGCTGTGCGATCTCCCAGGTGTGCTATAAAGTTACAAAGATATAAAGTTCAGATCCCAAGGAGGGGCTGGAACGTGAACAGGGGGTCTCAAATGGAAAACCCCTCTAAGAAAGGTCTTGGAGACTTCCAACTGTGTGAAAGTTCTGTCCCCAAAAGGAACATGGTAGGCGGAAATAGCCGCCATGTGAAATTTCAATGAGGAATGGCCGAGACCCAGGTCAAAGATGACGCATATAGTCCAGAATTCTCCCAACAGGACACAAGAATGGCTCGAAGTCCTTGGAAGAGGGCCACACGGAAAACCGTTTCCATTTCATGGCGTAGGTTGATCTAATAGAAACATAGAAACAGACTTTGACGGCAGATAAGGACCACTTGGCCCACCCAGTCTGCCCATTTCCCTACCTATTGGATAAGCTGCAGATTCTAGTTAACCGACAGCTTACTTCCTGCAACCTCCCACTATAACTGCCTTATGTCTGTCCCATGCATGTTTGAATTCCCCCACTGTTTTAGACCCCACAACCTCTCCAGGAAGGCGGTTCCATGCGTCCACCACTCTCTCCAAGAAAAAGAATTTCCTCACATTACCCCCGAGTCGTCCCCCCTCTATCCTTAAATTGTGCCCCCTTGTTCTTGCACATCATGTTTTCTGAAAGATGCTACCCTCCTGGACTTTGTTGATTCCCTTGAGGTACTTGAAAGTTTCTATCGTGTCCCCTGTCCCTCCTTTCATCAAGGGTATACATATTAAGCACTCTGTCTCTCTTCATATGGTTTCTGATGCAGACCCTGCACCATTTTAGTTGCCCTCTTCTGGACTGCTTCCATCCTGTCTATGTCCTTGCGTAGATGTGGTCTCCAAAACTGCACGCAGTACTCCAGATGGGGTCTCACCAACTGTCTGTACAGAGGGATAACCACTTCCCATTTCTACTTGTGATGCCCCTCCCTATGCTTCCTGGCCTCCACCACAGTATCAGCCACAAGTGGGGAAACCACGAATCGGGCTTGAGCTACGTCTGCAGGAGCCACGCATGCAACTGAAGGGATCTGAGACCTGGATCCTGAGTCAGCAGAAAGAGGACGTGGAGGTTCCTCTGAAAACTGTTGCAGAACAGAGAATTAAACTTGCCTGGGCCAGAAAGGAGCGATGAGGATCATGCAAGCTCCTTCTGAGCTGAGTTTGTGTAAGACCCTCGGAATCAAGGGAATCGGTGGGGGGGGGGGTTAGGCAGATGAATCTGTCCTAGTCTGGAGACAGAGCATCCCTCCAAAAAAATGCCTCGTCCGGGAGTGAGCGAGCAGAAGGTGGGAAGTTTTGCGTTGTGAGGAGAAGCGAACAGATCTACTAGAGGTGTTCCCCGGCGCAAGAAGATATCGTCTACTACCCCTTGATCCAGTTCCTATTCGTGAGCCTTTGCTGATTACCGACTAAGGTGGTCCGCTAGCGCGTTTGACTCCCAGAACATGAACTGCCGTCAGGTGAAGGTTGTGCTGCACAGCCCAACTCCAAACTCTCATTGCTTCCCTGCATAGAGGGTAGGAACGCGTTCCTCCCTGCTTGTTGATGTACCAGACTATGCACATGTTGTCCGTCTGGACAGCCAGATGACTGGGAAGCACATACGAGTTCAGAGCTTGGAGAGCATACAGAATGGCCCTGAGCTCCAGTACGTTTATATGAAGAGTCTGCTTGAGTCTGGACCAGGAGCCCAGAGTCCTGTGAGACCCTAGATGGGCTCCCCAGCCCTCTCCTGAGGAGTCTGTTGTCAATGTTTGGGGGGTTTGAGGCAAAAGGGAACTCCCTGGCAAAGGTTCTCTTGTACTTTCCACCATTGCAAGTCCCAAACCATGGGGTTGGAAACCAGGACATCTTGATCTAGGTCGTCCAATGTCTGGTCCCACTGAGACCGAAGCGTCTACTAAGAGATCCTCTTATGAGCCGAGCGCAAGGGACTGTCTGAATAGCAGCCATCATGAGCCCAAGGAGGCGAAGTTACTGACCTGGTGCTGATCCACCTGCGACTGGACAGCAGACTTGCATGAGCCTGAAGGGCATCCACCCTGTCCAGCAGCAGAAAAGCCATACCAATGGTCGTGTCTTTAATATGTGGGCCTCCAAGGACTGCTGCCTCCGTTTACGGGTGGTGGCGTTAAATTGCTGGCAGTGCTGGCACTTCTCCATGGGGTGTTCCAGGCCTAGACAGAAGAGGCACAGGAATAACCCGTCCTTATCAGGAGCTGAGGCGCGCCACAGTGCTTGCCTCATTTTGTGCGAATCGGACTGATGAGGACAACATACTCAGCAATTTTAAGATAATAAATTAAAAATCGCGAGAGAACTCGGTAGAAAAACAACTATAGACTGACAAAGCAGTAGGAACTTAACATGGCGCTTTCCACAAATACTTGGAAAGGAAAGAACTGGAAGAAGCGGATGGGGACCCCCTTTATACTGACCTACTTCATGTCCCCGCCATGGACTGCTAGCTAGAAATTGTTCCATGGGGTCCTGATGCCTGCCGGCTTCAGTCCTATGTTATTACCTACTGCAAGAGCCCTCTCGAAGTAAGATCTTAATTTTTATAATAGTCACCTAGTACCTTTTACCATTATCAAAAACACCTAGTGCCATGGTATTTTCAATATTTACAGATTTCATAAACATAAGATATATACAGCAAGGTATTTTATGACAGTGCTATTACATACTAAATCCAACAATAAACACAACGTTTTACATACGTCTGGAGGTCACCACAATGACCTCCCTGCACGAGGACCTGAGAGGGAAAAGGAAAATTAAAGCGGACACTATAGCATAGTCAAGAAAGGAAAGGGGGTGCACAACCTTATGGACTAGAAATTGTAAAGAATAGATTAAACTAAGAAACAGAAGAACTGTTACAACATATTTCAAAGGTCGTTCCTCAAGAGTGGCAGGAGCTCCCTGTCACAGTAAAGATCCTGTGCCCAGTCCACTGGGAAGTGGGCTCTGGCCTGCAGGGAGTTTAGTTCTGCCCCTGAACTTGATCCCTCCTTTGGTACCAGTTCAGACTTGTCCGGGTTGACGAATAGGCCCAAGTCTCAGCAGGTCTGGAGAGCAGAGTCTGTGGATCTCTCCACAGCCTCTCTGGATGTACTAGCCATCAGCCAGTCATCCAGGTAGAGGTGCCCTCTGACCCCAAGGTGCCTCAAGTGGCCTGCCACCACTGCAATGCATTTGGTGAAAACCCTGGGTGCAGAGAAGAGGCCAAAGGGCATGACCTGGAACTGGCATAGGACCCCTTCCACTCTGAAATGGAGGTACTGGCAGTGGGACCTGCTGACAGGAACGAGGCAGAATGCATCCTGGAGGTCCAAGGAGAAAAAACACATTTTACTCCAGGATGGTATAATCTGGCTCAGAGTGATTATCCAGAACTTGCGCTTCTGTAAAGGTTGAGATCATGTAGATACAGTATGGGGTGCCAGCCACCCGTCCATTTCAGGACCAGAAGTACCTCGGTACTGGCCATTGCCCCTTTCGCAATGAGCAGAGCGATGTCCACCCTGAGGGTAGATGGCGTGTCCAGAGATACCCCAGAGTCTTGAGGCGCATGGAGGTAATAGGGTGGGGGAGCCTCAGAAGTTGAGACAATTCTCTGCCCACTACGTCCAACACTTGTCCCTCATGATCGGGGACAAACGTGGCAAGAAGTGACATAGCGAGCCACCACCTGGGAGGGTAGTCGGACACAGGGCAGGTGGCAGGAAATCCTCCAGGCAATTCCCAAAAGGGGAGGCCTTAGGAGGTCCCAAGGACACCAAGGCTCATACAGACAAGGAGCTCGCCTCCTCCTCCTCTGCCTCCAACTGGGCTGCTACCTAACGGCTGCAGAGGCCCATCAATGTTCCTGAGGTCTACCTTGAAGGAGATGAGCATGTTGTTCATAGATAGATGAATGCATGGCCTGGCAACAAGGGCATCCACCACAGTGGTCAGACCCCAGGCAGAAGCATGTGTTGTGTGGGTTTATAGCAGACATCTTCTGTTGGCACCAAATGCATTGCTTGAAACTAGGTTTCCTGCAGTCCGTCATGGAATCACTGGAGAGTAACAGGAAGATAAGACACTCTGAATCGAAAGCTTTAATAAAACAGTCAAAAATTTGACATGTATTAGCACCTGAAAACTGGAATCTCTCCAATGCTGCAGGAACTGTGATGAAGACCTGTCTCCTAGAGGAAAAGATTTGATATCAATGGAGTGGAGCTCTAAGACTACACCACAGATGGTGGGAAGAGTTTAGCTTGAAGACATCCAGTGACTAAGCTGGTTCCTAGTATCTGCTAAAGTGTGGACAGTGAACTGAATCAGAGCTGGTAGAAATTTCATATTGTCATAGCGGGTGTAGCAGAGGAGCAGGAACTTCTCAAAATTTCGTATTTCGCCCCCCGGTGCAGCGGTAGGGCTACCGCTCACGGCGCCAACGACCGGGTTCAGGAGCGGACTTGGGAAGCTGGAGGGCCGGCTGGGGGAGGACTGCGCCCAGTGGCTGCTCTCCTCCTCCGGGTGGGGTGGGATGCAAGTCCTGCTGCTATACCGCCACCTGGGTGACCACAGGTGGAGGTGCAGAGAGACTACACACAGCAGGGTGGGAGGACGTCTGCCAGGAGCCAGAGCGCCAGCATGCCGCGACATGCTCCGCCCCAGGCTTCCCAGTGCTGTGAGACGTCCTGAGGCAGGGAGACAAGAAAATGGAAAAAGGCCCTGCACCCAGGCTCCGTGAGCGGGACCCAGTGGGCCGAGAACACCCATAACCAGGCTCCATAGAAGGGGCTGGCGAGGCCTTCCGACACAGACTTAAGGACCAAGAGAGGACTGGGGGAGCCCCTCTCTGCCCGGCCCGGGGGGCAAACCAAGGCAGGATGGGGACAGGCTGGCCGGTACCTGGAGGGAGGTACCTGGGGTGGGACTACGGGAGCGTACACGACCTAGGGATCCCAGAACAGAAAGGATCCTGGTGCAGCGAGGAGGTACAGGTAAAAAAAATAAAAATAAATTCCGTATTTCAGTCCAGGAATGAAAGAAAAATATGTATTTTGATGCTTTTGTGAGGAAAAACATTATTGCTGAAAAAATGACATGGTGACTATCAAATACTGGCACTTTAAATACTTAAAACAATTAACATGCCCGTCTTGTTGGCACAGCGGTAGTGCTATTATTCATGACAGCGACCTGGGTTCAGGAACGAGCCTGTGTTGTTGGAGGACCAGCAGAGGAAGGATGGTTGCGTGCCCCAGTGGATTCTTGCCTCCTCGGGGAGGGAGGGAGGGATCCTAGTCTCCACCGCAGTACCGCCACCTGGGTGACCACTGGTGGTGGTGCCGGCTAGAGTCAGTATTAGGGGAAGGGGAGGTCGTCGCTCCAACACATTCTGCGTCAGACGCACCACCTCCATGACGTCCGGGGCTGGGAAAAACCAAGTGTGAACCCCCCCTCAAAGCTGTACAGTATGCAGTATGCCACAGGTCCCGCACAGTTGGCTGGGCTTACACTCCCAGAATGAACCTTAATCTCTGTTGGGGGTGAATAAATTAAACATTTTGGCATGGTGCTGTGTTTACCATCAGAAATGAATGCTGGCACTCTCTTTATGCATCCATGATAGGAAACCAGTATGTAAAGTCAAAAAAGTAACTTCAAGGGAAGGGATTTTTAAAAAATTTGCAAGTGGCGGCCATCTTTAATGACGCAAGTCATACTTTATAAAATTAGTAATAAACAGAAATACAAATATACTGATTCATGTGACCATGTCAGAAAATTGATGAAGGCACCAACTATTTTATGGAACCCCGAGACAGCAAGTAATGTCACAGTTGGGAAAACTGTTTAACAGCATACAGCCTCCACAACTGTAACTTCACTGTCTAAAGGTTCCATGACATGGCTGCTTCTTGATTTAATATAAGGCCGACTTTAGACAGATCTATTTGGATTCAGTTCCGATGCCTATAGGTACGCCTAGTAGGTCTTTTTTTTAATCTTATTTATTTCTCCTCTTGGCGGCGCGGATCGCGGGCGATCTCTGGCCGCCAGCACCCGCACCCTCGGGCGGCACCCTCACAGAGCCAGCCAATTGGGGCTCTCGCACTCTGTGGCAAGATCCTCGCGGGAACCGGGGCAGAGGCGCTACAGGCGCAGCCATCAGCCGCCCGAGATCAGCCCGTCCGCGTGTTTTTCTGCCTGATTTTCTTTTGCCTCTTGCAGAGTGCGGCGTGCAATGGCGTCAAGGCCTGCGTGCTGATGTCTGCCGCACTCTGCCCTCCTGCTGCCATCGCTCTGATGTTGCCCGATTTGTCACCAGGGGCCGCTCAGGCGATGGTTCCTGAATCCTCCCAGGATAGGACAGTAGTCCTGTGGACGTTCAATCCTATCCCTCCCCCTGTCAACCCCCGCGGCCCAGGCTCGCGTCCGAACCCGGGTCGCCAGCGTGACACGAGGTGTGGCGTCCAGCGCCTCAACCCTCAGCACCACCGGGCCGGCTCCTAATAGGTCATTTGAATGCTTTCCATGGGCTTTCTGACTATGACAGGAGCTGCATAACAACCAAAGCATGGCACTTCCCATTCTTCAGCATTCTCTCGGAACCAAGTTCTTTCATTTTTTTTTTTTTTTATTTATTTATTTGATCAGATCACCGGTTTACAGACCTTTGAGTCAGACTCATTTACAAAGGCACCTTATCAAGAGAGCAATACATCACAGCAAACAAAACAGTAGAGTACAAAACGCTTAGATTAAAAAAGCAACCAGTGTTACAGGAATTCACTGGTGGTACAAGCTTGGTAATAGGTAGATCACAGTAGTCATGATATAGGTACATGAGTACCACGTCAGGTAACAACCAGCGATATTTTATTACATTAGTCAGCAGATGTTGCCTGAGACCCCCAGGCATATACAGCAAAAGTAGACAGGGCAGACCTAGCCTAGGGGTGAGGGTAAGGGGCAGGTGGGGGATTATGTGCAGTTGCAGCAGCTAGTGTTTGTCAGATGGCTCCTGAGGGAGACCTTGAAAGGACTGAGCTTAGTGGAGTCAGCTATGTTGACAGAGGGAATTGAACCAGGAGGGGGCCCGACAGCAAAAGGATCTCTGGGCTATCAGATGTTAACTGGAGTGCAGTTGCAGCAGCCACTTCGAAGAGTGGGGTTATTCTAGATGCCCTACAGGGGGCATGCCTTAGACAACTAGTATTGGAGCCCACTCGAGAGGGAGGAATCTTAGACCTGGTTCTCTCAAATGGAGATGAGAGAGGATCACAGATGTAGAAGTGGGTAGCCATCTGGGAACTAGCGACCATCAAACAGTATGGTTCACAATAAACACAGCAATAGAGTAAAGCCATACAAAGACAAAAGTACTGGACTTTAGGAGGGCTGACTTTGCCAAAATGGGTGAGTGCCTAAGGAATGCACTAGCAAATGGGCAGGAAGGAGGGGTGGAAGAACAATGGGGAATAATAAAAACTGCCATCACAGAGGTAACAAGCCTTTGTGTGAAGCAAATAAACAAAACGAAACGATGCAAGAAACCACTATGGTTCTCAAAGGAAGTGGCAGTGAAGGTTCAAGAGAAAAAGAAAGCATTCAGGAAGTACAAGGAATCACAGAAGGAGCAGGACAGAGAAATGTATCAGTTAAATCAAAAGGAAGCTGGGAAGGCAGTCAGAACAGCAAAGGCCCAAACCGAGGAAAAGATAGCCAACTCAGTTAAGAAAGGGGATAAAACCTTTTATAGGTACATCAGGGAGCAAAGGAAGACCAAGGGAGGATAGTGAGGCTTAATAAAGGGAGGGAAGGTGGGCAGAGGGTGACTGTGAAAAGGTAGAGATACTAAACAAATATTTTGCTCAGTATTTACAAATAGAGGGGAGGTACCTAAAACAAACAGTAGAAACACTCTGGATACAGAAGTTGATACCAACCCATTTACAAGAAAGGGTTCTGAAAGAACTCTTAAAACTGAAGGTGGACAAAGCAATGGGGCCTGATGGGATTCATCCCAGAATTCTAAAAGAACTAAGGGTAGAACTAGTGACACCACTGACTACCCTCTTTAACAAATCATGGGAGGATGGGGTGGTACCCGAGGACTGGAGGAGGCAGATGTGATTCCCTTCACAAAAGTGGGAGCAAGGCAGAAGCAGGAAACTACAGACCTGTTAGTTTAACTTCACTGATAGGGAAAATGATGGAATCACTTCTGAAGGAAAGAATTGTCGGTATCTAGAGGCCAGAGGGCACAGGACCCAAGGCAGCATGGATTCACAACAGGAAGGTCATGCCAGACAGATCTGATAGATTTCTTTGACTGGGTGACCAAAGTAGTAGATCAGGGAGGGGCTGTGGACATGGCCTACCTAGACTTTAGCAAGGCATTTGACAGTCCCACACAAAAGATTAATATACAGTTAGCCAGCCTAGGAGTGGGTCCCAAGATGACAGCCTGGGTAAAGGGTGGCTGGAGAATAGGACACAGAGAGTAATAAAGTAAATGGAGTCCACTCTGAAGAAGGGGTTACTAGTAGGGTGCAGAGGTTCAGTATTAGGACCAGATCCTCTTCAATGCCTTTATAAACGACATTGCAGAGGGACTGGAATGAAAAGTATGTCTCTTTACAGATGACACAAAGATCTGCAACAGAGCTGATGCACAAGGTGGGGTGGAAAGGATGAGAAGGGAATTGGCAAGTTAAAGGAAAGGTCAAATGTATGGCAGCTTAGATTCAGTGCTAAGAAGTGCAAGGTAATGCACCTGAAACAAAACCCAGGGAAGAGTACACAATGGGGGTGAGATACTAACAACAAAAAATGGAAAGGGACCTGGGGGTAGTCATATCAGATGACCTAAAGGTGGGCAAGCAATGTGAGAGGGCAGTAAGGAGGGCTGGGGGGATATTGGGATGCATAGGGAGGCATCACCAGTAGAAAACAGGAAGTTGTATCCCTCTGTATAGACAGCTGGTGAGACCCCATCTGAGTACTGCGTGCAGTTCTGGAGACCAATCTCTGCAAAGACATAGACAGGATGGAAGCTGTCCAGAGGAGGGCAACTAAAATGGTGCAGGGTCTGCACCGGATACATATGAAGAGACTTAAGGAGCTTAATATGTATAGCCTCGAGGAAAGGAGGACATGATAGAAACTTTCAAGTACCTCAAGGAATCAACAAATTCAAGAGGTAGCATCTTTCAAAAAGAGGTGTGCAAAAACAAGGGGCACAATTTGAAGATGGGCGGCTCAGAGGTAATTTAGGAAGAATTTTTTCACAGAGAGGGTTGTGGATGCATGGAACGGCCTTCCAGAGGAGGTTGTGGAGTGAAAAACAGTGGTGGCATTCAAGCATGCATGGGACAGTCATAAGGCAATTCTAGGGGGTGGGGGTAGGAAGAAGTAGGCTGCTGGTTAACTAGGATCTGCAGCTTATCCATTAGGTAGGGAAATGGGCAGACTGGGTGGACCAAGCGGTCCTTATCTGCCGTCAAATTCTATGTTTCTATGTAGAGGTCCTTACCCCGGGGACAATAAGGGAGGTTTTGACAGTGCTGCAAGTTGATGGTGGAGTACAGCAGGCACGTATGGGTGCACCTAGGGGCTCCCAGCACTAACCTGCAGGCCTTGTTTATAGAGAGCTGGATTCTTGCAAGCGCAGTGTTGTCAGCTGCAGCATAGATGGGCAGCCCCTAGTTGATTAGCGACAGGACAGAGGATGTGATTGCCAATCTAAGGGCCTCTTGTGGTAGGCAGTCCCTATGGCGGTATAACAGTCCAATCCTGACATTGGTTGCAGCAGAAAGGGCATTGATATGGGAATGGAAGAAGAGTGCCGAATCAAAGGTAATGCCCAGATACTTGGAGGAAACCTGCTCAATGGGATTTAGTGTGCTAGGCAGTATCATGAGAGGGGCACCACTGGCTTTGCTTTGGCGATGCGAGAAGAGCATAGATTTTGTCTTTTTTAGGTTAAGGACTAGCCTTCGTGATGTGAACCAATGCTCAGCTCTATCAAAAGTGTTTTGGAGGGTGGCCTGGAGTGTGTTGGGGTCAGAGGCGAAGAGCACAGAGTCATCCGCGTAGAGGAGGATCTTACTGGGGCAGGCCAAGGGGAGGGAAGGGAGCTGAGGTACAGACTGAAGGGGAGAGGGCCTAAAATGGAGCCCTGGGGAACCCCAGAGCGGACAGCTTGTTTGTCAGATTGGGTGCTATTGATTTTTACACACAGAGTTCTGGCAGAGAGGTAGCTGGTGAACCATGCAAGGGGGCTGGGGGAGAAACCAAGGCATCCGAGGGAGTCAAACAGGAGGGGACGGCAAACCGTGTCAAAGGCCTTGGAGAGGTCAATGAACACGGCACCGGCAGGACTTCCGGCATCAAGAGCAGAGTGCAGAAAGTTGGAGAATTCAAGTAGCGCGGTTGTGGTGCTGTGACCTGCACGAAAGCCATGCTGTTCAGGGCACGGGATATTGTGCTTGACCAGGTATTTGGCAAGCTGGTTGGCAACTGCTCTTACAAGGGCCTTAGAGTGTTGAGGGAGGATAGAGATAGGTTGATAGTTACCCGAGGTCGCTCAATCACCACTCTTTAGGATGGGAGTGAGGATGGCGGTTTTCCATGTGCTGGGGAACTGCCCCAGGCACAGAGAGCAGTTGAGCAGCTCGGTAAGTGGGACCAAGATAGCATCCAACACCAGACAAAGTAGCCTAGTGTCCAGTAGGTCGGTGCCGGGGTTGTTACTACTAATGGCTTTTTGCATAAAGGGTCTAGCCTCCATTGGTGAGATGGTACGTAGATAGAAATGAGGTCTCTGTAGAGTGGGCAGGGGTGCTACTGGGATGGGGTCAAAGAAGTTACTAGGCAGGACTGAACTCTAGTCTCAGAAACACAGGTTACTCACCTATAACAGGAGTTCTAGGAGTGGTATATGTTAATCCACACTTCTTGGCAGGTACCTAGCTGCTTTAAGTTGGGCCAGAAGGTCTTCAAGCTGGCTTCTGCCACCCCTTGACTCTGCCCCATGACGCCAGATCTGGCCCGCTGGAAGCCAGGTTGTGTGCCGAAGCTGGGGAGGTTGGCTGGGTTGTGTGGATGAACACCACATACCTCTCCTAGAACTCCTGTTACAGGTGAGTAACCTGTATTTCTAGGGACGTGGATATGTTGTTCAATCCACACTCTGTGGCAGACTCCTAGCAGTTCTCCGGGAGGAGGAAGGCAAGGCGCGCACCCCCTACTTAGGGAATAAGGACTAGAGAACTGAGGCCCCAAAACCAGCATCCCGGCGTGACTCAAGGTCAATATGGTAGTGGGAAATGAAGGTGTGTGCGGACTTCCAGGTAGCAGCCCTGCAGCTTTCCTGGACAGGGACGTCCCTAGAAGCAGCCACCGAGGAAGAGGTATGGCGAGTAGCATGAGCTCTTATCCCTCTGGGAGGCTCCTTGCCCACCAGCCTATAGCAGAGATCTATGCAGGAGGTGATCCACCTGCCTATCATCCGCTTGGCTGCTGGTCTGCTAGGTGCGGCTTCAGCGTAGGTGACAAACAGCTGGCGAACCTCTCCCCGAACTTCAGACTTACACTCCTTATAGTAGGTGAGTGCTCTTCTCAGGTCCAAAGTATGGAGCCTGTATTTGGCCTCCGAGGTGTGATTGGGGGAGAAATGGACCACAGGTAGTCCAAAATGTTAGCCCACGGGCAGAGTCAATACCTGATTCAGGTGAAACTCTGACACCACCTTCGGAAGGAATTTCAGGTTGGGGGCATAGTACAACTTTTGTCCCTTTGAAAGACCAGGTAAGGATATTCTATGAAAAGCGCCTGGAGCTCCCCAATCCTGCTGGCTGACGTGATGCCACCAAGAAGGCGGTCCTCCATGACAGGTGGGAGATATCACACCTGTGCATCGCTTCGAATGGCTTGCCCATGAGCTTAGCCAATACCAGCAGTAAATCCCACAGAGGTGGAGGTTCATGTACCAGAGGGGATATGTGATCTAGGCCTTTGAAAAAAAAAAAAAAAAAAATGCCAGACCACCTTCTCCACAACTGACTGCTTGCGGCGCGCCGAGTAAGCAGAGAGGAGCTGCAGTGCACCTTAAGTGTCGATCAAGTCCTTGCTGAGAAATGGACCACATGTAGTCCAAAATGTTAGCTACACGGGCAGGATGGAGGGTCCAGCCCCTTGCTCTGACACCAAATGGAGGATCTCTTCCATTTAAAGGCATAATATTTTCTGGTCGACTCCTTACGGGACACCTCAACGACACTGAGGACCTCGTCAGAAAGACCCAAGGACTGGAACTCTAGCCGCTCAGAAACCAGGCTGTCAGGTGCAGGGATTGAAAGTCCGGATGGAGTACCTTCCCCTTGTTGACAGAGCAGGTTCGGGCGGACTGGAAGCCACCTCGGGAGCCTGGAGCAGAGGCCGAGGAGATCTGGATACCAGAACTGGCGGGGCCAGTCTGGGGCTACCAGAATCATCTGAGCCTTGTCTCTCCTCACCTTGAGAAGCACCTTGTGGATCAAGAGAAATGGAGAGGAGGCATAAAAGAGGCCTGGGGTCCACGGACTCGAGAAGGCATCCCTCTGCAGCGAGCCCCACTGAGGGGGGTGGGCATAGAACAGCCTCAGCTTTGCCTTCTCCCTGGAGGCAAACAGGTCCACCTGAGGTGTGCCCCAGTGGGAGAACAGATCCTGCACTACCTCCGGCAGGAGAGACCACTCATGAGATGCATCGCCTATCCGGCTGAAGGCATCGGCCAGACTGTTCAAGGCTCCTGCCACACGAATGGCTAGGAGATCCACCTCCAGGCTGAGCACAAGAGACCATATGTGGAGAGCTTCCTTGCACAAAGGCAAGGAGTACATACCGCCCTGTCGGTTGAGGTAGTACATGGTTGTGGTGGTGTCCGTCTGAACCTGAACCACTTCACCCCGGACAAACGGAGCTAAGGCAGTCAGGACTAACCGAACTGCTCGGAGCTCCAGCAGGTTGATGTGGCATCGGGACTCCTGAGGGGACCAAAGGCCATGGGCCCTGTACTCCCCCAGATGGGCACCCAAACCCATCAGAGAGGTGGTCATCAAGATGACCATCTGCTCGGGGCGGACAAACGGGATCCCCTCCTGCAGATGAGCTGGGACGAGCCACCATTGCAGGCCGTCCCACATCTTCTGGGTCACAGACACTGGCTGGTCTAGACCACAGGAGCGCTGGGACCACTGGCGGGCCAGCTCCCACTGCAGGGGGTGATACGCCAGTGGGCCCAACGGACCACGCTGGTGCAGGCTGCCATGAGACCCAGAAGGCGCAGCAAGTCCCAGGCAGGGCGCAATTGCCCAACCAGAAATGATTGGGCAAAGGAGGAAAGGACCTCGGCCCCTTCCGCCGGGCTCTAGCTCGGAGAGAGTCGAGCTCCGCCCCGATGAACTGGATCACCTGTGAAGGCATGAGTTCAGACTTGGCCTCGCCGATAAGGAGGCCTAGTTAAGAGCAAGCCCGGAGGGCCAGATCCCTGGACCGCTCTGCCTCCAACCTGAAAACCGAGAAAAACAATACTTTAACCGACAAAATGAACTGAGCAGAAGGAGAAATCTCCGGAGCGACTGCTCAGTGAGGCGGAGTAAAGAATCTGACGGTTTGAGTTTGAAGAACAACAGACAGAGTCTCAACCGAGCTCGAGCTCAGCGTTCCATGCCTGGCATGGAAAGTTAACCCTTTCATCTCCGGAGCAGTTCGAAGGTTGGGACTCACTGCATATGTCATAATATAGCAAAACTTCATGTTTGAACCACACGCCTAGTTCCAGGGACGGTATGATCTGGGCCAGAGTGACCATCCAAAACGTGCGTGGCCTTAAGAACTTGTTCAGGTCATGCAGATCGAGAATGGGGTGCCAGCCCCTCGTCCTTTTTGAGACCAGGAAGTACCTGGACACAAACCCTGGGCAAGGAGAAGGATCCGCCACCTTGCCAACTACCCCCTTCTGAAGGAGCAGGGCTATGTCATCTTGGCAAACTGACAAGAGAGGCTGCGGATCCGGCAGCCGCCCCCCCCCAGAGGGGTCTGCTCGAATTGCAGAGGCAGACCCCTGCCGACCACCTCCAGCACTCAGTGGTCTGTGGTGACAGCGGACCAAGCGGAAAGAAAGTGGCTGTGCTGGCTCCCCACAGTGGGGGAAGGGGGGGCAGGGGAGGTGTGACAGGGTGTGGGCGGCACCCATGACGTCACTGGGTAGGCTTGGAGGAAGAACCGCCGGAGGGGCCACCCGAACCTTTACCTCCGGGCTTCCTAACCGAGGAAGTGACAGACTTGGCCTTGGGGCACCAAGAATGAGCCTGCTGGCCCTGTTGCTGAGCCGGCTGTGCCGCTGGACCGGAAGAACGAAAGGGCTTACGCTACTGATGGCGACCTTTGTCCTTCTCGATCTGTTGGAGGTGGCCTTCCACCCCGGGCCCGAACAAGTTGGTGCCCAAAAAGGGAACATTTGCTAGCTTGTGTTGGGTATCCGCCATGAAGGTCGAGATCCGCAGCCAAGCCCTGCGGCGCATGGCTACTGCAGCTGCTACTGACCGGGCACAAGAATCACTGATGTCCAGAGCAGTCTGGAGCTGCTGTTTAGCCACCGCCCTTCCCTGATCCCGAACCTGCTTGACTGTGGTCTGGAGGTCGGCCGGGAGATGAGGAAGTGCCTCATCCAGGGAGCCCAAAAGGGCGTGGGAGAGATGTGCCATCAGAACAGCCGAGCTAGCCCGACGAAGGCCTAAGGAGGCAGCAGCATAGACTTTCCTCCTGGAGTAGTCCAGCTTTTTGTACTCTTTGTCCGGGGGCTTGTCCACGTTCCTAGCATTTCCAGAGCACCAGAATACGCTATCTGTCACCAACCCGTCAGCCAAGGGGTGCTCTGAGAAACCGGACAGGGAGCCGGTAGGGACCGCATACCTGCGGGCCATCCTGACTGAAGGTGCAGAACAAGAGGCCGGCCGCTGCAAGAGCTCCAGAGCCGGGTCCACTATGGCCTCGGCCAAGGGGAAGAGCTCTGAGGGGGAATTCCCTCTTGTCCAGGATTTCCATGAGAGGATATCTGGCCCATTTCTGCACGGGTTCAAGCTTCATCCCAGTGGACTCCAAGATGAGTTGAAGGATACCAAGGCACGAGGATGGGCTCTTGTCCACCAATAGACCCCCTGAAGATTCCAGGTCGACTGGCCGAGAATACAGCGAGGAGTCGGACTCCGAAGAGTCCGCGAAAAGCTGCCGTCCGCAAAAAGCTGCCGACCACCTGAGCCACTCTATACTCGCAGAGAACGGTCGGGGTGAGAGTGACAGACAACCGGTGGGGCAAGCCTTGACCTGACAGAGAATCCTTGGTCGGAGCCCTGGTCTTCGGTTGAGGAGGCAGGACTTCCAACACTATGGGTGGAACAGCCGGTTTAGGCCGAGCAATCAGCGCTGGGGCTGGCTCCTTGACCGAGGAACCAGGGGCGGGTGACTGCTTTGGCCGATCAGGTGACAGCCACTTAATCGCTGGAGTGGGAGCCGGCACCACTTGACCACCGGATAAAATAAGTTGCTGCCAAATAAGGTCCTCATCGCGTCTGTACAATTTGCGTTGAAGCCTCTCCTCGGCTGAGGAGGAAGAAGAGGACACCGCTTTCCGCGATGTTGGGACCAGGACCGACGCCGTCGGCGGGACCGACCCAATGCAGAAGAGGACAGAGACTGAGACCGTCGAAGACGTTGGTGGTGGGTCGAGAAAGGAGCGGGAAAAACCTGCTGATCCTCTGGTTCACGGTCCTTGGCCGGAGACTTCGGCTCAAGAGTTAAGTCCCCAGATGGCAGAGGGTACGGTGTCACCGGGGAAGGGAAATGTTGACCACTTGGTGGAAGCCAGAAAGATCTCTGCCTCGACAGGGTCTCGTCCGGCTGGTTTGACGGGGACTCCATGAAACCAGCGCCTGGCTGCCACCTCAACCAAAGTGAGAGAAGACGATCTGGGAGGCGAGACCTCTCCTGCTCCCAAGAACGTCGGTGCTGGGACTTACCTTTGTAAACCCGTTTTTTTTGATCGACCGGGAAAAGACCCAGAAGGACCCTCTCCTTTAGTAGAGAGGGACTGACAAAGCTCTCGAAAGAAAGTCGTATAGGAGGAACCCGGGGGGAGCAGAATAAAACCTGAGGCCGAGGAGCTCGCCATAGCCTGGGCCGCCTCCTCTTCAAGGCCCATAAGCTGTTCCAATTTTTCTGTGGAGCCCGCCACCAGACACCACCCAACAGGCCTCCTTCGATTTAACTGGCGGGAACCTCTTCTCCGGTTACTCTAGTTGAAGTCGGGCAGCACGGTCCTCAAGCACCGACTGAGAAAAGGAGAGACACGTCGCAAGCCTGCGGATCGTGGTCGTGCCCAAGGCAGTAAACTCACATGGCGTGAGAGTCGGTTCGGGACATCTTCTGCCCGCAAGGGCACCGGCGGAACCCAGGAACGGACTTGTCTTCCATCGCAGCCACGCTATACGAAGACCGAATTTGAGCGAGTTTTAAAATAATCTTAGGACAAAAATCCAAAGAAACAGAATCCAGGCCTACAAAACGTGTGAGCGCCAAGGAGGGAACCTGAGCTTCCAAGCGGTAAGGAAGATCTGGCATCATGGTGCAGAATCTAGGGTTTTACCACCCTGGTGGATGGGAGGAGCCAGCTTGAAGACCTTCCGGCCCAACTTAAAGCGGCAAGGTACCTGCCAAGAAGTGTGGATTGAACAACATAGCTATGTCCCTAGAAAGTGTGGTTTAGACAGTCTGCAATGCCAAGGGGGTCAGAGCAGACAGGTCCATTAAAGGAGAGTTGAGAGGGGGTGGGGAACGGGATTTCCCATTTAGCTCCTTTACATTATCCCAAAAGTTTCTAGCCGACACCCAGGAGGAGACAAGAGCGGATTGGTAGTACTGGGCTTTGGCCTGTCAAATGGCCCAAGTACACTTATTGTGCTCAGCGTTGTATGCTTGCCTATCAGCTGGCTTGCCAGATTCCATGGCAATGTGCCATAGGTTGTCTCTCATTTTAAGTTTGTGAAGGAGGGAGGGGGTAACCCAAGGCATGCTTTGCTTTTTGGTGCAATTTCTAGCGAAGGGGGCATAGAGGTCACAGGCAGTGTTAAAAGTGAGTGAAAAAATCCAAAGCCTCGTCTATGGACGGTGCAAGCCTGATTGTGGACCAATCCAGTTGTGAGAGGTACAGATTGAGGCGACTCAGTTCCTCGAACCTCTCCCTCACCACTTCCACAGTCTACTTTGCCAGGTCATTTGTACCCATGTGCACCACAAGATGTGTTTTTCTCATACCCCTTCTTGCGCACTTCAGAACCGACTGCCCCGCCCTGCCCACTGTTAACCCAGGTATGCGCTCCACCCATATATGACTGTGCCTTCCCCCTTACTGCCCCATCTTATCCCTTTTAGTATAGAATCACCCAGCACTAGTACCCCCCTCGTCCGCACCTTACTACCTTGGTATCCATCTTTGGAGTCCGCCACCTTTGTTTCTCTGCCCTTCCCCCTTACTGCTCCCCCCCAATCTGTCCCCTCTCCTCCCAGCCCCATCCCTGTCCTCCACATCCTCCCAACCTCACTGGACCCCCCAACTGAACTCTGGTAACCTCTAGCTTCCAACAGCTTTTTGCAGTCATCTCAAATTATAATTGTACACATTTCGACAGTAATACTATATATTTTTCAAATACAAGGGATCCCAATATCAGTTACAGTTCCATACAACGGTTTGCACATATTTTTATATCAGCAAGTATGTAAGGGAGAAAGACAGACAGCAAGAGAGGACTGAGAGACAGTGAGAGGAAAAGAATTGCGAGACTGTTCGGGGTGATCAAGTCCGAGGTCTCAGGAATATTTGGTTACACAACCAGACAGAGAAGAGACAGAAAAGGTCAGATCCTTGCATTTTAAACACTTTCTCTAACAACTGGGATAAGGTCTTATTCCACCCTGTCACACCTATCCCTGCCTCTGTCCCTTCCTCCTTCCTCTCTACTTCCGTCCTTTCAGCTGTGCTAGTCATCCCATTACCCTTGGCTTCCTCCTCCGCCCTTCTTCCTTCCCCCACCCCCTCCTAGTGATCCTTCCTCCCCTACTCCTCCACCAATGTTATCAGGACCGCAAACCTGTTCCCTGCCCCCACTACCTTGCTGTATGTCAGCTCTTTCCTCCCTACCACGGCCTCCCCTACAGAGCCCGGACTCCTGTTCTGTTTGCACACACGCCCCCATCCCCTCCCTTGTCCTGAAGCTCCTTCCCTGTGGTACTCTCATGATCCCCTCTGGGGGTGGCCCACTTGCCCCAGCAGCCCCCCTCCCTCATCTCCAACTCCCTACCAAGCCACATCACCTCCTTCTTGAGCTTTCTCAGTCTGAGACACTGCACACCCTCCAGGCTTACACAAAATGTTCATCCAAACTGGTGCCCCACATCCATTACAGCCCACTATTCTACCCATGCTAAAGCTAACAGGAAAGGGCAATGCGAATGAACACAGTATTATCAATAAAAATAAAATTACCAGTACTAGTTGTGCTATCTTAACTAGCCCTGCCCCCCCCAAAAAAAAAACTTACTCGACAATGACAAAGATAAGAATAGGTCCTTTTTTGGGAGCTAAGGTTCATTTCAAACAAGTGCAAAATCATGCATTTGGGGCATAGGAACCCAGGGAAGGCTTACATTATTGTGTGTGTGTGTGAGAGAGATACTGACAGCAACCATGCAGGAAAGGGATCTGTGGGTAATCATATCTGACTACCTAAAGGTGGCTAAACAATGTGCCAAGGCTGTGAGGAGAGCCAGTGGGGTACTGGGGTGCATACGAAGAGGTATCACCAGCAGAAAAAATGAGGTGGTAATGCCTCTGTACAAATTAGTGCAACCTCATCTGCAGTACTGTGTCCAGTTCTGAAGGCCGCATCACTGTAAGGACATGGACAAGGTGGAGGCAGTTCAGAGAAGGGCAACAAAAATGGTGCAGGCTCTGCACCAAAAGTCATGACGTGAGCCAGGAGGACCTCAATATACGAACATATGAAGAAGCGAACAGTGGAAGGCCATTTATTCTATCTAGTCTACTTGTCCTGCAGGATCTACAGTTTGAGCTAATGTCCCTGGCCCCCCCACTCCTCCCATCCCATGATCCTTACCTTCCCCTATGCCTATCCCAACCTCTCGTGAAGCTGTCTACTGTCTTCAATGAGACCTCTTCTGGCAGTGCATTCCAAGTGTCCACCACCCTCTCTGTGAAGTAGTGCTTCCTGACCTCCCTCCTAAACCTCCCCCCCAGCTTAAGACTGTGCCCCCTCATGTTATGGTTGCCACTCAGCTTAAAACAGACTCTCCTTATCCACCCCTTTCAAGTACTTGAAGGTCCCAATCATGTCCCTCCCCCCTTTCTCCAGGGAGTACATGTTCAGTGCCCTCAACCTCTCCTCATATGCCTTACCCTGCTGACCAACTATCAGCTTTGTAGCCCTCCTCTGGACCTTCAACAGCAGGTTAATGTCCTTTTTGAGGTTTGGGCACCAGTACTGAACTCCATAATCTAGATGTGGCCTCACCAGTGACCTGTACACAAGTAGTATAACCGCCTCTCTCCTACTACTGACATGTATACCCTGGAGGAGAGGAGAAAGAGGGGGGGATATGATAGAGACCTTCAAACATCTCAAGGGCATAAATAAAGTACAGGAGGGTAGCATCTTTTAGAAAAAGTTGTTCTAGAACAAGGGGTCATTGACCGGAAGCTGGAAGGGGGTAGAGTAAGGTGTAACATGAGGAAGTATTTCTTCATAGAAAAGGTGGTGGATGCATGGAACAGCCTTCCAGCGGAGGTGGTGGGGGAATTAAAAAATGCAAGGGATAGGCATAGGGGTACCCTAAAGAGAGGAAAGAGAACAAACCCAGAGATCAAGTAGGGTCCGTGGCGATTGCAGCAGATAGAGCAAATGGGCAGACTTAGTGGTCCTTACCTGCTGTCAATTTCCGTTTCTATGTCTCTGTAGTGCCGCTAATTATAACAATCAGACTGATGAGGGAAAGATACAATTAGTGAATCAATACGTTCCTCACATAGCCGTGGTCTTGTCTGAATAAGACAAGGCCTTCACCACTGCAGAAGCTGTAAATATTTTCTTGAAAAGCTTGCCAACCCCATCCAGTGAGGTATGAAGACCGTTTACAAACATACGAAATTTGCCAGCGGATAAAGGTGTAGTCTGCTCGAATGTGCAGCTAGCACCCTTTATTCTGCAGCTGCTCCTCCCTTGATCCTCCCCCTTGCCCTGTCCGAGCCCTTTTGAAACAGCCCACTGTTCTACTGGATACCACTTCCACCGGTTACGCATTCCACCCAGCTGCAACCCTCTCTGTAAAAAAAGCATCTCCTCATCTCCCTCCTGAACCTTGCTCCCTACAGTCTCATAAAATGGCCCCGGGTGTCCCTCCCCTTCCTTACTCTGAACAGCCCCTTCATATCAGTCTTGTTTATTCCTTTCGTGTACTTGGTTTCAATCATATAGGGGGATATGATCCTCCAGGGTTCCTCCTCTCCTCCAGCGAGTACATGTTCAACTCCCTCAGCCTCCTTTCTTATGGTAAGCCCCCAAGCCCCTGGATCATTTTTGTCACCCTATGCTGCCCCCTCCAGTAACTTAATGTCATTCGTCAAATACGGGTGCAAGTTCTGCATGCAGTACTCCAAGTGCGGTCTAACTAATGATCTATACAGTGGTAGAATCACCTCCGCCCTCCTCAAGGATATACCCCTTGCAATGCAACCCAGCATTCTGTTGGCCTTTGCAGCTGCCTTCCTACATTGTGAAAAGTTGTTCATTGACTCCACAATGAGCACTCTCAGATCTTTCTCCTCCTGTGTCTCTGCTAGCTGTACTCCCCCCAGCTGGTAACTCGTCCTTGGGTTTTTCACCCCAAAATGCAGCACCTTGCACTTTTTGGCATTGAACCCTAGTTGCCAGGTGTCCAACCAGGTTTCCCGCTTTGCCAGATCATCCTGCAACCCCTGCCACCCCCCCTAAGTCATCCACCACTAGTCCCATCTTGGTGTTGTCAGCACACAGACTGGTCTTGCTCTTGATGCCCAATGGTATGTCTGCAATGAATATCCCAAACAACACTGGCCCCAACAATGAGCCCTGCGGAACACCCCTCATCACTACCCTTGGGGATGAGAGCTCCCCACCCACCACAACCCTGTTGCCTTCCATGAAGCCAGTTCCCTACCCATCTCACCAGCTTTGTACCCGGCCCTGTGCCTTCTAACTTACTTCCCAGTCTCCCATGTGGCACAGAGTCAAATGCCTCACTGAAGTCCAGGTACAGGAGATCCACTGCATGGCCCCCGTCCAGTTGCCTAGTCACCCATTCATCCACCAGGTTGGTTTGGCAGGATCTGCCACTTATGAAGCCATGCTGTCTGTTGTCCTGTAGCCCTTTGGTCTTCAGGAAGGACACCAGCCTCTCCTTCAGGGTAGTTTCCATCAGCTTACCCACGATGGATGTGAGGCTCACCGGTCTGTACTTCCCTGGTTCATCCTTGGGGCCACTCTTGTGGAAGGGCACCACACGAGCCATCCTCCAATCCTGATGTACACACCCTAAGTGTAGTGGGGCACTGAATAGGTCTGCCAAAGGTACCGCCAGGACCTCTGCCAGTTCCTTCAGTACCCTGGGGTGGATGCTGCCTGGCACCTTTTCCACCCTCAGGAACCCTGCCCTCCGTGATTTCCCCATCCATCATCCCTTCCCCCTCCGTTCTTGCCCTCCCAACCCCCTTGGGGATCACCACCCCCGTCTCCTTAGTAAATACAGAGCAGAAGTAATTGTTTAGTGTTTCTGCCTCATCACCCCCTGCTTTCACTCCCCGCTTCCTAGTCTTTACTGTATGGTCCTTACAGCTCCTTTTCTCCTTGATGTACCAGACAAAGTCCTTCTCCCCCTTCTTAATGCCTTGCGCCAGCCAGCCTGATCACCATAAGACACCTTGCTGCCCTTATCACCTCCTTACGATTTCTTCAGTTACTCCTCCCTGTTTTTTTTTTTAGTTGTTTAACCAGGAGTAGCACACTAAGCTAAAAGCTTTTTTTTTTTTTTTAAACAGGTGCCACCTGGAGCACAGGAAGTTAAGGACTTGCTCAGGGTCACACAGTATAAGTGGAAGCTGTGGGATTCAAACCCAGGTCTAGTCTGCTGGATGTCACCAGATTTGCAGCTCAGAGCCTTAAACCACTGCGCCATACTGCCTCCCTGTTTTTTTTTTTTTTTACCTCCTCAAGACAGTTCTTTTCCTCCTTGCCTTTTCCATGACCTCCTTTGCTCACCCAGCTAGGTTTCTTTGCCCTAGCCTTCTTGCTCTGGGCCTTGCTGCAAGTTCTGGTTACCGCTACTTTTCCCAGCTTTATGAGCTCCCACCTCTGGTTAGTGCCCATATTAGGTTGAATTCTGGCCAGGTACCCTTTTACTACTTCCCCTATCCTCCCAAAGTCGGCCCTCCTGAAGTCCAGCACCCTTGTGCTGGATTCCACTCCTTTACCCATATCCAATGTGAACCATAACTGAATGGTGGTCACTACCCCACCAGCGGTTCTTCCACCCTCAGTTCCCTCACAAACTCCCCATTTGCCAGCACAAGGTCAAGGGTATTCCCTAACCTGGTTGGTTCACTGGCCATTTGCAGCAGGAATCTGTCCTGGAAAACATCCAGCAGTACCCGCTCCCTTCTATTCCTGGTTGTTGGGCTATTCCTGGCATGTTGAAGTCCCCATCGATCACCATACTACCCTTCTCGTAGGTCCTCCTGAACTGTCCTGCTAGTTCCCTGTCCAAGTCCTCTGTCTGAGAGGACAGTCTGTACACCACTCCCATCCTGAGAGTCCTATTCTTGGAATCCTGGATTTGCATCCACAGTGACTCCGTACTACCCTCCTCCCCTACATATTTCAGTCCTTCCCTCAAATGTAGTGCCACCCCCCTCCTTTCCCATTTGCTCTATTCCTACGAAATATCCTGTACCCTGGTATCGACCAGTCCCAGCAACTGTATTGGGTGGCTCATGTTTCGGTTATGGCCACCATGTCCTCCTCCCACTCTGCCACGAGAGTCTGTAGCTCTGCAGTTTTCTTTGCAAGGCTCCTAGCATTCAGGCTGACCACCTTCCACCCCTCCCCCCCCCTTTACTAGCACTGCCACTAGTACTTGCCCTTTGTCACTGTTATGGGGGAGCTCATATGGTTTCCCAACCTGTGGTCTCTGCATGTCCCTTGCCCATTTGTCACCCCCCGCTCCTAGTTTAAATTCCCAACTTCCTTTATGTACTCCTCCATCCTCCGTTTCAACACTTTCTTTCCCTCCTCACTCAAGTGTAGTCTATCCTTGGCATAGAGACTACTGTCCTCCCAGGTCCCTCCCCACTAGCCCATACCCTTTAGCATGACACCAGGTTCTTAGCCATCCACTAAATTCTTCTATTCTTAGCATTCTTACTGTGCTTGCCCTGGGCACTGGAAGCATCTCAGAGAAAGTTACTGATCTTCCTCCCCCTCACATAATTGTCCTAGTTCCTCAAACCTCCTCTAGACTATATAGAAACATAGACTTTGACGGCAGATAAGGACCGCTAGGCCCATCTAGTCTGCCCATTTCCCTACCTACAGGATAGGCCTCAGATCCTAGTTAACCAACAGCCTATATCTTCCTGCCCCCCACAAGAATTGCCTTATGTCTGTCCCATGCATTCTTGAATTCCTCCCACAGTTTTAGACCCCAAACTTCCTCAGGAAGGCTGTTCCATGCATCCATTACCCTCTCTGTGAAATAATACTTCCTCACATTGCCCCTGAACCGCCTCCTTCTATCTTTAAATTGTGTCCCCTTGTTCTTGCAAGTCTCTTTTTCTGAAAGATGCTACCCTCTTGGACTTTGTTGATTCCCTTGAGGTACTTGAAAGTTTCTGTCATGTCCCCCCTCTCCCTTCTTTCCTCAAGGGTATACATATTAAGCTCCTTTAGTCTCTCCTCATCGGCTTCTCTTGCAGACCCTGCACCATTTTAGTTGCCCTCCTCTGGACTGCCTCTATCCTGTCTATGTCCTTGCGGAGATGGGGTCTCCAGAACTGGACACAGTATTCCAGATGGGGTCTCACCAACTGTCTGTACAGAGGGATAACAACTTCCTGTTTTCTGCTGCTGATGCCTCTCCCTATACATCCCAGTATACCCCCGCCCTCCCTACTGCCTTCTCACATTGCTTGCTAACCTTAAGGTCGTCTGATATGATTACCCCAGGTCCCTTTCCTGTTTTGTTGTTGTTACTACCTCCCCACCCATAGTGTATTCTTCCCCTGGGTTCTTGTTTCCCAGGTGCATTATTTTGCACTTTTTTGCATTGAATCCTAGCTGCCATACGTCTGACCATTCCTCCAACCTTGCCAAGTCCCTTTTCATCCTTTCCACGCCTCCTTGTGTATCAACCCTGTTGCAGATCTTTGTGTCATCTGCAAAAGGCATACTTTTCCTTCAGTCCCTCTGCAATGTCACTGATGAAGACATTAAAAGGACTGGACCCAATCTGAACCTCTGCGGTACCCCACTAGTAACCGCCCTTTCTTCAGAGTGGACTCCATTTACAATTACCTTCTGTGTCCTGTTGTCCAGCCAATGTTTTACCCAGGCTACCACCCTGGGACCCACTCCCAGGCTGGTTAATCTGACTAATAATCTTTTGTGTGGGACTGTGTCAAATGCCTTGCTAAAGTCTAGGTAGGCCATGTCCACAGCCCCTCCCTGGTCTACTACTTTGGTCACCCAGTCAAAGAAATCTATTAGATTCGTCTGACATGACCTTCCCACTGTGAGCCCATGCTGCCTTGGATCCTGTGCTCCACTGACCTCTAGGTACTCAACTATTCTTTCCTTCAGAAGTGACTCCATCACTTTCCCTACCACAGAGGTCAGACTGACAGGTCTGTAGTTTCCTGCCTCTGTCTTGGTCCCACTTTTGTGAAGGGGAATCACATCCACCTTCCTCCAGTCCTCGGGTACCACACCATCCTCCCATGATTTATTAAAAAGAGTAGCCAGTGGTATCTACCGTCCTGTCAGCCAGGTCGTTTGTCCCCAAATGTATAATTAAATGAGGCTTCTCCCTACCCTTTCCAGCATATTTTAGAACAGACTGTCCCACCCTTTCCACTGTCATTCCCAGCATAGCCTCCACCCAAATGCGACTATGCCTGTCCCCCTTGCTACCCCACCTGACTCCTCTTAGTATTGAGCCCCCCAGCACCAAGATGCCACCCCTCTTACCAACTGCTTCCTTCCCTTCCACCCCACCTCTCGCTCCTGTCTTCTCTTCCTCCTGCACAGTAATTCCCCCAGCAGAACTTCCCTCCTCTCCAGTTTCATCCGGACTTCTATCAGTTACACCTCCAATCTCATCACCTCCCTTCTCCTCCTTTCCCTCTAGTACGGCAAAACTATTTTCTGAAGACCCTTCTCCTATGACTGCTTCCTCCCTCCTCATACTAGTCTGTTCCCTCCTTTTGGCTCCATGACTGTTGCCTCTTCTCCTCCCTTCACCACTCCCTTTCTCCTCCTTCCTGTTGTCTTTTTTTTTCCCTAGACCTGGGTCATCCCCCCACCCCGTTCCCCTTGACCTGGGTTCCTCCTGCCTCTGCTTCCCTTCTTCTGACCCCTGTTGGCCCAAACTGACCTCCCTCATTGCTCTCGTTGCCCACCAGTGACCACCCCTCACTCTTCCAGAAGAAAGATACCCAACGCTCCCCCAAGTCTCCCCTCCATTATTGCAAAACATTCTTTTGTCAATTTCCCTTACCCCCTTTGTCATACAAATTAGACAGATTGAGCAACTGCCTTTTAAAGGAAAACTCCATGTTAAAAATCAGAAAAAGATATGCAGTAGTCTTTTTTTCTGTGTTCTAACCAGTTCCCAGTGTTTTCTTTTCCTCTGGCTGTGAGAGATGTTTTTTTCTAACTTTCCCTAACTGTTTTATTGCCCTTGGAGGATGCCATTCTGATTTGTTACAGGGTCTGTCACAGCTCAGCCACAGAGAAAATACTTCTTCCAGAGCAGACACACTACTAGATTTTGGGCAAGTGTAATCATTATTATTTTTTGATATCAGTACCTTGTCCTGCTATGTTCTGCTCTGTGTGTGTGTGTGTGTGTGTGTGTGTTTGAATCATGTCACTGTTTACTCTATTCCTCTCGGTCACTTTCAGTTTTTGCACCAATACTAAGTAGCAAAAATTGAACATCACCTTATAGGTTGTAACATAGCAGGACAAGGTACTATTATCAAAAAATAATAATGATTACACTCACCCAAAATCTAGCAGCGTGACTTCTCTGAAAGAAGTATTATCTTTGTGGCTGAGCTGTGAAAGACCCTGCTAAATCTAAGAGCGTGGCTACATCAGTGTCACATGAGCTAGGGTGCATCGTAGGAGAAAGAAAGCCAATAAACCTATTTGTGAAGGAGATTCCCAGGGGTCGTAAAACTACCATACAGCTAGCAGGCTAATTTAGAAAAAAATCCTAATAGCAGACAGAGGGAAGGACACACTAGAGCTTAACATACATATCAAAACACTCTACATATGTTTTTGCGCATTCTGGGTGGACTTCTCCTTTAAGTTCCTATCCCTCCTGTCCAAACCCAAAAAGAAACTAATCAAGTATTGCACAGCCACCTTCTAACTCCTACCTACCCCTCCTTTTCACAATGCAAACACCAATGCCAGGTAAAAATAAAAGCACTTTGTGTAGCAGTTACTTCCCTTTTCCAAAGACAGCAGTCACCTCTTCACTCGCTGCTGCTCCTTCCCTGGGCATCCGCTTCTGCTAAGACAGGTGCAGGTCCTTTGTCATTATGGGGAAGTGATGTCAGAACCACTGGTATAAAGGAAATTATGTACCTGGGGCAGGTGGGGTGAGGGGCAGGGTAGGTGGGACCAAGCCCGTGCCCTCCAGAAACAATCTGGTAGCTGAGGCCTCTGACCAGATAATTAGCACTCTTCCCCTACTATGCATTAAACTTTGCAGCTAGTGAAAATAGCAAAAAAAAAAAAAAATTCCAACCCCACTAAAAGCCCTGCCCCCCCTCCAAAAGGAAAAAAGTGATACCAGAAGAAACAGCTTACCAATTCAAAGAATCAGCCTCACCAACAACACACCAAAATAGGCTTGAAATTAAAAGATAGGTTTCCAGTTCAAAAAAACAGCCTCACCAAAATAGGTTTGAAATCAGAAGAAACAAGCCTCCAATTTAAAAAAAAATAACTGCCCCACTTAAAGCAGACCAAAACAGGTTTCAAAATGTCAACAGCCCCCCCAAAAATTCCCTGCTAGCCCCTTTTTATGGATCAAGGCATATGGGGAAGCGACTGACTGATTTGGGTTTGATTTTATTATTGTTTTATGAAGTTTGTTGTACTGATTTATTGTATTTTTATATTAATGTTTTATTACGTTGTGATTCCATAACTTGTACTGCGCTTTGATTTTTTTGAAAAGCGCATTATAAATAGATTATTATACGTAGTAAGAAAAAAAATCTGTTACCAAGTAAAATCATCAAGAAGCAATTTGAACAAGCATTTGTCAATGCCGAATGTTGATTGAGTTGGTCTGTTGAGCTTGCTCACTGCCCCTCTGTCACAAGCTCAGTCGGTTTCTCCCGGTGCTGCCGGCTGCTGTTTTGTACTGGGCTCCTGTCTGCATTGGCAGCTTTTTCTGCCCACTAAGAAATCTGCAGCTGTCCCGACAGAGCTCCGTTGAGGTGGCTCACTCCCCCTCGCTCACTAGCTCATTCCGTTTCTCCTGGCACTGCAGGCTGGCCTTTTGTAGTGGGCTCCTGCCTGCGTTGCCGCCTTTTTCTGCCAACAAAGAAATCCGCAGCAGTCATGATAGAGCTCCGTTGAGCTCGCTCACTCGCCCCATCTCACTCATCCATTCGGTTTCTCCTGGCGCTGCAGGTTGCCCTTTTGTACTGGGCTCCTGCCTCTGTTGGTGCTTTTTTCTGCCCACAAAGAAATCCACAGCAGTCACGACAGAGCTCCGTTAAGCTCGCTCACTTCCCTTCTCTCACTCGCTCATTCTGTTTCTGCCGGCGCTGCAGGCTGCCCTTTTCTACTGGGCTCCTGCCTGCGTTGCCGCGTTCTTCTGCCCACAAAGAAATTTGCAGCAGTTACAACAGAGCTCCGTTGAGCTCGCTCACTCCCCCTCTCTCACTCACTCATTCTGGTTTTCCCACCACTGCAGACTGCCCTTTTGTACTGGAGCCCTGCGTGCATTGTTGCCCTTTTTTGCCCACAAAGAAATCTGCAGTAGTCCCAACAGAGCTCCGTTGAGCTCACACACTCCCCCTCCCTCACTTGCTCGTTCTGTGTCTCCCGCCACTGCAGGCTGCCCTTTTGTACTGGGCTCCTGCCTGCGTTGGCGGATTTTTCTGGCCACAAAGAAATTTGAAGCAGTCCCGACACAGCTCCATTGAGCTCGCTCGCTCCCCCCTCTCACTCACTTATTCCGTTTCTGCCGGCGCTGCAAGCTGGCCTTTTGTACTGGGCTCCTGCCTGCATTGACGCCTTTTTCTGCCCACAAAGAAATCCGCAGCAGTCACAATAGAGTTCCACTGATCTTGTTCACTACTGCTCTGTCACTCGCTCATTCTGTTTCTCTTGGCGCTGCAGGCTGCGCTTTTGTACGGGGCTCCTGGCTGTGTTGGCACCTTTGTCTGTCCACAAAGAAATCCGCAGCTGTCCCGACAGAGCTCCGTTGAGGTCGCTCAGTCTCTCTCTCTCACATACTCATTCTGTTTGTCCTGGCGCTGCAAGCTGCCCTTTTGTACGGGGTTCCTGCTTGCATTGGCACCTTTTTCTGCCCACAAAGAAATCTGCAGCAGTCCTGACAGCACTCTGGTGAGTTTGCTCACTCCCCTCCCTCACTTGCTCTGTCATTCCGTTTCTTCTAATGCTGCAGGCTGCCTTTTTGTACTGGGCTCTTGCATTGGGGCCTTTTTCTGCCCACAAACAAATCCAAAGCAGTCCCGACAGAGCTCAGTTGAGCTCGGTCACTCCCCCCTCTCACTTGCTCGATCTTAATCTGTCCCAACACTGATTTCCCACAGTGACCGTGCTATTCTCTGGCAGGAGTGCAAAAACATATTTTAGCCAGGCTGTGAAAAATGACAGCTGTACTGTTCATAAGGAGGTGTGAAAAAAATGCCACTGTTGAAAATGCGGCGTGAAAATATTACAAATTTGCGAAGTTACAAGCGTGCGTGGAAACAGTTCAGCGCATGCTTGTAACAGTCATGTTATGGAGTTTCTTTACCTCCTTTATGGAACTCTAGGCTGACCACTGTTATTTTATGTATTCATCTTTTTACCGAGGTCCACGACCATTTTGCACAGCATCTTGATGGTGTGGTTCAACATGGCTAGTGCGGCCTCCATGGTATCACCTCCACTCCCACCTAGTGGTCTGCAGTGTCTGGTTGAGACCTGGGTTTAAAAAAGTCTTTGCTGGCACTTTGAGACTGTTTATTCATCACCCCCCTCTGGCTGTTAACCTCCGTCCACTCTTTCAAAACTAGAAAGTTTGCTGCTGAAAAATATTAGAAAATAACAGTTTTTCCACTGACAAAGCAGAGTCTCCAAGAAGCACATCTTTTGCTTGGTGCTCTGCTGGACGTGCCTCCGAGTTCCAAGACAATCTTTTATTCTTACAAGGTTGATGGTTGGGCAAGTGCCATGCTTTTTTTTTGTTACTGTTGATTTTTGGTCTTTGCAGTTAGCGTTAGCGTCCCCATGGTGGCATTCTGAGTGTGCATGTTTCGGACATTCTGCATATGTAGATTTCCCTTAAGAAAATTGTGGGGGGGGACTGTCTGAAAAGGAATGTTATTCATTTGGAAGCATCTTACCCTTACTTCAGACCTCATCTGGTCATTTTCCTTGACTGTGTCCAGGATCTGGGTGCCTGTAACTTAAGATAATAAAAGTAGATTAACAATAATGAATAGCTTGTCAAAACAAGGGATGTAGTACCCATGTGGTTCTACAAATCTGAGCCATTAATATCAGCTTGATTTTTTATGCAATTCATTTTACAATTATTTTCCCCAGGACAGACTTACTAAGATGCAAAATCTCATTTTCAGTGGGATCCTGCTTTTGCCTGTATCTGAAGCTGGGTGGACCGAGCACAGGGAGGTTAGGTAGCCTGTTTACAGTCCCACAATCAGCAAGTGGCTGTGGTAAGGTCTGAACCTCTGTCCTCCTGGTCCCCCAAGCTCATACTCTTAAAAACACACCGCATATAACCATTTATATGCCTGGACACAAAGCCATAAAGAGCGTTACTGCCACATATGCATGATACATTTTAGGACCTGGAATTTATTGCACGTTGGATAAACACTACCAATCAATCATCCCCCTTCCCCTCAAAAAATCAAAAAGCTATTGTATAAACAGGACAACATGGCAACTGGGACCTGTATGCTCCATGTAAAAACTGAACCAGCCTTGTTTGACCAAATGCCCTCCCCCTCAAAAACACAAAACAGAAGATAATGAATAGCCTTTGATTAATAACCACACTATAAACACTTCGAGAGGTTGCCATGACATCATTGCAAACCTAGAGAACATAGCTCCAGAGGTTTTCTGATGTCATGGCAACCTCGAGGAGTGTTCTCAGCGCGGTCATTAACCGAAGACCGTACATTTTATAGTGTATGGGCTACCAAGATTGTGGAATCGCAGATTGAATTACTTTTCTCAGCAATTCTTACCTTAAGCAGTCGTAAATCATGCAGGAAGATTCCTGAACAATGTGTGTGTTCTTCACAACATTATTCATTGGTACAGCCTGGCGCAAATCAATTAATTTAATACCAACATTTTAAACATTTTTCTCAAAGTGGAACATTGAATGTTGTGAGCATTCTAGTTCGTTATACTACTGATATGACATACTCAGGAAGTGTTAGAGTGATGTCATAACAATGGCATAAAAAGGTTGTAATATGCTTGATTTCAGTTAGTAATAAGGGCTACCCATACATTATAAGCCCATTGTATAAACATGACATGGCAACTGGGACCAGTATGCTCCATGTAAAAACTGAACCAGCTTTGCTTGACCAAACACTTGAAAAGTAGTTATTAAGTGACCTAACAAATCAGCTAAGGGCATAGGCTTGCTGCAGTCTTTAAAGCCACACAAGGGAGTCACCCCCGGAGAGTCCATGACAGCACTGGAGAGTCATCCCTCCCCATGTAAAGCAGGAGAAAAACAAATTAGTGAGAGTGATTACAAAATCAAACCGAAGCTGCATGGTATTGATGATGCAGCAGTACTAGAGACAAAAAGCTGAGAAACACTGAGCAATCTCATGACTGGAAGGAACCAAAGAGTGGGAATGGTCCTGTGGTTATGGCCTGAATCGGACTGGAAGATTCTGGGTGCTGGTTGCATGAGCAGGGATGGTTGCAATGTGTGTAGCCATGGATGAATCTGTTAGAATCAATATTCCAAGGAAACTGAAATACAACAGCAGGAGCTGAAGAACACAGCTTCTCTATGAAAGACTGGGAACTTAACGGAGAACTCTAATCTGTTCTGGGTGATGAAGCAACCCTAAGACCATATTCTCCTAACTGCCCCTTTCAGACAGTACCCAATGTCACGACTTATAATCTACCAATTCAGAAGAACATTCCAGGCTAAGGAAAGCAAAAGATATTCTCTAGAATCCTCAGTTTAAGTAAAAGGAATACCCAAATAAGAGGTACGATGGTCTAGCAGCTGGAGGGCAGAGCTTGGGATATGGAGACCAGTGCTCGAGTCCCACAACTGCCACTCACTGTGTGGCCTTGCAAAAGGCACTTCCCTGATCTTAACCTTTTGTAATCTTTCTAATCTAGACATTTATTTCCTTAATCTACTAGTAAACATCGAAAGATAGTAGCATTAACAGTTACATTAAAATATTTCTCTAGGACTACATATTGAGCCACTGCTGCTGTTTTAAGTTTCGTTTTCAGATCATCATGGACTGAAGCTTTAGATGTTGATATGAAGCAGATTTGGAAAACCTAAAGAAAAAAAAAAAAATCAGCTGTTCCCAGCATACCCATCACCATGGCCAAATCTGTTACCTACTATAAACAGTAGATCTGAGAGAATCTCCTCCATTGAGCCATGTCATAGAACTGTAAGTCATCTGCGTCGGGACCACCTGGAAACTTTTTGCTGGCTGGGCCCCCCCAAGTTAATGCACCTTGTCGGTGCCTACATAATGTGGGTGTCCCCAGCATGCCTCAGTTCTCCAGAGAATCATTGGACCGAAGGGATCAGGACCAAACCAAGGACACAGGACAGGATATGAACCCCGGGAGTAGAAATGCTATATTTAGGCAAAATAGGAGAAACAGCTTGTGAGAGGCAACAGTATTGCCAGCAGACGGGGAGGAAGGAGAGCTGTTGCTTGATGGAAGACAGTCTCTTGATCTACTGCTACGGTACACAAAGAAGGGAGGGAGAGCTGTGGCTCAATGGAGGAAAGTCTCTTGATCTACTGTTACGGTAGGTAACAGTCGTCTTAGAGGATCTCTCTTCACTGACCCACATCATTGAACAATTCCTAAGCAGTATCAAGTACAGAGGGAGGACGACAGGACCTAATGATCTTGAGTAAGGAGGCCTTGCAGAACACAGAGGCCAAAGCTGGCATTGTCCATGAGAGAATGTCTAGACTGTAGTGTTTAGTAAATGTATGTACAGTACTCCAAGTGGCTGCAGCATGTCAGCAGTGGGCACATTATGAAAACAAGCCACTGAAGTAGCCACCTTGTGGGCGGAGTGAACACAGACTGGAACAGAAAGCGGCTTACCATGCTTCTGGTAAAATGTAAATTTACAATTGGCCAATCATGGATAGATTCATTTGGAAAACTGGGAAGCCCACGATCCTTGGGGCAAAAATCAACAAACAGTTGTGAGAATTTTGTACAATCCAAGTACCACCAACGCAGCCATTCGGACATCCAGCATATGTAAATGACATTCCCCACTATCTCAGGAGGCCAAAATGGGAAGGTCAAATCCGATTTACTGCCCCCAAGACAACTGAAGGAAGCAAGCATTAGTACGTAAAGGAACCCTATTCTTGTGAAAAAATAAAAGGAGAGTGTGCATTAAAGCCTGCAGTTCAGAAATGCACCCAGCAGACACCATGGCACTGGGAACTATGTTCACCAAGAAAGGACACGCAGCTAAAGTAGCTGCAGGCTTGAAGGGTGGTTCAGCCAGGGTCTCTAACATCAAGTCCCACACCGAAACCATGTGTGCGCACATGCGCATTAATGGAGCATCTCTTAGGAATCTACGAGAAACCTCCATCTGGGCCACAGTCTAGCCTCTACAGGGGTATGAAAAACAGACGCTGCAGCCAGGTGAACCTTAAGGGAGAGTGGAAACAGGTGCACCATGCTTCAGTAGTGTAGGAGGGAGTGCAGGATCTGGGGCAGCTAACCCCAACACTGAAACACAGAAAAAAAAAAAACAATTTGATGCTGCACTCCTAAGTTGGTATCATGGAATAAACTGAGCAGAAACTTTAAAAAGCTATGTAACAAATTTATTGGGGCAAAATAGTATTCCAAGTAGCTGGTCGCCTGGGAGCTGCTACCCCAGCACTTCGCCCGACTTTCTCCGCACAGAGAGGCAGGTTTGTAGCATGGGAAGCGGAAGGCTGAGGTCTCTGGGACCCACGTCCAGGGCCCCTTGAATAGCCCTGGCCTGGACAGGCATAGAACCTGTGAAAAGAATCACAATCCCTTCCCTCCAGGGTCTGGGGTTAAAGGGATCTATCTCAAAGTCATTTGAGGACTGTAAACCCCTTAATACACCTTCTACATTGTTGCCAAAAAACAGTTACATAAGAACTTACTGTAACAACAGATCTTCAAGAGAATCTCCCTAATCATGTCACACCTTTGACACCAATACCGTGTGAGCACTAGGACCACATGGAAACTTTTGCCATTAGTCAGCCTGGGGTCACCCATGACAAATTCATGTGACCGACATCCTATATGACATGGGCGGCCCCTCTCTCAGTTCCCCGGAGATTATGCTTGGAGGACTGTTCAGGGAACCAGGAGGTCATGCCAACCTCACCATAGGTAACAAAAGCTGGGTTGCTGTGGGACCAGATATCTTTCATTCAGTCCATGTAGATAGTCAGGACTTGCATTGGGTCCAGGCTATGCTACTTTTCCTCATCTAGGCTGGAATGCTCTGGAAAGAGTACAGGGACGGTCACTGACTAGTTCATGTGGAATTCAGATACCATGTTGGGAAGGAATTTTCTGTTGGTTCCAAGAACCATTTTTATCCCTGTGGAAAACTGTGCAATTTGGCTCTGTGCAGAGGGCTTGCAATTCACTTACCCTCGTCACTGCAACCAGAAATACAGGTTACTCACCTGTAACAGGAGTTCTAGGAATGGTATATGTTGTTCATCCACACTTATTAGCAGGTCCCTCGCCGCTTTAAATCTTGCTGGAAGGTCTTCAAGCTGGCTCCTCCCACCCACCCAGGTGGTAAAACTCTCTGCTCTGCCCAAGCGCAGATCTAGCCGCTGGAAAGCCAGGTTGTGCGTCGAGCGGGGGAGGCTGGGTGGGTCGTGTGGATGAACAACATATACCATTCCTAGAACTCTTCTAACAGGTGAGTAACTCTGTATTTAGGACATGGATATGTTGTTCATCCACACTTATTGGCAGACTCCTAGCAGTTCTCCAGGAGGAGGGAGGCAAGGCGCACTCCCTTCTTAGGTAGAAAGACTGGAGAACCGAGGCCCCACCAGCACCCCGCGCGACCCAAGGTTGATGTGGAAGGAGGCAGTAAAGCCTGCTTCGGCGGAGCCCCAGGATATCGGACGGAGTAGCCTTGGAAGCAGCCACCGATGCAGCGGAGGACGGGTAAAAATGAGCACTTATCCCTCTGGGAGGCTCCATGCCCGCCCACCTATAGTGGAGACCTATGCAGGGGTGACCCACCCGCTCGTCGTCCACTTGGCTGCAGGTCTGCCAGATGCGGCTACAGCGAAGATGACAAACAGCTGGCGAACCTTTCCCGAACTTCAGCTTTACGCTCCCTGGGTAGGTGAGCGTTAAACAAGTTCCTATGGAACCTATATACGACCTCAGAGGTGTGAATGGGGATGAACCCCGGAGGAGGCAATACCCCCGAAGGGAAGACTCAGCCATCACCTCTGGAAGGACTTCGGGTGGGGCGCAGGACAACCTAGTCCTTGTGGAAGACCAGATAGGGGGATTCAAAGGAGCACCTGGAACTCTCCCCACCTCCTGGATGGCCGAGTAGCCCCAAGAAGGTGTTCTTCCACCACAGGTGGGGGAAACCTGCACCTGTGCAAAGGTTCGGATGGCTTACTCGCGAGCTAAGTTCATACCAGCAAGGATCCCACAGAATGGGGATACTCTCCCCCAAAGGGGAGGCGTGATTGAGGCCTAGAAGTGCCAGACCACCTATTCTGCGCCGCCGACTGCCTTCCGGCCTGCACCCGGAACACAGGGGTGACCACAGAAGCACTCCAGAGGGTCAGTCGCCCAAGCCCTAGTTCAAAGAACAGACGAGATGGTCCTAAATGTTTCGCCTAGGGACAGGAGGGCCAGGCCTCATCCGGGTCAACAAATGGAGAACTCTTCAAGAGGGCGAGCATTATTTCTGGCCAACTCTAGCAGGACACCTCGAAGGCGAGGACCCTGCCGAAGGACCCCTAGGCCTGGCCCCTAGCCGCACAGGGACCCGGGCCTACAGGTGTAGGGATTGAAGGTCCGAAGGAACCAACCCTAAAAGGAAAATCAGGACCGGGCAGCCTAGAAGCCGCCACGGAGCCTCCGGCTGAGGCTGAGGAGAGCTGGATACCAGAGCTGGCAATCCAGTCTGGGGCTACCAGCATCACCTGCACCCAGTTCCTCCTTGCCTGCCCAGAGGTCAAGGGAAATGGGGAGAGGCTGAAGGGCCCGGGGTCCGTGGCCCTGACGGCATCCCCTACAGCAGACCTTGCTGAGGGGGCGGGCATAAGCAGCCTTGGTCTCGTATTCTCCCTGGAGGGAGGAGGGAGAAGATCCTGTGCTACCTCCGGCAGGAAAAAAAAACACTCATGAGGCGCAGCCTATGTCCGGCTTAGGGCAGTAGCCGGAGAATTGGAGGCTCCCGCCATCAGAAGACTGGGAACCCGCCTCCGACTGCGCAAAAAACCCAGTGCGAAGAACCTCCTTACACCGAGGCAAGGGGTTCGACTGAACCTGGCGGGACATGTAGCACAAGGTTGTGGTGCTGTCCGGATGGACTAAACCACTAGACCCCGCATAAACGGAGCGAGCAGTGCAAGCTAAACAGACCGCCTGGAGCTCCAGCGGGTAGAGAGGACATCGGGACTCCCGAAGGACCAGAGGCGAAGCACTCTGTATATCCCTAGATGGACCCCCCCATCCATCTGCGAAGCATCAGTCTGAGACAACCGTTGACCCAGGGGGGACGAACAGGGTGTTCTCCTGCAGGAGCTGGAACGGTCCGGAGGGGAGTGTTCCACTAACTCCTGGGCTGTAGTCACGAACTGGTCCGAAGAACGCAGCACTGTGACCACTGGCAGGCCCGTTCCACTAGGGGAACTCAGCCGCCAAGAGCCCGGGAGGTGCAGGAGGTCCCGGAGGGCACAATTACCCGGCCAACCTGATTGGGTAAGGGAGGAAGAACCTCAGCCCTGTCCGCCGGAGCTGAGCTAGGACTCAAGAGTCGAGCCTAGTCCCAGAAACAACCTCACCCACTAAGGCACGAGTTCCAACATGGTTCCGGAAAGGGAGACCAATGTAAGCCTGGAAGGTATTAATCAGGCCGCCATCCGGGTGGGGTAACGCCCGGACTCTTCGAAGCCGCAGAATTGCGGAGCAGAGCATGAAGGGCCTGGCCAGAACTCGTAAGAAGACCTTTCGCCTAAGAAAGGAAGGGGTCTCTCAAGAACAGACGGAACGAGGAGGAGTACGTCCTGGAGGCCCAGGAGGAAGCCATACGCCTCGAACTGAGGATGGGAGATCGGCAGAGGGACCATCCATCGTGCCGAAGGATGGGCGCAAGCCCCCCATCCGTTTGAGGCCAGGAATACCTGGACTCGAACCCCGGGTCGGAAGGAGGCCCACCACCTTCCTGACCACCCCTAATTAGGGGGCCATGCAAGTCGGCTCAGTGGTCCGACGAGGAGTCTGTGGACCCAAGGTCCCCGTGGGGTAACGGCTCAAGAGGAAACCTGTTCGCAACCCGCGACAGGGCTATCCTTAGCACCACCCAAGAGGAAGAGGTGCAGAGCCGTCCCCCCACGGGGAATGCCCGGGCAGGGTCGACGGTGCTGGAGACAGCTCCCCTTAGCCCGTCATTGAGCAGGCTCGACGGAGGAAGAGGCCGAGGGGGCTCTCGGACCCCTATTTCCTTGCTTCCTTTTGGAGGAAGATGCTGGTCTGGCAACAGGCCGACCAGCGCATGCCTGCTGGCCCTTGAGCTGGGCCGGTCGAGCCGCAGGGGTAGGGGGGCCAAGGGGCTTACGCAAAGGCTGAGGGCTGCCCTTGTCCCTCTGGGCGGGATTGACAGAGTCCGGAGTGGCATCGGACTTCTCGGGCCCCTGGATGTGTCTCTCCACGCCAGGGCTGAAGAGGTCAGCCCCCAAGAAAGGGGTGTCCGCCAACTCATGCTGGGTTTCCAAGGAAAAAGAGGATAACCTCAGCCACGCCCTGCAGTGCATGGCCACTGCGGCCGCCACCGATCTTGCACATGAATCGCCCAGATCCAGGGCCGACTGAAGCTGTTGTTTCGCCATCGCCTTACCCTGGTCCCGAACCCGCCGGACTGTGGTCCGTAGGTCGGTAGGAAGATGAGGAAGGACCTCGTCCAGGGAGCCCAAAAGGGCGTGGGAACAGTGCGCCATCAGTGCCGTCAAGCTTGCCTGACAGAGGCCTAGGGAGGAGCGGGTAAACCTTGCACCCGACGTAGTCCATCCTTCTGGACTCTTTGTCAGGGGGCCTATTCGTGTCCCTAGTGTTTCCAAAACGTTGGAAAACATTGTCGGTAACTACCTCTTCAGCCGAGGGGTGCTCCAAGAAACCGGGCAGAGAACCGACAGGGACAGGGTACTTCCTGGCCACCCTGGCCAAAGGCGCAAGGCAGGAAGCAGGCCGCCGCCAGAGCTCCAAGGCTGGGCCCACGATAGCCTCAGCCACCGGGAAGGCCTCAGAGGGAGAGCCCCTTCGGTCCAGGATCTCCGTTAGGGGGTAAGGTGCCCGTTTGGAAACGGGCTCAAGCTGCATTCCGGTGAATTCCGAGATGAGCGGGAGCAGATCCACAGAGGACGATAGGCTGTCGTCCACAGAATGTTCCGGGGAAGACCATGGGTCTTCCCTGCAAGGAAACATAACGGAGCCGACGTCAGGCTCAGAGTCTGCAAAAAGCTGCCGCAGGCCAGAGTCACTCTTCACCCGCCGAGGGTGGGCGGAGTGAGGGGACCGTGACCTGCAAAACAGGTCATGGTCCGTCTGGTTTCGCCGATGGCGGAGGGCGAGTGAGGATCGGCGAGCAACCGGCCCTGAAGAGGGCTCTCGATTACCTCGGTGACTCGTCACCCGACTGGGCGGCGCTGTTTACTAGCGGGAGAATGAATCAGGTCGATTGCCTTCGGACAACAGCATCTGCCGCCACATAAGTTTCTCACTACATCGGCCAATGCGCATAAGCCCTCCTCATCCGAGGAGGGGGACGAGGAAGACCGGCAAAGCCACTTGACTCGGTGCCCCGACCGAGAACGCAGAGGTTGGCGTGAGCGGCTAGACCGAGAGGAGGACCGAGACCCGAATCCTCGGGTGGGCTGGAGAGGGAGCGGCGCGAGCCCGCTCCACCTTCGGTTCGGAGAATTTGGGCAAGGACTGTCGACCCAAGGGTACCGGCAGAACCTCAGTCTCCACTGGGGAAACCGGCGAAGGAAATGCGGCACTAGCGGAGACAGCCCAGATGACGTGCCGAGGCTCTGCACTCGCCGACGGGGTCCTGGCCGACTGATCTGGACGGGACACTGCGGAGGCCAGAGGCCGGGCCACATGCTCAATTGAAGCCGAGCCGCCCACGGGGAGGGAGTTTCCTCTCACGAGGGGCCGACGAGTGACCTCTCATGCCCCTGAATTGGGTTGAGGCTAAGGACCCAGGGTCCTCTCCTTTCAAGAGAGAGACTGACCAGCTCCTTGAACGAAGCTGAATGAGTAGAACCCAAGGAGAGCGGGAAACACCGCGAGCCGAGGAAGAGGGAGGTGGAGCCACCCCCCGGGCGGATTCGAGCTGCTCAGAAACAGCCGAAGCGGACGCCCGACGATCCGAGGGATTCTCCGGAGCGGGAAAAATTACCGGATGTCCGAGCCCCGAATGGGCCGCGCGGTACTCCTGAGAGTTGGCCGAAAGAGTACAACAAGATTCGCAAAGCTGAGGATCATGATCCAGATCAATGCAGTAAACGCACGTGGAGTGCGGGGCTCTCCTGGAGGAAAAAAAAACGGGCGCCTCCCAGGGTCGGGAAAGGATTGAGCCATCACCGCAGTGAGGAAGAAGAAATCAAAATTTCTCTTAAAAGATTTCGAAGACCAAAATTTCCAGGAACCAGTCCAATGCAGAGCGCTAAGGAGGGAACCTGAGCTTCCAAGCGGTAAGGAAGATCTAGCGTCATGGGGCGGAGCCGAGAGTTTTACCACTCGGGTGAGTGGGAGGAGCCAGCTTGAAGACCTTCCGGCAAGATTTAAAGCGGCAAGGGACCTGCCAATAAGTGTGGATGAACAACATATCCATGTCCCTAGAATTATGGTTTTCCATGTGACATACTTTACATCAACAGTTTCCACAGGCACAAAAAGCACATCCATAAACTGGGCAAGGCATATGTTGAGGTCCCAGGATGGGACAGGGTCCCCCACTGGTAGTTACAAATGGTTTAGACCTTAAAAAGTCTGACAATGGTTTATGAAGCCAAAGACAGTTCCTTGCCAGTTGATATGTATGCCAATAGCGCTGCTAACTGCACCTTTGAAGTTGAAGGCTTAACTACTGTAGGTGTAGTGTACTAGGTACTGCAGAATTATAGACCACCCTGCCTCTACTGGGTTTATTTTTCTGGGAGCACACCAAGCTTTCCTGGTAGTGGGTTCCCTTGAAACCTGAAGCACCTTCAGTACTTCTGGGAGATCCAATCCAGAAAATGCTAACACCTAAAGAACAGGTGTCCTCATGCATAGGGTCCTGGGGTTTGGAAAATGTTATTCTGCCCTGGGACAAGGTCAGACTGTGGCAAAATGGCAGGCTGATTGGATTGTCAGAGAGGACCAAGACCATCGAGTACCAGGCCTGTCTGGTCTAGTCTGGAGTCATGATCATTGTTGCAGGTTCCCTACTGAGTTTCAGGAGTACTTTCTGATTAAGTGGAAATGGTGGGGAGGCATACAAAAAAAGGGTCACTCACCTGTAACATTAGTTCTAGGAGTGGCATATGTTGTTCATCTACACATTCTGGCAATGTCCTTTCCCCTTTAAGAAGGGCCAGAAAGTTTTCAAGCTGGCTCCTCCCACCCACCCGGGTGGTAACTCCCCTAGCACTGTCCCATGATACCAGTTCTTGCCCGCTGGAAGCATCCCTGTGCACCACTGCCAGGGGAAGTCGAGTGGGTCGGTGTGGATGAACATATACCACTCCTTGAACTACTGTTACAGGTGAGTAACCTGTAGGGAAGTGGATATATTGTTCTATCAACACATTCCGGTAGACTTCTAGCAGTTCTCTGGGAGGAGGGAGAGAAAGCACACACTGACTATTTAGGGAACAGTGATTGGAGAACTGAGGCCCCCAAACCAGCATCCTGGAGTCACAAGAGGTCGATGTGGTAATCGGGGAAATGAAGGTGCATGCTGACCTCCAGGTAGAAGCCCTGCAGATTGCCAGGATAGAGACGTTCCTGAAAGCAGCCACCGATGAAGCGGTGTTACTGGTGGAATGAGCCCTTAGGCCCCGGGGAGGCTCCCTACCCGCCAACCTATAGCAGAGATCGATGCAGGATACAATTTACCTGACAATTGTCCAGTTGGCTGCAGGTCTGCCAGGTGCGTCGTCAGCGTAGGTGAAGAAACAACTGGCGAACCTCTACCTGAACTCCAGCTGTGCACTCTTTGAAATAAGCGAACACTCACCGCAGGTCCAGAGTATGGAGCCTGTGCTCGGCCTCAGAAGTGTGATTGGTGAAATACACCAGGAAATTAGTCGCCTGGTTAATGTGGAAATCCAACACAACCTTCAAAAGTAACTTCAGGCTGGGGTGTAGGACAACCTTGTCCCTGTGGAAGACCAGGTAAAAGACTCCACTGAGAGTGCCTGGAGTTCACGGATCTTTCTGGCTGACGTGATAGCCACCAAGAAAGTAGTCTTCCACAACCGGCGAGACATTTTGCATCTGTGCATCGGTTCGAATGGCTTACCCATGAGTTCAGCCAAATCCAGCAGTAGATCCCAAGGTGGTGGTTCATGCACTGGAGGGGAAATGTGGTTCAAGCCCTTGAAAAAGTGCCAGACCACCTTCTTCTGCGTCACTGACTGCTGGCAGGCCCGCGCCCGGTAAGCAGAAATGGCTGCTAGGTGCACCTTGAGGGTCATCGACCGAAGGCCCCATGTGGAGAGGGACCAAAGGTAGTAGATAATGTTAGCCACTGGCCAAGTCGCAGGGTCCAGCCCTTTGCCCTGACACCAAGTGGAGAATCTCTTCCATTCGAAGGTATAACATTTTTGGGTCAACTCCTTCAGAGATGCCTCAACAACGTTGAGTATAGAAACATAGAAGTTGACGGCAGATAAGGACTGCAAGGCTCATCCAGTCTGCCCATTTCTTTTTCTACCTTATAAATGTGCCATCGGCCTTTGCTCTGTCAGTGGCCTATCTATTCATAGTCATTTGTATTGCTCCCTTATGCCTATCCCATGCCTGTTTGAAGCCCTGCACTGTATTCATAGCCACCACTTCTTGTGGTAAGCCATTCCATGCATCCACCACCCTTTCTGTGAAAAAAATTCCTCACATTCCCCCTTAATTGGCCCCCCTCTAATCTCATGCTGTGTCCTCTTGTCCTGCTATTTATCTTATATTTAAACATGTTAGACTCTTTCACCTTGTTAATGCCCTTAAGGTGTTTGAATGCCTCGATGATATCACCTCTCTCCCGCCTTTGCTCAAGGGTATACATATTGAGCTCTGTTAATCTACCCTCATATGTCTTCTGATGCAGTCCCTGCACCATTTTGGTTGCCCTTCTCTGGACTGCCTCAATTTGGTTAATGTCCTTGTGAAGGTGTGGCCTCCAATACTGCATGCAGTACTCCAGATGGGGCCTAACCAGTGTCTTGTAAATACAGGTTACTCACCTGTAACAGGAGTTCTAGGAACGGTATATGTTGTTCATCCACACTGTCTGGCAGGCTCCTTGCCACTTTAAATCTTGCCGGAAGGTCTTCAGCTGGCTCCTCCCACCCACCGGGTGGTAAAACTCTGGCCCGCCCCATGATGCCAGATCTAGCCCGCTGGAAGCTCAGCTTCAGTGCCGGGCTTGTGAGGTCGTAGGAGTCAGGATGAACAACATATACCATTCCTAGAACTCCTGTTACAGGTGAGTAACCTGTATTCTAGGGACATGGATATGTTGTTCATCCACACTGTCTGGCAGACTCTAGCAGTTCTCTGGGAGGAGGAGGCAAGGCACACACCTCTACTTAGGGAATAAAGACTGAGAACCGAGGCCCCAAAACCAGCATCCTGGCATGACCTCCAAGGCGATGCGGTAATGGTAATAAAGGTGTGTGCTGACTTCCAGGTAGCAGCCCTGCAGATTTCCTGGATAGGGACGTCCCTGAAGAGACACCGATGCAGCAGTATGACGGGTAGAATGAGCTCTATCCTCTGGGAGGCTCCATGCCCGCCAACTTGTAGCAGAGATCTATGCAGGAGTGACCTACCTGCTTATCGTCCACTTGGCTGCAGGTCTGCCAGAGTGCGGCTTCAGCGAGGTGACAAACAGCTGGACGAACCTCTCCCGAATTTCACCCCGTCGCTCCCTTATAATAAGCGAACCCTTCTAGGTCAAGTATGGAGCCTGTATTCGCCTCCGGTGTGATTGGGGTAGAACACTGGCAGAGTCAACACCTGGTTAGGTGAAACTCCGACACCACCTTCGGAAGGAATTTCGGGTGGGGCGAGGACAACCTTGTCCCTGTGGAAGACCAGGTAAGGAGACTCAATGCAGAGCGCTGGAGTTCTTCCATCCTTCTGGCTGACGTGATAGCCACCAAGAAGCGGATTCCACGACGGTGAGAGTGTTCACACCTGTGCATTGGTTTGAATGGCTTGCCCATGAGCTTAGCCAGTACCAGCAGTAAATCCCACGGAGGTGGAGGTTCTCGCACCGGAGGGGAAATGTGATCAAGGCCTTTGAAAAAGCACCAGACCACCTTCTCCTGCGCCACCGACTGCTCCCCGGCCCACGCCCGGTAATCAGAGATGGCTGCCAGATGCACCCTTAGGGTCGTCGACCTAAGCCCTTGACTAGAAAGGGACCATAAATAGTCCAACATGCTTGCCAAAGGACAGGAGGAAGGGTCCAAGCCCTTGCCCTGACACCAAATGCAAAATCTCTTCCATTTGAAGGCATAGCATTTCCTGGTCGACTCTCAGGGACGCCTCAACAACATTGAGGACCTCGTCGGAAGACCCAAGGCCTGGAACTCTAGCAGCCAGAACCAGGCCGTCAGGTGCAGGGATTGAAGGTCCGGATGGAACACCTTCCCTGATTGACTGAGAGCAGGTCGGCGAGCTGGAAGCTGCCTCGGGAGCCTGGAGCTGAGGCTGAGGAGATCTGGGTACCAGAACTGCAGAGGGCTAGTCTGGGGCTATCAGGATCACCTGCGCCTTGTCCCTCCTTGCTTTGAGAAACACCTTGTGAATCAAGGGAAATTGGGGAAAGGCGCAGAAGAGGCCCAGGGTCCACAGCCTCGAGAAGGCATCCCCCTGCAGCGAGCCCTGCTGAGGGGCGGGCAGCACGGCCTCAGCTCGCTCTCCCTGGAGGCAAACAGGTCCACCTGAGGTGTGCCCCAGTGGAGAACAGATCTTGTACTACCTCCGGCAGGAGAGACCACTGTGAGATGCAGCCCCTATCCGGCTCAGGGCATCGGCCAGGTGTTGGAGGCTCCTGCCACATGAATGGCTAGGAGATCCGCCTCCAGGCTGCGCACAAGTGACCAAATGCGGAGAGCTTCCTTGCAAAGAAGCATGGGCAACGTCCCGCCCTAAGGCGGTTTAGAGTGAGTACATGGTCGTGGTATTGTCCGCTCTGGACTCGGACCACTGGACCCCGGAGAAACGGAGCAAAGGCAGTGAGAGCTAGGGCGGACCGCCGGGCGCTCCAGCAGGTTGATGTGGCATCGGGACTCCCGCGGGGACCAGAGGCCATGCGCTCAGTGTTCCCCCAGATGGGCACCCCAACCCATCAGAGAGGCATCGGTCGATAGAGAGACCGTCGGCTTGGGGCGGACAAACGGGGTGCCCTCCTGCAGATGAGATGGAACGGTCCACCACCGGAGAGCGTTCCACATCTCCTGGGACACCATCACTAACTGGTCCAATGGATCGCAGCGTTGTGACCACTGGCTGGCCAGTCCCCACTGAAGGGGGAGCATGTGCCAGCGCCCAACGGACCACGCTGGTACAGGCAGCCATGAGGACCCAGGAGCCACAGGAGTCCCGGGCAGGCACAGGTGCCCAACCAGAAATGACTGAGCAAAGGAGGTAAAACCTCAGCCCTGTCCGCTGGGAGCCGTGCTCTGGCTCGGAGAGAGTCGAGCTCTGCCCCGATAAACAGAATCACCTGCTTCGGCTTGAGTTCCGACTTGGCCTCGTTGATGAGAAGGCCAACTTGAGAGCAAACCTGGAGGGCCGGATCTCTGGACCGCTCCACCTCCTGTCTGGAGGGGGCTGCTATCAGCCAATCGTCCAGGTAAGGGTACACCCGGACCCCTCGGCGCCACAGGAAAGCTGTCACCACTGCAATGCATTTGGTGAAGACCCTGGGAGCTGGAGACAGGCCGAAGGGCATGGCTCGAACTGAAGAGGATCCCTCCGCTCGAAAGCGAAGGAATCTCTGATGAGACGGATGGATAGGGACATGAAAGAACGCGTCCTGCAGGTCCAGAGAGCAGAACCACATGCCGTGTTCCAGGGATGGTATTATCTGAGCCAGAGTGACCATCCTGAAGGTTCGAGACCTTAGGAACTTATTCAGGTCGTGTAGGTCGAGAATGGGATGCCAGCCCCCCGTCCGTTTCGGAACCAGGAAGTACCTGGACACAAACCCCGGGTCTGAGGGAGGATCCGCTACCTCCCTGATCACCTCCTTTTGGAGGAGGAGAGCGATGTTGGCCCGACGATCCGAAAGTGAGGCTGCGGACCCCGAGGCCCCCCGAGTTGCGACGGCTCTGAAGGGCAGAGCCTGCTCGAATTCTAGAGGCAGGCCTTTTCCCCACCTCCAGTACCCACCTGTCCGTGGTAATAACGGACCAGGCGGAAAGGAAGTGCCGGAGCCGTCCCCCCACGGGGGGAACCTGGGGTGAAGTGGCGGGGTTGGGCGACACCCTCAGCCCGTCACTGGCAGGCTTGGAGGAGGAACCGCCGAGGGACCTCCTGGGCCTTTACCTCCCTGCTTCCTGTTGGAGAAGCCCGGCTGGGTTTGGGATGCCAAGCCCGAGCCTGCTGGCCCTGACGTTGCTGGGCCAGGCCGCGCGAGTGCAGAAGGACGAAAGGGCTTAGGCTGTGGTTTGCAGCCTTTGTCCTTCTGAGCGGAAGAGACCGAGTCCAAGGTAGCATTGGACTTCTCGATCCTCTGCAGGTGACCTTCCACCCCAGGGCCGAAGAGGATCAGTCCCTAAAAAGGGAACATCCGCCAACTTGTGCTGGGTATCCGAAGTAAAGGTGGATATCCTCAGCCAAGCCCGACGACACATGGCCACTGCGGCCGCCACAGACCTGGCACATGAGTCCCCAATGTCTAAAGCAGTCTGGAGTTGCTGTTTGGCCACTGCCCTGCCCTGGTCCCGCACCTGCCTGACCGTAGTCTGCAGATCCGCGGGAAGATGAGGGACGACCTCATCCAGGGAGCCCAACAGGGCATGAGAAAAATGTGCCATGAGGATGGCCAAACTGGCCTGACGAAGGCCGAGAGAGGATGCAACATAGACTTTTCGCCCGGCATAATCCAATTTCTTGGATTCCTTGTCGGGAGGTTTGTCCACATCCCTAGCGTTCCCGACATGCCAGAAAACGCTGTCGGTAACCAACCCCTCAGCAGAGGGGTGTTCCGAAAAACCGGACAGGGAACCGGTAGGTACCGCATACTTCCTGGCCATCCTGGCGGTAGCAGGAGCAGGGAAGCAGAGCTGCCAGAGCTCCAAGGCGGACCCACTATGGCCTCGGCCACCGGAAAGGCCTCCAGTAGTGGATCCCTCGGTCCAGAATCTCCGTGAGGGACACCTGGCCCGCTTAGAAATGGGTTCGAAGCCCATCCCGGTGGACTCGGATGAGCCGAAGGCTATCGTCCACCGACTGTCCTCCTGAGGACTCCAAGTCCATTCGCTTGGAGAAAAGGGAGGAATCATCCTCGGACTCGGAAGAGTCCTCAAAGAGCTGCCTCGGGCCTGAGCCACCCTCCACCTGCCGAGGTCTATCGGGAGTGAGGGTGACAGACAGCCTATGGGGCAGTCCCTGAGCCGACTGAGAATTTTTGGTCGGAGCCCCAGCTAACGGCTGTGGAGGCGGAGGTTCCCACTGGAATCGTTGGGGCAGCTAGAACTGGCCGAACAACCGGCCTGGGAACAGGCTCCTCGGCTAAGACGAGGGGTTGTTTCGGCCGCTCCGTGACAGCCACTTAATGGCGGGGAAAGGCGGCGGTGTCGGCTTATTCCCGTCAGAAGGAGCTATTGCCACATGAGTTCCCTCACCTCCCGGCGCAACTTGCGCTGAAGCCTTTCCCTCGTCCGAGGGAGGAGGAAGAAGCGGTGGCGCCGCTGCCTTGTGCCGAGACCTCCATGACGGCGGATCGGCTGGACCGCGAAGACGTCCGAGACCGAGAACCTTGGCTAGGCCGAGGACGGTGCGGGGAGGTGTCGCGGGGAATCGGCACTCCCCTCGGTTCGGACGATTCACCGAAGGCTCCAGAACCGGAGGCACAGACGAGCCGACGGGATCCTCAACTCCCACCGGGGGAACCGGGGAGAGGGGATTCTCAGCTTCTCCAGCCGACAACCCGTCCAACGGGTCGAGAAAAAACTCGACCGCGTCGACGGAGTCTCGATCAACTGGCCTGAGGGGACACCTATGAAACCAGTGGCCGGCGAGGGGGCCCACCCAAGTCGACGGCTGACAACTAGGGGAGAGGGATCTTTCCCGCCTCCCCAAGAGCCGCCGACGGTGAGACTTACTTGTCTCTTTGGACCCAGAAAACGGTCCAGAAGAAGTTGGACCCTCACCTTTTGTCGAGAGGGTAAGACAAAGCTCCTTAAAAGAAGCCGAATAAGAGGCACCGAGAGAAAGCGGGACAAATGCCGCAGCCGAGGTAGAAGCGGCCCGCGCCGCCTCCTCTTCGAGGGCGATCATTTGCTCGAGCTGATCCGCCGAGCCCGCTGCCGCGGACACCGCCGACCGGGCCTCTTTTGACTTAACCGGAGGAAATCTCTTCTCGGGACACCCTAGTTGTAAACGGGCAGCACGGTCTTCGAGGACGTAGGCCGAAAAGGAAGAGCACAGGTCGCAGGCCTGCGGGTCGTGCTCAAGGCCCCAGCAGTAGACGCACGTGGAGTGCGGATCCGTCCGAGACATTTCTGCCCGCTAAGGGCATCTCCGAAACCGAGTCGATTTGTCCATCGTAGCCGCAAGGGAGAGAAGGTCAAGTTCGTTTAGCAAAACTTATTAATTTCGAAAATTCAAGAATTAGGGGAACCAGTCTTATACGCAGATGCTAAGGAGGGAACCCAAGCTTCCAAGCGTAAGGAAGATCTGGCGTCATGGGCGGGCGAGAGTTTTACCACCCGGGTGGGTGGGAGGAGCCAGCTTGAAGACCTTCCGGCAAGATTTAAAGCGGCAAGGAACCTGCCAGACAGTGTGGATGAACAACATATCCATGTCCCTAGAAAGAGGTTATTACCTCCCTCTTACGACTTGTGATACCCTACTAATACACCCTAACACCCCTCTAGCCTTACCTACTGCTTTAGAGGGTCTGCTTGGATGATTTCAGGTCATCAGTGATGATGATGCCCAAGTCTCTTTCTTCCTTTGTGACTGCTAGCAACTCCCTCCCAGCCTATAGGTGGCTTCAGGTTTCTCTTCCCTATGTGCATGATTTTGCACTTCTTTGCATTAAATCCCAGTTGCCACTCTTCTGACCATTTTGCTAGTTTATCCAGATTTCTACTCATTCTGCCCACCCCATTTGGATCATCTACTCTGTTGCAGATCTTGGTGTCATCTGCAAACAGACAAGCCTTACCCTCTAGTCCATCTGCAAGGTCACTAATGAAGATGTTGAAGAGGACTGGCCCCAGGACTGATTCCTGAGGTACCCCACTTGTGACTTGCATCTCTTCTGACTGTATATCATTTACCACCACTCTGTTTTCTGCCCGTCAACCAGTTTGCCACCCAGTTGACCAACTTCAGCCCACCCGAGCCTACCCAGCTTATTTATCAATCTTCTATGTGGAACAGTGTCAAAAGCTTTGCTGAAGTCAAGGTAGGCGACATCAACTGCTCCCCTTGGTCCACCACTCTGGTTACCCAGTCAAAGAAATCTATGAGATTAGTTTGACAGGACCTTCCCTTTGTAAACCCATGCTGTCTTAGATGCTGTGCCCCTATGGATTCCAGATGTTGCACTATCCTTTCTTTATGGAGTGCCTCCATAATCTTGCCCACTACTGAGGTAAGACTGACTGGTCTGTAGTTCCCCGCCTCCTCCCTGCTACCACTCTTGTGGAGCGGGATCACATGAGCCCTTCTCCAGTCTTCTGGGACCTCTCCTGTGCTCAGAGACTCACTAAACAGTTCTGCTAATGGCTCTGCTAGTTCCACCTTTAGCTCCTGAAGTACCCTGGGATGTATGGCATCAGGTCCCATTGCCTTATCCACCCTGAGCTTAGCAAGCTCTTGTAGGACCCTTTCTTTTGTGAAGGGAGTAGTGCTCCCTCCCTCCCCCTGTGTCCATGATGCTAAGCTGTGGGCCTACCTTCTCTTCAGTAAATACTGAGCAAAAGTATCTATTTAGGATAGATGCCTTTACAGGGTCCTCCTCCTCACATGCTCTCTTTTCTCCATTAAGCTTAGCAATACCCCCTCTGGACTTTCTCCTTTCACTAATCTATCTATAGAAAGTCTTGTCACCTTCTTTTACTGTTCGTGATAGTGTTTCCTCAGTTTGGGACTTTGCCTGCCTTACTGCCTTCCCTGCTTCCCTTAGGGCAGTTTGGTATGCCTCCCTATCTTCATCCCGCTGTGTTCCCTTATATTTCCTGAAGGCCAGCCTTGTGGCTCTGACCTTTTCTGCTACTGTATTTGAGAACCAAAGTGGTTTCCTTCTTCTTTTGCACTTCCTTTTCTGTCTGACACAATGGGATGTTGCTTCAAGTATTGCATCCTTAATGTGCCCACTTTGCCTGTACCCCTAGCCTGTGTTTCTTTTGCCAGGGCTAGCTTAACTCTGTTGGCCATCTTATCAAAGTCAGCTCCTCTGAAGTCCCATATTTTGCCTTGGAATGGGATGATTTAGATGTAGTGGCCAAACTGAACCATACCATGTGATGGTCACTGGCCCCCAGGTGACCTTCTACCTGGAGATCTGTGATCCCTTCCTTGTTGGTCAGTACTAGATCTAGGATAGCCCTGTCTCTAGTGGGTTGCTGTACCAGTTGTTTGAGGCCCTCCCCCTGCAGGGAATCCACTGTGTGTGTACTTCTGGCAGATGTTCCTGCTGGTATTGACCCATCTGTATCCGGCATGTTGAAGTCTCCCATTATCAGAACCTCCCCTTTAGCTGTCATGTTTTGTATATCTTCTAACAGTAATGTGTCTGTGTCCTCCCCCTGGTCTGGGAGCCTGTAGACAACCCCAGTTCTTATGGCTGTCCCATTTCCTGTTTCCAGGGTGACCCACAGTTCTTCTAGCTCCTTATATGTATTCTGAATTTCTGTAGCTTTGATATTTTCATTGACATACAGGGCCACTCCTCCCCCTTTTTGCACCTCTGTCTCTTCTGAACAATACATAGCCAGGTACTGAAGTCTCCCAAGTGTGGTTACTGGTAAACCACGTCTCACTAATTGCCACTATGTCCAGTTTAGCCTCTGACATTATTGCCTGCAGGTCTGGATCTTATTTCCCAGACTGAGCATTTGTGTACATGATTTTCCATTGGCCAGATTTTGGTGTGTTAGTTGTTGGGTGAGGTTTGGCATTTTACCCTGTCATAATATAAGGAGACAAACCTTTTTCTTACCTGGTGATGCAAATGAACTGCAAACATGCTGAATCCCTTTTGACCACTAGCTGAGGGGAGGGTGTTCTTCCCACATCGACGTATGGGGTGCTGCACCCCTCTCCCCATTTGCTAGTTTAAATATTCTGCAAAGACGTCAAACTTCTGCCCCAATGCACTGACTCCCTCCTTAGTCAGATGCAGTCCATCAAATTTAAAGAACTTTCGCTCCCAGAACTGTTGCCAGTTCCCTACAAATCTGTGTCCTTTTTCCTGGCACCAGCCCTTGAGCCACGTGTTTAGCTCCCCTATCTTCCCTTCTCTGACCTTCCGTCCATCTGCTCCCCTCTCCCAGATTGGCAGGATCTCAGAGAAGGAGATGCCAGACGAAATTAGATACATAGACAGTGTCGGCAGATAAGGGCCTATGGCCCACCCAGTCTGCCCATTTGAGCTTGTAAGTTCAGTTTGTTTTCCTAGAAGTCTGTTGCCCTTACCCTGACCTCCAGAATTCCTTTATGTCTATCCCATGCATTCTTAAATCCGTGATTGTTTCTAGCCCCCACCAATTCCTCTGGCAGGTGTTCCACTTGTCCACCACCTGCTCTGTGAAGAAGTTCTTTCTGATGTTTCCTCTGAATCGTCCTCCTCCAACTTCATCCCATGCCCTCTTGTCCTGGAACATCTTTTTCGCTTAAAAATAGTGTTTTCCTGCACCCTGTTCCTCCCTGTAAGATACTTGTATGTCACTATCATATCCCCTCTCTCCCTCCTCTCCTCCAGGGAGTACATGTTCAGTTCCTTCAACCTGTCTTCATAGGACTTGTGATGCAATCCATGCACCCTTCTTTGTTGCCCTCCTCAGAACCTTCTCTACCCTGTCTATGTCCTTACGTAGGTATGGTCTCCAGAACTGTACATTGCACTCCAGGTGGGGCCTCACTAGTGTCTTGTATAGCGGAATTATGACCTCCCTTTTCCTGCTGGTGATGCCCTGCCTATACATCCCAGTATCATATTTGCTTTACCTGCTGCCTTGTCACACTGTTTCCCCTACCTTGAGGTTATCAGAGATGACAACCCCAAGATCCCTTTCCTGCTTGGTGCATGCTATATACTCACCCCCACAACTGATATATTGTGCCAGGGTTTTGTGCCCCATATGCATTATCTTGCACTTCTTTGCATTGAATTTCAACTGCCAAACCCCTGACCATTCTTCAAGTTTCTGCAAGTCGCTTCTCATTCTGTCTACACCCTCTGGTGTGTCTACTCTGTTACAGAGCTTTGTGCCATCAGCGAACAGTGAAATTCTGCCTTCTAGGTCCTGCGCAATGTCACTGATGAAGATGTTGAATAGGACCGGTCCCAGCACTGATCCCTGTGGTACCCCACTGGTCACTCTTCCCTCTGTGGAGTGACAGCCATTTACCACCACCCTCTGTGTCCTGCCACCCAGCCAGTTACCTACCCACCACACTACTGTCATGCCCACACCCATATAGATGGCTAGATGATAGTTTGTCACCCAGCCTGGTCAGGTGTTCCTTGGTCTCCACAACTGACCAGCTGGGGAGATCATTAGTCCCTATGTGTACTAGGACATCAATGTTTTCTCCTGGTTTGTGAAAAATTTTAGCAATGCAGTCAGTGTCTCTCCATGCTGATGTACCTGGGAGACATCTGACCATTACCCCTGGCTGGAGATGGGTATCAACTCCCCGAATCATGGAGTCACCTATGATCAGAAGTTTTTTGGATTTCCTTTTTGCTTTTTTTGTTTTGGTTCCTGATTTGGGTGAGTTTTGTTGTGCTAGCTCCTGTGCTGCAGTGTCCTGCTCTGCAGTGTCTTCTGCCTCTTTGTTTGATTTCAGAGATAGAGGCAGATACCTGTTTGTAGTGTTTATATGGTTTTTGGAGGTAATATGTTGGAGAGCAGAGAGTGATGGGGCACCCGATTTGCCCCTCCTAACCACCTGCCAACCTCCTGGACCTACTACCCTCTGCGGTCGAGGTTTTTCTGTTGGATGCTGGGGAAATGGCGGGTGGTTCTTATAATGTATTTCCTCTTGAATACGAAATTTGAGGCGTGCAATCTCTGCCCATGCTGCCTGGAGCTCAGCCCTAAGATCTGCAAAGGCCCAGCATGTAGGACAGTGTCCTAAATCCTGTAAGACTGTCCTTCTGAAAATTGTTCCACAGTACCTGCAGTTAATGATATCCATTCCAGATAAGTTGCTGGGTTTATAACCTAGTCAGAGTAATTAGAAGGAAAAAAAAAAAAAAAAGGAAAAAAAATGCAAGTAATGGTTTGATTGTGTTTTGTTTAACTTGTTATAACAAGTTAAATTACTAGTGCCCCTGTAAATGAGCTCACCTTGTGGAGGCCCCACTGATCCACCTCTTCCTGCTCTGCCACAGGAAATGTCACAACTGTGGTACCCTGTAAAAGGAGTGGTGTGTGGGATGGGGGTGGGTAGCTGGGCCCTTCCCCTGCTGAAAAAGAAGAACCACGGACGACAGAACAAGGAGGTAAGAGCAGAAACAATCAGTCAACAACAAATGCAGTAATCCTGAAAGCTTATCCTAATGTTAGATAAAACTGTAAGACCTGTAAAGCACCACCTGTAATAATTTCAGAGAAGATATACGCTGTAAGAAACACTTTGCAACAGAGAAAAATAAAACAATGAATTGTTAGCAACAAACAGTAGCAATCCCTGTGAGTAAAAATTAAAAACACCACCACACAGTAAATCTGCTTAGCCAAAATAAGTCTTAATCCTTTTCCCTTACTCTGGTAAGTTTCTCTACTCTGCCTTTCAAGCAGTCTTAGAAGGAAAGAACTCAGGTGAAGCTAGGTGCCTTGGCCAGCAAACCAAGTCAAGAGTAAGTCTTCAGAGACCCAAAGCCTGGAACTCTAGCTGCTCAGGTACCAGGCTGTCAGATGCAAGGATTGAAGATACAGGTGGAATACCTTTCCCTGATTGAGAGCAGGTCTGGGAGTAGTGGGAAATGCCAAGGGAGCCTGTTGCTGAGGCTAAGGCGATCCGGGTACCAGAACTGGTCAGTCTGGAGCCACCAGGATCACCCATGCCTTGTCCCTACTGATCTTTTGCAGAAATCTGTGGATCAGGGTAAACTGAGGGAAGGCGTAGTGAAGGCCTGGGGTCCAGGGCCTTGAGAAGGCATCCACCTGCAGCATTCCCTGCTGGGAGGGTGGGCACAAAACAGCCTCAGCTTGGTGTTCTCCCTGGAGGCAAACAGGTCCACCAGAAGCTTGTCCCAGTGGGAGAACAGGTTCTGCACTACCTCGGGATGGAGACCACCCCATCCGACGCCTCATCCACCCGGCTGAAGGTGTCTAGTTGGTTGGAATCACCGGCAACATGGATGGCCAGAAGATATGCCTCCAGACTTTGCATAGCTTCCCTGCACAGTGGAAGGGAGCACATACTGCCCTGTTTGTTGAGGTAGTACATGGTCATGGTGTTGTCCATCTGGACCTGCACCACTTGACCCCCCCTGAGATGCAGAGCAAAAGTGGTCAGTGCCAGCTGAACCACCCTGAGCTCCAGCAGGCTGACGAGACATCGGGACTCCTTGGAGGACCAGAGCCCGTGGACCCCCAGGTGGGCTCCCCAGCCCATGAGGGAGGCATTTGTCAGGATGACCGTCGGCTCCGGACAAACAGAATACCCTCCTGCAGATGTTCCAGGGTCGGCAACCACTGGAGCACATCCCACACCCGCTGGGTCACTGTGACCAATTGGTCGAAGTGACCCCTGTGCTTAGACCACTGGCCAGCCAGCTCCCACTGCAGGGAGTGCATTCTCCAGCGGGCCCAACGGGCCACAGTGGTGCAAGCCGCCATGCAGCCCAGGAGATGCAGGAGGTCAGCCCAACCCAAAGAAGTAAGAGCCTCCACCCTGTCCGTCAGAAGCCAAGGCCTGGCTCTGCAAGAGTCAAGCTCTGCCCCGATGAAGTTGATCACCTGCGAGGGCACAAGTTCTGATTGGCCTCATTTACCAGGAAGCCCAAGAAAATGCAGGTCTGGACGGCCAGATCCCTGGACCACTCCACCTCCTGCCTGGAGGGACCCTGCTATTGTCCAGTCATCCAGGTAGAAGGAGTACACCCAGATTCCCAGACTCCTCAGGAGCACAGCCACCACTGCAATGCATTTGGTGAAGACCCTGTGCACAGAAGACAGGCAGAACAGGATGGCCTGGAACTCTTAAATGGTGCCCACCACTGGGAAGCAGAGGAACCGCAGATTAGACAGACGGATCAGGATTTGGAAAAACACATTCTGAAGATCCAGGGAGCAGAACCGCATGTCCTGCTTCAGGGATGGGATCATCTGAGACAGAGTGACCATCTAGAAAGTGCGAGACCTGAGAAACTTGTTTGGGTCATGCAGATCTAAAATGGGGCACCAGACCCCCCTTCTCCGTCCGTATGGCCACCAGGAAATACCTGGACCCAAACCCTGGCTGCTGTGGAGGGTCCGAGACAGGAGCCACCACTTCCTTGCACAAAAGCTGGGTGGTATCTTCCTGAAGAACTGACTTCACGTCAGCCGACAGCATGCTCTCCCATGGGGTGCAGTCTCGGCTGGGTGGCTACTGCTCGAATTCCAGAGGCAGACCCTGGCCGACCACCTCAAGGACCCACCTGTCTGTAATAACAATGGACCAGTTAGAAATGAAGTAGTGGAGCCGGGCACCTACGGGAGGACCAAGGGGGTTCAAGATGGGAGAGAGAGGGTGCCCCCCCCCCTACAGTCACTGGGCAGACATGGAAGCAGGGGAGGTTCTGGGGACTGAACCCCCAGACCCTTGCCCCCCCCCAGCTTCCTGGCATTAAGGGTCCCTGGCATAGGCCTCTGGCTCCAGGCCTGCTGCTGACCAGTTTGGGACTGGCCCGGTTTTGGCCGCAGGGGCTGAGGAGGGCCATAAGGGTTTCTTCTTGGTGGACTTGGGAGTCCTTCTGGGCAGACATCACTGAATCCAGGGTGATACTGGATTTCTCTATCCAGGTGAGATGCCCTTCCACACCAGGGCCAAAGAGGTCAGTCCCTAAGAAGGGCACGTCTGTCAATTTTTGCTGCGTATCAGCAATTAAGTTGGAGATGCCATGCGCTGCAGGGCTTGGCTGTGTAACTGCCGCTGCCATGGACCTGGTGCAGGAATCACCAATGTCAACGGCCGTTTGGAACTGCTGCTTCGCCACGGCATGGCCCTGGTCATGGACTTGCTTGACTGTGGTTTGCAGGTCAGCAGGGAGGTGAGGAAGCACCTCATCCAAAGACCCCATGAGGGTGTGCGTAAAATGTGCCATAAAAAGGGCTGAACTAGCCTACCCGAGGCTAAGCGAAGAAGCAGCATACCCCTTTTCGGCAGAGTGGTCCAGTTTCTTGGACTCTGCCTATACATTGAAAGACTGAACCTCAGCCACAGACCCCTCAGCCGAGGGGTGTTCAGTGAAGCCCAAAAAGGAATCAGTAGGAACTGCATACTTGCAGGCCATCCAGGATGAAGGAGCTGGGCAAGAGGCCGGGTGCTGCCAAAAGTTAAGAGCAGGACCGAAAATAGCCTCCTGAACCAGAAAGGCCTCCACAGGAGAGTCACCCCGGTCCAGAATCTCGGTCAAGGGGTACCTCTCCCTTTTCTAAACGGGCTCCAGCTGGAGACCTGTAGATTCTGAAATGAGCCAAAACAAGTTCATAAATTAAGTGCAGCCTTACTCTGTAGAAGGATTCTCTGCCAGCTCCAAATCCACTGGATGGGAGTAGAGCAAGGAACCCTCAGAAGAGGACTCACTACCACCCAAGTCACCACTCACTCTTCAGAGGCGGTCGGGTGCAAGGGTGACTTTCAGCCAATAGGGAAGCCCTTTGGTGGGCCGAGCACCCTTGGTAGGGATGCCATCTCTCGGCAGAGAGGGCAGCGGCTCCACTACAATTTGTGGAGAAGCCGAAGGGGCAGAGTCTCGACTGCTCGTACCGGCACCTGCAGGGGCTGGGTCTGCTGCAGCTTCAGTGACGGCAGCACTGTAATTGCCGGGTTGGGCAAGAGGAGTGGCTTCACCCGGTGGCTGGCAGCCCAGCAGCAGAGACTGAAACCGGGGATTGCCAGAGCCTGGAAGAGGCCCTGAAGCAGCCCGCTCCCCTCAGAACTCAGCCCAGCAGCAGAGACTGAAACCGGGGATTGCCAGAGCCTGGAAGAGGCCCTGAAGCAGCCCGCTCCCCTCAGAACTCAGCCCAGCAGCAGAGACTGAAACCGGGGATTGCCAGAGCCTGGAAGAGGCCCTGAAGCAGCCCGCTCCCCTCAGAACTCAGCCCAGCAGCAGAGACTGAAACCGGGGATTGCCAGAGCCTGGAAGAGGCCCTGAAGCAGCCGCTCCCTCAGAACTCAGCCCAGCAGCAGAGACTGGACAGGGGATTGCCAGAGCCTGGAAGGCCCTGAAGCAGCCGCTCCCCTCAGAACTCAGCCCAGCAGCAGAGACTGAAACGGGGATTGCCAGAGCCTGGAAGAGGCCCTGAAGCAGCCGCTCCCCTCAGAACTCAGCCCAGCAGCAGAGACTGAAACGAGGATTGCCAGAGCCTGGAAGAGGTAAAGTGTCCTGCACTACAGCCTGACTGTTGGAGAAGATTACTCATCTGGAGTCTTTTCTGTCCCCACACAGTGACTGATTGACTGTGCTTCTGGATATCTGGACTGCTCTGAACGGGGATTGTGGGGCTATCTCTGTGTTACTTTAAGGGCTAGGTTTAGAGCATCTAGCACTAGTATCCTGTGATATTTTAGCTGTTTAAATGCTGTATTAGAGTGCTTACCTTGGTAGGATTGCATAGAATGTGTAGCGTGGGTGTCCGCCATCTTACGCATGCGCAGTAGCCACCTGTATCGGGATACAGTTCCAATAGTTGGCGCATGCGCAGTAGGGTCCTGTACTAGCCCGCTGCATACTAATGGGATTCCTTTGTTTGTCCTCCCTATATAGGCCCTGAAGCAGCCTGCTCCCCTCAGAACTCAGCCCAGCAGCAGAGACTGAAACCGGGGATTGCCAGAGCCTGGAAGAGGCCTCTGAAGCAGCCCGCTCCCCTCAGAACTCAGCCCAGCAGCAGAGACTGAAACCGGGGATTGCCAGAGCCTGGAAGAGGTAAAGTGTCCTGCACTACAGCCTGACTGTTGGAGAAGATTACTCATCTGGAGTCTTTTTTCTGTCCCCACACAGTGACTGATTGACTGTGCTTCTGGATATCTGGACTGCTCTGAACGGGGATTGTGGGGCTATCTCTGTGTTACTTTAAGGGCTAGGTTTAGAGCATCTAGCACTAGTATCCTGTGATATTTTAGCTGTTTAAATGCTGTATTAGAGTACTTACCTTGGTAGGATTGCATAGAATGTGTAGCGTGGGTGTCCGCCATCTTGCGCATGCGCAGTAGCCACCTGTATCGGGATACAGTTCCAATAGTTGGCGCATGCGCAGTAGGGTCCTGTACTAGCCCGCTGCATACTAATGGGATTCCTTTGTTTGTCCTCCCTAGATAGGCCCTGAAGCAGCCCGCTCCCCTCAGAACTCAGCCCAGCAGCAGAGACTGAAACCGGGGATTGCCAGAGCCTGGAAGAGGTAAAGTGTCCTGCACTACAGCCTGACTGTTGTGAGGCACTTCCCACCCGCCCCAACCACCCTCCCAGCCAGGGTCGGCGCTCCATATATTGCTGCTGGCAGGTCACGTGATGTGACACGTGACCCACCCTCCTTTTTACTAAGTGTCCACTTTCCCATTTGCAGGTTATAGGCACCAACCACTAGGGGTCACTACACTTTCCACTCTAGCTCCTCTCTGCTCTCTATATCCCTCCTAGCTACTGCTGAACAGCTGTCCCACTAGAGGTCACTGCAGTTCCCTTGGATTCCTTCGACTACCTACTTTCTGCACTCATCCTATCTCTAAGCAACTGCTAGTATCAAACCTGGTACCCTTCTCTCTACATTCTACTGACTATCATCTCAGCCAATGAACCAGGCCAACAACTTCCTGTATTTCTATGCTCTTAACCATACCTCACTCCCTCCTGCCCAGATTTAAAAATTGGCCCTCTCTACCCTCTGTCCCTGAGCTGTGTTCAAACCCAGTACCCTTGTGGTCAGAGTCTGCTGCTCTGCCTCTGCACCACAGTGCCTACCTACTTTATTACTACTTTCTAAGCCTCTTAATCACTTAGCTACCCAATCTGCCAAAAATATAAGTTTTGCCTCTTCTTCCTGCTGCCTTTGAACCCTCGCCCTTATTTCCAAAGTCCACAGCTCCACCACTCACTCAGAACACCTGCATATTTTACTGCAGGATTTCATTACTATAAAGAACACACTAACCCTGCACACAACTAAAGTGTTGTCTAGGTGCTTCTACAAACCTGAGCCCAGCTCCCTGCTGCTGCAGCCACTGGTCTGGCTCCTCCTATTGCCCTGATCAGGGCTTGAACCCAAGTACTCTGTGCACTTCAGGCACATGCACTGCCACCACACCATAGCAGCAACTAGACTCTGAGGTGATCTCTCACTACTATCCCCTCTTTCATCCTAGTCCCCAATTCTTTCTCACTTCAGCTCCACCAACCTTCCCAACTATGCACATGCATCCCTGCTCACCAGTCTATCTCTCTCCTCCTCCCTTTGCCTTCACATACCCTACTGTCCCTATGAACCTCAGCCTCACTACTCCAGTGTTCCTACCTACCCTCCTGTCCCCTCCTCCTTTACCACTGCTCCTACCCTCCCTCCTCCTCCACACATCCCATTTGCTCCTCCACCTCACCCCCTTCCAGACATCACCTGCCTCCCCCACAGCCCCTTGCACTTCTGATCACTCAGGCCTTCTCTGCCTGTGTTACCCTACCCACCCTTGTGCAACCAAACCCCATTCCTTATTATATCGCCCCGGCGTAAACTCTCATCAGCCTCCCTCTGACCAGAGCACTTCTCCTCCTTCTACTCCTAACAGGGAACATACACCCCAACCCAGGCCCTGCCCTCCCATCCACCCACTCAGCCCACTGGTCTTCGAGTAGCCTCCATGAACATATGCAGCCTGCTGAAGAAATTTGGCCTCCTACAGTGCTGGGCCTTGGCTCACCAACCAGACATCATAGCCTGGTTGAAACCTGGCTGTCCAAATCAACTCCAGACTCATTTGTCTCCTCCCAGGCTATACCTTATACGGGAGGACCGAGTAGGCAAGCGAGGGGTGGCTGTGCCAATCTACACCAGGACACAATACCTGGACACGCACTCCCACCCTGCCCTCACAAATGGCGCCCAGGCCTTACCCTCAGACTCACCCCAGACCCTCAGGGCCCTCTCTATCTCACCACAGCCTATGGTCCCCAAAGAACCAGCACCCAGCCCTAATATCTTTAATGGACTACCTGGCCACCCTCCACCATAAGGCAGAACAAATCCTAGTGGGGACCTTAACGTAAATTGGCTCAGCACCTCCTCATCCACCACCAGAGACTCATTTGCCGCCCAAGATCTGACAACAACTGTCACCCAGCCCACTAGACTTAACCCTAAGAGTGGTACCAGCACCCTGCTGGATGTTATTATAACTAACCGACCCCATAAAATCCAAAACATCCAGGTCCTCCCAGACTCCCTGAGGGACCACTCCCCTATCCTATTCCACTGGGTAACCCCAATCCCAAACCCAAAGTCCAGACCACCTCCAGGCGGCTCCGCCCTGGTGGGCTGAAGAACTTAAGGAACTCCTCACCCAGATAGACTGGTCCCCATTCAGCAGGTAACCAACATTGATACTGCCCTCGCCTTTTTCACTCACAACTTCAACATGGCCTGTGATCTCTTTGCACCTTAACCAAAACCCGGTCCAAAAACAGAACGCACCCTGGGTTAGCCCGCCTCTACAATTACTTAGAAGCAGGATAACCTCTGGCACCTTGCCACTGAAACAGGTCGTCTGTCTGATAGGCAAGCATACAATGCAGCCCGAAATAAATGCTCATGGGCCATCAGGAAAGCCAAGGCAGACCATTAACCAGGCCTCCTTACCTCCTCCTGGGCTCAGCCCGACCTTCTGGGATAATATTAAGCAACTCAATGGTGAAGCTTGCTCCCCCACCCATCCCAGCTCACTAGAAATGGCACAACCTCCACGAGCCTGCCACCATAGCTAACTGGTTCAACACCACTTTCACTGACCTTAGCTCAGTCCTCCCTAATTAATTTCTTTGACCTCCCCCAGCCAAACTCCCCTGTCCTCCAGCACCCCAGCTTCCTCCTCGAAGATTTCCACCGGAAGCCAGACCCATCCTAACCAAAGCTCTCAATGGCAACAATCCCGGCAGTGACTCACTGGACCCCAGCATCCTCAGGCTGGTGCTAGATGAAGTCCTTGCACCTCTCACAAGCCTAATTAACCAGTCACTCTGCCTGGGACAATTCCCACAGCTTGAAAACAGCCATTATCACACCTATTCATAAAGGAGGCGACAGGTCGTCGCCAACAACTACCGGCCAATCTCCATCCTCCTCCCTCTCTAAAGCCCTGGAGAAAGTGGTGGCCATTCAAATCACTGATTATCTGGCTAAGCATAACATCTTATGCCCAGAGCAACATGGCTCCGTGCGGGTCACAGTACCAGCACTGCCCTTATTGAATTCTCCAACTTCCTACACTCCTCCTTGGATACCAGCTCCTAGCTGGTGCAGTGTTCATAGACCTCCAAAGGCTTTCGACACTGTCTCCCATCCACTGCTGCTGAATGCACTCTGCCTCACTGGTCTCTCGGCTGGCCCCGGCATGGTGTGCTAGCTATCTTGACACTTCGATCCCAGTGTGTCAAGATTAATAACTTACTCTCCGATACCCGTCCCATTCTCTCTGGGGTCCCCCAAGGCTCCATCCTGGGCCCCCTTCTCTTCTCACTGTATCTGAACACCCTGCCCAGTGCATGCTCTGGCAAAATTCTGCTGTATGCAGACGACGCTGTCCTGTTTGCCACCCACCATAATCCCATCTCCCTACAGGACTCCCTACAGCAGTCTTTCAACAGTGCCGAGGCTTGGTTTAAGGAGCACAGACTCATCATCAATCTTAAGAAAACCAAAACTATGCTCTTTTCACACCCCAAAACAAAGCCAGCAACCACTCACTCTATATCCTTCCAAGCACCAACCAACCACTGGAACAAGTCTGCTCCTACAAATACCTTGAGGTTACCTTGATTCAGCCTCACATTTCACACCACATCGACACCCTAACATCCGCCACCAACACACGGCTTGGCATCCTATTCCGCCATATAAAAGCTGCCTTCCCCAAATGCTCTCCGTATACGTAAGTTACATCGCTCCATTCTGTCCCTTGTAGACTATGGTCTACCAGTATACGGTGCTGCCGACACCACTGCACTAAACAAAATTCACCTAACCCTGAATAAAGCGTGCAGATTAATTAACGTGCCCCCAGACTCTCACACACCTGTCAGCTATATGATGCTAACCTGCTTACCCTGGATGAATGGCTTCGATACCAGACCTGTCTCCTCACCAAAAAAACCCTACTCGGGCTCTCCCCCCCTGGGGTAACAGCATCCATCCACCAGAGCCCTCCCACCATTGCAACACGGTCTTCCTACAAGACCACTCCAAAGGTCCCCAGAACAAGAACCAGCCGTTGCCAGAGGTCCTTCGGCTATAGAGCCCCAACCTGGTTTAACTCTCTCCCTGCCACCATCACCAATGCCATCACCATCTCCACATTCAAAACCGCACTTCGGAACCACATCTTCAGCACTCGTAACTGCTCCTGTCTCTGAACATAGCCTCCACCTCTTTATTTCTCTCCTGACAATGCCCCCCGGGCAGCTCTCCACCCAACCATCCCTACACCACTTCCATGTCCACCATGCCTAGGTTTAACCTGGCCAGTGCCAGCTGTTTCAATGTTTATCTACCAGAATTGCTCACTTGATACCAACTTGTTTAATACCTGCTATCGATTACATGTACCCTGTACCCAATTGTATCTGTCTGACCACAATGTGGCCTTGGCACCTCCTGGTGAATGCCTACTGATTTTTGGCAAATCTTTGCTATGTAACTGAAACGCAATGTAGGTCTTTATGTGTCGAAGTACCTTTGTAAACGAGCCTCTGGCTCAAAGGTTGTAAACTGATTCTTAAATAAATAAATAAATAAAAAAAAAGCGGAGCTGCTGCCACATAAAGTCCTCATAGCACCGCAGCTTACGCCGATGCCCCTCTGTCTTAAGAGGACGAGGAAGAGTAGCGGTGATGCTGCTTGCCCGAGTGCAAACGCCGTGAGCTGCCCAAATCTGAGCCGACAGAGCAAGACCTCGACTGACATCGGGGGACTGGTGGAGTCTAACAAGGAGGGTCGACTGCTGACTGATCCCTTGGTCGAAAAGCTCTTGGGTAGGTGACAATGGGACAGCAGACTGCCCCATCCCTCCAGAGAGAACCGGGGTCCAAGACAGAGGTGTTCACCTCCTCTGAAGAAAGGATCGGATCAACCGGCTTAAGAAAAATCTCGGCTAGAGAGTCAGCCCTCTCTTCAGCCAACTGTCTCAACAGGGGAACCATGGAACCGGCGACCGGTAATGAAGCCTCAGCCGAAGCAGAGAGCTGCTCCAAAGTGGTGTGGGAATTGGAGACCAGAGTGTGCTCCCGATCAGACGACAAGACTGTTTCTTGGTCTCTTTCTCCTTGGCTTTTTTAGAGCCTACAGGACCCTCCCTGAGTCAGGAGAGATTGACAAAGTTCTTGGAAGGCTCCCAAAAACTACGCCCCCAAGCGCAGTGGCAAAAAGGCCGAAGAAGACCAGGCCACTTCTTCCATAGCTGCTAACTGCTCAGTACAACCCACAGCCACGGAAACTGCCTTCTGATCATCCTTAGAACGGATAGGAGGGTCTTGATCACTTGGTCTTCCAAGGAGCTAGTGGGCTAAGTGGTCCTCCAAGGTCGAAGGCAAAAAGGTGCAACAGTAATCGCAGGCCTGCACATCATGTTTGTGGCCTAGGCAGTAGATTCACGAGGCATGCAGGTTGGACCGTGACATTTGCCGGCAACTGGAACCTCTGAGAGGACTTCACATTGTCCATGGGAGCGCGGAGAGAAGCAAGAGACTTAAATCAAATAAATTCACAAACAAAGGATTTTAGGTTCCCTCTTTACCGGTCTGGATTTCTATGGCCCTATTCTTCCAAGCAGAAAGGAAGCACTGGTGTCACGGGGTGGGAGTTACCACCTGGATGGGTGGAAGGAGCCATCTTGAAGACTTTCCGGCACTTCTTAAAGGGAAAAGGACATTGCCAGAAAGTGTGACTAGAACATATCCACATCCCTAGAACGCCCTGTTTAGTTCACTACTAGGGCGTCCTCTGGAACTGTTCTTCTGTCTGGTGGTCTGCAACAAAACTGTAGGAACTGTTAGTTCTCCCAAGATGCAAACAGGTCTATATTGGGAGTACTTCACCTTCTGAACACTGGCCAGAACCTGCTGGTTTAAGGTCCATTCACGAGTTCCCTGGCTAATTCTGCTTAAGTTTCAGGACATTGCCTTTGCCTGGCAGATGCACTGCAAATATGTTTACCTCTAAGGAATATGCCAGGTCCCAGATCCTCACTGCGATTGTGCCCAGTTTTGATATTGTTCCTCCCTGCTTGCTTATGTAGTACATTGTTGTGGTATCTGTCCCGATTTGGACAGACTGACCCTGTAGCTGGGAGGAGGAGAAAGACTACACTGCTAGCAGTACTGCTGAGCTCTAGAAGGTTTATGTGTTCTAGTAACTCCTGTGGGCTCCATGTGCCACTCACTGTGGGGTCCTGCATGTGGGTAACCCACCCCAACAGAGGCATCCGTAGTAAGAATACCTGTTGGTGATTGCTGAAGGGAGGGAATGGCCTCTCCGAGGTTGCCTTCCTCTTGCATCACTAATGATTTCACAAGTGCTTTTGTCATTGGCACAAGCTTTGCAAGCAAATCCCATCTTTGAGACCAGTTGTCTCTTAAGCGGTACTGGATCCCTCTCATTGGAACCTGGACCATGGAACCACAGCTATGGATGCGACCATGTGCCCTACTAACAGCAAGAAATCTTTTGCAGATCTTTGCTGGAGTTGGGTGCTTATTCCCGGCGACCATCTTCCCAAAGATTGTTATCCCGTGCCCTCATTCCTGAATTCAACCCTTCCCGACTCTTATAATTCCCACATAGCAAGTTCTCGATCGCGTTTAACACACTTGCAGCTCCTTGCAGTCCAGTGTCCACTGGACCATTTGTAAATATTAACTGGTAAAACTTGCCTCTCATGAATGAGACTCGTTATTTCAGTACGCTGCATTTTTTATTTTATTGAGTATTTAAAAATACCCGCTACTGTACAGTATTAAGATACCATGCTGGGGAAATGGACCCCGCTCTAACTGGCCTGAGCACCCTTTATTTTTCGTCTCAGAACCTAGCACCTTCTCCCAAGCAACAAGTCCCACCACATTATTTTTAGGCTACCGGAGGGCATGCTGGTTCTTTGTTTAGGTTGAGAAGGCGAATATGGCACTACAAATAGCAGTGTTTTAATTAACTGTATATCTTAAGCTGCAATCTCGCAATACCAGCCAGATGTATGGGGCATAGCTGACCGCTATAATCATTTTAGCACAAGGGTGTAGCCAGGGATTTAAGATCTGCACACCAAGTGGACTCACTGCTACCCCTCCCCCACCTTGTTAGGGTGTGTTACCCCCCCCCCCCGGTAGCCAGACAATATACAGATGTACACCAGGACTGTGTTTGTTACCTCATTTGGCACAATAAATACAACTTTTGTATCTCATGACAATGGTTGTTGCCATGCATGGTTAAATACAAATGCCATTCATTGCTCCCTAAGACACCCACATACCAGACTACAGCCTGTGAAGTTGTATTGTCCTTGGGATGCAAAGACAGTATTAGTGACCAGTCCTTCTAGTTTCGACTCCTATGAATAAAATTACAGAAAGGTTCAGCATTTTTGTTAGTTTTCATGGAAAAAGGATGCAGTTCAGAGCCTATTTGCTACCCCCTTAAATAAAATTGCACACCTTGGAGTATTTGGAGTATGCCTGGCTACACCCATGTTTTAGCAAACCCGGCACTTCCGGTTCATATGATGGAACAAGAACCCTCTTTATGGGGTTTCCTGATGCTGGGAGTATCAGCATATCTTAATCTTCTCCCCTGCACATTAGTAGGGGACTACAGTTTCACTGGCGACCCCTGAGCTATCAGGGGATGATATTGCTGCAACACCTACTCTGTAACCGGGGCAGTAAGGCAGATTTATGTGCAGTGCCCTTAATTGGAAAACACAAAGGTTGAATTTATATGGAAAGGGAGAACTGAAGTGTGCTGAGACGCCTATGGTATTGCAACTACAGGTACACACACAAAGTATTCTGCGTCTTAGAGACCGAATTCACATGTGGAATTTATTTGTTTATTTTTAGTGCTTTGCGAAAAAGATTTGCTACTGTCCATTTTCTAGAGTACATTTTTCAGGATATTTGGATTCTGGATCAATTACTGTCGGGAGCCTCGAATGTCAGCATTATGGTCTCAGGATTTTGGGTGGCGGGAATTAGTACGGATACCCTTTGCTGACCTGCTGTGAAGAGACTCTGCTGTTGCCATCAAAGCTATAATTCTGGCCTACAGGAGAAAAGCTTTCCTTTGCAGGGTATTTATTTTTATTTAGTTTTTGATTACCAGGTAGGTGCCATAGCCAGAAAATGACTATTTTCAGGCGCGACCCGGAAGGTTACATGGATTACAAAGGTACAAAATACACAAATAAAACAGGTAACAGCATGTGCAGAGTTAATGACAAATGAATCTGGGTGGACAAATCTAATCAGGAAAAAGGCAGAGTACAAACAGATGGGTAAACGATTTTGTTAGGAAAAACATAAGTGTATTAAAGTGCCAGGTTAGAATAACCGTATGTTAGTGCAAGATTAAAGTAGTTATAGGGAAGCAGACATTCACGGGCAGCCTAGCCAGTCAAGGAGGGTTAAAACATGAACAGGAAGCTTGATTATTGAGGAAAGAGCGGTACTTCTTTTAAAACTGGGCATGACTAGGCGCTTGGCAAATATCTAGAGGTAGGGAGTTCCAGAGATTGGGTGCAGCATGGGGGAAAGCTGCACTACCCGTCTTTAGCTCTGCTCCTATAAAGTCCAGTACTTGAATAGGCTCTAGCTGGGACTTCTGCAGGTTTATCATGAATTCCAGGTCTTCCAAGATACTTTTTACCAAATGAGCAGAGCACCTTACCCTTCTGACGTCCGCCCCGGGACTAGCCAATTGACCAGGCAGAGGAAACCATCACGCTGTTTTTCAGATGTGTTGCCACCATAGCCAGGCACTTTGTGAAAACCATTGGAGCCAAGGTAAGACCAAATGGTAGAACTGTTAACTGGTACTGGCAGTTCCCCACCTCGAATCGGAGGCATTTTCTGACAGACTGACTGGTACAGTATATGAAAATAGGCGTCTTTCAGATCCAGGGATCCCCAACCAATGACCTTTATGCAAAGACGGTATTGCTGTCCTTAGTGTGATCATCTTGAATTTCTCTTTTCAAATGCTTGTTCAGAAACTGGAGGTCTAAAATGGGCCACTGTTCCACATTTTTCTTGTGGGACAGGAAAGATGTTGATTATTGGCCCCTGCTCCACTGGGAAGCAGGGACCTTTTCTATGGCTTTTGACGGTAACAGTTTTTTTAACTTCCAGCAGACTTTTTGTGGGAAAGTGAGCTGGAAAACTTGTTTCTCTGCAGATTTGTAAAGTGTTTCAACTGCAGACAACCCCCAACCCACTACTTCCAGTACCCACTCGTCTGTGGTAACGGTTACCCATCCCTGGAAGTAGTGTGCCAGTCTTCCTCCCACAGGCGATGGTTGGGTGATCTGAGCTAAATTGTCAGGGGATTGTTTTTAACATCACAACTGGAAGCCCCACCCCCTTTCACCTACAGTAACCAGTTTGTGACTGGTACTCATAAAGGGCACAAGAGACATAGGCTCTTGGGAAGTACCTCGGCCTCTGCCTCCCCTTCCATAGGACAAACAGGAGGTAGAGGCCTTTTCCTTCTCACTGTTACTTTTGAGAGTGATTTTGCATTTATCCACTTTTTTCATGAAGGCCTCTGTTTTGTCAAATGATGCTCCCTCAAAGGAAGGATCAATAGTCTTGTTTCAAGTATCTTGGGAAAGGATGGGTTCTCAGCCTGGAAAACCTTAGAACACTGCATGAGCAAAACGCTGCTAGTAGTGTCATTAGTGTCCACCACAGTACGGAAACAATATTTTGTGACATCCAGGGCTGATCTTCCTGTGGTAATCAGAGGCTGTGCAAATTCACCATCACCCGTTTCTGCCAGGGTCAGAAATATGATCCAAAGGGCGTTTTGGTACTTTGAAATATGTGCCGAATAAGATGTCTGCCTGATGAGCAGGGAAACTGTTGCATAAACCCTTGCTAGTGTAGAGTCTTTTTAGGGCTGCACAGATAGTGATTTTTGCTCTCAAGCAGCAATGTAGACTACCCCATAATGATCAGGATGGGCATACAGATATTCTGCTCCCTGCCTGTCCACCTCATATTCCCTTAATTTTTTAAATCAATGGCTGCAGCCATGATTTTTGCTACAGCCTTTTTAAGTGGTTTGTATATTCTTGGTGGAGCTACTCCCAATGTGTCCACAGAAATCAGCATCCTCTTCAATCTCCTCCATTTTTAGTGGGGGGAGCATCAACCATTTGTCTGACAAATGAGGAATAAGATGAGTAGTTCTCCATTTGCCTTGGAGAAGGTTTGAAATCTTGCTCACGTGTGCCCTCTGGTGGGGCACCTTCCTCCCCAAACACAAATATGTGACAGTGACATTTTCTTCTTGTTAGACACGGTCTCCACTGCCTGCTCTAACGCAGTTTATTTATGCCACTGGTGGATTCAGGGTTCCCTTCAGACATCTGAGCCATCTTTACCAAGCATTTTGGATGGCTTTGGAACTTTTTCTTATGTTTGTTATCTTTTACTTTATTCGCTGCTGTACACAAGGAGATGGACCCTTTAGATGTATGCTTTCCACCATCGTTGGGAACACCCTTAGAGCTTTTTTTTTTTATTATTTTTAGCTGACAGAGGCAGACTAAGAAGCAATGCTTTTTAAAATGTTTACCCTTTTAAAAGAGGTTTTTAAGCAAAAAGTATGACAGGACTTGCTGTGTTGTAGACCTAAACACTTTAAAACAAAGCTCATGATGGTTTGCCCTTGCCAGGAGCTGACAACAATTTGTACAGTTTTTTATGGTCCAAAACGTCAGACATATCAATGAGAGAAACCCAAAATAATTCCCAAAAACGATGCAGTGCAGGAGTCCAATAGTAAAAAAAAAAATACAGGTTACTCGCCTGTAACAGGAGTTCTAGGAATGGTATATGTTGTTCATCCCCACTGTCTGGCAGGTTCCTTGCTGCTTTAAATCTTGCCGGAAGGTCTTCAAGCTCAATTCTTGGGGGTGGGGGTAGGAAGAAGTAGGCTGCTGGTTAACAAGGATCTGCAACTTATCAATTAGGTAGGGAAATGGGCAGACTGGGTGGGCCAAGCGGTCCTTATCTGCTGTCAAATTCTTCACCCGGGTGGTAAAACCCCCGACTCCGCCCCATGACATCAGATCTAGCCCGCTGAAAGCCAGGATGCGCGTCGAAGCCGGGTAGGTCCGGTGGGTCGTGTGGATGAACAACATATACCACTCCTAGAACTCCTGTTACAGGTGAGTAAATACAGGTTACTCACCTGTAACAGGAGTTCTAGGAATGGTATATGTTGTTCATCCACACTTATTGGCAGGTTCCTTGCCGCTTTAAATCTTGCCGGAAGGTCTTCAAGCTGGCTCCTCCCACCCACCCGGGTGGTAAAACTCTCGGCTCCGCCCCATGACGCCAGATCTGGCCCGCTGGAAGCTCAGGTTGTGCGTCGAAGCCGGGGAGGTAGGGTGGGTCGTGTGGATGAACAACATATACCATTCCTAGAACTCCTGTTACAGGTGAGTAACCTGTATTTCTAGGGACATGGATATGTTGTTCATCCACACTGTCTGGCAGACTCCTAGCAGTTCTCCGGGAGGAGGGAGGCAAGGCGCACACCCCGATACTTACTTGGGAAATAAAGACTGGAGAACCGAGGCCCCAAAACCAGCATCCCGGCGTGACTCAAGGTCGATGTGGTAATGGGTAATGAAGGTGTGTGCTGACTTCCAGGTAGCAGCCCTGCAGATTTCCTGGATAGGGACGTCCCTGGAAGCAGCCACCGATGCAGCAGTATGGCGGGTAGAATGAGCTCTTATCCCTCTGGGAGGCTCCATGCCCGCCAACTTATAGCAGCGATCTATGCAGGAGGTGACCCACCTGCCTATCGTCCGCTTGGCTGCAGGTCTGCCAGGTGCGGCTTCAGCGTAGGGTGACAAACAGCTGGCGAACCTCTCCGAATTTCAGCCGTGCGCTCCTTATAATAAGCGAGCACCCTTCTAGGGTCCAGAGTATGGAGCCTATATTCGGCCTCCGAGGTGTGATTGGGGTAGAACACCGGCAGAGTCAACACCTGGTTAAGGTGAAACTCCGACACCACCTTCGGAAGGAATTTCGGGTGGGGGCGCAGGACAACCTTGTCTCTGTGGAAGACCAGGTAAGGAGACTCTATGCAGAGCGCCTGGAGTTCTCCCATCCTTCTGGCTGACGTGATAGCCACCAAGAAGGCGGTCTTCCGACAGGTGAGAGAGTTCACACCTGTGCATTGGTTGAATGGCTTGCCCATGGCTTGCCAATACCAGCAGTAGATCACGGAGGTGGAGGTTCTCGCACCGGAGGGGAAATGTGATCAAGGCCTTTGAAAAAGCACCCGACCACCTTTTCCTGCGCCACCGACTGCTTCCCGGCCCGTGCCCGGTAAGCAGAGATGGCTGCCAGGATCACCTTTAGGGTCGTCGACCTAAGCCCTTGACTAGAAAGGGACCATAAATAGTCCAAAATGCTTGCCACAGAACAGGAGGAAGGGTCCAGGCCCTTGTCCTGACACCAAATGGAGAATCTCTTCCATTTGAAGGCGTAGCATTTTCTGAGTCGACTCCTGCAGGAGACGCCTCAACAACATTGAGGACCTCGTCGGAAAGACCCAAGGCCTGGAACTCTAGCCGCTCAGGAACCAGGCCGTCAGGTGCAGGGATTGAAGGTCCGGATGGAACACCTTCCCCTGATTGACTGAAAGCAGGTCCGGGCGAGCTGGAAGCTGCCTCGGGAGCCTGGAGCTGAGGCTGAGGAGATCTGGGTACCAGAACTGGCGGGGCCAGTCTGGGGCTATCAGGATCACCTGCGCCTTGTCCCTCCTTGCTTTGAGAAGCACCTTGTGAATCAAGGGAAATGGGGGAAAGGCGTAGAAGAAGCCCGGGGTCCACAGCCTTGAGAAGGCATCCCCCTGCAGCGAGCCCTGCTGAGGGGGGCGGGCATGAAACAGCCTCAGCTTCGCATTCTCCCTGGAGACAAACAGGTCCATCTGAGATGTGCCCCAGAGGGAGAACAGATCTTGTACTACCTCCGGCAGGAGAGACCATTCGTGAGATGCAGCCCCTATCCGGCTCAGGGCATCGGCCAGGGTGTTGGAGGCTCCTGCCACATGAATGGCTAGGAGATCCGCCTCCAGGCTGCGCATGAGTGACCAAATGCAGAGCTTCCTTGCTAGAAGCAGGGAGGCGTCCCGCCCTGGCCAGTTTAGGTAGTATATGGTCATGGTATTGTCCGCCTGGACTCGGACCACTTGACCCCGGAGAAACGGAGCAAAGGCGGTGAGAGCTAGGCGGACCGCTTGGAGCTCCAGCAGGTTGATGTGGCATCGGGACTCCCGCGGGGACCAGAGGCCGTGCACTCGGTGTTCCCCCAGATGGGCACCCCAACCCATCAGAGAGGCATCGGTCGATAGAGAGACCGTCGGCTCGGGGCGGACAAACGGGATGCCCTCCTGCAAATGGAATGGAATGGTCCACCACTGGAGAGCGTTCCACATCTCCTGGGTCACTATCACTAGCTGGTCCAAAGGATCGCAGCGTTGTGACCACTGGCTGGCCAGTCCCCACTGAAGGGGGCGCATGTGCCAGCGAGCCCAACGGACCACGCTGGTACAGGCCGCCATGAGACCCAGGAGGCGCAGGAAGTCCCGGGCAGGGCGCAATGCCCAACCAGAAATGATTGGGTAAAGGAGGTAAGAACCTCGGCCCTGTCCGCCGGGAGTCGTGCTCTGGCTCGAAGAGAGTCGAGCTCTGCCCCGATGAACAGGATCACCTGCTTCGGCTCGAGTTCCGACTTGGCCTCGTTGATGAGAAGGCCAACTTGAGAGCAAACCTGGAGGGCCAGATCTCTGGACCGCTCCACCTCCGTCTGGAGGGGCCGCTATCAGCCAGTCGCCCAGGTAAGGGTACACCGGACCCTCGGCGCCGCAGGAATGCTGTCACCACTGCCATGCATTGGTGAAGACCCTGGGAGCTGGAGATAAGCCAAGGGCATGGCTCGAACTCGAAGGGATCCTCCGCCGAAAGCGGAGGAATCTCGATGACGGACGGATAGGGGACGTGAAAGAACGCTGGCCCAGTAGGTCCAGACAGCAGAACCATATGCCGTGTTCCAGAGATGGTATTATCTGTGCCAGAGTGACCATCCTGAAGGTTCGAGACCTTAGGAACTTGTTCAGGTCGTGTAGGTCGAGAATGGGGCGCCAGCCCCCCGTCCGTTTCGGAACCAGGAAATACCTGGACACGAACCCCGGGTCTGAAGGGGGGTCCTCTACCTCCGTGATCACCTCCTTCTGGAGGAGGAGAGCGATGTCGGCTCGGCGAGCCGCCAGTGAGGCTGCGGACCCCGAGGCCCCCCGAGGTGTGACGGCTCTGAAGGGCGGGGCCTGCTCGAATTCCAGAGGCAGGCCTTTTCCCACCACCTCAAGTACCCACCTGTCCGTGGTAACAGCGGACCAGGCGGAAAGGAAGTGTCTGAGCCATCCCCCCATGGGTGAGGTGACAGGGATGGGGGCGACACCCCTCAGCCCGTCACTGGGCAGGCTTGGAGGAAGGACCGGCCGAGGGACCACCTGGGCCTTTTCCTCCCTGCTTCCTGTTGGAGGAAGCCGACGGCTTGGGTTTGGGATGCCAAGCTCGAGCCTGCTGGCCGTGACGTTGCTGGGCCAGGCGCGCCGGGGGCGCAGAAGGACGAAAGGGCTTAGGCTGTGGCTACGGCCTTTGTCCTTCTGAGCGGAAGAGACCGAGTCCAAAGTAGCATTGGACTTCTCGATCCTCTGCAGGTGACCTTCCACCCCAGGGGCAAGAGGTCAGTCCCAAAAGGGAACATCCGCCAACTTGTGCTGGGTATCCGAGTAAAGGTGGATATCCTCAGCCAAGCCCGACGACGCATGGCCATGTGCCGCCACAGACCTGGCACATGAGTCCCGATGTCTAACGCAGTCTGGAGCTGCTGTTTTGCCACTGCCCTGCCCTGGTCCCGCACCTGCCTGACCGTAGTCTGCAGATCCGCAGGAAGATGAGGGACAACCTCATCCAGGGAGCCCAACAGGGCGTGAGAAAAATGTGCCATGAGGACGGCCGAACTGGCCTGATGAAGGCCGAGAGAGGACGCAGCGTAGACTTTTCGCCCGGCATAATCCAATTTCTTGGATTCCTTGTCGGGAGGTTTGTCTACATCCCTGGCGTTCCCGGCACGCCGGAAAACGCTGTCAGTAACCAACCCCTTGGCCGAGGAGTGTTCGGAAAAACCAGACAGGGAACCGGTAGGTACCGCATACTTCCTGGCCATCCTGGCCGAAGGCGCAGGGCAGGAAGCAGGACGCTGCCAAAGTTCCAAGGCGGACCCACTAAGCTGGCCACGGAAGAAGCCTCATAGGAGAATCCCCGGTCTAGAATCTCCGTGTGGGATACCTGGCCCGTTTAAGCAGGGTTCGAGCTTCATCCGGTGGACTCGAGATGAGTCGAAGCAACCCTAAGAAGGGCCAGGCTATCGTCCACTGACTGCCCTCCCGAGGACTCCAAGTCCATCGCTTGGAGAAGAGGAGGAACCATCATCGGACTCGGAAGAGTCCTCAAACTGCCTCGGCCTGAGCCACCCTCCACCTGCCGAGGTTTATCGGGAGTGAGGGTGACAGACAGCCTATGGGCAAACCAAGGCCAACCGAGAATTTTGGTTGGAGCCCCAACTAATGGCTGTGGAGGCGGAGGTTCCACCAGAATCGGTGGGGCAGTAGGATTGCCAAACAACCAGCCTGGGAACAGGCTCCTCGGCTAAACGAGGGGTTGTTTGCCACTCGATGACAGGCACTTAATGGCGGGGAAGGCGACTGGGTCGGCTTATTCCCGATCAAAGAACTGTTGCCACCATGAGTTCTCGTACCTCCGGAAGCACTGCGCGGAAGCCTCCCACGTCCGAGGAAGAGGAAGAGCGGCGGCGCCGCTTACCACGGTGCCGAGACCGAGACCGCCTATGGCGGCGGGATCAGTCGGACCGCGAGGATGTCCGAGACCGAGAGTCTCGACTAGGCCGAGGAAGGCGAGGAGAAGTGTCGGAAACCGGCACTCCCCTCGCTCGACGATCCCACGAGGCTCGGAACCAGAGGCTACAGACGAGGCTGGCGGATCTCAACTCTCACCGGGAACCGGGAGAGGGGATTCTCAACTCTCCAGCCGACAACCCGTCCGCGGGTCGAAAAATTCTCGACAGCGTCGTGCCGAGAGTCTCGGTCAACTGACCTGGCAGGGACACCGTGAAGCCAGTGGCGAAGCTGAGGGGTCGACAGCAATCCGACTGTCGACAAGGGAAGGGCGATCTTTCCCGCTTCCAAGAGCATCGGAGAGACTTACTTTTGCTCTTTTTGGACCTGGAAAAAGGTCCCGAAGAAGTTGGACCCTCACCTTTCGTCGAGAGGGTCAGACACAGCTCCTTGAAAGAAGCAGAGTACGAGGCACCGAGAGAGAGCGGAACAAATGCCGCAGCCGAGGTAGAAGCAGCCCGCGCCGCCTCCTCTTCGAGAGCGATCATCTGCTCGAGCTGATCCGCCGAGCCCGGCCCCGGACACCGCCAACCGAGCCTCTTTAGATTTCACCGTGGAATTCTCTTCTCGGGGCGCCCCAGTTGTAATCGGGCAGCACGGTCTTCAAGGACGTAGGCCGAAAAAGAAGAGCACAAGTCGCAGGCCTGCGGGTCGTGCTCAAGGCCCAGGCAGTAGACGCACGTGGAGTGCGGATCCGTCCTAGACATCTTCTGCCCGCAAGGGCACCTCCGGAAACCGGGAGTCGATTTGTCCATCGCAGCCGCGAGGAGAAGAAGACCGAAGTCTTTTTAGCAAAAACTTTTGATTTCGAACTTTCGAAGAATTAGGAACCAGTCTTAATCGCTGAGCGTTAAGGAGGGAACCTGAGCTTCCAAGCGGTAAGGAAGATCTGGCGTCATGGGCGGAGCCAGAGTTTACCACCGGGTGGGTGGGTGGGAAGAGCCAGCTTGAAGACCTTCGGCAAGATTTAAAGCGGCAGGAACCTGCCAATAAGTGTGGATGAGCAACATATCCATGTCCCTAGAACCTGTATTTCTAGAGGACGTGGATATGTTATTCAATTCACTGTCTGGCAAACTCTAGCAGTTCTCTGGGAGGAGGAAGGCAAAGCGCGCGCCCTCTACTTAGAGAATAAGGACTGAGATCCGGGTCCCAAAACCAGCATCACGGCAGACTCGAGGTCAAAGTGGTAATGGGAAATGAAGGTGTGTGCTGACTTCCAGGTAGCAGCCCTGCAGATTTCCTGGATAGGGACGTCCCTAGAAGCAGCGGTATGGCGGGTAGAATGAGCTCTTATCCCTTTGGGAGGCTCCATGCCTGCCAACCTATAGCAGAGATCTATGCAGGAGGTGACCCACCTGCCTATTGTCTGCTTGGCTGCAGGTCAGCCAGGTGCAGCTTCAGCATAGGTGACAGGTGACAAACAGCTGGCGAACCTCTCCCCGAACTTCAGCCATTCGCTCCTTATAATAAGAGAGCACTCTTCTAGGGTCCAAAGTATGGAGCCTATATTCGGCCTCCGAGGTGTGATTGGGGTAGAACACTGGCAGAGTCAACACCTGGTTAAGGTGAAATTCTGACACCACCTTCCGGAAGGAATTTCGGGTAGGGGCGAAGGACAACCTTGTTCCTGTGGAAGACCAGATAAGGAGACTCTATGGAAAGCGCCTGGAGCTCACCCATCCTTCTGGCTGACGTGATAGCCACCAAGAAGGCGGTCTTCCATGACAGGTGGGAGATATGGCACCTGTGCATCGGTTCGAATGGCTTGCCCATGAGCTTAGCCAATACCAGCAGTAAATCCCACGGAGGTGGAGGTTCTCGCACCGGAGGGGATATGTGATCAAGGCCTTTGAAACAGCGCCCGACCACCTTCTCCTGCGCCACTGACTACTTGCCAACCCACACCCGGGTAAGCAGAGATGGCTGCCAGGTGCACCTTTAGGGTCATCGACCGAAGCCCTAGCTGAGAAAGGGACCACAGGTAGTTCAGAATACTAGCCAAGGAACAGGAAGAAGGGTCCAACCCCTTGTCCTGATACCAAATGGAGAATCTCTTCCATTTGAAGGCGTAGCATTTTCTGGTTGACTCCTTACGGGACACCTCAGCGACGTTGGAAAGACCCAAGGCCTGGAACTCTAGCCACTCAGAAACCAGGTTGTCAGGTGCAGGGATTGAAGGTCCGGATGGAGACTCTTCCCCTTGTCGACAGAGCAGCTCCAGGCAGGCTGGAAGCCACCCCGGGAGCCTGGAGCTGAGACGATCTGGGTACCAGAACTGGCGGGGCCAGTCTGGGGCTACCAGAATCACCTACACCTTGTCCCTCTTTGCCTTGAGAAGCACCTTGTGGATCAAGAGAAATGGAGGGAAGGTGTAGAAGAGGCCGGATCTCTGGCCTCGAGAGGCATCCCCCTGCAGCAAGCCCTGCTGAGGGGGCGGTCGTGAAACAGCCTCAGCTTCGCATTCTCCCTGGAGGCGAACAGGTCCACCTGAGGGATGCCCCAATGGAAGAATAGATCTTGTACTACCTCTGGCAGGAGAGACCACTTGTGAGATGCTGCGCCTATCTGGCTGAGGGCATTGGCCAGACTGTTGGAGGCTCCTGCCACATGGATGACTAGGAGATCCACCTGCAGGCTGATCACGAGAGACCAAATGCGGAGAGCCTCCTTGTACAAGGGTAAGGAGTGCGTCCCGCCCTAACAGTTGAGGTAGTACTTGGTCGTGGTGTTGTCCATCTGGACCTGAACCACCTAACCCCGTACAAACGGAGCGAAGGCGGTGAGGGCTAGTCGCACTGCTCAAAGCTCCAGCAGGTTGATGTGGCATCGAGACTCCTGAGGGGACAAGAGGCCGTGGGCCCTGAGCTCCCCCAGATGGGCACCCCAACCCATCAGAGAGGTGCTGGTCGTTAGAGTGATCGTCGGCTCAGGGCGGACGAACGGGATACCCTCCTGCAGATGAGCTGGGACGAGCCACCACTGCAGGCCATCCCACATCTCCTGGGTCACCATCACCGGCTGGTCCAGAGGACTGGAGCGCTGTAACCACTGGCTTCCCAGTGCCCATTGCAGGGGACACATATGCCAGTGGGCCCAACGGACACCGCTGGTGCAGGCCGCCATGAGGCCCAAGAGGCACAGGAAGTCCCAGGCAGGGCGCAATTGCCCAACCAGAAATGATTGGGCAAAGGAGGAAAGGACCTCGGCCCTGTCCACCGGGAGCCGGGCTCTGGCTCGAAGAGAGTCGAGCTCTGCCCCGAAGAACTGAATCACCTGCGATGGCACGAGTTCCAGTTTGGCCTCGTTGATGAGGAGGCCAATCTGAGAGCAGACCTGAAGGGCCAGATCCCTTGACCGCTCCACCTCCAACCTGGAGGGGGCTCCAATCAGCCAGTCGTCCAGGTAAGGTTACACCCGGACCCCTCGGCGCCGCAGGAATGCTGTCACCACTGCCATGCATTTGGTGAAGATCCTGGGAGCTGGAGAGAGGCCGAAGGGCATGGCCCGGAACTCGTAAAGAGATCTTTCTGCTCTGAAGTGGAGGAATCGTTGATGAGACGGACGGATTGGGATGTGAAAGAATACGTTCTGAAGGTCCAGAGAACAGAACCAGAGTGACCATCCTGAAGGTGCACGGCCTTAGGAACTTGTTCAGGTCATGCAGGTCGAGAATGGGGCGCCAGACCCCCGTCCATTTTGGGACTAGGAAGTACCTGGACACAAACCCTGGGTCTGGAGGAGGGTCCGCCACCTCGCTGATCACCTCCTTCTGGAGGAGCAAGGCAACGTCGGCTCGATGAGCCAACAGAGAGGCTGCGGAACCCGTTGCCCCCTGTGGGGCGACTGCTCGATAGGGAGGGAACTGCTCGAATTCCAGAGGCAGACCCCTGCCGACCACTTCGAGCACCCAGTGGTCCATGGTGATAGCGGACCAGGCGGAAAAGTAGTGGCGGAGCCGTCCCCACACGGGGAGAACCCAGGGAGGAGTGATGAGGCTGGGGCAACACCCCTCAACCAGTCACTGGGCAGGCTTGGAGGAAGGGCCCACTGAGGGACCTCCTGTACCCTTACCTCCAGGTTTCCTACTGGAGGAAGTGGCAGACTTGGCCTTAGGGTGTCAAGTGTGAGCCTGCTGGCCCTGTTGCTGGTATTGCTGGGCCAGACATGCCACAGGAGCGGAAGTGTGAAAGGGCTTATGTTGCTGCTGGCGACCTTTGTCCTTCTGGGCAGACGTGACCAAGTCCAAGGTGGCATTGGACTTCTCGATCCTCTGGAGATGGCCTTCCTCTCCGGGCCCAAACAAGTCTGTGCCTAGGAAGGGAACGTCTGCCAGCTTGTGCTGGGTGTCCGCCGTGAAGGTGGAGATCCTCAGCCAAGCTCTGCGGCGCATGGCCACTGCGGCTGCTACCGACTGGGCACAAGAGTCACCAATGTCCAATGAAGTTTGGAGCTGTTTTGCCACCACCGTCCCCTGATCCCACACCTGCTTGACCGTCGTCTGAAGGTCAGCCAGGAGATGAGGAATCACCTCATCCAGGGAACTCATAAGGGCGTGTGAGAAATGTGCCATCAGCATGGCTGAGCTAGCCTGTCGAAGGCCTAGGGAGGAAGCAGCATAAACCTTCCTCCCAGAGTAATCCAGCATTTTGGATTCCTTATCGGGCAGTTTGTCCACATCCCTAGCATTCCCAGAATGTTGGAAAACGCTATCTGTCACTAACCCCTTAGCAGAGGGGTGCTCCGAGAAACCAGAGAGTGAACCGGTGGAGACTGCGTACTTGTAAGCCATCCTTACCGAAGGCGCGGGACAAGATGCTGGTCACTGCCATAACTCCAGGGCCGGACCACAATGGCTTCGGCCACCAGAAAGGCCTCCGTAGGGGAATCCCCTCAGTCCAGTATCTCCGTAAGGGGATACTTAGCCCGTTTTTGAACGGGTTCGAGCTGCATCCCTACAGACTCTGAGATGAGTCGAAGCATACCCAAAAATGAGGATGGGCTCTCATCCACCGACTGGCCCCCTGCAGATTCCACGTCAAGCGGCCTGGAGAACAAGGAGTTGTCGTCATCAGACTCCGAGGAGTCTGCGAATAGCTGCCGAGCGCCTGAACCATCCTCCACCTGCCGAGGTCGATCGGGAGTGAGGGTGACCGACAACCTGTGGGGGCAAGCCTTGACCCGACCGAGAATCCTTGGTCGGGGCCCCAGTCTTCGGTTGTGGAGGCGGAGGTTCCACCACAATGGATGGAGCAGCCGGTTTCGGCCGAACAACCGGCGCTGGGGTCGGCTCCTCGACTACAGATGAGGGGTTGTTTCAGCCGCTCCGGTGACAGCCACTTAATGGCTGTAGAAGGCAACGGGAGTCAGCTTGTTACCGGTCAACAAAAGTTGCTGCCACATCAAGTCCTCGTAGCGCAGACATAACTTACGCTGGAGCCTATCCTCCAAAGAGGACGAGCGGCGACGCCGCTTTCTATGGTGCCGAGACAGAGACAGACGACGGGACCGGCTAGACCTGGAAGAGGACAGACCTTCGGGGTCGCCGAGGGTGGGTCAGAGAGGGGACAGGGGAACCCACCCCTCCCTCCGTTCAGGGACCTTAACCGTGGACTTTGGCACAGGCAAGTCCTCGGTAACCACCAGGGGAACCAGTGAAGCAGGGTTGTCTGCTTCTCCAATCGACAGAACGTCCGATGGCTCGCGAAAAATCTCAACCGCGTCGACGGGTGTCTTGGCCGGCTGACCTGTTGGGGCACCATGAAGCCAGCCGCCGCAGCTGCAACCTTGACCGAAGTAGAGTCGACGGTCCGGTGAAGGGGATCTCTCCCGCTCCCATGAACGTCGACGGTGGGACTTACAGTACCTCTTGGATCTTTCTTCTTGGACCGACTGGTATGTCCCGATGGCCCTTCTCCCTTAGTGGAGAGGGACTGACAAAGCTCCTTAAAAGAAGCAGTGTAGGAGAAGCCCAAGGAAAACGGGATAAATGCCGCGGCCGAGGAGGAAGAAGATGCGGCCTGGGCCACCTCCTCCTTGAGGGCGATCAACTGCTCCGCAAAGCCAGCTGCCGGACACCGCCTAATGGGCCTCCTTAGACTTCACCGGGGGGGTACAGTTTTTCAGGGCACCCGAGTTTTAATCTGGCAGCGCGGTCCTCTAAGACCGAAGCCGAAAAGGACTTGCACAAGTCGCAGGCCTGCAAATCGTGGCCAAGCCCCAGGCAGTAAATGCACATGGAGTGTGGATCGGTCCGGGACAACACCTGCCCACAAGGGCACCGACAGAATCCGGGAGTCGATTGGTACATTGCAGCCGCAAGGGAAGATAAAGACCTCAGTCTTGTCAATTTTAAAATTAGTTTTGGAAAACCCAAAGAGTTTGGATCCAGGCCTAAAACGCAGTGCGCAAAGGAGGGAACCTGAGCTTCCAAGCGGTAAGGAAGATCTGGCGTCATGGGGCAGAGCTGAGGGTTTTACCACCTGGGTGGGTGGGAGGAGCCAGCTTGAAGACCTTCCAGCAAGATTTAAAGGGGCAAGGAACCTGCCAGACAGTGTGGATGAACAACATATCCACGTCCCTAGAAACTGCTGTTTTATTGAAGAAACTGTGCCAAAGGTCAAATCCCCAGCTCCTGTAACAGGAGCAGATTAATGTGAAAGGGCACAGATAGAAACAGAAAGAGAAAACACTCTGTTCTCTAAATTGGATAGCTAAAGATAGTAAGCCACTAATAACAGCAAAGAATGTTTTCCCCTCCCCAAATCTTCCTCATCCACTGGCAAATCTGCCTTCACACACAGACTCCTGTCTTTATGGAACCAATTCCTCCTTTTCCAAGAAACTCGCCCTCTCACAACTCTATCAAATATCAAATTAGTCAACTCCCTCTCCCCACCTGTACCTGGCTCCTAGCCATCCCCAAGCCCTGCCTTTCACCAAATGTATCGTGGATTGATATCTAATCCTCAGAATTGCATGTTATGAACTGTTATAAATTGTATATATTCAACTGAATGTAAATAACTCCTTTGTAATATTTATGCAACTTTATATATGATCTCATCTATGATGTATTTCTGCTTTTATATTCCCACTCCCCTCTTTCCAGAGTCGCACCTGGAAATGTGCCCCAGCTCAGTGTGCCTTTCCTGGCTATCAAGTGTTGTAAATAAAAATACTAGCCAGATAGTAAACAAAAGCAATGGTAGCCAAGTAGGATATTCTACGGGTCCTGGGATTCAAATGGGAACTGGAGAAACCAGTTTACAAAAACAAAAAACTAGCTAAAACGCAGAGTAATCGACTAAGACACTTATTTAAACATAAATAAAAACTTGACTGGAGAACCAGCTGTTAAAGGTCTCAGCCGAGAGGACTGCATGAAGAGTAAACATTTAAGAGAAGGTTTTCTAGGGTTAGTACTCATGGTTTGGGAGCCTTTGGTCTATCATGTGCAGCCATTATTACCACCAAGTCAGTTTCAGGCTGTGAGGAAGAAGAAGGCTTAGCAATATGGACTGGATATAGTTTTATCAGCCTTTCTTGGAACTCCTGACAAATAAGCTGGCCTATGACAAGCAGCTGAAGTTGCATCTTCAAGGGCAGAACACACTGGAGGAATAATTACTGCAGGGAAGGCAGAAACCAGAGAACTCAGATTTTCCCTGGAGAAGTTCTCTTCTGCTGGAGATCCCAATTTGGCCTGTACCTGTTTTAGGAATGCCTGAAATGAGGCATCCTCAATTAGATATACCTTGGAGTGTTTTTCCACACTCTCCTCTGAACAAGAGGATAGAGTTGAGCTCAAGACCACAACATCCATCACCTCATCATCCATGGCCTCCTCCTCCTCCTGTATTTACTCTGGATTATACTCCAGTTAATCATCAACACAGACAGTCATTGCCTGATGGTCAATGGGACTCTTGAAACAAGTAAGGAGGCAATAACAACAGAGGTCCAGGGCCCAGCACTGTAGGGGACAGAGAGCAGGAACACTGATGGTAAAGCAGACTGGTGAACTGAGGGCACCAGAGACAGTGATAACAGAGGCAGAGGACGTTGAAACTGTTCAGATGTCATCTGGTTGGCAGCAGTGGACTGACAAGGGGTTGTCAGCGGGAGAAAGAAACAAGGTATGCTGGGGATACCCATGTTGTATAGATGCTAACGAGGCAAGCAGGCGTCCAAACACAAATAAATTTCCAGCTGGTCCTGATGCAGACAGCTTACAGTACCATGATGTGGCGCAATGAAGAGAGATGTCTCAAAGATCTCAATTTACTGATCAAGACAAATGTCAACCTATTTTTGGTGGTAATGCAGTCTGTGTGAAAAGCAAGGAAAGCTGGACGAGATATTGTTTGTAGGGTCTTCGAGAAAGTACACTCCTCATCCACTGTTACAAGAACTCTACAGAGGAGGGACATGAACTCAGAGGCAACATCAAGCTTATAGCACACTACATAGCAAAAGTGTCCCGCTATTCGAATCATGGGAAAATAGCAACATTTAACTTACTGAACAGTGATTTAGCCAGAGGGCAAAGACTGGAGTGGTCTTCTGCAGTGAGCAAGATCAGGCAGTTGGAGGACAGAGGGTGCAAGATCACAGCACAGTGCACAAGCACTGTTTTGAAACTACTTTTAACCTTTTAGGTTGCACAGGCTATGCTGTTTAGAGTAGGAACCAGGTGAAATCTTGACGTCAATAGAAATCCCCTCAAGTTCTGCTGCTATCGTACGTAGCTCATTAGATTACAGAGCAGCTTCCCTTTTAGTAAGGGAAGAGTTAAAAGTGCAGTTACGCAAGAAAGTACAGTTACGTAAGAACTTACCGTAACAGTAGATCTTTGAGAACAGCTCTTGCAGCAGGTTACACCATTAGGACTGAAGCCAGCAGGCGTCAGGACCCCTCAGAAATTTTCTAGCTAGCAGTCTGCAGCGGGGACCGCCTCGGACATCGGTCCCGCCCCCGACATCAGGCATAGTACATAAGGAGGCAGTCCCCCCATAATCCTCAGTTCTCCCGGAGACTCCCGGCCACTGGATGACATCAGAAGAGAGACAGAGGATCCGCCACCAGATGGCAAAGATTAGTGAATAGGAATGTCCCATCCCATAAGATGGGTGCTTGACTACGACCTACCTCCAAAAGGGGGATGGTGGGCGGGAAGGTACCTGCTGCAAGAGCTGTTCTCGAAGATCTACTGTTACGGTAAGATAGTACAGTTACGTAAGAACTTACTTCGAGATACAGCTCTTGCAGCAGGTTACCACAAAGACTGATTTCCAAGCAATAATGGCAATCATGCGCCACTGGGAGGAGGAAAGGTAGAGGTCTCGATATTACTCAAGCCTAGGACAGAAGTCCCTGAAGGACGGCTAGACCGAACCCCGCTCTTCGCCTCGATGCAATGTCCAGACTGTAATGCCTGATAAAGGTATGCACAGAGCTCCAAGTAGCTGCAAGCGCAAATACTGAGGAAGGTGGACACGTTATTTAATGCATAAAAGAAATGCCACCCCTCTTGTGGAATGACCATGACTGTGCCCGGTAAGGGTTTTTGCAGCTTGTCATAACAGAAAGTGATGCACTGGATGAGCCACCTCGGTGACTGTTTGAAGGCAGGAGCTCCTTTCATCCTGTGAACAAGGAGGCGAAAAGTTGGTGACGACTTTTCGGAGCTGTTTGGTTCTGGTCAGATAGTATCTGAGGCACCGATGCACATCGAGGGTGTGCAGAAGGGCTTCTCCTCGATTAGTGTACCTTGGGAAATACACTGGTAGATCAATATCCTGGTAAAGGGTGAGGGCTGAAACCACCTTAGGCAAAAACTTTGGGTTTGTCCTTGGGGATACCCAGTCCTGATGGAAAACCAAATAAGGCTCTTTGCACATAAGAGCATGCAACTCAGAGATCCTTCTCACGGAAGTAACAGCAACTAAAAATAATGTTTTCCAAGAGAGAAAACGTAGCTCGCAATCCGCGGCTGGTTCAAAATGTGGCAGCATAAGCTGCTCCAGGATGAAAGGCAACTCCCAAGGAGGAATTGGGTCCTTGATGGGCGGCCTAAGGTGGAGGACTCCCCTTAAGAAGACACGAGTAGTGTCCAGCTGGGCCACCGTCCGATGGCCTGCTGGGGCATGGTAAGTAGAAATTGCACAAAGGTGCACTTTAAATCGAGGAGTAAGCCAGTCCAGAATCAGCTTCTCAGGACAGTCTAACGGCGAAAAACAGCATGCTTGAGCCCACAAACAGAATCTATGCCATTTCATGGCGTACGTTGCATGGGTTGCTGGTTTTCTGGCGGCAGAGAGTACATCTGCCACTTCTTGCGAGACCCCATATCGCATCATGGCTATGTCTCTAGGAGCCAAGCGTGCAGATTCAATGAGCGTAAGTCTGGGTGGACCAATGAACCCGCCTCCTGAGACAATAGATGGGAGCTGATTGGCAAAGGAACTGGAGGTTCCCGGGATAGCTGGTGCAGAAGAGGGAACCAAATCTGTCTGGGCCAGAAAGGCGCGATCAAAATGAGCATCGCTTGCTCCCTGCGAAGTTTTAAGAGAACTCTCTGGATCAACGGGAAAGGAGGGAAGGCATAGAGGAATCTGCCCGCCCAGGAGAGGGACAACGCGTCTTGCCAGAAAACACCAGGCCCTGGATCTAGCGAGCAAAAATTGGGTAGTTTTCTGTTGGATGGGGACGCAAAAAGGTCTAACTCTGGAGTGCCCCATCTGTGAAACAGATCCTCTGCCACCTCCTGTAGAAGTTCCCACTCGTGGGCTCTGGCCTGAGAGCGGCTCAGACTGTCTGCGACGGTGTTGTCCACACCCGGGACGTGTACTGCAATTATGTTTGCGCCGTGTTGTAATATCCACTCCAACACTCTCATGACCTCCCTGCAGAGTGGGTAGGAGTGAGTGCCTCCTTGTTTGTTGAGGTAATACATCACCGCGGTATCATCTGTTTGTAACAGGAGTGTACCCGGTGGAATCTCCGACTGGAAGGCTTGCAGAGCGTAAAGGACTGCCCTCATTTCCAAAATGTTGATGTGGAGATGAGACTCCTGGGCTGTCCACAGGCCTTGAGACCGAACACCGTCCAGGTGTGCTCCCCACCTGAGCCCTGAGACGTCCGTGGAGTGTGTCACAGTCAGAGACGGTGCTGTGAAGGGAACCTCCGCGGAGAGGTTCCACGGATTTAGCCACCATTGTCAATCCCGAATTACAGCATTAGTGATTCGGATTGGCTGCTGCAGATGGTCTTGCCTTTGGTCCCATTGAACCCTTAGCATCCACTGGATTACCCACATGTGGAGGCGTGCCAGCGGGACTGTGTCAATGGCCGCAGCCATGTGTCCGAGCAGGCGAAGGACCAATCTGGGTGGGACGGTCTTCTTCACCGACAAGTCCCTGATAAGGGATCTGACGTGTTCCGCTCTGTCCGAGGGAAGAAAAGCTTTCCCTCCGACGGTGTCAGAACTGCTCCTATAAACTGCAGTTTCTGGGACGGCACCAGGAGTGACTTCGTAGTTGATGAGAATACCCAGTGATTGAAAAAGGGACTGGGTGCAGTGAATGGCCATTATCAGAGCCTCCTGGAGGCGCCATGAGAAGCCAGTTGTCCAGGTATGGGAACACATGAGTGGCCTTGTCTCCTCAGAGGCGCACTGCAACCGCCATGCACTTAATCACAAGATGCCGATGACAGCAAGAAGGAAAAGCTCGGAACTGATAATGGCGGCTCTGAACTCAGGCGCAGGCACCTCCTGTCGCTTGAGCAATCGGAATATGTGGTGAAGATCCTGCATGTCCAGAGGCATGAGAAAGGCGTCTTCTTCAGCATGGAATTGGGCCCGAAGGGTCACCATGCGAAGCGTTTGTAAACAACTGACAGGTTGAGGTCACTGAGGTCAGTATTGGGCGGAGGTCCCCTGTTTTCTTTGGAACCAGGAAGAAGTGAGAATAGTACCTAGTCCTCTCTGGTTCTCTGGAGCGTGCTCTAAGGCTTCTTTTCCAAAAGCGCGAGCACCTCCTGCTGTATGAGCAGGGCATGCTGACCCGAATATCGGGAAAGCAGGGGAGGTCTTGTAGGTGGACTGCCTACAAATTCTATATAGTGGCCTTTTATGACCAGTTGCAGAACCCACCTATCGATGGTGATCGACTGCCACCCTGGCAAGTGGCGTGCGATGAGACCCCCGACTTTCTTTTCCCGTTGATTCTGAGGAGGGGCGGGGGCTGGGAAGGAGTCATACTGTGGCAGTGTTTGATCCGGCAGGCTGTGCAGACTTTGCAAATCGTTGACCCCTGCCTGGGGATGACTTGACCTGGGCTTTGCGGGTGAAAGTGCCCCTCTGCTGTTGGCCGGAACGTGGCTGTTGCCTTTGTAGCCAGCCACAGAAACGGCTCTGGTTCTCTGAAGAAACTGGGCGAGACCTGTACATGGCCTGTACAGATCGGACTGCCTTCCTGCATCCTGAAGTTTGGTGATTACTCTCTCAGAGGCTTCACCAGAATAGGACCTCACTGTTATAAGGGACGTCTAAGATGTTCTTCTGGACGTCCGGGGTAAAACCGGAGACACGGAGCCAAGACCGTCTCCGGAGACACACACCTGAGGCTGCAGCTCTGGCTGAAGAGTTCGCAGAATCATACGTAGCTCTGAGCACCTGTGTCCCCACATCCGAACTCATGCGGAGGAAGTTCAAGAGCTCCTCCTTTTGGTCGCCATCGGGCATCTTCTCGACCAGGTCCTGTCCCTGTTCCCACAGTGCGTTCTGGAATTGAACCATGCAGGTGAGGTAATTCAGTGACCTGATGGCACAAGTCGCAGCCGCGTACGTGCGCCTATCCAGGACATCCAATTGCTTGGATTCCTGGTCCGGTGGCTGTGTGCTCAAGTGCTGAGGTCTCTGAGACCGGTCATGCGAGGCAGTGATGACCAGGGAGTCAGCCAGAGAATGGTTTGCCAGATACTGGTCCTCCCTAGGGGCCTTGTATGGGTGGTCAGCCTTCTTCGGCACTGCTGAGTGGAATATGGGCGTTTTCAGGTGCCTTGGTGGCGTCCATGAGGTATCCACAAAGCGGCACTACCACAGGCTTGGGTCTTTCTGTCTTAGGTAGCGGGCAGAGGCATTGTCTCTCAGGGTCAAGCTCTTCAGCATCCCACCCATATTCTCCTGGATGTGCTCACAGTCTCCAGGAAGAGGGGTCATCAGAGGAGACCTGGGTAGGTCGTGTGGGTCCAGAGAGGGGATGCTGATGGGAGAAGGAGATCTGGAGTGCCCTGAGGTGCCCGATCTAGAAGCCTCCCCAGACGGGGTGCACCGGCGTCGTCGTCTGGGTCTCTTGGGACTGGGTGACCCTGAGGTGGATCTGGAGGGAGGTCTTCTTTCTGAGGATCTGCCCCGAGGAGGTGGTGTTTGCTCCTTGGGGGTTGGCGACCATCCTACAGGACCCTTGGGCGGAGGAAGGGGCATAGGCGGTGAAGGAGTAGGAGGAGGTGGAGTCGGAGTAGGACGTGGACGTGTGGCGAGCACATCTTTTCTGATGGTGTCCCACCAGAGGTAAAACTCCTTTACCTCTGCTAAGTTCATGCCCCATAGCCAGCCCCGGGCGCCATGTGGCAGGCGTCGGGTCCCAGGGTCTCCGCTCCGGGAAGTTTCCGTGGGGCCAGCGTCTCTGGTGTCGCCCGCCTGGTCCTCGCACTGTGTGGTATCCTCCTCCGACGAGTCCTTCCGACCGGTGTCAGCCGGCGATGGTAGTGCGGTCCTCTTCTCTGGGGTAGAAGACGTCGGTCCCCTGGCCAACACCCTCGGAGGCGAACGCCTGGCCGGCAACAGGTGTTTTGGCATCGTCTGACTGGAAGCAGAGCTGAATCAGGTTTGTGGTGTTGGCTGCTTTGTCTCAGAAGGAACTGGAAGGGGACAGGATCAGTTGTGTTCCAGGACAGTAGCTGCTGCTTGTTGTTTTTACAGGGTTCTTGTGGATTTTACTTGGTAGAAGGTTATTTCTTTGCTTTCTTACTTCTAAGGGGCTAGCAGGGTATTGTTGTGGGGGCTGTTGGAAGTTTGAAAACTGGTTTAGTGGCTGTAAGTGGGCTCATCTGTTGGATGTTTCACTGTGTAACAGGCTGCGCTGGTGGAGCCTATTTCTTCTGATTTAAAACCTATTTGGTGGGATTTGTAGGCCTGGGTATTTGGCTGCTGGGCTTGGAGGAGACACAGGGCTGATACACTCTCTCAAGTCGGAGTTCTGCCCAAGACACCACCTCCCACCCCTCCCTCCCAGAGTTCGCTAATTTATAGGGGAACACCTGCAATTGGAAAAAAGGCTGCAGGTACAGCTCATGTAGTTCTAGCCACTGGGGTTGGATTTAAAGGCCGGGAGAGAGGAGCTTAGGGAGTTGTTCATTTCCCTTACAAGTTTACTGTGTTGTACTGCACCTAGTAACAGGGTTACCGGTGTACTGTGGGACTGTATCTAAGATTAGTGGGTGATCTGATTAGGCAGTAGGGGTGTATCTTAGACTGGGGGGAACCTGGTGGATCACCCAAGGAAACCTACTTGGAAGGGGATGGAACCACATGGCATCAGGGCTGGCATCTTTGGGAGGGTGGTGGGGTGCACAGGGTGTGGAGCAGCCATGATACTGGACTGGGCTTGGGTTTGGTGGTTGCCCAGTGTGCACAGCTGGCACAGCTTAGGGAGGAGGTTGAGGTTAGGAGACAGCTGGGGAAGGGGAGGTATGGTTGGGAAGGGGCAGGATCTCCACAGGGTTGCACCAAGCACTGGGGCAGCAGCATAGGAAGGGTGCAGGAGAATACTCAGGGGTCACATAGGGACCCTGGCAGAGGTCAAAGGACACTACCAAGGAAGCAGGCAAGTAACTGGGGACCCTCAAGGCGAGACAGAAGGACAACATTCTCAGGGAAGTAGGCAGATGGCCAGGGCTGGACAGAGGAAGCAAGGCAGGAGGTGGATCAGATCTTACACTCAGTAACCGTTCAATTCTCTTCTTCTGCTAGGGATGAGGGGGTGATGTAGCCATGACAGGGGTGGTTAGAGATGGAAAGGGAGTGGGGGCAGAGGCAGGGCCAGATAACAGGAAGAACAGGGGAACCTGGATGCAGGAAAATGGGAGGAGCAGTGAATCAGAGCAGGAGGGGCAGGGGAAGAGGGAGGAAAGCAGGAGAAGGACCAGTTGGGAGGAAAGGTAAAGGAGAAGGACCAGAAGTACAAGGAGGTTCAGTAAGGGAGCTGAGGGTTTAGGCCAGGGAGCACAACAAGCAAGGAGGGACTAAATGGAGACAGCAAGGAAGGGAGGATGAGCCAGGCTAGTTTAGCAGATGGGGGAGAAGGACCAGTTGCGAGCAGTGGGGAGGAGTTAGCAAGGTACAGAAGGATACTCAGGAGGAGGGCATAGGATTGGAGGAGGGGTGGCCATGGTAAATAAGGAGAGGTGGCATGTGGCACCCAGATAGGGGAACAAAGGAGCCGGCTGGGTGGAGGGCAGTAGAAAGGATGAGGACATGGAAGGGGGAAATGGAGGAAAAGGAGGCGGTCAGTGTGCTCCTGTTGGGGGATTCTATGATCAGGGGTATCAAATGGGATAGGGAGAGAGAAGCCTGGCCAGTTAGAACAAAATGCTTCCCTGGACTAACGGTGCACAGGGCTAAGCACGAGATATATCAGCTGGCAAAGGATTGTGGGGGTTCCCCGGACATACTGGTCCACCTGGGTACAAATGACATTGAGGGAAATAGCGAGCTAGAGATACAGGCAAGATTCAGGGCACTTGCCAGGGTCTGTCATGACATAGGATGCACAGTTTCCTTCTCAGAAATCCTGCCGGTGCCAAGGGCTAGTGGGGAGCACAAAAGGAAGATTAGGGAGATAAACCAGTGGCTCCGGGAGTGGTGTGAGGCCAGAGGGTATGGGTTGATGGGGGATTGGGGGGAGACCTGGGGAGGATAAGGAGCTGTATGCTAGAGATAGACTCCATCTCAATTTGGAGGGAAGGGGAATCCTTAAGTTGAAAATAGAGGTTCATTGGTGAAGAGTGGGGTTAAACTGAGTGAAGGGGGAGGATGGGAGAAAAGGCTGTCAAGGGTGCCGATAAAGGAGGAATACTGTCTCCACCCCTGGGGAGCCTGGAGGATTGCGGGGAAAAGGCGACTGGTAAAGTGCAGACCAGGGAAAACAGAATCCCCATGGGAACACGAGCAGGAATGGAAGTATAGGGAAAGGGTGGAAGGTAGTCCTACTAAATGCCAGCTTGGAAATAAATGCCTGAGCTCCAGGCGATGCTAACTGAGGAGCAGTAGATGTGGCAGCGGTCACGAGACCTGGGCCACTGCAGGACATGACTGGGACCTGAACCTGGAGGGTTCACTATGTTCAGGAAGGACAGGGGAAGGGAAGGAGGAGGTAGCAATGATAGTCAAAACTGCATTGGCATAGGGGGAGTAGAGGAGGCGGAGGGAACCGTGGAAGCAATTTGGTTCACCTTGATAACAAGGTGGGGGGGCAAGAGAGTAAAAATAGGAGTGGTGTATAGACCCCCTGCCCTGGCGGAGGAGCTGGAGGAGAGTCTGGTGGCAGATGTTGGGAGAGACTGTAGACTGGGCAGAGGAACGGTGGTGGTGTTGGGGGACTTAAACATGCCAGGAACAGACTGGGAGACTATGACATCTTCTGTGACCAGGGAACAGAGGTTGTTGGATGTCTTTCAAGACGCATTCCTAACTCAGCAGGTGGGGGAACCGACCAGGGAGGCGCAGGTACTGGATGTGGTCCTGGCAGACAGTGACCAGATTAGGGGCCTGGAGGTAAGGGACCCGTTGGCAGGGAGTGACCATGCCACGGTCTGGTTCTGCCTGGACCTAGGAGGGCTAGAAAGCTGCACAAAGACGGAGGTAACTGACTTCAGGGGAACGGATTTTAAGGAAGGCGGAAGGATCCTTATGAGCATTTGATGGGATTGGTCAGACATGGGACGCTGATATTAGGTGGGAAATCATCAGGAGAGGGGTGCAAGATGCTACCAGCACCTGTGCAAGAGAAGAAAATGCGGTGGGGCCTAAAAACCCTGCTGGTGGACCAGGGAGGTCCAGGAGGTGGTGTGGGGAAAGAAGGCAGCCTATAGGTAATTCAAGTGCTCAAGGAGTGAAAGGAATCGGGGGAGTATGAGCTGATGGCTAGAAGGGCCACTAGGGTGGTGAGGGCTACAGGCAAGGAAGGAGCAGAACCTGGCCAAGGAAATCAGGAGAGGGAACAAGGGTTCTTTAGATACATTGGGGAAAATATGAAGGGTGAAGGGGCAGATTAGCAAGGATTAAATCAGAGAGATGGGCACAAGACCCGGGGAGCAGGCTGAGGTACTAAATGAGTACTTCACCTCAGTTTCCACCAAGGAAAATGGGGGTGCTGCATCATACATGGGAGGAGACAGAGATACTGAGAAGGGGGACTCTTACCAGTCGGGCGGGTCTGGGGAGAGGGAGGCATCACTGGCAGGAGGGGAGGGCTAACAGGGAGAAGAGGTACTGGAAGTGGAAATCACAGCAGAGAGAGTGAGGAAGCCTCAGCTCCTTTAAGACGGAGAAAGCACCGGGCGGATAAATTACATCCCAGAGTGCTGAAGGAACTTGCAGATGTCCTGGCGAAACCCCTGGCGGAGCTTTCACCATCTCTGAGGACAGAGTGGTGCCCCAGGACTGGGAGGTGGCGCATATAGTGCCTATCCACAAAGGGGGATCAAGGGAGGTGGCAGAGAACTACAGGCCTGTCAGCCTGACATCTGTGGTGGGCAAGGTGATGGAGGGCATTGTCAAGGAAAGGCTGGGGGGACCTGGAAAAGTCAGGGTGCCTGGACGATAGACAGCATGGATTCGTCTCGGGGAAATCGTGTCAGACAAACCTTGTGGAGTTCTATGACTGGGTGATGAGTGCCTTGGACCTTGATAGACCAGTGGACATCCTCTTTCTAGACTTCAGCAAGGCATTTGACTCTGTTCCTCACATGGGCCTGTTGGATAAGCTGGGAGAAATGGGGGTGGGGAACCAGATGATCAGATGGATAGGCAATTGGCTCCAGGACCCGGACCCAGAGGGGTCGTAGTTAGCGGGATAGTCTCATCCCCAAAGAGAGTCATTAGTGGGGTCCCACAGGGATCAGTCCTGGGCCCTCCCACCAACGCCTACGCCTCTGACATAAGGACAGGAATCAGGAGTGAGATGAGTCTCTTTATGACGACTCAAAACTGGGGGCGGTGGTGGATGGGGAGGGTGGCCTACAGGGGACCTGGAGGCTCTGGAAAGATGGTCTAGAAAGTGGAAGCTGAGGTTCAATGCAGGGAAATGCAAGGTACTCACCTGGGGCCAGAAACCGGGCCAAGTGTGACACCGGGGGATGCTACAAGTCTCGATGGCTGAGAGGGACCTGGGGTGGTGGTGGATGTCAAAATGAACAACTCGGAGACTTGTAGGAGGGCAGCAGCCAAGGCCAACAGGATGCTGGGATGCATCGCTAGGGGGATCACCTCCAGAAGGAGGGAAGTGATGCTCTCTCTGTATAACTGCTTGGTGAGGCCACACCTTGAGTACTACGTGCAGTTTTGGAGGCCACACTTAAAGAGGGACATTAAACTCCTGGAGAGGGTCCAGAGGAGGGCAACCAAAATGATTTGGGGCTTGGGGGACAGGACCTATGAGGAGAGGCTCGAAGAGCTAAATATGTACACATTGGAAGAGAGAAGGACCGGGGGACATGATAAAGGTTTTCAGGTACACGAAGAGGTAAATAGGGAGGAACAGTCAGGGTGCTTGAGAGGAAGGAGGAGGGCCACTAGAGGCATGGGTGGAAGCTGGAGGGGAAGATTCAGGGAGAAAGGAGGAGGTGCTACTTCACTGAGAGGGTGGTGGAGCCATGGAATGCACTGCCAAGGGGCTGGTGGAGGCAGAGGCGGTGGAGTGGTTCAAGAGGGGCTGGGACAGGTACAGGGGAAGGGTTCTGGAAGCAAAATCCAATGCAGCAAGAATATCCGGAACTGGGAAGGGAGAAGCCAGAGAAGGCGAGGGGGGCAGCAAGGTCAGCACCCAGGGTGGGGGCTGACCAATCGAGCAGACTCGAAAGACCATTAGGCCTATTCTGCTGGCATTTTAGTATGTTAGTATGTCTGCTCCTGGGAGCGTCGGTGATGCTTGGCCGACGTCGGGTCTGACGTCCATTTGAGGGACATCAGGTCCTTGGTCTTGCGAGGAACCAGATCCGACCCACGCGGAGGCTGGGAAACCGACCTGGTGTCGGAGCCCTGATGGTGGGAGGAAGACTTATGGTGCTCCCCGGACTTCGACGAGGCCTTAGATGGAGTGGAAAAGGCAGACGGCCTGGAAGTCTTAAGGGGCTGCAAAGAAGAGGAATCGCTGGAGGATCTGGCCTGAACCGGGGGAGGTTGCGATTGAGCCCTGGAGGGAGAGTGGTCCGATCGCGATCCGGAGCTTTGGGAGTCTGAGGCCCTAGCAGGGGACCTGGGCCTTTCCTTCTCCCAGTGTTTTATCCCAGTGCTTGTGGGTTTTACCCGACTCCCCCCTGGAGGAAGGTTCCTTGTCCATGGATTTCAGTTTCTCCTCTAAGAGAAATGCTTGAAGGGCCTTCTGGCGGCGGATCCTGGTGCGACTGTTGAAGCCCTGGCAGAAGGAGCAGGCCTTGGTGTCGTGTTCCGGGCCTAGGCAGCGCACACAGGCCAAATGTGGATCCTTGAAGGGGATCTGTTTGCCGCAGGCACACTTCGATTGGTGACCCTCCAGAGAGGTACCTGGAGAGGACATCAGTTGAATCCAAAATCATGAAGAAAGACGAAATCGTCGTAGCTCTAAAGGTTGTCACACGCTAGAAAAAGGACAGAGGCAGATACTGGCGATGTCAACGGCGGGAAAAGAACTGAGGATTATTGGGGACCGCCATCGGGCGGTCCCCGCTGAAGACCGCTAGCCAGAAAACTTCCGTGGGGTCCTGACGCCTGCCGGCTTCAGTCCTAATGGTGTAACCTGCTGCAAGAGCTTATCTCGAAGTAAGATCTTTACCATAACAATAGATCTTGCAGAAAGCCACATCTCTGGAACTATAGCAGTCAGCACTAGGACCACACAAACATTTTTGCAAGAAGTCTAATGGGGCCACCCATGAAGACGACGTCAGCCAATATAACCACACACACACGGGTGGCCCCGCGCCCTCCTCAGTTCCTCTGCCAGAGATAAAACACAGAGGATGTCCGCAGGGCAGAGGTTCCTGCCACTGGAAAGTGAAAGACAGCAAGCAAAATATCCTTGAGAAGGGTACAGGCAGAGGAGCAAGGAGGATGGAGGGAGGGACAGCATGGCCTGCTACAAGAGATTCTCTCAAAGATCTATTGTTAAGGTAAGTTCTTACGTAACTACACTATCTTTGAGGAGATCTCTTGCAGCACGTCACACCTTTGGAATGAGTCCCAAGGAATTCTGACATCAGAACAGTCTGGGTGGTTGGAAGCAACAGGCTCAAGAAAGGAGGCCTTGAAGCACAGCTAGGCAGAAACCTGCCCTTCCTCCAGAAGCAATGTCCAGACTGTAATGTCTAGTGAAAGTGTGGACTGTACTCCAGGTAGCAATTGCACAATCTCAGCAGCCGAGACATTCCTGAAACAGGCAGTAGAAGTAGCAACACCTACAGTTGAATGGCCACACAGCACCAAGAAGTTCCTTATCATACTTTCTATGAAGAAAAAAGTAATGCAGTTGGCTAACCATTTAGACAAGCACTGCTTCACAACTGGAACACCCTCTTTCCCAGGGCGAAACAAACAGCTGTGAGGACTTCCTAATGTCCTTCGTACGATGAACATAATACCTCAGATTCTATGTACATCTAAGGCATGAAGCAATGCTTCCCCTGGATTAGCATACTCCAAATAATACACAGGCAGGTGGATAGATTGATTTAAAGTACACTCAAACACCACCTTAGGCAGAAACTTTGACTGGGCATGAAAAGATACCCTGAACTGACCACAGTGTCATCATTCCCTGGCAGAAGATCAGGGTGGTTACTCACCCTTGTCGCCAGTGGTCTGGAGTAGGTACCGAAGGCATGAGAGCGCACAACCAAGGTGGATGAGAAGCCACAGGGAGCAATGGCATGGGAGTATGTACTGCAAGCCCTGGTGTCATAGGCGGCAAAATGATGCATGAAATCTCAAAAGGAAAGTAACATGGTATGGACACAGACGATGGGCAGCATCAGAGCAGACTGCGGCATTGGTAACAGAAACTGAGGGCCCATGGGCAGCATCGGGATGGGATGTGGTGTTGGTAGTGGCAACAGAGTGCCTGGTGCCAGAAAAACAGGCAGAGGTGGCAGCAGGAGCGGGGAGCCAGATGTTGACAGATTCACCTGGGATGTCAACGGGAGCAACTGGATGCCTATCATTGAGGAAGCAGTCTGATGTGGCAATGGGGGGGGGGGAGAGAGAAGAGACTGTGTTAAGATGTCGAAGCAGAGCCCATTGAAGAGGCTGCGTACGTTGCTGTGGGAGACTGGTGCCCCATGAGACGAGCTGGGGTTGGCCAACAGCAGGTCGGAAGAAGGGTCTAGTGGAGGGCCGTGGGAAATGGCCAGTCTCGACACTGGAGGAGGCAAGACTCCCGAAGACAGATCCACACCCGCTAGGGTTGGACCGGCAGAGCTCCCCAACTGTAGGCCCGCTAGAAAAGAGGTCGGAACAGCAGGGGCTGGGAGGGTGGCGGAGGCGACAGCTAGCCCGATGCCGAGGCCCCCTCACCAAGGGAAAGGCAGAGAGGGGGAGCTGCAAATGCTGACCCTATGGAGGAAAGGTTGCGAGTTACAGCAGAGGGAGACACCAGGGACACCAACCCAGCCGCAGCCAGCGCCTTACGCAGTGACCGCAAAAGATCCCGGGAGGACAGGTCTTGGTGTTTGTCATCCTGTTTGCGTTTCCCGGTCGACTTGTCCTGGGACTTAGAGGACTGAGAGCCCAAGGACAGGGCAGAAGAAGCGGAGGACCTTCTGGCCTGGAGCTCCTACTCCATGGCTTTTACTTGCTGCTCCTGCAGGAATGTCTCTAGGTCCTTCTGGTGGCATCTTTGTGTGGCCTGGCTGAACCTGCGACAGATCTTACTCTTACAGGCTTTCATGTCATAGTCCTGGTCTAGGCATCCTTTTCAATGACCTTTCTTCTACAGACTCAGAAATGAAAGTTGAAGAATCTGTCTGCATACACAGATGAATCACTTTGAAATTAAGTGATTTGGCAAACTAGGGTGAGAAAATAAATGAAAAAGGTGAAGACGTTTCAGCAGCCAAGCAGCATGTCTGAGGGCGACATGCACTGGTTAACAGGGTCGCCCCTGAAAAAGGGACCTTCGGGGCCCAGTGGGCCTACACGGTCACCAAAATTTAATAAATAAAAACAGTGGAAAAACTACAGATGAGGGCTCGGGGTCACACACACCTCTCTCTCCCCCAGAGTGGTGATGTGTGACCCCAGTAGACTGCTAGCAAAAACGTTTCCGTGTGGCCCTAGTGTCTGACAGCTATAGTTCCAAAGGGATGGCTTGCTGCAAGAGATATCCTCGAGGAAGATCTTTAACTTTTATAAGCCTGGTGGCACTAGCTTCTATCTCGCAGGTCATTAACCTGGCATGCATCATGAGGAAAACCTTTTAAAAATAATTGGGGGAGAATACCGTGGATTTCAGAAGGTGGCCTAGTGAGAAGTGACCTTAGAGTTTTGTGAAAAGCTACTTGCTCCTTACCTGGATCTATATTCCTGCTTTCCAAGACAACCATGCAACTCTCTAGCCGTCTTTTCAAGTCTTGAACATCATCTTTCAATTTCTCATTTTCAGTGGTTGCTTGATGTAATTTTTTCTGAGAGAAAGAAAAACAAACACCAAGAGTGCCTTTTTACCACTCAAATAAGCCTTTAACCCATGGCACTATTGTACACGTTCACATACGGGGTGCAGAAACAGCCCAAATATTTTCAAGGCTCTGCAGCACACACCACACCAAAAGTCTTCATTTGGTCTTAGAATCCATTAACTAAATTCTTCAGACGAATTGAAATTTTGGGGGAAACTAAAACCATCTCAGAATTATTTACAACAAAAACCATGGCCTGAAACAATTTCAAAATTATACACACACACATATATATATATATATATATATATATATATATATATATATATATATATATATATATATATATATATATATATATATATATATATATACACACACACACACATACATACACACACGAGGGGTGAACAAATTGGGTAAATAAAACATTTTACTGTGGGAGAGATTTATTTCACTTAGAACGCATGTAATTTCAGCTTAGAATTGGGAAATGGAACTTAAGAGTTTACCAATGGAAAGAGAGTTAAGTTAAAACATGGTAACACACTATTAGAAACATACACAATTATGGCAGAAAAGACGAGGGTCCATTCAGTCTGCCCGTAGTTCCCCATCTGTCTTTGGATCTATTGTCCATATGGTAATTTTACCCCTCACGACTCACCCCCCTGCTCCCTTCCCCCTCCTGTTGATGACCTGAGCAACTACCAAACTTCACTCTGTCCCAGCTGTGCTTGAAACCATTTGTGGTCTTGGCATCCACCAAACCTGCCAGTAGATTGCTCTACTGCTCCACTTCCTCACATCCTTCTTAACCACCCCCCTTCCCGTTTCCACTCGTGACTTTGGGTTCTTGAATCTTAATCCTGTTAAAATAGCTCAGCCAAGCTGCCTTCTTTGAGGGAGTAACTTAGGGGGTGGATAGGGGCCAGGTGATGGATGTAGTATACTCAAACACGGCCTCGTTGTGGAAGTACCACATGGAAAACTCATAAAGAGAACACTGAGTCCACAAAATGAACAGGAGATGGACACCAAGAACATATTACTCACCATAGTAATCTTGTTTCTTCAAAGGGATCACTCATTATGATTAAACTTAATGCAGTCAGCCTCCTGTGTTGAACTGCTCGGAGAGATGGAATTTTATGCAAATTATGGAACTCTCAGTTGGCTCATGCCACTTTCAAACTGCTGCCTTAGCAACTGCTGCACTCTGAGTGCTTCAGATTCTTACGGAGCCTAACTGGGTAAAAGACCCACTAGCTAAAATTAACAGCCTTAAAAAATAATATTTTTGGCCCTTTCAGGTCAAAACATCCTTAACCAACAAACCTAAGAAACTTGAGACCACCCTGGACACCAACTGGTTAAACAAAGTGAGTCTCTATCTTAACCTATATAGGAGAAAAGAAAAACCCTAATGCAGGGATGCAGAGCAACTTCTATAGGTTCTAGTAGGGAGGTAGGGGGTCTTTAATCATAATGTGATCCCTTTGAAGAAACAAGATTACTATGGTGAGTATTTTTTTCTTCTAACCCCAGGAATCACTCATTATGATTAAACTTAATGCAGACTACCAAGCAGTACCTTTGGAGGTTGGGCAGAGAACCTATTTCAGAAACAAGCTCTGCAGTACTGCTGTACCAAACCTAGCATCACATCTGGATTGCAAGTCCAGGCTGTAATGCTTTGTGAAGGTGTGTACTGTTTTCCATGTAGCTGCTTTACAGATTTCCAGTAGCGGAATTTCTCTTGAAGCTGCCACTGAAGCAGCTGTGCCCCTGGTGGAGGGTGCTCTCAGGCCCAGAGGTACCTGTTTACCCACCTTACTATAACAAAACTGTATACATGCCACTATCCAGCGAGCAATTGTACGTTTTGTTGCAGCTCTGCCCTTACCAACTTCACCATATGTGAGAAAGAGCTGTGATTGACTTGTCCTGTAAGACTTGGTTCTGGCAATGTAGTGGCTACGAGCCCTTTTGACATCAAGGGAGTGAAGTCAGAGTGATAGACTGATTCAAGTGAAAATCAGATACCACTTTGGGAAGGAATTTTCTATTAGTTCTAAGGACCACCTTGTCCCCATGGAATGAGATGTAGTCCACATCTGTGCACAGGGCTTGTAATTCACTGATCCTTCTGGCTGAAGTAATGGCCATCAGGAAAACAGTTTTCCAAGTGACACGCTTCAAATCTGCAGTTGCCATAGGTTCGAATGGCGCATCCATGAGTTTAGCAAGGGAAATATTTAGATTCCAGGCCGGAACCGGTTCCCTTAGGGAAGGGTGCAGAAGATTAAGTCCTTTAAAATATTTTCTAAATACTGGATGAGTAGCCATAGATCTTTCCTTACCAACTGACAGGTAAGCAGAGACTGAAGCTAAGTGAACCTTGAGAGTGGAAGGCTTCAGGCCTAAGGAATGTAAATGTGTAAGGTAATCTAGAAGAATAGCCAAATCATCCCAGGAAGGCTCAAACCTTTACCTGTACACCATATTGTAAATCTTTTCCACTAAGAGGCATATGTCTTCTTAGTAGGCGGCTTCCTGGAACCTCTAAGCACTGTGAGCACCTGTTCTGATAGATTAAGGTTAGCAAACTCTAAGTCCTCAAGAGCCACGCCTTGAGCCTCCATGATTTGAGATCGGGGTACAGGATCCTGACCTGAGAGGAGGTTAACAGGTTGTGCCTCCTGAGCAGATGGATTGGGGAAACCACTGACAGAGACAGCAGAAGTAGGAGTAGCAGTGCTGTCCATCCCAATCCGGAGCCACCAGTATCATTTTTGCTGGTTGGGACCTCAGTTTCAGTAGGGTCCCTGTCCAATCCAGGGCCAAGTTATCCAGGGGGATTGTGCCCCTTAGAGGAGGCCTGCAGTAGTACATTGCAAGCTGGTGGTTTTCTGGGGAGGCGAAGAGATCCACCTCTGGAGTGCCCCATTTTCTGAAAATTGTACTGAGTACCTGAGTATTCAGGCACCACTCGTGGTGGTCCTGACTTATTCTGCTTAGAGAGTCTGCCAGCACATTGTCCTTCCCTGGAAGGTGTATGGCTGACAGGGATACTCCCATGGAGTATACCAGAGACCACAGTCTCATTGCTTCTGTGCACAGTAGATGTGACCTGGTACCTCCTTGCTTGTTGATGTAATACATGGTTGTGGTGGTGACTGTTCTGACTTGCACCACCTTGTTTTGCAGGTATGGAGCAAATGTTTTCAAAGCCAGGTAAACTGCCCTGAGCTCCAAGAGATTTATGTGCAACAGAGTCTCTTGGGGGGGACCATGTGCCACTTGCTGTGTGCTCTAACATGTGTGCCCCCCAGCCTAGAAGAGAGGCATCTGTGAGGATTACTGAAGGTTGTTCCCTTATAAAAGGCACACCCACCCTGAGGTTGTGCTCGTCCAGCCACCACTGTAAGGCCTTGACTAACTTTCTGTGACTGGAACCAGTTTGGACATAGGATCCATCCTTTGAGACCAATAATGTCTGAGATGGAACTGAATCTCTCTCATTTGAAACCTGGCGCCCATTACCACTGCCATGGCAGATGCCATGTGGCCTAGTAACCTAAGAAATTCTCTGTCTGTTCTGGGTCTCCCAGACACAAAGGATTTTGCAGTCTGCAGAATGCTTGTCGCCCTGTCCTGTGGCAGGAGGGCTCTGCCCGGTCTGGTATTTAGTTCCGCTCCAATAAATTCCAGCACCTGGAGTGGTACCTGTTGAGATTTTTCTTCTTTTATCAGAAATCCCAGGGACTCTAGTGTGGATTTTGTGAGTGCCAGTGACTGTACTGCATGCTGCAGAGACTGTGTCCTATTAACCAGTCATCCAGGTAGGGGAAGACTGTTGCACCTTGTTTTCTCAAAAACTCTACCACTACTGATAGGCACTTTGTAAAAACCCTTGGTGCCGAAGTTAGTCCAAAAGGGAGAGTTGCAAACTGATAATGGCCTGAAGCCACCCTGAATCTCAAGAATTTTTTGTGAGATGGTCTGATGGGAATATGGAAATAAGCATCCTTTAGATCTAGGAAGTCTAGCCAGTCTCCCTTTTGCAATGAAGGAATGATTATGGCAAGAGTGACCATTTTGAACTTTTGTTTCAAAATGTGCTTGTTCAGAAGTCTTGGATCCAAAATAGGCAGCCAATCCCCGTTTTTCTTCCTTATGAGGAAGTACCTGGAATAAAAACCTTTTCCCCTGCTTATTAGAGGCACTACCTCTACTGCTTTGATTGCTAGTAGATGTTTTACCTCTGCTTCCAACAAAACCCTGTGTGCAGCTGTGGCTGGAGCAAAGGTTCTTGTTCTCAGCTTTGGGAATGATTTGAAACTGAGTGCCAAGCCCTGGCTCACTACCTCCAGCACCCACTGGTCTGTGGTGATGGACTGCCAAGCGTGAAGGTAATGAGCCAGTCTGCCACCTACTGGTGGATCTGTAATAGAGGATGCGACCTGCACTAGCCCGTCAGGAATTCTGTGCAGGCTGTGCCTGAACCTGTGGTGCAGGAGCTGCTCTTCTCATGGCTCTCCTGCCCCTTCCTTTAAAATAACCTCTAGCTTGCTGAGGCTGGGAGGCTTGTGCCTGAAAGGTCTGGGGTAAAAACCCCTACCCCTACCTCCCCTACTCTGGGATCTATAAGAGGTGAAAGGCCTATCCTTGGAATTACTCCAATAGGTGGATTTATATTCCTCCACCTTTTTCATGTATGCCTCAGATTTATCCCCAAACAAGGAGTTGTTCTCCAGGGGGAAATCCATTGCTTTGGCCTGGGTGGCTAAGGTTAGGTTGGTGGCTCTAAGCCATGCAAACCTTCAGAGTGAAACTGACAAAGCCATTAACCTGGATGCAGTATCATTGGCATCCACTGCCATATGAAATTGGTACCTGGTAGCATCTAGTGCAGCCCTTGCTGTATCTTGAAAGTCTACAGCCACTTCATCTGGGACCCTATCAGCCAAAGCTAGAACAGTGTTCCATAGAGCTTTTTGGTACTGCACTGAATATGCCATGTAACTGGCCTGCAGAACTAATAAAGAGGTAGCCATGTACCCTTTCTTTCCCACAGCATCCATTTTTCTTGAATCTTTGTCTGGTGGATGGGTAGCCAATGGGATCCTGGCCTTGTCACAGGCAGCAGCTTGCACTACTCCCTCAGGATCAGGATGTGTAAATAGAAAATCAGCTGTAGTTCTGTCCAGCTGGTATTTCTTGTCAGCTTTCTTATCCACACCAGGGATAGAGGTTGGAGTTTTAAAAATCTCCACTGCAGCCTTCTTTAAAGATTTATGCATAGGCAGAAGTAAACGTTTCATGGGGGTTAACCCCATCATTTCTAGAAAGTCTGTCTCGGTTTCCTGAAGAGGAAGGTTCAGGGTTTCCACCATGTTCTTAACAAAAGCATAGTGGGAGGAGTATTCCTCAGGACCCCTGGGAGGAGATCCAAATTCTTGATCAGGAGAAACCTCTGGATCCATAGGTTCCCCTTCAAAGTCAGCCTCCTCCTCCTCCCCAAACACTTCCAGCACGTCTTGCCTTGCTGGGGCTGTAGGAGGAACCGGGGCAGTCGGTGTAGGAACCGGGATTGCACCCTGTAGGGCTTGTAGCACTTGTAATGCCTTAGCAATGTCCTCAGCCGAGGGCATAATATGCTTGTCTGCTGGGAGCTCCTTAGCCTTCTCGGACAGAGGCGCAGCGACATGTTTTTCTTTAATTGAACAGGTTCGGTGCCTGTTTCCACAGCCCTTTTTGTTTTACTTTGTTCAGATTTATCTGAACTCCTGTCAGGATCCTTGGCTTTACCTCCATCCTTTTTGTGGTGGGAGGAAGAAGCAGAACTATCCCCAGAAGCAGAAGCCATCTCTTCCAAAATTGTAGACCTTTTCTGTAATGTTTTTGGGCAAAAGGTCTTACAAATATCACAATTGGCAAATATGTGACTTATACCCAACCGAGAAATACAGAGAGAATGTCTATCTGCTTTTGCTATAAGTTGCCCACAAGAGTCACATTTAAAACCTGTAGGTCCTGTGCGTTTTTTTAGGTTTATCCAAATGGACCTCTGACATTTAAGCTAGGCAAAAAAGATCATTTCAAAACACCGTTATTTAAAGTAACTCAGAACCGGAGATTACTTTAAACTAACTACCGATAGCGGTTCCTGGAACCGCACGCTATTCGGTTACTGAAGAAAAAGGAACCGAGAAAATTACTAAATTTGGACAAAACTGAAGCGGTTCAGGAAACCAATCGCTAAATATCTCTAAATAATAATAAATTGAGATAAAAAACCTTTAAAATAGATGCGGAACCCTCGGCTCCAAGGAACCGTGAGGGAACCTCGAATATAAATAAATAACTACTAAAACACTAATTTACTATACTAAACAATGTTTCTAAGACAGCAATTTAAAATTAAACTGAAAATGAGTACTTATCTACAGATAAACTTTAGTCAGACAGTTCAAGGAGAGCTCTCTGGGACGTCCTTACTAGGCAGGCGGAGTAAAGAATCTGAAGCACTCAGAGTGCAGCAGTTTGAAAGTGGCAGGAGCCAACAGAGTTCCATAATTTGCATAAAATTCCATCTCTCCAGGCAGTTCAACACAGGAGGCTGACTGCATTAAGTTTAATCATAATAAGTGATTCCTGGGGTTAGAAACTGACAAATGTAGGTAGCGCCGGCTCCGTGGCGTCAAGCGAAGGGGTTCACTTGGCACGCTGATGACTCTGGTTTTGGGAGGGATCTACAAATTACCATTGGATGCTTCTCCTGGGGCGGGAACGAGCCATGGCTCCTGCAAGGTGATTGGACGAGCTTGGACAGCACGTCACAGCACGCTCCCCCCCCCAACCTCAGGATGCCATCTTCATGGCTACGACATGGGGCGGAGGAAAAGTGGAAAAAACGGCTCTCTGCTGACCAGATGAGGAGTGCCCGGCCCCAGACTAGCCTGGAACGACCCTGTGGTGGCTTACCAGGGATACAGAGTTTGCCTACAGGTACTTCTCCCTTGAAGGAGAGGGACCCTCCCGACACAGGGTTAGGTCGGGTTACCTGACGGTAAGACTGCAAGGCAGGGTCGGGAGAATGGTGGTGCGGGGTTGAGTGGAGGTGTGTGGCATTGATGCTCCGAAGGAGAGGCCGGCAGGGGTGCCATGAGGAGGAGGAGGAAAAATGGATACACACACAAAAAAGAAATGTAGGTAGCAGAGAGTGGTGCTAGACAGTTACCATTCAGAGAGGAGTGCTCCAGGGGTCGGTGCTCTTTAACATTTATTAATATGCTGGAGAATGTAGGCAACAGCAGCTTGCTGAAGACATAATTATAATTAAGAGTGGACACAGCAACAGGGATGGGGGGGGATGGGGAATGAATGCACTACAGGCAGGACCTACATACATTAGGGACATGACCAAGAAATGGGAGTTTATATTTTGAAAAAAAGGGGGTGAGGAGTACAGTACTACACCTAGGGGCGAATATTCTAGGATGCACAAACACTTTGGTGGCATTGTGGACAGCGCAAATAAGAAAGATTTAGGGGTAATTGTGGACAGCAAGCGGAGCCTAGCTAAGAAGGCAATGTGTGCTGCTGTGTGTCAAGTCAGCAAATGTAGTGTTAGGATGCTCTGCGGGGAGTTAGGGAGCAGGTCAATAGATGTCATCCTCCCCCTGTGTCAAGCCTTGTTGAAAGCAGCAGTACTATGTAAAAAAAAAATCTGCACTTTCTGATCTACAGCTCTCTCTCTCCTCCCCTTCCTTTCCATTATGATTCCCTTGTGCTTATCCCAGACATTCTCTAATCCCACCACTTTTGTCGCCCCCACCACCGCTGCTGGAAGGCTGTTCCAGGAATCCACCACTGTTTCTGTGGAGTACTTCCTCACATCTCTCCTGAATATACCCCCTCCAGCTTTACAGCAAGTCCCCTTGTTCTTCAGCACATTTTCTTCTCAACATACTCCCCTCCTTACCTTAATTACCCCTGTCAGGTATTTAAAGGTGACAGGAAGCAGTTTTTACACCTCCAGAAGTCCTCCAGTTGTCCTTTTATTGGCTACCCAGTGTTCCAATGTTTTTAACCTTTTCTGTTCGACTAATAATCTAATTTTGTTGTCTTTGTAACTACCCCGAATCCTTCTCTCCTCAGTAGTTGCTACTGTCTTTTCATACTGCCTGAACATTCTATAACACAAATTCCTTTCCAGGCCATTCAGATGAATAGCAGCACAGAATGGAAGTTATTGAGGTCATAGAATGACAGAGATATGAAAATCAAGAGCAGTAGCTGGTGAGGAGAGTGGAACTCCATATAGCTCTGAGGGCATCCCAAAAGCTAGATTTATTTACCAAAAAAATCATAGAAACATATCAGAATGCATAACTGGCCTCGAAAGGAAGATGGAAGGGCAGTTAATGTTAAAATCATTTCCACATCTCCTTTAAAGGTATCATATTTTCCCTCTCCCTCCTCTGTTCCAGGGTGTACATATTGGAGTTCCTTTAGTCTCTCCCCATAGGGCTTTTGATGCAGACCCTGCACCATTTTAGTAGCCCTCCTCTGGACTGCCTCCACTCCGTGTCCTTCCAGAGATGTGGTCTTCAGAACTGAACACACTACTCCAGGTGGTGTCTTACCAGTGATCTACACTAGGCATCCCACTCACCCTCCCTACTGCCTGGCCACCTTTAGGTCATCAGACATTACCCCACCGGCTCTTTCCTGCTTGGGGGTCGTTAATACCACTCCATCTATTTTGTCCCCCAACCCTGGGTTTCTGTGACCCAAGTTCCATTATTTTGCATTTTTTCGCATTGAAACTCAGCTGCCATACCCTTGACCATTCCAAGTTCTCAGATCGCTTGGCGCATGCATCAGCAAAACAAGAAGGGTGCAGCCCGCGCCCAGGGTACTTGGCTGCCTCCACAGAGGTAAAGACAGCTGCTGTGCCCACTGCACAGGTGAGGGGGAGAAAACCGAGGATAAATACCAGGACCTGGGAGGATCCATGATGGCCCCGAGGACATACCCCTCCGAGTGGTGGTGGTGGTGGTCGAGGTCATAGCCCCTGCCAAGTCCGTAGAGGTGGCACAAATAATGTGATTAAAAAAAAGTTCTCATGATCATCCCCCCCAGGTGTTCACCATATTGTAGATTTTAATGTCCTCCACAAAGAGGCAGACCTTCCTTTCCAGCTCCTCTGGAATATCACAAAGGCATTAAAGAGGACCGGGCCTAGGACTGATCTTTGATGCACCCTGCTGGTCAACCTTCCGTCTTTGGGGTGATCTCTGTTTGCTACCACCCTCTGTCGCCTATCCCCCAACCAATTTCTTACCCAGTTTACCACCCCTGAACCCACTCCTAAGCTACCCAGCTTGCTTACTAGTCTCCAACGTGGAACCTTGTTGAACACTTTACTGATATTTAGGTAGGCCACATTCACTGATCCACCCTTATCTACAGTAGTTCCTTGACCACCCAAAGAAATTTATCAGATTTGTTTGACATGACTTAGGGGACAAGATTTAGGAGGACAGACTGGACAGACTTAAATGTTCAGCCTGAAGAAGAGAAGGCTGAGAGGATGGGGACATATCAATGTTCCAAACGCTAAAGATGATAGAGGAGTATACACAGACGTTTGGGTTGGGAAGCATGAACACATGAGGACTTTCAAACAGGGGTGGGGGCAGGATAAGGGGACATTACTGCACATTAAAGGGTGGTTAAATGACCCATCGGCACAGCGGTTGGATTTGCTCACGATGCCGGGCCACCCGGGTTCGGGAACGGACTCTGTTCTCGGCTGGAGGGTCGGGTCGGGGAAGAAGGATGAAGCATCTGGGGACAGTTCTCTTCTCCGGGAGAATGTGCACCGGCACCTGCTGACCCCTGGCAGAGGCTGGGCACACAGCAGAACGTCGGGCTCAGTGCACAAGGGAAGTGGCAGATGTCGGCGTTAGCCTTGACGTCTGGACGTCGCTCCCCAAGAGAAAACGCTCCCTGGCTGACTGGATGACAGTCTCCAGCCCTCCGTTGCCGCCGAACCCACAACCGGCACACCTCAGAGACACCCCGGGCCAAGTAGTGTGTGCTGGCCAGCCCCACCGGTGCCTTCCCCCTCGGAGGAGGGGTACCCATCCGGTGAAGTGATACGCTGGGTTACCCAGTGGAGTCGCAATATGAGGTAAGAGGCTGGCATGGGGACAGGCAGGCAGTCGGTAAGAGCCCAGGGGACCTGCAGGAGTGGGCAGCCAGGGAGGAGGGAAAAAAAAAAAAAAAAAAAAAAAAAAAAGGGTTGTTAATATGAGGAACAGTCCACCTGATGAGGACACGGAAGCCTGCATGGTTCAGGCTTTCAAAGCTGAACTAGTGATTCCTCACAGAATATGGCACCTATTGTTGCACAGCATTAGTAGGGTCAGCATTCCAACTGTTAAGTACTACTGTGGGTCAATACCAAATTGGGAGTAAAGTTACCACCACAAAGCAGATGAGGTGGATAACATGGACCTCCCTCCCCCCACACACTCTGTGTGGGTCAGTACTAAACTGGGTATATAGTCAGTGTTGCACAGAAGAAGAGGTGGACCCTCCCCAGTCCCTTCCATCACCACCATACTATGTTACTATATGTTACCATGTTGAACTTGGACTATAAACAGGGCTGAGAACCCATCAGTTAAGAATGCTACCTACTTGTGCCGCCGTCAGTTTTGAATTCAGTTCTTGATTGGCCACTTCAAGAAGCTGATTTCGGTCTTTTAGCGTAGACTCTGCCCTGTACCGGGCCATGGGTCTGTAAGACAAGAAAAGTAATACTCCATCATTAAAGGGGCAGGTGAACACAACCATCTAACAAATCGTTCTTGGGGAGACCAGTTTTCCCTGTGAGCAACAATATCCTCACAATAAGAAACACACCCCCTTCTGGTGTGGACTTTGCCTTCTTTTTCTCCCCAGAGTAGAAAATAAAGTGGTAACTCCATTCTTTTTTGTCCTCCACTGCCAGTCCTTAGCCCCATCTCAGTAGATTGAATACCCATGCCCTGTCCATAATTACTAGTCAGGTCGTATCCCTGCAGAGCCAACATGGCGTGGGACCTAAGAGCACAGAGAACTGATAAAGACAGCTCCCCCCCCCCTCCCAAATATGTTTCTCCCACAGTCATCCACCTCACTGTTGTGGTACATCACTACAGCCACTGGGGGCCTTGCAAACATCCAGCTCCTCAGTGACTGGAGAATAAACATTCCAAGACCCGACCACAGGGGTCACCAATGCTACAGATGCAAGGTACAGTCAAGGGCACATTGCCACTGGCACTTTTCCTTGACCAGAGAAGTCTTGTTTGCCAGCACCCTGCGTTTTCATCTGAATCTGGGTACCTGGCACTAAACAGCTTTTTTTCGTTCTTTAAAACACTATTGCTCCTTACCCATAACAGGACTATGCTGTAGGACCTTCTTCAGGCCCACCCAGTTCCCTATTCCTCTACTCCCTTGCAGTGCATAGAAGCACCACCAAAGGACAACTCCTATCACCCAGTTACTTCAGAAACACCCCACCCTCAGACAGTCCCACCTCATACAGACTCCTAGCCCCAGGGCCAGAAGGCAGTCAGCACAGTAGAGTCTTAAGACTCTACCACTAGAGGCCCTGGACTGCTGGGCTTGGGATGCAAACCTGGGTCGCCAGCGAGCCAAACAACCTCCTATCACTTGGCAACATGAAGCATGCATACCATTTCACTTTCTTAAAAATGACAAGTAGCCGGCCCGGTGGCTCTGGATGCCTTACCTCACGCTATGCCGGCAACCCGTGATTGGGAACAAGCACGGGTCGGCAGGGGAGGCGAAGGATCGAGCGTCCAGACAGCTGCTCTCCTTCTCAGGGTTGGCAGGATGGCAGACCTCGCTGCTATACTGCCACCTGGGGGAACTCTGGTGGAAGGTGCAGTAGGAGGCAGCCAGACGAGTTGGGAGGGGCGGATGTCAGCAGAGGGCTGAAGCAAAGGCGTGTCTCACTGGCCCTCCCAAGTGCACGAATGTCCGTAGGGGGCAGGGAGAAAAAAAACAGGAAACAACCTTCAATGGCGCCGGTAGATGGGTCTCAGCGCCGGCAATCCAAAAGAACCCAGGGGACGTAGGCGCAAGGTGCACACTCATCTCAGGTTAGGGGGAGTTAAGGGGTGACTCCTCCACCCCAGTCAGGGGGTTATCCGGTCTGCTCAGGTTTAGGAGCGAGGCACCCATGTGGGCTGAAGAACCTTGGGGGGCTCGGATGCAGGGTGGCATTGGGTCCCTAAAGAGTGGGGTCACTGCGGAGGGTAGAAGGATAGACAGGGTTAAAAAAAAAAAAAAGACGACAAGTAGACAGTGACCTGAATAGACTGGCTTACTCGAACTGGGTAGTCACATACAGAGTCTCTCAAATTCTACCACTAGAAGGATTCAGTGCGACCACAGATATTTAGACATCTTAAATAACGTCAAAGGACAAAATCTTTACAGAATGGACCATAACCTACCAGGCAACTGACAGTGGATCTTCTGTGTAAAATGGGAAAAAATAAATTGTTCTAAAAAACATACAAATTTAAGAAAGACAACAACCTCTGTTGGCTGGGTGAGTGCTGCAGATGGCCACAATGGCCAACAGCTAATAAAATGTAAATGTGGCTAATGAAAAAATGTTGCAATTTAATGAATTTTACCACATATTTGCAGTATATGCCTGAACAGTTTTTTCCTGATGCTCTTTCAGGTGGAACCACCACGTTGCCCCTTTTCAAAGCATCTATTTTTAAGTTTGCCGCACCTGCGCGCTGCAAACTTATTGCTATGAGTGGTATGTGCGAAAACTTTGAAAGAATGAGCCACCGAACAGCTAATAGCTGTTTGGTCATGGAACAAATGTGTGGAATGCAGCAGATTCCACATGCGCAGCAGCATCACTGCTTCTGTGCATGTGCGGAAACAACGCGGGGGTTGCACTCCATGGATTTTATTTGCTCAATGTGCCTTTCCTGGTGAAACATTTCAAGAAATAAATACACCGGCCAGCGTGGCTTTCCGTCTGCCACACACTCCCCAAAGAAAGCAGACGTCGGGGTGCCCAATCCCCGTATCGGCATGTATCCCCACATTGTGGCACACTGGGAGCCCACTCCAGTGTGCCCAGAAAATTTTCATAATTTGTTTTTCCGACACTGGGATGCCTACTCCCGGTGTCGGATGCCCCCACCACCCAAGCTCAATTTGCCAGCAGGGTGCCAAATCCCAGTCTGCATCATGCCCCCCCAAACTCATGTGGCACTTTGGGAGCCCACCCAAATGTGCCTAAAGTATTTTATTTGGGGTCCGGGTGGCCATTTTGGATCAGGTTCAGCAATGGATGGTTCCGACCCCATATGGCTGCTACTGGACCCAATGAGTCAACCTGCAAATAAAGAAAGCGGTCCTTAGTCATTTTGCCCGACCCTCCCTCTGCACACCCACCACCCCTTACTTACCTCCGGAGGTCGGAAGCAGTGATCTTCTGTGGTCTGGGACATGTCTACACTCTTCACAGCTGAACTGCGAAATCGGGTAAACGTTTTGTAGTGTGTGTGTGTGTGTGTGTGTGTGTGTGTGTGTGGGGTCAACTTAGGTGGATATCTCAGCCATTTTTAGGACTTTTGGCACCAAATTTTCAACATGGGGTTCTTGGGACCCCAGCTCATGAACACTGACACTGTCATTTCATTTCTCGGTCCCGAAAGGTGATTTTGCGGTTGCTGCACAGAATCACCTTTCGGATCAATTATTGAAACGACAGAGCCACTGTTCATGAGGAGATGTCCCAAAATGCCCATGTTTCAAATTTGGTGAAAAAGTTCCCAAACGACTCGTTATAGTGTGCATTGTGCAGTTTTGACACACGCTAGTAACTTTGCCAATTTTTATTATTTTCACTCCAGATTTTCAACGGCCATTTTTTTCACACCTCCTTATGAACAGTGCAGCTATCATTTTTCACATCCTGCCTGAAACGTGTTTTCACACCTGTGGCGCAGAATGGCACGGTTGCTGTTGGAAATACTAAGCTTTCGGGACAGATTAACAAAATCACAGTGTCACAGTTCATGAGGAGAGGTCCAAAAATGGCCATATTGAAAATTTGGTGAAAAAAATTCCAAGGAATGATTGCGTTAAAGGCATGCGTTGCGTAGTTTCTACGCATGGTCGTAACTTTGCCAATTTTTTATATTTTCAAAAGCGCCATTTTTCACACCTCCTCATGAACTGTACAGCTGTTATTTTTCACATCCTGCCTGGAATGTGTTTTGGCACCTGTGGTGCCAAATAGAGCAGTCACTGTGCAACATCACCGTTCAGGATTGAGCAACGAAATGATATTGCCACTGTTCATGAGGTGGGGTCACAAAAAGCCCATGTTGAAAATCTGGAGCGAAAATACCAACGCACGCCCGGGACATTAGGGTTTCCAACTGTAATGCCCTACCCTGTAGGGACTGACATGCGTCGGGGGTGTGACTTGGGATATTTGGCCGTAATGCTCACGCCATTCCACCCCTACCCTGGAGCCTGTGACAGCCATCAAGGTGTGCCTTCGGGTCTTTGGCCCCAACGTTCACCCCATTTGTGACTGGGGGCTCCTGCCATTCTTGAGGACCGACCTTTTCTAAAATCTGTTGCAACAGTTCTTTTATTTCTTAGCCTAATCTATCCTTTACTATTTCTAGTCCATAAGGCTGGCCACCTATGGGCACCCCCCCTTCCCTTTCTTGACTATGCTATGGTGTCCTCTTTGGTTTTCCTTTTTCCTCTTGGATCCTTGCATAGGGAGGGTATTGTGGTGACCTCCAGATGTATGTAAAACAGATTGTGTTTATTGTTGGATTTAGTATGTAGTGGCACTATGTTATAAAATACCTTGATGTATATACTTTATGTTTATGAAATCTGTAAATGCTGAAAACACCATGGCACTAGGTGTTTTTGATATGGTAAAAAGTTATAGGTGACTATTATAGAAATTAAGCTAGTTGTGCTATTTAAAATGCATGTAAATTGTTGTAAACTTAAGCCAGAAATGTCATGGTGATTTGCATATACCCCATGATGCATTGCATTATGGAAGTAAGTAATATGTTGTATTTCTTTGAAACTTGATTTGTTGCCAATGCCCTTTGGGGTAACCCTTCTTTCAGTGATTCTGCATTGAGATTCTTTGTCTATAGCTTGTTTTGTTTTTCTTTTTGGGCCCCCCACTACCCAAGCAAATGGGGCCTGCATAGGGGTGGTGGCTACATCTCAACTAGTGAATTGGATCAGAGATTAGTGTCAGTAGGTGCTGGCTAAGTGCAGAGAAAGGACATTGGATGTACTGAAGAAGAAATATGCCATTGCAGAAGGTTATTTCTTGTATTTTGAATAAACATCACGCAGAGATTGTGTGTTGAACCTGAAGTTTGGTATCTGGTCCATCTGTTATCCTACAACCCCTCCACACCATTCTCCTATACTACACCCATCTCAGTGCATCTTCTTATGGAATGGGGTGAGTGCAAAGGCCCGAAGACCCCAAAGCACACCGCGACACCTGTCTGTGTCTACAGGGTAGGGTGAGGTGAAATGGCATGAGCGTTATGGCAGATGACCCAAAGGCACACCCCAAATGCCTGTCAGTTCAATACTTCACTGCCATTCTTATTATGCGTCTCTAACTCCTGCACTACCAATGCCAGAAAGCAAACATTCGGCATTGACAAATGCTTGTTATACTTTCCAGTGACTATTTTGTCAAAGAAATGCAGTCGCTTACCTAAGAAGGTCTTTGTTATGCTAGCTCCATGATGCTAGGCGATAGGGGTTCACCTAGCACGCTGGCGACCCAGGTTCGCGCCCGAGCCAGGGACGTCAGGAGCGGAGACAGGCAGGGAGGGCTCAAGAGCATCCCTTGGATGCTCTCCTCCCGGGGGTTCTAGAAGGCATCGCCTGAGCAGCTCCTTGTGGCCTGCTGGCCTTGCTTTTTCGATGTGGGTGACCACGCGCTGCCAGCGCAGGCTCGCAAGAACATCGCAGCATGCCTTCTACGAGGAGTGGGGCAACAGAAAAAGGCCACCCGTGCTGGCTGGATGATGGCGGCCCATCTCCCCTGGCCATGAAGCCCCCGAATCTACCTCTGTGCCACCTAAGATGCGAAGAGGTGCCTGGAAAAGGCACCTCGATCTCCCCTCACGGTTCTCTGCCATGGGAAGGGCCCTCCCCGAAGGGATACATTGGGACGGGCGGCGGCGTAGGAGACAGACAGCAGATCGGGGCAGTGGCGGTAGGGTGAGACCTGGCTGCCAGAAGGAGAGGGTGGTTGGGTTCGAAGTAAGGGGGCACAAAGATAATACAAATAATAAAAAAGTCCTTAGTTAAACAACTGCCTTTCTTTGACAAAGTCGTCATTGGAAAGTAAAAACAAGCTTTTACAAATTGCCCCCATTAAACTCTATGGAGCGTCTCCTCGTGCTATTCCTTAAGTAATGCGGTGAACTTTCGGCATTAACAAATGCTGGTTTTAGTTCTGATGAGAGCTTGAGGTATTAAAAAAAAAAAAAAGGGAGGGGGTACTTAACAGTAGATTCAAGTGGCCAGTTAAAGCTTTTGAGCTTTACAACCCCATTGCCTAGTGGTTGATGGATTAGCTTTTCAAAGCAGATAGCTCGTGCTAGTGTCTCAGCTCACGCCGCAAGTGTCACAGGTCTGGTGTGTTCCACTCAGTTCTCGCTGGACAGGAATCATCCACAGTATAACAGCTGTCAGTTTACAAGGACTAGAGTTATATTGTCTGCTTTAGCCATCTGCAAAGAGAAAGCGGTGCAGTTCCATGACTGGAGCACAGAAATGGAGGGCAGGAGATCACAGGTTCGAACTCCACCACAGCCAATGGGTCAATGTGTGAATTCTGGGAGAGTCTGTTGACCTATCCTGTGCTTCAAAGTTTGAAAGGTTACCAGAAATGTCAGAGACAGCAGCCTCACACCACTAACCTTCGAATGCAGACCCAGGTTTGAATGCCACAAATGACACTCCCTGTGAGACCCCTTCCCCCACCAAGAAAGTCCTTTACCTCCTCTTTGTTAATCTTTCTCCAATTTATCCCTGCGTTGTTTGAATATCCCTCTGTGCCAGAAACGGCAGCAACAGTCTCCCCTTCCCTCTCCTGGAATGTAAAATGCTTTGGCCTACAGTCTGTATGAAAGATGCAGTATAAAACCAAATTCTATTCTACTGCAAGCAAAATCAGTGTTGCGCTTGCCTTATGAGTGGCTGCTTCAACTGTTCTTCATGGATTGTAAAGTGCTTTGGGATGCAGCAAGTATTAAAGGTGCTATATAAAACCAGCATTTCTTCATTTTCATTTGGGACATTCAGCAAATGCTTTGCAACTCTACATAGTGACCAAGCACTGTGATGGCAAACCAATTACAAGACATTTCAATTAGCAAAGAGCAATTATAATTTTGGCCTCATTTGCTAGAACTGTATAACCTAGAGGTTAGAGTAAAGATCTGTTAATGAGCTTGGTACATCCAGCAGACCTGGGTTTGATTCCCACAACCTCTACTTGCATACTGTGTGACTGAGCAAGTCACTTAACCTCTCCAGTGCCCCTAGGTCACCCCTGAAAACAGGCCTTGGGCCTAGTGGGCCACACTCCATTACCAAAGAATTAAAACAAAAAAAAACAAACAAGCATTTGTCAATGCCGAATGTTTGCTTGCAGGTATTTGCAGTGGTGTTTGGCATGTATGGTGCTTTACCCTAATGCCCTGTGCGATTGCTGGTATTTGCACAATAAATTGTCAGCATGACTTTGTTGTTACCCCCATTGTGCGCTACATAGGTGGAAACACGTTTCGGGCAGGATGTGAAAAATGACAGCTGTACTGCTCATAAGGAAGTGTGGTAAAATAGCAATGTTGAAAATCTGGAGTGAAATATTGAAAATACGAAACCTATGAGCGCATTGGAACTGGTAACGCACGCCAGAAACAGTCACTTGTGTGGATTTTTTCACCAAATTTTCAACATTGGCATTTTAAACCTCTGCTAATGAACAGTTTCACTGTGATTTTCTTACTGTGTCCCATACATTGATTTCGCACACCGACTGCGCCATTGTGTACTACATGGGCGGAAAGACGCTTTGGGCAGGATGTGAAAATGACAGCTGTACTGCTCATAAGGAGGTGTGGTAAAATGGCAATGTTGAAAATCTGGAGGAAAATATTGAAAATTTGTAAACTTTACAAGCTGCATGAGGAACTGGCGCAACGCAGAGTCATAAAACAGGTCATTTTTATGACTTTTTTCACCAAATTTCAGCACAGCCATTTTAAGACCTCTGCTCATGATCAGTGTCACTGATTTTCTTAATGTGTCCCATACATTGAGTTCAGACACCGACTGCGCCATTGTGCGCTATATGGGCAGAAACACGCTTTGGGTGAGATGTGAAAATGACAGCTCTACAACCTATAAGAAGGTGTGATAAATGGCAATGTTGAAAATCTGGAGTGAAAATATTGAAAATTGCGAACTCACGAGCCTGTGTAGGAACTGCTCAAGACATCAGAAACAGTCCTATTTGAGAATTAAATTTGACACGATGTCAGTTGGCGATGCACTGAGGTCAAGGGTGATTTCGCCGCAGTGACCGTGCAGTGCCTCGAAATCACCCTTCGGCCCGACTAACGCCATGACAGTGACATCATTCATGAGAAGGGTCCCAAAACCCCATGTTGAAAATTTGTGCAAAATTCCAAAAATGACTGAGATATGCATAAAGTTGAAACCCCCATGTAGCCCATTATACAGCTTACCGCATTTCCTCAGTTTGCGGTCGGCTTTGAAGAGTGCAGACGTGTTCCCGGTCCAGCGAAGATCGCTCGCTGGAGTCCGGAGGTAAGTATGGGGTGGGGGTGTGGGAGGCTGGGTGCGCAGTGGGTGGGTGCGGGTTGTGGGAGGAGGGCTGGGAGACGCGGCTGTGGGACCATTTTGTTTTACAGGTTAAAAAATAAAAAGACGACGTGAGACGCTTGCCACGCTGGGGTGAGCTCCCAGCGTGGCAGAAGATGGCTGGGGCACGAGGAGCCGACGGGGATTGGGCACCCATGGGCAACCAAATGAGTCGCTTCCACGCTGGGGTGGGCTCCCAGCGTGGCAGCAGGACGGCTGTGGGGCGTGGTTCGATAGGGGATTGGGCACCCGGCCGGTAACAACATTTGCCACGCTGGGGTGGGTTCCCAGCTTGGCACCAAAGCTTGGGGCGGACGCTGGGGGAGGCAGATGGACGGCAGGGGCGCGCCAGTGATGGCAGCGTGTGCTTCCTGAAGCAGAGGAACACCGCTGTCATACCGAGCTCCTGCACTCATTGGTGCAGGACCGCCATGCCTGCTCAAGGGAGCAGTGCATTGGGTGGGAGAGGCACACCTCCAAGTGTGCTACTCGCCCAAAACGTTCCTTGCGCATGCGCGCAAGTGAACGTAAAAACCACATACACGAAAAACATGAGCCAGAGCCTATCTGGTGAGGCTATGGAAACTAACAGTTCAGGCTTTTAAAGGAGCACTACACCCTCACATAGCATGTTAAGGCTAGCCACACAGGCCTATCTCTTGAGGTCTGCTGATATGTAACTATGCTACCAAAATGGGCGAGCGTGCTATTGCAGCATCTGGTCCCAAGCTTTAGAACTCCCTGCAAATATCTGTAAGGCACTCCCAGTCCACCAGGTTTATAAGAAGGAACTTCATAGCTTCCTCATGGGCTCAGATAAGGGCACATGTAATTACTCTAAAATACTTAAGCTTATCATGGCTTTTCTTCTCAATGCATTTATGACTGTCATCTGAAATGCTCTGTACTCTGCATGGTTTGTTTTGTCTAATCCATTGTTTGATGTTTTGTATTGCTGTATCACCTGTAATAGCTGTTCCTTTGTCTGCAACTCCTTGGGTCGTGCCTGAAAATAGGTTAATTTTTTGTCTAGTGCACTTACCTGGTAATTTAAAAAAAAAGTAAATTATCAATTTAACAGTCACCAGTTCCCTCCATTTCTGTAACAGCTGGGAATATTAAATATTTGTTTAACTGTCAGCAGTAGTCTTCTGTAACTATCCATAGTGAATTTCCGACTGTTGAATCTCAGTTGTTCCTGGGAGGCGCATTAGCAGGGAGATGATGCGTTCAGCATCCATCAGTTTCCACAGTATGCCAGTCTGTTCATTTAAAAATAAAACAAAAAGCAAGAGAGGTGTAAAATACTCCCTGTTTACCTTCAGTTAGTTTCAAAAACTTCTTAGGCGTGGTAGGCAAGATAGTTTTCTTGTACATCATTCTTAAAGTTTTAAGGTCACTTAGACTTGGTATATGGAGATGCATAGTGTAAATGGATTCAGTGACATTATCTCACGCTAATGCAGCTCTTGGTAAGAAACGAGATTTCAACACTCGGACAATGGAGTTACCAGGATAGTTCCAGAGGACCCAGGATAGTTCCAAAGGAATACTGCTAAAAGTAAACGAAAACAAATATTTATATCCCTGAGTGCTACAGAAATGTAGCCAACTGATTACAAGAGAACAGATAACATTTATAGTATGCAACAGTGCAGTGCTCCTTTAACGTACCACTTCACAGACTGTCAGAAGTACAAAACTGAGGGTTACTTACCACAAGTTGGGGAAGCACTTCTAAGCCAATTTCTCCCCACCAGCCTCATGTCAACTATTGGTCTGTAAGCAAGCCTCAGCTGTTAACCATACCACTGCTACAAGACCCCCCCCATCCCAAGGCTTCCCTTCCTCAGTAGGGAGGGTCCAGGAAAGTGCTCTCCTCCCCCTGGCCCAACCAGGTTCCAGTGGCGGGCTGCAGGAAGTGAGGCGGGTTATGCAGGCAGTCATCCAGATGGAAACTGGGATTTTATCCCCAGTATTATCTCCTCGGAAGTCCACCAACCTCCCTTTGGCGTGGACACAGCCGCTGCTGAGTCTCACACACGCACAGTGGGGTCTCTGTGCAACAGCGAACTCCCTTGCCTTCCACAGGGGTCACTGTATAAATCCCTTGGCAGATGCTTCAGCCCTGACCTGCCCCTGATGTGAGAGACCCAAGTCTGCTCGAACACATGCTGTCAGGCACTAGCCCATTGGGGCAGCCCTGCAGGGGTCAAAACTGGCACCGGCCCACTAGCCAAATGCTTATAGATTTTGTATCTGGCTAGTAAAAAACATTTTAAGTAGCCCTGCAGGACTCTGCTGGAGAAGGTAATATTTCAATAAGTACACCAGCTGAGCCAGTGGAAAAGTCTGTGGGACTAGTGATTCTGCCAGTCGCTAGCCCTGCTGGCTAACTGCTGCAAAACTTAATTTCATCCCCTGTCCTGTTGAGAAAGCATCTGGACTTCAGTAAGATTTCCTTCATCTACTCCTGTCTGTGACAAGTCTGGCTTTTTTTTTTTTTTTTTTTTTATTAACAATCATGTATCGAAGACTGAAGGACCACCTCCCTCCTGGGTAGGAGAAGCTCACTTGGGCCAATGTTTTCATGCTCAAGATTCCAACCTCATGTCATAACCTTGATGTTTTTTCTTCATTCTGAACTCTTCCTCTGCCCCTTCACATCTCCTGTAGCTCTTTAGTATATACCACGTCAGACACTTCCTGAACCACGCTTTGGTTAAAATCCTTATTCATGCCTTTATCTCTAGCCTCAACTAGTGCAATTAGACTCTAAAGACTTCAACATGTAAAAACCTGCAGCCTTCATTTTATCCTGCACAAACAGGACCATCTGCCCCCCATTTTCCAGGACCTTCATGAGCTCTGTATTCCTTTCCAGATTTAAAGAGCTAGTGTACTGCCTAAAATGAATATTAGCTTTCAAAAGCAATCAATCATTACCTTTCATATCCGAGGTACTTTTTCTTTTCCCTTTGTTTAATTAGAAGACTTTACCTAACGTTAGTAGGCGTGACGTGTGGGACAGCACTCTGCATGGCAGTTGACATATATTTATATGTACGTATACACACACACACACACACACGCATATTAGAGGCAAAACTCAGTTTAATGGATCAGTTAGGGTTGTTCCACAGCGACAAAAGTGAGGAAATTCAGTGTTAGGGTTGAAAGCCCCCATTGCACCCCCCAGCCCCAACCACCAACAGGGTATGCACTTGGGTAGTCGGTCCTAACTCTCACCCCATCACATGTGTAAACAAGCTGAGGTATAGGAGAATAAAGTGAGTTAGGACAGACTACCCCAATGCACACCCTGTTGGCGGTTGGGAGCCAGCAGGGTGCAAGGGGGGCTTTCAACCCTAACACCAAATTTCCTTGCATTTGTCGCATGGAACAACCCTTACTGATGCATTAAACTGAGTTTTTTGTCTCCAATTTCCCTTCTTTTTGAAAATATGCAATAGAAATAGTGCATGGAATGTAGTGGTGGGAGTGCGGTGCCCCACGTGATTGTTTGTGACATAGTAATGGTAAGTGCAAGGGAAAGGCAACTAACGGTTGTGCACATGGTAACAAACGTAAATGGAAAAGCAAACATTACTAGAAATGTAAGCGCAGTGATGCAAAGAAGATGCAAGCGCGTAAGGAAACAAACCGTGACACGCACAGTCATGGTACCGCGATCTGAAATGCAAATGGTAATGTTAACTGCAGAAATAATGCCAAAGGAAACAGAAACGCAAACACAAGCACGAATGCAAATGAGAACGCACAGGGTAATGCACATGGTGGCGTACACGGGAACGGTAACGCAAACTGGTATGGAAACGCTAACTGTAAGAGTAACATAAGCGCACACCCTATTTTTGCCCAACAGCTGCATGGAGAAATACAGAGCATACAAAGAATGTATGCATAATAATGGGCCTCTGAGCAGAAAATGGGCTGTTGGAATACTAAATTGCCTACATCTCAGGAACCGTGTGATGTAGAAAAAAAAAAATTTAAATTTTACATGATTCATCAGTTTCTTGGCTAGGTTTTCACTAAACTCGTAGCCGACAGGGCCACGCATTGTTGCGACAAAAATTCTGTAACTTGCACCGTTTCCGAGATACGAGCCCCGAAAGGTGTGGCGGATGCCACCATGTTAGTCTATGGGGAAAAAAGTCAACTCCAGAGTACCATAACTTGGCATCCATGCAATACTTTGCCTCCAAACCACCAAAAGGCACATCTGTGAGATGTTGGCTGCTTTCCCTCCAAATCTCAGCTCAAAAGCTCAATCCATTGTTCTGCAGCAGGGTGGCAAAGAACTCCTGTCATTTTGGCCATAGTCTGGAAAAGTAGTGTGATTTGCGAAAGCTTTCACAAACTTTGCGATAGTGTCACAGCTGCGACACTATTTTGCGACACTACTTTTTCCAGAAATTTGAAAAAACATGTCTGGGGCGTCTAACCCCAAAATAAAGATGTGCCTAGCATCCTCAGGGCTTGACTAGGTAAACACAAAAAGAATTGTGTCCCTACATGGCCACAATTTTAAATGCCAAGCATTTTTCTGATCACCAACTGAAAACAAAATGGCAGATTTGCGACACTACGAGGGCCATTTCTGACACTAAAAAGTGCATTTGCGACACTTTCAAACTTGTTAACTTTTCCCATTGACTTTAAAGGGAACTTGTTTTTTGAATAACTTTTGAACAGTTTAATATTTTTTCACGCAATCTTCAAAAGGCACATCGGGAACCCTGGCTGCACGTTCCCTGAAGTTTTCAGACCAGTCGTGCAAACCGTACGATCTGCAGATGCAAGCAAAGAATGTGCAAAAAAAAAAAATAAATAATTGCGCACATGAATGTCACTCAGCTCCGCAGCCGTATATCCAACCAGTACGAAAGTTGGCAGATCTCAATATCTATGGTTATGCCCCATGCCTGCCAAATTTCAGGCAAATCTGTTGAATGGTGGCAAAGTTATTAAGGTGCAAAGTTTCACCCTTTAACCTTAAAAGGGCTACTCAACCCTAATTATGGTAGCAGGGTATACACACACACACGACTATATATGTATATGTATATATATATATATATATATATATATATATATATATATATATATATATATATATATTAGAGGGGAAAAATTTCATGCATTAGTTAGGGTTGTTTCACAGTGACAAAAGTGAGGAAATTTGGTGTTAGGGTTGAAAACCCTTGGACCCCAGCCCACCCCAACCGGCATTGGAGTGCACAGTGGGGTCGTCACCCTAACTCTCACCCCATCACATGTGTAAAGCAGCAGAAATATGGAGAATGGGGTGAGAGTTAGGACCGACTACCCTAATGCGTACCCCTAATGCTGGTTGGGGGTGGGCTGGGGCTCAAGGAGGGTTTTCAACCCTAACACCAAATTTCACTTTTTGTCTGTGAAATAACCCTAACTAATGAATAATGGATTTTTTTGCCTCTAATTTCCTTCTTTCTTTCTGAGAATGACAACGAAATAGTGAATGTAATGCGGCGGTGGGAGCAGGGCTCTGCTTCCGCCCACGCGGATGTCTTGTGGCATAGTAACAGGAACAGCAACGCAAACAGAAGCTACTAACAGTGGCAAGCATATGGTAACGCAAGCGTGAATGAGAACAAGGTAACGACACGGTGGCGACGGGAAATGGTTCACACGTGATGTGTTGTCACATGGTAACATGGTGCCAGCAAATGGAAATGTCAATGGGCATGGTGACGCAAAGTGAAACAGAAAGAGAAACAGTACTGTAGACACAGATGGCAAAAAATAACAGAAACGCAAGTGCAAATGAAAACGCAATGGATAACACACATGGTGGCATTGACGTCAACGGTAAGTGAAACGGGTATGGAACCGCAAGCGGAAAGGGCAACGGTAACAGTAATGTAAGCGCACAGGCTGGTTTTCCCCAAAAGCTGCATAGAGAAAGACAGTGAGTACAAAGAATGCATGCATAATAATGGGTCTCAGAGCAGAAAATGAGGACTTGGAATACTAAATATGTGCCATATATATATATGCCAATAAAAAACAAATCCTGTCGCTGGTTTTCAGCTGACCTCAAAGCTGCACTGCTGGAGAGAGAGACAAACTCTGGAAAGTAGCAAGAAAAACTAAGAATACAAATGACTGGATGATTTTAAGGAAAGCCAGGAATAAATGCACCAGGAAAGTTAGGGATGCAAAGGCTGCCTACTACCTGGCAGAGCTCAACTCCTCCTACCATAATCCTGCTAGGTTTTGGGGCACCATCAAGGGTATGATGGGACAGGACGCTAACAACCCCCTTCCAAATCAACTACACAATAACTATGGCCCTATTACTGGCAAAATGGAAATACTGGATGCATTCAACAACCACTTCACAACAGCTGGCCTTGCCTTTGACACCTCCCTAGCTAACCTACTAAGGGACCAATTAAGCTCCCACTACATTGGTGATCAAAGAGTTGACTCTTCCTTTAGCTTCAAACCTATACTGTTGAAACAAGTTGAGGATCTATTATGGCATCTGGATACCAAAAAAAGTGCAGGAGCAGACCTTCTGGACCCCTTCTTTCTAAAGATTATGTGCCATGTGCTTGCAGTCCCCTAGCACACCTCTTTAACCTTTCCTAGCTCTGGCTCTATTCCCATGCTGTGGAAGACAGCCCAAGTGGTCCCCCTTCTAAAATCAGGGGACCCTATGGATCTTAATAACTACAGGCCCATTTCCATTCTACCTGTGTTATCCAAGATGCTGGAGAAATTAGTGAGTATTCAGTTAAGGGAATATCTTGACAATGCTAACCTATTAAATCCAGCTCAATCTGGATTCAGGGCCAAACATAGCACTATCACTGCATTAGCCAAGGTCACAAATGACTGGCAAACTGAATTGGATAAACAGAACAATGTCTGTGCAGTATTTCTGGACCTGAGCAAAGCAATCGATACTGTGGACCATGAACTGCTACTCTCATCCCTACACTCCATTGGCCTAGATCCACCCTCCCTTAAGTGGTTCAGATGCTACCTCTCCGGTAGGTCACAGCCTATGTTCCCCCTAAGGTGTGCGCATGTGCGCCCGCACAGCAGTCAGAAATAACCCGCACACAGCTTTAGTAGTAGCGCACAAAGCAGCTGACAGGGATCCTCATGTTCATGGAGTAGTGACTACAGTCATCACTCAGATTTAAGGCTCAGACTGCAGGTCATGAAAGTGAATGGGAAAGAAACATTGAATGCCAACCTCTGAGGCCACAACTCATTAATTTTAACAAGCCAGACATCTCGCTCTTGTTCCACTTATTGAACAATGGAACCGCTCTGCAAAATTCCAACCAATCGGCTTTGCAGTTACAGCAATGTTTTTGGCTTGACACTTCTTTTCAGTGAGACAGTACTTGATAATGAGCAGTACTCCCCTGCTGTTCACAGAAAAGGCATGTTTTATTTGTTTGGTAGATTCCCCCCAACAAAGCAATGCGACAGATTCTCTGACATAGGGTGTATATTATATTATTTCAGTTTTAAAGTTGCACAACTTCAGTGTAATCTGCCTCCTTTCCAAGCAGAATCTCACATACAGAATGTGTTTATAATGGATTTAAAGCCTCACCATTGAAAGCGTGTTCACTTTTTTTCAGTACAAAACTGTACATATGTTTAGAGAGATGAGATTGCGCTTCTCTTTAAAACAGGGTCTCACATTATACACACATTTGAGATTCAATTAATCAGTGCTTGTAAAAGGTTGCCCATGTTGGCTACATGGAGATAGTAATTCTAAAATGGACAACAAGAAATAGCAGTGCAACAAATGTCCTTTTCATTTAATTTCATAAATTCAGACTGCTCATAGTATGGATCCAGAATGGAAGACAATTACTGTCTCTAAATGCATCTCCTCTCTCATATCACACTGACTCACTCACTACATTGCAAAAATACATTTTAAAAACCCAGCTGTGCTTGACAATACCCAGAATAGTTATTGTAAACCATACCTAGGGTAAATGACATCACATACAATTTTGCATGCATCCATGAAAGATCGCATTGCTAAGTACTGCTTTAAGAAGCTGTCCAAGCCTGAATATCACATTGCCATAACAGTATTAAATGATGTACTTTTGGAGTTGGCAGAGTTGTCTATGATGTTTCAGAAAATGGTCTAACAAGTTGAAGCTGTACAGACTGCTAGGGCAAAATTAAAAAAAAAGTTCAGAAGCCAGTACCTGGGTGAAACTGTCTACTGGAGCCCACCAGTAAAACTGCTTTTGGATAATTGCACAGCTGAAGTAAGCACAACAGCAATTTTGCAATTCATTGGCCTGTTATGTGACCAACTGGACAGCTGATTTTCTGCAGGTGAACTTTCTGACTGGTCTGCCTTTGATTTTGCAGCAGTGCCACATTGCAGCTTTGAGTTTGGGTTATGAAATACTGAGAGACTGTACAGCAAATATCAGGACTATTTATTTTCATCAGTGGATCAGGCAGAAATTGTTAGCCAGTACAATGACTTCAGATTTATAGTTGCTGAAAAAATAAAGGGAGGATCATTAAAATCCTTTACTGACATGATCCACTTTGCTTTGACTAATGTGCAGTACAGCATGGTGGCTAAACTTACTGATGTATGCTACATTCCAAGCTAAACATGAAGCTATCATGTATAGAGGTTCCTACACAGTATTATCATTCCCTAGAAGAGATTCTCCATAGGGAGGTGCAGAGTGAGAAGGCTACGATAACACAGAGAAAAATCTTGGGAGTGATAGAGGATCACGATTGAAGCAGAGAGAAATATGGCTGAGTAAGACCATAACTATCTTTGGGTGGAAGGTTTCACTCAAGGATTCTCATAGAAAAAGTAAGGAAAGATTTGTTGCTGCTCTTGGAAAGAGCATTAGGATTTTATATCTCCAGAAACATGGTGGAGTCCATAAAGTTATATGGAGACCCTGAGCCCACAACACAGATTGATATTACATTTAAAAATCTTCATACAGCTAGCAGCTTGCTTTCTCTGGCCAGCAAGCTGTGTTGTTTGGAAATATTTTAGTTAACACGTTAGACTTGGGTGAAGTCTTTTCATGGTTTAAACAGACTAAGGATAGTCTAGAATCAATCTTAGAGACAGATAACCCCCGATTGACTTTGGAAACCTAATTGACCCTAATACCTACTCGCCGCTGACAGTTATTGATTCAGCCTGACAAATGCAGCCTGTAGACAATATCAAACAATGAACTCTGATGCCACCTAGATTTGGATAAGGAAGCTAGGGATCGAGATGTGGATGCTCTTTCTATACTTTCATGGAATATTGAGGGCATCTATCTTAAAATAATTGACCCTGAAATAGTGAGATTTCTGGATAATTTTGATATTATGGGACTGCAAGAAACATGGTGTACAGAACATGTAATTCCCAAATTATCTGGATAGTCTATCTTCACTCTGCCAGCAACTAAAAGATAAAAGTTTGGAAGGTTTAAAGGGGGTATTTCCTTTTTTATCAAAACTTTGCTAAATTTTCAGATCACTAACATTTCTTCTAAGTCAGAGGGTATTTTGGCTCTAATGAGTAGCAAGGGACAAGAGAAGATCATTCTCTGCAATATATACTTGCCCCCTCACAACAGAGCTACTGATCCCACTGACCTTTTCATATAGGATCTGAAAATGGCACTTGACGAATTGTCAAATAAGAGTATACCTTGTCATATAATTATTTTGGGAGACTTTAATGCCAGAATTTCTTCTCATTTCTTGGAGAATGTATATTCAGATATGATCCACACAATATCTATAATTAATCCAAATATCTCATATACTAGGACTGTTGAAGATCTAAAATCTAACCTCAGAGGTAAGGAATTGCTAGCAGGCTTAGCCAGTAGAAATTTCTGTATTTTAAATGGTAGAACTCAGGTTGATCTAGTTGGATCCTTACCATGTAGAGGACTTACTGGATCTTCAACCCCTGATTTGGTTTGGACCAATTTGGAAGCAGTAAAGCTGATCCAAAAGTTAAAGGTCATGGATAGATTGGAATCAGCACACTGTGCTATTGTAATTAACATCAAATGCCCTTTTGGAACTTTAAGGAGTGAGGCACAACAGGAAGATAGTCTGGAAGTCATAAACAAGAGAAGGATTGGATGGGAGCTGATTCATCAAGCAAGTTTCAAAGAAATTGTTAGTTCAGGAGTCTTAGGTAATATTCAGGAGTTGGTCCGGGACAGAAGAAAGGCCTTTAATATTTTGGAGAACTGGGAAACTATTCATTCTTTAATTGGTCTTTTAGATGTAAAACAATGTACCATCCTAGGTCCCTTTATAAAAAGTCTTAGTTTAATTCGGTATGCCTACAGGCAAATAAAGAGTTTGGAGGAAAACTAAGACAGCATAAGAAGAAAAGAAATAAGTCTGCAGCATATTTTAAATAGCTAAAGACTGAAAGAGAAAAATATAGGAAAATTCTTGAACGGAAGAAACATAAACATACTCAGGGACTTTGTGAAAAACTGAAGCAGGCTGTTTTGGATAGGGATAGAAGGCGATTTTGGAATATTGTTGCCCAGTGATATAATAGATATGCCATATATTACACCTGAGTCTGGGCATCTCATTTCTCCAAGCTCTATTATTCTCATGAAGAGCAGGAGACACCTGATGCTTTCAAAATACAGGAGGATGAAAGTTTTTCCAAGACCTGTCTTGATCACAGAGGACGAAATCCAGATGGCACTGATTGGCCTTAAGGCAAATAAAGCACAGGGCCAGATGGGGTCCTAGGTGATCTCTATAAGGTTTTTTACCAACTGATGGATTCCTTTTCTTCTTTTACTGTTTCATGGCCTGGTTCAAGGGTACTCTTACGCTGCCAGTTGGGCAAGTGGTGTTATCTTCCCAATTTTTAAAAAAAGAGGATCTGAATGACCCAAGGATGTATAGGCCTATTAGTTTGATAGATGTTTCACAGAAGATTTTGTCTAGAATAATTTTGGGCAGATTGCTGTCATGGGTCAAGGAGAACTCATTATCAAATGAGGCACAGAGCAGTTTCTGGAAGGACTGTTCTACAGTACAACACTATTATGTACTTCAGCACCTGATCTGGAAGGATATTAAAGTGAGAAAATACAGATTATATTGCTGTTTTGTGGACTTCTCCTTGGCCTTCAACAGCATTAGTAGAAAAATCCTTTGGGCTACATTAAGGGATCTGAAGTTGGAGGCCTCACTTCTTGATGTTATTAATAGACTCTATGAAAATATGTGGGCAAGGGTCCAGTATAATCAATATGGTTATCTAACTGATAGATTTGAGACAAATGTGGGGACAGACAGGGTGTATTTTACTTCAGTCTATTTAACATTTACATTAATACAGTCTTGGATCAGCTAGGTAACCCAGATTTCCATACTGCAAAATTAATGATCAAAGGATTGAATATTTAGCATATGTAGACGATTTAGTCTTGCTCTCTACTTCAGTCCTAGGTCTTAAAGAAAACTGTCTCACTCTGAATCTCTCTGTTCTCAAAGGAAACTAAAGTTAATCTCGGCAAAACCAACATTGTAGTTTTTGGCTCTCAAACCAAGAATACGGTAGGCTTTAGGCTAAACGGTAACCATATAGACACTGTTAAGTGTTATGACTATTTAGGTGCCCATTTTGCCTATAGCCTATCTTGGACCAAACATTTGGAGGCTATTCAATTTAAAATGGGATCTTCTGTAAATGCCCTAAAAATACTTAATAGCAAGATGGGGAAGTCATCGGTGAGCGGGGTATTAAGAGCTGTTAATGCCAGAATAAGAACGATCATCTTATATGCCTCTGAAATCTGGGGTTATACTAAGGTTAGAGAATTAGAAATAATTCTGAATAAACTCTGTAGATACATCTTAATATTTTTAAATGGAACTCCAAGCTGTATTCTTGCCTTGGAGGTGGGACAACGTCCTTGACTTCTCTCATCTGTGAACAACAGATTCTCTTTCTGTTGAAATGTTTTCTTTGCCCTATAAAGATATCCCATAATGTGTGTAGTAGAAGCCATCAAATTGGCCAGCATGGATATGTACATCCCTTTATTCAACTTATTAAGGAAACAATAATGCCGGCCGGATTGGGCCACCTCTTATGTAAAATTTACATAAGACCATTTGAGGAGATTAGGCAGGATGTCAAACAGTGGCTTATTGACTTAAGACATAAATTCTTTCTCTGTTCAACTCTCCAAGCTTAAGCTATATAGATTTTATAAAAAAGTAAAGATTTCATGGGGATATGAGCCATATCTCTCTTTTTTTAACCTGTCCTAAACAAAGAAGAATCCATACAAGATTTTGAACTGAAAACTATAATGCTCAATGCATTCATTTCAGACAAAAGAGAGGGGGTACTTTTTCCATATTGTAAATGTGGAGTGGGGACTATAGATGATCTCAAACATGTGGTACTCTTGTGTCCTAGGTACGGATCAACTAGGAAAAAAATGCTGGGGGATCTCTGCCTCCCCCGGAGGATCTTTTGGAATATTTGTTTACTATGAAAGAGAAGAACATAGAAGAGATCTTTGCAAGATTCTTCATCTCAACTCATTTGTAAAGTTTATTAGGGGGACTTAAAGTTCTGTGGAGGTTTTATATGTGAAAAGATACTCTGTTAAATTGAATTGCACTGTAAAGATATTTAAGTTCCTTGTTGATTTATTTATTGTCTAGTTGTATTTACTATGTACTGTATTTTGTCCTGATTTTAGTATACAGTAACTGCTTTATGCGGAACAATAAATTGTACTACTTCTACTACTACTACATTCCAAGCTTCTAGTGCTGACCGTGAAAGAGGCTTCAACTTCACGAACTGCATTAAGAGCAAACAAAGAAACCACTTGGAAGAAAGCCATTTAGATATGCTGATGTGAACAAAATTGTTTTTAACATCTGGTGGAAAAATGGATTTTAATAAAATATAAGTCCACTGGAAGAATGGGAACGACAGGAGAGAAAAACAGTAAATGTGGATTTCTTAGCAATGCATCATCAGCTGCACCCCTTTTAGATGCATGCAAGACTCTTTAAAATGTACAGTTTACACATATTTCCAGTTCATACTGTTATGGCGCACAATGCACATCCAAGCTTTGGACTGCGTCAGACTGTGTATTTATACTTTGCATTGAGTATTTCAGTGTTTGGTTATATTTTCTACTGTTTACTAACAATAAAATATATTACTTGTTTGGGCCACCCAATTTGCGCACATGAATCAATTTTTTTGCACAAAGTGCCGCACACACATATCAGTCACCCACCCACAGAGACTAAAAATTAGAGGGAACATTGGTCACAGCAGGTAAAAGCTGAAGGTGACCTATCCCCATTAAGACCACTGTCAAGAGGAGTCCCCCAAGGCTCTATTTTGGGTCCTATCCTTTTTGCCATTTATATAAATACAATTGATTCAACCCTTACCAAGTCCTCAGTACACCTCTTTGCTGATGACACTGTTCTGTATGTCAGCAACCCTTCGCCTACAGTGGCTCATGAAATCCTACAAACAGAATTCTCCTTGTTACAATATCAGCTACTCGAGAAAAAGCTTTTGCTAAATGCAAAGAAAACTAAAGCAATGATGTTCACAACTCAAAACTCCAACACATCCTCTTCAATCAATCTCCCCCAGCTATGCACTATACTTGGAGAAAATCTGGAGTATGTTGAAAATTTCAAATACCTAGGTGTGTGGATTGACAACAGACTTGACTTCACTCAGCATCTAGAGCAACTGTTAAAAAAGCTTTGCCTAAGGCTTGGTCTCCTCTATAGATTAAAACCCTTCCTTGACAGAGACTCAAAGATGAGGTTAGTCCAGGCCATCTTTCTATCAGTCATTGACTATGCAGACTTCCTCTATAGTCACTGCCCCATCTCCTACCTTCAAAAGCTGGATACCTTATATCATAGAGCAATAAGGTTCATTACAGACCTGCCATATAATACCCACAATTGTTCTCTCTATGGCGCAGTTGGATGGGTTTCCTTCATGTCAGGAGGAGCAGAAATGCAGCTCTATGGATCTACAGAGCTTTATCAAAAACTCCCAAGCTATATCCTGGACTGCTTCAACCAGACCACTCCTAGCTCCTATGCCCTAAGAAGCAACAATATCATCCTGCTCAAATTGCCCAAAGTCAGCACCAAACTAGGGAGGGCAGCAATCAGCTATTCTCTAGCTATAGCATGGAACACCCTACAAAAATCCCTAAAACTGTCCATTATCATTCCATTTACATCCTTCAAGCAGCACTGTACAGCCTTCTTCATAGAGAAATAGAGTTGCTACTGCTAGAGATAGAATAGTCATCCCACAAACCTATAGTCCAATCATATATGACATATTCCTTCCAGTCAGACACCCCCAGTTTATGGCACCCAATATTTCCTTCACCATCCTTGTACTCATTATGTGTGTGACTGTCCTGACCCTCATTGGGATATATATGTACTGTACATATTATAGATATTAGTTTAACCTTCTCTTAACCGAGTTTCAACATGCGAATTCACTGCATATCATTGTGTTATAAACATTTTTTTCTGTATGTATAACTGTCTTATAAGTGTGTGATGTAATTGCTGTGTATCAACTCGAAACTTGACCTTATCAGGTCCATCTTGTAAATGAGCCTTGCTCAATGATGATCGCCTGAATAAATAAAGATTTGATTGATTGATTGATTGAAATAGGTTATATCTCAGGAACCGTACGACGCAGAAAAAAAAATTTAAAAGTCATATGATTTACGACTGTCCTGGCTAGTCTTGTACTTAGCCCCCATTAGAGGGCTAAGCATTTTTCTGACGAAAAGTCCGTATCTCGCACCGTTTCTGAGATACGGGCCCTGAAAGGCGTGGTGAACGTCATAATGTTATCCTATGGGAAAAAAAAGAGAAGTTTGGAGTGCCATAACTTTGCCTCCCTGTAATATTTTTTCACCCAACCAGTGAAAGGCACATCTGTGGGCTGTTGGCTGTCTTCCCTCCAAATTTCAGGAAAAAAGACCAAACCGTTATTTTGCAACAGGGTGCCAAAGGATTCCTGTAATGCGTCGGGTGCCGTAATGTTATCCTATGGGAAAAACCGTCAACGTTGGAGTGCCGTAACTTTGCCACCGTGTAATATTTTTTCAACACAACACTGAAAGGCACATCTGTGAGATGTCGGCTGCGTTCCTTCCAACTTTCAGCCCAAAACTCCCAACCGTTCTTTTGCAGAGGGGTGTCAAAGAATTGCTGTCATTTCCCCACAGCCTAGAAAAGTACTGTCGCAATTTGCGAAAGCTTTCGCAAAAATTTGCGACACTTTCGTGAGCACGAAAGTACTTTTTCCAGAAATCTGAAACATATTTCTGGAGTGTTTTACCCCAAAATAAAGATATGGCTAGCATCCTCAGGCTCCGATTAGGTGAATACAAAAATAATTATGTTGCTAGAGGGTCCCAAATTTAAATGGCAATCATTTTTCTGATCACTAACAGAAAACAAGATAGCGGATTTTCGAAAATAAGAGGGCCATTTGTGAAAGTATAAATGCATTTGCGACACTGTCGAACTTTTTGTTAACTTTTCCCATTGACTTATAATGGGAAATTGTTTTTTGAATAACTTTTGAACCGTTTAATATTTTTTCACAAAATCTTCGACAGGCACATCAGGGATCCCGGCCGCACGTTCCCTGAAGATTTCGGGCCGGTCGTGCAAACCGTGCGACCTGTAGGTGCAACCGTAGAATTCCAGAAAAAGCATAAATGCACGTGCAGATCACGCTTAATAACTCCGCAGCCGTGTATCCGACCAGTACGAAACTTGGCAGATCCCAAGGTGTATGGGTCTTTATTGTGTATTCCAAATTTCAGGCAAATCTGTCAAACGGTTGCAAAGTTATTAAGGTGCAAAACTTTGGGTTTAACATGTAAATGGCTCCTCAACCCTAACTATAGTGCACTACCATGCATTATATATATATATCTACACATACATATACATACACATATATATATATATATATATATATAAATATATACACACATATATATATATATATATATATATATATATATATATATATATATACATATATATATATATAATATATATATATATATATATATATATATATATATATATATATATATATATATATATATATATATATATATATATATATATATATATATATATATATATATACACACACACACACACACACACACTCACTCACATCAGCATTGCGATTTCAATGGCTGACATCACTGGTGTTAGGAACAGCCACTTGGTGGCTTCCAGGTCAGTCACTTGTGATGTCACCATCAGTGAGGTCACAATGCGGATGATGCAGTATGTGGGGATACACAGATATGTCCGGCTAAGAGCTGTTCCACATATCCAGTACAATATTATCACACAGAAGACTTTCTAATGAGCAATAGAAAAATACTTCAGAAATAAAATGTTATGATAACTACTACTAAAAATGTGTACGATTTTTCTTGTCTACCTGTTTTGACTCCGCTAGTTCTTTAATTTACAATTACCCTCCTAGAAGATCCTCAACTGCCTTATCCCTGGATTCTCATACTGAATTTTCCTCTAATTATTTCTCTCCACCTCTTTCACTCCTCAAATGTTAGCCTCCCCTTAGTACCATAAAAAAAGGGGAGCAGTCATGTGCAAGCAACAGACAGGGACACAGAGGTCCTAACCAAACTAGTCATATTCTAACTGCTAACTTTCTTAGAAAAAAACAAAGTTACTCACCTGTAACAAGTGGTATATGTTGTTCATCCACACTAGTTTGCTTGTCCCTTTCCTCTTAAATCTTGCTGGATGGTCTAAAACCTGGCTCCTCCCACCCACCCACCTGGGAGGTATATGCCTTGGCTCCACCCCATGTCGCCAAATCTTGCCTGCTGGAGGCAGAAGACTGTGCGTCGAAGCTGGGGAGGTCGGTTGGGTTACTGTGGGTGAACATATACAACTCTCAGAAAGAAGTCATGTAAGAACTTACCATAACAGTAGATCTTCGAGGAGTGTCTCTTGCAGTATGTAAATTTTTGGAGTTTCCAGTAGAGGTTGCTGTGGCATGGCAGCTCTTCTAGCTTTCCTATATAAATGTGGGCGGTCCCTGGTATCCTCAGTTCCCCGCCAGACTCAGCTCGCAAAGCAAGGACCGTGGGCAACCAGAGGTACCAAAGGAGTCCCAACTCAAAGTCATTGGATCAGAATTTGCTCTTCTAGAGAAGGAGGGGGGACGGAGGGTGGGAACAGACCTGCTGCAAGGGACACTCCTAAGATATACTGTTACAGTAAGTTCTTGCATAACTGTACCATCTTCTACAGAGTGGTCTCTTGTACTAGGTAAATACTTTTGGGATGAACCCAAGCAGTTAAGTCCATGTGGGAGGGCAGTTATGATAGACCTTGTAGGACTGCACGGCCATAGGCCGCCCTAGGTCATGAGGCAATATCCAGATTGTAATGCCTTGTGAATGTACGGATTGTGGCCTAGGTAGCTGCATTGCAGATATCTGGAATGGAGGCTCCTTTAAAGCAAGCTGCAGTAGTGGCCACAGATCTAGTGGAATGGGCTTGGACAGATCCTGGTAAAGGTTTGTTGCATTTTGTGTAACTAAATGTAATGCAATTTGCCAGCCAGCAAGAAAGGGTTCTTTTAGCAACTAGGAGTCCTTCTCTGCCCGAGGCAAAGGTGATGAACAACTGAGAAGTTTTTCTTATCAATTTTGTCAGATTAGTGTAATAGTATAGTATACGATGGACATCTAAAGTATGTAGAAGATGTTCACCTTGATTGGAGTGTTCGGGATAGTACACTGGTAACACTAAGGAATGATTCAAAGTATGTTCGGAAACTACTTTGGGAAGGTAGGAAGGGTTGGTACGGAGTGCCACCCTGTCCTTGTGGAAAATCAAGCAAGGTTCCCTACACATGAGGGCATGAAGCTTGGAAATACGGCAAGCTGAAGTGATAGCCACTAGAAATATAGTTTTCCAAGAGAGGAAACAAGAGTTCACAAGTGGCTGCTGGATCAAATGGTTCAAGGGTCAATTCTTCTATCATGACATTTAGCTCCCACAGAGGAGTGTCTTCTGATAGGTGGCTTAATATGTGACATTCCTTTCAAAAACATCTTGGCTAGATGTTAGTACAGTAATCTGCCATCTAGAGGTTTGTGCAAAGCCGAGATGGCAGCCAAGTGGACGTTGATGGAAGAGTAAATTAAACCGGACTCAGATAACGAGGCCAGGTAGTCTAAAACCTTCAGTAGTGGACAAGGAGTAAAAAATCCAACGATCGGGAGGCAGACCATACGGAAAAGCATTTCCATTTGGAATTGTAGGTTTCTCTGGTTGCTGGTTTACGTGAGGCCAAGAGAATATTGGCAACAGGAGAGTACACTTGTAGTCTAGTTATGAAGGCGTCCTCAGGAGCCAAGCATGAAGGTGTAGAGCCTTCAGGTTGGGGTGTAGGAGGGACCCTTGACACAGAGTCAAAATGTCCAGTCTGATTGGCAAAGGAATGGGTTCCCTTACTCAAAAAGTTGTTGGAGCAGGGAAAACCACGTTTGGCGGGGCCACATTGGAACTATGAGCAACACTGTGGCTGGTTCTATTTGTAGTTTCAATAGAGTCCGGTGCAGGAGAGGGACGGGGGGGGGCATATAAAAAAGTCCTGTCCATGGTTGGGACAGGGCATCTATATACCGTCCCTTTTTGTTCAAGATAATGGAACACTAATTGGGGAGACAGCGATTCACTGGGGAGGCAAAACAGGTCTAGCTATGGGGTTCCCCATAGGCTGAAGATTTCTTGGAGTACTTGCTCGAGAAGTGTCCATTTGTGAGAGAAGGACTGGCAACTCAGCCAGTCGGCTAACTGGTTGCAACATCCCAGAAAGTGGACGGCTGTTAGTGTTAGTTGTTGCCTTATGGCTTTTTGCCAGACTGCAAGGATCTCCATGCATAGGGTACGTGACTTTGTACCTCCTTTCTTATTGAGGTAAAATACCACTACCGTGTTGTCTGATTGGATCATCAATGGTCCTGATGTCAGGTAGAGCTGGAAGGGCTAGATGGACTGCTTTCATCTCTAGGAAATTGATATGAGGGTGATGGGGAGAGGCGATCCACTGGCCTTGTGTCTGATAAGGACCCAAGTGTGCGCCCCAGCCTTCCAAGGAAGCATCTGTGGTTAACGTCTGCATGGGAGGAAGGGACCAGAAAGGCATTCCTTGATTCAAATTGGTTCTGGTTGTCCACCATGTCAGGATCGACGAGAGAGACCCCGATTTTGTCTTCGAACTGTCCTGTGTTTTGGGACCATTGATTCTGGAGGGTCCACTGGGCAGGTCTCATGTGAAGATGGGCGAATGCCACCGTTGAGATGGTAGCGGACATGTGATACAGAAGGCTCAGCATCTGTCTGGCTGTGACTACTTCCTGAGTCTGTATCCACGATGCCCAATATATAAGTGCATCCTGGCGAGCAAGTGGCAAGTCAGCTCTGGCTGTATCTAGGGCAGCTCCAATGTATTAGAGGGACTGTGTCGGGTTTGGGCTGAACTTTGGCCAAATGACTGATTCCTAGATCTTTGAACATCTTCAAGGTAGTGTCTAGGGAGGCAAGCAGAGCTACTTTGGAGTCTGCTTTGATCAGCCAGTCATGTAGATATGGAAAGACAAAGTGTCCTTTTTTTTCGTAAGGCTGCTGCCACTACAGCGATATGACAGTGTCTGTGGCTCAGTAGGTAGCACGCTTGCCTCTGAGGCCGGGAGATCAGAGGGCTGTGGGTTCACTTCCCACATCTAGCACTTGGGTTAATATTCCAATACTGACACGGTAGTGTAGCATGAGAGGGGTGCTGCACTTCTGAGGTCCCGTCTTTCAGATGAGACGTTAAACAGAGGTCCCATATGCCTGGATTGGTGGTAGTTCAGGTGGATGTTAAAGATCCCATGGCACTTCTCGAAAAGAGTAGGGGAATTTCCCCGGTGTCCTGGTCAAATTTCCCTCATTCACTAAAAATACCACCAACAGCTTAATCTGGTTCAAGGTCAGTTGGCATTCATCTGTATACCCCTCCCCCGGGTCATGCCTGAAATAGGCAGGATTTGTCTAGTGCACTTACCCGGTCAATAAAAACTAACTAAACAAACAAACTACCGCTAAGCATTTGGTGAACACTATTGGGGCCGAAGAGAGGCCGAAAGGAAATGCTTTTTTTGACCCAGTAGGTGGCAGCACAGAAATTTGTGGTGGGATGGATGGGGATATGTAAGTAGGCATCTTTCCTATCCAGGGCACAAAGCCAGTCTTGCTGTTTCTGGAAAGGCATGATGGCGTTTAGAGTTATTATGCGAAAATGTTGGTACTGGATTCAACAATTCAGTTCTTTCAGGTCCAGTATCAGTCTGAGGTCTCCCGTTCATTTGGGTACCAGAAAGAAGTGGGAGTAAAATCCCATTTGATGTCCTGAAAGGGACACTGGTAAAACGATCCGTTTGGCCAAAAGGGCCCTCAATTCCTCCTCAAGGATGGGTATATGGTCTGGAGGATACTGAATCTTCCAAGGAGGGCAAGGTTGCGGGGCAGATGTGAACTCCAGAGTATGGCCCTTCTGTATAAATAAGTACCCATTTGTCTGAAGTGATAGTTTGCTAGGCCTCCTGATGGAGGGCAAAACGACCCCCACAGCCTCAAGGGGCCTGGTGGGGAGGCGGGGAGAACCTAGTGAGTTCATGGTGGGCTGCCCAGCCCTTCACGAAGGGCAGGAGCAAGAGCCCCTGGCGGCAGAGGTGTTGCCTCTGGTGGATTGGGTACGACCTCTGAAGCCACCTTTGGTATTAGCTTTATATTTTCCACCTCTTTTGGAATAAGAGGAGGAATACTTAGTAAGGCAGGTTGTATGTGGAGTATGGTACATGCTGTGAACCGTATGTAGGGTTCTGCCTGATGCCTGTAGGCCATCTAGTAATGTTCGAGTACCTGGCCCAAACAGCTTGGACCCGTTAAAGGGGGCATTGGCTACTTTATGTTGTATATCAGATGCAAAACCTGAAACGCAAAGCCAGGCATGGCAATGCAAAGAAATACCAGTAGCTGACAGTCTGGCTGAGGTATCTATGGCATCATAGCTGACCTGAGTAGGTGACGGGAGATGCAGTTGCTAGTTGACACTGTTGCCAGTAACTTTTCCTTTTCTTGTGAAGGAGGAAGTTTATTGATGAATTCCATGGCAGAAGCCCCAAGGGTACGATGGTATTTAACCATATGACCCATATAGTTTAGGATTCAGATATTCATGGTACCTGAGGAAAAAACCTTTTTCCCTAGGTAATCAATTCTTCTGGATTCTTTATCAGTCAGTAAGGAGTTTATGTGTTTAGGTCTTTTAGTACAATCATGAGCAGCAGTAATGACCACTGAATCTGCTTCTGGGATGGTGGACAGAAAAGGATGGTCCAAAAGGAGCTTGATATAAACGATCTGCTTTGCAGGGAACAGGTGTAACAGCTGAAGGCTGATGCCATGCAGCCAGCATGGCATTCTAGTACATTGTTATTAGCGAGGGAACCACTAACACTGGTTCCTCTGGTAATTCAAGATATTCTGCCATATCATTACACTGTTTGTGATGTTTTGTAGTAGAGAATCCCATGATCTTTTGTATTTGAACCATCGTTCCATTAAAGGTCGGGACATCTGAGGGAAGAGGCTGCAGAAGGTCTAGGCAGGTCCTCATCCAGAGAAGAGGTTTCCAAATAGGGAGAATCAGGATTTGGAAAATCCAGATATTGGAACTCTTCTTAAATCAATATCACCGGGGAAGTCAATCGGTAGTTCTTGTTCATCTGACAAATCCTCCTGTTTGGGCAGAGTAGGAGACTCTCCTGGGTCAGAGGGCTGGGAGTGTCGCATGGCATGCAAGACCTATGCTGGATTGTCCCGTTCTTGAGACCGGGGTGAGTAATGAGGCATGATGGGAAACAGTGGGATGATAGAGGGATGGGATGTGCAGTATGAGCAGGTGTTGCCCCTGGGTGGTATAAACCAGGGGCCTGATCTCTGTCTGCCTGAACCCTTTAAGAGGCCACCCGTGAGGGTAGAGGGGTAGTAAGTAAGGTATAAGCCATAGGTTTTCCCCGAGGAATGTGAGGTCTCATCAACAAGCCCACAGGGGGGAAAAATAATTGTTTTCACTTAAATTGTCAGACGCTGTCGACAGGAGAGAACCCCGTCGTGAAAGCAGCGATAATTGGCTGCATGTAAAGCTGGAAGGAGTAAATGACGAGGAGGGTATAAGCCTCCATCGATGGAGCAGTTATAATTTTAACTGCATTTAAGGCAATGGAAAGTCAGCAGAGAGTTATGACCCCCAGTTGACAAAGAAGCTGTTGAAGGATGCGCTGTCGACAGAGGGGCACCTGAAACGGTGGCTGTCAATGGGTGACGAAGCAGGGAGTGTGAGGAGTATTTCTTCTTTTTCTGCCGGGGGCAAGAACCAGTGGTGGGGGAGCCCTTGGTACGATCCCCCTGGTTCTCCGAGAGAGACATTTTCTGCTTCATCAAGATGTTGCAATTTCAAGCAACCGTCTTCGACGAGTTGCCTGATTAAATTCCTGACAGAAACTGCAGGAATTGGTGTTGTGTGTGGGTCCCAGACACCTTACACAAGATGCATGGTTGTCAAAGCAGTATATCTTCCTATCGCAATGGCAGGAACAAAATAGTGCTTGTTTGCTTGAAGAATCTTTAGACATTCGTTTGGAAATCTAAATTCTCATTGATAACCACCACACAGAAGTTCAACAAGCTGCTGCACAAGCCGAATATGGCGAGAAAATGAACTGAGGATAGCTGGGACAGCCCACACTTATATAGGAAACAGGAAGCTGATGTCATGTGTGGGCAGTCCCTGGAGAAAGACTGCTAGAAGAGCTGCCGTGCCATAGCGACCTCTGCTGGAAACTTCCAAAAGTATTTACCTACTGCAAGAGACCACTCCGTGGAAGATCTGTTACAGGTAAGTAACTTGTTTTTCTAGGAGTGTTGATATGTTGTTCTAGCCACACTAGCTGGCAGATTCCTAGCAGTTCTCCGGGAGGAGGGAGGCAAGGCGCACATCCTCTGCTTAGGGAACAGATTGGAGAACTGAGGCCACAAAACCAGCATCCCGGCATGACTCTAGGTCAATGTGGTAATGGGAAATGAAGATGTTTGCGGACTTCCAGGTAGCAGCCCTGCAGATATCCTGGATAGGGATGTCCCTAGAAGCAGCCAGCGATGCAGCAGTATGGCTGGTGGAATGAGCTCTTATCCCTACGGGAGGCTCCTTGCCCGCCAACTGGAAGAGATCAATGCAAGATGTAATCCATCTGCCAATCAAACAGCTGGTGAACCTCTACCCGAACTTTAGCTTAACGCTCCTTGTAATAAGAAAGCGTTCGTCTCGGGTCCAAAGTATGGAGCCTGTACTCTGCCTCAGAGGTGTAACTGGGGTAGTACACCGGCAGAGTCATCACCAGGTTCAGGTGAACCTGAGACAACTTTCAGAAGTGACTTCGGGTTGGGGCACAGGACAGCCTTGTCCCTGTGGAAGATCAGATAGGGAGACTCGACAGAGAGCGCTTGGAGTTTCCCAATCCTTCCGCTCGACTTGATAGCTACCAAGAATGTGGTCTTTATGACATATGTGACATCTCACACCTGTGCATCGGTTCGGTTCGAATGGCTTGCCCATGAGCTTTGCCAGTACCAGCAGTAGATCCCATGGTGGTGGTTGACCCTGAAGGAACGGAGCGAATGCAGCCACAACCAGCTGAACTGCTCGGAGTTCCAGCAGGTTGATATGGCATTGGGATTCCTTGGGGGTCCAGAGCCCGTGGACTCCAATTCCCCATGTGGGTATTCCAGCCCGTGAGACAGGCATCGATCGTGAAGACAACAGTCTGCTTGGGGGCGGACAAATGGGATCCCTCCCTGCAGATATTCCAGGATGGTCCACCACTGGAGAGTGTCCGACATCTTCCGGGTTACTGTGACCAGCTGGTCAAAGTGACCTAGACGCAGAGACCACTGGTTGGCCAGCTCCCATTGAAGGGTGCACATATGTCACCAGGCCCATCAGACCACGGAGGTGCAGGCCCCCATGTAACCCACAAGTTGCAGGAAGTCCCGGGCAGGGCGCAATTGCCCAACCAGAAATGATCGGGCAAAGGAGGAGAGAACCTCCGGCCCTGTCCGCCGGAAGCCTGGCTCTGACTCGGCAAGAGTCGAGCTCTGCCCCCGATGAAGCAAATAACCTGCAAGATCATGAGTTCCGACTTGGCCTCGTTGGTCAGGAGGCCAAGGCTGAGGCAGATTTGGAGGGCCAGATCCCTGGACCTCTCTGCCTCCAGTCCGGAGGGACCCGTTATGAGCCAATCGTCAAGATAGGGTTACACCCTGACCCCTCAATGCCAAAGATGGGCTGCCATCACTGCTATTCATTTGGTGAAAATCTTGGGGGCCAATGACTAGCCGAACGGCATGGCTTTGAACTCTTAGAGGGTTCCCTTTGCCCTGAAGCGGAGGAACCTTCGGAAGGATGGATCGGGACATGAAAGAACGCATCCTGCGGATCCAGGGAGCAAAACCACATGTTCGGAGACAGAGTTACCATCCGAAAAGTGCAAGCCCTGAGAAACTGATTCAGGTCATGCAGATCTAGAATGGGGTGCCAGCCTCCCGTCTGTTTCGGGACCTGGAAGAACCTGGAAACAAGCCCTGGGCTGACAGTGAGATCTGTGACTTTGACCACTACCTCCTTGCGGAGGAGTTGGGCAATGTCGTCTCAGAGCCGACAGAGTATGGGCGGATACCTCCTTCAGTGGGGCGTGGGCTTGGCTTGGAGGGTACTGCTCGAATTCTAGAGGCAGTCCCTGGCCGACCACTTCCAAGACTCACCTGTGCATTGTGATAGCGGACCAGGCAGAAAGAAAAAGTGGCAGAGCCTGCCCCCACCACCACCACGGGAGGACCCAGAGTGGCTGTAATGGGCATGGGAGTGGCAACCCCCATCCAGTCACTGTGTAGGCTTAAAGAGGAGGAGAATCCAGCAGGGGACCACAGGGGCCCCTTCCCTCCGGGCTGCCGAAGCCCCTGACTTGGGCAGGGGGTGCCAAGACCCAGCCTACTGCTGCTGCCCGGATTGGTACTGGAGCTGCTTGGCGGCAGGGGCAGAAGGCGGAAAAGGCTTCCTTTTCTGCTTCTTTGAACCCTGGGGTTCCTTCTGGGCAGAGGTAAAGGAGTCCAAGGTGGCGTTGGACTTCGATATGCTGGAGCAGACCTTTGACTCCTGGACCAAACAAGTCTGTACACAGGAAAGGAACATCTGCCAATTTGTGCTGGGTGTCTGCCGTAAAGGTTGAGACTCTCAGCCAGGCCCTGTGTCGCATGGCGACTGCAGCTGCCACTGAATGGGCACACGAATCCCCGATGTCTAGAGCTGTCTGAAGTTGCTGCTTAGCAACAGCCTGACCCTGGTCTGAAGGTCCACGGGGGGAAGATGAGGAAGTACCTTATTAAGAGAGCCCAAAAGGGCATGAGAGAAGTGTGCCATAATGACGGCTGAACTCGCTGTCGGAGACCAAGCGAGGAGGCAGCATAGACCTTTCTGGCCGAAAGGTCCATTTTTTTGGACTCTTTATCCGGAGGTCGATCCGTGTCTCCCGAGTCGCCTGGGTGCCGAAACACAGACTGTCACCAAGCTGAGGGGTGCTGTGTAAACCCTGAAGGGTAGCCAATGGGAACCGCATACTTGCAGGCCATATGGGCTAAGGGCACAGAGCAGGAGGCTGGGTGCTGCCAAAGCTCCAAGGCCGGGCCAACTATGGCTTCGGCCACTGGGAAGGCCTTGGATGGAGAATCTCCTTTCCTGCGGATATCAGTCAGGAGATATTCAGCCCATTTTTTTCAACAGGCTCCAAAGGCATCCCTGTTGATTCGGAGATGAGACTGAGGATACCCAGGAAGGACGTGGGACCTTCCTCCATCAAGAGGCTCATTTAATTGTCGTTGCGTGGACACAAATTCAAGTCCAAATCCTCGGACTCAGTCTGGATAGAGTGGCCAACCACCAGAGTCACTTTCGACCCGCTGCGGATGGTCAGGAGTCTGGGTGATGGATAGCCTATGCAGGAGGCCCTGAACAGGCAGAGATTCCTTGGCAGAAGCCCCTGAGAGAAGCTGCTTAGGTGGAGTCTCCACCAAAATAGGTGGGGTGGCCAGCTTCGGCCGAGCTGGGAGGGTCTTTACCGACTCCGCGGCTGGAGTCGACCAGCTCCAGAGAAGTCAGCCTAGAAGGAGACAGCCAAGTGATGGCCAGAGTAGAAGCCGGGGTAGACTTCGGACCGGACAGCATGAGCTGTTGCCACGAGGTCCTTGTAGTATTGAAGCCTCTCCTCATCTGAGGAGGATGAGGATGAATGGCAGGGTCGCTTGTGAGACTTCTTTGGCCCATTGGTCGAGGGTGTCAGAGACCTCTACCGTCGTGGGGGACTGACGGGGGTTCTCAGAAGGGGCTGGGAAGAACTGCTGCTCCTCCATGTCAGGGACAGAGACCATGGGTGGAGCCCCAGCAAGCTGGGTCTCCTCAGTGGCTGGTAGGACCAGAGTCCTACATAAAGAATTCGGCCTCAGACAACAATGGGTCGAGAGTCAATTCTATTTCGACCTGGTCATTGTCCCACATCTGAGCCAGCTGGCATGATGGGGGGGTACAGTGAAAGCAATGACCAAAAGATGCATAATTTTCGACCGAAGTCAAGATGGGATACTCCAGGGACAGAGATCTCTCCCTGTCCCAAGAGTGTTGACGCAACTAATCTTCTCTCAATCCTTTATCCTTCTTGCGGGACTGGGAGGTGTGTGAACCGGATGGGCCAATCTCCTTTTGTCAGGAGAGACTGGTACATCTCTTTGAAGGATCCAAAGAAGGAAGTGCTCAGTTTGAGCAGAACAGAGACAGAGATCGAAGAGGACTGTTCCTCCTCGAAGGCCTTCATCTTCTTCAGTTGGTCAGTGGATCCTGCGGCCACCACATGACAGGCATTTTTGGATTTGACCGGCGAGTGCCTTTTTTTCTAGTCATCAGAGTTGCAAACGTGCGAGGCAATCATCCAAAACTGTAGGATGAAAGGCGTGAAAAAATTGCAGGCCTGGTTATCATGCGCATGGCCCAAGCAGTAGATGCACGTGGTGTGCAGGTCAGTACGGGACATCTGCCCGCAGGGACACTGGCAGAACCCAGGCGAGGACTGGTCCTCCATCACGGTCACCATCATGAATTTACACAGAGAAACTAGTTTGATTTTCGGTAGTTTATCCAAGGATTAAGCTCCAGGGCCTACTCAACACGGGAGCGGTAAGGAAGCAACCTGAATCTTTCAGCGGAAAGGAAGATCTGGAATCATGAGGCGGAGCCAAGACATAGACTATCTGGGTGGGTGGCAGAAGCCAGCGTTTAGACCATCCGGCAAGATTCAAAGGGGAAAGGACATGCCACCTAGTGTGGCTAGAACATATCCAAGCTCCTAGAAACGTACTTTATCTGGCTGATCCAGGAAGCTGCTACCTGCCACAGTTATATCTCAAGAGTCTGGGTGCCCAGCGGCTAAGCCTCTGATAAGGTGCTGGGCTCAGCTTTGAGGACTGCTTATGTGCCTTATTAATGTAATACACTTCTACATGGGTTCTGACTGTGCAAAAATAAGCTTTTATTTTACCATATTAATAAGGCACAGATAGTCTCCACAGCTGCCCCCCACCCCAAGCTCTAGGAACGTCTTGTGCTTTCACAACTCACCCCTTTACCTGACTACTTCTTTCCAGGCTGGCTTCAGGAAGTCTCACTCCACATCCTCCTCCTCCGGTTCTCAGACTCCATCCTGTCTAGTATAAACCGCAGCCAGTTCACTTTTGCCATCTTTGTTGACCTGGCCAAAGCCATCAAAACTGACACACCCTTCTCCTGGACAAGTTTAAGGCAGCGGGGCTCTCTGCCTCCCTAATCGTTGGTTCAGCTCCCACCTTAAGAGCAGATTGCAAGCTGCCCATATTTGTGACCACCCCCCACACTTTTTTTTTTTTTTTTTTTAATTTATAACAGTTCTTTTTTATTATCGCCCATTACTGGTGTGGCTCTGTGGCGGTTATACCAACCATCCATGTTCTGTCCCCCCTCCTGCTGTCTGTATCATGCTGCATGGCAGTGGGGCCTTTTTATTCTTTTTTTCCCTTTTTATCTGTTTTTTTCTGCCCCTTCCCGAAGAAGTCAGCATGAAGTACGCGAGTCCAGGCTGTAGACGTGTGCCAGTCAAGTGCCCAACGGCATCCTCCCCTCCCCACATCATGAGTCCCATGGGCAGCAGCAACAGGGCAATGTGATGGCTCTCCCCACTCAGGAGGAGTGTGTCCTATGGGACGTTCAAAACTCCTCCCACACGCCAGCCCCCAACGAACCAGGATCGTTCACGAACCCAGATCACCACCACACCGACGAGCCGCCCTCCACCCCCCCAAACTCCTTTATCTGCTCATGTGTTCCCCACGGTTCTGTTCTGGACCCCATACTCATTTCCATATTCCTAAATGACCTCCCTTCTGTCTGTTCTTCTGCCTCCACCCGCATGTTTGCAGAAGACACTGTGCTGTTTGCCTCTGGATCCTCTGCTGCTAACCTTGTCAGTCTCAACATGATTGAGACAGCACTGGTTACGTTTCAACAGTCTGTCCCTCAGTGCAAAGAAAACAGTCTCCATGACCTTTGGCTCCTGGCAGGGACTCGCCAGGCTCTCTCCCCTCTTTCCACATCCTTGATGGTACTGCAATTGAGGATGTCTCATTCTTTAAGTTTCTAGGGGATCTAGTTGGACTGTCACATCAGTGCACACTCATGCCATCCACCTCAAGCCCCACCCCAAATTGGATGCACTCTATAAAAACAAAGCCAGTATCCCATTTCCTGCCCACCGAGAGCTAGTCATGAAAATGATCCTCCCAGTCGTCAATTATGGTGACAATGTCTACATCACAGCTCCCAAGTCCACCCTGGACCCCCCCCTTCCATTCTGTTATTTTGCATTGGACTGCCCACTACTCACACACCACTGCTCTCTGTACTCCCTCTCCCTCCTTTGAGGCCAGAAACTTCACGCACTGTACCTCCACCTCCAAATTCTGGTTTGGCTCTCTCCCTACTTTTCCACCATCCCATCCCCCTTCCTATGCCCTCCAGAACATTGCTTTCCCCATCCCTCCCCTCCAGGAAAACTTCTGTTATTTTCCTAAGCTCTGGTCCTCTCTTCCCCAGTCTGACTGCCCAGTCTTGTCCTTCTCTTCCAAGTCCCTTCTTTATGACTTCATTTCCATGACATGTGCTAGGAGTCAGGTGATGCTGGAAGGACTGCAGAGTGGGTTCCTGACTCAGGGTGTCACTGAACCAACAAGAGCTGAGGCAGTTCTTGATCTGGTGCGCACAAAAGGGGAGCGTGTACAGGAAATAACAGTCAGGAAGCCACTACGTGGAAGTGACCATTGCACAGTGGATGTGGGCAGGGAAAGCATCCCGACTAAGACCAAAATCTTGGGTTTCAGGAGGGCGAACTTCAGGAAAATGGGTGAAGTGATAAGGAGCCATCTGGCGGGCATCAGAGCAGATATGGGGTGGAACAAAGGTGGCCCATCATTAAGGAAGGAATAATGGTTGCCACAGATGAGTGCGTTTGGCTCAGAAGGAAGAACAAAGGCCAAAGCACTCAGCTGGTTCAGTTCTGGGGTTGTCCAGGCAGTAAGGGAAGAGAGGTTGGCATATAGAAAATTCAGGAAGATCAAGAGAGGCGGATAGGGGAACATTACCCAAGGTTGGCTAGTGAGGCAAGTAAGAAAGTCAGGTGAGCAAAGGCACAGAAGGAGCTGCAGATAGCTGAAGGAATTAAGAAGGGAGAGAAGGCTTTCTTTCGCTATATAAGGGACAAGAAGGAAAGGATTGTTAGGCTTAGAAAAGGGGTGGAGGATAATGGGGGACAAAGCAAAGATACTAAATGAATACTTCTGTTCTGTCTTCACCAAGGAGAAAGACGGACCAGTACCTTCGGGGAACACAAATGTAGTGATAGAGGAGGATAGAGTGAGGGAGGGGCTGCTGGCATTGAAGGTGGACCAATCACCAAGCCCAGACAGAGTACATTGAAGGGTAATAAAAACTGGCTGAGGAGCTGGCAGGGCCACTGGCAGACCTATTTAATAGTTCACTAGAGACAGGCGTAGTACCGTAGGACTGGAGAACAGCACATGTAGTGCCGCTCCACAAAAGCGGTCCCAAGGATGACCCAGGGAATTAGACCAGTCAGTCTGACTTCCACTGTTGGCAAGCTCATGGAGACCATACTAAAGGAGATGTTGGTGGAATATCTAGAGGAGCATGGTCTCCAGGATGCAAGGCGGCATGGGTTCATGGGTTCATGGGGAGGGGGGGGATCTGTCAAACAAATCTGCTTACTATCTTAGTGACACAAAGAAGTCAGACAGGGGCCAAGCGGTAGACATCCTCTATCTTGATTTCAGCAAAGCCTTTGTCTCTGTGCCCCACAAAAGGTTGATCAAGAAGTTGAAGGCTCTCGGGTTGGGGAAAAGATATCCAGCTGGGTGGAAAACTGGCTGAAGGACAGAACCCAGAGGGTGGTTGTTGGGGAAAGAGTTATCTGGCACCAGACAGGTAACCAGTGGGGTTCTGCAGGGCTCGGTGCTGGAGCTGGTGTTGTTCAATGTCTTCATCAATGACACTGGAGACGGCATTATGGGCAAAATGTGCCTATTCGCGGACGACACCAAACTCTGTGGGAGAGTGGACACAGTTAAAGGGATACAGGACCTACAGGAAGACCTGGAAAAGCTAGTGGGGTGGTCCAGGATATGGCAGTTTGGCTTCAATGACAAGAAATGTAAAGTTATGCATACTGGAACCAAGAATCCCAGGACAGAGTACTACCTGGATGGAGTCAGAGTATCTGCATCAGAGGAGAAGGACCTGGGAGTAATGATCACTAGTGACCTGAAGCACTCCACAGAGTGCAAGAAAGCAGCAGCAAAGGCAAACAAGATGCTGGGATGCATATCTAGGGGAATCAGTAGTAGGAGAGAGGATATTACACTGCCATTGTACAGGTCACTGGTAAGGCCATATCTAGAGTATGGAGTTCAGTACTGGTGCCCACACCTCAAAAAGGATATTAATCTGCTGGAGAAGGTCCAGAGGAGGGCTACAAAGATGATAGCTGGTCAGCAGGGTAAGGCATATGAGGAGAGATTGAGGGCACTGAACATGTACTCCCTGGAAGACAGGAGAGAGGAGAGAGAGGGGACATGATTGGGATCTTCAAGTACTTAAAAGGGATAAATAAGGTTGATAAGGACAGTCTCTAAGTGGAGTGGCAACCACAACATGAGGGGGCACAGTCTTAAGCTGGATGGTGGGAGGTTTAGGAGGAAGGTCAGGAAGCACTTCTTCACAGAGAGGGTGGTGGATGCTTGGAATGCGCTGCCGGTAGAGGTAATCTCGTTGAAGACAGTGGTCAGCTTTAAGAGAGGCTGGGAAAGGTATGGGGAAGGGTAAGGGTCATGGGTAGGAAGGATGGAGGAGTGGGGAGGAAGGGCAGGGTTCAAGCTATGGACCCTGCAATACGAGCAGACTTGATAGACCAAATGGCCTCCTGCTGCTGGCTTCTTCGTGTGTTTGTATGTATGTATGAATGTATGCATGCATGCATGTTCTCCATCCTGCAATCGTACCCAACTCTTGTGCTCGCCCCCATAGTACTGCCCACCTACACTCCACTGCCACCCCACCCCAACATATGTAGCTTTGAACGGCTCCTCATCACCGATTCATATCTGGTAATGTTTGCCCCTGTACCTACCTTACTGCACTGGCACCGAGAACTCTCAGTTTGTGGGCTGGGCGGCATTCTGCTCCCTGGAGTTTGCGCCTAGTACTGTATTTGCACACTGTTTTACATCTTTATGTACGGTTTGTTCTGACTAGTTGCCTGTACACAGTGATTGCACAACTGTTTATGTATTTTACCATTTTTATTGTTAGGTATTGTATTTTCGTATTACTATTGCACCGTCAGTATTTACCTTCACTTGCATCTCTTATTTACTCTAAATCCCCCGGCACATCTGAAATAGAGCTGTTATCAGTTCAGTAGGTCCTTCCCGCAAAAACTTTTGAACTAAATAAAAGTTATGCACGTTTGAGGCTCAGTCATGGGGCACCCTTGGCTTCTTTGGTCGGCAGAAATGACTGTTGACAATCGGCAGGAACAGATAGATCATTTCAACAAAAGTAAGCAGTTATAAAAACAGTACAATGCTGAATGTTTCCTTGCATGCTGTTGTACTGGGTCCTGCTTGTATACGTTTTTACTCCATATTTACCCAAGACAGACCAGATGAGATCTTATTTTTAGTGGGGTTCAGCTTTCATAATGTTTTTTTCCAGGACAGATCTTAGATGCAGTACCTCATTTTCAGTGGGGTTCTGCTTTTATGCAGTTCTGCAATATATTTATCCAAGATAACCCAGCAGAGATGCAAGATCTCATTTTCAGTAGGGTCCTGCTTTGACACATTTTTGTAATTTACCAGGATAGCACAGCCAAGATGCATTATCACATTTTTGAGGGGGCCATGCTTTTACCCACTTTTATAATGTATTTACCCTGTATAGTCCAGATGAAAGGCAAGAAAAAATTACTCACCTTAGTAATGTTGTTTCTTCTAATGGAGTCTTGCTGTATTCTGACTATTTGCAGTGATCTCCAAACTTTGAACTGCCCCGGAGAGGAAAGAGTTAACTTTCCATGCAAGGCATGGAACGCTGAGCTCAAGCTCGGTTGAAGCCTCTGTCTGCTGTTGTTTGAACCCCAACCGCCAGATCTTTACGAGCTATACTCACTGGGCATTCTGTGTGCAAACTGTAAACTAACACTAGCCAACTGGCAACTACATTTAAGAGGGTTTCTTGGTTTCAAAGCAAAGGCTCAAGTCAGGAAACCTAAAAAAACAAAACACAACACACACCCAAAATAAAGGAGGGTGAGAAAAAGGGGGCACCTCTAGGTGCCAACAATGCTCCTGCCCACCCACATCCCAAAAACCAGATTCTGAGAGGGGAGGCGGGGGGAGGTCAGAATACAGCAAGACTCCATTAGCAGAAACAAGATTACTAAAGTGAGTAATTTTTTCTTCAAACAACATGAAGTCTTGCTGTATTCTGACTATACACGAACTTTCAAGCAGTACCTCCTTGGAGGAGGGACAGAACCTACTTGGGAATAGGCTCTGAGGTACTGCTGGTTAAACCGACATCACTCCTAGCCTGGATATCCAGAGTAATGCTTGGTAAAAGTATGGACTGTTTTCCAGGTGGCTGCTTGACATATCTCTAAGATAGGAATATCCTGGCAGCAGCCAGGGAAACAGCTCACCTCTAGTAGAGTGAGCCCTCAGGCCTGGGGTGGAGTCCTACCCAATTTTCATAGCAGAATTGTATACAAGAGAATCCACCTGGCAATAGATCTTTTAGTGGCAGGTTTTCCTACAAACCTCACCATAAGTGAGGAACAATTGGAGGAGTCAAACCTGTGACCCCCAGGTGGCTCTATGTAGTAGCTAAGGGCCCTTTTCACGTCCAGGCTGTGCAACCTCACCTCTCCAGAGGAGGAATGGTCAGTGAAGAAAACAGGAAGAGACAGACTGGTTAAGGTGGAAATCTGAGACCACCTTAGGCAGAAACTTCCTATTAGTTCTTAGAACCACCTTATCTCTATGAAAAATCAGGCTCCACTGACAGGGCCTGTAACTCACTGATGCGTCTGGCAGAGGTAATGGCTACCAAAAACAGTTTTCCAAGTCAAGTACTTAAGTTCTGCAGAGGACAAATGCTCAAAAGGGGGTTGCATAAGCTAAGCAATGCAACATTTAGGTCCCAAGCAGGAGCAGGGTCCCTGAAGGGAGGATTGGTGTGCAACAATCCCTTGAAGAATTTACAAAATACAGGATGAGCTGAAAGAGAAGAGGGCTTACCTACTGACAAAAAAGCAGAAACAGCTGCTAAATGTACTCTGAGTGTAGCTGGTCTGAGTCCCAAGCTATTGAGATGAACCATATAGTCCAGGACTGTAGGCAACCCAGCAGACTCTGGAGAAATATGCTTACCAGAGCACCAAATAGTGAACATTTTCCATTTGGAGTTGTAAGTCTTTCTGGCGGAAGGCTTTAGAGAAGCCTTTATAATATCCAAAACACCTTGAGAGAGATGTAGATCAGCAAACTAACTCTTTAAGAGCCAGGCCTTGAGATTGAGAGATCTGAGATTCAGATACCAAACTGTCCCCTGAGAGGACGTCAACAGGTTGCAATTCCTGGGAAGAGACAGGGGAGGTGGACTGCTAAGGACAGCAACAGTGGGTAACAGGGCTGTCTGGCCCAGTCTGGAGCAATCAGAATCACTCTGCAGGGTTGAGACCTGATTTTGACTAGTACCTTGAACAGGAGAGGGAAGGGGGGAAAGCATACAAAAACTTCCCTTCCCAATTGAGAGCTAGAGCATCCAGGGGGACTGAGCCCAATACTGGGGGTCTGCAGCAAAAAGGGGGAAGTTGGTGATTGTCTGGGGCTGCAAAAAGATCTATCTGTGGAGTGCCCCATCTGGAGAAAATCACCTTCAAAACCAGGGGATCTAGGGACCATTCGTGATGGCCCTGAGATATCCTGCTGAGAGCATCTGCCAGGACATTGTCCTTCCCTGGGAGGTGCACTGCTGTCAGAGAAGTTTGCAGGGAATAGGCCAGAGACCACAACTTCATTGCTTCTGTGCACAAGGCCGTAGACCGAGTGCCCCCTTGCTTGCTGATGTACCACATTGTGGTGGTATTGTCTGTTCTGATCTGGACTACTTTGTTCTGAACAGAACTGGAAAAAGCTTGCAGTGCCAGAAACATTGCTCTGAGTTCCAAGAGACTGGTGTGAAGCAGAGATTCTTGAGGTGACCACAGCCCTTGGGTGGTCAGATCCTCCAAGTGGGCTCCCCAGCCCAAGAGGGAGGCATCTGTGGTAAGGATTAGAGAATGAGGTTGAGTGACAAAAGGAACTCCTTGCCTTAGATTGTCCTGATCCTGCCACCATTGCAGAGCCTGGATCAGGGTTTGAGTTACTGGGACTAGTTTGGTCAGGGGATCCTTTCTCTGGGACCAGAAGGTTCTCAAGTGGAAGTGGATGTCCCTCATCTGAAACCTTGCCCCCTGGACCACTGCTGTAGAGGCTGCCATGTGGCCCAGGAGCTGCAAGAAGTGCCTTGCTGGTCGAGACACCTGAAGGGTGAAAGAGGCGGCCAGTTTTACTAGTGTCCTTGCCCTGTCCAGGGGAAGGAAGCCCCTTGCTCTTATTGTATCGAGCTCCGCCCCTATAAAGATGAGGAGCTGCACTGGTTCCAGAACTGACTTTGGAAGATTTAGGAGGAATCCGAAGGAAGTGAGCAGTTCCTGAGTTATCTGCAAATGTGACTTGACTTGGTCTGGGGACTGACCCACTATGAGCCAGTCGTCCAGGTATGGGAAAATGGAGATCTTTTTTCTCCTTAGGGAAGCAACAACTACTACCAGGCACTTTGTAAACACCCTTGGGGCTGATGTTAGACCAAAGGGCATTGCTCTGAATTGATAGTGGCCCGAGGGCAACTCGAACCTGAGGTACTTTCTGTGGGAGCACCTGATAGAAACGTGAAAATAGGCATCCTTGAGGTCCAGGGAGGCTAGCCAGTCCCCTGGCCTTAGAGAGGGCAGAATTATTCCCAGAGTCACCATTTTGAATTTGGGCTTTAAAAGATGCTTGTTTAAATATCTCAGATCCAGGATGGGCCGCTATTCTCCTGTCTTTTTGGGGGTAAGGAAGTACCTGGAGTACAAACCTTTTCCCTTGTGTAGGGCTGGAACCCTTTCTATGGCTCTGAGAGCCAAGAGGGAAGAGACCTCTGCCTCTAGGGCAAGGGCATCTGAAGGATTTGCAGGTGGAAAGGATCTGGTTCTCATCTTGGGAAATTTTTTGAAACTGAGAACCAGTCCCTGGCTTACTACTTCTAGGACCCACTTGTCTGATGTTAAAGACTTCCAGTCCTGGACAAAGTAAGCCAGCATGCCCCCTACAGGTAGTGGAGAATCGGCCCGGGCAGACCCATCAGGGTGTCTGCTTGGCAGGGGCTTTAGGCTGCGGGGTGGAAGCAGGCTTGTTCATACCCCGCCTGCCTCTCCCTCTAAAGAACCGCCTCTGAGCAAAGGCAGAAGAGGAGGCCTGGGCTTGGTAAAAAGGCCTATGAAAGGGCCTGCCCCTGGAATGCTGCCTCTGAGGAGTGGCTTGTCTTTCTTTTGCCTGAGCACTCCTGTAGGTGATCCTGTACTCGTCCATTTTTTTCATGTAATTCTCTGTCTGCTCCCCAAACAGAGAGTTACCAATGACAGGAAAATCCATGGCCTTACCTGGGTATCCTGTGACAGGCTAGTACATCTGAGCCAAACCATCCTCCGAAGGGCCACAGATGTAGCCATGACTCTAGACGAAACATCACTGGAGTCCACAGCAGCATGAAATTGCACATTGGATGCCTCAATCCCATCTGCAGCCACCCGCTCCAGCTCCTTGGCAAGCTGGTTAGGGCCTTGTTTAGCTAGAGCCAGCACAGTGTCCCACCTGAACTTCTGGTATCTAGCTGTGTAGGCCATATAATTAGCCTGCCTGAGTCCCAAAGATGCTGCCATGTACTGTTTCTTTGCCATGGCATCAATCCTCCTGGAGTCCTTATCTGGGGGGTGTGAAGCCAAGGGTATATTTGCCTTATCACAGGCAGCAGCCTGCACTACCCCAACATGGCTGCATTGCTGGGAAAGGAACTCCGTATCTGAGCCTGAAAGAGTATACCTCTTGTCCATTCTTCTGTCCACAGGAGGTATGGAATTAGGAGTTTTAAAATTTTAAATGTCTGTTTCCCAAAAGACTTATGGAGGGGAATAGACAATCTCCTGGACTCTGGGATGTCCATCATTTCAACTAAATCAGGCTCCTCCTGATCCTCTACTGCTTCTTCCATAGGAAGCGGAGGGTTTCAGCCACTTTTTTGTAAAACATAAAATGGGAAGGGACTCGGAAAGCCTAGGAGGAGAAACACCTGAAGGTCTGTCTGGGAGTGATGTCCGGGTCAATGGGCACATCAGACTTTCATAATCACCATCACTATCTTCATACTCTCCTCCTCCTCCTCCGTTCATAAAATTCTTCTAAAGTATAATCCGGAACCGGGAGAACTGACCGAATCGAGACCCTGAGCGATGGTGCCGGTTCGGTCAGAACAGAAGTTAACGACTGAACTATCCTTATCGCTTTGGCTATTTCATCAGCAGTTGGAGAGAGAGAACCTGTGGATCCGAACCCGGCTGACTTATCCCTTTTTCTTTTAACCGGAACCGACTCCTCAGAATCTGTTCTCCTTTTGCCGGAAGAAGTTTCGCCCTGGTCAGAGGGCACGCTTTCTGGGTCGGTCGAAACCGAACCGGGCTGGCCATCCGAGTCAGCGGACTTCTTGGCCTCCCTTTCCCTCAGTCTACCTACTCTCTTATCCAGGGTAGCTTTGGGAAAACTTTTATAAATTTGGCAGTCTGAATCGAGGTGGTCAAACCCCAGACAACACAGGTGGTGTGGGGATCAGCCTTAGCAAAGGCTTCCCCACACACACTACAGTGTTGAAACCTAGTGGGCCCGTTTTTCTTGGGTTTCTCAGACATGGCCAATCCTAACCAAAACTACCCTTTTTTAGGCAATCCATGGGCAAACCCTTGATCGTTCCCGACCGTGTTGAGTCTTGGGAAAAAACGTAATGAAACTTTTTTTTTTAGAACCGATACGGACCAGTTACCACACTCTAATAAGAATAGAAAACTTTTCCACAAACCTGATCGGTTCAAACCGAACCGATCCAGTGTTTACAAGTTCCACACAGAAAACTAATATGGAAGCCTATCTAGTACTCATGGTACCACAGACAGACTTAACAGACAGGTTAGATTGCAAGGAAATTCGGTTGAAACCAAGAGAAAAAACTACACTTTAACCGACTTTTTGAACCGAGTGAAGGAGAAATCTCCAGAGCGACTGTTCAGTGAGGCAAAGTAAAGAATCTGGCGGTTGGGGTTCAAACAGCAGCAGACAGAGGCTTCAACAGAGCTCGAGCTCAGCATTCCATGCCTTGCATGGAAAGTTAACTCTTTCCTCTCCGGGGCAGTTCAAAGGTTGGAGATCACTGCAAATAGTCAGAATACAGCAAGACTTCATGTTGTTTGAAGTTACATTTTCAGAAGAATCTAGCTTTGATTTTTCTCATGACAAACATCAGATTCACAGTGCAGCAGGGGCTCTACTGTTCTGGGGTCCTGCTTTACTCATTTTTACTTATGTATCCAGGATACACCAGATGAGATGCAGTATCATTTTCAGTGGTGTCCAGCTCCTACATATTTTTAGATTGTATTTACCCAGGACAGGCCAGCTAAAAGGCAATATCTAACTACTAAAGAGTGGTGGGTGCCTAGAACAGCCTGCCCCAAGAGGCTGTGGGGGGATTCAAGAATGCATGGGATAGACACAAGGGAGCCTCGACTACAAAGGGCAACTAGAGTGTCAAAATAGGTCTAAAACAAAGGCAGACTAGATGGACCTAGTGGTCTTCTTCTGCCGTTAACTTCATGTTTCTAATTTTCAGTGGGCTCTCACATTTTGATCCCATATTTCCAAGTCTATATGACCAAGACAGGCGGAATTTTTTAAATTCCATCTGAAAGGTGATTTCACAGTGCGAGTGAAAACATGTTTCGGAGGGGATCTGAAAAATTACACCCGTCATGTTTATGAGGTAACACAAATATGTTTAACACTAGTGCTAAATTTACAAAATAAAGCATGCAAACGTTGGAACAATTCAATGCTTCTTCGTAGTCTCTTATTTCTTCACATTTTGACCCCAAATTTTCAAAGACTTTATGACCCCATGTTATAATCAAGATTGGTGGATTTTTTAAAAATCCTGTCCGAAAGGTGGCTTCAGAGGGACTGCGAAAACATTTCAAAGGGGATCTGAATACTGACATTTGTCATGTTCGTGAGGTGGGATGACAAAAGGGCTATGTGCACATTTGGGGACAAATAAGCAAAAATCACAAAGCTATGCGTAAACTGACAAAATTCAACATTTCCTCAGTTCTGAAGTTTGACATTTGGACTTCAAATTTTCAAGTCTTTTTATTAGCTCCACCTTATGGTCATGGCAAGCAGAATTTTTAAAATCCTGTTCAAAAAGTGACTTCGTGGAGCAAATGCGAAAACATTTCACAGAGGGGTAACAAGAGGTTTATGATAAAAAGTGGGGCCAAAAATCTGCACACACCACAATGTTTCTTTTTAACTTCGTTGGATTTCTGACATTTTGACCCTAGATTGTCAACAATCTTTAAGACCCCTCCTTCTGAGCATGACCAGTGTCATAAATGGTTGTTTAACAGTCTTCTGATTTTCAACAGTCTTCCTATGACACCACCTCATGAACCCAGTAGGAGAAAATGTTTAAATCCCGATTGAAAGGTGATTTCACAGAGCAACTGCAAAATCACCCATCAGGCTGAATTTTTAAAATGCCACCTATCTTGTTTGAGAGGTGGTGTCACAAAGGCCATGTTGAATATTTAGGGGAAAGAAAGGAAAAAAAAAAAAACCCTATCAAGTTGACAAGGGGGCAGATAGGGTAGGTCCTGTGAGGAGCAAATGGAGTATCTCAACATGCACACGCTGGAGGGCAGGAAAAGTGGGGCAACATGACTGAGATATTCATGTACCTCTGCTGAATACACAAACTGGACAGCAGAGAGCTGCTAACAATGAGTGGTGATGCGGGTACCAAGAATAACTCTGAAACTGGCACAGAGCAGTTCAGGGATATCAGGAAGTACTCCTTTACAGAAAGAGTGGTGATGGCCTGGAACAGACTCTCCAGGTCATCAGGGCTGAAACGGTGGCTGTGTTGCAAAGAGCAACAGGTACATGAGAATTGTTTTGTAACAGGGTTGAGAGGGGATCAGGAGTAGAGAGGACTGACTGGCAGAGCCCTAAAATTAGACAGGCATGAGGAGACTGGATGGGCTGCTAGTCCGTTATCTGCCATTATGTTCCAAGTTTCCTTTTTTCAAATTAATAATAATAATAATGTGGATTCAGATCACTATCTACAGTCTGGCAGTTCTGCTGGAGACAGCTGAGTCATCGGAGGTCTTCAAGCTAAGCTCCTCCCACCATCCTCCGGCTCTGCCCCGAGACATCAGATCGATCTTTCCACTGGAAAGGGCAGGTCTCCTCCTTCGCAGCAATGCAGCGTTGAAAGATTCTGAGTTGTTAAAATTCTTTTTTTTTGGCAAATCTTTGACCTTTCAAATCCGTATTCCACTTTAAAGTTGCTCTGCAGTCTTCAGGCTCTGAATTACAGTCCACGATTGACAGCAACAAAAATGTTTTTTAATCTGCACCCAGTGCAGGCAGAAAATGTTGGCCATGGACCCGTAGGACACGTGCTTATACTGGTTGGGCAAGTAACACTACGTCGAGGGATGCAGTCTGTGCTGAGCCATACTCCACTGAAGATTGGAATGCTCAATTGGCCCTTGGTCGGCTAAAAGACTGCAAAAAGTGCTTGGTAGCTGCAGGTCGGGTGCTCAATTTGCAGCCATGGAAGAAGAGTGGCTGCGTTGAGTTGCTTGTCAGTCTCAGCACCGTTCCAGGCTGGGACCAGCATTGGAGGAGTGTTGAAAGAATTCGGGGGGAAATGCATCGACCTCCAGACCTTTCTGGCAGAGCCATTATCACTGCAGCAGAAAGCGCAAAAAATTTCACTGGTCATGAGATCAGAATGATCACACTCTTCCTGCTCCTTTGACTCCCCAACTGCTCAGCCTTGGTTGAGGTGCCTGCGATCAATGACTTCATGGTAATCCCATCAGATTTGACCTCAACTCCATTTGAGCAGATGGTCAAGATTTTTCTCAAACCTATCAACTGGCTGTCTGAGGAGTTTGATGAGGCATCAGCAGCAGCAGAAAACAGGAAGTTGTTATCCCTCTGTACAGACAGTTGGTGAGACCCCATCTGGAGTACTGTGTCCAGTTCTGGAGACCCCATCTCCGCAAGGACATAGACAGGATAGAGGTAGTCCAGAGGAGGGCAACTAAAATGGTGCAGGGTCTGCAGGAGAAGCCGTATGAGGAGAGACTAAGGGAGCTTAATATGTATACCCTTGAGGAAAGAAGGAGAGGGGACATGATAGAAACTTTAAGTACCTCAGTGGAATCAGCAAAGTCCAAGAGGGTAGCATTTTTCAGAAAAGAGACTTGCAAGAACAAGAGGACACAATTTAAAGATAGAGGAGGGCAGTTCAGGGGCAATGTGAGGAAGTATTTTTCACAGAGAGGGTAGTGGATGCATGGAACAGCCTTCCTGAGGAGGTTGTGGGGTCTAAAACTGTGGGAGAATTCAAGAATGCATGGGACAGACATAAGGCAATTCTTGTGGGGGGTAGGAAGAAATAGGCTGTTGGTTAACTAGGATCTACGGCCTATCCTGTAGGTAGGGAAATGGGCAGACTAGATGGGCCAAGCGGTCCTTATCTGCCGTCAAAGTCTATGCTTCTAAGTTAATGAATGCATTGAAATAACACGGATGTGCTTATCGGATTTCCTTAGTTCCTGGTCCGACATTGAAGGGTGAAGACTCGTCCAGAGAGGATTATGGCACTGTGTGGTAGAGTTAGGCTACACCCTTGGCTGTGACTGATGGACCTCTTTTCTATCTCCTTATTTCCTAGCAACAGTTAACGCTTTTCACTTTGCTTTTCTTCTTCCCCCGACCCTACCCCAGGTCAACCACCTAGTGTAGCTCTTTACTGTCCCTACTAAACTTCCTACTAGTTCTCTCTTTTCATTCTTTTTCCATTTCCATCCATCCAGTCCTTGGAATGATGCCAAACACCCGGAGAGGTGTTGCGTAAACTGTATAAGTGCAATTTGTGTACAAAAAGCATGAAGACCATTTTAAATACGAATAAATACAGATAGTAAAGCTTTAACGAAAAAGGATTCAGAAGTCATAAAACAATAATGTTATGATTAGTACAGTTATAAGAAATCCTTAAGGTATTTTCATAAATTCACACTATAGACCTGTTACTGTATAAGGTTCTATGTATGAGAATGTGGTATACGTTATAAAAGTGCTTAGTCACTGTGGATCAGAGAATCAGAGATATAGAGTTAATATCTGTGGAGATGTACACTGTACCTTTAACTTAACCAGGAAATCCCCTTAAACACCCCCCTCCTTGGTTTTGAAACAACATGTTCAGACATGAAACAAAGGGCTCAGTCAGGTGACCCCACCAAAAGATATAAAAACCTCCTCACAGACTTCACTTCAGTTCAGTCTTGAGAGTGAAGGAGAGACGTGCTACTGTAGACAAGCTGTTGAACGCAGAGGAGAAGGGTTTTAGGAGCTCTAAGATCCAGGACTGTATTGTGGGAGAAACTACTGATGTTAAGCAGTGATTTTCTTTGCAATTTTTTTGTTTTCATTTATTATTTTTCAAACTTTTGAAAAATAAATATCACACCACAGTGTGTTATAAACCTGTAAATTTGCCTCGTCTGATGTTTATTCTCACAAGCTGTGACGCACTGCACCCTAGGTAAATATGGGGGTGGTGGTCAAATGTTGGGAGGATAATGGCGATGGACAGTGATAGAACATTTTCATTTTTCCCCAGGGTTTAAACAAAAAAAAAATACAAAAAGTTGTTTATTTCAGGTACAGACACTGGGGATTGGGTACCCCGGTATCGTTATTTCAGGTACAGACACTGGGGATTGGGTACCCCAGTATTCTTAAAGAGCAGTTGTTTTTTTTTGAAACTGTAGTTTATTATAGTTTTAAGTGATACAGACAGTTATTCACAGTATCAAAGTATACAATAGTAGCATCTTGTATAAAATTGGGGTATACCATGTGTAGCATAAATCAAAAATCATTATCCATTCCCGGGTAAAGAGCTTCGATGGGGGCAATCTTCTAGTAATTCAGTGTTTCTACAGGACAGGTAAGAGAGTAAGGAGTATCCCTGAACAAACCACAACTACAGGCCAATATATTTATATGGACTGACTGGTTCCCAGTCTCATTTCCAACAGAGCCCCACCCCTCATAGGGGTTATATCTGGTCTAGTATTAGAAACATGAAGGAACCAGATAGTCCACCTATTCATGATTAAGGAAGTCTGTCCTGAAGTTAGGCCATCCTGCTTCCATATGGTAGATATCATAAAGACATCTTCCCACTGTTTTAGTGTCTGGGCTGGTTTGTAACCATTGTCTGGTCAACACTTTTTTAGATGCTGTCAAAAGGATACTGCGGAGGTACAGTTTGTCTTGTTTAAAATAAGGAGGAAAGTGTAGGAGAATAGCAATCTCTGGGGCTAGGGGTCCCAACTGCAGGAACAGTGCTCCCACAGTCTGTCCCACCTCTTGCCAAAACGGCCTATGATTGAGTAGAACCAAAAACATGACTATGTCTCGGTACCTCACATCCAGAGTCTCCTGGAGGAGGAGTCCTGTGAAGAATGGAATTTGGCTATGATTTACGGCATGCAGAAGTATTGAGACACCACCTTCCATCTGTATTCCCTCCAACCATATGAGCTCTTTATCTGATATTGTCTACTCGAGACCCGGGACCACTGCTCCGGGGTCATCTCCATTAAAAGTTCCGCTTCCCAAGTGGTTTGAACTATGTTCATCAGTTGAGAGGGAAGGTCAGATAAGGCATGGTAAGATGTGCTGGGGTTACCGCTCCCTGTATGGAAAACCGGAGGAATTATCTGAGGATCAATATTGTGACCCAAGCCACCCCCCCAAAATGCTACATTTGCAAAGGTGTATAAAAATCTGTCCAGGCTAAGAGGAATTCAGATTGTAATTGAGAAGGTCTTAGAAGTCCCATTTTGATAAAACTGATAGGTGTGGGCTAGGCCTCTTCTCATCCAGCCCCTACACTTGTGGTCTAGCTTCGCTGGAAGGAAACCCAGATCAAGAGCCGGAATCCCAACCCATCTAGCCCTAGTACTGTTCCCAGTTTTTTCAGGAAGGCCCTCCAGTGGTGCAACATATTCGCTGTGCAGAACTACACCTCAGAAGAAGCAACTCAGACCATGCGGTTGGAATATTGTAGTCTAGTCAAGTGGTAATGGGGATATGGCACACTCAATCTGCACCCAAGATGGGCCCCAAGACGAAGGGTGGAACCAAAGGATATATGCATTAAAAGGGCTGCCAAGGCATAGCTTTGGAAGCATGGAAGGGCTAGACCCCCTCTAGTTTTAGGTAGGTGTAGCTTCTTCAAAGCCACTCTAGGGTTCTTACCCTGCCAGAAAGGATAATACGAGTCTATCCCATCTACTGAATTTGTTTCGAAAGGGAATGTACGGGATATTTTGTAGTAAATAAAGTATCCTGCACGGGAATCTGAGCTGGACGTCATTGTCCACCTAGGGACAAATGACTTGGCTAATCATGAGATTAGAGCAGTGCAGAAGGACTTTGTAGAATTGGGGAGGGGCCTAAGACAAGTAGCACACACAATCTCCTTCTCTGAGGTGCTGCCTGTCAATGGCAAGAGTGAGGCAAGGGTACTTTGCACCATGCAGTTTAATGAATGGTTGAAAAAATGGTGTGGGGCACAAGGGTTTGGCTTCATTAGGACTGGGGTTCCACCTGGAGGACACCAGCCTATACTGGCAGGATGGTCTGCATCTGTCCAGGAAGGAACAAGTCTTTTGAGCAAACTGTTTAAATGCTTCATTGTGGCAAGCTTTTAAACTAGTCAAGGGGGGCACTGATAAACAGCAGGAAAATCCCAGCCTCTCCTACAAACAGGGTACTAAATGAGAAAAAGACCGAGGTAGAAAGGTCAGTGGGGATGCTGCAAAAGAAGGTAAAGCCATCAAAAATGGAGAGCAATGAGTACCAATGCCCGTAGTCTGAGTAACAAGCTTCCTGAATTAGTGGCCTTGATGGAGGAGGAACATCTGATATCGTGGCAGTCACAGAAACATGGTACACACAAAACCATGACTGGGACATAAACATACCAGGATACACTATCTACAGGAGGGACAGGGAGGGTAAAAGAGGAGGAGTAGCTCTTTACATAAGGGAAGGAATCAAGGCAACAGAACAAAAGGAAAACAGGGAGGAGAAGAAGCACTGTGGGTAAATTTGGAGACCGGCAATGGCACCACAATCCGCACAGGGGTTGTATACAGACCCCCTTCTCAGGGGGAGGAAATGGACAAGGAAATGATAGAAAGAATACTTAGAATGGCAGAAAAAGGGGAGATATTGCTGATGGGTGATCTGAATATGCCAGATGTTAACTGGAATGCAGTTGCAGCAGCCACTTCAAAGAGTGGGGTTATTCTAGATGCCCTACAAGGGGCATGCCTTAGACAACTAGTATTGGAGCCCACTCGAGAGAGAGCAATCTTAGACCTGGTTCTCTCAAATGGAGAAGAGAGGATCACAGATGTGAAGTGGGTAGCCATCTGGGAACTAGCGACCATCCGAACAGTATGGTTCAACACACACAGCAATAGAGTCAAGCCATACAAAGACAAAAGTACTGGACTTTAGGAGGGCTGACTTCGTACAAAATGGGTGAGTGCCTAAGGAATGCACAGCAAATGGGCAGGAAGGAGGGTGGAAGAACAATGGGGAATAATAAAACTGCCATCACAGAGGTAACAAGCCTTTGTGTGAAGCAAATTAACAAAGCGAAGCGATTAAGAAACCACTATGGTTCTCAAAGAGGTAGCAGTGAAGGTTCAAGAAAAAAAAAGCATTCAGGAAGTACAAGGAATCACAGAAGGAGCAAGGACAGGGAACTGTATCAGTTAAAAAGCAAAAGGAAGCTGGAAGGCAGTCAGAACAGCAAAAGGCCCAAACCGAGAAAAGATAGCCCAACTCTGTTAAGAAGGATAAAACCTTTTATAGGTACATCAGGGAGCGAATGAAGACCAAGGGAGGGCTAGTGAGGCTTAATAAAGAGGAGGAGGTGGGCAGAGGGTGACTGTGAAAAAGGCAGAGATACTAAACAAGTATTTTGCTCCAGTATTTACAAAGGAAGTGGGAGGTACCTAAAACAAACAGTAGAAACACTCTGGATACAGAAGTTGATACCAGCCCATTTACAGAAGAAAGGGTTCTGAAAGAACTCTTAAAACTGAAGGTGGACAAAGCAATGAGGCCTGATGGGATTCATCCCAAATTCTAAAAAGAACTAAGGGTAGAACTAGTGACACCACAGACTACCCTCTTTAACAAATCATGGGAGGATGGGGTGGTACCCGAGGACTGGAGAAGGGCAGATGTGATTCCCTTCACAAAGTGGGAGCAAGGCAGAAGCAGAAAACTAAAGACCTGTTAGTTTAACCTCAGTGGTAGGGAAAATGATGGAATCACTTCTGAAGGAAAGAACTGTTGAGTATCTAGAGGCCAGAGGGGCTCAGGACCCAAGGCAGCATGGATTCACAGCGGGAAGGTCATGCCAGACAAATCTGATAGATTTCTTTGACTGGGTGACCAAAGTAGTAGATCAGGGAGGGGCTGTGGACATGGCCTACCTAGACTTTAGCAAGGCATTTGACACAGTCCCACACAAAAGATTAATATACAAGTTAGCCAGCCTGGGAGTGGGTCCCAAGATGACAGCCTGGGTAAAGAATTGGCTGGAGAATAGGACACAGAGAGTAATAGTAAATGGAGTCCACTCTGAAGAAAGGGGGGTTACTAGTGGGGTACCACAGGGTTCAATATTAGGACCGGTCCTCTTCAATGTCTTTATAAGCGATATTGCAGAGGGACTGGAAGGAAAAGTATGTCTCTTTGCAGATGACACAAAGATCTGCAACAGAGTTGATGCACAAGGTGGGGTGGAAAGGATGAGAAGGGACTTGGCAAGGTTAGAGGAATGGTCAAATGTATGGCAGCTTAGATTCAATGCTAAGAAGTGCAAGGTAATGCACCTGGGAAACAAAAACCCAGAGGAAGAGTACACAATGGGGGGTGAGATACTAACAACAACAAAAATGGAAAGGGACCTGGGGTAGTCATATCAGATGACCTAAAGGTGAGCAAACAATGTGAAGAGGCAGCTAGGAGGCTGGGGGGATACTGGGATGCATGGGGAGGCATCACCAGCAGAAAACAGGAAGTTATTATCCCTCTGTACAGACAGTTGGTGAGACCCCATCTGGAGTACTGCATGCAGTTCTGGAGACCCAATCTCTGCAAGGATATAGACAGGATGGAGGCTGTCCAGAGGAGGGCAACTAAAATGGTGCAGGGCCTGCACCGGAAGACATATGAAGAGAGACTTAAGGAGCTGAATATGTATAGCCTCGAGGAAAGGAGAGAGAGGGGGGACATGATAGAAACTTTCAAGTATCTCAAGGGAATCAACAAAGTCCAAGAGGTAGCATCTTTCAAAAAAGGTGTGCAAGAACAAGGGGCACAATTTGAAGATAGAAGGGGCAGCTCAGAGGTAATTTAAGGAGTATTTTTCACAGAGAGAGTTGTGGATGCATGGAATGGCCTTCGGAGAAGGTTGTGGAGTCAAAAACAGTGGTGGAATTCAAGCATGCATGGGACAGTCATAAGGCAATTCTAGGGGTTGGGGGTAGGAAGAAGTAGGCTGCTGGTTAACTAGGATCTGCAGCTTATCCAATAGGTAGGGAAATGGGCAGAATGGGTGGGCCAAGCGGTCCTTATCTGCCGTCAAAATCTATGTTTCTATCCTAGGTAGGATGTTCATCTGGAGGGATTGCACCCTATTAATTAATGAGATCAGCAAATACGACCAAATTTGTAGGTCAGCTTTAACCTGAGAAAATAAGGAGTCGTTTTTGTATTACCTGTATTGGGTCAGGTGTAAGAGAGAGATACCCAAGCATCTAATATGTGTTTGATCCCATTTATATGGATATCGTTTCTTCCTAAACTCAGAGGGAGTAGAGTGGATCACTAGAACTTCAGTCTTATGGGGGGGATTTTGTAACTGGAGACCTGTTCAATCTTCCAGAGACAACTCTCCAGTGTTTTTAGGAGAATTAAACATTGCAGGGGTCTCTCAACTTGTGAAAGCCCATAAAAAGATATTTCAAACGAGGTATGGAACTTCCTTGTAGGTGTTAAGAATCCTGAGATATGAATATCTAAATACTCTGTAAATCAAAACAAGGCAGCAGTCATTTCATGGGATTCTGAGACAGAAAGTGATGTCACTGAGCGGCACGTTGTAATTAACATAGAGCTGGCCCCTCAGTGATATCACTTCCTGTTGTAAGATTACATGAAATGGCTGCTGCTTTGTTTTCATTTACAGATAATTTGATATTCTTATCTTAGGACTCCTGAAACCAATAGCTAAACCTAGTACCCCATTTGAATGGTCTTGTCTTGCACTTTCACAATTTGAGTGAGCCCTGCAATGTTTACTTCCCCTTTATGGAAACTTCCAGATTTGATATGTAAGGCAGAAGCTCGTCAGCATAGTACACTAATTTGTGCACCCTGTCTCCTACCTTACAGCCATGAAGTTGTGATGTTTGGCACAAATATTGAGCGGCAGGCTCTACATAGCGGGCGAACAAGTATGGTGAAAGGGGGCAAGACTGAACCGTGCAGACTGGGAACCAGTGACCTGAACCGTAGCTTCGGGGTTAATACACACACACACCGAATATTATCTAGAAATTCTTGGGGAAGCCAAATTGTGTAAAGCCAGGAAACCCAAAGAGCAGATTTCTACTGGTTTAAACATTCCACCCCCAAGAACATGTGAAGAAGCTTACATGGCCCCAAATGTAATCCAAAAGAAATTTTAATTTCTTGTCGCCAATAGTTATAGAGAGAAGGGATTGTTCATGGAGCAGATAGCCTAATCCCATCCACATTCCTGTTCAGAGACATGCCCCCGACTAGCACGTTTTATGATGTTCATTCAAGAAGCGTGCAAGGGCACGCTCCATAGAGTTCAATGAAAAGCTTTCTTAACTACTTTTTAGTATAATTTAGTGCTCAGATTTTGACAAAACAAGGCCCTTGTTAGTTGAGCGGTGGCCATGATTTGTCAAAATTGAAACACTAAACTATACTAAAAAGCAGTTAAAAAAAAATCTCCAGCTCTCCTTGAACTGACATCACAAAACGTACTATTGCAAGGGCACGTCTCTGAACAGGGGAGTGGAAGGTATTGGGATCTCTGCTCCAGGGAGCAGAAATACAATCCCTTCTCTCCCCAACTATTGGTAATAATAAATTCTAATTTCTATTGGATTACGCACTTGGGGTCAAGTAAGCTTCTTCACAGGTTTTTGGGGTGGAAGTTTAAACAAGTAGAAATGTGCTCTTTAAGGGGCATGGGAAGAGATTAGAAGGTGGGAGGGATACTTGGCAGAGGGTGGGATGTTTTTTTTTTTTTTTTTAAAATCGATGGTGAGGACAATGACAGCAGGTTGATCATGACGCCATTTAGCTGGCTGCTGGGCAGCGTCTTGCAGATGAAAGGTTAGAGCGGCTCCTTTAACTAGATGAAGTGTCCACCCAGCGAGGCAGGCATGATCAGCCTTGCTGGTCACTGGGTCGTCACTGTTGAGCCCTCTGTAGCCTCAACTGCACTGGACCAGATAGCGACACCTCTAAAATGTCATTCTCGTAACAAGATGTTAGCTTGCACATGAGCAGCAAACAAAAAATGACTGCACAATGTTAAAAGCTTAAATCGGGACCTCTAGGTCCCTGTTGGTTGCTCATCTACACAGGACTGTTCCCTTTAAGCAACCTTTCTACTTTTGGCACTAGAACCTTCGCTTTTGCTGCCACAGCCATCTAGAATGGCTTCTCTCTTCTTCCAACTTCCTCACACTCACTTTATTCCTTGCCTTAAGCCTCTAAATTTCTGTTTATCCATTTGTTATAGGAGGTTTCAACTACCTTGTATCATATGTTATACACACTGTACAATGTAATACCGTCCGTGTAATACCTCTATTCCCATTTTATATTTTGTAAAATTGTATTTGCACAATCTGTACGACAGCAGATACTTAAAAATAAAATTGTAATGCAAGCCAGTTGATGAACTTAGATACGTACTTGTACTAAAACTGTGCATAGTTAGAAACGTACCCATACTAAAACTGTGTATGGTCTGTGCTATGCAACAGGAGGTGTGCTCAAAATGGACCCAAAGTTCCTTCACTCATCATACTAGGCTACCAACTTTTATATATTCTTTGCAAAATAATGCACCACTTAGGGTTCAGATTAAAGCAAAAAAAGTAGGGAAATGTGACGTTTCCCCACCCCCAAGCACCAAAAGGGGAAAAAAAACAAAAAAAACCCCACAACATTATGGTGTTTGCTGTCAAGTCTTGGCAAATCAGGGGTGGGATGTTCCTTAGGGTTCTCAACCTTAATGTTCACCCCATTCCATGCAATAATAATGTCAGATGTGATAAGTTTTCTTCAAGCAGGGCCCACAGGTTGTTGGCAACATGTGGGGAGACAGTTCTATACGTTTTAAGAGTATGTCACAATGGGGTGATCGTTAGGGTTGAGAACCTCAAGGAACACCACACCCCTGATTCGCCAAGACTGACAACAAAGAACACTGTTTTCCTTTTGGTGCTTGGGGGGAGGCTAGGTTTGGAAACCCTACATGCCACATTTCCCTACTTTTGTCGCTTTGATCTGAACCCTAACTAGTGCACTAACAGTTTTTTGCAAATAATTTCCTTACTTTTTGATACAGAATTGCATTGTCATTCAGTAGAATCATATCATTCACTACAGAAGCACAGGGCCCTCAGTGCCCTGTGCTTCCATTCATGCACATACAGATGCGGAATCGCAGGGCACAGAGGGCCCTACGCTTCCGTTCCTCCAGAAAAGCAATTTATCTGCTTCACTGTACTTTTCTGTGGGAATAGAGTTAAGCTTGATAAAGTTGCAATGTTATGTTACGGGAATTTTCATTTTTTAATTGTAATGTTTTTCATAGATCCATTTTCAAATGGTACTTCTTAGGAGCTTAGTTTTGTAGTACTCATTTAGGCCCTTCTTTGGATATAGATTGTCACTTAACTCCAAAGATTGACAGAGTTACAGCTTGTTAAAGTTGCACTCTATGGGCATTTTAATTTTTTTTTATATGGCCCCCTGAATTGTTTGGAGGGTATTATGTGCAGATTGTCCCTTAACTGCAAATACTGACGGGAGTTGAAGGCTCGTTAAAAAAACGTCAAAATTCTTCTTTCCTATGAAGCAATCCTAAGTCCAAACTCTTGTTTTGCATGAACTTGAACCTAATTCGCATGGCCCTATTCCTGTTTCATGAAGTCACACGAAATAAGAAAATCATCTCATGAAACAAGATTTTTAAAATGTTTTTAAAAACAAATTTCTAGGTCATTTTTCCAAAAACTGCAAAATCCAGCTAATGGGATCCTGTTTAGCAAGATACAGGTGCTGGTGTCTCTACATGGTATGATTTTTATGGTGTTAAAAAAAGGAAATAAGATGGCCACCATTCAAAAGAATTAAGTCATGAAACATGACTCTCCCCACCCAACAGGATCCGGTTTCATATGGCTAAATTCTTTCATAAGGAACAAATATCTTAAAGACTGTACTGAGCATTCTCAGAACTGAAATTTCTAATCTTTAAAACTCTGGAACAGAAAAATATTTTTCACCAAACCAATGAAAAGCACCATTCTGGGCAAGTCCTTTCTACCCTGAAAATTTCAGGTCAAAATTCCAAACCATCTGGATGGTAGGCAATTAAAAAAAAAAAAAAAATTAAGACCACCATAGCTTAGAAGCCAATGAATACTTACCCTCTGAGCACAACTGGTGCAGCCTTGGAAACAGGGGCAACTTTTGCTCTACAGAAAAGGAAAATAAACTTGTGACAGGAGTCTGACAAGCATTTATACATAGTACAAATTGAAATCCATATAAAATCAGTTTTATTTAAGGTGCGCTACAGGAACCCTGTCACATTGTACGAAGAACAGTTGACAGCACAAAACTGTATTGGGAAAGGCAGGGTGGATGGATTTGTCACCTTTCAGCCTTCTTACTAGGCCCTGTTAATTGGTTCCCACTTGAGGACTCCGCTCATTCACTTCTATGTCATTTCATACCCAACATCTACTTGGTTTTCCAACTTCTCATCTTGTCCAATATCACTTTCTCCTATATCCTTCCCTTGTCTCATGTCCTTTATTTTCCCTTACCTCTCCGCTAACTTTGCCCCCCAGCTTTTAGATAACTCCTGAAGACCATTTATGGTCAATTTACTCTAATTTCTATTTTCAGCGTGCATTTAATATAATCATTTTGTTTGGTCTTCAAACTATACTGTGGATGCAGCACCTTCTTATTTGTTCTTTCATTTTTTGAATGGAGGTGAAAAACAGGTTACTCATCTGTAACTGTAGTTCTAGGAGTGGTATATGTTCATCCACACTTACTGGCATGTCCCTTTCCCCTTTAAGGATCACCAGAAGTTTTCAAGCTGGCTCCTCCCACCCACCCGGATGGTATATACCTCGGCTCTGCCCCGTGACACCAGATCTTAGCCTGCTGGAAGTCAGATTGAGTGCATCCATGAACAGGGAAATCGGATGGTGTGGATGAACATATACCCTCTAAGGCTATTACGATGAAGTAACCTGTTCTTCTAGGAACGTGGATATGTTGCTCATCCACACTTATTGGCAGACTCCTAGCAGTTCTCCAGGAGGAGGGAGGAGACACACACACACCCCCTACTTAGGGAACAGAGACTGAAGAACTGAGGTCCCAAAACCAGCATCCCGGCGTGACTCAAGGTCGATGTGGTAGTGGGTGATGAAGGCGTTTGCTGACTTCCAGGTAGCAGACAACAGATTTCCTGGATAGGGATGTCCCTGGAAGCAGCCACCAATGCAGCAGTATGGCGGGTAGAAGGAGCTCTTATCCATCTGGGAGGCTCCTTGCCTGCCAACTCATAGCACAGACCTATGCATGACGTAATCCATCTTGCTATGGTCCGTTTGGCTGCAGGTTACCAGAAGCAGCTTCAGCGTAGGTGACAAACAGCTGGTGAACCTCTCCACAAACTTCCACCGTCCTCTCCTTGTAATAGGAGAGAGCACGTCTCAGGTCCAAAGTATGGAGCCTGTACTCTGCCTCTGAGGTGTAATTAGGGTAGTATACCGGCAGAGTCAACACCTGGTTAAGGTGAAACTGACACCACCTTCTGAAGGAATTTCGGTTGGGGGTGCAGGACAACTTTGTCCCTGTGGAAGACTAGATAAGGGGAGACCACCGAAAGCGCCTGGAGCTCCCCTGTCCTGGCAGACGTGATAGCCACCAGGAAGGCAGTCTTCCACGACAAGTATGACAGCTCACACTTGTGCATTGGTTTGAATGGCTTGACCACGAGCTTTGCCAACACCAGCAGTAGATCCCACGGAAGTGGAGGTTCATGCACCGGAGGGGATATGTGATCCAGGCCTTTGGAAAAGCACCCGACCATTGTCTCCTGCGCCAATGTCGGCTGACCAGCCTGCGCCTGGTAAGCAGAAATGGCTGCCAGGTGCACCCTAAGGGTCGATGACCATAGACCCCCTTTGCAGAGAGACCAAAGGTAGTCTAGAATGTTAGCCACTGAACAATATAAGGGGTCCAGACCCTTACCCTGACACCAAATGGAAAACCTTTTCCATTTGAAGGCATAACATTTCCTGGTCGACTCCTCCTAAGATGCCTCCACCATGGTGTAGACATCTTCAGAAAGACCCAAAGCCTGGAACTCTAGCCACTCAGGTACCAGGCTGTGAGGTGCAGGGATTGAAGGTCCAGATGAAAGATCTTCCCCTGGTTGAGAGAGAGAGAGATATCAGGTCCATGCATGTGCAAAACCGCTCCGGAGGCCTGCAGCTGAGGCGATCTGGATACCAGAACTGGCATGGCCAGTCTGGAGCTACCAGAATCACCTTCGCCTTGTCCCCCCTCACCTTGAGTAACACCTTGTGGATCAAGGGAAATGGAGGGAAGGCGTAGAGGCGGCCTGGGGTCCACTGCCTCAAGAAGGCATCCCCCTGCAGCAAGTCCTGCTGAGGGGGGCGGGCATGATACAGTCTCAGCTTGATGTTTTCTCTGAAAGCAAACAGGTCCACCATCTGTTTACCCCAACGGGAGAACAGCCTGTGAGCTACCTCTGGATGGCGGGACCACTTGTGGGATGTCTGGCCTATACGGCTGAGAGCATCTGCCAACTGGTTCGAAGCTCCTGCCACATGGATGGCTAGGAGATCCGCCTCCAACCAACTTACGAGGGTCCAGATGCGGAATGCCCCCTTGCACAACAGATGGGAGTATGTGCCACCCTGTTTGTTGAGGTAGTACATGGTCGTGGTATTGTCCGTCTGGACTTTAACCACTAGACCCCAGAGCTGAGGAGCAAAAGCTGACAGTTCCAGTCCGACTGCTCTGAGCTCCAACAGGTTGATGTGGCATCGGGACTCCTCGGGGGTCCAGAACCCATGGGCCCTGTTGTCCCCCATGTGAGCTCCCCAGCTCATGAGAGAGGCATCGGTCGTAAGGACGACCGTTGGCTCGGGACGGACAAACGGGATCCCTTCCTGCAACCGGTCTGGGGCGGTCCACCATTGGAGAACGTCCCACGTCTTCTGGGTTACAGTGATCAGCTGGTCGAAATGACCATGGCACAGAGTCCACTGGGCAGCCAGTTCCCACTGGAGGGGGCGCATGTGCAACCGGGCCCAATGGACCACTGAAGAGCATGCCGCCATGTAACCCAGAAGGTGAAGAAAATCCATGGCAGGGCGCAAGTGCCCAACCAGAAATGATTGGGCAAAAGAGGAAAGAACCTCCGCCCTGTCCGCTGGGAGCAGAGCTCTGGCTTGACTAGAGTCGAGCCCGGCCCCGATGAAGCCCATCATCTGAGAAGGCACGCGTTCCGACTTGTCCTCGTTGATCAGGAGGCCTAGTAGGGAGCAGGTCAGGAGGGCCAGATCCCTGGATCTCTCCACCTCCTGTTGGGTGGAGCCTGCTAAGAGCCAATCGTCGAGGTAGGGATATATTTTGACTCCCCAATGCCGCAGATGGGCCGCCACCACTGCAATGCATTTGGTGAAGACCCATGGAGCCGATGACACAGCCAAACGGCATGGTTCAGAACTCGTAAAGGTTCCTTCGACCCTGAAGTGTAGGAACCGCTGATGAGATGGACACATTGGGACGTGAAATAATGCATCCTGCAGATCCATTGAACAGAACACGTTTTGCTCCAAGGATAGTATGATCTGGGACAGAGTGACCATCCGAAAGGTGCATGACCCAAGATATTGATTCATGTCATGGAGCTCTAGAATGGGGTGCCAGACTCCCGTCTGCTTGGGCACCAGGAAGTACCTGGAGACGAAGCCTAGGTCTGCAAACAGATCCACCACGAGAGCTACTGCCTCTTTGAGGAGGAGCTGAGCAATGTAGTCTAGAAGAGCCGACTGGGTGCAAGCAGAAATCCGTTCTTCCTGAGAGGCGTGGGCTCGGCTGGGAGAGTACTGCTCGAATTCTAGAGGAAGTCCCTAACCGACCACTTTGAGAACCCACCTGTCTGTAGTGATAGTGGACCAGGCAGAAAGAAGTGGCACAGTCAGCCCCTCACGGGAAGACCCAGAGCTGGCGTGACAGGAATTGGGGTGGCCACCCCCATCCCGTCACTGAGCAGGCTTGGAGGACGACGCGGCTCCAGGACCTGAACCTCGGCCTCCTTTGCGGGCCTGTTTGGGTCCAGGCTTGGGCCGAGGGCACCAAGCTTGAGCCTGCTGCTGACCTCCTTGGTAGGAGGACTGCTGAACCGCAGGTGAAGAGTGCCGAAAAGGCTTCTTTTTCTTCTGCTGGTTCTTGCCCGAAGAACTGTTAGCAGAAGTGGCATCCAAGGTGGCACTGGACTGTTCAATGCGCTGTAGGAGACCAACCACTCCTGGGCTGCACAGGTCGGTCCCAAGGAAAGGCACATCAGCTAACTTGTGCTGAGTATCTGCCACGAAGGAGGAGGAGAGCCTCAGCCAAGCCCTGTGGAGAGAGAGGCAACTGTGGCAGCCATCGAGCGGGCACAAGAATCCCCGATGTCCAGGGCCAGCTGGAGCTGCTGTTTGGCAACAGCACAGCCCTGATCCTGGACCTGCTTGACCATAGTCTGCATGCCCACGGGAAGATGTGGAAGGACCTCATCTAATGACCCTAGAAGGGCATGAGAGAAGTGTGCCATGATGACGGACGAACTTGCCTGATGAAGGCCCAAGGAAGAGGCCGCATAGACCTTCCTCACCGAATGATCCAAGTTCTTGGACTCTGTCAGAAGGTCAGTCAGTGTTGGCAGAACTGCCTGTACGCCTGAACACAGAGGCGGTCAGCAGGCTCTCGGCCGAAGGGTGCTCTGTGAGCCCCACAAGGGACCCCATGGGTACTGCATACTTTCGGGCCATACAGGCAGACGGTGCTGGACATAAGGCAGGGCACTGCCACAGTCCGAGTGCCTGGCTAACAATGACCTCGGCCACAGAAAAGGCCTCCATCGGGGTATCCCCTCTCTTGAGGATGTCCACGAGAGGGTACTCTGCTTTCTTCTGGATGGGTTCCAGGGGCATCCCTGTAGAGTCAGAGATGAGGCAAAGAATCCCTTGGAAGGAGAATGGGCATTCCTCCATTCCTGTGCTAACGGACGACTCATCATCCTCCAGATGAGAGTGGAGCCAAGGGACAGAGTCCGAAGAGTCGGGGTACAGTGGCCCACTGCCCAAATCACCCTCGACCCACCAAGGATGGTCCGGGGTGACAGTGACCGATAGACATTTGGGGAGTCCAGTGTCTGGTCGTCCCTCTTTAGAAGGAGCCCCTCCCACAGGCTGCTTAGGTGGTGGTTCCACCAAAATAGGTGGAGAGAACAGTAAAGGCCGAAACCAGAGGACGGGCCGGCCCCACGGGCCGGGGAACTGAAAGTGTCAGTTTTGAGAGGGTCAGCTTCAGCCTAGAAGGCGAGAGCCAAGTAATGGCCGGGGTAGGCGGTGGAGCTGGCTTCTGCCTGGTCAAAATCAGCTGTTGCCACATAAGGTCCTCATAGCGCTGCTGGAGCCCCTCATCGGAGGAGGACGAGGACGACCTGTGGCGACACCACTTTTTGGAACTCTTATGGCTCTTCGGTCATTCGGCCGAAGGGGTTCTAGACCATGACCGAGATCAAGTGGGCCAACTTGGGAGACACGGGAGGATCGGCGAAACCTGTGGGTCTGGAACCGGAACCTCGACAGCAACACAAGCGGGCTGGGTCACCTCGTCGGGGGAACACAAAGACCAGAGTCCGTTCCAAAGAGTCGGCCACGGCCGGTGACAGGGGGTCGATTGGGTCAAGAATAACCCTGACATCATCGGCCACTTCCTCAGTCGTTTGGCCAGATGGAAGGTCCATAAAGCCTGCGGCCGAGGTCGAGACCGCATGCTCCTGGGACTGACACCTCTCTCGGTCCCAAAAGAGTCTCCGCCAAGACAAAGACAAGCCAGGTTCTTTGTCCTTCTTCCGAGAATGGGAGGAGTGCGAGCCTGCAGGTGCCTCACCCCGTATGGGGAGAGACTGGCACAACTCCTTAAAAGAACCTGTGAAGTTGGAGCCCAGGTTGAGTGGAATGAAAAAGCTTCGATTTTCCAAAGCGCGGGCGGCTTCTTCCTCGAACACCTTCATGAATTCCAGCTGCTCGTCGGAACCCGTGGCCGCGGAAACCACCCACCTAGTCTCCTTAGACTTCAGAGGATTCCTTTTCTCCGGTCTCCCCAACTTCAACTGTGCCAAGTGGTCATCGAGGACATTGGGATGGAAGGCCAAGCAGAAACTGCAGGACGAGGTGTCATGGCTGACACCTAGGCAGTAGACTCACGAGAGATGAGGATCGGTGCGTGACATCTTTTGGCCACAAGGACACCGGTGACATCCTGGAGAAGTTTTCTCTTCCATGATCGAAGACGCAAAAGTGCGATCGCTAACTCGAACGAGTTCAAATTTCGGTAAAACCGAGTTTTTGAAAGCCAGGGCCTATGAAATGCGTGAGCACGAGGGAGGCAACCTGTATCCTCCAGTGGAAAGGAAGAGCTGGCATCACGGGGCAGAGCCGAGGTATAATACCACCCGGGTGGGTGGGAGGAGCCAGCTTGAAGACTTCCGATGATCCTTAAAGGGGGAAAGGGACATGCCAATAAGTGTGGATGAACAACACATCCACGATCCTAGAACATACCAAATTCAGAGCAATACAAAACAACAAAATGGGCATCAACCTAACAGTTTTTTTTTTTTTTTTTTAAATGAAGATTCTTCCTTAACACACAAAACACACAATGTGTGTCAGTGGTCTTCCTTTTTTGTAGTTTATGCAAGTTATTCACATTTTTGGGTTACAAACTACTTACACTAATGAACTGCAGTGCAGACGCATTTCTTTTTGATGCTTTGTTGGAAACATGCATCTTTTATAGTCTACAATCTTAACACATTGCTCATAGCATCTGGCATGCAATGCAGAATGATGATATTTAGGTAAGCTATTTTATTAACAAGCACACAAAATCAACACAGTGAAAGCAAAGCCTAATAATACGGGACAGTTGGTGGCTTACCCTGGTGGACTCCGTTCAGCATTAATTTTCTTAGACATGATGAATGCAGCTAAGTGCCCTCCCCCCAAAAAAAATACACTTAAGCAAGCTGACTGGGATCCAGGCTGGAGTCAGAAAAAGAATATGAAGCCCGCCCACCCCCAATCCCAGCAGCACATAGTGACGCTGCACACAAACTGCAACAGCCATCAGCACCAACAAAACGTGACTGAGACTCTACTTAATACAAACCTGAAGATTCAGTTACTTGACTCGCCATGGGGGAAGAAAAAAAACAAACATACAGGTTACTCACCTATAACAGGAGTTCTAGGAGTGGTATATGTTGTTCATCCACTTTGTGGCAGGTTCCTTGTCGCTTTAAAACTTGCCAGACGGTCTTCAAGCTGGCTCCTCCCACCCAACCGGGTGGTAAAACCCTTGGCTCCGCTCCATGACGCCAGATCTAGCGCGCTGGAAGTCAAGTTGCGCGTCGGAGCCGGGGAGGTCAGGTGGGTCGTGTGGATGAACATATACCACTCCTAGAACTCCTGTTACAGGTGAGTAACCTGTATTTCTAGTGACGTGGATATGTTTAATCCACACTTTGTGGCAGACTCCTAGCAGTTGTCCGGGACGAGGGAGGCAAGGCGCGCACCCCCTACTTAGGGAATAAGGACTGGAGAACCAAGGTCCCAAAACCAGCATCCCAGCGTGACTCAAGGTCAATGTGGTAATGGGAAATAAAGGTGTGTGCTGACTTCCAGGTAGCAGCCCTGCAGATTTCCTGGGTAGGGGCATCCCTAGAAGCAGCCACAGAAGCAGCGGTATGGCGGGTAGAATGAGCTCTTATCCCTCTGGGAGGCTCCATGCCCGCCAACCTATAGCAGAGATCAATGTAGGAGGTGACCCACCTGCCTATCGTCCGCTTGGCTGCAGATCTGCCAGGTGTGGCTTCAGCGCAGGTGACAAACAGCTGGCGAACCTCTCCCCAAACTTCAGCCGTTCCGCCTTATAATAAGAGAGCGCTCTTCTAGGGTCAAAGTATGGAGCCTAATTCAGCCTCCCAGGTGTGATTGGGGTAGAACACCAGCAGAGTCAACACCTGGTTAAAGTGAAACTCCGACACCACCTTCGGAAGGAATTTCAGGTAGGGGCAAAGGACAACCTTGTCCCTGTGGAAGACCAAATAAGGAGACTTAACGGAAAGCGCCTGGAGCTCTTCCATACTTCTGGCTGACGTGATAGCCACCAAGAAGGCGGTCTTCCACGACAGGTGAGATGTCACACCTGTGCATCAGTTCGAATGGCTTGCCCATGAGCATAGCCAATACCAGCAGTAGATCCCATAGAGGTGAAGATTCTCGCACTGGAGGGGATATGTGGTCTAGGCCTTTGAAAAAGCACCCGATCACCTTCTCCTGTGCCACTGACTGCTTGCCGGCCTGCGCCCGGTAGGCAGAGATGGCTGCCAGGTGCACCTTAAGGGTCGTCGACCGAAGCCCTAGCTGAAAAAGGGAACACAGGTAGTCCAGAATGCTAGCCAAGGAACAGGAAGAAGGGTCCAACCCCTTGTCCTGACACCAAATGGAGAATCTCTTCCATTTGAAGGCATAGTATTTTCTGGTCGACTCCTTATGGGACGCCTCAATGACGTTGAGGACCTCGTCAGAAAGACCCACGGTCTGGAACTCTAGCCACTCAGGAACCAGGCCGTCAGGTGCAGGGATTGAAGGTCCGGATGGAGAACCTTCCCCTTGTCGACAGAGCAGGTCCGGGCGGGCTGGAAGCCACCTCGGGAGCCTGGAGCTGAGGCCGAGGAGATCTGGGTACCAGAACTGGCGGGGCCAGTCTGGAGCTACCAGAATCATCTGCGCCCTGCCCCTCTCACCTTGAGAAGCACCTTGTGGATCAAGGGAAATGGAGGAAGTTGTAGAAGAGGCCCAGGGTCCATGGCCTCGAGAAGGCGTCCTCCTGCAGCGAGCCCTGCTGAGGGGGGCGGGCGTGAAACAGCCTCAGCTTTGCATTCTCCCTGGAGGCAAACAGGTCCACCTGAGGGTAGCCCCAATGGGAAAACAGATCTTGTACTACCTCCGGCAGGAGAGACCACTCGTGAGATGCAGCGCCTATCCGGCTGAGGGCATCGGCCAGACTGTTGGAGGCTCCTGCCACATGGATGGCTAGGAGATCCACCTCCAGACTGATCACGAGAGACCAAATGTGGAGAGCCTCCTTGCACAGAGGCAAGGAGTGCGTCCTGTCCTGTCGGTTGAGACAGTAAATGGTCATGGTGTTGTCCGTCTGGACCTGAACCACCTGACCCCGTACAAATGGAGCAAAGGTGGTGAGGGCTAGTCGCACTGCTCAAAGCTCCAGCAGGTTGATGTGGCATTGAGACTCCTGAGGGGACCAGAGGCCATGGACTCTGAGCTCCCCCAGATGGGCACCCAACCCAGAGAGGCATCGGTCGTTAGGGTGACTGTCGGCTCGGGGCGGAAGAACGGGATACCCTCCTGCTGATGAGCTGGGACGAGCCACCACTGCAGGCCGTCCCACATCTCCTGGGTCACTGTCACTGGCTGGTCCAGAGGACTGGAGCACTGTGACCACTGGCTGGCCAGCCCCCATTGCAGGGGACGCATATGCCAGCAGGCCCGATGGACCACGCTGGTGCAGGTCGCCATGAGGCACAGGAAGCGCAGGAAGCCCCAGGCAGGGCGCAATTGCCCAACCAGAAATGAGTGGGCAAAGGAGGAAAGGATCTTGGCCCTGTCCGCCGGGAGCTGGGTTCTAGCTCCAAGACAGTCGAGCTCTGCCCCAATTAACTGAATCACCTGCGATGGCACGAGTTCCGATTTGGCCTCGATGAGGAGGCCAAACTGAGAGCAGACCTGGAGGGCCAGATCCTTGGACCGCTCCACCTCCAACCTGGAGGGGGCTGCAATCAGCCAGTCGTCCAGGTAAGGCTATACCCTGACCCCATGGCGCCGCAGGAATGCTGTCACCACTGCAATGCATTTGGTGAAGACCCTGGGAGCTGGAGAGAGGCCGAAGGGCATGGCCCGAAACTCATAAAGAGATCCCTCTGCTCTGAAGCGGAGGAATCGCTGATGAGACGGATGGGTTGGGATGTGAAAGAACACGTCCTGAAGGTCCAGAGAACAGAACCACATGCCTGGTTCCAAGGATGGAATGATCTGAGCCAGAGTGACCATCCTGAAGGTGCGCGGCCTTAGGAACTTGCTCAGGTCGTGCAGATCAAGAATGGGGCACCAGCCCCCCGTCCGTTTTGGGATCAGGAAGTACCTGGACACAAACCCTGGGTCTGGAAGAAGGTCCACCACCTCGCTGATCACCTCCTCCTGGAGGAGCAAGGCAATGTCGGCTTGACAAGCCGACAAAGGCTGCAGAACCCGTAGCCTCCCATGGGGCGACGGCTCAATAGGGAGGGAACTGCTCAAATTTCAGAGGCAGACCCCTGCCGACCACATCTAGCACCCAGCGGTCCATGGTGATAGCGGACCAGGCGGAAAAGTGGTGGAGCCGTCCCCCCCATGGGGGGATCCCAGGGAGGAGTGACTAGGATGGGGGTAACACCCCTCAACCCGTCACTGGGCAGGCTTGGAGGAAGGACCCGCCGAGGGACCTCCTGGACCCTTGCCTCCAGGCTTTCTACTAGAGGAAGTGGCAGACAGCCTTAGGGCGCCAAGTGTGAGCCTGCTGGCCCTGATGCTGGTGTTGCTGGGACGGATGTGATGCAGGAGTGGAAGGGGGAAAGGGCTTACGCTGCTGCTGGCGGCCTTTGTCCTTCTGGGCAGACGTGACCGAGTCCAAGGTGGCATTGGACTTCTCGATCTTCTGGAGATAGCCTTCCACTCCAGGCCTGAACAAGTCTGTGCCCAGGAAGGGAATGTCTGTCAGCTTGTGCTGGGTGTCCGCTGTGAAAGTGGAGATCCGCAGCCAAGCTCTGCGCGCATGGCCACTGCGGCCGCTACTGGTCGGGCACAAGAGCCACCAATGTCCAATGAAGTTTGGTTGTTTAGCCACCGCCCTTCCCTGATCCCACACCTGCTTGAAAGTCATCTGAAGGTCAGCCGGGAGATGAGGAATCACCTCATCCAGGGAGCCCATAAGGGCGTATGAGAAATGTGCCATCAGAATGGCCAAGTTACCCTGACGAAGGCCTAGGGAGGAAGCAGCGTAAACCTTCCGCCCTGAGTAATCCAAGTTTTTGGATTCCTTATCAGGTGGTTTGTCCATGTCTTGAGTGTTACCGGAATGCTGGAAAACGCTATCGGTCACTAACCCCTCCACAGAGGGGAGCTCCGAGAAGCCGGAGAGTGAACTGGTGGGGACCACGTACTTGCGAGCCATCCTGGCCAAAGGCGCGGGACAAGATGCCAGCCGCTGCAACAACTCCAGGGCCAGGCCAACAATGGCTTCAGCCACCAGAAAGGCCTCTGTAGGGGAATCCCCTCGGTCCAGTATCTCCGTAAGGGGATACTTGGCCCGTTTTTGAATGGGTTTGAGTTGCATCCCAGTAGATTCTGAGATGAGTCAAAGCATACCCAAAAATGAGGATGGGCTCTCGTCCACCAACTGGCCCCCTACAGACTCCAGGTCAAGCAGCCTGGAGAACAGGGAGGAGTCGTCGTCAGACTCCGAAGAGTCTGAACAGCTGCCGAGCGCCTGAGCCACCCTCCACCTGCCAAGGTCGATTGGGAGTGAGGGTGACCGACAACCTATGGGGCAAGCCCTGACCCGACCGAGAATCCTTGGTCGGGGCCCCAGTCTTCGGCTGTGGAGGCGGAGGTTCCACTACAATGGGTGGAGCAGCCGGTTTCGGATGAACAAGCGGTGCTGGCTCCTCGACTACCACGAGGGGTTGTTTCGGCCGCTCCAGTGACAGCCATTTAATGGCCAGAGAAGACGATGGAGTCTGCTTGTTACCACTCAATAAAAGTTGCTGCTACATCAAGTCCTCGTAGCACTGACGTAACTTCCGCTGGAGCCTATCCTCCGAAGAAGACAAGCGCGATGCCGCTTTCCATGGTGCCGAGACCGCCGATGTCGGTGGGACCGGATGGACCTGGAAAAGGACCAAGACCTTCGGGGATTCAGAGGGTAGGTCAGAGAGGGAATGGGAGAAACCCGCCCCTCCCTCGGTGCAGGGACCTTAAGTGGGATCTTCGTCAGAGGAGGCACAGGCAAGTCCTCAGTAACCATCAAGGGAACCAGTGAAGGGTTGCCAGCTTCTCCACTTGACAAACCGTCTGACAGGTCAAGAAAAATCTCAACCGCGTCGACAGATGTCTCACCAGCTGACCTGACGGACGGAAGAGTGTAAAGGTGCCGCAACCTCAACTGAAGTAGAAGTCAACGGGCCAGTGGAGGATCTCTCCTGCTCCCCTGAACGTAGATGGTGGGACTTGCCTTTAGAATCCTTCTTCCTGGACAGACTGGTATGTCCCGATGGCCCTTCTCCCTTAGTGGAGAGGGACTGACAAAGCTCCTTAAAAAAAGCAGTGTAGGAGGAGCCCAATGAGAGCGGGATAAATGCTGCGGCCGAGGAGGAAGAAGCAGCGGCCTGGGCTGCCTCCTACTCGAGGGTGATCAACTGCTCCACAAAGCCCACCACCGGACACCGCGCAACGGGCCTCCTTAGACTTGACCGGTGGGTACAGTTTTTCGGGGCACCGAGAAGCGCAGTCTGGCAGAGCGGTCCTCCAAGACCGTGGCGAAAAAAGACCTGCCTGGTCGTGAGCCTGCAGTGTTGGCCAAGCCAGGGCAGTAGCGCACATGGAGTGCGGATCGGTCCGGGACATCTTCTGCCCACAAGGCAATCAAGGAAGCCAGGAGTCGATGTGTCCATCGCAGCTGCGAGGGAAGACGAAGACCTCAGCCTTGTAAATTTTAAAATTAGTTTTGGGAAATCCGAAAAGTGTGGATCCAGGCCTAAAATGCAGAGCGCTAGGGAGGGAACCCGAGCTTCCAAGTGGTAAGGAAGATCTTGCGTCATGGGGCGGAGCCAAGGGTTTTACCACCCGAGTGGGTGGGAGGAGCCAGCTTGAAGACCTTCCAGCAAGATTTAAAGTGGCAAGGAACCTGCCACAAAGTGTGGATTGAACAACATATCCATGTCCCTAGAGTTTACACTTCAGACAATGTTATGACTCAGTAGACATTAAAATTCAAAACAGCAGCTATCCTGAGCTCCTCAAATATTTATTTTGTTTATTTTTACTTCTGGCATTTAGATTCAGTGCCACAGTGCATTCACTGACTGCTCCTGCTTCTCAGTTCGGGTATGGAGGCCTCAACAATCGCACTCAAACCCACCCTGCCTAGTCATACCCCTTCACAAAACACAACCAAGTACACAATCTGGCAGCTGGTGCTTTGCTGCTTAACTTCACAAGGCAAGCTCAATCTGGCAACTGATGCTTCACTGCTTAACTTACCCTGGCTAGCAATTATTTCAACTCAGACTTGACTAGGCAGACTGGAATGTGGGACTTCACAGTTACTGTGTCTCACCAAACTGCCTGCTCTTGTTTTGCACATCTTTTCAGCAGCAGTGCGACTCTCTCTCACTGGGACCAATAATATAGGTACCATGCACGTTACAGTGGGAGTGGGTGAGCATGGGCAGAGCACAGCTCCCCCCAAAGTCTCAGGTGAGCATGGGCAGAGCATGACCCCCCAGGTCCCATCAGCACAGGATGATGGCCAGTAATGTGGGGCAATCAGAAAAGAAACTGGCACCAGGTGTAGTCAAGAGGGTGAAACAATACACAGACCTACAGCAGCCAATCTTGCTAGTTTAAGCATGGAAAACCAGCATATTTCATTCACAAACTATTCCAAAAATGCATTGTAGCCGTCCTTTCAAGTGTAAATGGGGCCTGTACACAGCTTATCTGGAGCACTGGTACAGGTAGCAGCCCTGGTGATCTCAATCAGAATGCACTCAGCAGCAGCAGAGGGAGGACCTGTCAACCTCTTGGGTGGCTCCCTACCAGCACACATGTAGCACAGATCAAGCAGGTTTATCCATCAGCCAATCATCTGTTCAGCTGCCAGTCTGCCTTGAGCAGCTTCAGCCTACGCCACAAATGGCTGGTGAACCTCGCCACGAACCCCTGCCATGCAAATCCCTGTACTAAATGGGCAGCTGGTGCATCAATAGAGTATGGAGTGCACAGTCAACATCCAAACTAGGCATGGAAAGTAAATGGGGAGGTACATCACCTGTTAATCTGAAACTCAAGACTATTGTACCTTAGGCAGGAACTTTGTGCACGAGCAAAGTAAGACCTTGTCGTCGTGGAAAACCAGATATGGCAGCTCTGCTGAGAGTACCTGGAGCTCACTCACCAGTCTACCTGGGGTGGTGGTGATCAAACACAGTTTTCTAACATCTCACACTTGTAAAATGGCTGGAATGATTTACCTGTCAGCATAGCAAGCACCAGCAGCAAGTCCCGCAGTGGCGGCAGTTCTCATGCCAGAAGAAAAAATTATCATAGTATTCTCATTTCTTCCAGGGGGTCCCTCAATATGCTTAACTAATGCAGTCAGCCTCCTGTGCGAACTGCCTTGGAGGAGAATGGAATGTAAGTAAATGATGGAACTCTCATTGGCTCGTGCCAACTGCAAACTGCTGCCCCTAAATAACTGCTGTGTTCTGAAATGATCAGATTCATTGTGAAACATAACAGGGTGAAGACACACTAGTTATGTTACTTAATACTATTTCCATCTTAAATCCCCAAAAAGAATAGTCCCTGTAAGAAAGGACAAAGAATTAGAACAAACTGGTTAAAAAAAAAAAAAAAATGTCCAACCATTAACCAGAACAAATATTAGAACAGATAGTGACCAGCAGGGATGCATAACAAGGATCTCTTTTTCTGGTTCTGGAAGGGGAGGCAGGGTTGGAGCTTTAGGCATACTGAGGGATCCCCTGGAAGAAACAAGATTACTATTGTAAGTAATATTTTCTTCAAACCCAGGAATCCCTCAGAAATGCAGACTACCAAGCAGTACCTTTGGAGGTCGGTTACAGACCCTATTTAGGGAAAAGGTTCTGCAGAAATGCTGTGCCAAATCTGGCATCACTTCTGGACTGTAAGTCCAAGCGGTAGTGCTTGGGGAACACGTGAACAATTTTCCAAATAGCTGCTTTGCAAATTTCCAGTAGGGGTATGTCCCTTGTTGCAGCTACTGATACAGCTGTACCCCTGGTAGAATGTACCCTGAGGCCCGGGGGGGGGGGTGCGCTGTTACCAAATTTACTGTAACAGAACTATATGCAGGAGACTATCTAGCATGCAATGGTTCTCCTGGAAGCTGGTTTAGACCCTTACCCATGTTTGTGTAAGAGAAAAAGAACTGGGAATATGCTGGCCTGGACGCCTTGGTCATGTCAAGGTAGTGACAGAGTGCCCTCTTAGACATCAAGGCTATGCAATTTCCGCTCACCTGAGCTGGAGTTGGCGGTGAAAAAGACTGGCAGTGTAATGAACTGATTCAGATGAAAATCTGAAACCACCTAAGGAAGGAATTTCCCATTTGACCTGAGCACCACCTTATCCCTATGGAAGGGAATGTAATTCAGATCTGTGCACAGAGCCTGTAGCACATTTACTCGCCTAGCTGAAGTATTAGCTACCAGGAAAACAGCCTTCCAGGTAACATACTTCAAGTCTGCCATTGCCATAGGCTCAAAGGGAGGTTCCATAAGTTTGGCAATACAAATGGTCAGGTCCCAAGCCAGAACTGGCTCCTTAAGTGGAGAGTGAAGAACTTCAAACGTCTTCCTGAAGACAAGTTAAGATGCCATAGACCTGCTTTTACCAGCTGAAATGTATGCCAATATTGCAGCTAGGTGCACTTTCAGGGTAGAAGGCCTAAGGCCCAGTGAATGTAAATGGGTCAAGTAGTCCAAAAGGGCAGATAACCCAGTCCCAGAAGGATCGATACAAGTGCAGCCACACCAGATAGAAGATCTCTTCCATTGGAAGCATAGGTTTTCCTGGTTGAGGGTTTCCGAGAACCAATAAGGACATTCAGTACCTCTTCAGAGAGGTGTAGACTGGCAAACTTCAACTCTTCAAGAGGCAAGCCCTCAGGTGGAGATTTGAGACTGGGATACAGGATCCTGCCCTGAGAAGATGCCATTAGATTGTGCCTCTGAAGGAGGTGAAAGTAGTTACACAAGAACTGACTGAAACAGTAGATCTTCAAGAGAGGTTCATGCAGTAGGTCCTAACATGTAGGACTCCACCCTCTGGCATCAAGACCACATGGCAAACTTTTGCTAGCAATGTCTGGCAGGGGACTGCACAGCCAACGTCACGTGACTGATGTCAGCGTGACCCTATAAGTGAGTGGTCCCCGCGCCTGCCTTCCAGTTCTTCCGCTGGAGACACAAGAGTGCGACAAGAAAAAAGGATATTATCCCTGGAGCCCAATCCAAACAGGACTGCAAGAGCAAACAGAAAACTGGGGGAAGGAGAGAGGGAAAGAGACGACCTACTGCAGGAACCTCTCTTGAAGATCTACTGTTACGGTAAGTTCTTACACAACAGTACTACCTTAATTAGAGAGGGTTCCTGCAGTAGGTCATAACATGTAGCACTGAGTCCCAAGCAGTCAACTGATCTTGGAGTTCAGTCCATACCTTCACTAAACATTACAGTCTGGACGTTGCCTTTAGGCGTAGGGCGGGTTTTGGCCTAGCCATCCTGCAGGGACTTCTGTCATAGACCTGCTCTGGTCTTTCTGCAGACCTTCCTCCCGTGCTTGTTTGTCCTGATCATAGAAACATAGAATTTGACGGCAGATGAGGACCGCTTGGCCCACCCAATCTGCCCATTTCCCTACCTACTGGATAAGTTGCAGATCCTAGTTAACCAGCAGCCTACTTCTTCCTACCCCAACCCCCCAGAATTGCCTTATGACTATCCCATGCATGCTTGAATTCCACCACTGATTTTGACTCCACAACCTCCTCCGAGGCCGTTCCATGCATCCACAATCCTCTCTGTGAAAAAATACTTCCTTAAATTACCTCTGAGCGCCCCCTCTATCTTCAAATTGTGCCCTCTTGTTCTTGCACACCTCTTTTTGAAAGATGCTACCCTCTTGGACTTTGTTGATTCCCTTGAGGTACTTGAATGTTTCTATCATGTCCCCCCTCTCCCTCCTTTCCTCGAGGCTATACATATTAAGCTCCTTAAGTCTCTCTTCATATGTCTTCTGGTGCAGACCCTGCACCATTTTAGTTGCCCTCCTCTGGACAGCTTCCATCCTGTCTATGTCTTTGCGGAGATTGGGTCTCCAGAACTGCACACAGTACTCCAGATGGGGACTCACCAGCTGTCTGTACCTTCGACTTCTCCCGGAAGAGGCTTGTCATACTTCTGGTAGCAGAAATGGATGCAGTTGGCCAACCATTTGGACAAGCACTGCTTAGAGACTGCCGACCCCAGGGTCTTGGGGCAAAGGAAACAAAAAGCTGGTCATCTTTACGGACGTCCTTGGTCCTGTTAATGTAGTAGCGCAATATTCTGTACGCATCTAAAATGTGCAGGAGTGCCTCACTCTTATTAGTGTAATCCGGATAATAGGCTGAGTTAGACAGTTTGTTACAAAGTGAACTCAGAAACTATCTTAGGAAGAAACTTAGGATTTGTATGCAGAGCCACCCGGTCTCTGTGGAAAATCAGATAAGGCTCCTTAAACATCAGGGCCTGGAGCTCGGAGATCCTTCGAGCAGAAGTAATGGCAACTAAAAAGAGCACCTTTCAAGAGAGTATCTCATAGCTTACTACCGGTTCAAAGGGAGGTAAAGCAAGCTTTTCCAACATAAAATTAAAATCCCGTCGGCCCAGTAGCACTGAGGGCTGAGGCGCTGGTGCCTTACCTCACACTATGCTGATGACCCGGGTTCAGGAATGACCTCGGGTCACCAGCTCGGGGAGTGGGGGCAGGATTGAGCCGTGCGCTCCCCTCCAAAGGGTGGATGCCAGCCATCTGTAGTCCCACTCCCATAGGGTGGCGGTCCAGTGGGCGGGTAGGCAGGATGGTGCGGCAACAAAAGTCAGGGAGGGCAGAAGAGGCCACAGTTCCTGGCATGTGCATTACCAGCATGTGCGCTGTAGCCTCAGGGGGCTGGAGAAAACTAAAAGTACATATATATTTTAAAAAATTAAAATCGTGGGGTGGAGTCACGTATAGGGGATTTCAGAAGGAGGATCCCTCTCAAATGTTTTGGATACCACCAATTGAGCAATCATCTTCCCGTCTACCAGGGAGTGCTAGGTGGAGATAGCGGATAGGTGGACTTTTAATGAAGAATAGCAGAGTCATGAGTCACACAAGTGCAAGAGGTACTCCATCATCAGGGGCACCGGGTAAGAAAGAGGTTCCCTCTCTTTTGAGGCTGCCCAAATGGAAAACCGTTTCCATTTCATAGCACAAGTACCTCTACTCGAAGGCTTTCTAGCCTCCACCAATAAGTGGGCGACCCTGTCGGGAGACTCCAAAATGGGCAGCAATTATGTCTGAAGGAGCTATGTATGGAGATGTAAGGACCCGAGGCCCGCATGTACCTGTCTGCCCTGATCCTGCGTCAACAAGTCACACCGAAGAGGCAGAGGTACTGGAAGTTCCACAGCCAACTGCTGTAGGAGTGGAAACCAAATTTGCCTGGACCACAGGGGGGGGTGATCAGCAACAGTTGTGCCCCCTCTGCCTGAAGTTTCAGCAGAACCTTCTGCAGAATGGGAAAGGAAAGGAAGGCCTACAAGTATCTCCCTGTCCAACAGAGAGAACGCATCTAGCCAGATAACATCAGGCCCTTGAAGGAGTGAACAAAGCTTGGGAAGCTTTGCGTTGGACAGGGAGGCGAAACAAATCTACCTCTGAACGCCCCCAGCGGCAGAACAGATTTTCTGCCACTTTCTGGTGTAGTTCCAATTCGTGAGCTAGTGCTAAGGTGCGGCCGAGGCTGTCCGCCAGGATGTTATGTACTCCTGGAACGTGCATGGCTGTGAGATGTAGATTGTGCTGGACTGCCCAGTACTAGACCCGCATCGCTTCCCGGCACAGGGGATATGATCGGGTGCCTCCTTGCTTACTGATGTACCAGACCACACACATATTGTCAGTCTGTATCAACAGTGTTCCCGCTGTCAGAAGGGACTAGAAGGCCTTAAGGGTGTACAGGACCATCTCATCTCCAGAATGTTTATGTGAAGCGAGGATTCCAACTGGGACCATTCCTCCTGGGTTTGGCTGTTTCCCAGGTAAGCTCCCCAGCCCAGACACATCTGTGGTGAAGTTCCAAGAGGCATTGCCTTCCCTTTTATGAGCAAAAGAAACAAACAATTGGTCAGTCTTTGAGATCCTTTGCACTATTGGTGTAGTATCTCAGAATCCGGTGGACATCCATAGTATGGAGTAAATAATCCCCTTGATTAGAGTACTGCGTAAAAAAGGCAGGCAACTCTATGGACTGATTCACAGTCTACTCGGGCTCATGGCTGGGGGTGACACCCCTCAACCAGTCACTGGGCAGGCTTGGAGGAGGAACCGGCCGAGGGACCTCCCAGGCCTTTACCTCCTTGCTTCCTGTTGGAGGAAGCTACCAACTTGGGTTTGGGACGCCAGGCGCGAGCCTGCTGACCCTGTTGCTGGTGCTGTTGGGCCGGTTGTGCTGCAGGGGCCGAAGCACGAAAGGACTTATGCTGTTGTTGATGGCGGCCTTTGTCCCTCTGGGCGGAGGTGACAAAGTCCAGAGTGGCACTGGACTTTTTGATCTGTTGGAGGTGTCCCTCCACTCCAGGGCTGAAGAGATCAGTCCCCAAGAAGGGGACGTCCACCAACTTGTGCTGGGTATATGCCGTGAAGGTGGATATCCTCAGCCACGCCCTGTGGCGCATGGCCACCACGGCCGCTACTGACCTGGCGCAGGAATCACCTATGTCCAGAGCAGTCTGAAGCTGCTGCTTCGCCACCGCCCTACCCTGGTCCCGCACCTGACGGACCGTGGTCTGCAGGTCGGCCGGGAGATGAGGGACAACCTCATCCAGGGAGCCCATGAGGGCGTGGGAGAAGTGTGCCATCAGCACAGCCGAGCTGGCCTGTCAGAGGCTGAGGGAGGACGCATTGTACACCTTGCGCCCGGCAAAGTCCAGCTTTTTGGACTCCTTGTCGGGGGGCTTATCCACGTCCCAAGAGTTTCCGGAACGCCAGAAGACGCAGTCAGTGACTAACCCCTCGGCAGAGGGGTGCTCTGAGAAACCGGACAAAGAGCCGGTAGGGACCGCATACTTCCTGGCCATCCAGGCTGAGGGCGCAGGACAGGAAGCAGGCCGCTGCCAAAGCTCCAAGGCTGGGCCGACAGTGGCCTCAGCCACCGGAAAGGTCTCCGTGGGGGAATCCCCTCGGTCCAGTATCTCCATCAGGGGATACTTGGCCCGTTTGGACACGGGCTCGAGCTGCATCCCAGTGGACTCCGAGATGAGTCGAAGCAGACCCAAGAAGGACGATGGGCTATCGTCCAATGACTGGCCCCCAGAGGACTCCAGGTCGACCTGCCTGGAGAACAGGGAGGAGTCGTCGTCAGATTCTGAAGAGTCTGCGAAGAGCTGCCTCGGCCCTGAGCCACCCTCCACCTGCCGAGGACGGTCAGGAGTGAGGGTGACCGACAACCTGTGGGACAGGCCGTGACCCGACTGAGAATTCTTGGTTGGTGCCCCAGACTTCAGTTGTGGAGGCGGAGGTTCCACCACAATCGCTGGAGCAGCTGGTTTTGGCCGAACAACCATCCCTGGAACGGGCATCTCGACTGGGGCGAGTGGTTGCTTCGGCCGTTCAGGCGACAGCGATGTGATGGCCAGGGGCTGAATTGGAGTCGATTTACTCCCAGACAACAGTAACTGCTACCACATAAGCTCCTTGTAATGTCGACGCAATTTACGTCGAAGACTCTCCTCATCCAAGGAGGAGGACGAGGAGGAACGTTGTCGCCGCTTACTTCAGTACAGAGACCGCCAATGTCAGCAGGAACGGCTTGACTGAGAAGAAGTCCAAGACCGAGACCCTCAGGGTGACCGAGGGTGGGTCTGGGAAGGGGCGGGGGACACCTGCTCTTCCCTCGGCTCGGGCACTTTAGCCAGGGACTGCCCCCTTGAAGGCGCAGGCAGATCCTCGGTCTCCACTGGGGGACCAGCGAAAGTGGGTTGTCGGCTTCACCAGTCGACAACCCGTCCGACGGGTAAAGGAAAATCTCGACTGCATCGACAGGAGTCTCGGCAGGCTGGCCTGACGGGGACACCATGAAGCCAGCGGCCTGAGCCGCAACTTTGACTGAAGTCGACGATCAGTTGTCTGGGGAAGGAGACCTCTCCCGCTCCCACGAACGCCGATGGTGGGACTTACCCTTCGACTCCTTCTTGGGCAGAAAGGAATGTCCCGATGGCCCCTCTCCCTTCATGAAAAGGGACTGACAAAGCTCCTTGAACGAAGCCGAACACGAGGAACTCAGAGAGAGCGGGATAAATGCCTCGGCCGAGGAGGAGGAAGATGCGGCCTGGGCCGCCTCCCCCTCGAGGGTGATCATATGCTCGAGCCGCTCAGCCAAGCCAGTTGCCGTGGACACCGCCCAACGACCCTCTTTGGATTTTACCGGTGGGTAACGCTTCTCGGGGCACCCAAGCTGCAATCTGGCTGTGCGATCCTCCAGGACAGTGGCCGAAAAAGAGCGGCACAACTCGCAGGTCTGTGGGTCGTGATCTAGGCCTAGGCAGTTGACGCACGTGGAGTGTGGATCCATCCTGGACATTTTCTGCCCACAAAGGCACCTCCGAAAGCCGGGAATCGATTTGTCCATCGCAGCTGCAAGGGATGATGAAGACCGAAGTTTAGAAAACTTCAAAACTAGCTTCGGATGAACCGAAGAGTTAGGATCCAGTCTAAAACGCAGAGCGCTAAGGAGGGAACCTGAGCTTCCAAGTGGTAAGGAAGATCTGGCGTTATGGGGCGGAGCTGAGAGTTTTACCACCCGGGTGGGTGGGAGGAGCCAGCTTGAAGACCTTCCAGCAAGATTTAAAGCGGCAAGAAACCTGCCAATAAGTGTGGATTGAACAACATATCCATGTATCTAGAATCTGTGGTTATCCTCTCCCATCCCGGAAGGTGGAGGAAAAAAAACTCCCTCCTACTGGTTCCTCTGGGGAGTCTGGAAGCAGTGGGAGAGGAAAGGAGTCAGGTGGTGTGGGACAGCACTGCAGCTGAAGCACCCACTGCTTTTTTGGGCGGGGGGGGGGCTTAGCAGCTGTGGGGGCCCGGCGTTTTGTGGCCCACCTTCCCTGTGGTTTCGCCTTTGGCCGATTCAGTCTGCGAAAGGGATGGTGCTGCTGCTGATGGGGACGGTACATGGAATAAACTGACTTCAGTGCCGTTCCCTTCTCTTGCAAATCGGTGATGTCCTTGACATCACCCCTGAAAAGCACCGACCCTCGGAAGAGTGCTTCCTGAATAGCAGATTGCACCTCCGAGACCAACCCTGACACACGGAGCCAAGCATGACGCCGTAGGCCTACGGCGAAAGTTGAGCTCCGCCCAGCAGTGTCCACTGCATCGTATGTCGCACGAAGCATGTGGTGACTGGCCGAATGAGCACAGCAGACAAGATCAGCCAACTCCTGCTTGACTTGGGAGTCAGGCAAGGAGTCCAGTTTAGCTTCCGCCTGAGCCAGAATGGCCTTCTGGTAGTCCCTCATATGGCTGACATAGTTCAGGGCCCTGATCCCCAGTGTGGAGGAAGCATAAATCTTTCTCCCTTACTGGTCCAGAAGGCACGATTCCTTATCAGGTGGTGATGAGCTAAGATGTTTGGGGTTTGCCAACTGTCCGTGAGCGGTGCTAATCACGACAGAGTCGGCACGAGGGTGAGAATCCAGAAAAATCAACACCCTCTGGAGCCTGATATAGCCTGTTCGACTTCTAGAAAGAGGGGCTAGAGCAGACGGCTATTTCCATATTGTGGTAACGAGGTCTGTGTGAGGCTTTATCCAGGATGGCACCAAGATCACGGGCAGATCCTGATGTTCAGCGAGTTTCAGACGCTGAGGATCTGGTTTCAGGGAGCGCCACTGATGAACCTCCTGGATTTTCCTAAGCAACTCAGTAAAAGAAGGATCCTCCTGAGGAGACTTTGGAGGAGTCCTTGGTCAGGGCTTCGATGGAGAGCATGGCTCGTCGTCTCTCTCTGAGCAACCGTCGGAAGAGTCTGAGGAGTCCAAGGGAGAAGAGGAGGAAGAGGAAAAAAGACTCCTTTCCCAATCCGGGGAGAGCGGACCCTTAGGAAGTCCCGAGGCGTGTCCTGCCATTCTCTGGATCAGGCGGCAGAACCCTGGAATCCGGAGGTGGTGAGGAGTGTGCCGCCTCGGACGTGCGGGAACCTGGGACAGCACCATCACTGGAAGGCGTCTCTTGACCTCTTTGGTGAGCTGAGCCTTGGCCTCAGCCCACCAGGAGGCCAGAGTCTCCTGCAGGTCCACCAGCGGTCGCGAGGGTGGAGGAGGAGGCAGCGGCAGGGGGATAAGGATATGGGCTGTAACTGTATGGGGCATATCCAAAACCCGGCTGCGGGTAGCCCGGCGTTGGGTACTGTGGCGCCGGATACTGCGGTCCTGGGTACGCTGGCATCAGATAGGATGGAGGATACCCGGGAGCCGGACTGCTGAAGCAGATGGCCCGGCCGGTGGCCTCACGGGCGGGTACATAGTGGAGGGCCCGGAGGACGGAGGGCCCGATGGGTGAGGGATGTCTCCCAGAGTCAGCAAGGCCGGCTTCAGGGCCGACGCTGGAGGCCCTGGCGTCGGAGGTACCAACATCGGAGGGGCCGGCGTCGGAGCCAGCATCCGGGGAGCAGATGTCAGGTCCGGCGCATGAGGTGGCAGAAGGACTGGCGGAGGAGGAGGAAGATCCCCAGCTTCGCCTAAGGATGGAGGGGAAAAATCCCTGGGGTCGAGTTGGAGAGACTCTGGTTCCCCAGACTGCAGCGAAGCCTGCGGGGAACTGGGTACGACAGATGTGGGGGAGTCCGCCATCGGTTCCTTCACCAGCCGGACGTCGGACTAGCCGACGTGTGGCCTAAGGGCGAGCTCCCGGCAGGCACCGGTGTCCAACTTATGAGAGCCATCACCAGAGGCAGGTCGAGTAGAGGGATTGGCCTGGTCTGGTAGAGTGGAGGCCACGCACCACCCCGAAGGGTCGGACGTCTTACCGGCCCTCTCCAGGCGGACGTCGGAGCTGACGCCCGCCTTACCGGAGTCGCCCACAGTGGTAGGCCACAAACATGTGGCCAAACCAGGGACGAAGGCCTCCAACTGTCTGGAGGCGCCCACAAGGCCCAAGCGCAAGCCAGACGGGCAGGCTGACGCCCCCTCGGAAACCTCCGAGGCGGCCGTCGAGAGCGTCCCCACAGGGGATGTTACCTGGTCCCCTGCACTCCCGAGGAGACGGTGAGGAGTCCTTGTCCCGGTGCCTCTCCTTCTCCTCCTCCTTCTTCCGATGGCCTTTGGGGGAAGTGGACGCCTGCCTCAGTTTTTTGAGCTCCTTCTCCATTTAACTCATTTTCTTCTTGAGAATACGGGCTTCCAGAGATTGCTGCCGCCTTTTCCGGGTAGCCGTGTTGAAACTGAGGCAGTGCTGGCACTTTTTTTTTTTTTGTTTGTTTAACCAGAAGTAGCACAACAAGCTGAAAGCTTTTTTTACAGGTGCGACCTGGGAGCACAGGGAAGTTAGGTGACTTGCTCAGGGTCACACAGTATGTAAGTGGAAGCTGTCTGATTCGATTCAAACCCAGGTCTGATCTACTGGATGTCACCAGATTTGTGCTGGCACTTCTCGACTGGGTGATTGGGGCCTAGGCAGAACAGGCACAGGGAGTGGCCATCCTTGTGCGGTAGTTGGGCGCCGCATGAATTGCACTTATTCTTGTGCTCGGAGTATGTAGGGGACGATATACACCGATGATTGTACTGACAGTAGAAAAAGCAATTATTTTCGGTAAAAAAACGACTAAGGTAGGGCTGACGAAGCACGAACTTTTCCGTGAGGTGCTGCATGAGCGAACAGCGGGAAAGAACTGTAAGGCAGGTGGGGGACACCCACTTATAGGGTCACACTGCCGTTAGTCACATGACATGGGGTAGGTGATACCCCACTGGACATTGCTACCAAAAATTTGCCATGCAGACCTGACGGCAGAAGGCATAGTCCTACATGTTATGACCTACTGCAGGACCCTCTCGAAGTAAGATCTGGCTGTGTCACTGATAGGGCTAGCAGTAAGGGAGTAACAAGGCTGCCTTGCCCAATCTGGTGCTACCAGGATCACAGAAACACAGAAATTGATGGCAGTTAAGGACTGCAATGCCCATCCACTCTGCCCATAACCCCTGCACTTGTTTTTCATCCTCTGACCCCATCTGGACACAGATTTAGTATTTGCCGTATTAGTCCTGTAAGAACAGATCCAGAAGCAAATCACTTGTTACGTTCGCTTGTGCGCATGCGCAAGGAACGTTTTGGAAGAGTAGCACACTTTGGAGGTGTGCCTCTCCCTTGCAATCCAGTGCTCCGTTGAGCAAGCGTGGCGGTCCTGCACCAATGGGTGCGGGAGCTGTGTATGACAGCGGTGGTCTTAGCTTCAAAGAAAACCACGCTGTCGCTTTCAACACCACGTCACGCCGCCCCCAGCGTGGAAAAATGTTGTTTGCCGACACGGGTGCCTAATCCCCTGGCCGGCTCCACACGGCCCCCCAAAGCCATCCTTGCCATGCTGGGAGCCCACCCCAGCATGGCAAACGCCCTTTACCGACGGGTGCCCAACTTCTGGCCGGCTCGGCCCACCCCCAGCCATCTTCTGCCACGCTGGGAGCCCACCCCAGCGTGGCAGCCCCACGAGTCCGCTTTTTTAAACCTGTAAAGAAAAACTGTCCCAATGTAGTCTCCCAGTCCCTCCCACAACCTGCACCCACCCACTGGGCGCACCCAGCTTCCTAACACCCCCTCACCCCATACTTACCTCCGAGCTCGACGCTGACGATCTTCGTGGACCGAGAACACGCCTGCACTCTTCAAAGCAGACCACAAACTGAGGAAATGCCGTAAGCTGTATAATGGGCTAGATAGGGGGTTTCAACTTTATTGTATATCTCAGGCATTTTTGGAATTTTGCACCAAATTTTCAACATGGGGTTTTTGGGACCCCTTCTCATGAATGATGTCACTGTCATGGCGTTTAGTCTGGGGCAAGGATTGCAGTCACTGCACTAAATCACCCTTCCGGCCCGAATAGCACCATGACAGTGACATCGCACAGGGCATTAGGGTAAAGCACCATACATGCCAAACACCACTGCAAATACCTGCACGCGAACGTTCGGCATTGACAAATGCTTGTTACATCTATGTTGGTCCAATAAAAGGTAACAAAAAGAACAAAGTGCTTTAGCTTTCAGACCAACAAATACTTCCTTGGAAGCTTATTGACAGTTATTTAGAAAATCCCATACTTTTAACACCAGATCAGGCAGGGAAAAAAAAAAAAAAAAAGAATCCCCACCTTTTCAAAATACTCATTTAAAAAATAACAGGAAATGTCAGAGAAGCCTAATGGTACCATTTCACCTTCAGCTGAGAGGGCCTATAGGTTAGAAGTGCTTAGTGCAGAACAACATGCAAAGCAGTGCACTGCACATAAATTAAACTGACTTAGAGATACTTTCAGAATAAGATAACTACTCAAGCAGAGGGCTCCTAAATCCTATTATGAGTGTCACAATGTGTATAATGCAGTTACTGCAAAAGCAAAACCCACCCGGATTAAAGACATGCTAAAATTTTAAGTTAAAAACAAGCACCACAAAACAGAACTACAAAAGCATCTATATATGGCATACAAAGAGTAAACAGTAAAGTTTTCCTAAAAAGAGCAATAGTTACACACTGTGTGGAATGTAAAACTTGGCTGGAACCATTCCCCAACTATACCCTCAAGCAAGATATTATACCCCATAAACTTCAAAGCCTATAGTATAGTAACAGGAGTTTGTAAATGATAATATAAATATAAATTGGCAGTTTAAGTGTCAAACAAAAAACTACTTGCCAAGGGCCACCAGGAAATTAAGACCGTGCAGCCTGATATGTACAGATTTCAATAAATTCTGAGGCCCAGATATTCAAAAGGGTTGCGCATGGCGCAAAAGTGTTGCGCCATGCACAACCCACTGATGCGTCCTGGCGCGATATTCAAAAGGGAAAAGAGCGCCGCACAAATCCTGATGCGCCGGAGTGCATCAGTAATATCTGCAGGCACTGGGGGGGGCATGCCCATGCATAACCTGCACAGCCCAATATTCAGCCCGGGATGTGCAGAGTCATGCATGCGCAACCCCTACCTGCGCCTGCACAAAGTTAAGCCAAAAAAACAAACAAGTGATGGCAACCCACAGGTCAGCTGCCGCATTGCAGGGCGCAACACAGCAGCTGCCATCTGTGGGTGGCCACCCGAGTTCCTGCTGCACCTGGCGGCGCCCCCCCATGCCCCATCGCAGGCATCCGTATGGCGAAATTCCCCCTGTCCAATATCCCTGATGGTCCAGTGGACCTCTATGTGCCCAATCGCAGGCATTTGTCCTAAGATTAAGCCCCCCAAGTCCAATATCCCTGGTGGTCCAGTGGACCGCACTGATTCAATCGCGGCACTGTAATAGAACCCCCTAATATCCCTTGGTGGTCCTGCGGACCGATTGCTGCCCGATCGTGGGCATCTGTACCTCATCAAATACCCCTATTACCCTGGTGGTCTAGTGTACCCTCCACCCCACCCGCCCACTAAGCCCCACCACCCGCTCCCCAATCAGCCAGCAGCACCCCACCGCCTGCCGCCCCGACTGACAGCTCGGTAGGGCTGCACGCCCATTGGTTCAGAGCGTACTACTCAGTCCAGATATGCGAGATAGAGGGGTATCTTAGATTTTAGAACCCTCATGCTGCAGACTAAAGAGGAAGAAGACACAGAAGTGCCCCCTGTGCAGCCAGGGTAGTCTCAAGAGGGGACCAGAGTTAAAGGGGAAAAAATGACTCGATCAATTCAGACCAAGACATGTTGGGTGGCATCCACCCCTCCTGCTAGATTAAAAAAAAAGAATGTCCCCAAGAGGGGAGAAAAAAATAAGGCATTGGGGGGGGAGAGAGACACAGGGGAGTCTACCCCTGTCATCAACTTACGAAAAAAAAAAAAGATGTGGTAAGTGACAACACCTTAGGGATAAGGAGGAGAATCCCCAAAGGAGCATCAATAACAACAAGGGGATTGCCAAGGGGGTACTCAGGGTTCCCCCATCTCTCTCCCTGTCTTGTAAACCCCAGAGAGGGGGAAGAGTGACGAACTTTGAGACGCAGTGGAAGGAAAGAGAAGACACCCCCAAGCAAAAATCCTCCCAGTCTGTCTCTAAGGTCCTCCTCCTCCTAACCACAAGGGAGAGGAGGAAGAGAAGAGGTGCTGGACAGCAACAAAAGACACACAGGGAGGAGGAGGATCACCCAGAGCAGGAGGCCCTAGGGGGAAGGAGGGCGGGATTTAGTGATGAATGTTGAAGATACACAGAAAGATAAAGAATTACAGTAGGTACGTAATTTTTTTTTCATCTTCTCTGCATCAATCTTCACCATTCATCACTAGTATGGGTGAGTACCAAGCCCCCTGAAGGGGGCCCAGCACCTCCCAAAGGGGCAGAATCACTTAGCCTCCATTGGGGGGCAGAGAAACACTAGAGGGGAGAACCCTTGCAGGCCTGGGACTGGTCGGGGTGAGGCGGGGATCTCCTCAGGGGGAGAGGAAGGGTGCCCCTGCAAATCCCTTCTCACCCGTAGGGTGAGAAGGTGGGTTCTCCGGAAGGCAGAGGAGGTCACCCTATGCCGGGCCAGGGGTGACAACCGGGATAGATGAAGCCATGCCAACCGCCTAATGCAGATCGCTGTCCCCACTAGCCTGGGGGCCACCTCACTGGCATCGTAAGATGCCCTTGCTTGGTGCCTTGCTAGCACCAAGTCTTGTGTGGAGAGGGTCATGGCCTGTCTGGTTACCTCCGAAATCAGGTAAGAAGCTAGAACCTGACCTAGCCTCAACCATAAGTACCTGTTATAGGTAGTATGGTGGGCCCGATGAGCTGCAACATAGAGCAGAAGCCGTATCAGGAGAAGAGTCATAATCCGTGGGCTGGTCACGGCTTGGGCGTCTATGCCCAGAGGGGTATCCAGAAGCCACACCCAAAGGGGGCTGAGGCAGAGTTCCTGGAGACCCGGGGGGGGGGGGCGCACAGTACTGGAGGTGAAGGTTCCTTGGGGATCTGGAGCAGGGAATAGGGATGTTCCAGACCCTGGAGATGCTTTCAGTAAAGGAACAGGCCAGATGGGGACCAAAAGGTCATCTGCACAGTACTCACCTAAAAAGGCATGCGCCACCCAGTCCGGACTGTGCTCTCCAAGGGTGGAAATGTTGAACTCGTCGAGCAACCTCAACAGGAAGAGTTGATAGACAGACAAATCAGCTGCTGGGGAAAGGTGGACCGATGACTCCTCCCTCAGAGGAGGAACATGAAGCAGACAAGCTCGGAGATACAGGGACAGGCTGAGCCAGGGAGTGGTGAAACACCTGTTGGTCCGCAGTCCAAATATAGGTAGGGAAAAACTCAGCCATGCCCCTGAACTGTGCCAAAGTGAGAGGGCCCACAGGGCCAGACATCCCTGGGAGAGAGGGGTTGGCAGAGGCAATGGGGCCAGGCTTCTCCAACGGGAGACCTCAAAAGAGGAGGAGCCCGGGTGGTCCCAGCAGACTTGACTGTTCAACCAGACGGCAACAGTCAACGATGTGCCCAGAGGAATTCCCCCCCCCCCGTGAGGTGACAGGGACCGTGCGAGTCCAGAAGGACGGCCCCTGACCTCAAAAGCAGATGTCCCTCTCAGAGTCTCCATGGGAGAAGCGAGGATCCACACTGCGACTCCTCCCAGGACCTGGGTTAATCTCAGGGAGAGGCCGCTGCACTGAACCCCAGTAACTCAATCCCTCCAACTCCAAAAGAGCCCTCTTCTTCAGTACCACTAGCCTTGGCAACTGGCAACCCCCAGCTGACCACCCCTGGGAGACAGCTGAAGATACAGCACCCCCCCTTTCTGGGACACTCCGGCCTGTCCCAAAATTAGATTGGCCAGGATCACTGAAGAAGAGGGGGGGTACCCCACCTGAAGGGACAGACATATCCGTGGTCCCGGGTTGCGCTGCAGAGATCATCTGGACAGCCGCAGACTGGTCAGTCCCACCGATCCCAGAAGCAACAGAACCTGCTCGGCAAACAGAAGGAGGCTGAGTGGAGGCAGAGACGCTGGACTCACAAAGATCGGATGATCCAGACGAATCCGGGAGCCAATCCGGGTCAGACCTAGAGTCTGAGGTGGAGGAGGAGGACTGAGAGGCCCAAACACAGACCACGCCTTGATCCCTCCCAGTGCCACAGCCGTGTGCCGTGCCACCTCCAGCTCCTTGAAAGGCACCAGAGTCGAAGGTGGCACTGACTACTGCACCCCCCCCCCGGCGTTGTGAACGGCACCAAAGTCAGAGGTGGCACCAAGAACAAGTCCTGCACCGCAGATGGCACCAGAGTAAGAAGCAGCACCGAGGGGCACGGTGTAGATGACTGTGCCAGCACGGGCCCCAGAGCTCGACACTGGTGGAGCCTTCACTTCTGAGGAAGCGACTGCCAAAATGGTGCCTCCCACCTGGCCCCCAAGAGAGCCAGACTGGGCCTCCTGAACCGTGGGAGGAGTCCCACTGTGGCAAGGCTAAGACTGGCGGAGGCCCCCTCCTCCGTGGGCCATATAGGACTGGGAAGGGATCTGGAGGAAGGGCAGAAAGTCCTTACCTTGGCCCGCTGACTGTGAACCTGACCTCCAAAAGTCAGCAGCACACGTCCAACTTTGAACGCGGACACCTCCAAAACTCTGCGATCCATCGAAAAGCAGGTGTCTCAACAATCCACATTGTGGCTTGGGCCTAGGCAGGTGAGGCACCAGTAATGTTGGTCTGTTATGGAATAAAGACGGCCGCAGGGACACAGACGCATAGGCGGCCATCCCGCTTTCGACTTTTTCTTCTCGTCCCCGGGACGACACATGACCGGACGGAAAAGAAACATAACAAGTACTTGGCATCACTAAAAATAAAGGACAGATCTTATTGGTAGATCACTGAAGCGGCACAGAGTAGGGGCAAGCAAAACTGTGAGCCGAACACGACTGATGGACTGGGCTGCAAACGCAGACAACATTCTTCAAAGTCCTCCCTCGAGGTCCTTTCTCGATGGTGGGGGAAGAAGAACTGGGGCCAGGGCGGAGTCGACAGCAGATAACAGTCAACCCACAAGTGCTACGTAACATGTCGGTCTCTAGGGCGGCGGCACCCCTGCGTCGACTCCACCTCCACACACAAAAAAAAAGCTCCCACGGGGTCCTAGCCTCCAGCCAGATATCCATACTAGTAATGAATGGTGAAGACTGACACAGAGATCACACACACACACACGTGGTGAAGTCCTATAATATGTCCATCCCATGAAGAAAAGGTCTGTGGATGTTAAGTCCAATAATGTGCCATAAACCCCAAATCTGCTCATGCCATCTGCTACCATATTGAGATGTAAAATAAGTTTGATCTCAAAAGCTCGTCTCGGTTGTGTACTTTTGAGATTTCCTTTTAAGACCATTACTGACAGATCGGAGATTGAGTGGTCAGACTAAGAGAAGTGTTGCCCCACTGGTTTTTTTAGTCATCTTCAGTTTAATATTATGTCTGTGCGAGTTCATCCTAGTGCAGAGTGGTTGGCTTGTCTCTCCAACATAACCTGTTTGTGGACATCTCTTGCACTGAATGAAATAAACATGTTCTGATGTACATGCATAATCCCCATTTACCTTGAATTGTGTTTTGTGATGTAACCACACAGTCCGAAGTGGTATTGTGCGCACAAGTCTTACAGTTGCGTTGATTGCAGGGTCGTGTACCATTTAGAGTCATGGTATTCTGTTCTGGGGAAAGCTTACTCCTAATAATTAGGCTGGCTACATTTGGTGGTTGTTTAAAAGATAGTAGTGGTAGTTCCTTGAAAATACAATTAAGCTGGCCCGGTTGCGCAGAGGGCTAATGCGCTGTAGCCTTAACACAAACCATGCCGGCAACCTGGGTTCGGGAACGGATTCAGGTCGCTGGGGGTCGGCAGGGGCAGGAGAGGATTGAGCATTCAAAGGATTGTTCTCCTGTCCTGCCCCTGGTGGAGACCGGGGGCACTACAAGATGCGTCGAGATGACAGGCGTGCCAGGAAAACCCACAACATGGCGTTTGAGACACCAGATGACAGCCACCGGGACCCGCACCTCCACGGAGCCCCTGGAGAGCCAGAACTGATCTCAGCAGCACCCAGGGGCGAGAAAAGGAATGCCGGAAGGTAATTTCCCCCCAGAAGGAGGGAACCCGCCCGACGATGGGTTACGCTGGGCTACCCTGGAATGGCTGTAATATGAGATCGGGAAGCTAGCATCAGGGTGGGTTCAGAGTGGAGTACGGGGAGCTCCTTGGCAGAAGGCCTGAAGGAGAGATGGATCGGATGCGGGGGGTGGGGGGTAAATAATGTAAACAAAAATATGTGTGTGTGTGTGTATATATACACATACACACATATATATACATACATACCTATACATATACATACACACACACACACACAATTAAGGGTCTCATCCTCACTAAGTATTGGATGGAGGTCCTTAATCTTACACAGAAGTTCAAGGTCTGGATGATATGTGACTACTAAGGGTATTCTGTTGGTAGCAGTCCTCTCTTTATACTGAAGTAGTTGTCTTGGCACTTGTGTTGTATGTTCTATTAGAAACATAGAATTTGACGGCAGATAAGAACCGCTTGGCCCACCCAGTCTGCCCATTTCCCTACCTAATGGATAAGCTGCAGATCCTAGTTAACCAGCAGCCTACTTCTTCCTACCCCGGCCCCCTAGAATTGCCTCACACTGCCCCTGAGCTGCCCCCGCCTTCAAATTGTGTCTCCTTGTTCTTGCACATCTCTTTTTTTTAAAGATGCTACCCTCTTGGCGGTGGCAAGGAGGGCAGAGGCAGATATGGAGCTGCACATTACAGAGTGTGAAGGAGGGGGAAAGGATTTTTTTTGTTTCAGATTTACTGTAAAACCTTGCTTATCCGAACGCAGGGAGGGACAAGAAAAACATTCGGATAAGCAGAGTTTCAGATGAACAGAAGCGAAGCCTTTTTACAGTACAGTAGACCACAGAACATAGACAGTTTATCAACTACTTAAAGTAACATTTTAAAGGCACCTTTCACCAAAAGTACAGAGTACTACCAGCATTATCAATTAGCAGTGTTACCACAGGCCAATACGGAGAGACATTCCCTCTGTATCCAAGAGCTCCCCGTCTCAACTGCATTATAAGATTACTTATATTCTTACAAAATAATTGGAGTTTGGAGTGCTTCTGAAAGATCTCTTAGAAATATATATCCTAACCACTGAGATAGATGTGGGAAGTCCTGAGTTTATGTTTACTTTGATAAAATGCATTCATACTGACAGCGTTTTTAAAAATCATTGTGACAGTGTCGTTACCTACCCCAAAAGCAAGCAATTAGAACCTCTACTCGCCTTGGTTCCAGCACCACCAGCACTCACAGTTTTGATTGCTTTTGTTTCACCGCTGAAACTGACAGCAGGTTAGAAAAAAAAAAACCTTAGAGTGGGTGTGTTAGAGTGGGATTTAGTACTGAGCCTTGAGAAGGTTCAACAGCAGGTAAGGAGGATTAGTATGAAGTTAACAAGGTGCTAACAACCAGCTGGGAGAAAGCATTAATCATGCCGTCACTACAGATCAGTTGTTACAGGTTGTCAGGAAAAGATGCGCGCTACATGTGGGAGGGACATGACTCAGTTTTGGACAACTAAGTTTCAGTAAATGAGGTTTGGATAAGCAGGGTTCACCTGTATTCAGGGTGGGGGGAGGAGGCTAGGGGAGGAATTGCCAAGTTGGCTGAGGGAAGGAGGGTAATGGAAGAAGATGATGAGCAGAAAGTCAATGTCCTAAACAATTACTTCTGCTCCATGTTCACAGCTGAGCACAATCCTCTACCAGAGAGAGAGAGAGATCAAGGTAGTTACACAAAGCGGGGTGGGGGGGTACTATTACAGCTGAAAGGATGAGAAAAGGATTAGTGTCCCTTACAGTGAATAAGGTACTGGGTCCAGATGGTTGCACCCAAGGGTTCTTATGGAACTGGCCTCAGAGCTAGTCAAGTACCCGAGACAGCTATCTGGCTCACTGGAGTCTGGGGTAATGCAGACTTGTGCCTGTGGCTAATAAACTGGCTGGGCGTGTCTGCTAAAGTGCAAATAGCTTAGGTATTGGTCCTGACCCAGTTCGTGTTGTCTGCTGTTCTCACCGCTCCTCATGATGTCATGCACCTTATAGCTACAATAATTTGCTTATTCTGATACCCCTGTATGCTCATGGACTGCTAATTGCTCTATTGTACACTGTTCTTTTGTTTAGCTTATTTCTCAGTACTATGTTAGTGGACTCTGTTACCACTGTATGCTCATTTTATATCTCGATGCACTACTGTACACTGTTTTATTGTCCATTTCTCCCTGCCCCCTCCCCCCGGACGCACCTCGGATTGAGCACTAGTGCTTAGTGTGCCCTCCTGGTAAAATTTTTTAAATAAATAAGAATAGTCAACTAAAGCAAAGGCTTTTGAGAGGCGACGAACACTGTGCCAGACTCCCTCAACTCTAGTCCATAAGAGACTGTCAACAAAATCTGCCACGGTGGTGTCAGTCAACCTCCCCACCCCAAAGCCCACCTGGCAGTCTGATAAAGTTTCTTTTTCGAGGTGCCACACAGTAGGCTGACCTGCAAGTTGGAGAGTCTGGGAGCAGGGAGGAAACTGGTAAGATGGGTCAAGAACAGGCTGCAGGGTAGACAGCAGAAGGTAGTAGTGTAGTAGTAGGGCAGGGGGGAGGGAGGCATCTGAACCCAGGGCAGTAACAGGTGGTGTACCACAGGGCTCACTGCTGGGACTGGTTCTGTTAACATCTTCAAAGCAGACATTGCAGTGGGGATTAACAGCAAGATCAGTCTCTTCGCAGATGACAGATTTGTGCCGAGGTAGATGGGGGTGGAGGGGCAAAAGTACTTCAGGAGGATTTGGTAAAACTGGAGGAAGGGTCTCACACTTGGCAGCTTGGTTTCAATGCCAAGAAGTAAAAAGTGATGCATTTAGGAGGCAAGAATCCACGACACAATTACTGGCTGGAGGGTGTCCAGTTAAAATCCAAGGAGGAGAAGGATCTGGGAGTGCTGGTAACCGGGGAGATGAACCACTCTGCTCAGTGCAGGAAGGCAGCAGGGAAGATAAACAGGATGCTAGGGTGCATAGCAAGGGGGATTACTTCTATGAGTGGGGAGCGCATCTTGCCCCTGCACAGGTCCCTGGTGAGACCGCACCTAGAGTACTGTGTGCAATTCTGGCATCCCTACTTGAAAAGGGACCTCAAACTACTGGAGTGGGTACAGCGCAGGGCAACAAAAATTATCCTGGGGCTGGGGGACAGACCATATGAGGAGAGACAGAGAGCTCAATATGTATACCCTGGAGGAAAGAAAGGAGAGAGGGGATATGATTGAGACCTTTAAGTACCTGAAGGGTTTGAACAAAGCAGACACCAGGTGTATGTTCAATCTGAAAGGTGGAAGGGAAACCAGGGGGAAACTATGAAGCTGGAAGGGGGCAGGTTCAAGAGGGAACTGAGGAGGCACTATTTCACAGAAAGGGTGGTGGCAGGGGTGAAGCCCACCAGAGGAAGTTGCATCATTGCAGAGTGTTGGGACTTCAAGAGGGATGGGACAGATTCAAGGGAGGGTACAAATCAGGAGGGGTAGGAGATTGGGGGCATATGAGGGAGGTGGGCAGCTGCAGTCTAATGGACTGAAGTGCTGCACACTCAAGCAGACTAGAAAGACCGAATGGCCTGTATCTGCTGGCAATTTCGTATGTTCGTATATATTTAAGCACATACCAATCTTTCAAATACATTTGGGATGGTAAAAAGCAGAGCTATTGGGTGGTAATTTGTCAGATTATCCCTGGCTCTACCCTTGAAAGTTGGTACGATTTTGGAGTTTTTCCAAAAGTCAGGGTAAGTCATTTGTTGTAAGCTAGCATTCAATACATTTGACAGGGTTGGGGGTTTTCTGTTATACTGAATATTTTAAAAATGTTATCTCAACTTGATCTAACAGTGGCCTTTTGTGAGTTTAGTTTGTTTTCGGACCTCATTCAGTTCTATAGCTCAAAAAATAAAACCATGGTATTTTGTCAAATTGTATTTCTCTGCTTAGAGCTCCCTGCGTATTTATATTACCATCTATTGAACATTTTAGGTTTATATCCAGACGATAACAAAAATAGTGGTTTAAGCGGTTTGCAATTTGGTAGATTGCCATTTCTATGCCATTCTCATCCCATATTTTGATTTCTGTTTCTTTCTGTGTGTTCCCCTAAAGTTGTTTTATTAGTTTCCAGTACTGAGCAGGGTTTTTTGTTTGATTTATTTTTATTTTGGTAATATCTTTTCCTGGCCTTTTTAATCATACTTTTGCATTTATTTCTAATCTTTTTAAACAATTCCCAGTTCTCAACTTCCAAAGTTCGGTTTGCCTTTTTTCCATACTCTGTCCTTTCATCAGATTTGTTTTTTAATTATTTCATCAGCCCAAGGGTGGTGTTGGTCTCTCTAACATTTTTGAATGGTGTATTTTTATTACAAGAACCAAGTCCCTAACTGATGGATCCACAGCTGGCATTAGTTTTACTCATTCCCAGTTTTCTTGCCTAGCCGTTATTGAAAACTCATTCTGTTGAATTCTTTAAAGTCTTTAGTGACTTCAGCTTTTATTATATCTTCTTTTTCATGACTTTCTACTTCACATTCTGTGTAGCAATTGTTCCCTAAATTAGGTGCCCCTGCCTTATAATTCAGTAGTTTAATGCCCCTGGTTATGAATATTAAATCCAGGATATTTCCATTGCTTGAGTGGGTACTTCGGAGAGTTGTAGTGTTTATAATCTGTGTTAAACCTAGAGACTGATGTTCAGTCTCACGTTTAAGGCCCTGTCCACACTACAACATGTTGTGATGTAACATTCGCGAAAACGTTACTGCCGTTACCGTTACAATGCATCCGTACTGCGACAGTAACGTTTTAGAAAACGTTACAAGCTGGTGCTGTTGTGTCCGCACTGATGAAAATTATCCATGTTTGCTACCGGTTTTAAGTACGGTATTTCACGTTCTGCGGTATTCTGGTAGCAAGGAGGACCATTCATCTACCAGACGAGCGTCCACACTGGTAAGCAAACCGTTACCAACTGTGTAATGGTTCTCATTCCGATCTCAAGACTACCTCTGAACAGGCAGTGAGATTGGATCAAAAAATGGTAGCGGTAACGTTACAGATGTGGACATGAACCGTTTTGACAAATCCCTGTAACGGTTTAGCCGCTCTGTAACGTTACCGAGAAGGCAGTGTGGACAGGGCCTAAGAACTCTGGCAGCTCCCCATGCTACACTGAAATCTCCAATTAAAATAGTCTCCTTTTGTCCAAGTAATGTCATTTTCAGGGACAGTGTCTCAAAAGCTGCAACCTTTACTTTGGGATGGGAATAAACTACCCCAACACACATTTTTAACTTAAAAATATGCATTAAGATCAGTTCAACACCTTCAGTGTTTCCAGAGAGAAGCATTTTTGTTTGCCCTAAATTGGTTTTAATGAACAATGCCACCCCTCCCCATTTATGCTGTCTATCATATTTGAATAGCTCATAATTTCTTATAGAAATCTTTGAAGCTATACTTTTTTTGTGAGCCATGTTTCGGAATTCCCCACAACATCATAATCCCCTCCGTTTACCCAATGTTCAAATAAAACCAGTTTGCCCACTAAGTTTCTGGCATTGTCATGGGCTATTTTAATAGTGTTTGTTGTGATGGTCCAGGATTAGTCTATATCCCCACTCACTAGTGCTAGTATTAAAGAGAAAAACAAACAAAAAAAAAGAAATAAAAAGTTTAATCCCCTGCTAAAGTTCACACGTAGCTCTTTAGGCCAGGGCACGTCCAATGTGTTCCTATTGATGATCTAATATGTTTTTTGCTCCAACAGCATTTAAACTTCTTCTGCTTGATGTTCTATGCTTTTTATAAGTATTAAAGTTTGCAAGCAAAACAGCAAGGGATTTATACATATTGTTAAATTTTAACATAAGCTGTAGATTTGTGTCAGTTAGCCACAGTTGTGTTAACCCCATCCAAAACACAAAGAAATACATCGTTAAGGACAAGAATACACAATTTACTACCCTTAAAAATATATCTGGCCTTCAACCTGCCTCAATGGCAGTAGCTGCAAACTTCAATTTGCTTTACTCTAGTCGTCCATCTGCCCCCAAATCATTAGTAACTTAAAAATGCCCAAGGTATAGCAATTATACTAGTATGCGTCTGAGCTACAACTCTCCTCAGTAATAGCTACAGGACTTGAAGGCACTTTACTCTAAAATGTCTGTGTGTTAAAATACAATTAGAATCCTAGAAAAGTGATGGCAGAAAAAGAACCTTTTGGTCCATCGAGTCTGCCCCTTACCCCCCTCCCTACTTGCTTCCCTTGTCCAGAGTCCCTCCCCTTCGCCTCTTGGACAAACCCTCGTTTGTCCCATGACCTCTTTAATCCCTCCACCGTTTTGACCCCCACCACCTCCTCCTCCGGCAGACTGTTCCAAGGTTCCACCACCCTCAGTGACGCAACGTCCCCTCACATTGCCCCTAAACCTTCCCCCTAACCGGAGACTACGACTCCTAGTTCTAGCACCTACTTTCCTGTGAATAAGCTCCCCCCAACCTTATTTATCCCCTTCATGTACATTTCCATCATGTCCCCCATCTCTCTTCCGGTCTCCAGGGGATACAGATCCAACTCTCTCAACCGCCCCTCGTAGGACTTCCCATTCAACCCATGCACCATCTTGGTGGTGCTTCTCTGAGCCTTTGCAATCCCATCTATGTCCCTGCATAAGTGAGGTCTTCAGAACTGGACCATGTACTCCAGGGTGAGGCCTCACCATGGATTTGTAAAGTGGCATTAGCACCTCCCTCCTCCTGCTCGTTATACCCCTCCTTATGCATGCCAGCATTCTATTCGCTTTGCTCACTGCCTTGCTACATTGGGTCCCCACCTTAACGTTATCTGACAATTATAATCCCCAGATCCCTCTCCTGCTCAGTTGCCTTAATTACAACCCCCCCCCAGTGTCCAAGTGTGTAATTTCCTTGTGGGTTATTCCTCCCCAAGTACATTACTGTGCACTTTTTGGCACTGAATTTCAGCTGCCGGGTTTCTGACCACCTCTCCAGCAACCTCAGATCTTCCCTCAGACTCCACTCCCTCTGAGGTGTCCACCCTGTTGCAGATCTTCACATCATCTTCGAATAGGCAGACATTCCCCTGCAGCCCCCTCCACTATGTCGCTGATATAGATGTTAAACAGGATGGGCCCTAGCACCCCTTCCTCCCTGGAACATACCCAAATTACCACCACCCTTTGGCTTCTGCCCATTAGCCAGTTCTCCACCCACCTTGTTATTTTCTGTCCCACCCCCAAAAACGTTCCAGCTTAATTACCAGCCTTCTGTGGGAGATAGTGTCGAAGGCTTTTCCGAAGTCCAGATAGACCACGTCCACTACCCCTCCCTAATCTACCACTTGTCACCCAAACAAAAAACTCAATCAGGTTCGTCTGGCATGACCACCCTTGAGTGAAGCCATGCTGAAGGACACCCTGCAGCCAACTTTCCACCAAGTAGCTAACCACCCTTTCTTTTAATATCGTCTCCATCATCTTGCCCACCACCTCTCTGCTGCCACTTTTGTGAAGTGGCACCAAGTTTGTCCTCTTCCAGTCTTTTGGCACCCATCCTGTATCCAGGGACAATTTAAACAACCTCACTAGAGGTGCTGCCAGCTCTTCCCTTAGTTCTCAGAGTACCCTAGGATGCAGAGCATCCGGACCCATAGCCTTGTCCGCCCTCAACATACCCAATTCCTTTCTAACCCTGTCCTCACTAATCAGGCTAGGATCCACCTTTATTTCATCCCTTCCCCTCACCCTTAACACCAGTCTCCTTCCTTCCCTTTCCACCGTGAAGACCAAGCAGGAGTACCTATTTAGTACCTCTGCTTTCTCGAAGTCCCCTTCCACTTGTACTCACTCCCCCCCACTATCCCCTGCCTTGCCTTCCTCTTCTCTCCTATTTACACCGGAAAAAAGTGCATCACCCCTTTTGGCTTGCTTAGCAATTCTCTCCTCTGTTTCTACTTTTGTTTTCCTAATCTTCTGCCTTGCCACCCTCAGCTTCTCCCTATAAGTCTCCCTTTTCTTTTCCCTGTGTCCTCATATGCTCTGAACACCCTTTTTCTTTCCCCAATTGCCCCCCTCACTTCCCTGGTGAACCAGAGCGGCCTCTCAATTCTTCCTCAACTTCCTTATGCAGATATCTGTGGCTTTTGGTAACCCCCCTTCCTTAACTGAATTCCATAATTCCTTTACTTCCCCTATTTTCTCCTTCCGCTCCATTTCATTCCTAAATATCCCCTTCATTCTGGAAAAATCCACCCGCCTGAAGTCCAGGACCCTTGTGATGGTCCAACCCGCTTCATTCCCTGTCCTAACCTTGAAGTTCACTGTATTATGGTCACCTGCACCTAGGTTGAACCCCACTCCAACTCCTTCGACACTATTCCCATTGATGAGGACCATGTAGAGTATGCTGCCACCCCTAGTGGGCTCCATAACCACTTGTTGCAGGAAAGCTCTCTGGAGTGACTCGAGGATCTCTACTCCCGGCCGACCTAGCTGACAGGATATCCAAGTCAACACCTGGGAGGTTAAGGTCACCCACCAGCAGAATCTCCCTTTTGAGTGCCATCCATTGAACCACCTGCAAACACAGGTTAGTCACCTGTAACAGAAGTTCTAGGAGTGGTATATGTTGTTCATCTACACGTTATGGCATGTACTTTCCCTTTAAATATCTTGCCGGAAGTCTTTAAGCTGGCTCCTCCCACCCACCCAGGTGGTATATCCCTCAGCTCCTCCCCTTGACACCAGATCTTGCCCGCTGGAAGCAGTAGTTGCGAGTCGAAGCTGGGGAGGTCAGATGGGTCCACGTGGATTAACATACCACTCCTAGAAAGTACAGTTACGTAAAAACTTACCGCAACAGTAGGTCTTTGAGGGATGTCTCTTGTAGCAGGTAATACACCTGGGTAGTCACCAGAGGTCGCTGTGGTGCATGGCAGCTCTTCTAGCAGTCTCTCACCAGGTGCCGTGGACAGATATCATCCTGCTTCCTTTATAAGAGTGGGCAGTCCCTGGTATCCTCAGTTTCCCACCAGATTCAGCTTGTTAAGAGAGGACTGAAGGGATCCAAGGTACCATAGGTGTCCCTTCCCATGTGCTAAGTGGAACAAAGTCATTCTCTTAGAGAAGGAGGGGGATGGAGGGAGGGAACATATCTGCTACGAGAGACATCCTTCAAAGATCTACTGTTACAGTAAGTTTTTATGTAACTGTACTATCCTTCCACGGGATGGTCTCTTGCAGCAGGTAATACACTTGGAATGATTCCGAAGCAGTGTACCCAAAAGAGGGTGGAATTAGGAGACCCTGTAGGACTGCACGACCAAAGGCTGTCCTACGCTCAGAAGCAATAACCAGGTTGTAGTACTTTGTGAAAGTGTGAATATGCAAGTTTTTCCCCAATGAGCACACAAAAAAGATCAGGGCAAGACACGGTTGGTTTCTAAAATAAAATAAATGAAGAAGGGATGGCTTTAGAAAAATCAGGGCTCTATAACAAGCACATTAGTAGCAGAAATGAGTCAGAAATACAAAATATTAAAGAGAACTTAAGTGTTATTATTGATGGTCTGAAGCATATAGATAAAACCCAAGAAGAATTGTATGATAATAGGGAAACATCATAGCTCCCTAGAGAATTACAAAAAAAGGATCAGTTAGTAGGCAGAGATACTGAAGAGCCATGCAACAGAGGGAAGAAATTAGTACCCTGTAGCATAAAATCTGTGCATATACAGGGGACGATAAACAACTCACCCTTTTCAGTTATACTGTAGAACCTGGCTACAATTAAGGATGAAAATCACTAGACTTAGGATGGATATACAAAGTAAAAGCGTATATTCAAATCAAGTAAAGAGAAAAGAGACTATATTAAATCAGATACCTATGACTAAAGATAAAATTCAAGGGAAAAAGCAAAGACAAGGGAAAACCAGGAAAGGGGAAAATAAAGCTGTGCAGGTTAATTTACTACCACCCTTTGATAAGAACCAACAATGCACTTGCCATTTTGAAACAATTTTACAGGAAGTGATAATTTTTTTACCTTTATCGGTCTTTAAGAGTCAAACAGTCTGGGAACGCCGGCCTGGTGGCATGGAGGGTGGAGACGCTGGACGCAACACCTTGCGCTATGCCGGAGACCCAAGTTCGGGAGCGAGCTCGGGCGCCGGGGATCAGCAGGGGTGGGTGAGGACTGAGCACCTGCTGGGCTGCTCTCCCAGAGGGGAGGACGTGACATCGCCGGGCATGGCAGCGGCCCGGTGGAAACCATGGAGCTGCAGCATGCAGGGCAGCACATATAGCGGGCTGACGGCACCACGCATGGGAGGGGAGGCACACCAGAACAGGGAAAACACCAGTCTGCGGGGTAGGCGACGGCACCTGCCCCCATGCCCACTGCCAGGTCCATTCTGCCTGGCCTTCCAGTGTCCTCCACCCAAGCTCTCACCCACAAACCGGAGACTGAATGCAAAGAGTGCCCAAGAGGAGGGTCAACCCCATCCCAGAGGTATTAAGCTGGGGTGCGGGTTGAGAGGGAGAAGGCGGCTCAGGTAGGAGGACTTCAGGCAGGGCAGGAACAGGCAGGATGCCTGAAAGAGACTCCCAGACCATGACCAGAAGGAAAAAAAATAGGTAAAACAGCCTGGGAATCAGGAACTTAAACATCAAAAGGGTTCAAAAAGAGAAAGACTACTGTCAACCAAAAGAACAAAGATATTTTGGAGGAATACATGCAGAGCTCATTAAATGTTGAAGGAGGGAAAAGAGAAAAATCTCCACCACAAGAAGGAAAAATTATAACTAAACTGGATGAAACCAGGGAAGTCCTCAACATAGGGAAAAACAGGAGTTGTGGAAATATCAATAGGAGCGAGAGAGAGCGAGAGAAACACAGAGACAAGGGGTGGAGTCTAGATTGCCATGATGTCACCAAGGAAAGGAGAAAAATCACCCAAAAAGAGCAGCAATTTACAGATTTGAAGGGGACAAGTAAGGAATATTTATTAGAAATATATGGAGTTGTCAGACTGAACAAGAAAATTTAGAAAAACTGAAGCAATGAATCATCTATGTGTTCCACCTTGACATTGTCGCCAAGGAGGAAATACATGTGATGAGGCCACCTAACAGCCACCATCAAGATTATGTATTACTCTACACTAACAAAGGATAGCTAATGGAAGCCATTTGGAACCAAGATAAAATCTTAAAACTTCTGGGACTGCACATTATTTATTTATTTTATTTAGTTTTTGTTAACCGGGTTAGGTGTGCTAGCCAAAGTTGCCTATTTTCAGGCACGACCCCTGAGATGAGATTATACAATACATAGTATATAGTACAGGTACATAGTATATAGTACAGGTAGGTTAGAATACAGATCAAGTCAGACAGTACTCAAGATAATACATGCCAATACAAATGGTGCCATCTGTAGAGTTTGAAGATAACTGTTCACCTGGGAACTTAAGCAGCAGGCTGGTAGGACAGAGGTCTGGGGTTATATTCCATTTTAACTGAAATATTTGAATAGTTTGTAAGTGAAATTAGTTCTATGTGTTAAAAATTATTACCTTGAATTAGAACTGTTACTTGGGCTGTGATATTGTAACTTTGGAGGCTTGGGGACAGTTGTTTGGAAGGGTTAATTAGAGGGAAATTTAAATGTGTTTGCCTGGTGTTCTTAAATACTAAAAAGCCACTGGGTGTTGGGATTGAAGGGCTGAGTATTTCTGTTTGGGACTGAAATTGGAAGCAACAGGAGCTGGTGGGCCTGTGACATCATACGGTACCTGATGTCTGCTTACACACACTGTTAGTGGGACCGAACACACACTGGACTGTACAGTATGCGTTTGTGAGACTTGGGAACTTTATTGGTGGGGTTCAAATTGGGTTTGTAAATAACTACAGTCAGTATAGAGAGAAACTGTATTCCAGGGGAAAGGGACTGAGAAAAGGGGGTGTGCCATTATAAACAGAGGGGGATAAACAAGGTGGCCATATTCCACCATGGCAGGCATCTTCGGAAGGGTTGTAAGCTGCACAGGCTGTGGGATGGCAATAATTCTCAATTGGGCCTGGAGAGGGGAAGGCTGCCCACTCTGTAGACAGCTATCTTGTATCAGGAGTGAGGTACATTGGTTAAGGAGTAAGCTGGGAGAGATGGGGGGGGGTGTCCAAGGATAAGGGGTGTGGATATGGGCAGCAGAAGGGTGGGGCTGAGGGGAGGCTGGGGCAAAGCTCTGAAATTACAGGGCGTTATGTTACAGCAAGCGGGAGGGGGGGATATTAGGGACAGAGGATCCTTAGATAGGGAAGTTGATGCTAAGGGGAGAGCGTACGGGGTGAACATTCTGAATACAAACAGAGTGGAGGGGGAAGTGTCAGGAGGGGCTGTTGTTCGGAAGCCTAAAACAGCAGACTGTGGGAAGGGAGCTCCTAAGGTGAACAGAGCATGAGGGGAAGAAGAGGGGCAGTTTAGAGATGCAGTCAGGGGAAACTCTGGTTACTTGATGGAGGCTGACAGAGTGTCACAATAAATTTGAGCTACTAAGCAACCTAGAGGGGGAGGAAGGGGGTTGGTGGAAATGAGGAAACTGCACAGAGGCCGGGAGGGAGTCGGATACCATAGGGCATCACAGACCAAGCTATGGAAAGATAGAAATAGTCCCAGAGGAGAGGGGAAACATATATGTTAAGCAAATGGGGAGATGCAAATATATTCCAAACATGAGGAGGACAGCATGACTGGAGAGAAACTGGGAGACAAGGAGGTGGGAGAGGAGCCCTTCAGCAGGGGGGTCAGTACCAAGGATGGGGGCCCTAGCTAAAGGGGACCCACAGAGAGCCTCTGGAGGCAGGGGTACTATTACAAGAGGGGAGGATGGCGGTGTGGGGGAACGGGAAACCATCAGGGCCAGGATAAATGGTTCGGATAAGAGAGGGTTAAAGGGGACACCTATTCAGATGGGGTTTCAGTTAAGTGGGCAAAATAGCAAGGGAGGCAGAAAGGGGAGGGTGACAAGGGGGTCTCTAATAAAGCAGGAAGACTCCCATGAAATTGAGATCATGAATAAAGGGGGGGGGAAGGGGGGCATAGTGGAGGTAACCATAAGGATGATGGCAGTGTTAAGGTTCTGTTATTGGGAGACTCGATGATTAGGGGTATCCAGTGGGAGGGACAGGGGGGTGGATGCCATAGCCAGGTGAAGGTAGTGAGTATCTCTGGGCTGACAGTGCACAGAGCAAAGTTCATGGTGTATGAAATGGTTAGGGCTTGTGGAGGGAAACCGGATTTCCTGGTGCATTTGGGAACTATTGATCTAGAGGGAAATAGCGTTTTGGAAATCCAAGCAAGGTTCCAAGAACTTGCCAGAGCCTGTCGGGATAATGGATGCAACATTTCCTTTTCGGAGATATTGCCAGTACCAAAGGCCTCAGTGGAGAAAAATGAAGTCACAGAGGTTAATGACTGGCTCAGGAAGTGGAGTGAAGAGAGTGGCTGGGGTGTTAGGGAACTGGAATGGAGTTTGGGAGGATAAGGGACTATATGCCAAGGACAGGTTTCATCTTGCCCCATTAGGGAAGGAAGTCCTTAAACAGGGGATGGCTGACTACATACAAGAAAGGTGGGGTTTAAACTTGTGAGGGGGGGAAGGGATAAGGGAGGGGCTGACCAGAAGCCCTCTCCTCCAGATGAGGGGAGTAGCCTTCAAGCCCAAGGGAGGGGAGGGGGGAAACAGACTGGGGTGGAGGTTTCAGGAGGAGCAGAGGGAGGATGGAAGTATAAGGAATCTGGGTGGGGTTCGACAAAGAGGATCAGGGATAAGGGGTGGGGGTTGGTGTTAGTAAATGCCAGGAGCTTGGGAAACAAGTTGCCAGAGTTCCAGGCCATGCTGTTCGAGGGAGGTGGATGTGGCGGCGGTCACGGAGACGTGGGCCAACAAAAACCATGACTGGGACCTAAACGTACGGGGGTACACTATGCTTAGGAAGGATAGAAAGGAGGGCAGAGGGGGTGGAGTGGCTATATTCATTAGAGATGACATAGAAATTGCTAGGGTAGAAGAGGCAGAGGGAAACGTGGAGGCCTTATGGGTCACCTTACGATCCCCAGCAGGAGATAAGGTCAAGCTGGGTGTAGCATATAGGCCCCCCGGGATGAGTGATGTTCTAGAGGATGGTTTGCTGGACATCATCATTGCCCAGTGTGGACCAAAGGGGAAGGAGTGGTGTTGATGGGGACCTTAATATGCCAGGTACAAACTGGAACCATGTCCTCTAAGGTGGCCAAGAGCAGAGGCTGCTGGACGGCTTCCAGGATGTGTTCTTAACACAGCATGTGATGGAGCCCACAAGGGAGGGCATGTCCTGGATGTGGTTCTGGCAGATGGGGATCTGGTAAGGGACATGGTTGTACAGAACCCCTGACTGGGAGCGACCACAATACTGTCTGGTTTCAAATAAGCATGGGGGAGGGGTGAGGATCTAGGACACTGGCAATGGACTTCAGGGGCAGACTTTATGGGCATGGGAAATATTCTCAAGGATCACTTGAAGGGGATTACCTCAATGACAAGTGTGGAAAGGAGATGGGAGGTCATAAAACGGGGACTTCATGAGGCAATCAGGATCTGCGCTAAGTTGAAACGTAAGGGAGCAAGGTCACATAAACCATGCTGGTGGTCCAGTGAGGTACACGTAGCAGTCAGAGAAAAGAAGTCGGCCTACAAAAAATTTAAAACAACAAGAGGGGATAGGGATAAGGAAATGTACCAGCTTGCATCTAGAAAAGTCACCCGTATGGTGAGGGGAGCAAAGTCCAGTAAAGAGCAGTGGCTGGCACAGGGGATACATGGAGGAAAAGGGTTCTTCCGTACATTAGGAGCAGAGAAAACTAAGGGCCATCTCAGCAGATTGAGATCAGAAGGAGGGTGGGTGGAAGAGGCGAGGACCAGGCAGAGGTATTTAACGAGTACTTTGCCTCTGTGTTCACTAGGGACGGGATGGATATCTACAAAGCAAGGCACCTAAGGGATAGAAGGCAGTAAGTGGGATCAGGGGAGCAACAGAAATGGAGCAAGAGGGAGGGAGAGGTACCCCAGGGGTGTCACATCTGGGTAAGGATAAAAAGGCCAGTAAGGTGGAGGGGACGGATGATGCTATCTCCGCTAAAAGGGTGTGGTTAGCCCTCAAGGCCCTAAAGAAAGACAAATCTCCTGGGCCGGATGGCATTCATCCGAGAGTACTATGGGAATTGGCGGACATACTGGCTGCACCCCTGGCGGAGCTTTTCAGCAGGTCACTTGAGACAGGGAGGGTACCTAGGGATTGGCGAGAGGCACATGTGGTACCACTCCATAAAGGGGGGTCGAGGGAAGTACCAGGTAACTATAGACCCATCAGTTTGACCTCGGTGGTGGGAAAATTAATGGAGAGTATACTAAAGGAACGATTGGGGGTGTACTTGGAGGAGGTGAGAGGTCTAGATAGTCGGCAACATGGGTTTGTGCCAGGTAGATCATGTCAAACCAACCTTATGGAGTTCTATGAATGGGTAACATCAGAACTGGACAGGGGTAAGCCTGTGGCTGTATTATTCTTGAACTTCAGCAAGGCGTTTGACTCTGTCCCCCACAATGGTCTGGTGGAGAAACTGATGGGGTTAGGAGTAGGCCCTTGATGGTCAGATGGATTGAAAACTGGCTAGCTGGACGACTCAGAAAGTAGTGGTCTGTGGGGAGCCTCTAACCCCAGAGAGGTTGGTAGTGGGTACCGCAGGGTCGGTCCTGGGTCCGATCCTGTTTAATGCATACATATCGACATCAGGAGGGTATAGGGTGTGAATGAGTCTCTTCGTGATGACTCCAAGATGGGAGCAGTAGTTGAGGGAGAAGAGGGAGGTTGGCCCTGCAAGGGACCCTGACACCCTGGAAAGCTGGGCTCACACATGGAAATTAAATTTCAATATCACCAAGTGCAAGGTGTTGCATCTTGGTCGGGGAAACCCTAAACACAGGTACACCCTGGGAGGGGAGGCGCTGGAGGCCTCAATAGGGGAAAAAGACCTAGGGGTCATGGTGGATGCATGCATGAATAACTTTGAGCAGTGCAGGAGAGCAGCTAGCAAGGCAAACAGGATGTTGGGATGCATCATAAGGGGATCACCTCTAGGAGCAAGGAAGTGACTCTGCCGCTGTACAATGGACTGGTTAGACCACACCTTGAGTACTGTGTACAGTACTGGAGACCACACTTGAAGAGGGACATACAGCTCCTGGAGAGGGTACAGAGGAGGGCAACAAAGATGATCACGAGGGCTAGGGATTTGACGATGAGGACAGACCTGAGGAGCTCTGCCTGTTTTCATTGGAGGAGAGAGAGGAGAGACAGGGGGACATGATTGAGGTCTTAACACCTCAAGGGAATAAACAGGGTAAACATGGAGGGGATCTTTAGACTAAAGCAGGGAGGTATCACCAGAGGGCATGGTTTGAAGGTGGAAGGGTGAGGGGGGAAAAGAGGAGGAGGTTTTTCACTGAGAGGGTGGTGGACCCTTGGAATGCACTGCCAGGTGAGCGGGTTCAGAGATCCACAGTGGAGGACTTCAAGAGAGGGTGGGACAGACACAGAAAGTGGATGTATCAGATGATGGCCTGTCCCAGGGGGGTGGGGATGGATGATAGGGGTTTCTGGAGCACAAGGGATGGGAGGGTCTTGGCACCCAACTAAGGATCTAAGTTTCGAGCAGACTCGATAGACCATAAGGCCTAATCTGCTGGCAAACAGTATGTTAGTATAATCAAAAAATGAGTGAAAGAATAGGAAAAGTTGAGGAAACACAAGCCGAGGAAAATGAGGAAATAAAAGAAAATAGGAAAATAAATAGTGAAAACCTTGAGGGCGTCCTTAAGATAATTAAGGAATTAGAACAAAAATGGGAAAAAGACAATGACAGTATGGATGTAAAACAAAAAAAATGATACTATAGGTCAAATAAAATGAGACATGGCATCTTTTTTCTCAAGAATTACTAAACACATCTAAAAATGTCAGAATATATCACGACACATAAAGGAAAGAAGTTGACATCACAGATAGATGTCACATTTAAGAGGGCAGAGATAGTATAACAATTGTTAAGGAAAGTCCATTTACTTGGGGGGGGGAGGACTTTGCCTGCTTTCAAGTGATGAATCGCTAAAGGAAATATAAAGGAGGATGGAAATGAAGACACAAATAAGAAAAGGGCATTGGGAGGCGAAGGATGGTTGGAAACAGCACAAGGAACACAACAGATATGTGGCCTTGGGAAAAGAAGAGTGATAGAAATCAAAAAGGAACACTCATGAGAGTGAACAAAACAAAATTAAAAATATTATTGTGGAATATAAAAGGTTCCCATTTAAAAATTGCAGACCCTGAAGTCGAACGATTCATTGAAACTTTTGACTTGATCTGCCTCCAAGAAACTTGGTGTAAAGCAGAAATGGCACCTACAATTCTGGGATATGTAAATATCTCGAAATCTACAGTTAAAGGGAAAAATACGGGCAAAATAAGGACAGAGTTTCTATATATATATATATATATATATATATATATATATATATATATATATATATATATATAATATATATATATATATATATATAACACAACTAAAAATAATTATAAAATTACTAGACAATACTCTAGCACGGAAGATATGTTAATGTTGAAAATAGAAGATAATAAAAGGAAAAACTAAAATAGCAAATGTATATTTAACACCAACTGATAAACACACAGATAACATTAACTAAAGTAAAAGCAATATTTGATCAGCCGACAGATGAGGAAATTAATACCTCAACTTATATAATAGGAGACCTGAATGCAAGGATCAGAAGAGACTCAGGTGGTCCAGGGTATATGGATATAAATAACTGAACTAAACCCCAAAATAACATGGAATAGAACCACAAAAGATAGCAGGAATCATGAGAGAGGGAGACTTATAAACTCATTTAACTGGTAAAAACATTCTCTTAATAAATGGGAGAACATTGGTGGATCAAGAGAGAAAACTGACATATTGGACCCAGAAACTCCTCAATTATAGACCAGGTATGAAGCAGTTTAGAAGGAGTGAAAATGAAAATAATTATACAGGATGGAATCCACACATAACCCAATTGGGTTAATAATTGAGACTAAACAGAATAATAATACAGGGAGAAGTAAAGATAAATTAAGAACAACTAAAGGTTTCGAAATAATCGGAGAAGAATTAAATCGAATTCGAATACAATTAAACAATTTGACAGCTTATTTAAAGGCCCAAAAAATGACATAAGAACTATGATAATTGAGAATACAAATTATAATACAGTAGCAAAATATCGGGCTGATTATTGTACAAATAATAAAGCCAGAGGGAAAATAAAGACTAGGCAAGGCCAGGTTTAATGAAAAATGTAGGAAAGCGAAAAAAGAATCGAGTAAAGTTATTACAAATATAAAAAGAACATCTAAAAAAAGATGGTAAAGACAGGATAAACATAAGGAAAGAAAAATATAAACAAATACTAGACAAACAAAAACTTAATTATGCTAAAATTGTACGGGAAAAATTAAGGAAGGCAGTGAAAGAAAAAGATGGAAGAAAATTCTGGGTAATGGTTAGTCAAGGTTACAATAAATACGCTAAGAAAATAGAAGCATATATTCAAAAAACTGGTAAAAAGTGGAAATTACCTATCCACCTTAAAACCACTGCTAAGAGGTGTACTGCAAGGCTCTATTCTTGGCCCCATCCTCTTTGCCATTTATATTAATAATATCGATGCCAACCTCACTCAATCTAACATTCATCTATTTGCTGATGATACTGTATTATATGTCAGCAATCCCTCATTACCTAAAGCCTGTGAGCTGTTACAATCTGAATTCTCCATCCTGCAACACAATCTACTGGATAAAAGCTACTTCTAAATGCCAAAAACAAAAGCTATGTTCTTGTCACAAAGAGTTGCTCTGCCACTACCCATCACCCACCACCCTACAATTATCCACCCTACTTGGAGAGAAGCTGGAATTTGTTGATAACTTCAAATACCTTGGAGTCTGGATTGATAACAGGCTTGACTATTCTGTCCATATTGAAGAGCTACTAAAAAACTGAGACAAAGGCTTGGTCTATTTTTAGAATAAAACACTACCTTAACAGAGACTCCAAAAAGATTAATCCAGGCATCATTCCTATCCTCATTGATTATGCTGACTTCTCTATGGCCATTGTTCACTCCCTCTTAAATAAGCTGGACACCCTGTATCATAGATCCATCAGATTCATTACTGACCTTCCTCCAGCACCCATCATTGCTCTCTTTATATGGCAGTCAACTGGACATCACTACAACACAGAAGAAATAGGAATGCTGCAATCTGGATATTCAAAGCTTTATCAGGCAAACTACCCACCTATATCACAGACTGTTTTACCCAAATTACTTCTAGGCCATACACCTTAAGGATCAGTAACTCATCATACTAAAGGTCCCCAATGCCTGCACCGGTTTGGGAGGGCCGCTATCATCTACTCACTAGCAGTTGCATGGAATTCACTCCAAAAATCCATGAAGCTTGATAGCCTCAACCTTTAACATCCTTCAAAAGATTATTCTCCACCCTATTTCCAGAACTCTGCAATTGCTTTTATCAGGCCTAACTCACCTCCTGCCTACCCTCCCACCCCTTTCCGTGTTCCATTATGTTTAGTTCTACTTCTATTTTCCAGTCACCTGATATACTCTCAAAAGCCAATTAGGCCCTATAATTTATATATTATGCCTGCTATACCCATTGTCTCCTTTTTCTTACAGGTTAAATGGTTTTACTGTTCCTTGTATATATGTAAATTGTTGTATATTATCATTTTATGTCATTGTACTACTGTTTATGTTATTCTTGTCTATGTAAAAATACTTGTACTCTTATTTATATGACCACCCAGGTCCATCTTGTAAATGAGCTACGCTCAATGATGTTCGCCTGATTAAATAAAGATTTTGATTGATTGATTCACCCAAATACATGGGTCTTTTTTTTTTTTTACAAAACTCTTATTCATAACAAGAACTAATACTAAGAGAAACAGAAAATCTAAATGATTCAAAAATAATATACCCAATACCCATGATAACATTAGAAGAAATAAAATTAGCAAATAAAGTGGTTAAAAACAACAAGGCGCCAGGACTGGACAAAATAGGAGCTATGTACAAATATTATACAGACTGGTGGGCCCCAGTAATAGACACATTCTACAATACTTTTGTACAAGGACAGGAGTTGGAAGGGGAGTATTATATTTCCAATTTTTAAGAAATGTGACCCAAATGATCCTAAAATGTATCGCCCAATAAGCTTAATAGATATCCCTCAAAAAATATTTACCAGAATTATTCCGGTGAGATTAGAAGAGTGGGCAGATTATAATATCTTACATGAAGCTCAAAATGGATTCCGGAAAGCTAGAGCTACAATCCAGCATGGTTATACACATCATCAGGTTTGGAAATGCACAAAATTTAGAAAGACTAAATTATTCTGCTGTTTTGTGGACTTTACGTCCACATACGATAGCATAAGCAGAGTAATATTATGGAATACATTGAGGAAATTAGGGTTGTACCCAGAACTCAATATTTTAATAAGATTGCACTCAGATACATGGGGAGTAGTGTAATACAACCAACACGGGAACATGTCCAGGTCATTTCAAATGACATGTGGGGTCAGGCAAGGATGTTTACAGGCCCCTTTTTTAAGATAAATGTTTTGAAAGAGTTAGAAAACCCAACATTTCACGCACTAAAAATGGGTAATATTAGATTTAGTGTTGATATTGACATCTGCGTTACGACTACAAAGGAAACTTATTTTTCAAAATTATGTGACAATCATAAATTAAAGATAAATGTCTAAAACCAAGGTATTGATATTTGGGAACATCTATACTGTACGTACACCAAATCCCTGTGGATAAATACAGAAAAAGAAGAAACAGTTAAACACTGACTTTTTTTTTTAATTTCATTTATTAGTCTCTAGGATTACAAATACCTTTGAGCAACTACTGCTCGTTTACAAAGGTTCCATGTCAAAGGATAGAGGGAAAACATACATACAGAGGTAGACCATGGTTACAGGTATAATACAGCGAAGGCAAGGTTTTAAAATTTTAAAGTACATAACGGAGAGACATTATGAGCCAATTTATGACAGCAAGACATTTCAGTGCAGACAGTACATTATATAGAAGAGATAGTGATTGTAGGATAGTAGGGTTAAGGAAAGGGGTGGGCAGGCTGAGGGGCCATTGTCAGAGGGTGATGGATGGGTGGCATAAGTGCAGGGTAGTTAGAAGGACCTGAAAATCTGAAAGTGGCTACAAGAGGGGAGGTGGAGGGTAAGGCAGGGTGGTGGTGGGGAAGGATAGGGGTGGGATGAGGGAAGCAGCTGACCGAGGAAAATGCTGAGGTGGGGGTAACAGGTCACCTTAGCCTGGGATGAGGGAGGAGTTAGGTGTTAGATTTATTCAGAACCTAAAGTGGAAAGATCAGATAGAACAGACCGTAGTGAAAATAAAGAAAGCATTTAATGCGTTTAAAATATTCAATGCAAAGATGGTTCGAACATTGGTTAAAGGAGTTGTGAGGCCAAAATAAATCAGACTTTACTTTATGCAGCAGAAATATGGGGAATGGCAGATTTAAACAAACTAGAAGTATTGTTTAATGAAATGAAAAGATATATTCTAATGGTACAGTAATCAATACCAGCAGGAATAATAAATTCAGAAACTGGGACAATATTCTATTTTAACACTAACGAAAGAAAGACTTATTTTATCTTCATTAAAGTTACTCTTTCTTGAAGAAAATAGATTACCCAGAAAATGTTTGGAAGAGGAAATCAAATATACCCTAATAGGGAAAATCCTCCCTACCATGGAAATCTTTAGACAATTTCTTTTTCCAAACGGACTTTGACATGTCTTATGGAGTATATATGTACACATATAGCAAATAAGTTAAAAAGGTGAAGAATAGGTTAAGGGACCAGGAGATAAATACACAGATAAAATTAAAACCAGTTTAAACTATACAGATGGTACACATATATAAAAATAGCACATGGCTTGGAGCCTTATTTGGTTAAATTAACAAACCCAAAGGACAGGAGAACAATAACTAAATTCAGAACTGAAATATATAAAATGCTAATTATGTACTCCATAAGCAAAAAGAAAAAATTACTCACCTTAGTAATGTTTCTTCAAATGGAGTCTTGCTGTATTCTGACAAATTGCAGTGAGGTCCAACCTTCGAACTGCCCCGGAGATGAAAGAGTTAACTTTCCATGCCAGGCATGGAACGCTGAGCCTTGAGCTCGGTTGAGACTCTGTCTGTTGCTGTTTCAACTCAAACCGTCAGATCTTTACGAGCTAAACTCCCTGAGTGTCCTGTGTGGAAGCTGTAAACCTACACTAGCCAACTGGCTACTAAATATAACAAACATATTTGTTGGTCCCAAAACAAAGACTCAAGTCAGGAAACCCAAAAAATGAAACAAACACAACACCCACCCACCCAAACTAAAGGGGTGAGAAATAAGGGGTGGGGCACCTCTTGAGTGCCAACAGTGCTACTGCCCACCCACATCCCAAAACAAAGGTTCAGAGAGGGGAGGAGGTCAGAATACAGCAAGACTTCATTAGAAGAAACAACATTACTAAGGTGAGTAATTTTTTCTTCAAACATGAAGTCTTGCTGTATTCTGACAAACTGCAGACTACCAAGCAGTACCTCCATGGAGGAGGGACAGAACTACCTAGGAAATAGGCTCTGAAGCACTGCTGTGCCAAACCAAGCATCACTCCTAGCCTGGATATCCAGAGAGTAATGCTTGGTAAAAGTGTGTACTGTTTTCCAGGTAGCTGGCTGACAAATCCCTAAAATAGGAATATCCCTGTCAGCAGCCAGGGAAGCAGCTGTACCTCTGGTAGAGTGAGTCCTCAGGCCTGAGGGTGGAGTCCTACCTAGTTTTTCATAGCAAAATTGAATGCAAGAGACAATCCACCTGGCAATAGATCTCTTAGTGGCAGGTTTTCCCTTATCAACCTCACCATAAGTGAGGAACAGTTGGAGGGAGTCAAACCTATGACCCTTAGTACGCTCTATGTAGTAGCTAAAGGCCCTTTTCACATCCAAACTGTGCAGCCTCCTCTCCCCAGAGGAGGAATGGTCAGTGAAGAAAACAGGAAGAGACAAACTGGTTAAGGTGAAAGTCTGAAACCACGTTAGGCAAAAACTTCCTATTAGTCCTGAGGACCACCTTATCTCTATGGAAAGATGAAATCAGGCTCCACTGACAGGGCTTGTAACTTGCTTATGCGCCTGGCAGAAGTGATGGCCACCAAGAAAACACAGTTTCCCAAGTCAAGTACTTAAGCTCTGCTGAGGACATAGGCTCAAAAGGGGGTTGCATAAGCTAGGCAATGCAAACATTAAGGTCCCAAACAGGGGCAGGGTCCCTGAAGGGAGGATTGGTATGAAGCAATCCCTTGAAATATTTAGAGTATACAGGATGGGCTGAAAGGGAAGAAGGCTTGCCTGCTGAAAGGAAGGCAGAGACTGCTGCCAGATGCACTCTTAGTGTAGCTGGTCTGAGCCCCAAGCTATTAAGATGAACCGTATAGTCCAGGACCGTGGACAGGTTAGCAGACTCTGGGTAAATATGTTTCCCAGAGCACCATATAGAAAATCTTTTCCACTTGGAGTTGTAAGTGTTTCTGGTGGAAGGCTTCCGAGAAGCCTTTAGAATATCCATAACACCTTGAGAGAGGTGCAAATCAGCAAACTCTAACTCTTCAAGAGCCAGGCCTTGAGATTGAGAGATTTGAGATTTGGATACCAAACCCTCCCCTGAGCACATGTTAACAGGTTGTAATTCCTGGGAAGAGATAGGGGAAGGTGGACTGCTAAGGACAACAAGAGAGGTTACCAGGGCTGCCTGGCCCAGTCTGGAGCAATCAGAATCACCTGATTTTGACTAACACCTTGAACAGGAGAGGGAAGGGGGGAAAAGCATACAGGAACTTCCCTTCCCAATTGAGAACTAGGGCATCCAGGGGGGACTGAGCCCAACACTGGGGGCCTGCAGCAGAAGAGAGGAAGTTGGTGATTGTCTGGGGCTGCAAAAAGATCTATCTGTGGGGTGCCCCATCTGGAGAAGATCACCTTCAAAACCAGGGGATCCAAGGACCATTCGTGATGGCCCTGAGATATCCTGCTGAGAGCATCTGCCAGGGCATTGTCCTTGCCTGGGAGGTGTATTGCTGTAAGAGAGGTGTTCAGGGAATAGGCCAGAGACCATAACTTCATTGCTTCTGTGCACAAGGCCGTAGACCGAGTGCCCCCTTGCTTGTTGATATACCACATTGTGTTGGTATTGTCTGTCCTGATCTGAACTACTTTGTTCTGAACAGACTTGGAAAAAGCTCGAAGTGCTAGAAACACTGCTCTGAGTTCTAGTAGATTGATGTGAAGCAGGGATTCCTGAGGGGACCACAACCCTTGGGTGGTAAGGGGGTCCCAAGTGTGCCCCTCACCCCAAGAGGGAGGCATCTGTAGTAAGGATTAGAGAATGAGACTGAGTGACAAAATGAACTCCCTGTCTTAGATTGTCCTGATCCAACCACCACTATAACACCTGGATCAGGGTTCGAGTCACTGGGATTAGTTTGGTCAGGGGGTCCCTTTTCTGAGACCAAAAGGCTCTCAAGCGGAACTGAATATCCCTCATTTGAAATCTTGCTCCCTGCACCACTGCTGTAGAAACAGCCATGTGTCCTAGGAGTTGCAGAAAGTGCCTTGCTGACCGAGACACCTGAGGAGTGAATGAAGAGGCCAGTGAGATAAGGGTCCTTACCCTGTCCAGGGGAAGGAAGGCTCTTGCCTTTACTGTATCCAGCTCTGCCCCTATGAAGGTGAGGAGCTGCACAGGCTCTAGAACTGACTTTGAAAGATTCAACAGGAACCCTAGAGAAGTGAGCAGTTGCTGAGTTATCTGAAGGTGTAACTTGACTTGGTCTGGTGACTGGCCTACTATGAGCCAGTCGTCCAGGTATGGAAATATGGAGATCCTTTTTCTCCTTAGGAAGGCAACCACTATTGCCATACATTTTGTGAACACCCTTGGAGCAGAAGTTAGGCCGAAGGGCATTGCTCTGAATTGGTAGTGGCCTGAGGGAAGCTCGAACCTGAGGTACTTTCAATGGGAGCTTCTGATGAGAATATGGAAACAGGCATCCTTGAGGTCCAGGGAGACTAGCCAGTCCCCTGGCCTTAGAGAGGGTAGAATTATTCCCAGAGTCACCATTTTGAACTTTGGCTTTAAAAGGTGCTTGTTTAAATATCTGAGATCCAGGATGGGCCGCCATTCTCCTGTCTTTTTGGGGGTTAGGAAGTACCTGGAGTACAATCCTTTCCCTTTGTATAGGGGTGGAACCCTCTCTATGGCTCTCAGTGCCAAGAAGGAAGAGACCTCTGCCTCTAAAGCAAGTGCCTCTGAAGGATTTTCAGGTGGAAAGGATCTGGTTCTCATCTTTGGAAACTAAGCTGAGAACCAGTCCCTGACTTACTACTTCCAGGACCCATTTGTCTGATGTTAAAGACATCCAGTCCTGGACAAAGTAAGCCAGCCTGCCCCCTACAGGTGGTGCAGAATCGGCCCTGGAAAACCCATCAGGGTGCCTGTTTGGCAGGGGCTTTAGGCGGAGGGGTGGAGGCAAGCCTGCTTGTACCCCGTCTGCCTCTCCCTCTAAAGAACCCTTATGAGCATAAGCAGAAGAGGCGGCCTGGGCTTGGTAGAAAGGCCTATGAAAAGGCCTGCCCCTGGAATGCTGCCTCTGAGGAGTGGCTTGCCTTTCCTTGGCCTGAGCACTCCTGTAGGTGGTCCTGTACTCGTCCATTTTCTTCAAGTAGTTCTCTGTTTGCTCCCCAAACAGAGAATTACCCACAACAGGAAAATCCATGGCCTTAGTCTGGATATCCTGAGACAGGCTAGTACATCTGAGCCAAGCCATCCTACAAAGGGCCACAGATGTAGCCATGACTCTAGATGAAACATCACTGGAGTCCACTGCAGCACGGAATTGCACCTTGGATGCCTCAATACCATCCGCAGCTACCTGCTCCAGCTCCTTGGCAAGCTGGCCAGGGACCCGTTTAGCTAAAGCCATTACAGTGTCCCATATAGATTTCTGATATCTAGCTGTATAGGCCATATGATTAGCCTGCCCGAGTCCCAAGGATGCTGCCATGTACTGCTTCTTTGCCATGGCATCAATCCTCCTGGAGTCCTTATCTGGGGGGGTGTGAAGCCAAGGGTATATTTGCCTTATCACAGGCTGCAGCCTGCACTACCCCAACATGGCTGCATTGCTGGGTAAGGAACTCCGTATCTGAGCCCGAGAGAGTATACCTCTTGTCCATTCTTTTATCCACAGGAGGTATAGAATTAGGAGTCTTTAAAATTTTTATTGTCTGTTTCCCAAAGGACTTATGAAGGGGAATAGACAGCCTCCTGGACTCTGGGATATCCATCATTTCAACGTAGTCAGGCTCCTCCTGGTCATCTACAGCTTCTTCCATAGGAAGCTGAAGAGTTTCAGCCACTTTTTTGTAAAACATAAAATGGGAAGGGGACTCAGAAAGCCTAGGAGGAGACACTCTGAAGGTCTGTCTGGGGAGATGTCCGGGTCAATGGGCACATCCAGACTTTCATAATCACACTCACTTTCCTCATACTCTCCTTCCTCCTCCTCCTCCAGTTCTTAAAACTCTCTAAATCATAATCCGAACGGGAGGAACCAAACCCAGACTCCGGCGCCTTCCCAATGGTGCAGTTCGGTCAAAGCTGATAGCGACTGAACAATCTTTATCACTTTGGCTATTTCATCAGCGATCGGAGAAAGAACTTGTGGATCCGCACCGGCTGATTTATCCCTTCTTGTTCTTTTAACGAACAGACTCCTCGAGTCTGTTCTCCTTTGTCGAAGAAGTTTCACCTGGTCAGAGGGCACTCTTCTGTCTCGTTGGAACTGAACCGGGCTGGCCATCCGGGTCATGATTTCTTGGCCTCCTTCCCTGAGCCTACCAACTCTTTTTTCCAGGGTAGCTGCAGGAAAATTTTACAAATCTGGCAGTCTGAATCGAGGTGGTCAAACCCCAGACAATAAAACAGGTGGTGTGGGATCAGCCTTAGCAAAGACTTCCCCCACACTACAGTGTTTAAACCCAGTGGGCCCGTTTTTCTTTGGGTTTCTCAGACATGGCCAGTCCTAACAAAACTTACCCTTTTTCGCAAACTCCAGGGCAAGACACCCTTATCGTTCCTGACCGCAGTTATCGGGCAATGGAAAAAACGAATAAAAATCCGTTTAGAACGGATAAGAACCGGTTACCACACTCTAAAAGCAGAATAAAGTTTTTAAAACAACCTGATCGGTTCAAACCGAATCAATCCACGTTTACAAGTTCCACAGAATAATAAAAATAAGCCTATCTGTTGCTCGCGAGCCACATGTAACCTAGATGGCTATCCCAGAGCTACTACCCTGCCTGATTTGCCACTAACAGGTTGAGGGGCCTGGATCCGATGGCGGGTGCCTCCACCCAGAGGTCAAGGTTTGCAATAGTTAAACTAACTTGGTCACAGCCCTCTGGGACACTGCAACCCCCCTTTCTTCCCACTAGTGGCCCACACAGTATATCAGAATTACCTTCACAGTATACACTTACCTCCAGGACTGGTTCAGGCACTGGGACCCCCTGTAAAATAAGAAGATACAGTGCAGCAATCACAGTACAATACTTTAACATAGACAAATACCTCAGGCAGTATAACTTTGCTGAAACAAGCAGCTCTGATTTATTTAGGGGGATATAACAAGGACAGGGGGAAATCAGGTTAATTAGCTTATCACTTTACTCATCTACCTATGGCTCTGTGCACAGGCTTATCCCTACCAGTTACTGTCCCTGGGTACCCAAGCCCTAGTGGCTAGTCCAAACCGTGGCAGCTGGTAGGTGCCCTTTCACACAGAGAAAAGAAAAATTAGTTAAACAGTCAGCAGTACAGTAATTCCATTTGGATTCGATGTGGCAATTCAACAGGGAGCGACCCTGAATTAGTACTCACGACCTCCAAACAAGATAGGGTCCTTCAACGTCAGCAGGGCTACTCTTGAGCTCCACGAGACTCCTCACACATTTATATGACAAACTGCAACAGGCAAAAGTCCTTTAATGGCAGCAGGATTCACTTGAGCTACACAAGCCTCCTCACACATTTATATGGTAAAAAGAAAGTACTATACCAGGCAAGCTGCTTCTCTATCCTGATCGCAATTACTGCACAGTACCTGGGAGAACACACAGCAGATTCAGTTCCTGACAGACCGAGCTAATTCAGCAATTTCTCCAGTCTTCTACAGGGTGAGCCTGGTTTCTACTCTTCAGATATCCTTTGATTCTCTTCACAGGGCCAGTTCAGTCCTAACAAGCAGTTACACAAACTGCAGACCCGGAACCGGGGGCCTTGCGCGTTTCTGACTAAAACTGCACACAAAGCAGGCTCCTTCCTCTTCACTGCCAGAGCTCAACTGAAACTCCAGCAGACAAAACCGGCACTTCTTTGAGTTCCTCCAGTTCTTGGCTGGATTGGCGTCACTCAATAGACTGCCCTGTTGGTCCAAAAGGCGCAAGTCCAAACTACATCTCCCAGAGTCACTGCCCATACAATCCTCTTGTGGCTGGTTCAGATTACGAGTCCAAGTTCTGATTCGTCTAAGGCACCATTTTAGAGCTACCTTAACCCACACTGATTGGTCCAGTTCAGCAGTTCAAAACTAGAATGGGGAACTAGGCAAACACAGTTCTGACTGCAAAAAAAGCAGGTTAGACAAACTGTATCTTCATTATTACTCTAAATGATTTCTGGCAAACAGTTACATCTTTCAGATAGGTTCCCTTTGCACTCCTAGGACTGCAAAAATAGAGTGAATTGGCAGCAGCTCGAGTGGTACTCAAGCAGAGAAACACAGTCTCCCCATACAAACTAATTATGTCTGCAAGCAGATAGCTCTTAAAGAGACAGTACCAGAGGCTCTAAAAACACTCACAGATAAATGGTTTAAGCGCCAAACACCATTCAGGCTTGGAGCATTCAAGCAAGCTCCTGGAAGTCTTTTGGGAACCCCCATTTGCAGGGGGGTTACACACAGACAGACTGAACCGATAGGTTATGGTTTAAATTCGGTCGAAAACCGAGAAAAACGGTACTTTAACCAACAAATTGAACCGAGCATAGGAGAAATTCTCCGGAGTGACTGTTCAGTGAGGTAGAGTAAAGAATCTGACAGTTTGAGTTCAAACAGCAACAGACAGAGTCTCAACCGAGCTCGAGCTCAGCGTTCCATGCCTGGCATGGAAAGTTAACTCTTTCATCTCCAGGGCAGTTCAAAGGTTGGACCTCACTGCAATTTGTCAGAATACAGCAAGACTTCATATTGTTTGAAAGGGAAAATATTCCCACTCCATTTTGTAAATGTGATAAGTCAGAGGATGACTTCAAGCATATATTACTTTTGCGCCTGCTATACAAGGGGCCCCATTTAACATGGCTTGGTGACATAGCAAACCTCGACCAACCCCCTGACAAAATTGTCAAATATCTAATGAGTAATGAAAATTTATATATATTACAGAAAGTAGTAGGCTTTCTACAGTCTACTTATCTATAATACTCCTATGAATGTACAATAATTGATGAAGAAGAATCAGCATTTATATAGTGCGTTTCATACACAGTGCATCCCAAAGCACTTTACAAGCAATGTTAGACTGCCAGTGAAGTGACTGAATGTGTGGTGGCGTCCATATTGCACATCACCCACACACAGCCTGGATAATTGCATGAGCCAGTTTACAGGAAGGGGAATGTTGGCGAGGACACTGGGAATGTTCCCTACTCTTTGCGAAGAGTGCCCTGGGTTCTTTTACTTCCACCTGGACACCCACCAGGATGGGCAGAAGGAACCTCAGTTTAACGTCTCATCCGAAGGACGGCACACACCAGCAGTACAGCACCCCCCAACAATGCATTCGGATGCCAGCGATTTTTAGGTGCAAGTCCAATCCCGGTGTGGGACGAGAACCCACGACCTGGTCCAGATGCGGATGTGCTACCAACTGAGCCACACTGACAACTGCCTTGACTGTTTTAAAAATCTTGTGTGTAATAACAATTGTAAATATATTTAAATGTATTCACGTGATAGATTATGGAAACTGATATTCAACACTTTTTTTTTTTTTTTTTTTTTAATATTTGTAATGACTGTCAAACAAATAAAAATGTTGATCCTTTCTTTGTGGAAGATTAGGTAAGGCTCACATCAAAGCCTGAAGCTCGGGAAATTTGGCAAGCTACTAGAAATACAGTCTTCCAAGAGAGAAAGTAGAGATCAGTGGTAGCTGCTGGCTCAAAGGGTACTAGGGTGAGTTTCTCCAATATGAAATTCAGATCCCAAGGGGAGGGAGGTAGGGTGCTTTATGGGAGGTTTGATAAGAAGCATGCCTCTTAAGCACATCTTGGCAAGATATTGATACAGTAATTTGCTTTCACAGGCTTCGTGATAGGCTGAAATGGAGGCCAGATGAACTTTGATAGAAGAATAGCCAAGGCCCTTCTTGGCGACTGAAGCCAAGTAGTCCAAAACCATGGGTAAAGGACATGAAAATGGATTTAGAGAAAGGGAAGCAGCCCATATGGAAAAGTGTTTCCATTTAGCGTTATAGGTTTCCCTGGCTGATGGTTTTCGTGAGGCCAAGAGAATGTTGGCCACAGGTGAGGAGACTCGAAGACGTGCTATGAAAACATCCTCAGCAGCAAAATGTGAAGGTGTAGAGACTTGAGGTTTGGGTGAAGGAGGGTGCCTCACTCCTGAGTCGGGAGATCTTGTCTGACTAGCAATGGAATGGGATCCGCTACAGAGAGTTGCTGAAGTAGGGGAACCACACCTGCCTGGGCGCCTCAAGGGGGCTATGAGGATCATCGCGGCAGGTTTGAGTTGTAGTTTCAGTACAGTCCGTTGCAGAAGCGGGATTTGGGGGGGGGAGAGCATATAAGAAGAGTCCTGTCCACGGTTGGGACACGGCATCGGTAGACAGTCCCCTTCTGTTCGGGATAATGGCAAAGTATCTTGGGAGTCGATGATTGTCGGGGGAAGCAAACAAGTCCAGTTGAGGGGTCCCCTAGAAGCAGAAAATTTGAAGAACTTCATGATGGAGAGTCCACTCGTGCGTGGAGGACTGGCGACAATGTCTGCCAGGGTATTGTGGCATCCTGGTAGATGGACAGCAATTATTGTGAGTTGGTGGAGTGTGGCTTCTTGCCAGACCTTCAGCGGCTCCCTGCAGAGAGTGAGAGATCTGGTGCCCACTTGTTTGTTCAGATAGTTCATCATAGAGGTGTTGTCCGATTGGATTAGTAGGTGTCCGGGACGAAGGTGGGAGCGAAAAACCTGAAGAGCAAGGTGAACCGCCCTAATTTCCAAACCGATTTATGTGTGGCAAAATGGCGAATTGGGGCCATTTGTCCTGTGCCCCATAAGGGCCAAGGTGAGCTCCCCAGCCGTCCAGGGAAGCATCAGTGGTCAACGTTTGCTGCGGAGGGGGGAGCCGGGAAGGGCACGCCCGGAGACAGGTGGTGCCGGTGTGTCCAGCAGTCCAGGGTGGAGAGGAGGTGACTAACATTGTCGTCGAAGTCGTCCCACCGCTGGTGCCATGGATTCTGAAATACCCATTGTACTGGTCTCATATGGAGATGGGCGAATGCCACTGTGGGGATGGCAGCTGCCATATGCCCCAGACGATGTAAAACTTCTGGCTGTTATGTACTGCTGGGTTCGAGCGTGCGAAGCCAGAGAGAGGAGTCTGTCCTGTCTGTCGACAGGAAGGTACGTCCTGGTGGAGACTGTGTCCAGAAGTGCTCCTATATACTAGAGTGACTGGGAAGGCTTAGAGTTAGACTTGGGCCAGTTGATAGTAATGCCCAGATTTTGGAATAGGGTAAGGGTGTCTTGGAGGGGGAGAAGCAAAGCCTGTTCGGAATTTGCTTTCATCAGCCAATCGTCTAGGTATGGGAAGATGAAATGTCACTCTCTTCTCAGAGCCACGACTACTACAGCAAGGCACTTAGTGAAGACTCTTGGGGCAGATAAGAGTCCGAAAGGAAGTGCTCAAAATTGGTAGTGGTGTCCTAGCAAGTGAAAGTGTAGGAACCGGTGGTGGTCGGGGTAGATGGGGATATGTAGGAATGCATCTTTCATGTCCAGGGCGCATAATCAATCCCCCCCACCCCTTTTTTATTTATTTTTTAACATTGGTAGTATGGACATTAGTGTGACCATCCGGAACCATTTGTACTGAATGTGTAAATTCAGTTGTCTTAGGTCTAGTATCGGTCGGAGATCTCATGTACGTTTGGGGACCAGAAATAAAGGGAAGTAGAACCCCTGATGCACGATAAGTGGCCTTTTTGTGTAGAAGTGCCTGAAGTTCCTCTTGGAAGATGGGAATATGGTCAGGTAGATAATGGACTGAGCAGGGAGGGTGCAGGGGAGGTGGAGACGCAAGTTCCAGCATGTGCCCCGTACGTAGGATTTAGAGTACTCACTCGTCTGAAGTAATGGCTTTCCAGGCCCCCCGATGAAGGGCAAAACTGTCCCCTACAGCTTCTGAGGCCTGAACAAGGAAGTGAGGAACAAGCCCCAACGGGTCACTGGACTAGGGGCTGGTCTGAACCCGCTTGAGGGTGGGAGTGGGGGCCCCTCGAGGTTGGGGTGGCAGTCCTGGAGGTGGTGTGGGAACATCCGCAGGAGCCACCTCGATAAGTTCCTCTATTCTTGCCTCTCAGTTTAGCTTGAAAAGTTTGAGAATGGGACTGGTACGAGGGTTGTGGTGTGTGGTACATACCATGCACTGTACGGAGAATGTGGCCCGTCTAAGAGTGTTTGAGTGCCTAGGCTAAAAAGTTTGGAGCCATTAAATGAGGCATGGATCAGTTTATGCTATATATCTGGTTGTAGACCCAACATATGCAGCCAGGCATGACGGCGGAGGGAGACTCCCCTTGCCCGAGCTGAGGTATCCACTGCATCATATCACGAGCAGAGGAGATGCCAGGAAATGGAATTTCCAGTAGATATCGTAGCCAGTAATTGATCTTTCTCCCGTGATGGAGGGAGTTTGACTACATCAATAGAAGGACCAGAGGGTACGTTGGTATTTCACCATATGTCCCATATAGTTAAAGATTCTCAGATTCAATGTGCCCACCTTGGAAGACTTTCTTCCCCAAGTAGTCTAGGCGACGGGATTCCTTATCTGGAGGCAAGGAGCTCATGTGTCAGGGATGTTTAGTATGATCATGAGCAGCGGCAATGACCACTGAATCTGCTTCGGGGTTAGATGAGATGAAGGGGTGATAGGGGGAGCCTGGTAAAGGTGATTTGCCTTCAGAGGAAGAGTCGGGACAGCCGAAGGCTGATCCCAGGCAGCCAGTACTGCATTTTGGTAGGTTTGGATGACTGGGGGTACCACAACTACTGGGTCCTCCGGCAGTTCAAGGTAGTCTGCCTTATTTATTACTTTGATAACCGCGTGAGTGCACTGATCCCAGGGACCGTTTTCAGGCATGACCCGGGCCACAACACATGGCGCAGGGTGACAGTGGAGTACAAGGTAACAGTAATACACATGAAACAGATTTGATACAAGCAACAATAGTAAGCACAATATACAGGTTTAATGCATAGGTCCACTTGAGAACAGTGAATACAAGGTTTCAATATCGGACATGAGGAGATTTGGTACAAACAAATCGTAGGCACAGTGTACAATGTGAGACTGCATCGTCCAGTGAGCAAGAAATACACAGAACACTCAGTAAAAAATATATACACACACAATATGTACAGGCAAGGAAGTCAAATATTACTGTGAAAAATACAATATGACAGCTGTAGGCAGGGGAGTTGACTAGTGTGGGCAGGTGGGTAACCCCTGGACTGGGAAGTTGACTAGTGTGGGTTGGTGTCAGACCCCATGGAGCAGCGGCAGGATGAGTTTGTCAGGAACCAGACTTTAATGCGGGACTTGAAACTGGAGTGTGTGTCAATGGAACGGAGTTCAGCCGGTAGTTTGTTACATAGAAACATAGACTTTGATGGCAGATAAGGACCGCTTGGCCCATCTAGTCTGCCCATTTCCCTACCTACAGGATAGGCCACAGATCCTAGTTAACCAACAGCCTATTTATTTCTTCCTGCCCCCCACAAGAATTGCCTTATGTCTGTCCCATACATTCTTGAAATCCCCCACAGTTTTAGACCCCACAACCTCCTCAGGAAGGCTGTTCCATGCATCCACTACCCTCTCTGTGAAATAATACTTCCTCGCATTGCCCCTGAACCACCCTCCTATCTTTAAATTTGTCCCCTTGTTCTTGCACGTTTCTTTTTCTGAAAGATGCTACCCTCTTGGACTTTGTTGATTCACTTGAGTACTTAAAGTTTCATCATGTCCCCTCTCCTTCTTTCCTCAAGGGTATACATATTAAGCTCCTTTAGTCTCTCCTCATACGGCTTCTCTTGCAGACTCTTGCAGCTGCCCCTTTGTTCCACTGCAAAGGGGCAGCTGCAGACCAAGCTTTGCTACCCATGTTGGTGGATACCCTAGGAACAGCTAGAGGGGGAGTACCATTAGAGCGGAGGTTGCGGAGGAGCGCTCTGGTTTTCAGAAGGGCAGTAAGGGGGGATTCTGGAGCTGTGCGGATGACATTGTCTACCATGCAGCAGAGGGCTAGGTCAAAGCGACCTTGTAGCGGTAGCCATCCAAGGGTATTATAGAGGGTACAGTGGTGGGTGGAGAACGGGGCCAACAAAGCAAAGCGACAGGTGCTGTTGTAGGCAGCGGAGAGTTTAGCCATGGCAGTAGCTGAGGTCCTGGCATACATAGGGGAGCAGTAGTCAAGAATAGGGAGAAGTTTACCCTGGACAATGGCTAGTCTGGCTTCAGGGGTAAGGTATTGCCTGAATCTATAGGCGGCACCTAACTTTTGATGGAACCTTCTGACAAGGGAATTTGGATGCTCAGTGAAGGTGAGGGAGGGGTCGAGCAGTACTCCTAAGTATTTGTAGGTGTTGACATCTTCCAGGGCTGGGCTGTCTAGGGTGAGAATGCGTAAGGGGACATGGTTTTTAGTTTTGGCTAGAAAGGGCTTCGATCCGAACAGCATGGATTTAGTTTTTTTCGCATTTACTAAGAGGAGGTTTTTTTTTTTTTTTCCAGAACCAGCTGTGGGCCGGAGCATAGTTGTCCGAGAGAACTGAGGAGACTGCAGCCGTGGATTTGTCACTGTGGAAGAGGACAAGGTCATCAGCATACAGGAGAGAGTGACAGTTGAGGCAGTCGAAGGGAAGCGCATTAACGAATAAGGAGAAAAGTAGGGGACCCAGGATTGAGCCTTGAGGGATCCCCACAGAGACAGGCAGGGTGGGGGAAACAGGTTTGACCAATACACATAAATTGTGAGCAATCTGTAAAGTAGTTAGTGAACCAGCTTGTGACTTTGAGAACAACCAAGGAGGCCAAGCTTGGAGGTAAGGAGAGCATGGTTAACCATGTCAAAAGTCTTTGGGAGGTCAACGAAGACAGCCCCGGTGGCTTTACCATTATCCATGTAAGAGAGGATGTGGTCGGTCAGAAGGGCGAGGGCAGTGGCAGTGAAATGATTCTTGTGAAAGCCGTGCTGTTGGTTGCATAGGATGGTGTATTTGCCTATGTACTCAGTAAGCTGATTGTAGACTGCTCTCTCGAATAGTTTACTGAAATGAGGGAGGATGGATATCAGATGGTAATTGTCGGAGGATCTAAGGTCACCAGATTTAAGAATGGGGATAACCTTAGCTATCTTCCATGGGCCAGGCATGGAGGAGGTGGAAAGGGCAAGGTTAAAGACGAAGGTGAGTGGCCTGGCAATCGCTGGAGAGATCAGCTTAAGGAAGACTGGAAATAGCCCATCAGATCCAGAGGAGCTGTGGTTAGGTAGACTTTTGAGTAGCTTTACTCCGTCGTGTATGGAGAGGGCTTTAAAATAGAATGGGGGTATTTGCTGGTGTGTGGCAGAGCTGGAGGAGGATGGCAGTGTATCGAGCATTAGGGCTGAGCTTTGAGGTTGGGCAGTTGGAAGCTTATTTAGGTACATGGATAAGTTGGTGAACTTACAGTTGAAGATACTGACCACATCGTGAGGGTCAGTCAGCAATCCATTCTGGGAGTTGAGATGTGGTGCAGCGTAGCTGGGGCGGGGGTTTAGGAGGGAGCTGACTGAATCCCAGAATTTTCTTGGGTCTCCAAGGTTGGCCTTTTGCAGATTGCAGAAGTGGGTCTGTTTCAAAAATTTGGCCTGTTTACATTTGTTCCTCATGCACCTGTAAGCATCCCAGAGGGCGGGAGAGGGGGTTGCTTTGAAAGTGGACCAGGCGCGGTCTCTGGCCTTCATAAGGGTTAGGAGGTCTTTAGAGATCCAGTGCGAGCACCCGCCTCTGACCCGTCTGGTGGTGACAGGGAAAAAGTGGTCCTGGAGTGTTAGTAGAATCCGGCTAAATGTGGAAACTGCCGTGGCTGCATTGGAAAGGGGAAAAAAGCATGGACCAGTCCAAGGACTGGGCCTCCTCGAGGAGATCTGTGGAGACTGGGCAGCTGAAATTTTCTCTGCTTATGTTCAGTGGTTAAGAAACCCATAATTTCTTGAATCTGGACCATCATGTTGTGAAATAAAGGTCATCGAGGGAAAGCCTACTGCATGGCGGGAAGGTTCCTCATGCAGAGATGATACAGTGAAAAGGGAGGACTGCGGTCCCATTCTTGGAGGTCAGTATTTTCCAAGTCCTCTGGGATGTCTTCCAGGAATTCTAGACCCTCAGAATAGTATTCTTCCTCATAATTAGACAGGAAACCAGGTGGAGAAGTTGGTCTCTCACCAAAAAAAAGTTTTGGCAGAGGTGTGGGTGACCAGGATGACTGCCCCACATCACCAGGAGCTGGAGGCTGTGAATGCCTCATTACATCCAGAATCTGCTGTACTACTGTAGCCACATCCATTGAGGTAGTGGGGGAGGTTTCTGTGAAACCAAGGGAATAATGGAGGAGAGTGGACGTGGAGTATAAGCACGTCTGGAACCCAGATGATGCAGTCCGGGATCCCGGTCCCACTCAGGCTGGCCCCGATGCACAAAAGACCTTAAAGGAGATGGGGCAGCCAAAAAAGTGAAAACATGGTGTTTTCCAAAGCACCCTGGCCAATCGTTGACAGGGGCAGGAAGAGAGGAAGATTTGACATGTTTGATGGCCGTAGTCGATGACAGAGTCATTATCGACGGGGCACCAATGGCAGTAGTACAGGGTTCCGTTGAAATCACTGATAAAGTGCTAGAAAGCGCCGTCTAGAGAGAGTAAACTCCCATCAATGAGGAGGCAATTTTGGAAGGCATAGTCGACAAGGAAAGACCTGAAGTGGTCGTCGATCAAGATCATTAGGGCAGGATGCTGAAGTGGGAGCATCCTTATCACACCTGTGCTTTTTATGTGAAGCACTGGGGGGTCCTTGGGACGGGCCCCCTGCTTCTCAGAGAGCTGCTTTTTGTTCCAGTAGACAAGTTGCTTGATTAAATTCCTGACAAAGTTTACAGGAGGATGAGTCGTGTGTGGGTCCAAAACAGGCACAGACTGTATGACTGTCAAAATGGTAGATCTTTCTACCACAACGACAAGAAAAGAAATAAAGGTGATTTGCTTGAAGATCCTTCTGACATCCCTCTTTGAAGGAGTGGCAACGGGGGAAAAAAAAAAAGTTTCTTATTGATGACTTTGCACTAGCTGCCACGTGTGAGCTGAAGACAGCGGGAAAATGAACTGAGGAAACCAGGGATCGCCCACTCTTATATAGGAAGCTGTATGATGTCATCAGTGGGTGGCCCCTGGTGAAAGACTACTAGAAGAGCTGCCGTGCACCACAGCGACCTCTGGCAACTACCCAAGTATTACCCACTGCAAGAGATCATCCTGTGGAAGATCTGTTACAGGTGAGTAGCTCGTGTTTCTAGGGATGTGGATATGTTGTTCTTATGCACACGTTACGGCAGACTCCTAGCAGTTCTCCAGGAGGAGGGAGGCAACGCGCACGCCCCCTACTTAGGGAACAGAGATTGGAGAACTGAGGCCCCAAAACTAGCATCCCGGCGGGACTCTAGATCGATGTGGTAATGGGAAATTAAGGTGTTTGCTGACTTCCAAGTAACAGCCCTGCAGATTTCCTGGATAGGGATGTCCCTAGAAGCAGCCGCCGACGCAGCAGTATGGCGGGTGAAATGAGCCTTAGCCCTACGGGTGGCTCCCTAACCGTCAAACTATAGAAGAGATCAATGCATGATGTAATCCATCTGCCAATCATACGCTTGGCTGCAGGTCTACCCGGTGCGGCTTCAGCGTAGGTGACAAACAGCTGGTAAACCTCTCCCCGAACTCCAGCCATGCGCACTTTGTAACAAGAGAGCTCTCTTCTCAGGCCCAAAGTATGGAGCCTGTATTTGTCATCCGAGGTGTGATTGGGATAATACACTGGCAGAGTCATCACCTGGTTCAGGTGAAACTCCGACACAACCTTTGGAAGGAACTTCAGGTTGGGGTGCAGGACCACCTTGTCCCTGTGGAAGACCAGATAAGGAGACTCAGAGTGCCTGCAGTGTCCCAATCCTTCTGACTGACATGATAGCCACCAGGAAGGCTGCCTTCCATGACAGGTGTGACATCACACTCCTGTACATTGGTTTAAATGGCTTGCCCATGAGCTTTGCCAGTACCAGCAGTAGATCCTACGGTGGTGGTGGTTCACACACTGGAGGGGAAATATGGTAGAGGCCTTTGAAGAAATGCCAGACCACCTTCTCCTGTGCCACAGTCTGCTGACTAGCCCACGCCAGTAAGCAGAGATGACTGCCAGGTGCACCTTAAGGGTCGTAGACTGAAGACCCACTTTGGAGAGAGACCAAAGATAGTAGAGAATGCTAGCCACTGGACAGGACAAAGGGTCCAGCCCTTTGCCCTGACACCAAATGGAGACTCTTCCACTTGAAGGCATACCACTTCCTGGTCGACTCCTTCCTAGATGTGTCAACTACACTGAGTACCTCTTCGGAGAGACCCAAAGCCTAGAACTCTAGTCGCTCAGGAACAAGGCTGTCAGGTGCAGGATTGAAGGTCCTGGTGGAGTACCTTCCCCGGAATGACAGAGCAGGTCCGTGCTGGAAGATGCCTCGGGAGCCTGATGCTGAGGAGACTGGGGTACCAAAACTGGTGGGGCCAGTCTGGAGCCACCAGAATCATATGTGCCTTGTCCCTCCTGACCTTGAGGAGCACCTTATGGATCAAGGGAAGTAGAGGGAAGGCACAAAAGAGGCCCGGGGTCCATGGCCTTGAGAAGGCATCCCCCTGCAGCGAGCTCTGCTGAGGGGGTGGGCACAAAACAGCCTCAACTTTGTGTTGTCCCTGGAGGTGAACAGTTCCACCTGAGGGATGCCCCACTGGGAGAACAAGCTCTGTACTACCTCTGGGTGGAGAGACTACTCGTGGGACGCCTCGCCCACATGGTTGAGGGAGTCCGCCAGCTGATTTGAGGCTCCATATGAATGGCTAGGAGATCCGCCTCTAGCCGGCTCACGAGGGTCCAAATGTGGAGAGCTTCCATGCACAGCGGCCGAGTGTGTGTGCCACTGTTTGTTAAAATAGTACGTGGTCATGGTGTTGTCTGTCTGGACCTGAACCACTTGACGCCAAAGGAACGGAGTGAATGCAGTCAGTACCAGTCGAACTGCTCGTATCTCCAGCAGGTTGATGTGGCATCACGATTCCAGAGCCCATGGACTCTGGTTCCCCGTGTGGGCACCCTAGTCCCGTGAGAGAGGCAGTCATCAAGATGATCGTCGGCTCGGGGTGGACAAACAGGATCCCTTCCTGCAGATGCTCTAGGACGGTCCACCACTGGAGAGCGTCCCGCATCTTCTGGGTCTGTAACCAGCTAGTTGAAATAATCTAGTCACAGAGTCCACTGGCTGGCCAGCTCCCACTGAAGGGGGCGCATACGCCACCGGGACCATTGGACCACGGAGGTGCAGGCAACTATGTAACCCAGAAGTCACAGAAGTCCCGGGCATGGCGCAGATGCCCAACCAGAAATTTTTGGGCAAAGGAGGAGAGAATCTCTGCCCTGTCCGCAGGCAGCCTGGCTCTGGCTTGGCAAGAGTCAAGCTCTGCCCCGATGAAGCAGATCACCTGAGAAGGCACGAGTTTCGGCTTGGCCTCGTTGACCAGAAGGCCAAGGTCGATGCAGGTCTGGAGGGCCAGATCTCTGGACCTCTCTACCTCCAGTCTGGAAGGACCAGTTATAAGCCAATCTTCCAGATAGGGGTACACTCTGACCGACGCCGAAGATGGGCTGCCACCACTGCAATGCATTTGGTGAAGATCCTGTGGGCCGATGACAGGCCGAACGGCATGGCTTGGAACTCTTATAGGGATCCCTCTTCCCTGAAGCGGAGAAACCTTTGGTGTGACGGATGGATCGGGACATGGAAGAACACGTCCTGCAGATCCAGGGAACAAAACCAAATCTTCTGCTCGAGAGATGGTATGATCTGAAGGGTTGCCATCCTAAAGGTGAGCGATCTGAGAAACTGATTCAGGTCGTGCAGATCTAGAATGGGGCGCCAGCACCCTCCCCCGTCCATTTCGGGGCCAGGAAGTACCTGGAAATGAACACTGGGTTGACAAGGGGATCTGCAACTGACCACTACCTCCTTGCAGAAGAGTTGGGCGATGTCGTCTCAGACAGCCGACTGAGTGCACGGATATCTTCTCCTCCATGGGGTGCAGGCTCGGCTTGGTGGGTACTGCTCAAATTCCAGAGGCAGACCCTGGCCGACCACTTCCAAGACCCTCCTGTTCTATGCGCAATGGACCAGGTGGAAAGGAGTGATGGAGCCAGTCCCCCATGGGAGGACCCAGGGTGGGTGTGATAGGCATGGGAGTGGCAACCCCCATCCCATCACTACAGGCTTGGAGGAGGATCCGGCCAAAGGACCGCTGGGACCCTTTCCCTCTGCTGAAGTCCCCGACTTGGGCCGAGGGTGCCAAGATTGAGCCTGCTGCTGCTGCTGCCCAGATTGGTACTGGGCCTGCTTGGCCGTAGGGGCAGAAGGCCGACAGGGCTTGCGCTTCTGTTTTTGGAACCCTGAGATTCCTTTTGGGTGGAAGCAATGCAGTCCAAGGTGGCAATGGACTTAGATGCATTGAAGGTGACCATCAATCCCTGGACCAAACAAGTCTGTGCCCAGGAAGGGAACGTCCGCCAGTTTGTGCTGGGTATCTGCCACAAAGGTAGAGACCCTCAGTCAGGCCCTGGGGCGCATGGCTATTGTGGCCGCCACCGAACGGGCACAGGAATCCCCAACATCCAGAGCCATCTGGAGTTGCTGTTTTGTCACAGCCCGGCCCTGATCCCAGACCTGCTTGACCGTAGTCTGAAGGTCCCCGGGGACATGAGGAAGCACCTCATCTAGAGATCCCAGGAGGGCATGGGAGAAGTGTGTCATAACGACAACAGATCTCGCCTGACTGAGACCAAGCGAAGAGGCAGCATAAACTTTTCTGGCAGAGTGGTCAGTTTTTTGAAAACTGTCCAGTCTATCAGTGTCTCCTGAATTGCCAGAGCGCCGAAACAGATTAATTCACCAACCCCTCAGTAGAGGGGTGCTCTGTGAACCCAGAAAGGGAGTCAATGGGAACTGCATACTTGCGGGCCATCTGGGCTGATGGCGCTGGCCAGGAGACAGGGTGCTGCCAAAGCTCCAGGGCTGGGCCAACAATGGCTTTGACCACTGGGAAGGCCTCTGTCCGAGAATCCCCCCTTTCAGATTGTCTGTCAGGGAATATCGAGCCCATTTCTGAACAGGCTCCAAAGGCATCCCCGCGGATTCGTAGATGAGGTGGAGCATGCCCATGAAAAATGTGGGGCCTTCCTCAGTCGAGAGACCCCCAAGCGAAACCTCAAATGGACGAGAGTGCAAAGAGTCCACAGACTTCAAGGAGTCCGGATATATAGGCCGACCACTCACCTGAGTCACCTTTGACCCGCCACGGATGTTTGGGAGTGAGGGTGACAGACAGCTTGTGCGGGAGGCCCTCAGCAGGCAGAGTCTTTGACAAAAGCCCAGGGAGGCTGTTTAGGTGGCAGCTCCATCAGAAATTGGCGAAGAGCCCAGTTTCGGCTGAGCCGGGAGGGCCTTAACTGGCTCCGCGGGCGGAGAATCTGCGTCAGCCTAGAGGGCGACAGCCACATGATGGCCGGCGTGGAAGCTGGGGTCGACTTTGGACCGGCCAACACCAACTGTTGCCACCTAAGATCCTTGCAGCGTCGATGCAACTTACGCCGCAGCCTCTCCTCTTCAGAGGAGGACAAGTATGAATAGCAGCAGCGCTGTTTTTTTGGAATGCCCAGAGTGGAGTTTGTGAGTTTTCTCTGACCCGGTCGCCGTTGACCGAGACCTAGTCTTTGACCGACAGGGGTGCTCAGAAGGAGCCAGGGAGACCCAAGGCTCCTCCAGGTCAAGGACAGGGACCATGCAGAGGTTCCCAGCAGGCTAGGTCTCCTCCTCAGTAGGTCCAGTCAGGACCTGAGTCCTGAACAAGGAATTGTCGGCCTCATCTAGAGACAATGGGTCGACTGGGTCGATGATTTCAATCGAGTCATCATCTCACGTCTTAGCCGTCTGGCCTGACGGAGGTACCATGAAGCCAGCGGCCAAGGTCACAATTTCGACTGAAGTCGAAACTGGAGATTCCTGAGAATGAGACCGCTCTCGATCCCAAAAATGACGTTGACAAGACTTCTCTCTCGACTCCTTGGAATTCTTTTTACGGGAATGGGAGCTGTGTGAAGCCGACGGGCTCTCCTATTTGGTTGGGAAGAGACTGGCACAACTTCTTGAAGGAGCCTGTAAAGGTAGAGCCCAGTTTGAGCAGTATGAAGACCGATGCTGATGAGGACTGCTCATTTGCTAGAGTTGTTTAGCGGATCAGTGTGAGACATCTTCTGCCCGCAGGGGCACCAGTGGAACCCGGGCGAGGACTGGTCCCCCATAGCAGTCGCGATCGAAGACTGAAGCGGTGAAACTCTAAAGAGTTTAAGTTTTAGTAAGTAATCCGAAGACTTGCGCGCGAGGGCCTAGTCAACGTGGGCGCGATAAGAAGGGAACTAATTTCTTCCAAGTGGAAAGGAAGATCTGGCGTCAAGGGGCGAAGCCGAGGGATATACCACCCGGATGGGTGGGGAGGAATCAGCTTAAGGACTTCCGGCAAGATATTTAAAGGGAAAGGACATGCCATAACGTGTGGTTAAGAACATCATATCCACATCCCTAGAGCAAACTGCCTATCCACTTCCTCCCTCTGCACTGGAAGTCTGTAAGTCACTCCCCAGTCTTATTGATGTCCCAGACCACTTTTCTATCATGACCGACAAGACTGCCGTCTCCCCTAGCTCCTCCTACCCTTCTGTCACCTTAATGACATCCCTGATGTACAATGCAACTCCCCCCCCCCCCCTTTCTACCAGGCCTGCCTTCCTGTAAAGCCTGTACCCCGGGATACCTACTTCCCATGTCAGATGCTCAGACCACTGGGTCTCCGTTATGGCTACAATATCCAGGCCCTCATCTACCATTATGGCCTCAAGTCCACTGTTTTGTTCCCCAAGCTCCTGGCATTTGCGGAAAGTCCTTTCCACCATATACCCCTCACCTCTTTGCCCACCCTCCCTTCCATGCCTACTCCTTTATGCAGGAGAGTGCTAGCTAGTCCATTCTCTTCCTGTCAAACTCTCCCCCTTCCTAGCCTTGTTCTCCCTCTACCAGTTTAAACCCCCCTTAAAACCATAACAATCTGACCTTGTAGACTCCCCTAAGCACTCTTGGCCCTCTCTCGCTTAGATGTAGTCTATCCTTCCAATACAAGTCCCCATCCTCCCATGAGTCCCCCTACTCTCCTAGACAGGCGAACCCCTCCTTCCTGCACCATTCCCTTAGCCATTCATTGAACACCAGTTCTTTTCTGCCTAGCAGTGTTGTCACAGGGGGACTGGAAATACTTCTGAGAATGCCAAGGATCTTGCCTCTTCCCTACATCCCTTTGCCAGTGCCTTAAACCTCCTCTGGATTTCCTCCACTTCACTGCTAATCATTCATTTGAGGACAAATGATCTGGTGAAGTGTGGTTTCCCCACCACCCTTGCACACTCCCCGATTTTTTGCATTGCCCTCCCAGTCTCCATCCCTGGTTCACAAAAGACTGACCTCTGCCTGTAGGTAGGCCCCCTCCTGATCCAATGTATCCCATTGATGGAGTCCCTGAATACCATGGCATTCTCCACCTCTACAGCTAACAGATCTGATCTTGTTCCTGGTGGGCCTTCCTTCCTGATCCTTTTCTTCCTAATTGTGCCCCCCCTGTCCTGAACTGCCTACTTGTCCCCAACCCCCCGGTTCCCCACCTTTCTCCCCTGGCACAAGATTCCAGCCTTTTGTCTGCCGAACCCTCTCCTCCCTGTGTTCCCTATTTATACCTCCTGGCCTCCACTGTATTCCTGCTTCTCACGATTGCTCCCCATCTCACCCTGTGCTACCACTCCCCCTCCCTTGCCCCCCCTTCTCCCCTGTGCCTTCTGTACCTTCCTCATTCACTCTCCCTCCATCTCCTTCTCCTCTCCCTTCCCCTGTGTCTCCCCCAACCCTTTTTCACTGGCTGCCCCTACCTTGCCAGATCTTCCCTAATCATGCCACTCTCCCTCCCTTCCCATCTACCCATCTCCATTCCATGGCCCGTACTAGTTTCTCCCTCCAGAACACCCTGCTCCATCCTATTTAACAAAGGTGTGAACCTGTTGGACACCAGACTACCCCCCCCAAGTGGATGCTCTTCCTCTCCTTGATGTCGAGGAATTTGCCCCCAGAGCCCCTTGAATCTCCTTCCCCTTTCTCCTCACCTCCTGCAATCTGTTGCTTCTGCCACAGCTTGGTCTGAGCCCCATTTCTCCCGGTCCACCCCTGCCTTGCCCCCATCCCCACAGCTAGTTTCTTCCCTCTCCGTTTCTATAGCCCCCATATCCCCCCTGCTGCCACTGTAATCCCCCTTCCCCTTTTCCACTTTCCCACCACCTCTCCCCATAGATTGCTCATCTCTGTCGCTATTTGCCTCAATCTGATACATGCCGGACAACTCCTGTGCTGCAGTGTTTCCATAGACACTGCTGCCCCTAACATTGCACCCCACTATTCTGCCTGTTCTCCCGTGTACCCAGACTCCCGCCTCCCATCTTCATTTTGCTTGCTTTCACTCTCCCCTCCTCTGCCTTTCTAGTGCAGTCCTCAGTATTATTTCCCTCCCACTCCCTTAAGACACATTTATCGTACAAGAGAAAATATTTATGGTTCAAAACCACTTCTGTTTCTCTCTTACTTGCTGTGTATGCTAACATCTGGATGCAGCCCCTACCTTTGGCACACATTCAGCATGCACTGTACTCTTCAGTTCTCTTTACAACAGCCCTCGTGTAATCATTACCATTACAACTATGTACCAACTTATTTGCCTCTTCAGATCGCAATATAACATTATACATTGTAATTATCACTGTCCTTTCAACTGTCATGGGTCACTTATCTGTACTTTTCAGTTAGTTTAATTGTTTCTAAAAACAGGACTTTGGAAGCTTTTGGGACAGAGCCAAGAGACACAGACTCACTAGGTGGGTCCAAGGAGAGAACAGATGCAGAAACAGATATGGACAGCAGATAAGGACTGCTTGACTCACCTAATCTGCCTATTTTTCTAATCCCTGGCTTTATCCCCCCTTCCCCATCTTTAAGGTTCCCTTATACACATCCCATGCATTCTTGAACCCTGTTACCAGTTTGGCCCCCACCACCCCTGCTGGGAGGCTGTTCCAGGCATCCACCACTCTTTCTGTGAAGTAGTGCTTCCCCACCTCTCTCCCTCGCCCTCCAGCTTCAAAGCATGTCCCCTTGCTCTTGAACATCTTGTCTTCAGAAAAAATGCTTCCCTCTTCAACTTTATTTATATCTATGAGGTATGATTGTTTCTATCATATCCACCCCCCCAACTCCTTTCCTCCAGGGTGTACATACTGAAATCCTTCAGTCTCTCCTTACTGGGCTTGTGATACACACCTTGCACCATTTTGGTTTCCCTCCTTTGGACTGCTTCTACCCTGTCTATGTGTTCTGGAGATGTGGTCTCCAGAACTGGATGGACACAGTACTTTTTACAGCGGCAACACCGCCTCTTTCTGCTGGTGATACCCTCCCTATGCACCCTAGCAGAGAGTGGGAGCAGGAAGGAATAACTAACCTTGACATTAGGGCTGTGGATGAGGTAGTCACAAATATGGACAGACTTGATAGGCTCTGATCTTTTTCTGCCAACAGGTTCCAGGTCTCTACAAGGGCAGCGTGCAGAGTATAGTGAGCAGTGATGATAAAAGTCATAAAGAAGCAGCGTGTGTGTGTGTGTGTGCTCAGACTTACTGAAGTAGTAAACAGAGTTGCTGTTACAAGCAGTTTAATGTCATCAAGTCAAGAGGTGTGAAAGAGCCTGTGAAAAAACACCGCTTACCTTACTTTAGTTGCAGGTTTCTGGGCTTTGAAGGTCCCAGCTTCAGGACAATTTGTTGCAAAACTGAAGTTTGGGTCTTTACTAAATTCGGGGATCATTGGTTTTGGTGGACAGCTTTTCTTTCTGAGCCCTAATAAATGAAGGTCTTAAGAGAAAAAAAGATATTACCATTAAAACAGGATAAGGCAGAAGAAAAAAATACTCAATAGTCATGTTTTTAAAGGATCCATCAGTAAGCTTTACAATAGCAATCAGTCCACTGGATTGGACCTGCCCCAGAGAGAACTTATGCTAATTTCAGAATTTAGAACAAAGTTCAAAACTCCGCACTGCAGTCACACTCCTCCTGGCAGTCCAAGGACAGATTTGTTTATAAAGCTAGGGGGAGCGGTGATCACTAAAACTAGCTAAATGGCTGTCGTAGAAGCAACGGTTAGAAAGCAGGGGCAAACCAGGAGCTGTTCTCAAATTAACAAACAGTGGTTTTATCATCATCAATAATAAAACAATAAAGATCATACAGGATGGCTTTTCAATACAGGCAGTTCAAGCAAAAGTGCTTCTGAGCGCATCTCCGATCCTAAATGAAACAAACACTACTGTCTTTGTAGTTTCTAACATCCTGTTTTTCACAAAATGTAACAAGTTTGTCAGCTTTTTTTTTCCCCCTGAGGAAGGCTCCACATGCACAACAGAACAGAAAAGGATGTTGGCAATTGTTAACAAGCTTGAGGAAGTCAAAAGGTTTCTTGAAGGCAAATCTCAGCGCTACAGCTTGCCATCTTTTCTAATAAACTCAAATAGCTGTCTGCGATATTTCAAACAACTATATACATTTGTGAACTAGGAAACTCAGTCTCACAAAGATCGGTGGCCAGTGAAAACAGCTTAAGTCAAATACAGCAACCGAAAATTGCCCCCTTCCCAGAGGTGCATCCCCCCTTGAGTTGGTATATACAAGAACGGGGGGCTTGCTCCCCACTAAAACAAAACTTGCTGTATTAGACTGAGCTGTTTTGTATTAGCCGTTTTTGGTGGTCACTGTTTTTACTTTGCCATTTTCACACAGCACCCAAAGATCCACATATATTTATATAACCAGAGAGGAAAAGGTAGAGGCCATCTGGCTCTATTAGCTATTGGACAGGGAAGAGTCTGTGGGGCCGCCATGGGCTGGCTCTGAAGCTACCGTTTGCTTGCTTGTACTGCAGAACGGGGAGTGAGCGGAACTGCAGCTCCTTGGCCAGGCTCCTTACAAGCATTTTGTTAATTTGTTCTGCTTTCTCTCCCTCTTTTACCCGCCTCCGCACCAATTGTAATGTATGTGGCTAAATTGTTGCTGTAAGAAATGCTGATTGATGTTCTGCCTTAGCACATGTTTGAAAGTTAAAGCAGTTTGAATTATTTTCACCACTTATTTCTGCTTGTCTCCCTCTTTTTACCTGCCTTTGCACTAATTGTAATGTATGTGGCTAAATTGCTGCTGTAAGAAATGCCGAGTGTTACTCTGCCTTAGCACATGTTTGAATGTTAAAACTGTTTGAAATATATTTTTCTTTACCGCTTATTTCCAGCTCTCCTACCACTCTGCCCTAAACCCCTCTCCCTCCTTCTAACCTATTTTTCTCTCCTTTTTTCACAACTGTCTCTCTATTTAGCGAGTGTTGGTGGCGCCTGGCATGTTCTCACCACCCCTGCGCTCACTCGCTCCTACCTCACCCCACATCCCCATGGCTCAGTCTCTGCAGCTGTGTGCTAGCCCACTAGCCCCTCCCTTTGTCTTTTAAAAATCTGCTTGGCACCTGTAACCAGACTGATTCTCCACCCAGACAATCTCCCCCTTTGTCTCCCCTCCTAACTTTCACACCCTTGCTCCTTCCCTTTCAGGACACTTCTCCCTCCCACTTCTCTGTTTCAATTTGCCTTCTCCCTCCTCCCTTCCAGGTTCTAGCCCCAGGCACGGGCTCAAGAGGTGACCACGGCTTGGCTCCAACAGTCAGCGGTCGCCCCATCCCGAATACTGGCCCGGCAGCAAACAATCTGGGAAGCAGCAGGTACGTTCCAGGGGATTTCATCAGTGGTCACCAGATTGGTCCTTCTACCATCTGGCTCCATTAGCTACTGGACGGGGAAGAGTCTGTGGGGCCACCACTGGCTGGCTCTGAAGCCATTGTTTGCTTGCTTGTACTGCAGAATAGGGAGCGAGTGGACTGCAGCTCCTCGGCCAGGCTCCTTACAAGCATTTTTTTTTCCCCACCCACCTGCCCCAACCCTGATCGCTATTAAATACACCCAAGCACCTCCCTCCCCACCACTTCCCTTCTATTGGCTACTTCCTAATCCCTAACCCATAAGAACTTCTACCTCTCGGCCATCAGAGGGAGACTGCAACGACAGAACCTCTCTCAGGCTCTAATTTCTCTATTAAATCTAGTTCTTGTCCAAACATTTTAGTAGACATTTTAATAAGACCATGCAAACTAGATGGCTGGAATGGGTAAGGTTCAGTTTAGTACCATTCCCCACCTTCTCACCCTTCTTTTAATAGTCAAATACACTGGGTTACCTAGTACCGGGAAAGTGCAACCTATTAACTGGGCACTAAACCACAACTCCTCGGTCTGCCTGGTCTGACTTCGGCCGGCGATCAGGGAGGTCGTGAAGATCATCCAGTCTTTGCAGCCAACCTGTTGTGGTTTGGACCCCGGCCCAATATGCCTCCTTGTGGGGTGTGTTGAGACCATCGGCCCGGTCCTTGCTGAGATAGTCTGGTGTTTGTTAGAATTCGGGGAGTTTCCAGACACCCTGAAGGAGGTGGTAGTGGTACCCCTTCTTAAGAAACCTTCTCTCGACCCAGACTGTCTTGCTAACTACAGACCCATCTCTAACATCCCCTTTGTGGGTAAGGTTATTGAGAAGGTGGTAGCCTAGCGCTGCAGCTGGAAGATCATTTGACCATCCACAACATCTATGATCCTCTCCAGTCCGGTTTCCGGAAATGGCATAGTACCAAGACAGCCCTTGTTCAGGTCCTCAATAATCTCGTAGTAGCAAGAGATCGGAGAAGCAGTTCCATCTTGGTTCTTCTCGATCTCTTGGCGGCACTGGACACTGTGGACCATGGTGTGTTGGTTGGGTGCCTCAGTCAATCTGTGGACTGTCTGGTACACTCCTCAGATGGTTCCATTCTTTCCTCACTGGCAGGTTTCAGAGCATTGTATGTGGGGTTTACTCCTCTGACAAGGTCTCCCTGCCATGTGGGGTTCCGTAGGGCTCTGTACTGTCCCCCATGCTTGCAGTGTATATGCTGCAGTTGGGAGACATTGTAAGGTGCTATGAGCTAAGTTTTCACTGTTATGCAGATGATACTTGGCTCTACCTGTCCTTTGTGCCCGATCAAGGGGGAGCAGTCTCATGTTTTAACGACTGCCTTTCCGAAATTGAAGATTGGATGAGTGCCAGCTGGCTGAGGTCGACTCCAGATAAGACTGCGGTTTTGGTGGCGGACCAGGGCTGTTGGTTAGAGGGGCCGGAGGGGTGAGCATCGGCGCTTTGGCTTGGTAGTCGCCAGCTGACTACCTCTGAACGGGTGCAGGGTCTGGGTGTGATTCTTGATGACGGATTGACGCTTAAGCATCAGGTGTCATCTGTTGTCAAGACGGCCTTTTACAATCCAAAGAATATAGCCCGGATCAAGCAGCCCAGATCAAGCACCTAGTTCCACCCGATGACCTACCAGTTTTGGTTCACGCCTTTGTAACCTCTTGCTTTGGATTACTGTAATGCCCTGTACCTAGGGCTACCAGGGGTTGATATCCGCCGTTTGCAGCTGGTGCAGAACGAGGCAGCTAGGCTGTTGACTGGGCTGCCTCGTAGCTGTCACATTACGCCGGTGCTGCATAATCTGTATTGGCTGCCTAGTCAGTGGCAGATCACCTTTAAGGTCGGTTTACTGACCTATAAGGTCCTACACAGACAGGGACAGAGTTATCTGCAAGATCTTCTTCATCCCCATTGCCCCTCCCGGTTGCTTCGCCTAACGATGAGGGATTGCTAGAGATTCTCAGGTTCATTTAGAGTCATCTGGGGCCTGCATGCTTGAATTTGTGGGCCCCATCCCTGTGGAATTCTCTACCACGTCGGATTCGACAGTGCCTGTCAGTGGAGAGCTTTAAATCTGCAATAAAAACTCGGTTACTTTGGTATTTTCTGATTTTATTTGATCTGTCGTAGAGGTTTTTATGTGTGTAGTTTTATTTATTTTATGGTTATGTACTAGTGTTATGGTTTTGGAATAGCACCATTTTATAAATAAATTATGACTGACTGAACATGCACTATGACCCAGGATGAGTCACTGGAAACTCTCAATATGACTCTGGGACCATGGTCTCCTTTCTGGACCCCACCCCTCCACATTGACTGCGACTTGTTTCTCTCGTGCAAGCACTGCCCCCCCCAAACCAATCTCATCTTCCTTCTCCACTTGTCCCAAAAAAGAAGCAGATGCACTAGAAGGTCTATTAAACTATTCTAAGTATCAGAGACCTTCTTAGGATTGCGCTCTTGCTACTGCCTGTTCCAGGAAGGGCACTCTCAGGATGACCACAATCAACATCTGTAACTTTAATTTGCCAGGGAGGAACTGTAGCTGGGAGATATTTGTAGTCAGTTGTGACTAGACCCGTTACTTAGCCTCTGTGAAATAGGAGTCGGAAAGGAAGGAAGGCACTTCCTGGGGTGGAGGGTAAGAGTTGTAGGTGATTGTTTCTGGATGGCATAGGTGCATGGGCTGTGGAGCAGCAGTCTTCCAGGAGACATTCTAGAGATTGCGTTGCTGCCCTATTTGCAGGCACCTCTCTGGTCTGAGGGAGGAGGTTGTTAGTTTCCATGCTGACCTGGTAAGGATTTGGGAAACCTGCTCCCCTACCCAGGGACCACCCAGGCGACTGCCACTACCTCAGAGGTTGCCAAGAAAGAGGAGTGGTTTGACCACGGTGGGCTCAGGGAGGGTGAGGGTGATGTAACAGAGGCACATCCCTCCAGTTGTGTCTCTCCAAAATTCATTCGCCACTCTGGCAAAGCATGGTTCCTCTATGGAGAAACCTGCAGTGGAGACCAAGGAGGATGCTGGGAACCTCAACAATGGAGACCCACAGGAAGGTGGCCCAGGACCCCACAGGGGAAGGAAACAACTCCTGGTGGGGGACTCAATTGTTAGGGAGCTAGAACTGAGGGAGGGAGGGGCAAGGGAGGTAAGGTGCCTGCTCGGTGCCAAGGCTTGGAGGGACAGGAAATGAATCCTCAGGATCGTGGGAGCAGCGGCAAGGGGGAGGGAGCTGGATGTCATTATCCACCTAGGGACGAATGACCTGGCTGAGAATGGGATCAGAGCAGTGTAACAGGAGTTTGTGGAGTTGGGGAGGGGCCTTAGACAAGTAGAAAACACATGGTAACTTTCTCGGAAGTGCTACCTGTCTATGGCATGGATAAGGCTAGGGCACTCCGCACCATGGGATTCAATGACTGGTTGAAAAGCTGGTGCAGAGCTCAGGGATTTGGCTTCATTGGGGACTGGGGCTCCACCTGGAGGAGGGATGCAGGCCTATACAGGCGCGATGGTCTGCATCTATCCTGGAGGAGAACCAGGATCCTAGGTGTCAGGTTTAAATGCTTCAATGGCAAGCATTTAAACTAGCCAAGGGGGGAGGCACTGAAGAGAAGAAGGGAAATCCTAGCCCCCGCCCCCCCCCAAAAAAAATCTGGGTAATTAGTGAGGTAAACGCCAAGATAGAGCAGTCGATAGGGAGAAGTGCAGGGGTAAATGGAGAAAAAGACAAAGGCAGTAGGGACAGAGATGGGGCAAAAAGAAATAAAGCCATAAAAAATGGAAGGTAATGGAGTACCAATGCCAATAGTCTAGGTAAAAAGCTCCCTGAAATGGTGGCTTTGATGGAAGAGGGATGCCTGGATATTGTGGCAGTCACAGAAACATGGTACACAGAGAACCATTACTGGGATGTCAACATACCAGGGTACACAATCTACAGGAGGGACAGGGAGGAAAGAAGAAGAGGAGCAGGAGGAGAAGCTCTCTATGTAAGGGAAGGGATCAAAGCAACAGAGCTAAAGGTAAACAAGGAGGAGAGGAGGCATTGCGAGTCACCCTGGAGACTGGAAATGGCTCCACAATCCGCACAGGGGTTGTATACAGACCCCCGTCTCAGGGCGAGGAAATGGACAGGAAATGATAGAAGGCATCCTTGGGATGGTAGAGAAAGGGGAGATATTGCTGATGGGGGACCTGAATATGCCAGATGTTGACTGGAGCACCTTTGCTGCAGCCACATCCAAGAGCAGGGCCATTCTTGATGCCCTACAGGGGGCATGCCTCAGACAGCTAGTTTTGGAACCCACTCGGGAAAGAGCAATCTTAAACCTGGTACTCTCAAATGAGGACGGAGAGAGGATCACTGATCTTGAAGTCTGTAGCAATCTGGGAACAAGTGACCACCAAAAAGTGTGGTTCACGATAAACTTAGCTGTAGAGCCAAGCCACGCAAAAGTTAATGTACTGGACTTCGGGAGGGCTGATTTTGTCAAAATGGGAGAGTGCCTCAGAAAAGCGCTAGCAAACAGGCAAGAAGGTGGAGTGGAGCAACAATGGGGGACATCAAAACCAACACCACAGAGGCAACAAGCCTTTATGTGAAGCAAACAAATCAAAAGGAAAGAAAAAAAACACTATGGTTCTCAAAAGAAGTGGCGGGGAAGGCAAGGGAGAAAAAGATAGCATTCAGGAAGTATAAGGAAACACAGAAGAAGCAGGACAGAGAACTGTACCAGTTAAAACAGGAGGAAGTAGGTAAGGCAGTCAGAATATCAAAGGCCCAAACCGAGGAAGATAGCCAATTCAGTTAAGAAGGGGGATAAAACCTTTTATAGGTACATTAGAGAGCAAAGAAAGACTAAGGCAGGGATACTGAAGCTGAACAAAGAGGAAGGTGGTTGGGCAGACAGCGACAGTGAAAAAGCAGGGCTACTGAACGAATACTTAAGCTCAGTATTCACAATGGAAAAGCAGGGGGAAATACCTAATCTGGTCAATAGAAGCACACTGGATAGGGGGGTTGATATTAGTCTTTTCACAGAAGAAAGGGTTCTGAAAGAACTCTTAAAACTGAAGGTGGATAAAGCAATGGGGCCTGATGGGATTCACTCCAGAATTCTAAAAGAACTAAGGAAATAACTAGTAACACCACTGACTACCCTTTTTAATAACTTATGGGAGGATGGTGTGGTGCCTGAGGACTGGAGGAGGGTGGATGTGATTCCCCTTCACAAAAGTGGATGCAAGACAGAGGCAGGAAACTACAGACCTGTCAGTTTGACCTCAGCAGTAGGGAAAATGATGGAATTACTTCTGAAGGAAAGAATTGTTGAGTACCTAGAGGCCAGTGGGGCACAGGACCCAAGGCAGCATGGATTCACAGCAGGAAGGTCATGTCAGACAAATCTAATTGATTTCGACTGGGTGACCAAAACAGTAGACCAGGGAGGGTCTGTGGACATGGCCTACCTAGACTTTAGCAAGGCATTTGACATAGTCCCACACAAAAGCTTAACAAATTATCCAGTCTGGGAGTGGGTCCCAGGGTGGTAGCCTGGGTAAAACACTGGTTGGACAACAGGACACAGCGGGGTAATAGTAAATGGAGTCCACGGTGAAGAAAGGAGGGTTACTAGTGGGATACTGCAGGGTTCAGTACTGGAGCCAGTCTTTTTTTTTAATGTCTTCATAAGTGACATTGCAGAGGGACTGGAAGAGAAATTATGTCTCTCTGCAGATGACACAAATATCTGCAACACAAGGCGGGGTGAAAAGGATGAAAAGGGACTTGGCAAGGTTGGAGGAATGGTCAAATGTATGGCAGCTTAGATTCAATGCAAAGAAGTGCAAAGTAATGCACCTGGGAGACAAAAACCCAGGGGAAGAGTACACAGTGGAGGGTGAGATACTGACAACAAAAATGGAAAGGGACCTGGGGGTAGTCATATCAGACGACCTGAAGGTGGGCCAGCAATGTGAGAAGGCAGTAAGGAGGGCTGGGGGGGATACTGGGATGCATAGGGAGAGGCATCACCAGTAGAAAACAGGAAGTTGTTGGCCCTCTGTACAGACAGTTGGTAAGACCACATCTGGAATACTGTGTACAGTTCTGGAGACCCCATCTCCACAAAGACAGACAGGGTGGAGGCTGTCCAGAGGAGGGCAACCAAAATAATGCAGGGTCTGCATCAGAAGACATATGAAGAAAGACTAAAGGAACTAAAGATGTATAGCCTTGAGGAAAGGAGGGAGAGGGGGGACATGATAGAAACTTTCAAATACCTCAAGGGAATCAACAAAGTCCAAGAGGGTAGCATCTTTCAGAAAAAGAGATGTGCAAAAACAAGAGGGCACAATTTGAAGATAGAGGGGGGACAGCTCAGAGGTAATGTGAGGAAGTGTTTCTTCAGAGAGGGTTGTGGATACATGGAACAGCCTTCCTGAGGAGGTCGTAGAGTCAAAAATAGTGGGGGAATTCAAGAATGCATGGGACAGACACAAGGCAATTCTAGTGGGGGTAGGAGGAAGTAGGCTGTTGGTTAACTAGGATCTGCAGCTTATCAATTAGGTAGGGAAATGGGCAGACTAGGTGGGCCAAGCGGTCCTTATCTGCCGTCAAATTCTATGTTTCTATGTAGTCTCCTGTGCAAAACTGATAGCCTCAAAGTCTGGGTAGCACAACATGACCCTGACATACCGTCTGTCGTTGAAACTTTGCTGTTCCCCAAAATACCTAACACAGCTGTTGCCCTTCTGGGATATACCATCTTTCGGATAGACCGATCTTCCAAACCTGATGTCGGCTGTGCCATCTATCTAAAAAGCTCTCTATAGGGCCTTGCCTGTAACAGACATTGGTAACCCCACTTAGGTACTTGCAAGTAAGGTGCTACTGGGTGCCCATAACAAAACCCTCACTGTATTATCAGTATACATTCCCCCTAAAGACTCCATGCCAAAAATCACCATACTGAGACAATACGGATGGGTGATTTCAATATAAACTGGCACTCATCTGCTGCTGTCCTCATAAAGGATGTTTTACTGGCCCTATACGCCAACCAGAATTAAGTACAAGACTGGGACAAGTACAACCCTGGACTGGATAATCACCCATCACCCCGATCACATCTCGAACATCACCGTTCACCAGACTCCCTCAGCGACCCCCCCCCCCATCTCCTGAGACTGGTCCAACAAATACCAAGCAGCCCCACCCCGAGCTAACTACAACAGAGTGCTAAAAAGGGGTCATCTTGGCCTCCTAAAACAGCAGCTACAGAACCCTGACCCTATTGGTGACATCAACAAAGCACTGGAACACTTCATAAATTTCTTTAATGCAGCTTGTGACACTCACGGCCCTCTAAAAAAGATGAAGATCCGTGGTACTGCGCACCCATGGATAATACCGGAGCTCCTGAACAATATGAAACAGGATCATCTCTGGCACCGTGTTAAAGCCTCAGGGAAGCAACGGGACATTCAAGCCTACAAAGCTGCAAGAAATGCATGCACACAGGCCATTCGTCAGGAGAAAAGCAGATACCATAGAGAGATGCTGTCCAACACATGAGTAGATGGCAGGAAATTCTGGTCCAACATCAAAGATATCACACTGGACAGGTCCCAAAGGAATCCCCTGCAATGCTAAACATCGATGGAGCTCTCACCTTGGACCCTATCACAATAGCGAACACATTTAATGAAGCCTTTACCAACCTGAGCAGTGTGCTACCTCACAATTTCTTTGATTCCCAGCCACCATGAAACCGAGATCCCAGATATCCCCCCCTCTCTACTTTAAGAAGGTCTCTGTGAACCAGGTTAGAAAGCTCCTGAACAAAGTGCTGGGGAAATCTAGGCACAGTGGGGACTCACTAGACCTCAAACTAATTGCACTCACCTTAGATGAAGTACTCTTACCTATTACAAATATCTTCAACCTCTCGCTAACCCGGGCACAATTCCCGGATGTATGGAAAATGGCCCTGGTGACCCCCTGTCCATAACTCAGGTGACCGATCCCTGCATAATAACTATAGGCCAATATCAATCCTCCCTCCAGTTTCCAAAGTTCTTGAACACATTGTCACAAACCAGCTTGTAGATTACCTTGATAAATATTCCATCCAATGCCCGCAACAGCATGGGTTTAGAAAAGGGCACAGCGCCACTACTGCACTCCTTGAATTCACCAGCTTCATTCAACAATCATTCGACCAAGGCAATCTTGTAGAGGTCACTTTCATAGACAGGCCTTCAACACAGTTACTCACCCACTTCATCAACTTGCCACTTAAGGTCCTTCCTCCGATGCACTGCCCAGGTTCAGCAGCTACCTTGAAAACAGATCTCAACAGGTGAAAATTTCCAATGTCACCTCTGAACAGCTTGTCATATGATCTGGAGTACCACAGGGATCTATTCTTAGTCCCCTCCTCTTCAGTATCTTTCTGAATGGCCTGCCAGCCTCCTGTCAGCAACAGATTCTCTATATGCGGACGACGCTGTTATCTAAATGTCCCACCCTATTCCCATCCTTCTAGAAAGAATCTACAACTCTGCTTTAAGGAAGTCGAGGTATAGTTTGGAGCCCACAAACTGGTCCTAAACTATAAGAAAACGAAAGTTCTATTACTGACCTCCAGCGCAATAAGTACAAGAACCATGCTCTTACCATCAGGAATCTAGGTGCTCCACTTGAACAAATCCAGCACTTTAAGTATCTTGGTGTAACCTTCGACAGCCATCTGTCATACTGAATGCACAATGAAAATGTTGCCATGGCTGTCAACACTGGGATTGGACTTTTATATAAGCACAAGAGGAGTTTGACGCCAGATGCTCTACAGTTTGCTATTCACAGCTCAGTACTATCTACCATCGACTATGGCCTGGTCATATACGGGACTGCCACTGCAACCTCTCTAAAAAGGCTAACAGTCGCCCTAAACAAAGGATGTAGACTTCTTACGGGAGTTGCACGTCTCACTCACACTTGTGAGATGTATGCTCAAACTGGATGGCTGCAGTTAAGTGGTAGAATTAAATATCAAACCTGCCTCCTAACCAAAAAGGTACTCCTTGGGCTTCTGCCTCCAGGTGTAGGTAACCTTAGCCAAACCTAGAGAACCCAACACACTCGCACTTCAACCACCCAGCACCTCCTAGTCCCTAGGTGCTGAACTACTCAAGGTCAGCATTCCTTTGCTTATCGAGCCCCACTCTAGTTTAATGGACTGAACAATGCATTAACTAACTTGCCCAAACTTGGCCAATTTAAGGAGATGCTCAGGCAGTTTCTTTTATCTGAAAGCTCCTGAGACTGCATGACCTAGTGTAATGGTATCCCATGTTTCCACTCATCTTCCCCCGACATACATTATGTATCCAACTGTTTAAGGCCTCTGGGTTTTATCCATCCCTTGTCCCTCTCCACCTCTCCTTGCTCTCTCCCTCCCACCCCAACCCCAGCATAACCCTTGACAAAGCTCTGGCTGCTATTCCACCTCCTTGTCCCCAAACCTCCCACCCTCCAGTCCCTTCCTGCCTCACTACTTCCACTTAGCTTGTTTTACGCTTTTCTTACTTCTACAATACAGGATGGTGATTTTATTCTGTAATAGCAATGCTTCCTCTATTGATGTAATACTCTGCCAATTTATGTATGTAATTTCAATTAGTTAGTTTCTCCTATGTTTTTCTTGTACCCTCCCCATTAACATGGAACCTTTGTAAATGAGCTATTGTGCTCAAAGGTATTTGTAATCTGAGAAGAAGAAAGCAAGCAGCAGAAATAGAAATTAAGGAAACCGAGATAGCAGGAGGAGCATAGGACCTCTCGGGGTGGTCAGAAAAAACACATGATTGCACAATCAGACATGCAAAGAGACACAAGTGGCAGAAAAGGAGAAAACAGAACAGTTTTCTGCTTTTATCTCTATATGCATAACAAATAGACCAGAATCTTATTCAAACCTGTCACAATGGCTACCAAAAGAATTCTTAAAAATGATTTAAAATTCTAAAAACTAGAGATTAGTTAAGGCAAAAAGGTAAGGAAGAACTTTGTGAATAGACCACTTAAAGCAGCAGGACAATGTAAATAAAAAAGAAGTCTGCACTTTTTTGATAGTTTATTCCCTGTGCTCTGCCGAGCATTTACCTGGTACTCGTTCCACCGGCATTGTACTATCACCCCGCAATGTGCTCAGTTATCCTTTGTTTTTGTTTACATTTCTGCCGCCCGCTACATCGACAGCAGCAGTACTAGATAGCAGCCGCCATATTTTTTTTACCGGCGCTACAACAGTCTTAACAGATCACTTCCTAGTTAGGTAGTACTGCTGCTTTAAGAAATTGCAAGTGCACTGCAACAAGTAATGCTTAAGCAAACTGAAAGGGAACCAATTATTTTCTGAACCCATTTTCAGATTCTGGAAGGGGAGGCAGGGATGGGGATTTTAAAGCTTACTGATGGATCCTGGTGAGTAATGTTTCCTTCTAACCCCAAGAATCCATCAGTATAGCGTTATAATATGTCACGGAGGTACAGGTCAGGACACACAGGAAAACCAAGAGCAGCTGTAGAATTCACCAGAAATATTTATTTGTACTAGCAGTAACATAAAAAATAAAATTGTTCAGTATAACTATTTACAAAGGCAAAATAAAATAGGAGATCCAGAGTTTTCCTTAACTCTGTGTCCAACTTTGCAAGCAATTGCTGCTGCTGTCTTATAAGTCCTTCAAACCCCATTCTTAAAAAGCATCTTCCAAATTATTCTTGCATGTTTCATTTAGGTGCTGGTAGAAACACTGTGCCTGAGCTGAGGCCCTTTTTCCACAGCACTTCTGCAAAAGGCTTAAAAATTGCGCTCGGGTAACCCCTTGAGTTTATAATAGCTTTTTACAATAATCTCAAACTATAATTATATATATTTCAAAAATTAACACTATATAATTTCTAAGCAAAGGGATCACAGTATCAGTTACATTTCCACATAATGATTTGTATATATATATATTTTTTTTTTTATAATCAGCAGATATGCAAGGGAGGAAAAGAAACAGAAAGGAAAGTGAGAGGCAAATAACAGACTGTCGGGGTGATCAAGTCCTAGGTCTCATGAGAAAATGTGTTTGCGCAACCAGACAAGAGACAGGAAAAGAAAGAACAGATCCTTGCATTTAAACACTTCCTCCACAACAACTAGGACAAGGTCCTGTTCTGCCCTGTCACACAATATCAGACTCTGTAGCAGTACCTTGGGAAGCTGGAATTCTATTGGATAGACTGCAGATTCTAATTAACCAGTCTACTTCCTCCTACTCCCCACTAGAACTGTCTTATGCAAGATGCTCCAGGTGGGCACCCCCACCCTAGGAGCAAGGCATCTGTGATGCTTGTGGGCGAGTGCTTTAGGAAGGGAATGCTCTCTGAGGCTGCCCTCTTCCTTCTACCACCCTAATGCCTTTTATCAAACGTTTATGATTGGCACTAGTTTGGATAGATGATCCTACCTTTGGGACCAGTTGTCCCTTAAGTGGTAATGAATTTCCCTTATCTGGAACCTGAACCCTTGTACCACTGTAGTAGAAGAGGCCATGTGTACCAGTAATTGCAAAAAATCTTTTGCAGGCCTTGGCTGGCCTAGTGTGAAGGATTCTGCAGTGGTTATCAGACTGGATACCCTTTCCTGTGGAAGAAAAGCTCTTCCCTGCAGGGTATCCAGCTCTGCACCTATGAAGTCCAAAACTTGAGCTGGTTCATTTGCAACTTCTGTAGGTTTTTCAGGAAGCCTAGGCTTTCAAAGGCTGCTTTTTATTATCCATATCAACACCTTACTTCTTGTGTGTTTTTTCTGAGACCAGCCAGTTGTTCCTGGGGGACGGACACACACCAACCCCCCACCCCAAACACACAGACACACACCACACTTGCCTTCTCAGATGTGCTGCCATGACAGCCCAGTGTAACCATCCTGATTTTTCCCTTTTTGTTTTTTGTAATGAACGTCTATGTTTACTGAATTTTCTGATAAAAGTACAGAACTGACATTCAACGCAGTATGCAGCTGTGACATAAGCCTATTGTTCTTCACAGCTTAAGTTAGTACAGTACACTACTTCAATGCACCAAATTAGACATGACTGTTAGACAGTATAGTATTTCATGGTGAGCCGACCATGACTCAGAACAAACTGTACAAACAGGTTGTAATTGCCACTACAGTGTGTAGAGTGCGCAATAAATACAGGTTACTCACCTATAACAGGAGTTCTAGGAATGGTATATGTTGTTCATCCACACTTATTGGCAGGTTCCTTGCCGCTTTAAATCTTGCCGGAAGGTCTTCAAGCTGGCTCCTCCCACCCACCCGGGTGGTAAAACTCTCGGCTCTGCCCCATGACGCCAGATCTGGCCCGCTGGAAGCTCAGGTTGTGCGTCGAAGCCGGGGAGGTCGGGTGGATGAACAACATATACCATTCCTAGAACTCCTGTTACAGATGAGTAACCTGTATTTCTAGGGACATGGATATGTTATTCATCCACACTTATTGGCAAACTCCTAGCAGTTCTCTGGGAGGAGGGAGGCAAGGCGCACACCCCCTACTTGGGGAATAAAGACTGGAGAACCGAGGCCCCAAAACCAGCATCCCGGCGTGACTCAAGGTCGATGTGGTAATGGTAATAAAGGTGTGTGCTGACTTCCAGGTAGCAGCCCTGCAGATTTCCTGGATAGGGACGTCCCTGGAAGCAGCCACCGATGCAGCAGTATGACGGGTAGAATGAGCTCTTATCCCTCTGGGAGGCTCCATGCCCGCCAACTTGTAGCAGAGATCTATGCAGGAGGTGACCCACCTGCTTATCGTCTGCTTGGCTGCAGGTCTGCCAGGTGCGGCTTCAGCGTAGGTGACAAACAGCTGGCGAACCTCTCCCCGAATTTCAGCCGTGCGCTCCTTATAATAAGCGGGCGCCCTTCTAGGGTCCAAAGTATGGAGCCTGTATTCGGCCTCCGAGGTGTGATTGGGGTAGAACACCGGCAGAGTCAACACCTGGTTAAGGTGAAACTCCGACACCACTTCGGAAGGAATTTCGGGTGGGAAGAGGCAACCTTGTCCTTGTGGAAGACCAGGTAAGGAGACTCTATGCAGAGCCTGGAGTTCCTCCCATCCTTCTGGCTGACGGATAGCCACCAAGAAGGCGGTCTTCCACGACAGGTGAGAGTTCACACCTGTGCATTGGTTCAATGGCTTGCCCATGAGCTTTGCCAGTACCAGCAGTAAATCCCACGGAGGTGGAGGTTCTCGACGGAGGGGAAATGTGATCAAGGCCTTGAAAAGCACCAGACCACCTTCCTCCTATACTAATCGACTGCCCTGCCCGCGCCTGGTAAGCAGAGATGGCTGCCAGGTGCACCCTTAGGGTCACGACCTAAGCCCTTGACTAGAAAGGGATCATAAATAGTCCAAGATGCTTGCCAAAGGACAGGAGGAAGGGTCCAAGTCCTTGCCTCTGACACCAAATGGAAAATCTCTTCCATTTGAAGGCATAGCACTTCCTGGTCGACTTCTACGGACGCCTAACAACATTGAGGACCTCGCCGGAAAGACCCAAGGCCTGGAACTCTCGCCAGGAACCAGGCCGTCAGGTGCAGGGATTGAAGGTCCGGATGGAACACCTTCCCCTGATTGACTGAGAGCAGGTCCGGGCGAGCTGGAAGCTGCCTCGGGAGCCTGGAGCTGAGGCTGAGGAGATCTGGGTACCAGAACTGGCGGGGCCAGTCTGGGGCTATCAGAATCACCTGCGCCTTGTCCCTCCTTGCCTTGAGAAGCACCTTGTAAATCAAGGGAAATGGGGGAAAGGCGTAGAAGAGGCCCAGGGTCCACAGCCTCGAGAAGGCATCCCCCTGCAGCGAGCCCTGCTGAGGGGTGGGCATGAAACAGCCTCAGCTTCGCGTTCTCCCTGGAGGCAAACAGGTCCACCTGAGGTGTGCCCCAGTGGGAGAACAGATCTTGTACTACCTCCGCAGGAGAGACCACTGTGAGATGCAGCCCTATCCAGCTCAGGGCATCGGCCAGGGTGTTGGAAGCTCCGCCACATGAATGGCTAGGAGATCCGCCTCCAGGCTGCGCAACGAGTGACCAAATCTCGGAGAGCTTCCTTGCATAGAAGCATGGACAGCGTCCCGCCCTGGCGGTTTAGGTAGTACATGGTCGTGGTATTGTCTGTCTGGACTCGGACCACTTGACCCCGGAGAAACGGGCAAAGGCAGTGAGAGCTAGGCGGACCGCCGGAGCTCCAGCAGGTTGATGTGGCATCGGAATCCCAGGGGACCAGAGGCCGCGCTCGGTGTTCCCCCAGATGGGCACCCCAACCCATCAGAGAGGCATCGGTCGATAGAGAGACCGTCGGCTCGGGGCGGACAAACGGGATGCCCTCCTGCAGATGAGATGGAACGGTCCACCACCGGAGAGCGTTCCACATCTCCTGGGTCACCATCACTAGCTGGTCCAATGGATTGCAGCGCTGTGACCACTGGCTGGCCAGTCCCCACTGAAGGGGGCGCATGTGCCAGCGTGCCCAACGGACCACGCTGGTGCAGGCCGCCATGAGACCCAGGAGGCGCAGGAAGTCCCGGGAGGGGCGCGATTGCCCAACCAGAAATGATTGGGCAAAGGAGGTAAGAACCTCGGCCCTGTCCGCCGGGAGCCGTGCTCTGGCTCGAAGAGAGTCGAGCTCTGCCCCGATAAACAGAATCACCTGCTTCGGTCGAGTTCCGACTTGGCCTCGTTGATGAGAAGGCCGACTTGAGAGCAAACCCGGAGGGCCAGATCTCTGGACCGCTCCACCTCCTGTCTGGAGGGGGCTGCTATCAGCCAATCGTCCAGGTAAGGGTACACCCGGACCCCTCGGCGCCGCAGGAAAGCTGTCACCACTGCAATGCATTTGGTGAAGACCCTGGAAGCTGGAGACAGGTCGAAGGGCATGGCTCGGAACTCGAAGAGGGATCCCTCCGCTCGAAAGCAAAGGAATCTCGCAGTGACGGACGGATAGGGACGGAAAGAACGCGTCCCTGCAGGTCCAGAGAGCAGAACCACACGTACCGTGTTCCAGAGATGGCATTATCTGAGCCAGAGTGACCATCCTGAAGGTTCGAGACCTTAGGAACTTGTTCAGGTCGTAGGTGTAGAATGGGCGACAGCCACCCCGTCCGTTTCGGAACCATGAAGTACCTGGACATGAACCCCGGGTCTGAGGGAGGGTCCGCTACCTCCCTGATCACCTCCTTTTGGAGGAGAAGAGCGATGTCGGCCCGACGAGCCGACAGTGAGGCTGCGGACCCCGAAGCCCCCCGAGGTGCGACTGCTCTGAAGGGTGGGGCCTGCTTGAACTCTAGAGGCAGACCTTTTCCCACCACCTCCAGTACCCACCTGTCCATGGTAATAACGGACCAGGCGGAAAGCAAGTGCCGGAGCCGTCCCCCCACGGCGGGAACCTGGGGTGAGGTGACGGGGTTGGGGGCGACACCCCTCAGCCAGTCACTGGGCAGGCTTGGAGGAGGGACCGGCTGAGGGACCTCCTGGGCCTTTACCTCCCTGCTTCCTGTTGGAGGAAGCTCCGGGCTTGGGTTTGGGATGCCAAGCCCGAGCCTGCTGGCCCTGACGTTACTGGGCCGGACGCACCGCGGGCGCAGAAGGACGAAAGGGCTTAGGCTGTGGTTTGCGGCCTTTGTCCTTCTGAGCGGAAGAGACTGAGTCCAAGGTAGCATTGGACTTCTCGATCCACTGCAGGTGACCTTCCACCCAAGGGCCGAAGAGGTCAGTCCCCAAAAAGGGAACATCCGCCAACTTGTGCTGGGTATCCGAAGTAAAGGTGGATATCCTCAGCCAAGCCCGACGACGCATAGCCACTGCGGCCGCCACAGACCTGGCACATGAGTCCCCAATGTCTAAAGCAGTCTGGAGCTGCTGTTTGGCCACTGCCCTGCCCTGGTCCCGCACCTGCCTGACTGTAGTCTGCAGATCCGCGGGAAGATGAGGGACAACCTCATCCAGGGAGCCCAACAGGGCATGAGAAAAATGTGCCATGAGGACGGCCGAACTGGCCTGGCGAAGGCCGAGAGAGGACGCAGCATAGACTTTTCGCCCGGCATAATCCAATTTCTTGGATTCCTTGTCGGGAGGTTTGTCCACATCCCTAGCGTTCCCGGCACGCCAGAAAATGCTGTCGGTAACCAACCCCTCAGCCGAGGGTGTTCCAAAAATCGGACAGAGAACCGGTAGGGACCGCATACTTCCTGGCCGAAGGCGCAGGACAGGAAGCAGGGCGCTGCCAGAGCTCCAAGGCCGGACCCACTATGGCCTCGGCCACCAGAAAGGCCTCCGTAGGGGAATCCCCTCAGTCCAGAATCTCCGTGAGGGGATACCTGGCCCGCTTAGAAACGGGTTCGAGCTTCATCCCGGTGGACTCCGAGATGAGCCAAAGCAATCCCAGAAAGGACGAAGGGCTATCGTCCACCGACTGTCCTCCTGAGGACTCCAAGTCCATTCGCTTGGAGAAAAGGGAGGAATCGTCTTCGGACTCGGAAGAGTCCTCAAAGAGCTGCCTCGGGCCTGAGCCACCCTCCACCTGCTGAGGTCGATCAGGAGTGAGGGTGACAGACAGCCTATGGGGCAGTCCCTGAGCCGACCGAGAATTTTTGGTCGGAGCCCTAACTAATGGCTGTGGAGGCGGAAGTTCCACCGGAATCGGTGGGGCAGCTGGAATTGGCCGAACAACCGGCCTGGAACAGGCTCCTCGGCTAAAACAAGGGGTTGTTTTGGCTGGCCCGGTGACAGCCACTTAATGGTCGGGAAGACGACGGCGTCGGCTTATTCCTGGCCAAAAGGAGCTGTTGCCACATGAGTTCCTCATACCTCCGACGCAACTTGCGCCGAAGCCTCCCCTCGTCCGAGGAGGAGGAAGAGGAAGAGGATGAGCGGCGATGCCGCTTGCCGTGGTGCCGAGACCGAGACTGCCTATAATGGTGGGATCGGCTGGACCACGAAGACGTCCGAGACCGAGAACCTCGGCTAAGCCGAGGACGGTGCGGGGAGGTGTCGCGGGGAATCGGCACTCCCCTCGGTTTGGACGATTCAGTCGAAGGCTCTGGAACCGGAGGCACAGACGAGCCAACGGGATCCTCAACTCCACCGGGGAACCAGGGAGAGGGATTCAGCTTCTCCAGTTTATTAACCTGTCTAACGGGTCGAGAAAATCTCGACCGCTGCCGACGGGAGTCTCGGCCAACTGGCCTGACGGGACACCGTGGAAACCAGTGGCTCAAGCCGAGAGGTCGATCGGCGAGACGGCCGACTACTAGGGAGGGGGGATCTTTCCGCTCCCAGGAGCCGACGGTGAGACTTACCTTGTCTTCTTTTGGACCGAGGAAACGTCCAGAAGAAGTTGGACCCTCACCTTTGTCGAGAGGGTCAGACAAAGCTCCTTAAAGGAAGCCGAATAAGAGGCACCGAGAGATAGCGGGACAAATGCCGCAGCCAAGGTAGAAGCGGCCCGCGACCGCCTCCTCTTCGAGGGCGATCATCTGCTCGAGCTGATCCGCCGAGCCCGCCGCTGCGGACACCGCCGACCGGGCCTCTTTTGACTTTACTGGAGGAAATCTCTTCTCGGGACGCCCCAGTTGTAAATGAGCAGCACGGTCTTCGAGGACGTAGGCCGAAAAGGAAGAGCACAGGTCGAGGCCCGCGGGTCAGCTCAAGGCCCAGTAGACGACGTGAGTGCGGATCGCCCAGACATCTTCTGCCCGCAAGGGCATCTCCGGAAACCGGGAGTCGATTTGTCCATCGCAGCCGCGAGGGAGAGAAGACCGAAGTCTTTTTAGCAAAACTTTTTTTATTTTCGAAGATTCGAAGAATTAGGAACCAGTCTTATACGCAGAGTGTTAAGGAGGGAACCTGAGCTTCCAAGCGGTAAGGAAGATCTGGCATCATGGGGTGGAGCTGAGAGTTTTACCACCCGGGTGGGTGGGAGGAGCCAGCTTGAAGACCTTCCGGCAAGATTTAAAGCGGCAAGGAACCTGCCAATAAGTGTGGATGAACAACATATCCATGTCCCTAGAACCAGATCATTAACAAGACTACATCTGAACAAAAAAAAGAAGGATATCAGGTGTAAAATGGGTCAACACTCCCAGATTTTCTTGTGGGTTAGAAAATACCGGGGAAACAGACCCTTGCCCCTTTGGGAGGTAGGGACTTTCTCCACTGCTCGCGCTAGCAGCCTAGTTATTCTACCTTTAACTCCAGAAGATTTTTTTTCTTTTGGGAATATGAAATGGGAACAATTTTGGTTTCTGCAGTTTTGAGAATTTCTTGAACAGCAGGGACAAAGCTTGGTTCACTACTTCCTGGACCCACCTACCTGTGGTGATATTTGACTTGCCCCCCTTTCCCCCCCGTGGCAATGGTTGGGCAGAATTGTTGTGCCTTTTCTTTTTGCTGTGCCTTAGGGTGCTGCTGTAGTTGCAGCTGCGTGCCTAGTGCTCCTCCTGCCCCTATCACAATAGTTACCACTTTGGGGCAGATATGCGTAACATGGAAAACAGAAGAATTTGACAGCAGATGAGGATCGCTTGGCCCATCCAGTCTGCCCATGTCTCCCTACCTACACTATTACCGCAGACCATTCCCAATCTACAGTTCTTTCTCCCCCCCTTCCTTTCCACTATGATTCCCTTGTGCTTATCCCATGCATTCCTGAACCTCACCACTGTTTTCACCCCTACCACCTCCGCTGTAAGGCTGTTCCAAGAATCCACCACTCTCTGTGAAGTACTTCCTCATCTCTCTGAATTTACCCCACCCCCAGCTTCATGGCATGTCCCCTAGTACCCTAGCATCTTTTCTTCTGAAAAATACTTCCCTGTTCCCTCCAATACCTTATTTAAGGTCTCGATCATATCCCCCCCCCCTTCCAAGGTGCACATATTGAGGTCCTTTAGTCTCTCCTCGCAGGGCTCTTGATGCAGACCCTGCTCTATTCTATTTGCCCTCTTCTGGGCCACCTCCACTCTATGTCCTTCCAGAGATAGAGTCTCCAAAACTGGACACAGTACTCTGGTGGGGGTAGGGTCTTACCAGCGATCTACAGAGGCACCACCATCTCCCTCTTTCTGTGAGTGAGAACCCTCTCTATCCACCTCATTAGCCCTCCCTACTGCCTTGTCGCACTGCTTGGCCACCTTTAGGTGGTCAAATAGGACTACCCCAAGTTCCTTCTTTATTTGCTGTCATCCATACCTAATTCATCCATTTTGTACCCGCCTGGGTTTCCTGTGCCCCAAGTGCACTATTTTGCATGGAAACCCAGCTGCCATACTCTTAGCCACCTCTAGTTCTCTCAGGTCTTTGCTCCCCGAGTGTCCACATTATTGCAGATTTTCCTTCCAGCTCCTTTGCAATGCCACTTAGAGAGACATTAAAGAGGACTGGTCCCAGCACTTATTCCTGCGGCACCCCACTGGTCATCCTCCATTCCTCAAACTGAACTTTGTTTATCACCACCCTCAGTCGCCTATCTCTCCCCCCCTCAAACCAATTTCCTATTCAGTTTACTACCTTTGGACCCATTCCTAGGCTAACCAGCTTGCTTACTAGTCTCCTATGTGGAACAGTGTCAAAGAAAAAATTACTCACCTTAGTAATTATGTTTCTACTATTGGAGTCTTGCTGTGTTCTGACAAATGCAGTTAGCCCCAGCCTTTAAACTGCCCCAGAGAACAAAGGGTTAACTTTCTATGCAGAGCATAGAATGCCGAGCTCGACCTCGGTTGGTGTCTGTCTGGAGCCCTTTGAAATCCAACCATCAGATTCTAACGAGCAAAAACTCACCAACTATCCTATGTGGAAATGAAAAAATTACTCACCTTAGTAATTGCTTTTCTTCTCATGGAGTCTTGCTATATTATAACAATAGCAGTCAGCCACTGCAGCTGAACTGCCCCGGAGAGGAAGGAGTTAACGCCAGAAGATCTGGAGTTCTACAGCGCGAGGGCGCTGTGCCCAAAGCTCTATCTGGCAGTTTCAAATGAAACTGTCAGATCTTTACGCCAACATCAAAGGACGGAAAAAGTCTGTGTGGAAAACTACACTAGCCTATGGCTACCTACTAGTAGTAATAACAACAATATAAACAACAAAAGAAACACCCAGAACCATAATAACAAAGATTGATGGTATTATGGTCTGCTTTACCACCCTTGACAAGCACATATGAACCCCTTCCCCAAGACTCAAGTCCAAGAAGGGCAAATAAAAATAACCTAAATGAACAATCTAGATCCCTAACCCAAAGGAAAACAGGGTTAGGGGAAACTAAAATGGCATGACACAGTGCTTGCACCAATTTGCCACCTCTACCCAAGTAGGAGTTCTGAGAGGGGCAGGAGGGGAGGTTATAATATAGCAAGACTCCATGAGAAGAAAAGCAATTACTAAGGTGAGTAATTTTTCTTCAAACACCATGAAGTCTTGCTATATTATAACAATAAGCAGATTACACAGCAGTACCTCCATGGAGGAGGGTCAGAACCTACTTAGGAAATAGGCTCTGAAGCACAGCTGTGCCAAACGAGCATCTCTCCTGGACTGGACATCCAGGAATAATGCTTGGTAAAGGTGTGAACTGTCTTCCAGGTAGCAGCTTGACAAATCTCCAGAATAGGAATGTCTCTAGCAGCCGCTAGAGACGCAGCTGTACCCCTGGTGGAGTAGGCCCTCAATCCTGAGCGGGGTACTCTACCCAGTTTCTGATAACAAAATTGACACAAGAGACAATCCACCTTGCAATTGTTCTCTTAGTGGCAGGTTTCCCTTTGCCAACCTCGCCATAGGTAAGAAACAGTTGGAGGGATTCGAACCTATGACCTCTGGTGCGCTCTAGATAGTAACTTAATGCCCTTTTGACATCCAAGCTGTGCAGTCTCCTCTCACCTGAGGAAGAATGCTCAGTGAAAAATACTGGGAGGAGATAGATTGATTCAGGTGGAAATCAGAAACCACCTTTAGGCAAAACTTTCTATTAGTCCTAAGGACTACCTTATCTCTGTGGAAAGAGATAAAATCTTCTTCCACTGACAGGGCCTGTAACTCACTTATGCGTCTGGCAGAGGTGATAGCTACTAGGAAAACGGATTTCCGTTAAATACTTGAGCTCTGCAGAAGACAGAGGCTCAAAGGGGGGTTGCATTAACTGAGCAATGCAAATATTCAGGTCCCAGGCGGGAGCTGGTTCCCGAAAGGGAGGGTTAGTGTGAAGTAACCCTTTAAAAAACTTGGAGAACACAGGGTGAGAAGAAAGGGAGGCACGCTTCCCTGCTGACACAAAAGCAGAGACAGCTGCCAGATGAACCTTCAGGGTAGCTGGTCTAAGGCCTAGGGAATTCAGATGGACCAAATATTCCAGAAGAATGGGAAGATCAGCAGATTCTGGGATAATCTGCTCTCAGAGCACCAGATGGAAAACCTCTTCCACTTAGAATTATAAGTGGCCTAGTGGAAGGCTTCCTTGAAGCCTTTAAAATATCCATGACACCTTGAGAAAGGTGTAAGTCAGCAAATTCTAGCTCCTCAAGAGCCAAGCCTTGAGGTGGAGGGACTTGAGGTCCGGATACCACACTCTCCCCTGTGCACAGGCCAGTAAGTCGTGAACTCTGGGCAGGCTCAGGGCAGGGTGGACTGCCAGGGACAGGAGCAGAGGGTACCAGGGCTGTCTGGCCCAATCTGGGGCAATCAGAATCACTCTGCAAGGTTGAGATCTGATTTTCACTAGTACCCTGAAAAGGAGAGGAAAGGGGGGGAAGGCATACAGGAACTTCCCTTTCCAATCCAACAGAAAGGCATCCAGAGGGACTGAGCCCAGTACTGGAGGCCTGCAGCAAAAAAGAGGAAGTTGGTGGTTGTCTGGGGCCGCGAAAAGATCTATCTGAGGAGTGCCCCAACTGGCAAAGACAGACCCCAGTACTTGTGGATTCAGAGCCCATTCGTGATGGCCCTGAGAAATTCTGCTGAGGGCGTCCGCCAGCACATTGTCCTTCCCTGGGAGATGAACCGCTATCAGGCAGGTGTTCAGGGGAATAAGCCAGAGACCACAACTTCATTGCTTCGTGCACAAGGCTGAAGACCGAGTGCCCCTTGCTTGTTGATGTACCACATTGTGGTGGTATTGTCTGTCCTGACTTGAACCACTTTGTTCTGGACAGAATCTGAAAAGACCCAAGAGCTAAAGACAGCTCTGAGTTCCAGAAGATTGATGTGGAGCAGAGATTCTGAGGAGACCACACTCCCTGAGTGGTAAGTGCCTTGTGAGCCCCCACCCTAACAGGGAGGCATCCGTGGTGAGGGTGAGGGAGGGAAATGGGAATGAAGGGAACCCTTGTTTCAGATTGCTTTGATCCTGCCACCAGTGTAAGGCCAGGATCAGGGTTTGAGTAACTGGGACCAATTTGGTAAGGGGTCCTTCCTCTGAGACCAATAGGCCCTCAAATGGAACTGAATGTCCCTCATCTGGAATCTTGCTCCCTGCACAACAGCTGTGGAAGCAGCCATGTGCCCGAGGAGTTGCAGAAAATGCCTTGCTAGTCGAGAGACCCGCAGGGTAAAGGAGGATGCCAGGCTGATGAGTCTGTCCACCCTTTCCGAGGGAAGAAAGGCCCTGGCTAACCTTGTGTTCACCTCTGCGCCTCATGAAAGTTAGGGTCTGAACTGGTTCCAGAACTGACTTTGGTAAGTTTAGCAGGAATCCCAGAGAAGTGAGAAGCTGCTGGGTGACTTGCAAGTGGGATTCACCTGACCTGAGACTGACCCACAATGAGCCAGTCGTCCAGGTAGGGAAACACAGCAACCCTTGCCTTCTTAAATGAGCCACTACTACAGCGAGACATTTTGTGAATACCCTTGGCGCAGAGGTAAGGTCAAGGCATTGCCTGAACTGGTAGTGGCCTGAGGGCAGTTCAAACCTGAGGTACTTTCGTGGGAAGGCCTGATCAGAACATGAAAATAGGCATCCTTGAGGTCCAGGGAAGCTAGCCAGTCCCTGGCTCTTAGGGAAGGCAATATCATTGCCAGAGTTAACATTTTGAACTTTTGTTTCAACAGATGCTTGTTCAAGTATCTTAAATCCAGAATGGGCCGCCATTCTCCTGTCTTTTTTGGGGTAAGAAAGTATCTTGAATAAAGCCCCTTGCCCTGATGGCAAGGAGGAACCCTTTCCACTGCTTTGCAGACCAGAAGAGAAGAAACCTCTGCTTCCAAAGCAAGGGCTTCTGAAGGATTTTCAGGTGGAAATGCCTGGCTCTCATCTTTGGAAAATATTTGAAGCTGAGAACTAGACCCTGGCCTATTACCTCCAGAACCCATCTGTCCGAGGTTAGGGACAGCCAGCTCTGGCTGAAATAGGCCAACCTGCCCCACTGGTACAGGAGAATCGGCCCTGGGCACCTCATCAGGTGCTCTGCTTAGCAGCAGCCTTAGGCTGAGGGAGGGAGACGGTCTACTTGCGCCACGCCTACCCCTGCCTCTGAAGAAACCTCTCTGCGAGACAGCAGGGAGGCTTGAATTGGTAAAAGGCCTGGAAAAGGGTCTGCCCTCACTCTGGGAGCATGCCTTTGTGGCATGGCATGCTTCTCCTTAGCCTGGGCACTTTTGTAGGTAGTTCTGTATTCATCCATCTTTTCATATAATTTTCTGTTTGCTCCCCAAACAGAGAATTTCCCACTACAGGAAAATCCATAGCCTTTGACTGAGTATCTTGGGACAGATTAGTGCATCTGAGCCATGCCAACTCTAGGAAAGCTACAGAAGTGGCCATGACCCTGGAGGAAACATCATTAACATCAACAGCAGTATGAAATTGAACTTTAGAGGCTTCAATGCCATCAGCAGCCACCTGTTCCAACTCACTAGCCAGCTGGCCATGGGCCTGCTTGGCTAACTTCTGATACTGTGTCCCACCTAGATTTCTGATATCTAGCCACATAAGCCATAAAATTTGCCTGCCTGAGTCCCAAAGAAGCTGCCATATACTGTTTCTTCGCCATGGCATCAATCTTCCTAGAATCCTTATCAGAAGATGTGAGGCCAGAGGAATATTAGCCTTGTCACAGGCTGCAGCTTGTACCACACTACATGACTACACTGCTCAATAAGGAAGTCTGTATCCGAGCCTGACAAAGTATACCTTCTGTCCATTTTTTTTATCTACAGGAGGGACAGAATGAGGATTTTTTTTAAATCTTTGTTGTTTGCTTCCTAAATGACTTATGCAAAGGAATAGACAACTTCCTAGACTCTGGAATATCCATCATTTCCACGTAATCAAGCTCCTCTTGCTCATCCACAGCCTCCTCTAAAGGAAGCTGGAGGTTTCTCAACCTTTTGTAAAAATAAAGAAAGAAGGGACTCAGACAGAATAGGGGAGATTCTAAAGGTCTCTCTGGAGAAATGCCCGTTCAATGGGCACGTCCAGACCCTCCAGCCACACATATATTGATCAAATTCCTCCTCCTACTGTGGTTCTATGAAAATCCTCAACTTCAAAATCCTGAACCACTGGGACTGAACGAACCAACCTTTTACCAACTGTTGGTGGTTCTACAGATCCCTGAGACAGTGACTGGACAATCTGAATGGCTTTAGCTATCTCTGCAGCAGTTGGAGACACAATTCTGGACTCAAACCTCCTGATTTCTTTGTCTTTTTCTTGGGACTGGTTCCTCTGAACCAGTCTTCCTTTGCCGAGGAAGTCTACGCCCTGGTCAGAGGGCACTCCTCTGGTCCAGTGGGTACTGAACCGGCTGGCCATCCGGTCAGTGGACTTTTGCCTCTCGCCCCTGAGCCGGCCCAATCTCTTCTCCAGGGTGGCTGCAGGGAAATTTTTACACACCTGGCAGTCTGACAGGAGGTGGTCAGCCCCCAGACAATAGACACAAGTGGTGTGTGGGTCAGCCTTGGCAAAGGCGTCCCCACAGACATCACAGTGTTGAAACCCAGTGGGCCTGGTTTTTCTTTTGGGTTTCTCAGACATAATGCCAGCCTAACCAAAAACTTGCCCTTTTGATGGCAGTGCCAGGCAAGACACCCTTATCGGTTCCTAACCGTGTCACGGTATTTGAAAACCGTAATAATTACTGCTTTTTAGAACCGATAAGAACTCGAACCGTGACTCAAAACCCACAGTACAGTTTTAAAAGGCAGAAAATGAAGCGATCGGTTCAAAACCACGACTAATTAATTTTCACACAGACTTGAATTTTGTACTTATGGTTACCAGATAGAGCTTTAGAACCGAAATGCGTAAAATAATGACTTTTGCCGTTCAAATGAACCGAAACTACTCTCTTGAACCGAGAATGAACCGAGCTGAAGGAGCTGATCTCCGGAGCGACTGTTCAGTGAAGCGGAGAAAGAATCTGACAGTTTCATTTGAAACTGCCAGATAGAGCTTTGGGCACAGCGCCCTCGCGCTGTAGAACTCCAGATCTTCTGGAGTTAACTCCTTCCTCTCCGGGGCAGTTCAGCTGCAGTGGCTGACTGCTATTGTTATAATATAGCAAGACTTCATGGTGTTTGAATGTAAAATTTTACTAGCCAACTGGCAACAAAAGTTTCAGAGTCCCCAAGGGAAGACTCAAGTCAGGAAACCCAAAACCCAATCCAAATAAGAATAATAAAACAATACCCAAACAAAAAGAAGAGGGTGTAAAAGGAGCACCCCCTGAAGTGCAACACTGCACCTGCCCACCCACTTCCCAAAACCAGGTTCTGAGAGGGAGGGGGGGTAGGAATACAGCAAGACTCCAATAGAAGAAACATAATTACTAAGGTGAGTAATTTTTTCTTCAAACATGGAGTCTTGCTGTATTCTGAAAAACGCAGACTACCAAACAGTACCTCCATGGAGGAGGGACAGAACCTACTAATGCTTGGTAAAGGTATGGACTGTTTTCCAGGTGGCTGCTTGACAAATTTCTAAGAGAGGGATGTCCCTGGCAGCAGCCAGGGAAGCAGCTGTACCTCTTGTAGAGTGAGCCCTCAGGCCCGAGGGTGGAATCTTTCCCAGTTTCTCATAGCAGAATTGTATACAAGACACAACCCACCTGGCAATAGTTCTCTTGGTAGCAGGTTTGCCCTTTCCCACTTCCCCACAAGTGAAGAACAACTGGAGGGAATCAAACCTGTGACCCTTGGTATGCTCTATGTAGTAGCAAAGGGCTCTTTTAACATCTAAACTGTGTAGCCTCCTCTCCCCTGAGGAAGAATGATCAGTGAAGAAAACAGGAGAGACATGGACTGATTCAAATGGAAATCTGAAACCACTTTGGGCAAGAACCTTCTCTATTGGTTCTAAGGACCACTTTATCCCTGTGAAAGGAGATAAAATCAGGTTCCACTGACAAGGCCTGCAATTCACTGATACGTCTGGCAGAGGTAATGGTCACTAAAAACAGTTTTCCAAGTCAAGTCCTTAAGTTCTGCTGAGGACATAGGTTCGATGGGAGATTGCATAAGCTGAGCAATGCCAACATTTAAATCCCAGGCAGGGGCAGGGTCTCTAAAGGGAGAATTGGTATGAAGCAATCCCTTAAAAAATTTACAGAACACAGGATGAGAAGATAGTGAGAAAGACTTCTCCACTGACAGAAAAGCAGACAAGTGAACCTTGAGAGTAGCTGGTCTGAGGCCTAGGCCATTGAGATGGACCATATAATCCAGAACTGTAGGCAATTCAGCAGTATCTGGGGAAATATGCTTCTTGGAACACCAAATGCTGAATCTCTTCCATTTGGAGTTATAAGTCTTTCTGGTGGAGGGTTTTCGAGAAGCTTTGAGAATGTCCAGAACCCCATAAGACAGATGCAAATCTGCAAACTCCAACTCTTCAAGAGCCATGCCTTGAGATTGAGAGACTGAAGATTGGGGTACCAAATCCTCTCCTGAGAGGAAGCTAACAGGTTGTAATTTCTGGGAAGAGACAGGGAAGATGGACAGCTAGGGACAGCAACAGAAGTACCAAGGCTGTCTGGTCCAGTCTGGAGCAATCAGAATCACTTTGCAAGGTTGTGACCTTATCTTGACTAAACTTGAATAGAAGAGAAGGAGGGAAGGCATACAGAAATTTCCCTTCCCAGTTCAGAATCAGAGCATCCAGGGGACTGAGCCCAAGACTGGGGGTCTGTAACAAAACAGGGGAAGTTGGTGATTGTCTGGGGCTGCAAAGAGATCTATTTCTGGAGTGCCTCACCTTGAAAAAAATCACCTTCAACACCAGAGGGTCCAGGGACCATTCGTGATGGCCCTGTGAGATCCTGCTCACTGCATCTTCTAGCACATTGCAGTTCACCTTCCAGGGAAGGACAATCAGAGAAGTTTGCAGAGAATAAGCCAGGGACCACAACTTCATGGCTTCTGTGCACAAGGCTGTAGACCAAGTGCCTCCCCGCTTGTTGATGTACCACATGGTGGTGGTGTTGTCTGTTCTGACTTGAACCACCTTGTTTTGCACTGACAGAGAAAGCTTGCGGCGCCAGAAAAACTGCCCTGAGCTCTAGGAGACTGATATGGAGAAGGGACTCCTGAGGGGACCACAGTCCCTGGGCAGTGAGGGCCCCCAAATAGGCTCCCCAGCCCAGAAGGGAAGCATCCGTGGTAAGGACCACTGAATGAGACTGAGTGGCAAATGGGACCCCTTGCCTTAAATTATCCTGATCCTGCCACCACTGAAAGGCTTGGATCAAGGTCCAAGTCACTGGAATCAGTTTGGTAAGGGAGTCCTTCTTCTGGGACCAAAAGGCCCTCAGATGGAACTGAATGTCCCTCATTTGGAATCTTGCCCCTTGGACCACTGCTGTAGAAGCTGCCATGTGGCTCAAGAGCTGAAGGAAATGCCTTGCTGGTCGAGACACCTGAAGGCTGAAGGAAGAAGCTAGTTCTATAAGAGCTCTTGCTCTGTTCAGGGGAAGAAAGGCTCTTGCTTTGACCGTATCCAGCTCTGCCCCTATAAAGGTAAGAAGCTGGACTGGCTCGAAAACTGACTTGGGAAGACTGAGAAGAAATCCTAGAGAAGTGAGCACTTGCTGGTCACTTGCAGGTCTGACTTGACTTGGTCTGGAGACTGGCCCACTATTAGCTAATCGTCCAGATATGGAAAAATGGAAATCTTTTGCCTCCTTAGAAAGGCAACTACTACTGCCAGGCAGTTTGTGAAAACCCTTGGGGCTGATGTTGGACCAAAAGTCATTGCTCTGAACTGATAGTGGCCTGAGGGCAACTCGAACCTGAGGTACTTTCTGTGGGAGCATCTGATGGAATGTGAAAATAGGCATCTTTGAGGTCCAGGGAGGCTAGCCAGTCCCCTGGCCTTAGAGGGGGAAGAATTATTCCCAGAGTTACCATCTTGAACCTTGGTTTTAAAAGATGTTTGTTCAGATATCTTAGGTCTAGGATGGGTCGCCACTCCCCTGTCTTTTTTGGGGGTAAGGAAGTACCTGGAGTATAGACCTTTGCCCCAGTGTAGGATAGGCACTCTCTCTATGGCTCTTAAAGCCAGAAGAGACGAAATCTCTGCCTCTAGGGCAAGGGTTTCTGAGAGACCTGCAGGTGGAAAAGGTCTGGCTCTCATGTTTGGAAATTTTTTGAAGCTGAGAACCAGTCCCTAGCTTACTACTTCCAGGACCCACTTGTCTGAGGTAACAGACTTCCAGTCCTGGACGAAGTAAGCCAGCCTGCCCACTACTGGAATAGGAGAGTCGACCCGGGCAGACCCATCAGGGTGTCTGCTTGGCAGGGGCCTTAGGCTGAGGAGTGGACGCAGCCCTGCTCATCCCCCTTCTGCCTCTCCCTCTGAAGAACCCCCTCTGTGAAAAGGGAGAAGAGGCCTGTGCTTGGTAGAAAGGCCTATGAAAAGGTCTGCCCCTGCCCCTAGACTGCTGCCTTTGAGGAGTTGCCTGCCTCTCCTTGGCCTGAGCACTCCTTTAAGTGGTCCTGTACCCGTTCATTTTTTTCATGTAATTCTCTGTCTGCTCCCCAAACAGAGAATTACCCACTAGAGGAAAATCCATGGCCTTAGCCTGGGTATCCTGCAAGAGGCTAGTACATCTGGGCCAAGCCATTCTCCGAAGAGCCACAGATGTAGCCATGACTCTTGATGACACATAATTGGAGTCCAAAGCAGCATGAAACTGTACTTTTGATGCCTCAATCCCATCTGCAGCCACCTCCTCCAGCTCCTTGGCTAGCTGGGGAGAGGCCTGTTTAGCCAGTACAGTGTCCCACCTGGACTTCTGGTACCTGGCTGTATAGGCCATATAATTCGCCTGCCTGAGTCCCAAGGAAGATGCCATGTACTGTTTTTTTTTGCCATGGCATCAATCTTCCTGGAGTCTTTGTCTGGAGGGTGTGAAGCTAAGGGAATGTTTGCCTTATCACAGGCAGCAGCCTGCACAACCCCAACATGGCTGCATTGCTGGTATAAAAACTCTGTATCCGAGCCTGATAGTGTATACCTCTTGTCCATTCTTCTATCAACAGGAGGTATAGAATTGGGAGACTTCAGGATTTTTGTGTCTGCTTCCCAAAAGATTTGTGAAGGGGAATAGACAGTCTCCTGGACTCTGGGATGTCCATCATTTCCACAAAATCAGGCTCCTCTTGATTCTCCATTGCTTCCTCTATAGGAAGGAAACTGGAGGGTTTCAGCCACCTTTCTGTAAAACATAAAGTGGGAAGGGGACTCAAAGCCTAGGAGGGGATACACCTGAAGGTCTATCTGGGGAGATGTCTGGTTCCACAGGCACATCCAGACTTTCACCATCATCATCTTCAAACTCCCCCTCCTCCTCAAACTCCGGTTCATAAAATTCTTCAGGGGTATAATCGTGAACCAGGGGAACCGACCGAACCGAACCCCTGCCAAAAGGTGCTGGATCAGTCAGAACCGGGCAAAGCAATTCCACAATCCGAATCGCTCTGGCTATTTCTTCGGTGGTTGGAACATGAACTTCTGGATCCGAACCGGTCGATTTCTCTTTGTGTTTTCTTTTTGTCGGAACCGAACCCTCGGGATCGACTTCCTCCTTGTCCGTAGTATTGCCCTGGTCAGAGGGCACTCCTTCTGTCTGGCCGGAACCGAACCGGCTGGCCATCCGGTCAGCGGACTTCTCGGCCTCCTTTTCCCTCAGTCTACCTAATCTCTTTTCAAGGGTAGATTTGGGAAAATTTTTTACATATTTGGCAGTCTGTATCGAGGTGTTCAAACCCCAGACAAACACAGGTGGTGTGGAGATCGGCCTTAGCAAAGACCTCCCCACACTCACTGCAGTGTTGAAACCCAGTGGGCCTGTTTTTTTTCTTGGGTTTCTCAGACATGGCCAACCTAACAAACTTACCCTTTTTATGGCAACCGCCAGGCAAGACTCCCTTATCGGTTCCTAACCTGTCACGGGTATTGGAAAAAAACGCACAACACTATTTTTTTTTTTTTTTTTAAGAACCGATAAGGACCGGTAACCACACACTAAAGAAAGATACAAGTAATAAATGATCGATTCAGCCGAACCGATCTACACTTTTACAAGTTCCACACAGAAAATCTGCACAAAACCTATCTAGTACTCACGGCGCCACAGACAGAGACTGAACCGACTATGCGGAAATAAATTTCGGTTAAAAACCGACACTTAACAGACACTTTAACCGACTTTCAAACCGAGCTGCAGGAGAAATCTCCAGAGCAACTGTTCAGTGAGGCGGAGTAAAGAATCTGACGGTTGGATTTCAAAGGGCTCCAGAGAGAGACACCAACCGAGCTCAAGCTCAGCATTCTATGCTCTGCATAGAAAGTTAATAACCCTTTGTTCTCTGGGGCAGTTTAAAGGCTGGGACTAACTGCATTTGTCAGAATACAGCAAGACTTCATGTTGTTTGAAAGCCTTACTGAAGTCTAAAGCAGCGTTTACACGGCTGATCTCGCTCCTTCCTTGCAGAGTCGCAGAGCTGCCCGACCCAAAAGATGCTTGGCCAACACATCTATACAGCTCCCCACAGCGCCGATGTAAGATGTGCTGGAGGGGGGCTGGGAGTCAGGGCAGTCAGCAGATGGCCACAGCGCTGATGTAAGATGTGCAGGAGGGGGGCTGGGAGTCAGGGCAGTCAGCAGATGGAAGTGCCCACAAGTGGGAGCGAGCAGTGCAGCCTGCCAACACGGCCACTTAAACCGCTCACTCCCAAATGCGTCCCCAGACTTTCTGGGACTGCCGAGCAGCGCAGGAAGTGGCTACCGCAATTCAGTGAGTGTCCACATGGCAGCATTTGCACCACAGCAACCAGAGCGCTTGGGTTGCTGCGGTGCAAATGCCACCATGTAAACACAGCTTAAGCAGGTCACATTCACCACTCCTCTCTGATCTAAATCCTTTGTCACCCAGTGAAAGAAATCTATCAGTCACTTGACAAGGCCTCTCCCATGAACCCGTGCTACCTCGGGTCTTGTAACCCACTGGATTCGAGATATGCCACAATCCTTTCCTTCAGCCACGATTCCATTAACTTTCCCCACCTCCAATGTCAGGCTGAAAATACCAGCCTCCTCCATGCTACCACTTCAGTGAAGTGAAGGCAGAGAAGAAAAACAACGGCTGCCTGTAAAGCATTTAGGCATCTATGCTGCAACACTGATTTTTTCATTTATTATGTCTGGCAACTTCTATTATTAAAGCACACTAAACAGTTTACTAAATCTTGATCTTGGGATAACTCTTGAATGACTCCTAAATGAGTTTTAAGCCACTTCCTTTACAGGAGGTCAAGACCTGTGCAAAAGGTAGTGTTATTTTTTCAATTTTTTTTTTTTTTTTTACAAACTTCCGAAGTAAAAGTGTGGAGAAATACAAAATAACGTACAACTAATCTATGCATTTTCAACTCAGACAGAAGTTAATATTTGCAAAAAATCAAATCCAAAGTTTACAGTTTTTGTCCTAAAGTAATTTTATTTTAAATCTTATTGAACTATTGACGAACCGAGCAAAGAAATGTTTAGATAAAACAAACTGAAGACTCTAGGATTGAGAGGTCATTAAGATTGCAAAAGGTCAAATTATGAAACCTTAAATGAACTCATTAAGATCATTCTTCTTAGTGTGCAATTATAATGAATAAAAGCCATTTGAATATAGGCCTACATTTATACAACCATTGTGATATATATTTTTAGGATCAGAGGAATGGTGCAAGGCTGCCAAAAATCATGGCAATCTCACTGCTTCAAGACTTCAGTGTGCGTGGATCAAACAAAAAGCCATAATAAAAGTTTCTGTCTTCTCAAATAATAAAAATAGTAATAATAATAATAGATTTAACCTGAAAATACAAAATAGCAATAAGGAAGTAAAACAATCAAGATAAGATTTCAGCGTTCTCCAACCATACATTGAAGCTGAGCCATAATAAAGGTTTCTATCTTCTTCAAAGCAATTATATTTTATTTTATATTCTGTATCTAAGTAGACACTAGAAAAAAGTTTACTGGGTGTTTGAAAACAGGTGTAACCCCCTTGCAAATGGGAGTTCCTAGAAATGCAGTCTGGGTTTACCTTAGCCCGTTTTGTTCTGTCCTTCTCCCACTGTCTCTCGGGCTTCTCCCGACTTGGCCTCTAATTTTTCTGGCTTCCCAGATCCCGTTTGCCCTCGTGTGTGCCCCAGCTTGCAGTCAAATGAAAATCCAGCCCCTCGGGGCTTAAACTGCTAACCACGGGCTCCTGCTGCAAAAGCGCTGCCTCCAGGGCAGTGGGAGTCGCGTAGGCGTGCAAAGCGCCTTTGATGTGGAGCCACTTGTTTTGTGGTCGCCTCGGGGACTATGCCGTGGGTCCCGGTGACCACAGACAGCCTGCTGGGGGAACCGCTCAGATGGGAATTAAAGGAGTTCTGACCGGGGCTCATTTGAGTATGCCTGTGCAGGGCCCCGGTCATCTGAATAATGCATAACAGTGTGTCTGGCTGCCTCCAGGGTAGCTATGTTCAGCTCAACCCGAAAAAGTAAAAAAATTAAAATGTTTCACGTAATGGAACTGTTGCTGCTGTGTTGGAATATACTGTGCATGTGGGAAAAGTGTTTAAAGGTTAAAATGAGTACTGTTTCCTGGCAATTTCCAGTATCTGGGACTCTATGTCAGCCTGTCAGCTGCAGGGGAGCTTGCATAAGTACAGTAGCGACAGAAAAGTAAAAGAGCCATGTTTTTCATCTGTGCAGCGACTGCAAGTACAGCCTTTAAGCTATAGAACTGTGGGGCATTTGAGGCAAATAATTACTTCTTTCTGGCTGCACCAGGACATTATTCAGGACTGTATCTAATCTGCTATAAGGGACAGTGGGTTAAGCAGCCATTGCCAGGAGTACAGCCAATTGGAATTGCAGCAATAGAAAGCCAGGACTTACGGGACATTCACTGCATCTTATGGGTAAGCACCCAAGTGCTTATGGGGGCTTACAGGGACATTATTTTAGGCGCATATTCCACAACCCAATTGTGCCTTGAGTGTTCTGATTGACAGGTCCTTCAGCAACTTGGAGACATGTCACTTCATCCCTGCTACCAATCAGGAGTCGAGCTAGAAGCTCTATAAAGAGACAGTGTTGCCAGATTGTCTGGAGATTCATTCAGAGAGAGATTTGGAGAGAGAGCAGCTGGGAGCCCCCCCATGGGGGAGGGGCTCAGGCCCCATGCCCCATTAAGAAATGTGTGCTGTTAAGTGTGAAGTATTGAAGTCATCAGCCTGGGCTACTAACCCCATAAGAGACTGCCTAGTTCAAGTAACGGATGCATCTTGTCTGTGGCCCAAATGGCTAAGTTGCATGTGCAGCAAGATGCTGGGCTTAGTGAATCATATAAATGTGTGGCTGTGGGTTGGAGTCCTGCTATCATGGAGCTGTCTGCCAAGATGCGCTTGCCACTTCATAAGACAGGAGGCCCTAGAGCATATTAATGTCCAAGATACCTTAAAGAGAATGTACTTTGTGTCTGCACAGAATTTCGTCTAAGAGCGCTTGATATAAGCATTAATCACCGACAGAGGGCGGCTCTGCCAGTGGATTAATGCCCGCTGGGGGGGTTGGTGCCCGAGGGTTCAGTCCAGCAGGCATTAATGACCGGCAGAGCCCGACGCTGAAGGTGATTAATATGCTTGTAACATAGGCTTGAAGCGGCGGGCGCAGCAAGCTATGCTACCGTATGACCACTGGCGAGCCGCTTTTGTATGGCAGATTTTAGGCATCATTTTGTAATTACTAACCAGACAGCACCTCGGTAGGATGACTGCCTCAGAGCACGCTGAATGCTTGGTACATTCTGTTCTGAAATGTTTCTTGCCAGCTGTCATCTTATAGCGCCATGTAAAAAGCCCATGCACCATAACCAGGGAAGGATTTAGTGCATGTGTGGGGAATTTAAGGGCCGTCTTGGACAGGTAGCTTCCCTAACCTTGAGACCACAGAGAAAATGGTAGTAGTTTACAAAGGGGTGGTTTTAGCCCAGTGATAACGTTGTGAGGGTCCTGTCACCACCCCCCTTCTTGTTTCCTAAAGACAAGGTGGCTTCTCTTTTCAGGGAGTCATTGTGGCTTAACAGATTTACTCCTGGAATGGAGTAATATGTTTTTTGTGGTACTACCAAGTCATGCATGTATTGCATGATGTAAGATATGCATGTCTTTTTATACATCTTTTGTGACGTGGAGCACAGCAGGGGCGAGGAGAGGGGTTGGCGGCTCTCCAGCGCCACGGGTGGGCGCTCACGGTGGTGACAGGTTGGGCGGCTACCCTCTGGTGCCTCCATGCAGACAGCTGGTACTGACCAAGCGGGTGTTACCTGTGGGTTAATACCCGCTCGGTTTCAGTCAGCTGTGCCACTTCGTCGAATCCGGAGGCTCCATTCTGCTGGTCTGAGGGGAGCCGTGTTACAAATAAGTGTACAATGGCTAGACGTGCTGGATAGGACTCCGCTTGTGGATAATGTTCTTGGTATATAGAATGTACTGGACGTGACTGCCTGTGACTAAAGTATGGGATGCTTGATAAAAGTGTTGTTGCCAACTTACTCTGGATGGATGCCTTTTGGTATATAAAGTACTGGATGTGACTGTGTTTAAACTGCGTTTGGGGTGCTTGACAGAAGCATCACTCTTATTGCATTGGATGGGACTTTCAAGCATTGTGCTGAATGTTCTGGATGTAAGATCCACATAGTTTATTCTGGAACGTTCAAAAGTCTGCAAGTGCAGGGCAATCCCTGATTTGTCTGCAAAGGTGCAGGGCAATCCTTGCTGTGGTTGTAAATAGTAATTTGCTGCTTTACAAAAATCTGGTTCCAAGTTGGCCCCCACCCTCAAATTAATAGCCAGCCACCTCGACCAGCTGCAACTCCATCAGGCCTGCAACATCTTGGACTGTGGTATTTGTTTAACCAGTATGATATGAGATTGCGGGGTTTCTGCTGTATCTGAGACTCGTACCAGTGTGGGTATTAATAATTATGTTTAACATTTGATTTATCAGCAGCTAGATAGCCAGGGCTCTGGATGTCTTAAGCCAAATGGTAAAATGTGATTTATGTCTGCCTGTTAATATGTAGCCACCCAGTTGGAGGGTTCACCAGCAAAATCCAAAATGATCTCTGTACATGTGTAAATACGGTAAGATATCCTCTACTCCTCCTGTTTCTCTTTCCTAGCTCCTTTATTACCCCCAAAATAAATATCTTATCTGCTGTTTGAAATCCTGTGTGAGCATATTATTAGAGATAGCCTTTAATTCAAAATGTGGGGAACTGTGTATTGGGGCATGTCTGGGGAAGGTAACTGGTCACCGTGGGTGGTGTAGCAGCTCAGGGGGCTACACCCAGCACCATCTCACCCACGTAAAGCACCCTGAGTGGAGGCACTGCGCAAAGATTTTTAAAAAATGTTATAAGTTAGCGAACCCAACCCCCTTAGCCTATGTTCAGGGCAGTAGGCAGAGGTGTAACGCTGGGGGGTGGCGCCACCCAGGGGTTACACAGGTAAATGCAACCAGACACAGAAGAAAGTCAAAAGAGCACATCGGTTGCGGGAGCTAGTAACAAGTCAAGAAGCTCGCTTGACCGCGCCCCCATTGGTGGGCACTGGTAGCAGGAGGAGGAGGAGCTGGGAAAGTGCTGCAGTCAGTGTAGGAGGAAGAGGAGGTAGCGGCGGATGGCAGGCTGCCTGCCATAGTCCAGCTCTTGTTTTAAATCCCCAGTGGTGCCAGAGTGGCTGTAGCAATCATCTGTGCAGCAGCCCACCATCTGTAGGGATTAAGGGGATTCTGTTTAGCTGTCCTGTTGTATTCAGGCAGGCTCGAGCTCCATTACAGCAGCAGGTCCGACTGGAGCCCCAGACCCCCCCCCCAACTCTGCTACTTGTACAGGACTGACCGCTTGAACATACATACGAACATGACGAAGAAGCCAGCAGAAGAAGGCCATTTGGTCTATCAAGTCTGCTTGTACTGCAGGGTTCACAGCATGAGCTACAGTCCTTGCCCTCCCTCCCCACTCCTCCCGTCCTCCCTACCCATGATCCTCATCTTCCCCATGCCTGTCCCAGCCTCTTTTAAAACTGCCCACTGTCTTCAACGAGGTGACCACTTCCAGCAGTGCATTCCAAGTGTCCACCACCCTCTCTGCAAAGTGCTTCCTGACCTCCCTCCTAAACCTCCCACCCTCCAGCTTAAGACCGTGCCCCCTCGTGTTATGGTTGCCACTCAGCTTAGAGACAGACTCCTTATCAACCTTATTTATCCCTTTCAAGTACTTGAAGGTCCCAATCTCCTCTTCCTCTCCCGTCTTTCAGGAAGTACATGTTCAGTACCCTCAACCTCTCCTAGTATGCCTTACTCTGCTGACCCACTATTATCTTTGTAGCCCTTCTCTGGACCTTCTCCAGCAGGTTAATGTCCTTTTGAGGTGTGGGCACCAGTACTGAATTCCATATTCTACATGCGGCCTTACCAGGGACCTGTACAAGGGCAGTATAACCTCTCTTACTACTGATACCCCTAGATAAGCATCCCTGCATCTTGTTTGCCTTTGCTGCTGCTTTCTTGCACTGCATGGAGTGCTTCAGGTCACTAGTGGTCATCACTCCCAGGTCTTTCTCCTCTCCTTCTCTGACGCAGATACTCAGACTCCACCCAGGTAGTACTGTCCTGGGATTCTTGGCTCCAATATGCATAACTTTGCATTTCTTGGCATTGAAGCCAAGCTGCCAGATCCTGGACCACCTCCCCAGTTTTAGATCTTCCTGTAGGTCCTGCATCCCTTCAGCTGTGTCCACTCTCCTGCAGGGCTTGGTGTCATCCGCGAATAGGCACATTTTGCCCTTCATGCCATCCCCAATGTCATTGATGAAGACACTGAACTTAACTTGAGAGTGAGGGATCCTTGCTGTTTGCAGAGGAAGTGGGAGGGGTCGCAGTTGGTGTTCATTTGTGTGCCGGGGTAGGCAGGGGGGGCTGGCTGGGTTGGGAGGAGTGCCTTTAAGTGTAAGCACTGCATGTGTCTGAACTGCTGTGGATGGCAGAGGGGTGTTCAGGGTGTTCAACTCCCCCCGAAATTACCTCCGAAAATTTCAAATTCCTGTATTTTATTTTCAGGTTGGCTCAGACTCCGCTGCTAAAAAAATTGTCTCAGCAGTCTCCATAGCGACTGGAGCTAGCTGCAACATAATGTGCATGCGCAGGACAGTTGATGGCCAGGGGAGATGGAGACCATAAGAGAGCAGGAGAAGCCTGGTGAGACATAGTGAACATGCTTCTGTGCTGTGTCTGTACAGCACCGAGCAAGTTGTGGTGTCCTGTTGACTGTCGTGGCGGCAGAGTGGTACTGTGTGCTGCTCTTCTCTAGCCTCCGTTGAACTGCGGGAGGACTTGAAGTATGGTCTACTAGAGAAAGAACTGACCCGTCCAGTGCAGAGCTGCGAGTAACGCGCAGCACATCTTCTTGCCTATGCTGGATGCTGGCTGGACTGGTGGTGTGGTCTGAAGAGAAGACAGGAGAGATCGAGGAAAAAATCTGCCCTGGCCTAGTGGCCTGTAGTCCTGTCTTGGGAGGGGAGCGACTGATAAGGCAAGCAAGCGGAAGGATAATCTGCATAAAAGTGGTGAGTGAAGAAAAGAATAAAGTTTGATTCGGGTGGGGGGGACTTCTATCATTCAGAGAGGTGGTGAGGAATATTAGCACCATCTTCCCAGGGAACCCACTCATTACATCTCAATCCCACCGATGTTCTGCCCAACTTGGAGCTCATCATGTGGAGTGGGAATAGGTGTGGAAAGGCAGATGCCTGATTGCAGAGTGCTCCCATGCGCAAAGGTGGAATGGGATTAGGAGTACTCTATATGCAGAGGTGGGATGGTGGTAGAGGAAGGGTGATGCAAATGTGTGGAGGTGTCCCCATGTGTAGCAGTGGGATGGACAGGGAGCAATGCTCCCCAAGTAGGGGCAGTGGGATGAAGGGGTGGAGTGCTCTCCATGTACAGAGCTGATATGAAGTGGGAGGAAAGCTCCCCATGTGTGGAGGTTGAATGGAGGGGAAGGGGTGCTCCCTATGTGCAGGAGGTGAGATGCAGTGGAAGAAGTGCTCTCCAAGGTGGGGGGGGGAGGTGAAATGTAGTGGGAGAAGCACTGGAGGGGTCAGGGGACAAGTGCTCACAAGTATGGAAGTGGGATGGAGGTGGAGCAATGATACCTATGTGTGGAGATGGAATGGAGGGAAGAGTGCTTTCCATGTTCAAGTTCAAGTTCATTGCGAAGGGATAAAATCCATTCAGCAAGCTCATTTGCAAGGAGGTCCTGTGTACAAGCAATGATGAAGACAATACATGGTGTGAGATACAAAAAGTAAGGACGCAATATAAAATTAAAATAAAACTATTTTCTTTACATTAGATACAGTATGTACAATGTTGCATTCAATAAGGATTGAAACCAAATATGATTACATAAGACACTATGCTCCCCATATGCAAAGGAGGCATGGAGGGAGAGGAGTGCTCTCTAGAGATAAGATATTTTATTTCTATAGCGCCCATTTCCAGAGACTCTGGGCGCCATACATTACAAAACCATACATTTTAAAATCATGTATATAAATATATATATGAATACAAAGATGTAACTGGGAGCATACAATTATCTATCTATCCTTTATAAAAAGATAATTTTAAAACAGAATAATGAAATCAATAAAACGCTTGCTAGAACAAATATGTTTTATGGCCCCTTTTAAAGGTTCTATGTGCAAATGTGTAACAGTAGTAGCAGTAAGTAACCATTTTGATTCGTTATAATGAATCGGCAGCTCAAAAGCCGGCCCAGTGGCGATGAGGGCCAAGGCACTGGACACCTTACCTCACACCATGCTGACAACCCGGGTTTGGGAACGAGCATGGGCCGGAGGTCAGCGAAGGAGAGGGCGGAGCTGGATGGCAGCTCTCCTCTCCAGGGAGGGAAGGTTACATTCCTCGGCTATTGTCTGCCTGCTGGTGGAGGCCAGGAGACAGTACAGGCCAGAGGGTGCAGAGGTGCTAGGCCAACGGGTGGGCGGAAGGGTAGTTACATTGGTGTCACGCATGCATCTACTCCACGCCAAGATGCTTACTACCCTGGGGCCCCAGGTGAAAATTGATAAAAACTGCCGCTAGGGATGATGACCCAACCCCCACAGGCACTGCCCGGTCGGGCACAATGTAAGCCCTGCACTTCGGGAGTCGGGGAGAGAGAGAATCAGTCAGGCTGAAGGGGGTCAAGTCTGATCGGTGGTAAATAAAGTAGTGATAATAAATAAATTAATTAATCAGCAGTTCAACTGAGTTTAAAAGAAAACTCCTTGCCAGTGAGATCCGTAGGGTATTATAGTTACATCACTTATACAACATAAAGGCAGACAAAATATTACAACTGGATAACACTGAGCAATCCACAACTATAAATATATATCATAAATACGCTATAGATAACAGATATTGCATGTCTCATATAATGGAGGGGGAGGAGTGCTCCCCATGTGTGGAGGTGGGATGGGGAGTCACTTAACGGCCACCATCCTAGACCTCACTCCAGCCTGTGTGAAACTTTTTGGAATGGGCACAGTTTATAATGGGGCAGATGTGCAATCCACAGCTCTTCTCTGGCTGCTGTAAAGTATTGGGTTAATTGTTGCCCCCCCTTGCACCCCCACCTGTCACTCCGGAGCGCCCACTGTATCCTACCCCCCACCCACCCGGGTGGGAACAGTTGTGGAAGGGCAGATACAAGATCCACATTTTTTATCTCAGTATGGGTAGAGCACGTTAGGTGGGAGAGCCTCTGGCTGAAGCAGTGTGTTCTGCAAGTGTAGAGGTGTGGCATAGAGTAAAAGTGCCAGTCACCAAAGCCCAATACAACCTTCATGCTAGCTCTGGTGGAGCAGGGACGGGTATGAAGGGGAAGATGTGCAATTTGCATCTCTATCCCTGGCTGCTGCAGGGTGCTACCCTTGTGTGGAGGTGGGATGGGGCATCATTCTCCGAGATCCACCTGCCTGGAGCCCACCCAATGCCAGTGCCAGCTTTCATGGAACTCTGATGGGTAAAGATGGACAGATGTGTGAACCACATCTGTCATTGGCTCCAGCAGAGTGCTCCTAATGTGCAGGAGGTGGAATGGAAGGAGAAAATGCTTCACATGTACAGAAATGCAGAAATGTTTTGGGTGCCAACGGCCTCGGGCCACCCAGTGGATCTGGACCACAATCCATTTCCACACACACAAGCACCAAGGCTAGATAGAAACGGGTGTGGCGTGGTAAGTGTGCAACTCACATTTCTGTCTCTGGCTGGGACAGCCAATGTGCAGTGATGGGACGGTTGCGGAGGGGGCACCAATCGCAGACTTCTGCCAGGCCACAGTCCACTATTTACCTTGGGCTGCCTACCTGAAGTTCACCTTGTCACTGTAGCAACCTGTGTGGAGTGGATGGGTGTGGAGAGGAAGATGAGTAACCTACATCAGTCTGTGGCTACTGCAGATTGTTCCATGTGTGCTGATGTGAGCTGGAGGTGTAGGGGCAGCAACTACCCAGGGGTGCCCATCCAGTGCTTACCCTACACTGTGCTAGTCAATGTGAAGGGGCAGATATGTGACTCATATATTTGTCTCTGGGTGCTCCTTTTGTGCAGTGGTGGAATAGATGCACCAAGTTTGTTTTACACTCTATCCTGGTCTCCGCACCCCCTCCCCCACGGTGAATGGAAAACTCTGCAGCTCTCAGTCCCAATCACAGCACTCTTGCTGCCACTTTCTCTGCCTCTCTATGTGCCATCTGCTTCCACGGAGCATCAGAAAGAAACAGTCAGACAGACAGCAAGGTGCCAGAAGACTGAGTGGAAATAAAATGGATGGCAACCGAGCTTAGGCGCACACTGTACTCCACTTCTCTGTGGGTGGGAGGGGTGACAGTCTCTGACTGGAACAGATTGGACCTACACATATATGCCGCACTGGAAGCAGCTGTTGATGTGTCTCTTTCGGGAGTGGGGAGGGAGTAGACACTAAGGGACAGTCCACCCATTTAAATGAATGTTTGCTCAGGTGCAGGTCTCAAAGCCACTGGTCATCGTGGTTATGGTCACTACATTGCACTGCCCCCAGTTTCACACTGCCAAGGTGGTGCAGCAATAGTGACAGCCTGTCCCCTGGTGATCACTCTTTCCGCTTACTTGCCACATCTCAGCATGCTGCTGTCACTGTTTGGAGGCCCTCTCTCCGCTTTGTCCCTGACACTGGTGCCACTCACCACCACTTGATCCTGAGCTCTTTCGGGGCGGAACTCTCTCCCCCCTGCCATCCAGATCTACAAGCAATGCTGCCTCACTTCTCAGCACTCTTGCTCCTTGTATTGTGCAGCAGGGTGGGGGCACACTGAGGCAGCATGGACACAAGTAGATCAACAGGGTGGGTACCATCACAGACAGCAATGCTCAGGCTGGGCATTGTGGCACACAAGAAGCACTGGAGAGAGAGAGAGCGAGAGAGAGAGAGACACAGACATGACCCAATCAAAGGGTGGCACTTAGTTTGATCTACATAACGGCGCCCAGCAAGCAGAGCTGATCTGTCATGATCTGCGTTTTGTGTCCCCCATCCCCCTCCCAAAAAAAATCTGTCAATTTTACAAATGCAATGCAGCTGACAGGAAAATGAGGGAAAAACTACTTCAGTTCTGAGCCATGTAGTTTTGGCTTACTGTTGACAGCAATGAAACTGTCCTTTTTAAAGTTTCCAGCAGCAAGGTTCCCAATCCCCAGTACCAGCTACACCCCCACAGCTGTCCCCGTCAAGCGTCACATTATTTACATACTGTGGTGCGGGGTTCCAGGTTCTGTGCTCACAGGGACAGTTCTGCGCTTCTGCCACTGGTGGTTTCAGGAAACGCACCTTCAGCTGTTGGTTGCCCTTTGTGCGACAGCTCCATCCTCATGGCAGAAAAACCTGTCCCGACCCCCAAAATCCCCACATCTTACCCTCATCATAGCACCAAGCCACAGGCCATCAAGTAGCAGTGTTTGCATTCAGATGCAGCAAACTGAGCAACATACACAACACAGTGTACTGTTAATGTCAGGGCTCTGTCGTTAATGAATAAACCAAATAAAACCTGTCCCAATACTGACCCTTGTGGAACACCACTTCCAACCCTGCCATCGTTTAATAATTGACCAGATCTTTGTACTGTTTGAGCACGGTCAGTAAGCCAAGTCGAGTTTTATCAATGAAGCATGTGGCACAGTATCGAAGGCCTTTCCCAAGTCAAGCATGATTACATCATAAGGTTTCCCCCATTATCAATGCCCTTACAGACATGCTTGTAGAATAAAATAAGATCTGTGGTACTGGATAGGCCTTTTATACCCATGTTGTGATATATCATTCAGTCCTAATGTTGTAATACGAACATACGAAGAAGCCAGTAGAAGGCCATTTGGTCTCAAGACTACTAGTGTTGCAGGGTCCACAGCTCGAGCTTCTTTCCCTGCCCCCTCTCCCCAATCCTCCCTACCTACGATTCTTACCTTCCCCCTAAACATGTCCCAGACTCTTAAAGCTGCCCACTGTCTTCAATGAGATTACCTCTTCTGGCAGTACATTCCAAGTGTCCACCACCCTCTCTCTGAAGAAGTGCTTCCTGACCTCCCTCCTAAACCTCCCACCCTACAGCTTAAGACTGTGCCCCCTCATGTTATGGCTGTCACTCCGCTGAAAGAGACTCTCCTTATCAACCTTATTTATCCCTTTCAAGTACTTGAAGGTCCCAATCATGTCCTGTCTCCCTCTCTCCTGTCTTCCAGGAGTACATGTTCAGTGCCCTCAACCTCTCCCCATATGCCTTACCCTACTGACCAGCTATCATCTTTGTAGCCCTCCACTGGACCTTCTCCAGCAGGTTAATGTCCTTTCTGAGGTGTGGGCACCAGTACTGAACTCCATACTCTAGATGCGGCCATACCAGTGACCTGTACAAGGGCAGTATAACCTCCTTTCTTCTACTACTGCTTCCCCTAGATATGCATCCCAGCGTCTTGTTTGCCTTTGCTGCTGCTTTCTTGCACTGTGTGGAGTGCTTCAGGTCACTAGTGATCATCACTTCCAGGTCGTCTTCCTCTGATGCAGATACTCTGACTCCACCCAGGTAGTACTCTGTCCTGGGATTCTTAGCTCCAATATGCATAGCTTTGCATTTCTTGGCATTGAAGCCAAGCTGCCAGATCCTGGACCACCTCCCTAGCTTTTTCAGATCTTCCTGTAGGTCCTGTATCCCTTGAGCTGTGTCCGCTCTCCCACAGAGCTTGGTGTCATCTGCAAATAGGCACAAATTGCCCTTAATGCCATCTCCAATGTCATTGATGAAGACACCGAACAACACTGGCCCCAGCACCAAGCTCTGCGGGACCCCACTGGTTACCTGTCTTGTGCCAGATAACTCTTCCCCCACAACCACCTTTTGGGTTCTGTCCTTCAGCCAGTTTTCCACCCATCTGGCCATCTTTTCCCCTAACCCTGAGATCCACCAACTTCCTGATCAACCTTTTGTGGGGCACAGAGTCAAAGACCTTGCTGAAATCAAGATAGAGGATGTCTACCGCTTGGCCCCTGTCTACTGTCTTAGTGACAGTCAATGAAGTCAATCAGATTTGTTCGACACTATCTCCCCCCATGAACCCATGCTGCCTCACATCCTGGAGACCATACTCCTCTAGATATTCCAACAACCTTTCCTCTAGTATGGTCTCCATGAGCTTGCCTACAATGGAGGTCAGACTGACTGGTCATCCTTGGGACCGCTTGTGGAGTGGCTCTACATGTGCTGTTCTCCAGTCCTGCGGTACTATGCCCATCTCTAGTGACCTATTAAATAGGTCTGCCAATGGCCCTGCCAGCTCCTCAGCCAGTTCCTTTAGTACCCTTGGATGTACTCCATCCGGCCCTGGTGATTTGTCCACCTTCAATGGCAGCAGCCCCTCCCTCACTCTATCCTCCTCCATCACTACATCTGTGCCCCAGCCCCCCGGGCTCCTCCTTTTTCTCCTGAAGGCACTGGTCTGTCATTCTCCCTTGTGAAGACGGAACAGAGGTATTCATTTAGTATCTCTGCTCCTCTCTCCCCCCCAATTATCCTTCACCCTTTCTTAAGCCCAACAATCCCTTCCTTCTTGTCCCTTTTCTCACTTATATAGCAAAAGAAAGCCTTCTCCCTCTTTTTAATTCCTTCAGCTATCTGCAGCTCCTTCTATGCCTTTGCTTGTCTGACTTTCTTACCTGCCTCACTAGCCAGCCTTAGGTAATTTTCCCTACCCACCTCGCTGTCTTTCTGACTTTTCTATAGGCCAACCTCTTTTCTCTTACTGCCTGAGCAACCCCAGAACTGAACCAGCTGGGCGCGTTGGCCCTTGTGTTCTTACCCCTGAGCCTAACGCACTCATCTGTGGCAACCAGTATTCCTTCCTTAATGATGGACCACCTTTGGTCCACCCCCACATCTGCTCAGATTCCCACCAGATGACTCCTTAGCACTTCGCCCATTTTCCTGAAGTCCACCCTCCTGAAATCCAAGATTTTGGTCTTAGTCGGGATGCTTTCCCTGCCCATATTCAACTGGAACCACACTGTGCAATGGTCACGTCCTCCCAGTGGTTCCCTGACCATTATTTCCTGTACATGCTCCCCATTTGTGAGCACCAGATCAAGAATTGCCTCAGCTCGTTAGTTCAGTGACGCCCCAGTCAGGAACCCACTCTGCAGTCCTCCCAGGATCACCCGACACCTTGCACGTCGTGGATGGTATGCTCCAGTCCACCTTGGGCAAGCTGAAGTCCCCCACAATTACCACCTCTCCTTTCCCCGCAGCTTCCGATATTTGTGAGCTCAGTTCCCTATTCCTCTCCTCATCCTGACTGGGTGGTATATAAACCCCCCCCAACCTCCCCTTTCTCCCTCTATTGGACCTTAACTGAACCCATAATGCTTCCACCTCCCCTTCCTCAGACTCCTCTCTCGTGCAAGTTATTCCCTCCCTGATATAAACTGCCACCCCTCACCCCTACCCTGTCCCTCCTGTACATTTTATATCCAGGGATCGCAGGGTCCCAGTCATGGTGTGATGTTGCCCAGGTCTTGGTTACTGCAGCTATGTCCACCCTCCTGTACGCTAATAGTGCCTGCAGGTCTTCCATCTTGTTTCCAAGACTCTGCGCATTCAGAGACACCACCCTCCACCTAGAATCTGACCTTCCTTCCCTTCCCTCTATTCTTCTATTCACATTTATCCCCTCTGTGTGCAACCCTCCACGTACCCTTGTTATGTGTTCCTCACCCCCCTCCACCCTTTGCTGTGTTCTTGCCCCTTCCACCTCCTCCCTCCAGATCTCTTCCATCACTGTGGGAAGGCAGGTTCACTGACCTCCTCCTCTCGGAGTCTGGGCCTGCACGCCCAATGCCCCCCCACCAGCAGTTTAAATTAAGTGTAGTTGTTATGTATTCCCCCAGTTTGTCCCAGAGTACCCTCAAACCCTCCCTACTGAGGTGTAGCCTGTCTGGTGAAAGAGTGCTTTGTTTGACCAGGTTTCCTCCCAGTCCTCTATACAGATGAACATCTCCTCCGCCAGTCACTGAAATCCTCTATTTTTCTTCTCCAGGCTGTGCTGGCCCTTGGTATCGATATCACCTCTGAGAAGGCCAGTGAACCTCCTTCCTCCCTGCAGATCTTCCCTAACTCCCTGAATCTACTTTGCACTACCTCCACCTCCTCCCCAGCTAGGTCATTGGTTTCCAAATGTATAACTAAATTAGGTTTTCCTCCAACCTCCCTTACTATTTCCCTTATTCTTGGTCCCACCTTCCTCATCGTCATCCCTGGCATACAAACTACCCTCCTGCTTGCATTTGGGTTCCATTTCCTTCCCCAGTGAATACCCCTAATTATGGAGTCCCCTAGGATTGCCATCCTTCCATCCCCTGCATCCATGGTCCCCGTCCTTCCTTTCTTGCCTTCGGACTAGCTGCTTCCCCACCTTGATAAACTTATCTCCACATCCACAATTTATCCCCTTAACTGTTTTCCCCCATTTCCCAATCTGCCCCTCCCCTTTTGACTATCTGTATCTACTTTCAGTTTTCCTTCCCCCTTCCTTTCCTTCTCTCCCCCCTTCCTCCACTCCGTTTTGCCTGCCTCCTCTTCCCTGCCTACTCAGATTAGTTCCCTCCTCCCTCCCCTGTACTTCTACTCTCAACCTGACCTCCTACCTCATCTCCTGCTGCCCCCTGCCTCCTTCCAGACAGTGATGCAAGTCTATTCAACAAAGGCACCCCTTTAGAATTTCCCACCCCGATGCTACTCACATTCCCTCCCCTTCCCCTCACCTCTTGCCATTCCTCCAGCCTGGGCTTCCTATTCCGCTGAGGAAGAGCTACTCCTGTATACTGGGCTTTCCTCCCCACTCCCATTCCATACCTGATGCCTTCACTCCCCTGGGCATCACCCCTCTGCCTTTCCCTCCACTGCTCTGCTCCTCTGACTTCCTACACCATCCTCCCTAGCTCCCATCTGAGCATACTTATTTTAGCCCTTAGCAGCTCCAGGGTCCTACACAGGACATCCCCATTTACTCCACATCAGCCCCAGAAAGACTGCTGCCCCACAGCTATTGCAGTTTACCGCTCTCCTACTTCCCATACATGTACCTATTCCCCACATCCTCCCAGCCCAGCTTCTCCTACCCTCCAGTTATACAGAACTATAAAAGAACATTCAAAAATATATACATTTCTATCTCGGCTCCTTACCATCAAAAGGTAGCAATCACAATAATCTATCTTCTACTAATCATCATAATCAATTATCTGTTTTAACAGAATTTCCTTCATGACAGCTAAAAAGCCAATTACCTGCTTCTGGCTTACTGAAGCGCTCCCAAATATCCCCTTCTAGCACACTCACTGGACATATCTATACCATGGGACTTAACTTTCTCCCGAACAGTCGCTCACTTTTCTTCCAGAAAAAACAAGACTTTCATTCTATGAACAAGAACCCAACAGTAGTTCCCTGAACAACCCTGTAATAGCCCATGACTGGTGACCCCCCCCCTTCACTCAGCAGAACTGAAGCCGAGGCAATTCCCTCTTTTTGTTACGATCCTCAAGCACGTGGAAATCATCCCTACGAAACACTATACGGACCCTGCCTAAATCCTGCTTTTCAGGGACCTTGCCCCACCCCCACCCCCGCCTCCTGGGTTCACTCCCTCCCACAAGCAAAACAATTAATAGTAGAGACGAAAGAAATTACTCACCTTAGTACTTATGTTTCTTCTAGTGGAGTCTTGCTGTATTCTGACAATTGCAGTTAGCCCCAGCCTTTAAACTGCCCCGGAGAACAAAGGATTAACTTTTCTATGCATGGCATAGAATGTTCATCTCGAGCTCGGTTGAAGCCTCTGCCTGTTATTCGAACTCCAACACTCAGATCTTTACGAGTAAAAAACCACTAGGTGTTCTGTGTGGAAACTGTAAAATTTTTACTAGCCAACTGGCAAATATATAATGTTTTTGGTTCTCAAGGAAGACTCAAGTCAGGAACCCAAAAACACATCCAAAACACAACAATCCACCCAAAGAAAAAGAGGGTGTAAAATGGACACCTCTAGGGTGCCAACACTGCTCTTGCCCACTCACATCCCAAAAACTAGGTTCTGAGAGGGGAGGCGGGGGAGGTCAGAATACAGCAAGACTCCACTAGAAGAAACATAATTACTAAGGTGAGTAATTTTTTCTTCAAACATGAAGTCTTGCTGTATTCTGATAATGCAAACTACCAAGCAGTACCTCCATGGAGGAGGGACAGAACCTACTTTGGAAATAGGCTGTGAAGTACTGCTGTGCCAAGCCGAGCATCACTCCTAGCCTGGATATCCAGAGTAATGCTTGGTGAAAGTATGGACTGTTTTCAGGTGGCTGTGACAAATTTCTAAGAGGAATATCCCTGGCAGCAGCCACGGAAGCAGCTGTACCTCTTGTGGAATGAGCCCTCAGGCATGAGGGTGGAGTTCTACTCAGTTTTCCATAGCAGAACTGTATACAAGAAACAATCCACCTGGTAATAGATCTCTTAGTGGCAGGTTTGCCCTTACCAACTTCTCCATAAGTGAGGAACAACTGGAGGGATTCAAACCTGTGACCCTTGGTACATTCTATGTAGTAGCGAAGGGCTCTTTTAACATCCAAACTGTGTAGCCTCCTTTCTCTCGAGGAGGAATAGTCAGTGAAGAAAACAGGGAGAGATAGACTGGTTGAGGTGGAAATCTGAAACCACTTTAGGCAAGAACTTTCTGTTAGTTCTAAGGACCACTTTATCTCTGTGAAAAGAGATGAAATCAAATTCCAGTAACAGGGCTTGCAATTCACTGATACATCTGGCAGAAGTAATGGCTACCAAAAACACAGTTTTCCAAGTCAAGTACTTAAGCTCTGCTGAGGACAAAGACTCAAAGGGGGGATTGCATAAGCCGAGCAATGCAAACATTAAGGTCCCAAGCAGGAGCAGGATCCCTAAAAGGGGGATTGGTGTGAAGCAATCCCTTGAAAAACTTACAAAATATAGGATGGGATGACAGAGAGGAAGACTTGCATACTGACAGGAAAGCAGAAACAGCTGCCAAGTGTACCTTGAGGGTAGCTGGTCTGAGACCTAGGCCATTAAGATGGACCATATAATCCAGAACCGTAGGCAATTCAGCAGAGTCTGGAGAAATATTCTTAGAACACCAAATGCTGAATCTTTTTCCATTTAGAGTTGTAAGTCTTTCTGGTGGAAGGCTTTTGAGAAGCCTTAAGGATATCCAGAACCCCTTGGGAAAGATGCAGATCTGCAAACTCTAGCTCTTCAAGAGCCAAGCCTTGAGATTGAGACTGAAGATTCGGGTACCAAATCCTGCCCTGAGAGGATGTCAACAGGTTGTAATTCCTGGGAAGAGACAGGGGAAGATGGACTGTTAGGGACAGCAACAGGGAATACCATGGCTGTCTGGCCCAGTCTGGAGCAATCAGAATCACTTTGCATGATTGTGACCTTATCTTGACTAACACTCTGAACAGGAAAGGGAAGGGGAAAAAGCATACAGAAATTTCCCTTCCCAGTTCAGAATCAGAGCATCCAGGGGGACTAAGCCCAAGACTGGGGGTCTGCAACAAAACAGAGGAAGTTGGTGATTGTCTGGGGCTGCAAAAAGATCCATCTCTGGAGTGCCCCATCTTGAGAAAATCACTTCCAAAACCAGAGGATCTAGGGCCCATTCGTGATGGCCCTGGGATATTATGCTCAGTGCATCTGCTAGGGCATTGTCCTTCCCTGGGAGGTGAACTGCTATCAGAGAGGTCTGCAGAGAATAGGCCAGGGACCACAACTTCATTGCTTTTGTACACAAGGCCATAGACCGAGTGCCTCCTTGCTTGTTGATGTACTACATGGTGGTGGTGGTGGTGTTGTCTGTTCTGACCTGAACTACCTTGTTCTGTACAGATTTGGAAAAAGCTTGCAGTGCCGGAAACACTGTTCTGAGTTCCAAGAGACTGATGTGAAGCAGAGATTCCTGAGGTGATAAGATCCCCCAAATGGGCTCCCCAGCCCAGCAGGGAAGCATCTGTGGTGAGTATCACTGAATGAGACTGAGTCACAAATGGAACCCCTTGTCTCAAATTGTCCTGATCCTGCCACCATTGCAAGGCTTGGATCAGGGTTCGAGTCACTGGGATTAGTTTGGTAAGGGAATCCTTTCTTTACGACCAAAAGGCTCTTAAGTGGAACTGAATGTCCCTCATTTGGAATCTTGCTCCCTGGACCACTGCTGTGGAAGCTGCCATGTGGCCCAGTAGCTGAAGGAAATGCCTTGCTGGTCGAGACACCTGAAGGGTGAATGAAGAGGCCAGTTTCATAAGGGTCCTTGCCCCTTCCAGGGGAAGGAAGGCTCTTGCCTTTACTGTATCCAGTTCTGCAACTACGAAGCTGAGGAGCTGCACTGGTTCGAGAACTGACTTTGGTAGGTTGAGAAGGAATCCTAAGAAGTGAGCACCTGCTGGGTCACTTGCAGATGTGACTTGACTTGGTCTGGAGACTGATCTATGAGCCAGTTGTCCAAGTATGGGAAAATGGAAATCTTTTGTCTTCTTAGGAAGGCAACAACTACTGCCAGGCACTTTGTGAAGACACTTGGGACTGATGTTAGGCCAAAGGGCATTACTCTGAATTGATAGTGGCCTGAGGGCAACTCGAACCTGAGGTACTTTCTGTGGGAGCACCTGATGGGAATGTGAAAGTAGGCATCTTTGAGGTTCAGGGAGGCTAGCCAGTCCCCTGGCCTTAGAGAGGGAAGGATAATTCCCAGAGTTACCATTTTGAATTTTGGCTTTAAAAGATGTTTGTTCAGATATCTTAGGTCCAGGATGGGTCACCACACTCCTGTCTTCTTGGGGGTTAGGAAGTACCTGGAGTACAATCCTTTGCCCCTGTGTAGGGTGGGAACTCTCTATAGGTCTGAGAGCTAGGAGAGAAGAAACCTCTGCCTCTAGGGCAAGGGTCTCAGAGATTTGCAGGTGGAAAAGATCTGGCTCTCATCTTGTGAAATTTTTTGAAGCCGAGAACCAGTCCCTGGCTTACTACTTCCAGGACCCACTTGTCTGATGTAAGAGACATCTAGTCCTGGACAAAGTAAGCCAGCCTGCCCACTACTGGTATAGGAGAATTGACCCGGGCAGACCCATCAGGGTGTCTGCTTGGCAGGGGCTTTAGGCTGAGGAGTGGATGCAGGCCTGCTTATCCCCCTTCTTCCTCTCCCTCTGAAGAACCCCCTCTGTGAAAAGGGAGAAGAGGCCTGTGCTTGGTAAAAAGGACTTTGGAAAGGCCTGCCCCTGCCCCTGGACTGCTGCCTTTGAGGAGTTGCTTGCCTTTCCTTGGCCTGAGCACTCATGTAAGTGGTCCTGGATTCATCCATTTTCTTCATGTAATTCTCCGTCTGCTCCCCAAACAGAGAATTACCCACTACAGGAAAATCCATGGCCTTAGCCTGAGTATCCTGTGAGAGGCTAGTACATCTGAGCCAAGCCATTCTCGAAGAGCCACAGATGTAGCCATGACTCTTGATGATACATCACTGGAGTCTACAGCAGCATGCAACTGAACTTTTGATTCCTCAATCCCATCTGCAGCCACCTCCTCCAGCTCCTTGGCAAGCTGGGGAGAAGCCTGTTTAGCCAGTGCCAGTACAGTGTCCCACCTGAAGTTCTGGTACCTGGCTGCGTAGGCCATATAATTAGCCTGTCTGAGTCCCAAGGATGATGCCATGTACTGTTCTTTGCCATGGCATCAATTTTCCTGGAGTCCTTGTCTGGGGGGTTTGATGCCAAAGGAATGCTTGCCTTATCACAGACAGCAGCCTGTACAACCCCGACATGGCTGCATTGCTGATAAAGGAACTCCGTATCCGAGCCTGAAAGAGTATACCTCTTGTCCATTCTTCTGTCCACAGGAGGTATGGAATTGGGAGACTTAAGAATTTTTTGTGTCTGTTTCCCAAAAGATTTGTGGAGGGGAATAGACAGTCTCCTGGACTCTGGGATGTCCATTTCTACATAGTCAGGCTCTTCCTGATCCTCCACTGCCTCCTCCACAGGAAGCTGGAAGGTATCAGCCACCTTTCTGTAAAACATGAAGTGTGAAGGGGACTCAGAAAGCCTAGGAGCAGAAACGCCTGAAGGTCTGTCTGGGGAGATGTCCGGGTCAATAGGCACATCCAGACTTTCACCATAATCATCTTCCAACTCTCATTCCTCCTCAAACTCCGGTTCATAAAATTCTTCCAGGATATAATCAGGAACCGGGGGAACCGACCGAACACAGCCCCTGCCAAAAGGTGCCGGATCAGTCAGAACCAATCGAAGCAATTCCACAATACGAATCGCTTTGGCTATTTCATCGGCGATCGGAGTATGAGATTCTGAATCCGAACAGGTCAACTTGTCTTTTCGTTTTCTTTTTGTCGGAACCGATTCCTCGGAATTGGCTCTCCTTTAGCCCGAAGAAGTATTGCCCTGGTCAGAGGGCACCAGTGACAGCACTAACGTGCGCCAGAAGGGAAAAAGACGTGCAAATCTATTTTTAGGCGTGTTCCTGATGTGGCCAAACATCCACACAGACGCGCTTTAAATGGTTCATAGCTTTGTATGTATATTGACTCCTTGGCTCACTGAAGCATTTTTTTTTTGCCGACTTTTTTTCCCCCAGCAGGCAGTGGCGTGTACTTGGGGGTGTGGTGTCCGTCCAGTGGCAACAAATGTAACAAACAAAAATGGATTTTTAAGCTGTAAGAAGTAATTGGTGGTTAATGTCAGACCATTTATTTTCCAGCAATCACTTCTATCCATGCTCCCCAACTGCGTTCTGTTGCGCGGCAAACAATGTGAAGAGCAGGTATCATCACGAGATTAGGAAGAGCAAGAGGAGGAGGAGGAATGAAGACGCAGATCTTTCAGATCCAGACGTCCTGAAGGAAGGAGTGAAGAGTCAGGTCAGGTAACCAGCAGTTTTAAAGAAGTATGTGTTGCTGCTACTTGCCGGTCCACTGTGTAGACTGCTAATGAAGCAGCAGACAAATTAAATAGTGGGAGGTGGTCCATGAGGAATTGGGTGGGATGGTCCGCTGGTCTGGGGTCGTCTGAGACAGAGAGAGACAGAAATCTCAATCCTTCGAGTTGCTGGCCTGGCTCCATGATTAGCTGGACTTTTCAACACAGTTGTGCAGGTTACTGAAGTCTTGGGGGGGGGTGGGTTGCTCACATTTTGCCTCAGCGATCATGATTGAGTGTAAGACTGCTTCTGTCAGAGGAGTAGACGGAGTTATGCCTGGTATTTGTATTATTATGAGAAAGATGTTCATCATAATAATGATGAATACCATAACTTATATCTACCCTTTGACAAGTTTTGGTCTTGCACTCAATCACGCCACTGAGTAAATGTGGAGGCACCCCCCAAGACTTTAGTAACATGCACAACTGCATCTAAAAGTCCAGCTAATATATGGAGCCAGCAACTCGAAGGACAGAGATTTTGAATGTGTAATTGCACGACCGAATAATGAACCTCTTCCATTTTTAATCCTCAGGGGCTGCATGAATATTGTAGTGTCTGGCTGGCCCGACTGCCCTTGGTTCTTCTATTAGGTATTCAGCTCAGTAGCAGGTGGCAATGGTGGGCTCACTGCTTCAGTAAGTGTACAATGGTGGCAAATGTATGGTCTCTGTAATGATTCCCGATCTCTCCATATGTGCACACCATGCAATGCCATTCCTTGATTATATCCCGAGCTGGCTGTCGCCTTTTACCTGCTCCTCCCATTGTCATGCATACCCAGTAAATGTAGGACGCTCCTTTTGAAGCCGGGAAGACTGAGGATGGTTGTGGTATGGTAGGTAGTGCCGCGTGGTACAGTAGTGTGTAGGCTATGCAGCGTTTGTCACATTCTGACTGCTCGAGTTCTCGTGACTGAGAATAATTTCCTTGAACGGAGCGCTCGCAAACCAGTAGACTGGAGACAGGTAAAGTTCTTCAAACCATCTGGTTTATTCAAAAGTTTTAATACGAAAATTTACAGGCAAAATGCTGTGGCACAATGCATACCCAGCATTTTGCCTGTAACTTTTTGTATTGGAACATTTTAATAAATCAGATGGTTTGAAGAACTTTACCTGTCTCCAGTCTACTGGTTTGCGAGCGCTCCGTTCAAGGAAATTATTCTCGGTCACGAGAACTCGAGCAGTCAGAATGTGACAGAAACGCTGCGTAGCCTACACACTACTGTACCACGTGGCACTTTGAGAGTGCTCCACTCACTTGTTTTTTTTCTGTTATGGTAAGAGGTGAGCCGCTGCATGGAGCAGCACCAGATCTCTTTTCTTTGCTCGCAGCTCCTGTCTCTGAGGAGAAATGACTGCCTTGCCCAGTCTAGTGAGTGTTTCAGTATAAGAGGCCTCGCCCGGCTGTTATAGTTGGGACTTGGGAGCTGAGTGGCAAGGGAGTGTCTGTGACTGGCAATCTGATAGAGCAGCATGTGACCGTGAACGTAGTGGTACACTTTATGCTTGCTTGTTGCTACTGCTGCCAATACATAGTACTGACTTGAGAGACTAGATATATTCTTTGAGCATGGAGGAGCATCATAAAACAATTATATATGTATTAATCATACCCCTTTCCATGCCATGCTCCTCCTTGCTGACTATAGGCTGCATGTAGTCAAGACCGAGTGCATGTTACATAGTCTGTCACTCTTTTTTTTGTGCATTTGTCAAGCAAGCTTTCAAATGTTGGCAAAATAAATGGATTTTCCGGCAAGTGCATTTTCTAGTGAAGCAACCGAGAAAGTGTGAGAGGCTGCTCAGGCAGGCTAGCTATCTCAAAACCACATGGCATGACCATGGCAGGCCAGGTCAGGTGGCAGTGGCACTGACTGCACTAGTGCTGATATTTTTTGATATAGCAGAGCATGGCTAGCTAGTACTGTGTCCCATCATGTGTCCTGTCTCCTGTATCTAGTTACAAGAGGCCCACATCCCCTGAGGAGATACCCTTTTGTCAGGTCAAACTGAAAGAGCATTATGACTGTGTGAATTGATGTGTGCTTAGCTGATTAGCTTATACAGTTCTAGTTTCTCCATTGGTCTGCGTTGCACTCAGTGTCTTACTTTTTGAGGTTGATTGATATCTGGCTTGACTGGAGATGACTGCCATTGCTGGTGATTGAGTGTGAGCACTGTGTGTGTGTGTGTGTGTGTGTGTGTGGTGTGTGTGTGTGTGTGTGAGACTGTGTTGATTTTTTAGTTATGAAATGAATCATAATATTAGAAGGGCCACGGCTGGGGGGCTGAGCAGGTGGCAGCCCTTCTAGACTGCTGCTACAAAATACATGTGTGATGATCTGACATGTGTGTCAGAATCAGTCAGTCAGTGCCAAATGTATCCCCCAAACACTGACTTATGAGAGGCAAAACAAACAAAAACCTTAAGAAACAAAAAGTAAACTCCTTTAACTTCTATATAATTAATGGGTCTTCCTTTTTCCTCCCATAAGGCAACTGTGGCGTAATTTGCCATAATGAAGGAGTGTTCATTACGGCAAACATGCGCACAGTTTCCCTCACTGTGCGCATGCACCCGCTGCCATTCCGCGGTTCACCACCAGTGTCTGCTCACTGAACGGCCAAGTGACTGCAAACCGCCACCTGAACCAGGCGGCAAGTACTAAAAAAAAACCTAAACTCTGCTGAATAAAATAAACCTTCATGGCTGCCCACAAGTTATAAAAAAACAAACATTTAAATAAGTAAACACTGGTGACTGCGGCCATGCACTTCAACTTAACGGGACTGGCGGCCGCAGAGTAACATTTCATTTTATACAATTGCTGAAGCGAAAAAAGGGAAACCCAACAATTATATAAAATAAAATATGGGTCGCGGTGTGTAAACTCGAACTTTACACACACCTGCGGGGTTAGATGCTAGTCATAAACCCCTCGAGCTTTGCTCTCAGGGTTTATGTAGCATCGAACCCCCTCGGGTGTGCGTAAACTTCTCGTTACACACCCCGACCCATACTTTATTCTATTTATTATTAGCATACAAACAATGTTAATGTGTTTCTCCAACATTTCTAATGATTCCAAATTTTTGACCCAAAAATTTGGTTTTGGACCCACATTTCTGGCAGTAGTAGGTCCAGCTGGACCCACATTCATGGAACCCTACCGCTGTCACTGGAGGGCACTCCTTCTGGTTCGGTTGGAACCGAACCTGGCTGGTCATCCGGGTCAGCGGATTTCTCGGCATCCCTTTCCCTCAGTCTACCTAATCTCTTTTCCAGGGTAGATTTTGGAAAATATTGGCAAATTTGGCAGTCTGAATCATGGTCAAACCCCAGCCAATAAACACAGGTGGTGTGGGGATCGGCCTTAGCAAAGACCTCCCCACACACACACACCTGCAGTGTTGAAACCCAGTGGGCCCGTTTTTCTTGGTTTCTCAGACATGGCCAACCTAACCAAACTTACCCTTTTTCAGCAACCACCAGGCAAGACTCCCCATCTGTTCTTGGACAGTGTCACGGGTCTCGGGGAGAGAGTACTAAAACCTCCTTTTTTTTTTAGAACCGACATGGACCCGTAACCACACAACTAAAGTAAAGTACAAATTTTACCCGAAAATGATCGGTTCAGCCGAACCAATCCACACTTTTACAAGTCCCACACAGAAAACAGAACAAAACCTATCTAGTACTCATGGTACCACAGACAGAGACTTGAACAGACTATGCGGAAACAATTTCAGTAGAAAAACCGACCGAAAACTGACACTTCAATAGACTTTGAACCAAGCAGCAGGAGAAATCTCCGGAGCGACTGTTCAGTGAAGTGGAGTAAAGAATCTGATGGTTGCAGTTCGAATAACAGGCAGAGGCTTCAACCAAGCTCAAGATGAACATTCTATGCCATGCATAGAAAAGTTAACCCTTTGTTCTCCGGGGCAGTTTAAAGGCTGCGGCTAACTGCAATTGTCAGAATACAGCAAGACTTCATGTTGTTTGAAAGACCAGTTTGCTCCCCTGAGCAGTACAGCAGAACTCTCCTTCAGTGTGGAGCCTCACACTCAAACAGCGCCATAGAGTGTTGCTCCCTCATTCTATAGATATAGGAGCCACTTGTACAGTACACAGGCCGCGTGCTCCTGTACAGTACGGAGGACGCACGCCCTATACTATACAATAAAGGGCCGCGTGCTCCCAACTTGTCACATGGCGCGCCAACCGAGGTGGTGGAGTGGAGGGCTGTCCAGTTGCCGTGTCTCAGCCATGAAACCAATGCTCAGGTACAGTGTGGGGATATTCGACTCAGTGTCGCGACTGACATGCCCCTATATTCAGTTTGACAGCCGTGCGCTATCAGTCTGAATACAGCAGCCTCCGGTCCTAAGCAAAGGACAAGAATAGTTCATGTTAAGAATTTCAGAGCAGAGAAGGTGGTTTGCCCATATATGCTCCTTTTCATTACCCATAGTAGGAAAGTTCTTGTCCCTCAAGTATGTATATGCCTAGTTTAGCTTTGAATTCGCTCAGTTCCTTACTAATGATTATATTAATCGGTACTTTATTCCACAAGTTAACTATGCTCTGCATACAGTAGCCCTTCCTTTTGTCAGAATGAAAACATGCTTGGTTTAAGTTGTAGAAGATGCCCCTGGTGCCTAGATTATAAATTCTAGGCTAAGCTCATTTATCAAGTACGTGTCCTGCATAATATTACAGCAGAGCAATAAACCACCCCTTTTCCTTTCGTGTTTCTAGGGACATTAAATTGAGGTGCGAGAGACTAGCTGGGTAACTTGAAGTTTTTAATATTAACATACAAACATACGAAACTGCTAGCAGAAACAGACCTCATGGTCTATCAGTCTGCTACAGTGTGCAACTAGAACCCCTAGATTGCAGCTGCCCTAACTCCCTCCCCCATCTTGAGGACATTCTCAGCACTGGTCCCCCAGTTCTCAGCACTATTCACCCAGACCCTCTTTTGTTCCCTGTCCCATGCTCTTTTAAAACTTCCCACCATCTTACATGATATCATCCCCTCTGGTAGGGCGTTCCACGTAGACACCACCCTCTCCATGAAGTAAGTCTCATCTCTCTCTTAAATCTTCCACCCTCCAATCTTGGCCCGTGACCCATTGTGTCCGTACCTTTCCTTAGATTGAACAGCCAGTCAGCACCAGCTTTGTTCATCTCCTTCAAATACTTGAATGTTTCAATCATATTCCCCCGCCCCCCCGAAATCCCTCCTCTCTTCCAGGGTGTACATATTCAACTCAATAGCCTGTCCTCGTAGGCTTTGCCCTCCATCCCCATAATACAGGTTACTCACCTGTAACAGGAGTTCTAGGAATGGTATATGTTGTTCATCCACACTCATTGGCAGGTATCTTGCAGCTTTAAATCTTGCGGAAGGTCTTCAAGCTTGCTCTCCACCCACCGGGTGGTATAACTCGGCTCCGCCCCATGGCGCTAGATCTGGCCGCTGGAAGCTCAGGTTGTGCGTCAAGTCGAGGATTGTATGGATGAACAACATATACCATTCCTGAACCCTCACAGGAGTAAATCAGCTCTAGGACAAGGAGTGTTGTTCATCCACACCATTGGCAGACTCCTAGCAGTTCTCCCGGGAGGAGGAGGCAAGACGCACACCCCAATACTTACTTGGGAAAGAGAGACTGGAGAACCGGAGGCCCCAAAACCAGCATCCCGGGCGTGACTCAAGGTCGATGTGGTAATGGGTAATAAAGGTGTTTGCTGACTTCCATGTAGCAGCCCTGCAGATTTCCTGGATAGGGACGCCTCTGGAAGCAGCCACCGCTGGAACAGTATGGCGGGTAATGAGCCTTATCCCTCTGGGAGGCTCCATGCCCGCCAACTTATAGCAGAGATCTATGCAGGAGTTACCCACCTGCTTATCGTCCGCTTGGCTGCAGGTCTGCCTAGATGCGGCTTCAGCGAGTGACAAACAGCTGGCTAACTCTCCCTCATTTCAGCCGCAGCCTTATAATAAGCGAGCAGCCCTCTAGGGTCCAGAGTATGAGCCTATATTCGGCCTCCGAGGTGTGATAGGTAGAACACCGCAGAGTCACCACCTGGTTAAGGTGAACTCCGGCACCACCTTCGGAAGGAATTTCGGTGGGGCGAGGACAACCTTGTCCTGTGGAAAACCAGGAGGAGACTCGATGGAAGCTCCTGGAGCTCTCCCATCCTTCTGGCTGACGTGATAGCCACCAAGAAGGCGGTCTTCCACTACGGGTGAGAGAGAGCCACTGTGCATAGGTTCTAATGGCTTGCCCATGAGCTTTGCCAGTACCAGCAGTAGATCCCACGAGGTGGGGGTTCCTGCACTGGAGGGAAATGTGATCAAGGCCTTTGAAGCGCGCCAGACTACTCTTCTCCTGCGCTGATCGACTGCTTCTGCCCGCCACTCTCGTAAGCAGAGATGGCTGCCAGGTGCACTTCTTAGGGTCGCCGACCCAAGCCCCTTGACTAGAAAGGACCATAACTAGTCCAAGATGCTTGCCAAGGAACAGGAGGAAGGGTCCAAGCCTCCTGCCTGACACCAAATGGAAAACCTTTCCATTTGAAGGCATAGCATTTTCTGGTCGACTCCTTACGGGACGCCAACTACATTGAGGACCTCGTCGAAAGACCCAAGGCCTGGAACTCTAGCCGCCAGGAACCAGGCCGTCAGGTGCAGGGATTGAAGGTCCGGATGGAACACCTTCCCTGATTGACTGAGGCAGGTCCGGCGGGCTGGAAGCTGCCATGAGTCCTGGAGCTGAGACTGAGGAGATCTCGGTACCAGAACTATGCAGGCCAGTCTGGGGCTATCAGAATCACCTGCGCCTTGTCCCTCCTCGCCTTGAGAAGCACCTTGTGGATCAAGGGAAATGGGGAAAGGCGAGAAGAGGCCCGGGTCCACTGCCTCGAGAAGGCATCCCCTGCAGCGAGCCCCTGCTGAGGGGCAGGCATGGAACAGGCTCAGCTTCCGCTCTTCCTGGAGGCAAACAGGTCCACCTGAGGTGTGCCCCAATGGGAGAACAGATGCTGTACTACCTCGCAGGAGAGACCACTGGGGATGCAGCCTCATCCGCCCAGGGCATCGGAGGTTGTTGGAGGCCCTGCCACGTGAATGGCTAGGAGATCCGCCTAGCCATATACTAGTGACCAAATCTGCGGAGAGCCTTTGCATAGAAGCATGGAGCGCCCCGCCTCATGGGTTTAGATAGTACATGGTCTGGTATTGTCCGCCTGACTGGACCACTTGACCCCGGAGGAACGGAGAAGGGTGAGAGCTAGGCGGACCGCCGAGCTCCAGCAGGTTGATGTGGCATCGACTCCTCATGGGACCAGAGGCCATGAGCCTGGTGTTCCCCAGATGGGCACCCCAACCCATCAGAGAGGCATCGGTCGATAGAGAGACCGTCGGCTCGGGCTGACGAACGGGATGCCCTCCTGCAAAATGATCTGGAACGTCCACCACTGGAGAGCTGCCACATCCCCCTGTGTCACCGGCATAAGCTGGTCCAAAGGATCGCAGCGCTGTGACCACTGGCTGGCCAGTCCCCACTGAAGGGCGATTATGTTCCAGCGGCCCAACGGACCACGCTGGTGCAGGCCGCCATGAGACCCAGGAGGCGCAGGAAGTCCCGGCAGGGCGAATTGCCCAACCAGAAATGATCGGGCAAAGGAGGAAAGAACCTCGGCCCTGTCCGCTGGGGAGCGCTCTGGCTCGAAGAGAGTCGAGCTGCGCCCGATGAATAGAATCACCTGCTCGGCTCGAGTTCGACTTGGCCTCGCTGATAAGGAGGCCCAGTTGAGAGCAGACCTGAGGGCCAGATTTGGACCACCTGCCTCCTTCCTGGAGGGAGCTGCTATCAGCCAGTCGTCCAGGTAAGGGTACACCTGACCCTCGTCGGCCGCAGAATGGAATGCTGTCACCACTGCCATGCATTTGGTGAAGACCCTGGGAGCTGGAGACAAGCCGAAGGGCATGGCTTGGAACTCAAGAGGGATCCTTCCGCTCGAAGCGAAGGAATCTCTGGAGACGGACGGATAGGACGTGGAAAACGCGGCCCGCAAGTCCAGAGAGCAGAACACATTACAGCTGCTCCAAGGATGGTATTATCTGAGCCAGAGTGACCATCCTGAAGGTTCGAGACCTTAGGAACTTGTTTAGGTCGTAGGTTGAGAATGGGGCCAGCCCCGTCCGCCTCGGAACCAGGAAGTACCTGGACACAAACCCTGGGTCTGGAAGGAGGGTCCACCACCTCTCTTATCACCTCCTTCTGGAGGAGGAGAGCGGCGTCGGCTCGACGAGCCGCCAGTGATGCTGGGATCCCGGCTTTCCCGAGGCGACGGCCTGAAGTGGTGCGCTTGCTCGACCCAGAGGCAGGCTCTTCCCACTACCTAAGACCCACCTGTCCGTGGAAACAGCGACCAGGCGGAACGAAGTGCCGGAGCCGCTTCTCCACGGGGACCCAGGATAAGGTGATGGAATGGGGCGAGACCCTCAGCCCGTCACTGGGCAGGCTTTGGAGGAGGGACCGCCGAGGGACCTCCTGGGCCTTTTCCTCCCTGCCTCCTGTTAGAGGAAGCCAGCCGTTTGGGTTTGGGATGCTAAGGCCGAAGCCTGCTGGCTCTGACGTTGTTGGCTGGGCGCTGGCAGTACAGAAGGACTAAAGGCTTAGGGCTGTGGTTTGCGGCTTTGTCCTTCTGAGCGAAGAGACCGAGTCCACTGTAGCATTGGACTTCTCGATCCTCTCGCAGGTGACCTTCCACCCAGGGTGAAGAGGTCAGTCCCCAAAAGGGACATCCGCCAACTTGTGCTGGGTATCCAAGTAAAGGTGGATATCCTCAGCCAAGCCCGCCGACGCATAGCCACTGCAGTGCCGCCACCGATCTGGCACATGAGTCCCTAAATCCAAAGCAGTCTGGAGCTGCTGTTTGGCCACTGTCCTGCCCTGGTCCCGCACCTGCTTAACCGTAGTCTGCAGATCGGCGGGAAGATGAGGGATGACCTCATCCAGGGAGCCCAACAGGGCATGAGAAAAATGTGCCATGAGGACGGCCGAACTGGCCTGACGAAGCCGAGAGGACGCAGCGAGACTTTTCGCCTCCATAGTCCAATTTCTTGGACTCTTGTCAGGAGGTTTGTCCATCCCTGGCGCTGTCGGCGCCGAAAACGCTGTCGGTAACCAACCCTCAGCAGAGGGGTTTCAAAAACCGACAAGGAACCAGTGGGACCGTGATACTTCCTGGCCATCCTGGCCAAGGCGCAGGGCAGGAAGCAGGGCGCTGCCAAAGCTCCAGTGCCGACTCCACTATGGCCTCGCCACCGGAAAGGCCTCCGCCGGAGAATCCCTCGTCCAGAATCTCCGTGAGGGATACCTGGCCCGTTGGAACGGTTCGAGCTCCATCCCGTGGACTCCAGATGAGCCGGTGAAGTCCTAGAAGGACTGACGGCTATCGTCCATTGACTGACCTCCTGAAGACTCCAAGTCCAGTCGCTGGAGAAAGGGAGGAATCATCTTCGGACTCGAAGAGTCCAAGAGCTGCTCTGGCCTGAGCCATCTTCACCTGCCGAGGTCGATCGGAGGAGGGCACCGACAGCCGATGGGGTAGACTCAGGCCGACCGAGAACTTGGCCGGAGTTCCCAATTGGTGGCTGTGAGGCGGAGGTTCCACCGAATCGGTGGAGTAGTTGGTTTTGGCAACAACCGCCTGTATAGGCCTCCCTGATAAGTCGAGGGGCTGTGCCGGCCGATCCGTGACAGCACTTTCAATGGCCGGTAAGGCGACGGGTCGGCTTATTCCCGCCAGGAGGAGCTGTTGCAACATAAGGTCTCGCATCACGACGACTTACGCCAAACCTCCCTCATCCGGTGAGGAGGATTATGACGGAAGCGGCGACGCCGCCATCACGTGCCGAGACCGAGACCGCCTAAGACGGTGGGATCGGCTGACCGCTAAGAGGTCCGAGATCGAGACCGAGAGTCCCGGAATTTCCGAGGTCGGTGCGGGAGGTGTCGGCCGGAACCGGCACTCCCTTCGCTCGGATGGTGCATCCGAGGGCCCGGAACCGGAGGCACAGGCGAGCCCACGGATCCTCAACCTCCCCGGGGAACCGGGAGAGGGGAATCTCGCTGCTAAAGGCGACAGCCTGTCAACGGGTCGAGAAAATCTCGACTTCATCGGTGGGAGTCTCTGTCAACTGACCTGACGGGGACACCGCGAGGCCAGTGGGTTGCCGAGCGGACGACTCAAGCCGACGGCTCCACGGCCCGGAGAGGACCTTTCCCGCCCCAAGAGCGCCGGACGGAGGGACTTACCTTGTCCCTCTTTTGGACCGAGAATAAGGTCCCGCCAACGTAGGGCCCTTCTCCTTTAGTGGAGAGGGATAGAAGCCCTTAAGAAGCTGCAAGAAGAGCCCCAGAGAGCGGGATAAATGCCGCTGCCGAGGAAGATACGCCCGCCGCCTTCTTCGAGGGGCTACCATCCGCCGAGCTGATCTGCCGAAGCACAGCCGCGGACACCGCCAACCGGCCTCCTTGGACTTCACCGAGGGAAACGCTTCGGGACGGCCCAGATGTAATCGGGCAGCACGGTCTTCGAGGACGTAGGTCGAAGAAGGATGAGCACAGGTCGCAAGCTTATGGGTCGCTTCAAGGCCTAAGCAGACACACGGGAGTGTGGATCCGTCCGGAGACATCTTCTGACCAAGATGGGCATTCTCCAAACCGGAGTCGATTTGTCCATCGCAGTCATGAGGGATAGAAGACTGAAGTCTTTTGCAAAATTTTATTTTTAAATCTGCAAACGGAGAAATAGGAACTAGTCTCAAACGCAGAGCTAAGGAGGGAACCTGAGCTTCCAAGCGGTAAGGAAGATCTGGCGTCATGGGGCGGAGCCGAGAGTTATACCACCCGGGTGGGTGGGAGGAGCAAGCTTGAAGACCTTCCGGCAAGATTTAAAGCGGCAAGGATACCTGCCAATGAGTGTGGATGAACAACATATCCATGTCCCTAGAAATGAAAATTACATACCTACCGTAATGCTTGATCTTTCTGTACATCTTCACCATTCACCACTGCTGGGGTAATGAGCTGGAGGATCAGGACCTCGTGGGAGCTTTTCTCCCCCTCTCTAGGAGGAGGAGTCTCATCGAGGCAGTGCCACCCTTGCGCTGGCCGTGCTATGGCTCTGGTTGGCCAGATAACAGACACCAACTCTCCCTCAGACCCAGTTTGCTACGGAGAGAGAGAGATGGAGGAAAAGGAGAGGGCGGGGCAAGGGAGCCAGAGGGACAGCAAAAAGGAAAGGCTATAAAACTACAAGGAGTAATAAGGCCTTGGAAAGGACAGAAGACAGGAGGAGGAGCTGAAGGGGTTGGAACAACAGGCCACAACCTCTGGGTGGGTAAGGGAGGAAAGAAGGGTGAAAGGAGAAGAGAAAAAGAGGATAGGGGAGACGCCACACCAGAGGATACTGGCCCAGACTGCTCCAGGGAGAGGAGGCTCAGACTTGATTAAATCTGAGAAGGACAAGCCAAGAGTGGCGAATGGCTAACAGGGTCCAACAGAGTGCAGTCAATATATTGAGAGGACCAGGACGGGTCAGTGTCTCCCCTCCCTGCCTGGAAGTTTTAATGCAACTTTAATTTTGAGTTGCTCCAGAACATCCAGGGAAGAAAATCCACCAGAAGAGATCGTCTCAAGTCATGGGGGCCTTCAGGAGGAGGAAGAGAAAGCTGATGGGGACACCAGAGCCCCCCCCAATACACCTCTGCCAGAATGGCAAGAAGGAGAGGTCCGAGAGACACCCTGACTGGGAGGAGGGCTCCAGAGGCCCATGCTAGAAGAGGCCTGTCTGTCAAGCCAAGGTAGCTCCAATACCCCCTCCCCAAAGAAAATTAAAAAAAAAAAAAAAAAAAGGGGGGAGAGGGGTCAGGAGATGCTGGAGGTAGACAAAGTCCAAACTGCGTGGCAAACAGGGAGGAGGAAATCGCCCAGAGACTGAGGCATGAGAGGGGAAGGAGGGCGGGATTCAGTGATGAATGGTGAAGATACACAGAAAGATCAAGAATTAAGGAGAGTACGTAATTTTCATATCTTATCTGTGTCAATCTTCACCATTCATCACTGTTGGGTGAATACCGAGCCCACCGAAGGGAGCCCAGAACATCTCTAAGGGACAGTGTCCCTTAGCCTCCAGTTGGGGAAAACACCGGAGGACAGAACCCTCGCAGGCCTGGCTAGACCTGAGACTGGTCTGGATGAGGAGACGATCTCCACACTGGAGAGAGAAGGCGCCCCTGAGGCTCTCGCCTCACCCTACGGGAGAAAAGATGGGTTCTCTGGAAGGAGGAGGAGGCAGTCACCTTATGCTGGGCCACGGGTGACAACCAGGAAAGACAAAGCCAAGCAGACCACCTGATGCAGATCACTGTCCCCACTAACCTGGAAGCCACCTCGTTGGCATCGTACAATGCCCTTGCAAGCTCCAGGCCTCGCACGGAGAGGGCAATGTCTGGTTGCCTCCGAATCAGGAGGAGAGGCTAGGACCTGGCCTAGCAACGACCACAAGGGCCTGCTGTAGGCAGCATGGTGGGCCTGATGCACGGACACACAAAGCGGGAGACTTGCCGAAGAGAAAGTTCTCCTGCCCCCAAAAATCAAAGTCAGCTGAGTCGGATTCCGGGAGTCGGTCGCAGCTCAGGCTTCTATGCCCAGAGGGGGTGTCCAGGAGCATCACGCCCCAAAGAGGGTGAGGCAGAGTTCCTGGAGACCCCAGGGGGGCACAATATCGATGACGAAGGTCCCCTCGGGGCTGGAGCTAGGGAAAAGGGACGTTTCCAGACCTAGTGTGACGCCTCCTGGAAGGGAGTAGGCCAGGTGGGAACAAACAGGTTGGCCACGCTGAACTCACCCAAGAAGGCACGCGCTGACCGGTCAGGATTGCATTCACCTAGGGTGGATATGTGGAGCCTTAGCAACCCAGCCAGGAAACAATGATGCTGGGGAAAGATGGATGTAGGACTCCTCTCCCTCAGAGGAGGAAGACGAGGGAGCCGACGATCTCGGAGAGTTAGGGTCAGGTTGCACTGGGGAGTGGTGGAACACTTGTTCGTCCATGGCTCGGTAATAGGCAAGGTACAGTGCAGCCATGGCCCTAAACTGTTCCCAGATAAGGGATCCCATAGGACCAGAGGGACCTAGAAGAAAGGGAGGGGTTGGCAGAGGCAAGGGGGCCAGACAGGAGACCTCAAAGGAGGAGACCCGGTGGTCCCAGCAGACAAAGGCCACTCAACCGAGCTGAAACGGCCAGAGCTGAGCCAGACAGAAGAATACCCCCCATGAGGAGACATGGGTCCACATGAGCCCAAAAGGGTGGCCCCTAACCTCAAGAGAAGATGTCCCCATGAGGGACCTTAGGGGAGAAAACTGGTCCAGCGCTACGGCCCCTCCCCGAACCCCTGCAGGTTCCCAGGGAGGCCGCTGCACTGAATCAAGTCCTCTCAACCCCTCTGACTCAGAGAGAGAGTCCTCTTCCTCACCACTAGCAGAGGCAGCTGGTACCCCATAACAGACTCCTGGAGACAGTCAGGGGTGAAGCACCTCCCTGCCTGGGATGCCCCAGCCTGCCCAGAAATCGGGCTAGCTAGAACTACCCTAGGAGGGGGTACACCTTCCGAGGGGGCAGATGAGTCACGGATTCCAGGCTGCCCTGTAGTGCTCACCTGGGCACCCAAGGACTGGTTGGTACCACCGACCCCGGTACCAGTGAGAGCCGTCCGCCCCTCAGGAGGGAGCTCAGTGAGGGCTGAAGCGCTAGACGAGGAGAAATCTGAGGATTCCGAGGAATCCGGGAGTCAGTCTTATCAGCCTCTGAGTCATCGTCCCCAGACAACCTCCTCCCACTCTTCCCCAGCCGTGGCACCGCGAACCAGCTCTGCGCCACTGGAGTCCGGCCTCACATCGCCCAGATCCCCGGTGCTGAATCAGGGGCAGCGCCGGCCTAGGCTCGGAGGCCCCAGAGCGCGATGCCAGGGGAGCCTTCGCCTCTGAAGAGGCAAGTGCCTGAACGGTGCCCCCCACGGACCACGCTGGGCCTCCTGCAGCGTGGGAGGGGTTCCTGCCACAGCAAGGCTGTAAGAGGCAGAAACCCCCTCCTCCGCAGGCCATATAGAACTGGGAGGGGACCCAGAAGGGCAGAGAATCCCACTCTTGGCAACCCACGTACGCACCTGTCCCCTGAAAGTAGACGACCTACACCAGATTTTAAGCGCACGCAACTTCAGAACCCGGCGATCCATGGAGAAACAGGTGTCGCATCTGTCCATATTGTGGTCTGGTCCCAAGCAGGTGAGGCACCAGTCATGTTGGTCCGAGACAGTACTGTCGGCCACAGGGACACTGATGCATCGGAGGCTGACCTGCCCTGGAAAACTTCTTCTTAATCCCCGAACCAGACATGACCAAACGGTAAAAAAAAAAAATAGTACTAGGCATCACAGAACATAAACAGGAAAGGCCTTACTGGATCGACGCCAAGATAACGAGGCCAAAGAACTAGGAAGTGTTTTCTATCAGACTGACCCGGCCACAGAAAAAGATGGTGCTCGCATGGGGTCTTGTTCCCTCGACAGCAGGAGATGCAGAACTGGGGCTGAGGAGGAGTTGGCGTCTGTTACTGGCCAACCCGCCATGTAGCACGTCGGCCATGAGGGGCCCCGATGTTGACTCCTCCTCCTGAGGGGGGAAAAAAAATAAAAAGATCCTCCGGCTCATTACCCCAACAGTGATGAATGGTGGAGACGGACACAGATAAGATCATTTTTGTCGCCCTCCGCTGTACCCTCTCCAGCAGTTTAATGTCCTTCAGATATGGACACAAGTACAGCACACAGTACTCCAAGTGCAGCCTGACCAATGACCTGTAGAGGGGCAAGATAACTTCCCTATGCCTGGAAGAGTATCCCCTTGCAATACATCCTGACATCTTGTTAGCCTTAGCTGTAGCTTTCCTGCATTGAACAAAGTTTTTCATGCTTCCCATTATCAACACCCCAAGGTCCTTCTCTTCCTCAGTGTCCCCCAGCCTCACCCCACCCAACCAATAGTCCTGATTCAGGTTATTTGCCCTGAAGTGCATCACCTTGCATTTCTTCACACTGAAGCTCAGCTGCCACCTCTCCAACCCTCCTCCAGTTTGGTTAGGTCCCCTTGTAGTGTTTCCACCAGTCCACTCTTCAACAACGCCCCCATTTTAGTATAGTCTGCGAACAGAATAATCCTGCTCCCAACTCGTGTTAGATATCCGAAATGAATAGCCCAAACAGTACTGGACCCAGCACAGAGCTTGGAGGTACCCCACTCGTCAATGGCCTAGGTGCTGAGAGTCAACCACCAACACCACCACCACCTGCTGCCTAACCCTCAGCCAGTTCCCTATCCAGCTTGCCCCCACCCCTACGGAAGTCAGTTTCCCCCCAGCTGCCAGTGAGGCACTGAATTTAAGGACTTGCTGAAGTTCATGTATAGGATGTCCACAGCGTGACCCTTATCTAGCTCTCTTGTAATCCAGCCATAATATTCTAACTGGTCTGACAAGACCTCCCCCAGAAGAACCCATGCTGCTGCCCATCCTGGAGTACATTTCCCCTCAAGAAATGCCACCAGTCTCTTTCAGCGTCTCCTCCATAAGTTTATCCACTATGGACGTGAGACAGACAGGTCGGTAGTTTCCTGGTTTGTCCCGTGGGCCGCTCTTGTGAATGGGCACCACATGGGCAACCCTCCAGTACTGGGACACATAACCCGTGTCCAGGTAGGTGCTGAACAGGCCAGTCAGTGGCCTGGCCAACACCTCCGCCATCTCAGTCAGCACCCTGGAGTGAACATCAGGACCTGGTGCCTTGTCCACCTTTAGAGCTCTCAAGCTGTAAGTCGATTCGCCTCAATCCCTCAGACCCCACCTTCCCCGTCCGCGGAGGTAGTGGACCACCCTTCTCCCGCATGAACACGGAAAGAAAGTATTTATTCAGTGCTTCTGCTTGTTCCGCTCCCTTTTCCACCCACTCCCAACCCCTCTTTATCCTCACTATGTTGTCTCTACACTTTCTTTTTTCTGCCACTCACATATCTAAAGTCTTTTTCCCCTCCCTTAATGCCCTGAGCTAACTTTAGCTGTCTGAAGGCTTTGGCTTCCTCACCCGCTTGGTAACCTCCTTGGACCAACTCTCATGCACCTCCCTCTCCTCTCCCCTCCCCGTCCTCCTGAATTTCTGAAATGCAGTCCTCTTTGCCCTCACCCCCTTCATCACTCTGCTGTTCAGCCAGTGTGGCTTCTTGGCTCTGTTCTTGCTTTGGGTCGTGGTGCAAGCCTCCGTAGCCTCTATCATCCCAATTTTAACAATATCCCACTTTTGCTGTGCACCCATCTATCTCTGGCTTAATCCTCACTAATCACCCCTGCAGTGTTTCTTGCATCTTCTCAAAGTCCACACCCTTGTTACTGAGCCCCCAATCTCCTTACTCAAACTGAGTGCGAACTACACCAATTGGTGGTAGCTTCCAGCTAGTGGATCCTCCACCCTTATTCCCTTCACGGCCTCCCCATTCGACAGTACCAGGTACAGCATGTTACCCAACAGATTTGGCCGGCTGACCAGCTGTGTCAGGAGACCATCCTGGAACGCGTCCAGGAGTACCTGCTCCCTGGCACTGGAGGTGGCAGGGGGTGCTGCAATCCACCCCAACAGATTAAATCCCCACAATCACCACACTCCCCTTTCACATCCTCTGCTTAACTCTTTGTCAAGCTTCTCGGACTGGGCAGGAGGTTTGTACACCACCCCCAGCCTCAGCTTTCTACCCTTGGCATCTAGGAGCTGCATCCACAGTGCCTCAACCCTTCCTTCCTCCCCCTCGTCTCTCATGCATCTGAACCCGAGCGCCACTCCTCCCCACCACTCTGTCCTTTCTGTAAATTCTATACCCTGGGATTGCCAGATCCCAATCCTGGTGCTGGGTGGCCCAAGTCTCAATTATAGCTGCAACATCCACCCCCCCCGTCCACCCCCTGGCAAGAGTGCCTGAAACTCATCTATTTTATTACTCAGGCTCTTCGCATTTAGGGAGGACCCCCCTCCACATGTTCCCATCCATTCCCCCCCATGGCCCTTGGACTGCCCCTCCAGCGACCCCCTCCCCTTGTATTCACGATTTATTTAGGGGGAAAGCTCGTTTGGCTCCCCATTCCAGCAACCCTGCATGCTGGTTGCGCACTCACCTCCCCCCATCTAGTTTAAATACCCCCTTGAAACTATATATTCCTGTAATTTACTCTTTAACACCTCCTTACCCACCCCACCTCAGGTGTAAACTGCTCTTTATGTACAGTTTCCTGTTATTCCATGTCTCCCCCATCTTTCTATTAGCTCTTATCCTTGAGTTACACCACTCCCTCAGCCAGGTGCTGAACTCCACTATCCTAACCCTTCTTGCACTGCTAGCCCTTGGAACCGGTAGCACCTCAGAGAAGGCTGCAGAGCTCCCAATTTCTGAGCTCATCTTCCCCAGTTCCTCAAACCTCCCCTTTATCTCCTCCACCCTTGCAGCCCCGAGGTCATTAGTACCTACATGTACCACCACTTGAGGCTTCCCCCAAAAAAAAAAAACACACTTAATCAGAGCCTGCCCTGTCCAACTGTCAAGCTCGGCAGGTTCCACCCATATCAGACTGCATCTTTCACCCTTCCACTCCACCTGATCCCCTTCAAAATGGAATCCACTATCACTATAATCCCTCCTTCTAAACACACACACCCCACACCGTCATGGTCATCGACCCTTCCCTGCCCAGCAGCTCTTGGATCAGAGTCCCCTAACATTAAGATTCCACCACATTCTCCCTCTGCTTCCTTTGTTTCCTCCCACTCCTTGCTCCTTCTACCTCCTGCAACTTGTTCCCTCTGCCTTCCCCTATTCTTTCTCCCTTGTCAGTACTCCTCTGTCCCTCCCCAACAACCCCCATTTGCTCCTCCATACTCTCCCTCCCTGTCCCATTTGTTCCTCCATACCCATCAAGTTTCCCTCAATAATGCTGGGTGCTCCTCCTCTACCCTCCCTTTCGACATCTCAGTCAGTGGCCAATACCTGTTTGAGCCTGTTGTGTATCAAAGATCATTCCGTTGGAACCAGTTGTGCCCCTGTGTCCTGCAATGGTACCTCCGCCCTTCCTTCATCCTTCCTCTTATACCCTACCCAGTTGCCTTCCGTGCTTCTCCTTTCCAAGCCTCTTTCTGGCGAAGACCTATCCCCCTTTAGCCAAGACATTTCTCCCTTTAGTCGTGATAGCTCCTCCTCCAGTCTCCCTAGCCTTTGGCAAACTGGGCACTCCCCCAGCCTCCACAGGGTGCTTATGAATAAGGGCACTCCACAGTTGTTACACCCCACTATCCCCCTTTCATATCTCCCACCCCCCTCCCTCCACCGATCCCCCACCCCTTATGCTGCCACTGACCCTGCAAGGTGTGTCCCCAACTCTGCCCCCTCCATCAACTTCCACCGTCCTTTCCCCTGATCCATTCCCTCCTCCCACCGTTGTGTCCAAGGTTGCATGTTCCCCAAGTATGGCACAATGTTACTCGCAACTAAAACTTCTGCTATGTCCAGCATCCCACTGTCCCACAGTTAAATCTGGGGAGCCTTTCCCCTTTCCAAGCCTAAAGCTGAATCAAAAGTTAAACAGCACCAAACAATCCCGCATTACTTTTTATATAGCTCAAGAGAAGTTACAAATCTTTCTCCCTAGTGTAGCACAGCTTGTTCAGATCAGAGCTACAGTTACTTAACCAGTCTGAAACAGAGCCACAGTCCCTTTTTCCAGTCTCATAATGCCTTGTGGTTTTGTTAACTTCCAAACCTCTGCCTGTTAAGAGTTAAACCGCCCCAGTTCACTATCTCCTGTAGAGACCTGTTTTGCTCAACACCAGCTCACTGCATACTCAAAATTAAAAGTACAGATTGCAGGATGTTGCAAGGCACTATGGGACCTGCCCTATAAATAAAGGCCAAGTCATGGAGTGGGTGGGTTGTGGGCGGGTGGGTGGGGTAACCCCACAGGCTGTGTGCATAAACAATCAGCCAAGGAGTTCCCAGGCAGTGGCTAGTCCAGCCACATCCCATACCCACTTACAAGCTGCTACAAGCTTCTACAAATTCAGCCCAAAGAGTCTCAGAAGTCTGAAACTCCTGCTTACTGGGACGGCGTGGAACGGCTGCTTTTAGGCGCCAAACCTGAATTCAAATTTTTATTTCATTTATGGACTCCTAGCTTCCAGGCTTGCTGCCTTTAATATTATTTGTTGCCATATGTGTACAGATAGTTTTTTTTACCCACATCATTTTTGTTCACTGCTACTGTTTTTGGCTATTTATGTTGATTGCTTTAAGGGAGACTGCAGCTTAAACTGTGATTAAAGTGCATTATGCTAGATAAGCACTGCATTTGTTTAAAGTCCTGCAAACTGCTGTGGCTTACTTTCGGCTTGGATTTAAGGGCATCCACGGTTGTCGCGAGGGGCTACAGGAGCTGCCCTCCCCAGAAACTTTCACCTCTAGCAGCAAGGTACGTCGGGGATTGGCTTACTTGGACTGTGTGGAAGCCCTGCCGATGCTTTTCGTCGGCTACCCCACCTCCCCCAGCACCATCCTTGGCAAACCCTTGCTTATATAGATAGCGGGGTTTGGATTATGTGGGGAAAATAACCTATCAGTCTATTTTCCCACTAGCAAGCTATATCTTTCCCCCACTAGAGGGAGACAACACGCAATTCCTTATTAACTGTGCACTTCCCAAACTTTCGCCATGCTACTTCTTCACTTCTATTTGTTTCTCCCTTACCCTTCGCCTCACTACCCCCCCTCCTTTCATCCATCAATGGAATTAGACAATTTGGTGCCCCTAGTCGAGGCTGTGGTTACTGCAGCACTGGCTACCCTATACACTGAAACATACCCCCCTGTCTCAATCCTACAACTAGCCGACTAGCCACTCTATACTACCACCCTCCTTTCATTTAGGTCTCCTAGCCCGGTACTCTAGCAGCAGTAGCCTAACTCCTGTTGCATCCTGGCCTTTTCCCCGCACATCGCAAGCCCCAGAGAACCATCCCTTTCGCCAAACTCTTCATAACCTTGCTCCTTCTACTTGCCGGGGATATTGAACCTAACCCCAGGCCTACAAATACCCCACTAGTACTCCCCCAGGGGCTCAAGCTAATGCACCTAAATATCTGCAGCCTCTTGCACAAAATAACTTCCCTCCAGCAAACGGTACTTTCCCTGAAGCCTGACATTATGATTATTTCTGAAACCTGGCTCAAGCACCACAACAAAAACCCTGAATTCTCCATCCCAGGGTACTCCATTATCCGCCAAGACTACCCTGTCAGAAAAAAGGGTGGGGGTACAGCAATGTGTATCTCGACCTCCCTCCAGTACACCCAAGTCATTATACCTACAACTTTGCGTCAGTCGAGGCCTTGCTGATCAAGCTCTCCCTCCCCTATACAACCCCCATCTTCATCACTAGATCTTATTGCCCTCCTAACTCCTCCCTGGTTACCATCGTAGACTTTTGGGCATCCTGAAATCCCTCGCAACTAGGGGCGAGATTCATATACTGGGGATTTCAATGTAAACTGCTTGCCACAGCTGCAATTCAAAGCTCGAAACTCAAGCAGCCGCCCCAATTTGACCCAGCTGCTCTCTGAACCCACAAGGCTTAAACCAGTAAATCACTCCTCTCTACTGGTCCCCACTCACACCAGCACTGCATTATAGCCTCGGTTATCCTGCCCGACTTTCTCTAGTGATCACCATATGATCTACTCTGTCCAGAAACTTTCAGGCCCAAAGCCCCCCCGATTATTTTTAGTCATTCATTCATTCATTCAAACCCCGGATCTAGCTTCCCTAACTAGACCTAACATCCACTGTCTGGTCCTTTATTCCAAAGGGCTCCTTACGATGCAGCTTGGTACTATTTCAAGGTCAGATTCCTAGCTGCATGGGATCGCCATGTCGACCATCATACGTGACACGGGTGAGGGGCGCCACTTCCCTGGATCACCCCTGACATCCTGACTCTTATCAAAGCTAGAGACCAGGCATGGAAAATGTCAAGGCCTCCCGCTCCCCTGACATCAAATTCTATACCGCATCTCACGTAACAGCTGTACTCACAAATCAGACTAGCCAAATCAAATTACTTCAAAGCCTCCTTCCAGGCTAATATGAACTGCCTAACGAAATTCTGGAAGGTGGTAAAATTCTTTTTCCCTCCCTCCCAACCTGAAGCTCCAACATAGATGGGCTGTCATAAATGACCCATAAGCAGCTGCCTTAATTCAATGCCTCATTTACAAGCTGCACCTCTACACTGCTCTCCACTCTCCCCCAACCCATCCCTCCCTCCCCTCCTGACCTCTCTCTGCTCAATCTCCTCCTCCCACTACCCCCCTTCTTTTTTTCAGCAGGTCACATCTCCTGGAAGTCTATCATGCCTTGCTCTCCCTAAACCCTCATAAAAGGTAAATGCCCCTCTGGTCTGGACTCTAGGATGCTAGACCTGGCTGCCCCAGCTATCGCCGCCCCAGTGGCTGACCTTCTAAACCTCTCTTTCGCCTTAGGATCCATCCCCAAGGACTGGAAGCATGCAACAGTCATTCCACTCCACAAAGGTGGTGATACCTCTGTCCCTGGCAACTACCGGCCTATCTCCCTACCTATCTATTATGGCCAAGCTAAAAGAACAGTCCTCTCTCAACTCTCCACCTTTCTTAACTCCTTTTCCTTCTTCTCACCCTACCAGTCTGGATTCAGGAAATCGCACTCTACTGCCACCGCCTCCTCAGGCTCACTGATAACATCCCTCGAGTATGGACAAAGGCCCCATCATCACGCAGCCATTTTATCACGCCCTAGCAAAGGCTTTTGACACGGTCTCCGCGTCCTCCTACTTAAACTCTCCAAGCTGGGCTCTCTACCCTGGTCTCTTAGCTGGTTCCGCCTACCTGGTCGACCACTCCAGGAGGTAAAATAGGAAGCACCAGCTCACCCTCGCCTCCCCTGCTACCTCTGGGGTCCCCCAAGGCTCAGTCCTGGACTGCTATTATTCTCCATTTTCCTGAATGATCTGCCCTTCGCCTGTCCTCACTCATCCATCCAAATGTACGAGACGAGACAGTTTTATACACGCCTGTCACAACAGTTGACATCGTGTCCAGGCTACAGCAGGATTTTAACGATGTTCAGCTCTGGTTCCATGCAATCAGCTTTTTCTCAATGCCAAGAAGTCGGTCTCCTGACCTTCAGTACAAGACAGACTCTCTAGGCTCTCAGGTACCCTCTCCTTCTCCACCCTGGAAGGGATTACTCTGGAGGCCTGCTCCTCTTTCAGATACCCTCGGTATGGCTCTGACCAGCATCTCGACTTTTCTGTTTATGTTGATGCCACACACAAAAGCTACACCTAAATTGGCGCCTCATCGAGTCGTGGCTGCCTACTCGTCAGCCAGCTCGCCATGCAATCGATACAGAAAAATACCCCTATTTTGACTATGCTGACAGTCTACAGTGCTGCCTCCAAAGTCCATATTAGCCAAACTGGACCTCTCTTCCACTCTTTCTTCCGGCTTCACACTGGATAGCCCATCCTCCACCCACCACTGCGCCGCCTACAGGTTCCTCCTTACCTCACTCACCCATGACCACCCGATGTCCCACTGCGCCAAACACACTGCCAAATTCTGGTCCCTGACCTTGCCCACCTCATCTCTGATGTGTTGGCTATCCTTACCCCTCCTATCCACCTCTCTTAGAACTATGACACATGCACTTTGGTAGTCCCGCTGAGTAACCACATCTAGCAGCTAGCATCCTTCAGGTACCAGATGCCCAAACTGTGGAACTCCCTCCGCCTGCCATCAGACATATGTCCCAGACTAAGCACTTCAGCTCTCTAGTCAATTCCCATTTCACGTCATCTTGTGCCTGCGGGTAATTATGTGTCAATTAATCATATAGCAGCAGACTGTCAGTTTAGGGCCTTCAGTCTCCTATGGTCACACTACCTGGTGCTTTCTGTTGTATTCTGTTCTATTTCTGTGTAACCCCTAGATGGCGCTATCCCAGGGGCTACTACCCCTGCCTGATTTGCCACTAACAGGTTGAGGGGCCTGGATCCAATGGCGGGTGCCTCCACCCAGAGGTCAGGGTTTGCAATAGTTAAACTAACTTGGTCACAGCCCTCTGGGACACTGCAACCCCCCTTTCTTCCCACTAGTGGCCCACACAATATATCAGAATTACCTTCACAGTATACACTTACCCTCAGGTCTGTTCCGCACTGGGACCTCCCAGAAATGAGATAGTGCAACAATCACAGTACAGTACTTTTAACATAGACAACTACCTCAGGCAGTATAACTTTGCTGAAACAAGCAGCTCTGATTTATTTAGGGGATATAACAAGGACAGGGGAAATCAGGTTAATTAGCTTATCACCTAATAATTCATTTATGGCTCTGTGCACAGGCCTATCCCTATCTGTTACTGTCCCTGGGTACCCAAGCCCCTAGTGGCTAGTCCAAACCGGGGCAGCTGGTAGCCCTTTCCACAGAGAAAAGGAGAATTAAACAGTCAGCAGTACAGTAATTCCATTTGATTTAATGTGGCACCAACAGGAGCGACCCTGAATTAGTACTCACGACTCCAAATAAAAGATAGGGTCCTTCAATGTCAGCAGGGGCTCACTTGGTGCACAAACCTCTTCACACATCCATATAAAAGAAAACTATACCAGGCAGGCTGCATCTGTATCCCGATCGCACTACTGCACAATACCCGGAGAACACAGCAGATTCAGCTCCTGACAGACCGAGTCATTTTCAGCAATTCCTCCAGTCTTCACAGGGTGAGCCTGGTTTCTACTCTTCAGAGATCCTTTGATTCTTTCACAGGACGGATTCAGTCCCAACAAGCTGTTACATGCTGCAGACCGGAACTCTGGCCTATACACGCTTGATTCAAAACTGCACACTGAAAAGCACAGGGCCCTTTCCTTCTTCACTGCCAAAGTTTCAACTGAAACTCCAACCGACAAAACTGGGCACTTCCTTTGAGTTCCTCCCAGTTCTTGACTGGATTGGCTGTCACTCAATAGACTGACTGCTGTTGGTCCAAAAGGCACTGAAGTTCAAACTACATCTCCGAGAGTCACTGCCTATACAATCCTCTTGTGGCTGGCTCAGATTATGAGTCCAAGTTCTGATTCGCCCAAGGCACCATTTTAGAGCTAGCTTACCCCACACTGATTGGTCCAGTTCAGCAGTTCAAAACTAGAATGGGGAACTATAGACAAATTCTGACTGCAAAGAAAGCAGGTTAGACAAACTGTAATTTCATTATTACTTAAATACCCTGGCAAACAGTTACATCTTTCAGATAGGTTCCTTTGCACCCTAGTGACTGCAAAAATGAAGTGACTACAGCAGCTTGAGTGGTACTCAATCAAAGAAACACACAGTCCCCCATACAAACTAATTATGTCTGCAAGCAGACAGCTTCTTAAGAGACAGTACCAGAGGTTCTAAAACACTCACTGATAAATGGCTTAAATGCCAAACACCATTCAGGCTTGGAGCATCTAAGCAAGCTCCTGGAAGTCTTTTGGGAACCCCCATTTGCAGGGGGTTACACCCTTCCTGAGCCTGGGAAAGCTTGGATTCGCTGGGCTGCTAAGTACCCCATGTTTTAACTGCAACCACATAATAGCCTGCATTAGGCTCACACATGTAATCATCAGTCAATATATCATTTTACCAAGAACATTTCTGAAACATTGCTATCGCTACTCTTGCACAGTATTACATACACATTGTACCATAACCAAGTTATTACCTCTGTACATGAAACCTGAAGAGAGGGGGCCCTTCTCATCAGTTACCTTGGGGCTGGATGGGTAGGGCACCATACTTAGAGGGCAACACAAGTAACTTGAGTTAGCACTGATGCTCAGTTTGGGCAATGAGCCTGGGACACATACACTCTTTTATGGACAACATTGAGAGGCAAGTCCACAGGCCTCCCAAGTGAATCATAACTGAGGTGCACCACAGGCTTTACAGCTCGACCAGTCTTCTAGGGGAACTGTTATAGTCTCTGCACTCTGAGCCTCATTTTCAGCATTGTCCTCACTTGTCAGGGAGTCTCCATGGGGGTAGAGAGGTGGAACTTGGGGCACTTTCAGCTCCAGGGTTACAGTTTCTGGAGTCCACAACATTTGGCTCGCATGGAGAGCTTTCTCGACACCGGCAGTGGACTGTCAGGCACTCAAAATATCATTTCTTCTTTGTTCTGGCAGTATCACCAGTCTGCCCCATCTATCATTTTCCTCCCCTGAAAGCTCAAACAGTTCAACCATGCACAATGATTCCATTTCATCTGATCTGATGCTTGTCACTTTCTGGAGCATTGGCTCCAGGGATGAAGCTGGGGGCTTAGACAGTCCAGAAGGCCCAGCTTCATCTCCAGTATTGACTAGGGATTCCTCGAACAATTGACTCAGTTCGTAATAGGATAGTATTCAAGTCACCTCACTTTCTTCCGATATGGACTGACAGTCATGCTCAACTGGGACTTGTGGAGGGGAACACTTTAACTTTGCTTCTGTAGGTGCAGACTTTCTTGATCTTTTCTTAGCAGCTCTAGTCACTGGGTCCAGAGGGGCATCTTCTAGGGCTCAGACTCAATTAAGATTTGTCCAATGGGTAAATGATTCTATGCATTGTTTTTACATCTTTGAATTATTCTCAGGCCTTACTTTGTACACTGGCAGATCATCTAGTTTGCCCACTACAATGTGAGGAGATGGTGCCATCTGTCAGCAATCTTGTGCTTGCCATGCAGTCCCAAATTTCTTAGCAATACCCGATCTCCCTCCTGAGTTCCTGTGCTTTCACCTTTATCATACCTTTCTTTGTTGGCCAGATTTCTTTTGGCAGCCATGGTTTGAACCAGTTGGCACGCATGAGTTAGTTGGGCCTTTAACTTTGCACATACTGTAAATAGTTGTCAGCTTGAACCCATCAGAGAGTACCCCAAAACACACATCTACTGGTAGTCGAGCTTTCTTCCAAACATCAGGCGGTGGGGAGAATCCAGTGGCATCACTTTTGGTGCAGTTATAAGCATGTACCAGGGTGCTAATTTGTTGGCTCCATCTAGGCTTGTCCTTTGGGTGCAGGTGCCCAGCATATCTAGCAAAGTGCGGTTGAAACGTTCAGGCTGTGGGTCCCCCTGGGGGTGGTAAGGAGTGGTTCTGGACTTTCGCACTCCCCACAGAGAAAGCATCTCTTTGATCAGACGACTCTCAAAGTCTCTCCCTTGATCAGAAAGGATTCTTTGTGGAGCCCCATAGTGAACAAAAGTTTTCTACAAGTACTTTGGCCACAGTGGATGCTTTCTGGTCTTGGTGGGGAAAGCTTGGGCATATCTCGTGAAATGGTCAGTGACCACCAGCACATTACTGATATTTCCTTTGATCTGACTCCAAACTCAGAAAATCAATACAGACCAGCTCCATGGGCACTGGTGTAGATGTTAACAAGGGGGCAGCCCTCTGGGGCAAAGCTTTCCTCTGTAAGCAGCCATCACAAGTTCGACGATGTTGCTCCACATCAGCCCCATCTTAGGCCAATAGAATCGGATCTCACTAAGTCAAGTGTTCTGTCTATACCAAGGTGCCCTATGGTTGTGCAAGGACCTCAGTACTGAGTCTCGAAGGCAGTGGGCACTAGTTGTTGTTTGTCTACTTGTCCCCCTCTGTCTACTGTTTCTCTGTATAACAGTTTATTGATCTGTTTCAACTTAGGACCTTTTTGTATAACAGTGCAGTTCTCAAATCAGTGGAGCGTATTTGACACATCTTTTCCTGCATAGAGGGCTTCTAAAGCTGCTTTTGATCATGGGATCGCGGGATTGAGCCCGACGAATACTGTCATTGTCCAGCTGAGGCAGTGCACCAATGTCTATTCAGAAAAGTGGCACAGCAGCAGGTATGCAATTCAGAGGCTCCTGCGCAATCCACCATGCAGTCCACTGCGCCGGCGGACATTTGTTCCTCCCTGTCAAACTTCCGCAGAGTGCCCGAATGTCAGGTTCTGCCAATCGGACCCAATCATTCTGGGAACAGGCCTCGGAGAGCATCAGCATCTATGGTTCAGACCTGCTCGTTATTCGAGAGCATAGTCATATATAGATACGCAGAAGCCACCTATGGCCAGTGCATCCAACTTAGCTGAGGTTCTGTACATAGGTCAAAGGATTATTGTTGTTTTTACTAGTATTTTAGCTCATACAAGTACTCGTGGAATTGGTCAACAATAGCCCACTTCAAAGCTAGGAACTCTAACTTATGTACAGGATAGTTCTTTTCGGATGGGGTCAGTCTTCTACTGGCAAAGGCCACTGGTCTCAGGCCATTCTCGTGTTTTGGTACACACAGCCCCAACCCTTGCAAGCCAGCATCAGTGCAGGACGTATGTTTTGGATCGGCATAGGCCAGCACTGGAGCATGGGTGTTGATATAAGATCTCATGAAAAGCAGTCTCACAATCAGGAGTCCAGGGGCCCCAAATACTTCACTGATGAAAATACACTCTTTCAGTCTTGAGGACACTGATTTTTGTATTTTTGTGTGGTTGGGGATACCCTTGAGTAAGGTTAAGAAAGTGTGATCACTCTTGAATAGTCCTGATGAAGTACGATAATAACCACAGAGTCCCAGGAATCTTTGCAGTTCTTTTAGATTTTTGGCTGGGCTAGGTGGTCAAGGCCTCAACTTTACTTGGTTGGTCTCTATTCCTGTGGATACTATGTGTCCCACATACTTTACTGATGTTTGAAAGAATTGACACTTATCAATGGACAGTTTAAGGCCAAAGTCCTCCAGTCGGGTCCAATACCTAAATAATCTGCTCATGTTCCTCCAGTGAGCTGCCAAACACAATATCATCATCTGGTATACCAGGCACTCTAGTAGGTTCATGTCCCCCACGCACGCCCATCAATCGCTGAAAAGTGGCTGGGGCACCTGAAATCCCTTGAGGCATCCTCAGCGAATCCATAGAAGCCAAGCGGACAGATAAAGGCCGTCTTTCTCACGGTCCTCTAGGAGCCATCGATCTGGTAGTACCCACTGCGGAGATCCAGCACAGAGAACCACTTGCCCCGCTTAGGCAGTCCAAAGCATCCTGAATGCGTACTGTGTACTGATCAGGATAGTCCGGCCGTTTACAAGGTGCTTATTAATCCACACATCCTTACTGTTCCATTCTTTTCCTCACTACCACAATGGGGAAGCATAAGGGCTCTGATCTTGTATTACACCAGCTAACATTTGCAGATGCCGTCCTCACATCATCTATGTCAGCAGGTGCCAGGCGTCGAGACCTCTCACAGAAATGGTCTTCGTCATGCAGCCGGATATTGTGCTCAGCTCCTTGCACGCATCCTACATCCCATTCCTTTAAAGAAAACACTTGGTCTCTCTGGGCAAGCTTCTCACTGATCCTCACTTTCCATTCAGCTGGCAGCGGGGAGTCGGAAATCAAACAAGTCAGGCGTTACTCTGTCATTCTTCCTGAACTCTTGCTGCTGGTAGCACTGCAGTGTCTGCACAATGCAATTAGCCAAGGATGCAACTCTGTTTACCTCGAATGTCTGTTTCAGACACATTATGAACCTGGACCATTACCCTTCTGGCATAAGCATGGGCTCTAGCGGCAAAATATCAGGCTTGACCAGCAGTCCCTCTGGCAATTTTCCATCGCCTGGTGCATCCAACATTAATATTTTATTCTTAACATCCTTTCTGATATGGACCTCTCCTGTAAGGTACACTGGGCATTTGGCGCCAGGATCAGAGACTCAGGATCCTTCTTCCATACAATTCCGACCCGGTTCCTCTGGTTCTGTTTTTCAGCATCTCTGTGCCTCATAGGCCTTCTTAATTAAAGCCGGAACTCTTAAAGCTTTCACTAGTCTTTTGACCCTGTTTTCCATAACACAACTGTCCAGCCTTCCGAACATATGAGCATTTGTTCCAATCAACAAAGGGACACCATCATACAGTCCAGTGGGGGACACACTAAGGCTAGGTCTCTACTTGTTCGGCCACTCCAGCCCACGGAGGTGGGGAAAGACAGCCAAATTCGGATATACCCGAGTAGGGTAGGCCTTCTCACTTAACCCCCATACATGCAGTCCTTCTAATGGTTGTAAGGAGCCTGACAAATGCTTCTGATACCAATCCTGGAACATAATTGTCACTTGGGAGCCACTGTCTCATACAGCTCTTGTAGACACTCCATTCACCTTTACAGTGGTCTCCATGGAGGGACCCACTATTCTGGACCAGTCTGGAGAGGCGGTAGTGGGGGCCTGGGCAACTGACCTTGCTCACAAAGGACGTAAGTAGCATTTTGGTGCCCTCACTGGGATCATGTCAGGCACCTCTTAACCACTGATTTCTTCTCCAAGCCTCCTTGTAGCCTATATGCAACTTTGTCAGTGTCTTTTGGGGACTGGCATTCCCTTCATGTGCCCATCTTTCCCACAATTATAGCAAAACATACTTTCTGGAGTTTGAGCTGGCCGAGGCGCCTACATGGAGCCAGGACGGGTATTACTAACTGGAAACCTTGGTGCCATCTCTGTCTGCGGCGTGATAAGCATTTGGAGACATCTCGTCAGTTTCTCCACTTCCATGGTCAAGGAATCGAGTTTGGAGCTGTTATCAGCAGGAGATACATGGGTGGGCACCCCCACCCCCATAGCAGATGCAGTCGGATATAGGTCAGGGCCCATACTTGCAGGCGTGGCCTTCATAAAGGGACTGTTTTTGAATTCCCGGATCTCTCTCAACAGTTCGCCCCATTGTGGCATATCTTTTTCATTGTCAGAGCACTCATTGACTGTCAACCCTGCCCCTGAACTTCACTTGATGGGTCACCTCAGTCACTGGTCGTAGCTACAGCTGTTGGTGCAGGTACCTCCAGGGTCGCCTTTTCTCAACTCTCCGAATTTCTCTCATTAACTCATCATAGGAGGGTGGGATTCCAGTCGATTTGCCAGGCGTAATCTGAAGCAACAGCAGTTCGAGAAGGGGTGACTTAAGGATTCTGTCCAGTCTGGTTCGGTCCAGTTCAATCGCTGGCAAACTACCCCTTTCTGAGGCATTCTTGCAACAATTTTTCCAGCCGAGAGACATACACAGACAACAACTCCCCTTGGTACTGTTGTGCATTTCTTACTCTCCACCATAGGTCCTCATCAGAATCTGGGCTCCCATACACATTCTCCAAGGCCTCAAGATAGGCCTGTGCAGTCGCTTCAGGGTTACTGGCCCGTTTAGCACGGATGGTAGCCAGGGCAGGACCTCGGAGGCTCTCACTAACCCTCTTTCGCCGCCTTCGAGCACTGCCATTCTAGCACTTGGGGGCAACATAGTCTATCCAGGTCTCCCAGTCATCCTCCCTTGGGGGTGGGGAGGGTGCCAGAGAAGATCCTCAACCTTCGGTAAGAGTCGTGACTAATGGCAGGTGCAGAAATAGGAGTCTGCATTGGTTCAGCCACCATTACGGGCACTGGAGCAGGAGAGGGTGTTGGGGAGGAAATACCCCAGGTGGCAAGAATAGTTTCTTCAAGTCCTCCACAGTTTTCCCTCTCCCAGCAACCATTCAGCAAATTTCTCCTCAAAAGTTTCAGATAGTGGTGGGGCTGATTCCCCAGGTCTTTACTGTCCTTAGTTATCACTCTCAAGCAGTGAGGGCTCCCTCTGGGCTAATGGTCTGTGGCACTTTGGAGCTATCTATGGGATCCTTAAACTCTACTAGGGCCAGGAAAGTGTGGGTGAGCAGATTAGCATGCCGACCCACCACCACAGGGTTTTGTAAACCTTCCACCTTGGAAAGTACTCCCTGCACAGTGTCCGTATTGATACCCAGGGGGATGTCCAGGATAAGCATAGCATTTTGGGGGTCGATCTCCTCCCCATTACACCACTCCACCAGCCGGTGCACAGCCACTTCTGTCGGGTACCCATTTTTCTTTAACAGTGGTTCTAGAATATGGCCACTAGAGGACACACAATCCCAGCGGTGAGCCTCCAAGATGTAACCCCTAGGCAGGCGCTATCCCAGGGGCTACTACCCCTGCCTGATTTGCCACTAACAGGTTGAGGGGCCTGATCCAATGGCGAGGTGCCTCCACCCAGAGGTCAGGGTTTGCAATAGTTAAACTAACTTGGTCACAGCCCTCTGGGGACACTGCAACCCCTTTCTTCCACTAGTGGCCCACACAATATATCAATTACCTTCACAGTATACACTTACCCCAGGTCTGGTTCCGCACTGGGACCTCCTGTAAATGAGATACAGTGCAACAATCACAGTACAGTACTTTAACATAGACAAATACCTCAGGCAGTATAACTTTGCTGAAACAAGCAGCTCTGATTTATTTAGGGGGATATAACAAGGACAGGGGGAAATCAGGTTAATTAGCTTATCACTCTAATAATCTTCCTATGGCTCTGTGCACAGGCCTATCCCTATCAGTTACTGTCCCTGGGTACCCAAGCCCTAGTGGCTAGTCCAAACCGTGGCAGCTGGTAGGGGCCCTTTCACACAGAGAAAGGAGAATTAAACAGTCAGCAGTACAGTAATTCCATTTGGATTTAATGTGGCATTCAACAGGGATGCACTCTGAATTAGTAATCACGACTCCAACAAGATAGGGTCCTTCAATGTCAGCAGGGCTCACTTGAGGTGCACAAACCTCTTTCACACATCCATATAAAAGAAAGCACTATACCAGGCAGGCTGCATCTGTATCCCGATCGTAATTACTGCACAATACCGGGAGAACACACAGCAGATTCAGTTCCTGACAGACCGAGTGCAATTTTCAGCAATTCCTCCAGTCTTCTACAGGGTGAGCCTGGCTTCTACTCTTCAGAGATCCTTTGATTCTTTTCACAGGACGGATTCAGTCCTAACAAGCTGTTACACAAGCTGCAGACCGGAACTCTGGGCCTTACACGCTTTTTGACTAAAACTGCACACTGAAAAGCACAGGGCCTTCCTTCTTCACTGCCAAAGCTCAACTGAAACTCCAACCGACAAAACTGGGCACTTCCTTTGAGTTCCTCCCAGTTCTTGACTGGATTGGCTGTCACTCACAATAGACTGCTGCTGTTGGTCCAAAAAGGCACTGAAGTCTAAACTACATCTCCCAGAGTCACTGCCCATACAATCCTCTTGTGGCTGGCTCAGATTATGAGTCCAAGTTCTGATTCGGTCTAAGGCACCATTTTAGAGCTAGCTATCTCACACTGATTGGTCCAGTTCAGCAGTTCAAAACTAGAATGGGAACTAGCAGACACAGTTCTGACTGCAAAGAAAGCAGGTTAGACAAACTGTAATTTCATTATTACTCTAAATAATTTCTGGCAAACAGTTACATCTTTCAGATAAGTTCCTTTGCACCCTAGTGACTGCAAAATGAAGTGAATTAGGCAGCAGCTTGAGTGGTACTAAAGAAACACACAGTCCCCCATACAACTAATTATGTCTGCAAGCAGACAGCTCTTAAAGAGACAGTACCAGAGGTTCTAAAAACACTCACTGATAAATGGCTTAAATGCCAAACACCATTCAGGCTTGGAGCATTCAAGCAAGCTCCTGGAAGTCTTTTGGGAACCCCCATTTGCAGGGGGGTTACATCTGTATTATTTGTATTACTAAGTATGTTTTACATTTATCACCGCTGCTGTTTTTGCACTAAATTGATGTAAAACTGCTCTGCTTATATGTTGTCTGTATGCTAGCTTCCTGTTAATTATGTACTGTATTACCCCTTGTTTACTGCAAATTATTGGATGTTTACTGCCTTATGTATGTACAGTTTCCCTCTGCCCCCTTCCCCCAGGACGCACCTGGAATCTAGCACTACTGCTCAGTGTGCCTTTCTGGTAAAACTTTTAAATAAATAAACCCAAACCACATTTACTAATGTGGCTTGGTGTTGTTCCGTCTCAATTTTATCAATCCCCCCCTCGCCCATTCAAAACTCTGCACTTTGCTCTGACCATTTTTGAATATTGGGCCCATGATCTCAGTCTAAGTATCGACACAGTTTGGTGCACTCCAGTAAGACACAGAGAAATGCCCTTGAGCAGAGAGGTTTTAAATATAGGAGGCACTGTTTTCAGATTATACACACACACATACACATACACATATATACACACACACACACACACACACACACACACTTTGTTTCTTAACAGCCTACCAGCGGGGGCAGTGACTATGAAGACAGTACATGCCTTACATTATATCGATACACAATATCACTCTGGTGAGACCACACCTGGAGCATTGTGTCCAGTTCTGGAGGCATCACCTCAGAAAGAGCAGGCAGTCAGAAGGGGCAATTAAGTGTGCAGAGGTTGCACCAAAGCCCTACAAGGAAAGACCAAGGATCTCAACAAGTATACCTTGAAGACAGGAGGGGGAGAGACATGGCACATACAAGTTCCTAATAGGGGTGAACAAGGTGCAGAAGGGAGTCATTCTAGTCAGAAGAGTACCAGAACCAGAGGGCATGCAATGAAGCTGGGGAGCAGGAAGGATGTGATGAAGTACTTTACTGAAAGAGTGGTGGATGCCTGGAACAGACTGCCAGAGGAAGTGATGGAGGTGAAAATAGTAGGGGGACTTTAAGCTTGCATGGGACAGACACAGAATATTCGAAATGTGCAGAGGAGAGAGAGAGGGTTGCCAGAAACCAGCCAAGGTCTGCCAAGACAGACTAGGCAGTTTTGTTGGGCCAAGCGATCCATTCCAAATTCTATGTTTCAAGGCAAGCCTGGACAAGTTTCCGATTACAAAGGGAATTAGAGGATACTCAGGGTAGAGAGAAGGTAGGAAAACCAAACAAATTAGTACAAGTTTGCACTGCGTACTTCTGTGCTTATGAAGTGGCCCCTCCACCCCCCAAGGGGGGACAAATTCCCTTCTGATCTTCTCTCATCAAATCCCTGCATAGGGGATAGGAGTGAGTGCCCCGTTGTTTGCTGATGTAATGCATTAGTTAGACTTTGTCATAGTCCACTTCCCCAAGCCATGGAAAAGATCTCGAGCCTCCCCAAAATACTGAAATAATCTTCGGCCTCTCCATAGGAAAGTAGCACACTTTGCACAGTACATCAGGAATAAGACGAAACTCCTTTGAGTAGTTGGCTCATTGTATTCAGCTTATTGTTACAACCTCCCCCCCGCCCCGGAACCTCCAACACCACCCCAGCCTATACTTGCTCCACTATTTTGACTCTCTAACCATTGCTACCCTTAGATGCAATACCTTCATGGCTCAGACTGCTTTGTTTCCGCTCTATCTGGTATAACCTTCCAACCCACTTCTGCCTCTCCCCTTACCCTCCTCTTAATTAAGCAGCTTCTCGGGGATTCTTTTATTCCCTCTGGCTCTTGCTCCTAGTACCACTCCGATAACCTTTGTATTCGGGCTGTTCTGCCACCAGTCCAATTGGGACAATTGTTACCTCTCATTTGTCCATTGTTCCTTTTTGTTTGCACTATTTTTCATTTTGTATTGCTCGACTGCTTTGCAGTTACATTTTGAATTGTATTCACTCTCCACCCTTCCCTGGGTATACTTGAAATGAGCCTTAGCAGAGTGTACCTTTCCTGTTCGGCAATATGTAAATACATACAGAAATTCACCTACTATCTTCATTCAGTTTGCCTCATCCCTTCACATAAAATATCAAACACTACTTTTTCAGACTTACTTGAGTCTCCCCTGAAACAGTTCGGGGCCTCCCCAAAGAGGATGGTCTATCCATTTGAGAAACCCTGATGTAATGCACAACACTAACACTGTCCATCTGGGTTAAACCAGGACAGAGATGATTTTGAAATTACCAAAGACTGTACAGAACAGCCCACATCTCCAAGACATTTATGTGTAGCTCGGTATCCACCTTGGACCACGACCCTTGTGTCTAGTAAAGGCAGAGATGAGCACCCCAGTCAGAGCCCAAGGCATCCATGGAGGAGATCTGTACAGGAGCAGGTACAAGGAGTGGAACCTATGTATGTAAAGTTGTACCCTCCCCCACCCGGTCCACTGCAGTATCCACATATGAAGTCAGGCTAGTGGCATAGTCACTATGGCTGCATGAGACCCAGGAGATATTAACACTGTTCATGCAGAGGTAGTGACTCCTGTGCACTAAGTGTGCTCCTTTTCCTTACATGAAGTATGCATCCTTCATGTCCAGAGAATAAAGCCAGTCCCCTTTGTAGCTCTTGAATCAGGGCTTGCAGAGAGACATTCTAAACTTTCTTTACTTGATGTACAGGCTGAAATCAGATCTTATACAGGATGCAGATCCCCATCCATTTGGGGACTAGGAAGTATCTGGAAGAGTGTCCTTTGTTCCTGTCTTGAGGAACCAGTTCTATGGCACACTTCTGAAAATAGGTTCTTATTCTCCCTATTTATTAATGACCTCCCCTCTGCTTGCTCATACGCTCAAATCCATATGTACGGACACCCATCTATATGACGGGATCCTCAACCCTTAATGTGGAGACCCCCTCCAAAGCGATTTCAACAGTGTGCTAAATTGGTTCCAGGTCAACAACTTGCAGGCAAATAAGAAAACTGTCTGACATTTGGGTCAAGGCAGAAACTTCAACTATCCTGTCCCCCGTCTTTTCCACTTCTGACAGTTCCCCTTCAAAATGTTTCTGCATACAAATACCTTTGTAGTGGTTCAACAAAATTTGATTACTCAGTCAATATTGACACATTGCACGCCAAGCTCCTACTAAACCTAGGTATAATGTACCAAAATAAGGATCACCTTTCCTGGTCAGTAAAACCAGGGTCACCGTGCTGGACTAACATAGAAATTGTCAGCAGATAAGGACAGCTAGGCCCATCCAGTCTGCCCATAGGCCCTATAGATTGTATGTGGCCCGGACTGGGTGATCAATGGCTTTTTTTTTTTTTTTTTTTTTTTTTGACCTCCCTCCTCAACTCTTCCCTTGTGCCTGTCCCAGGCATGTATAAACCCCATCCCTACTGTAGTAGCCCCACTACCTCCGTGGCAGACTATTCCAAGCGCCAACCACCCTTTCATGTAGAAAACATCCTTGCATTACCTCTTAATCTATTCCCTTCCAATTTCATATTCTGCCCCCTTGTTCTAGTACTTTTTCTACATTGGAAATGGTCCCCCACCCACCTGCACCTTGTTTATGACCTTGAGGTACTTGAAAGTTTCAATCATGTCCTCCCGCTGTCTCCTCTTCTCCAGTGAGTACATACTGAGGTCCCTTAAGTCTCATGTGTTTTGTGGTGCAAGCCCTGCATCATCTTTGTTGCCCTTCTCTGGATAGTCTCCACCTTATCCATGTCCTTGCGCAGGTGTGGCCTCTAGAACTGCATGCAGTACTCCAGGTGAGGCCATACCAATGTTTTATACAATGGCAACACCACCTCCTGCTAGTGATACCCCTGCCAGTGCACCCCAGCATACCATCAGTCCTCCCTATCATCTTTGTACACTGCTTTGATACCTTAAGGTCATCAGAGATGAGAACCCCTAGGTCCCTTTCCTCTTCGGTGACAGTCAGCTCCCCCCGCCCAACCTGCAGCTTTCCCCAGGGTTCCCTCTACCCATGTGCATTATTTTGCACTTCTTTGCATTGAACCTCAGTTGCCACATCTCCAACCATCTTTCAAGTTTCTCCAGGTCCCTCTTCATTTTCTGCACCCCCTCTGGAGTATCCACCCTGTTGCAGATCTTGGTGTCATCTGCAAACAGGCAGACCTTTCCTTTCAACCCCTCTGCAATGTCACTAATGAAGTGATTGACCAGGACTGGTCCTAGTACGGATCGATGTGGTACCCCACTGGTCACCCCCCCCTCCCCAGATTGTACCCAATTTACCACCACCCTCTGTCTCCTGTCTGTTAACCAGTTCTTAACAGGGTGGGACGAATCACTGTGACATGGTGGCCAGTATACCTCAAAATCTGGTGGGCAACAATTTTTTTTTTTTTTAAAAACACACACACGCATGACTATAACATCTGGTAGCCAATTCCATTCTTTTTACTAGCCTTTCAGTCGAAATCATGTCCCAAAACCAACATTCTGGAAAGTCTTTACCAGCAGTCATGATGAGATGAGGTAGACTGGCAAAACAGCATCAGCAGTATCACACAGGAGTAGGGAGAATTTATAAGGTAAAAACTGAAAGTTCCCATCCGAGAAGGGAAGGCACAGCCATGAGAAAATAATAATCAAGGGGCCAAAAAACAACAAGAGGAGAACTACTGAAGTGGGGGCTGTCTGAGAAACACTGCATTGGACCAGAATATGATGATTTACAAATGGAATTCCTGGCTATAGGTGTACACTGGACAGGTTTTAATATTTTAATAGAGAGTAACATTTTCAGATGTGGTTCTGTCATTGAGTCTGGGTTTTTCTCCCATTGGGGGTTAACTTTTTGTCTTAGTGGGCAGGCCACCCCTCTCAATCCCACCTCACAAGCAGATACAACGCAGAGCAACTTAATTTCACGAACTTCTACTAATTAAAAATCTCACAGGGCGACAGAAGGCCGAAACAATAGCTGGACAGGAGTGTTCATTGTGTGTGTTCAGGCGCACTACACCACACACACACACACACACACACACACACCCACACACCACACACACTGCTGGACTGGACTATTAGTGTTTGTAGTCGGTCGGACTGGGTGGGCAGGGCACACCTCACAAGCAAATGCAGCAATAAGAGTGACTTAATTTTTTCTTTACAATATAATTAGCCCGCTTTCTTCCTGGTCAGTATTAAACATAGCACAGACAGACTACAATCTGATTTTACAAACAAAAGCAGGTTGGTTTCCACTGGTCACGTGGCACTGGCAGGCTGATGACTGCACTCACTGTCTCTATTCTGTCTTTTTTGTAATTAATAAACTCTATAGGTTGTTTGTCATTAGTGTATTTAATTTTGTGGGGTACTTTAGCAGGCAAACAAATTTAGTCACAGGCCCACAGGTCATAGCTCACACCAAAGTCACTGTGTGGTAATACCACTAGTACAGTAGCTCCCAGCATTTTTTTTTTGGTTAATTAGACCTATAAAACAGCCATCCATTTGATTTTCTTATTTCCCTCAAACTTCCATGGACTGCTGCCAGCAGTACAGATCGCTTCCCCAGTCCCACTAAAGCAAGGCAGCCCCCGCCAGTCAGGAAGCATGGACGCTCCACTCTTTACAGTGGCAAATACATATATTTAGCTTTCATTTCAGTCTTGTTGAATGCTGATACAGCTGCTCTTATTATGATTTTCCAGCACTTAAAAGGGCTTTTGACTCAGTACAGATCACCAGTATACTGCTATTCCAAAAACGACAGTCTGTCTCACGGACAGGCAGCAGCTCGTCTTACCTTATGGTACCAGGGGTAGGGGGGGCGGTGGCACTTGGCATCTTGTTCAATGTGCACAGACTCGACTCTTGGGTGTTGGGAGTGTTGGTGTACTGGAGGCAGTGTCCTTCACTGTTGTAGCTCGCTCATGTCAATGTGTAGACAGAAGTCTTAAAAACAAAAAAACAAAACAAAAAAAAAACGCTCCCGTGCATGCGCGTGATGACACCCACAGCAAAGACAAATGCCATGAACACCTGCACATGTAGCGCCAGCATTGTTACTAGCCAGAATGACGGCAGTTTCAAAGAAAAATATGGCTAGTGTGATTAGCCAGGTTGCATTTAAGCACCAAGTGACCCTCATTTGTCCCACCTTGGTTCCTAACCCAGTTCACCACCCAGTCTCCCATGCCCAGACTATGCATCTTGTTAATCAACACTGTCCCAAACAGAAGGTTGAAGACTTTGCTGAAATCTAGGCAGGAAATGTCTACTGTCCCTCCCCGATTTATTTCCCTAGTCACCCAATCAAAAAAAAAATTAGATTAGTTTGACATGACCTTCCTGCTGTGAATCCATGTTGCCTCAGATCCTGAGCACCACTGGATTCCATATGTGCCACTATCCTTTCTTTCAGCAGTGTCCCCATGATCTTTCCCCACCAATGAGGTGATGCTGACTGGCCTGTAGTTCTCCACCTCCTCCTTACTGCCACTGTTGTGCAGTGGGACCATGTGCCTCCACAGTCCTCTAGAACCCATGTTAAGCGACTCTGAACAGGCCGCCAGAGGCCTCTGCTAGTTCCTTGCAGCTCCTTCCTGCTCCTTTAATATCCACAGGTGGATGTCCTTCGCCCATGGCCTTATCCACCTTCTCGGCTTTGGTGAGTTCTGGAATCTCTCCACTGTGAATGGACTGGTGTCCACCCCCACCCCTCGCTGCCTCTGCAACCCAACTATGGTCCTTGACTCCCTTAGTGAATACTGGAGCAAAAGTATTTGTTCTGTGTTTCTGCCTTGTCCAGATCCCCTGCTTACACTCTCCTTCTCCTTTGAGCCTCACAACCCCCTGCTTTCTTCTTTTCACTGATGTACCTATAAATGCTGTATCCTTTGTTTACAGACCGTGCTAAGCCCCTCTTCTATCTGCGCCTGCCGCCTCCTAACAGCTTTTCCCTGCTTCCTTTTAGACATTCAAGGTACACTTCCTTGTCCTCTTCCTTTGGCTTCCTTATATTTCCTGAAACTTAGCAAACACATTGGTTTCCTTCTTTCCCCTTTGGCCACTATCCTAACGCATTGGTTTGTTATAGTCACTATGGCTCCTTTCAGTCTCTCCCATTGTTCTTCCACCCCTCATTACTTCTACCTTCCCCAGGACTGCTTGTATACATCTACCCATTTCAGTGAAATCCACCTCCTGAAATCTAATACTCTTGTCCTTGGTGGCTTAACTGAGTCTATGTCTCCATGCTGAACAACATCATGTTGTGATCACTGGACCCCAGCTGCCCTTCCACCTGTATTTCTTCAACTCTGTTCCCATTGGTCCATACCAGGTCCAGAATCAATTTTGCCCTGGTTGGCTCATGCACCAGCTGCCTGAATCCAGCCCCTGCAGGGATTCCAGGATGAGTGCTTCTGGCTGAAATAGCCATCTGGGTGGCCCACACGCCAGGCATATTGAAATCCCCCAGTAGCAGGATTCTGCCTTTAACTGCCATGTCATGCATGTTCTCCACTACTTCCCAGTCTACTTCCTCCCTCTGCGCCAGAGGTCTGTAGATTACCCGTGTACGTATTGCTGTTCCATTCCCTGGCTCCAGAGTGACCCACATTACCTTAGCCTCCTCCTGTCTTCCCTGAACTTCTGTAGCCTTAATACCATCTCTGATGTACAGTACCAGTCCCCCACCCTTTTTATCCTTCCTGTCCCTCCTGAACAGTGTATAGCCTGGTACACTGACTTCCCAGCCATGATTAGCAGAGTACCACGTCTGTTACTGCTGCTATGTCCAGGTCTGCATCTGCCAACAATGCCTCCAGGTCTGGAACCTCATTTCCTAGGCTAAGGACATTTGTTAGCATGACCTTCCAGATTTTACAACCTGCCCTTCCTCTGCTCTTGTTCTCCCTCTCCAGCATCTTCCCCCCGCCCTGGTTTCCTTTCCTATGTGCTCTTGCCCCCATATCACCATTCTTCACCTGCCTGCCTTCCCTGCTTTAGCTGTTCCTGTAGTCAACTTATGTTCCTGCATGTTCCCATGGTCGGTGTTCTAAACCTCCTGACCCTCCTGTCTCCCCCCACCCCGAGACAGTTTAAATGCTCACAGCTGAAGCATTAAACGCCTCACACAAAGGGACCAAAGTCTCCTTCTTGACAGATGCAGGCCATCCTTGTAAAAGCTCAGATCTGCTCAGGTTAGGCCCCAGTCCCCTATGAAGCAAAACCTCTCTTCCACACCAATCCTTCAACCAGGTGTTGAAGGTATGGATGTGGAGTGCTCTAGCTTCCCTTGTGCCTTGCATAGGCAGCACCTCTGAGAATGTGACCAAGCATGCTATCGGTTTCAGGTTTCCCCCTAGTCTCCCAGGCCATTGGTCCCCAGGTGGACGACATCCAGCTGCTCCCTCCTAGCTATTGCCATAGCAAACCTATGGAACAGCTTCCCATCCCTCCACACAGCGCTTCCTAGGAGGCACTCGAGCTCCCTCTCTCCCCTGCTAGGCATCCCTAATTCCAATCCCCGGACAATAGAGTCCCCACTAGAGAAGCTTCCTCCTCCGGGTACCCTGCCTCCTTCTCTGGGGCTCCATCCTGAAAGGCCCTCCCATCCTCCCTGGTTCCAGCCTCGGGTTCCTGCGTGAGGCTTTTCTGTTCCTCCAAAACAGCGTAGGAGTTTCTAAGCGGGACCGTTGGGGGGGGTGCTTTCGACACCCCTCCTTCACCCTCCCTGAGCTCACCATAGTCCAATCACCCCTCTTCCCTGGCATCCTTTGAGGCACAGGATGTGGACCTGGTGGTCTCCAGGTGGGGGTGGATACTGCCTTCAGCTTGGCCAACTCTGCTCAGAGACGGCAACCTCCTCCTCAGCCCAGAGGTGCCTGCAGATAGGCTGCATCGCAGCCTCCAGAATGTCTCCCTGAAGACAGCTGCTCCACAACCACTGCACTGCACCACTCCCATCATGTCAGTTTCCTCCTCAATCAACTTGTCTGCTTAAGACTGCTATTTGTTACCTCTCAAATATTTATTTTCTTTTTTTTTGTTATGCTTTCTCTTTTTTACTTCCTGCACGGGTGCAGGATGTTGCAAGGTTCTATGGGACCCACCCTATAAGTGCCAGGCAAGCCTTGGAGTGGTGGGATGCAGGGTGTAGGTGGGACGACACCACAGGCTGTGTCCAGAAACAGCCAAGGAGTCCTCTGACAGTGGCTTTTCACTCCACTCACCGTGGTCCATACACAGCCAGTTGCAAACACAAAATCAAACATATCAGCTAGAATCCTCAGTCCTGCCCAAACTAAATGGCAAAGCAGACAGAAATGGCAGTAAAGACCTCAAATTCAATTACAAACACCATCAGATAGAATCCTCAATCCTGCCCCAACTAAAAGAAGAATCAAACTGAAATGGCAAATAAGACCTCACATTCAAACTACACTAATCCCTGTAATATGCCTGCACTTATTGAGACACAGCCAATTACACAGTCACAAACGATCAGCTAGAATCCTCAGTCCTGCCCAAACTAAATGAAAAGCACACAGAAGACAAAATTTAAATACTGGTTATTTTTCTTTCTCTGACGGCTGGTCTCTGGGCTTCCATACAAATGGGACGTACTCCTGAAGTAGATATGCAGGCAGGAATTAGTTCTGCAGCTGGGGATATCCAGCCTCCATTTCTCATTTCCACCAATTCTTCCAAAGCAATCCAAATGTGGCAATACCATATGAACTTGGAAACAAATACCAAGAAAATTAGGCCATTCACAGCCAATTGGCCAACTTTATACATTCTGGGAGGGAAGCAGAAGCTATTTGTTATCTCTCAAATATTTGTTTTCCCAGCCGCGGGAAAAGGAAATTTACAGGTATTTAAATTTTGTTTTCTCTCCTAAACTGGTCTCCGAGCTTCCATACAAATGGGATATACAAAAGCAGTACATCCTCACATATCACGGGTGGGAAGAATGGAAGTGCCCTTGAGGGTCCACCACTGCCTGAGGAACTCATCAGCCAAAGGACGCCTCCGCTGATGTAGTTTCATCCAGTTTGTAGAATTTTGTGAACAATGTGAATGGATGACCAAGTGGCCGCCCTGCATAGGTGTGCTGGAGGTGCTTCTCTGAAGTCCGCCCACAAAGTGGCCATAGCCCGGTTAGAATGGGCCCTCACTGGGCCAGGCAAGGTTACTACAGCCTGATTATATGCAGTGGTGACGACAGAACGGATCCATCTGGCTATAGAGACCTAAGCTTTTTACCCATATTTTGACCTGTAGTTAGAATGAACAAACTAGTTTTTCGAATAGAATCCGTCTTTATTTAATATACATTTTCACTGCTCTTCTTGGATCCAGCGTGAAATTCTCTTCCTTTTCATTTTTGTGTGTGAAGAAGGAAGGCAGAATTTAGTTTGGTTTATTTGCAGGAAAACACCATTGAGCACGCTTTTACAAGGAGGTCCTGGTATGACAAGTTATATACAAGATCAAAACAGTTTACAAATTAATTATAAAAAAACAGTTTGCAATAATAGCTTGCAATGAGAGCACGACAGAAATAGCAGTTGGCAATTGCTAGTTCAAACTAACAGTAATACACTTGAAATTAATAGCACAGTTTGGCAATGGATTTTACAAACTGATCAATGAGCAATCAAGACAGCAAGTTAAGAGCAGACTGCTGTATGCGGATTGTTTATACAGAACAATGGTATTGTAGACTCAGCCACATCAATGAAAGAGTAGGACATGTTATTAGTTAGGTGAGTGGTCAAAGGTAAAGGGGGGTGATGTCAGAGGAGATTCTGTGATGATGAAGGTGGGAAAAGACAGAAGACAAGACAGCTAAGGGTCGGGGGCTCAGAGTAGAGTGATCCAGAAGCTGAGAGAGTCAGTACCAGTCCCAATGGTGCTGATTCTGTGAAGAGGAAGGGATAAAACAGAACACGGGATAGCTTGGCAGGTTTCCCTGAAGAACCTGTTGAAAAGGGACTTAAAGCAAATGACAGACAGTCTCCGTCAGCTTAAGGGAGGTTTGTATTTTTTTCCAGAAGTACAGTATGCTGTAGCTGGATGCAGCTCTGCCGTGAAGAGTACGAGTTCTGGTTACGTCGAGCTGGATGTAGTTTTTGTGCAGTGAACAGAAGCTGTAGGAAACATGGGAGACGGAAGAGATGTAGTTGGGCAGTTTGTGCAATAGGCTGTTCAGAGCCCATGTGCCTATGTGTTGCAGCCTTCTTGTGGAAAGGGAGGACCATCCTACAGTTGAACAGAGGGTGCAATGGTGTTCTGTAGGGTGTTTAAGTTATGAGGCAAGTGCCTGGTGATAGAGAACATCGAGCTTCTGGAGGTGGGTCGAGGACTGGTGCTGCAAATGACATCCACGTAGTCAATAGAGAGAGGAAGGTAGCCTGGACAAGCCTTTTCCTAACTGTCTCAGGGAAAAGGATTTGTTCCTAAGAAAGAACCCTAATCTTATTTTTAGTTTTGTAAAGTGACTCGATGTGGTTGAAAAGGATAGCTCTGAGTCCAACCACAGACCTAGGTATTTGAAGTGGTCTACAATCGCAAGTGTGTCACCTAGAAGGGTTGTAATTGGAACAGGCGTGTCTGACAGTGGTGAGAATAATGGGATTGTGGGGAGGAAATACATGGTCTTAGTTTTCTTTGCATTTAGGAGGAGTTTGGAGTTCAGAAGATTGCACTGCAGCCAATTGAAATCATTCTGCAGTTCCATACCGACTTCCAATAAGAAGGGCTTGGAAATGTAGAGGACAGTGTCATCTGCGAAGTGAAGTTGTGAATTGTGGATGCCACTGCACACTGAGTTGATACAAGTAGAGAACAAGAGAGGACCTACAATAGAATCTTGGGGGACCCCTCTTGTTACTGGGGGGTGGGGAAGAGAGAAGCCCGTCCGCGGAACCCATCAGTGAGGTAACTTAGAACCAATCAGGTGAATTGCTACTGAAGCCAAGTTGTTTGAGGTTCAAAGCAGGAGAGTCATGATCAACTGTGTCAAGGCCTTGCTCAGGTTTAGGAACACTGCTCCCGTTTGTTGTCGACAGCCAAGATCCAGTCATTGGTCACTTTTGCTAGGGCAGACAGTGCTGTGGTTGTGCCTGAAACCTGACTGCAGGAGGATAAGAAGGCTGGAGCATTCAAGACGTTCCATTAATTGAGTGGACTATCTTTTCAAGCAGTTTTGACAATACTGGAAGGATGGAGATTGGTCTGTAGTTGTTGAGGTCACATGGATCGCCCGATTTGAACAGTGGGAGTACAAAAGCAGTTTTCCAACAGGAGGAGACCATACCAGAACATACTGACGACAAGTTGAATAAGTGCATTATGGAGGTAAACTAGCTTTAGGATATGTAGCGATACAGTCAGCACCAGCACCCTTCTTAGTATCCAGAGATTTTAGAGGTCTTGACTTCTTTACATGTTACTGGTATGAGGTTAAAGGAGTTATGTAAGTTTGGGACCACAGGGAGTCTGTTGCATGGGTGACGATCAGTCCAGCGGCTGGGGGAAGAATCAAAAGCTAGCCACACTGTTTCAAAGTGGTTGTTAAGCTTTTCTAGGATGGCACCCTTGTCGTAGGTTGTGGTGTCACCTGTAGTTATTTTGAGAGGAATGGAGGGGAGGTCTATGACCCTCTACTGTTTTAAGTGTTAGCCAAATTTTGGCAGACTTGCCATTTGCAGCTTCGAAGGAGTCGACATAGTATTTTGATTTGGCTTCTCTGACTAGCTTTGTACATGCATTACGACACGCTCTGAATGCTGCCCAGTTGGCAGGGGCCTTGGATTACCTTGGTCCATAATGTGTCCGGCGTGCAAAGGCAGCCTTAAGATCAGGGTGAACCACAGAGGTGATCTTTACCCTGCATCTAACGAAGGGGCATGCTTGTTTGCTAGTGTTGACAGAGTAGAATTGAAAGTATTAGTGGCTTCATTGACCGATTTAACTAGGTACAGACTTTGCCATTGTGGGTCCCTAAGGTCTCTAGGTAGCTTCCCTAGATTGAATTTTCGAAGCTTACGCTTTTACATAAACGTGGCATAAGAGGTGTGTTTGTCCTGGGATCTTGTACAGACACATATTGTGATCACTAAGGTAGTTATGAAAAATGGCTGTAGGTTGTATTCATTTAATTTTATTTATTCAGTCTTGGATTACAACTACCTTTGAGCGCCAGGCAGCTCATTTACAAAAGTTCCACGTCAGAGGGGGTTATATACATACAAGGGAAGAACTAACAGCGGGAATACTAAAAAAGTAAAAACAAAATTTCATATTACAGTGCAAAATGTAAACACAACAGCAGTAAAGAAGAGGTAGGCAAATAGGAGGGGTGGGGTAGTTGTGAAAACAGGTAGGTGGGAGGGTAGCAGACAGAGACGTTGTCAAGGTTTCAATTAAAGGGAGGCAGGGAGAGGAAGGGAGAGCTGGAAGGTGAGGGAGCAGGGCGGCTGGTAAATAGGAAAGTGTGAGTCACCGAGATGAGGTGGTAGAATAGAGGGAGGGAGAGATCAGTGGGGGTGTGTGCCTATGAGTTTGGAGATGCAGTAACGGGCTACAGTTGAGAGATGCTACTAAATTAGGAGACGCAGTCACAGGAGCCTTCAGTTGAGAGAATCTGGTGGAGTATGAGTTTGAACTGGTCGAGTTTAGTCGGGTTAGCTAGTTAACTGCGCAGACCATTGAACCAGAAAGGGGCTCCAAAAAAGGAGCGTTGGCATTGGGTGGTGTGGCACTTTGGAACAAGGAGTTCACTTGCAGAGGTGCGAGTGTGTTGGGTCCTGAGAGATTTGCTAATTAGGCAGCCCACACCTGGAGGCATTAGCGCAAGGAGCACCTTTTTTGTCAGAAGGCATGTTTGGTATTTAACTCAGCACTTATTGGGGAGCCACCCAGACTGAGCATAGAACTTGCAGGTGTGGGTTAGATGGGCAGCACCCATTAAGAGTCTGTAGGCCTTGCTTAGGGAGACAGCCTTTGAGTGTGGTGTTGGAAGCAGTTCCAGATCACCAGGCCACAGTCAATGATCACTAGCACAGAACTGTGAATTGCCAGTTTGAAAGCTTCCGGGTGGTACAGGAGTCCAACTTAGTGTTGACAGCTCTGGCAACAATTTCAATGTGTTGCACATAGGTTAGATGATGATCCAGGATTACACCTAGGTACTTAAAGTGCTGCATTTGTCGAGGGGCTCCTTGGTTGTTTCTGATGGTAAGCACATGTGCCTTGTGTTTATTGTGGGAAGTTGAGAACATCAGGACCTTTTTTTTTTGTAGTTAGTACTAGCTTATGCTTACTAAAGCATTGCGCAGCATCCATGAACCCAAGTTGAAGATTGCTTTCGAGCAGGTTAGGGTGGCTTGCAAAGAGTATGTCATCCACATATAGCAGGGTTCGTAGGAGACAACCAGATAGTAGACAGTTCAGGAAGATGCTGAAGAGGAGTGGACCAAGGATAGAACCTCGGTACTCCAGATCGGACCAGCTTATGTTCAGAGACAACACTGGCTATCTTCACACACTGGGATCTGTTATCCAGATAGCTTCTGATCCAGTGCAGCGCATCAGGGGAGAGGCCAGTAATAGAGAGTTGTTTGAGGAGAAGAGGGTGATTAACAGTGTCGAATGCCTTCGTTAAATCTGTGAAGACTGCTCCTACAAGACTGCCTTGGTCAACAGATTACTGGACGAAGTTGGTGAATTCAAGTAGTGCTGTGTCCTTTCCTAAAACCATGCTGCCGTGGACATGGGATAGAATATTTTTGGAGGTACTCTACCAGTTGATTTGTAACAATTGATCCAGCACTTTGGAAAGAGGAAGGATTGATATAGGCCTGTACTTTTTATGTAGGGCACGATCACCAGATTTATTAACAGGTGTCACAGTAGCTGTTTTCCATACCTGCAGGAATTGAGACAGGGTAAGAGAGAGGTTCAGTATCTTGGTAAGGGATGGGAGGACTTCTTCAATGGTAAGTGACATTTTTATTTATTTATTTATGTTATGGGGTCTATTAGTGAGTATTAGATCCAGGATGGAACTATTTGCATTATTCTTTAGGTTAATTCTTGTGGGTTTGGTCACTAGTTGTGCGATTCCCAGTTCGTCACATGTCCTTAAGGGTGTTTGCTCTAGGAGCCAACCAGTCCCAGTTAAAACCACCAAGGACGATGGATTCATTTGAGTTGGATTCGATAATATTTCTTAGCATGGGGGAGTAGGCCGGTACCCCCTGAAGGCGATCTATAGCAGCCAATGATGTTAAAAGCTTCAGAGGACGGGAGCAAGAGACTCACTGCCAGTCATTCGAATTTCATTGGTTTGGATAATGAGGGGAATTCAGTGGGGCAGGATATTTGGAGTCAACATACAGTAAATGACAACCCACCCTTTGATGATCTCGTCTGAACAAGTTGAAGGAGGAAGCATAATCTGCTGGTCTGTAGTGGTGGCCTTAAGCCAGGTTTCTGTAATGACTAGGATATCTGGGGTGGGTGGGAAACTCAGACTTTGATTTGGTCCATTTTTTTCACCAGGCTACATAACTTGACCAGCATTATTTTTAGGCATGGGGCTGTTGCAAAGTCAGATGGGGAGACAATTTGGCGGGGGAGTATGGTTTACATCTACATTCCCTGAACAGAGCAGTAGAAGCATTATATGTTCTCTTAGATTATGCCCAAGGAGCACTAATTGTTTCCTGGTGGCAGCCTTGGGTGATAAAGCAGTGGAGATCTTCTGCACAAGATATAGAGTGGTTGGGAGGGTTGCATGGGTGACCGTTAAAGTCCGTGAAACTAGCTTTAGTGGTGAGATGACAATACGTGTAAGAGAAGTGGAAGCAGGATTCCAGGAGGTTTGCATGCAGGAAATAATAGCCAGATCATAGGGGGAGACAGGATAACTGCAAGCCACCTTAGGGGTGTGGGGTAGATGAGAGAGGGATAGTGGGGGGGAGGAGACAGGTGAGGGAGAAGGGCACACAGGAGGACATGTATAGCTAGCATAACGAAGTTAGTAGGCATTTCCAGGATACAGTAGGATTTACAGTTTATAGCAGAATTACAGTAATGGATAATACTCGTGAGTGGGTATTTAATTTCAGCTTTTGCTGTTATAACCAGCTTTTGCAAACTTTTGTTATAACCATGAGTGTTTTGCTATAGGAGAAAGAGGCAATTTATGTAGGAGCTACACAAACCGGGTGCCTTTTTTAATATACCAGTCATGCCAGCAACTAACAGCGAAGTCGACTTGAAGCAGGGTTTAATTAGTGGAGAGAGGTAGGCAAGTTATGGAGGCTGCTGGAGCTGGATCCCTTCTTTAGTGTACCTATGATTTCTGCAACCTAATAGATGGCAACCACCTGCCCTCTAGCAGTGAAACTTGATAGCCTGCAAAAGGCAAAGTTGGCACTTTGTCACATGACCACAGTCTTCTATAAAATTTCAGGGCAGCTAAGGTTGGGAAGCCACCGCATAGCAGCGGCGGGAAAAGGAACTCTACACACTGCTTCAAGACCAGCGTCTATGCTGCAGACTGAACTTGACCGCGACAAGCGTTCAAATTCAGCAGCTGCCTGAGCTCTGATTTAACTGAGCTCGGCTTTCTAACTTCTTGTTTTAAAATGACTTTCTTCAGTGGCTCGGAGCTCCAATTGAGATCGTAACAGAGTTAGGCTCTCTGCGCTCCAAATTTAAAGGGAGCGTGGTGCTGGGAGAGTGAGCCAGGATCAGCTATGATGCGGTGATTCAGCTCCGATAAACAGAGACCGCAGCAGAGTGAGCACTCACCAATTGATTTTGTTCAGCTGGACTACACTGCTAGACAAATAGCTTTGCCAATGTAAAATCTTAAAAACAGATGATATGCAATTTAGTGATTAACTAGGCAATGGCAAGACAAGTTATTTTTCTTTAGGTTTGTACGACTCGATGAATCAACTCCTGGTTGCAATGGAATGGAGACATACTTTTGGCAACAAACCTGGATCTGTTTGAACACCACAGAGTCCTGATGAAACACAGTATACAGCTCTTTGGTGGATAAGGCTCCTAGCTCGCCAATTCTCCTGGCTGAAGTAATAGCTATGAGAAAAGCGACCTTCATCATAAGATGTATGAGGGATGTCTTCTTTAAAGGCTCAAAAATGAGCCTCGGTCAAAGTTTTAAGAACCAGATTAAGCCTCCAAGGTGGTACCATTAACTTGATTGGAGGGCACTTTAATGTTGCTGCCCTTAGAAACCTCCTGACATGGGGACATGAACCCAATGACTCTCCTGGATCCACCAACAAGAGCGCCCCCAGCGCAGAAACCTGAACCCGTAAGGTGGCTGGTTGCAGCCCTTTGTCAAATCCATCCTGAAGAAACTGCAGTAGTATGGGTAATGATATTGGCTGGCTCTGTATGCGCTTGGATTGGAGCCAGAACAAGATTTTCCTCCAAATTCTGTAATACACTTTAGAGGAAGAGGGGCGACATGAGCTCTAAAAGTTTCCTCACTCAATCACCAGGCCGAGAGGGAAAGGTTGATCAGATTGGGGTGCAATACCCAGACCCTGATGGAGAAGGTTGGGGCTGATCTGGAACGTTAGAGGTGGTCGCCTTGAAAGATAAATGAGAAGTGGGAACCATGGGCGACTAGGCCATCAGGGACAGACTAGAATCAGCTCTGCCGATCCAGAGCCACTTTGTGTAGGACTCTGGATAGAAGCGGTATTGAAGGAAAGCCATACCCAGGAGACCAAATTGACCCCAGTCTAGGGAAAAGGCATCCTGAGCCACCGCTAGTTTGTCCTTGGCCAGGGAGCAGAATTGCTTTACTTTGGAGTTTCGCTGGCAGGTGAAAAGATCAGAGAACTGCCCCACCATTCTGTTCAGATGTGGAAGGCACTGCCCTTCAGCTCCTATTCCCCTAGTAGAACATCTTGGCAACTGAGCCATCTGCAGTGACAATTTCCTGTCCCAGAATGTACCCTGCCCTTATTCTTGCCAGGTGATGCTCAGCCCACTGAAAGAGAAGAAGGACTCTCAAGCATTTGAGAGTTCTTATTCTGCCTTGATGTTTGATGTATGCCATCGTTGCTAGATTGTCTGTTAGAATCAGTGCATCCTGATTGAGGACTTGCTGTTCAAGTTTATCAGGGCTAGGCTTACTGCTATCATCTCGAGGATGTTTATGCTATATCTTGTTTCTAAACAGCGGCCACTTGCCCTGAGCAGACAGCTGATGCAAATGAGCCCCCCCCCCAGCCCAAGGCTGACATTGATCGTGATTCGGATTTGGTGTGAATGGCCCAACTTACGACCCCTCGTGACATTTGTCCTCTGAGTCCACCATTGGAGGGAAGTTTTTATCTGTTGAGAAATGGGGATCAGTTGGTGCTGGCTGTGTGTCTGGACTGGGATCACATCCTGAGCAAGTGTGCTTGACTGGGCCTTATGTGTACTAGGGTCCAAGGGACTCAATCCACCCACGATACTAGAGTCCCAATTAGCTGCACGAAGGAGTGAGCCGATGGCTACGGAGCTGTACAAAACTTCTTGAGCTTCAGCAGGTCCCCGAATTTCACATCCTGGGAAAGACTGTTGGCTCGTGTCATGAAGTCTACCCCCAGGTGGTTCAAGGTGTGGTTTGGAGTTATGGAACTTTTTCTCCAGTTGATGACAAATCCGTGTGCTGACAGGCACCGGACTACCTCCACCACTGCTTGGTCGAGCTACGGGGCCTTGAGAATATCGTCCAAGTAATGGAAAAGTTGTATCCCCTCTGTTCCGAAGGTGAGCTATGACCGCCAACTAGCACCTTGGAGAATGTCCTTGGGGCTGAAGAAAACCCGAACAGCAGTGTTTTGAACTGGAAGTGCTGCTTCCCCACCTTGAACCCGAGGTATTTTCTGTGTAGTTCCTGGATGGGAATATGCAAATAGGCATCTTGCAGATCGATGGATGCCAGAAAATCCCCTTGTTGCAACTCCCTGATGATTGATAAGGTTTCCATCTTGAAGGGTCTGCTGCAGACAAAATGATTCAGGAATTTGAGGTCTAAGACTGGCCTGAATCCCCTGTGCGTTTGTACGATGAAGAATACAGAGTAGACCACCCGGACGATTGATCTGTGGGGGGACTTGCTTGATAGCCCTGCTTGAAGGTGGTTCTGTAATGGCCCCATCTCTTGGACGGGTTGCCAGAGATAGGGAGGAACCAAATGAGATAGTGGAGGCTTGGATTTGAATTCTATTAGGTAATCCTTGCTGATGTCTAGGACACATCTGTCCGATGTGGTTTGGACCCATTCCTTGAGAAAAAAAGAAAGTCTGCCCCCTATTCGAGGATGGGCACAGATAGCTTCATTGTGACGTCTTATTGCTGTTCTTGGTGTCTGGTGCCACCAACACCAACGGATCCACCTCCTCTGAAGTTACGCTGGTTACATGAGGAGAACCATGTTCTTTTTCCAGAGAAATTAGAGTTTTGACCCTTGTTACAACCTCGGTCATGAAAATTGTATCTGGGGCCTAAGGACCATGATTTGCCCCTGCCTTGTGACTGGGGCACATGCACCATAGCTGTCTCCTCAGATTCCTTCAGAGCTGAGCCATACAGGAGATTACCTTCAAAGGGGGCGTTTACCAAATGGCTCTTCGAAGAGGAGTCTGATTGCCAGGCCCAAAGCCAGAGGCTGGGGCAAGCCGAAGTTTGATAAAACATGGTCCAAGCGGCGCACCCAACCACCTCCTCAGATATGTCTGCTGCATAAGTCGATGCCAAACCCATTAACTGCAGCTGATGAATAGCCTTGTTCTTCCCTGGGTCCTCATTAGATTGAAAAGCTAATTTTGAGGCCCAGAGCGGCTCGGAACAAAAAAAAATAAAAATAAGACTGGCAGTTTGAGAGCCGTTGCTAATGCTTGGAAGGCCTACTTGAAGGAGGCATCCACTTTCCTGTACAATTGGTCCCCGAGTGATGTCCCTCCCTCAGCTGGGATGACAGTCTTCTTGGTGAGGTTCAAAATCAGAGGGTCGATTCTGGGGGCAGTCTAGCCACTTTTCAGACAGTTTCTTGTCAAACTTGAGGAGCTTAAAGATCCACTGGGGCACTGGATAGGTAAGTTCTGGACCCTGCCATTCCTCCTTTAGCAAGTCCTCTACAGCTGGAGGAATAGGGAAGGCTGTGGCCAGTTTGGTAGCAGATGCCAGGCGAAAGCCCGGTTTTGGCTGTGCTGGAGCCACTGGGGAGAATCCAGATGAATTTCAGCTATGACCTTAATTGAAAGGTCTAGGTCCTCCAGGTCAAAGCTTCTGGATGAGGAATCGGAGTCTAAGGAGCAGTTCACTAGCTCCCCCTCTTCTGGAGAAGAACTAGAGTCTGAGGAGCCCAGGGAATGGTCCTTGCGATGCTTCCCCTTGTGGGTGCTCCTAGATCTGCTCAGAGAAAGATCTTTTCTTCCTTTTATGGCATGAAGAATACTGATCCTCCTTGTCAGAGGATCTGCTCCTGCATCGGGATTTCTTTCTTTTATATCATAGTGATGTGAGAACAGCTGTCCCTCTTCAGATGAGGACAGGGGTCCTCTTTTCGCCTTCTTGTGAGGTCGCATATCGGGTGACCCCGGAGGTTGCCAGTCGAAGCATGCAGGGTCCAGAGCAAAGGCCCTATTTAGCTTGTCTGAGGTCTGGGGCCAAAGGGGGTTGCATACTGCTGGGTCTCCCTGGTGGTCACTGCTCTCTCAGACCTAGTGGCTGCTACTCACCTCACTCCTGTCTGTCTGCTGGCTATCAGTCTGAGCAGAGGCATGGGAGGTCTCCGCCATATCCTCCCCAGTTGCAGACACTGCCTTCTCACATTTTAGGCACAGCGAACTTGCAAAGGTGATTAGAAGAGAAGATTTGCAAAACTAGCATTTTCTGCCCCTGGCAGGTTTGTCTGAGGCCATGACTAAAAATGGCCCTAATCCCCTTTGATTTGGCATCTCCCCCCGTTTCCTGATAAAATGGCAGCTGTCTGGAAGAATGCTGAAGCTCCGATAGAACACTTTGCTGGCTCCTTTAAGGCAAAAGCTGAGCTTTTATGGAGGGCTGCAGCACGGGTGAGAAGCTCCATTAAGTCCTGAGCAGCACTCCTTGTAAAATGCCGCACTAGCTCCATAAGAGAGCACTGGAACATCGACAAGCGGCTCAATTAGACCTGCAGGCCCACTGTTGACGAGCAGCTGAAATAAGTCAGGAGCAGGCCGTCGACGGGAGAAAACAGCACTGTCAGCCGAGGAGAATCCTCTCAGAGCACAGAGATGCTATTACCGTCCAATCGCCGAAAAAACCGCACCCATCGACAACACCAATGCAAAATGAACACTGAGTTGAGCCCAGAATCACAGGAAAAACCTCCAGCGGTAAAGTGGGGCCAGTGCTGAGACCCATGCAGGAGTGCTCTAAAGAGCTGCATTTCTTCAGCAATCCCAATAAGAAATTAAATGTTGTGACTTACAGTGATGCCTTCACCCTTACCACGAGGTGACAAAGCTCTGCTGCAGAGTACCTGCTAGTTGGAAGGCAGAAAATAAACTGTTGGAAACAGGAAGTTGAGGGCTGGATATCCCCAACTGCAGAGCTCAATTCCTACCCGCAAATCTGCATCAGGAGATACAGTCCATTTGTATGGAAGCCTGGAGACCAGCTTAGGAGAGAGAAATGGCAGTTAAGAAAAGATCTCAAATTCAATTCAGCTTAGTGTGCTACAGCACACAGTCACAAACTCACCAGCTAGAATCCCTCAATCCTGCCCCAACTAAAAAAGAATCAAACTATGCAGACATTGTCTCGCCTCTTCCTTGCCAGACTTGATATCCTCCTAAATTCCTTTTGCCATTTTGCCACCAAATCCAGATTCCACACTTAGCACTCGCTCTCTACTCACTACCCCCAAAAACACAGTCTGCTGCACTCTTTAGCTTTTATTGTCAAATACTGGTTTGGATTACCACCTTCCATCTCTCCTCACTCCTATGCCCACCAGCTTCCTCCGCTCCAGGATGTACCGTTCTTACTTTCGCACCCTCACTCCTCATCAGGTCAGTCTGCTTTCTCCTTCCGTCTACCCTTTCTCTGGAACACAAACACCTCATTCCCAGCATTCAAGCACCTGCTCCGTAGTGAACCGGCAGCTTCTTGCCACTGCCCCTAGCCCCTCCCCACTTTAGCTCTAGCTAATCAGGCACTTTGATCCTCTCTGTCTAGCCTGCTCTTGCTTACATCAATCGTACTTTGCTCAGTTGTATTTTATGACCAGCACTTCTGAATTTGTACTTTAGTTATATTTTAGATATTCGTTATTATGTAACTTTTTCCTGTTATTGTACATTGATACTTATAAACTACACTCCGGAATATGTACTCAGACTATTATTAAATGTTCATGTATTACACAACATTGATTTTGTATGTGCGTTTCCTATGGTTTCCTCTTCCTCCAGGTCGCACCTGTAAAGGAGCCCTGGCTCAGAGTGCCTTCCTCGGTTACTAATGTAAGCAGGAGCTTTAAAAGGTGTAAGCCTGTATGTATGGTAAGGAGTAATACTGTATTTTCAGACCTTCAAGCATTAATTTGTCTAGACCTTTTTAAATCCTCTTTAGAACACAGGAACAAGTTTTCTGGTAAAATGTTCCATGTGTTCACCATTCTCTCAGTGAAAAAATATTTGTTTCTCGAAATTGTCCACCCTGGACCTGCAGTGGATGCCCTGTGAGTGTAGATTAATCTTTATATGTAATATCTAATTCTCCAAGAATTGGGTTCTTTATGAAATTATAATATAATAAGTCACCTGCTTCCATCCATCTTCCAGGAGTGTAGACCAGTTTATTAATTCTATCATTAGATGGTAAATGTTTCACCCAGAAATAAGTCTGGTAGTTCTTGGTTGTGTTCTTTCCAACCTCATGTCTGATTTTTTATGGGCGTACAAAGGTTTAAATAAAATTAATTTTCTGCTCATGGAACATGAACTTGAGGAATATTTATGCACAGTGCCCATCCCAATTCAAAGATCCATGAAAATATATTTCAAATGAGGTACTGGGCTCCTCTGTAGCTGGCAGCAGTCCAGAGGTATCAGTAATTAGGCCTGCCCTATATTGATGCTATGTCACTGCCGGATTTTAGAACCATGTGATGTTATTGACAATCAAGCAGCTGCAGCTAATCAAATTGTAGTCAAGCAAATCTTGATTGTCTGACATCACAAGGTTCTAAGAGTGGCAACAATGATACAGCAATATGGGGCAGACTTCATCCAGACGACCTCTCCAGATACTTCTCTACATAAGGAGTGCGCTCGGTCTTTCATTGGCCCAATGACACAACGGACTACAGCATTCTGCACTGGGCATGAGAGTTGTGCAACGCTGCCAGTAATCAGTAGCTTGTAATAGTCAAATGGACAGTCTCATGGAGTCCCTATTCATGTTGCCATATGAATCCATAAAACAGAAACCTGGACCAGTAGAATGCTTTACAGTTGTGTGCTGTCCAACAATGATGTCACCAAAATGGCAGATCACTCCAGCCTGGAAACTACCAAAAGAATAGGCGCAAATGAAGGTGCAATGGGTGTATCACAAAAGCAGTCAGTGAAAAAGCACCGATCATACGGACAGAGAAAAAGACACAAATAAAAGTGCCAAACAGGTTTATTCTCTTCATACTGATGACACAACAACCAGCGGCAGGGTTAACAAAGCTGGAGTCAATGCAGAAAAAAAAAACAAAAAAAAAAAAACACACCCGTTTCACCCAGCCAACTGCTGGGCTTCCTCACTCTGAGGAAGCCCATCAGCTGGCTGGGTGAAATGCAAGGTGCTTTTTTACTCTGACCACCCAAGTATGACCAACTGTAGGAGGGGGTAAATATTCTGTACCTGTTAAGACACGCTTGCTCATGTGTCAGGACCTGCAGGGTTGTAGACTGGAATGCTAGACCTTTCCATGCTTTCACTTTCCATGTAGGATAGTCTGTGTGCAGGAACAGATCAAATGCTGCAAAACAGTAAGAAAGAAATCAGCAACAGAGGACACCAGTGTATATAGTTTATTTGATCATGTAGGTTTCTCTTATTTTGGGAACACCATGACCCAAACCCGTTAAGAGACCATATAGGGCCGATTCAATATTCCTCTGGATGGAGATACTCATAACACACACGGAACACACAGGAGAGTCCCGAGAAGAAAATGCGTGTGTCTTGTTTTCAGCCTTGCAGATTGTGTGCAAGGCCATTTGGCAACATACACTTGCTGCTTAAAGCAGAACCAGCCTCAAGTCTTGCAGCAATTTGCATATCTAGTACTTCCCATTATATTTTGCATTACTGTAGAATTCTATTGCCCATCTCTACTTCTATGTCTATATACAGAGTATGGATTGAAGATTAAACAGTGTCAAAGCTTCCCAAAAGAGGAAGGATTTCAGGCCCCTCTTAAAGGTCTTCCAGCAAGGGATTATCCCTCTCAAAGCACTGGGAAGCCTGTTCTAAAGGGCAGGACTGGCAGATGAAAAAGCCCCATCGCCAGATGATTTTGCCTCATCCTAAGAATAGCTAAGATGCCCATCTCAGAGTTGCAGAGGGGCGAGAGGTCTGCTAAGGAGTCAGTAGGTTACACATGCAGCCAGAGTCCAGTCCATACAGGGCCTTATGGGTCAGCAAACCAGCTTTGAAGGTGTTTTGCTACTTCACTGGCAGTTCACGCAATACCAGGGTTATAAATGACACGACTTTGGAAGGCCTGTGGCAACATCTACATAAAGATATGAATACAGACTAAATTGCGCCTAAATATTACGTTTACCAAAGTTTTCCCAAAGGCATCAGCTACTCTTAAAAGCACAGTAGTCAAAATTTTGCAAATGAAAAGGAAGGCCCAAGCCTTCGAGCTACAATCTAGTGATTCCCCTATCCACTGCTCCCTTCCACATCCCTGTGGTCAGTTTCCCCAAAGACATGCATCTGAAGCCCAAAGTCTAAGCCAGCTGCAGGTCTCTGCAAAAGTGAGGGACAAAGACAACAGCAGACCTCTGGTCAACTGCATTCCACAGTTAGCATGGGTGTCTAGCCAGAAAGCTGTGTACAGAGATCTTTGAATATGGTCACCCCCTGACATTCCTGGTGGTTCCCAAGGGACAATCTCCGAAGCAGTGGTGCACTTGGCAAAATAAAGTCTGTATATGTGGCCTGGTTTGTAGCCTCCAGTTGAATACATGACCCTGTTGCCCTACATATGTCCCAATTCTGAATAAAGCACGCATTTACAAAGTGGCTTGCTTATGCAGAGCACAAAAATCAATTAATACTGGCATGCTAGAGATAAAGGACAAGTGTTCATACTAGTTTGAATTAGCATGATTTGCAGTGTTCATCTACTTAATATCCTTTTAAAAATCTTCCATATTTTTGCTGTTAGATTGGTTGGTAAATGGTTCTAAATATTTATTACCCTTTGTGTACAATTTATTTCCTTGTGTTAATTCATAATGTGAGGTTTTCCGACGTTTAGGGTGCCGCCTCAGTGCGAAAGGTCTTGTACCTGTTCCACGCAAGATTTTCCATTAGCTCTACTGTCATCATACATATTGTACAGAAAAAACAAATCACGTATTCTTAGCCTCTCCTGAGTGCATTAAGCCAAATGTTCTAACCTTACATCATGTTTTGTTTTCCAAACCCTTGATCATTTGTCACTATACTAACATGCTAAGATGCCAGCAGAGTTGGCCCAACAGTCTTTCATGTCTGCTCAGTTGGTCAGCCCTCACCCTGGGAGCTGACCTTGCTGTTCCCCCACGCTCTCGGGGTTCTCCATTTCAGTCCAGGGTATTTCCTTGCATTGAACTTGCCTACTCAACCCTTCTACTATACCTGTCCCAACCCCTCTTGAACCCTTCCACAGGCTCTGCCACCACAATTCCCCAGGCAGCGCATTCCATGGTTCTACCACCCTCTCAGTGAAGTAGCACCTCCTCCTGCCCCCCCAAGTCTCCCCACCCCAGCTTCCACTCATGCCCTCTATTTGCCCTCCTCCTTCCTTCGGAGCACCCAGTTTGTTCCTTTCAATTTTATTGCCATCACCAATACTTAGAACTTCCCCAGAACTGTGAACCATAATCCAAGTAGTCATGATTTAAAATTTGTGTGTGTTTTTTTTTGTTGGGGGGGTAACAAGGCAAGCCCACTGGGAAACAAACATGTTTTCCCCAGGAGCAACTCACATCAGAAGGTAATGCAGCAAAGTATTCCTCCCCAGCAATGTGGGGCAAATGTGGTGGGTTATCTTGGGATTTCAGCATCTTTCCTGCCTTAGGGGACTGGGGATTCCAAGCTGCTTCACACCCCCACTGGGCATTTCAGATGGGGGGGGGCAGGGGATTCAGACCAATGCATGCCCAAACACTGTGTGGGGCATAAATATTTGGTGCCAATCATTTTTTTTTAATGAACACACACGTGGGGGCTTACTTTGACTGCTGCACAAGATTATAGGCAGTTTGACAGGATCACTATATGTGGTTAGGAATCAGTGTGACCTCTCAATACTTGCATTCCCAATACTACTTATGGATCTGTATTTGTACCAGTGTACCACATCCCCAATTTCCTAACAGTGGACTTTATTTGAGTCAAGTTTTACATTCAAGAGCTACTTATGTGGGGAAAAATGGCATTACAACGATGGCCCCTCTAATGCAAATTTTTTTTTTTTTTGGGATTTTGTGAATTATTCATTTATAAAACATTTTTACCTTACTTGTTGAACTGGTGCAGGTAGATTGATGCTGTGCTTGTTGTTTTTTTTGGGGGCAGAGAAACAGAAGCCTTTGTTCAGTGCATCAATATGACAGATTGGCCCAGTAACAAAATATTCAGTTCCTAGAACTGGATTCTCTCAAAATCATTGGTTCAGAATGCTTTAGGAAACGGGTAACACTTTTACACATACCCACCCCCTCCCATGGCACTTAATAGCATTCTCTATAGACAGTAAATTAAAATGATGTACCCAATGTAATTTTTAATCTTCTTGGACAAAGTCTCCACCACTCATTCACACTAATGGGACTATGCTGGAGGTGCTAGGACCCAGCGGGAGCCAAACATCTTCAGGACTGCCAGCGCCTAGGTAGGACTGCTCATGCAAAGCACTGCGAGGCTGGCTCACGCCGTATAGGCTATCTCGGTATCGACTCTCCAACCGCCTCAATACTTTTATAGAGGAGGTGCAGTGTAAACTAATCTAGGAAACTAACCAAACCTGGACATAAGATAGTCTGTATGACCCGTGTAAGAAGGTCAACTCAGTGTCTTCACAGCCCAGCTAACAAGGGAGTGAAGACCAGAAACAGGATGAGTGAGCTCAGTGGATGGTGGGTGTGTGAATGAGTGGCGGAGACTTCGTCCAAGAAGATCAAAAATTACGGTAGGTACGTAATTTTCATATCTTCCTGGACTAAAAGTTTCCACCACTCATTCACACTAATGGGAGAGTACCAAGTTGAAATCAATCCCCCCAAGCAGGGTGGCAGGAAAGAAAAAATTACTCACCTTAGTAATGTTATTTCTTCTGATGGAGTCTTGCTGTATTCTGACATATTGCAGTGAGGTCCAACCTTCGAACTGCCCTGGAGATGAAAGAGTTAACTTTCCGTGCCAAGCATGGAACGCAGAGCTCGAGCTCGGTTGAGACTCTGTCTGCTGCTGTTTCAAATTAAACACTCAGATCTTTACGAGCTAAACTCACTGCGTGCCCTGTGTGGAAACTGTAAACTTACACTAGCCAACTGGCTACTAAATAAAGATATTTTTTGGTCCCAAAGCAAAGACTCAAGTCAGGAAACCCAAAAAATAAAACAAAAAACACAACACCCACACACCCAAACCAAAGGGATGAGAAGAAGGGTGGGGGCACCTCTAGGGTGTCAACACTGCACCTGCCCACCCACATCCCAAAAACCCAGGTTCTGAGAGGGGAGCCGGGGAGGAGGTCAGAATACAGCAAGACTCCATTAGAAGAAACAACATTAGTAAGGTGAGTAATTTTTTCTTCAAACATGGAGTCTTGCTGTATTCTGACATATTGCAGACTACCAAGCAGTACCTCCATGGAGGAGGGGCAGAACCTACTTAGAAATAGGCTCTGAAGCACTGCTGTGCCAAACCTAGCATCACTCCTAGCCTGGATGTCCAGAAAATAATGCTTGGTAAAAGTGTGTACTGTTTTCCAGGTGGCTGCTTGACAAATCTCTAAGATAGGAATATCCCTGGCCGCAGCCAGGGAAGAGGCTGTACCTCTGTAGAGTGAGCCCTCAGGCCTGAGGGTGGAATCCTACCTAGTTTTTCATAGCAAAATTGAATGCAAGAGACAATCCACCTGGCAATAGATCTCTTAGTGGCAGGTCTTCCCTTACCAACCTCACATTAAGTGAGGAACAGTTGGAGGGAGTCAAACCTGTGACCCTTGGTGCGCTCTATGTAGTAGCTAAGGGCCCTTTTCACATCCAAACTGTGCAATCTCCTCTCCCCAGAGGAGCAATGGTCAGTGAAGAAAACAGGAAGGGACAGACTGGTTAAGGTGGATATCTGAAACCACCTTAGGCAAAAACTTCCTATTAGTCCTGAGGACCACCTTATCTCTATGGAAAGAGATAAAATCAGGCTCCACTGACAGGGCCTGGAACTCACTTATGCATCTGGCAAAAGTGATGGCCACCAAGAAAACAGTTTTCCAAGTCAAGTACTTAAGCTCTGCTGAGGACAAAGGCTCAAAAGGGGGTTGCATAAGCTGAGCAATGCAAACATTAAGGTCCCAAGCAGGTGCAGGGTCCCTGAAGGGAGGATTGGTATGAAGCAATCCCTTGAAAAATTTAGAAAATACAGGATGAGCTGAAAGGGAAGAGTGGTTGCCTGCTGAAAGGAAGGCAGAGACAGCTGCCAGATGCACTTTTAGTGTAGTTGGTCTGAGTCCCAAGCTATTAAGATGACATGTAGTCAAGGACTGTGGGAAGGCCAGCAGACTCTGGAGAAATGTGCTTGCCAGAGCACCATGTAGAAAATCTTTTCCACTTAGAGTTGTAAGTGTTTCTGGTGGAAGGTTTACGAGAAGCCTTCAAGATATCCAGAACACCTTGAGAGAGGTGTAAGTCAGCAAACTCTAATTCTTCAAAAGCCAGGCCTTGAGGTTGAGAGATTTGAGACTCTGATACCAAACCCTCCCCTGAGCACATGTTAACAGGTTGTAATTCCTGGGAAGAGACAGGGAAGGTGGACTGCTAAGGACAACAAGAGAGGTTACCAGGGCTGTCTAGCCCAGTCTGGAGCAATCAGAATCACCTTGCAGGGTTGAGACCTGATTTTGACTAGCACCTTGAACAGGAGAGGGAAAGGGGAGAAAAGGCATACAGGAACTTCCCCTCCCAGTTGAGAACTAGGGCATCCAGGGGGACTGAGCCCAACACTGGGGGCCTGCAGCAACAGAGAGGGAGTTGGTGATTGTGTGTGGCTGCAAAAAGATCTATCTGTGGAGTGCCCCATCTGGAGAAAATCACCTTCAAAACTAGGGGATCCAGGGACCATTTGTGATAGCCTTGATATCTCCTGCTGAGAGCATCTGCCAGGACATTGTCCTTGCCTGGGAGGTGTACTGCTGTAAGAGAGGTATTCAGGGAATAGGCCAGGGACCATAACTTCATTGCCTCTGTGCACAAGGCCGTAGACCGAGTGCCCCCTTGCTTGTTGATATACCACATTGTGGTGGTACTGTCTGTCCTGATCTGAACTACTTTGTTCTGAACAGACTTGGAAAAAGCTTGAAGTGCTAGAAACACTGCTCTGAGTTCTAATAGATTGATGTGAAGCAGAGATTCCTGAGGAGACCACAACCCTTGGGTGGTCAGGTCCCCCAAGTGGGCTCCCCAGCCCAAGAGGGAGGCATCTGTAGTAAGGACTAGAGAATGAGACTGAGTGACAAAAGGAACTCCCTGTCTTAGATTGTCCCGATCCTGCCACCACTGTAATGCCTGGATCAGGGTTTGAGTCACTGGAATCAGTTTGGTCAGAGGGTCCTTTTTCTGAGACCAAAAGGCTCTCAAGTGGAACTGAATGTCCCTCATCTGAAATCTTGCTCCCTGCACCACTGCTGTAGAAGCAGTCATGTGGCCCAGGAGCTGCAGAAAATACCTTGCTGGTCGAGACACCTGAAGGGTGAATGAAGAGGCCAGTGAAATAAGGGTCCTTGCCCTTTCTAAGGGAAGGAAGGCTCTTGCCCTTACTGTATCTAGCTCTGCGCTTATGAAGGTGAGGAGCTGTACAGGCTCCAGAACGGACTTTGAAAGATTCAGAAGGAAACCTAGAGAAGTGAGCAGTTGCTGAGTTATCTGTAGGTGTAACTTGACTTGGTCTGGAGACTGGCCGACTATGAGCCAGTCGTCCAGGTATGGAAAGATGGAGATCCTTTTTCTTCTTAGGAAGGCAACTACTACTGCCAGGCATTTTGTGAACACCCTTGGAGCAGAGGTTAGGCCGGAAGGGCATTGCTCTGAATTGGTAATGGCCTGAGGGCAGCTCGAACCTGAGGTATTTTCGGTGGGAGCTTCTGATGAGAATATGGAAATAGGCATCCTTGAGGTCCAGGGAGACTAGCCAGTCTCCTGGCCTTAGAGAGGGTAGAATCATTCCCAGAGTCACCATTTTGAACTTTGGCTTTAAAAGGTGATTGTTTAAATATCTGAGGTCCAGGATGGGCCGCCATTCTCCTGTCTTTTTGGGGGTTAGGAAGTACCTGGAGCATAATCCTTTCCCTTTGAGTAGGGGTGGAACCCTCTCTAAGGCTCTCAGAGCCAAGAGGGAAGAGACCTCTGCCTCTAGGGCCAGTGCCTCTGAGGAATTTGCAGCTGGAAAGGATCTGGTTCTCATCTTTGGAAATTTGTTGAAGCTGAGAACCAGTCCCCGGCTTACTACTTCCAGGACCCATTTGTCTGATGTGAAAGACATCCAGTCCTGGACAAAGTAAGCCAGCCTGCCCCCTACAGGTGGTGGAGAATCGGCCCTGGCAATCCCATCAGGGTGCCTGTCTGGCAGGGGCTTTAGGCTGGGGGGTGGAAGCAGGCCTGCTTGTACCCCATCTGCCTCTCCCTCTGAAGAACCCCCTATGAGCATAAGCAGAAGAGGAGGCCTGGGCTTGGTAGAAAGGCCTATGAAAAGGCCTGCCCCTGCCCCTGGAATGCTGCCTCTGGGGAGTGGCTTGCCTTCTCTGCCCTGAGCACTCCTATAGGTGGTCCTGTATTTATCCATTTTCATCATGTAATTCTCTGTTTGCTCCCCAAACAGAGAATTACCTACAACAGGAAAATCCATGGCCTTAGTCTGGGTATCCTGAGACAGGCTAGTACATCTGAGCCAAGCCATCCTACGAAGGGCCACAGATGTAGCCATGACTCTAGATGAAACATAATTGGAGTCCACTGCAGCATGGAATTGCACCTTGAATGCCTCAATACCATCCGCAGCCACCTGCTCCAGCTCCTTGGCAAGCTGTCCAAGGACCTGTTTAGCTAAAGCCATTACAGTGTCCCATCTAGATTTCTGATATCTAGCTGTATAGGCCATATAATTAGCCTGCCTGAGTCCCAAGGATGCTGCCATGTACTGCTTTTTTGCCATGGCATCAATCCTCCTGGAGTCCTTATCTTGGGGGTGTGAAGCCAAGGGTATATTTGCCTTATCACAGGCAGCAGCCTGCACTACCCCAACATGGCTGCATTGCTGGGTAAGGAACTCCATATCTGAGCCTGAGAGAGTATACCTCTTGTCCATTCTCTTGTCCACAGGAGGTATAGAATTAGGAGTCTTTAAAATTTTCATTGTCTGTTTCCCAAAGGACTTATGAAGGGGAATAGACAGCCTCCTGGACTCTGGGATATCCATCATTTCAACATAGTCAGGCTCCTCCTGGTCGTCCACAGCTTCTTCCACAGGAAGCTGCAGAGTTTCAGCCACTTTTTGTAGAACATAAAATGGGAAGGGGACTCAGAAAGCCTAGGAGGAGAAACCCCTGAAGGTCTGTCTGGGAGATGTCCGGTCAATAGACACATCCAGACTTTAGTAATCACCATCACTATCCTCATACTTCCTTCCTCCTCCGGTTCATAGAAATCTTCTAAATTATAATCTGGAACCGGGGAACCGACCAACTGAGCCCCTTCTCGATGGTGCCAGGTTCAGTCGGAACCAGGGTTAGCAACTGAACAATCCTTATCGCTTTGGCTATTTCATCAGCGGTCGGAGAAAGAATTTGTGGATCCGCACAGGCTGATTTATCCCTTCTTTTTCTTTTAACTGGAACAGACTCCTCGGAGTCTGTTTTCCTTTTGCCCGAAGAAGTTTCGCCCTGGTCAGAGGGCACTCCTTCTGGTTCGGTTGGAACCGAACCGGGCTGGCCATCCGGGTCAGCGGACTTCTTGGCCTCTCTTTCCCTGAGCCTGCCAACTCTCTTTTCCAGGGTAGCTGCAGGAAAATTCTTGCAAATCTGGCAGTCTGAATCGAGGTGGTCAAACCCCAGACAATAAACACAGGTGGTGTGGGGATCAGCCTTAGCAAAGACTTCCCCACACACACTACAGTGTTGAAACCCAGTGGGCCGGTTTTCTTTTGGGTTTCTCAGACATGGCCAGTCCTAACAAAAACTTACTCTTTTTTCGGCAATCCACCAGGCAAGACACCCTTATCGGTTCCTGACTGTGTTACGGGTCGTGGAAAAAAGCGTAACGGAATCAGGTTTTTTTTTTTAGAACCGATAAGGACCGGTTACCACACTCTAAAAGTAGAATAAACTCTTTTTAAACAACCTGATCGGTTGAAACTGAACCGATCCCATGTTTACAAGTTCCACACAGAAGAACAAGGAAAATAAACTTATCTAGTGCTCACGATACCACAAACAGAGTCTGAACCGACAGGTAAACGATTAAATTCGGTCGAAAACCGAGAAAAACGGTACTTTAACCGACAACTTGAACCGAGCAAAGGAGAAATCTCTGGAGCGACTGTTCAGGGAGGTGGAGTAAAGAATCTGACAGTTTAATTTCAAACAGCAGCAGACAGAGTCTCAACCGAGCTCGAGCTCAGCGTTCTATGCCTGGCATAGAAAGTTAACTCATCTCCGGGGCAGTTCGAAGGTTGGACCTCACTGCAATATGTCAGAATACAGCAAGACTTCATGTTGTTTGAAGAGGAGCTCACTCAAGGCAGAAGTCCATTAAGTATTGTCCTGCCAAAAGAAAGGTGCTGTCTGGCATGAACATCCAGAGCGTAGTGCTTCATAAAAGTGTGCACAGAGTTCCAAGTGGCCACGTTGCAGATGTGTGTGATGGGCACGTTCCAAATCTCTGCCCGGGATACCACGACCGTTCTGGTAGAGGGCATGCACCCTGCCTTCCAGCTTGACCTGCACCATCGAGTAGTGAAGGCACACTACTAACCATGCTAAAATGCATCCAGTGGCTACAGGCTGACCCAGCCGGGTCATGCCAAACTATACAAAAAGGTTTTTTTGACTTGCAAATCTTTCGCTCTGTCGTTACAAAATCGCAAAACCTCTTGACATCCAGGGTGTGAAGGGGTGTGTTCCCTTCATTCTGGAAACTGGCAAAAATAGGTCAGAAAGACCAAGGGCTGGTTAAGATAAAATTCCAAGACCACCACAGGAAAGGATTTAGGGTAAGTTCTAAGAACCACCTTGTCCTTGTGAAATTGTGTGTGTGTGTGTGTGTGTGTGTGTGTGTGTGTGTGTGTGTGCACACACATACACCTACCACCACAGACTCAAATTCCCATTGAAATGGTATTCCGTGCACACCAAAAAAAAAACTAGCATGGAACACCAGATTCTACCCCCTGGTAAACTGCAGTGTATACCGCTTTAAGGGCGAGGTTCGAGCAGCCACCATGTGTTTTTCTGCTCCCATTTTGGCTCCGGAGACTGTTTGGCACCTTCTAAGATGCTCCAGCCAACCAGAATGCCGCATTTTGTCTGCCCAGCCAAAGACCAATCGAAATCTTGCATTCACTGGTGAGATTTCGGTCTTGGGCTGAGCCATTGCGCACTGGCTTTCCCTCACTCCCGAGGCAGCAACCATGCCGACAGGACTCTCGCGCTCCATGCTCCTCTCTCTGAATATCACTGCAGCTCGCCTCCGGTCTGGTAAATTGGGCTGGGGGGGCCGACTTGAAACGGGAGGGTGCAAGGACCGAACAGTACAGTCACTATTGGGAGGGAGGGTGGATATGGGAGACTCAGATTTTCTGCGACTGAATGAGTGTCAGTGAGTTTAGGAAACAGTTGGGGGGGTGGTCTAGAATAACGGAGGGCAAATGTGCCAGATTTTGCTGTGTTTTGCAGACTAGTCACTCAAGTTCTCACAAATTAGGCAGACTGCCTAAAAAAGGAGAAATAAACGAAAAAGACCAACAAGGGAAAATTTTATAGGGAGGGCACTGCCAAAAAAAAAAAAACAAACACACATTTAGCCTTTTTGGGCATAGAACAAGGGACAATCAAAACTGTCTTACAGTACTCAGGGCATACGTTCCAGCTCGGAGACAGATTCATTGTCCAGTTTCACTCAGGGAGGGGCACTGTGCCACAAAATAACTGGTAATGATGTCCAAATCTCCCAGATTTGGTGTGGTAAAAAAGGCTGATGTTTTCCTTGGTACCACCCCTCTCAAAAAAAAAAACACACATTAGGCTGTAACATTACATTGAAGCAGCTTTATTTGTGCAGCTCATTTTCTTTTCTGGGCAGACATCACCCTGTGAAGAAAAATTAGATTCTGGGCAGTTAAGAAATGTGCAATTGGCCAAGAAAAATTGAGGACGAATTTAACAAAACCTGACACTGACTCACTACCCTCAGCGGCTAAATCTGCAACACGGCAAAAACATTTTAGCGAGCCCCGGGCTAAAAATAAAACGTGATCATATGTCTGCTTGAGACTCATCTTGGGTAGAAAATTCTCCATTGCTGTGGGGAACCCATTCTCTCTGGGGTGTCACGGGGTGGATTTATCCCAGTTAGTTCTGCATCCACTGCCCCTTGCCTGTTTGGTCAGGGCGTGCTTCTTTGCTGGCAAATTACAAGAAATTGCCAGAACTGCCAAGATGTGGCGTTTTTAGAATGGAGTAAAGAACACTAAGACCATAGCAGCAGAGAAGGTGGCTCTTAGGAGAAAAAAAAAAAAAAAAAGGAGAGATGCGCTGCTTATGACAAAAGTAAATGAGTGCAGTAACAAAGTTCGCTTGGGTCAAGCTTTTTTTTTTTTTTTTTTTTTAAACTTTATTTATATCAATTTTATACAATTTAGGACACAGAGCAAGGATACAGGCAATAAATCGTTTCCAGTTAGTCTATGGGGATCCATAAATAAACAGTTTGCCTCCTCTGATAGTAGTTAAGGAGTTAATCACATGCTAAACATGTTTATCCAAATACATAGATCAATATTTGTTATATAATAATGACATTTTGTAAACGTGAGAAGACTTTATTCTATTAGTTCTCTTAATGTATGGAAGCTATAATATCAGAGAGGACTGAAATTAATATAAAGGAGGTAGAAGGAGGGGAGGCGGAGAGCCAAGGACCACCACCACCACCACCACCATCATAAGACTGGTTTTAGTCCCAATCCCCACCATCGGAAAACTAATTGTCAGGCGAAGGAGGGGAAACAGGCAGACCGGCCACCAATAAAGTTGGGGGAAGTATTTTGTTTCCAAATGCCGATATTCATGGAGGTTGATCTAGGAGAGTTTGTGAGATACTCGGGAACCAGGTATTCCACCGATTCATGTGCTCCGGCAATCTGTTCTGGAGTCTAGCCATCATATAGTATATGATATTTATAAACTAGAACATAACTTCCCAAGCTGTTATTGTGGGAGGGTCTGGACCTGGTCAAAGACGTGCGAGGCATTTTTTAGCAACACCCATCAAAATATTAAGGAGGTATATTTGGTGTGAGTCTTTAAAATGACGTGGGTAGTGCAAGAGAATAGCTATAGCTGGGGAAAGAGTGCCGAGCCCAGGAAAAAGTGACAGGATCCCATGTTCTATTCCTATCCAAAAGGTTGCCAATGCCGGACACAACCAGAACACATGCAGCTGGGTAGCCATCTCGCAATGTCTCCAACAACTGGAGTCTCCTCTGCCTGTATACCTGGCTGTAATCTGAGGTGTACGGAAGAATCTGGAGACTACTTCCAAGCAAATTCATATACGAGTTGGAGGTTTTGTGCTGTCTTCTCCAAATATGAAGCCAGTCTTCCTCAGTTAGATCTAGCTGAAGTTCGGCTTCCCAGTGAAATTGTACCAATTCCAAGGTATTAGAAGCAATTCCTGTAGGGCCTTATAAAAATGAGAAATAAGGTGGCTACGATCACCTGCTCTCTCTAAATGAACGAATAAAGAGCCCAAAAAGGGGATAGTTTGATCTGTGAGGTCCAGACCAGTTTTAGTATCAAGCAGATGGCAGATCTGCAAAAAAACAGAAGAAGTCACTCTGTTTTAAAGCAGCAGTACTACAAAATCAGGAAGTGAGTTATCAAAATTCTGTTTTTCGACTGCAAGCATGTGACCAAAGTTCCAGTTTCCACACATGTAAATGTTTTTTTTTCCAGTCGTCTAGTTTTTTTTTTGTTTTGTTTTTTTTAGATATTTGCAATTTATTTGAAGTGTTGTAGCGCTACAACAAATATGGCGGCTGACTAATTTCATCTGCGCTTTTTCTTCGGGTCGCATCACATCTTTTGACAACAGCAGAGGGACCCTCTGCTGACCATTCCAGATGTCCCTGCAAGTCATCTAGATGTGCAGTTGGCAGCAAAGGGGGTTCCAGTGCAACATGCTTAGTGGCAGAAATGTAAACAAAAGCGAAGAATAACTGAGCAAATTACTCAGCGATAGTACAATGCCGACGAGAAAGAGTACCAGGTATATGATTAGCAGGGCACAGGAATAAACTGTCAAATAAGTGCAATTTTTTCTTCTTAGTACTGCTGCTTTCAAGAAAATTCCAATTTAAGTTGATCAAATGATTTAAAGGTATTTCCATTGTATAGCTGATGAGAATATTTCAAGCCCTGTCCAGCCCAGGAGTGAAATGTAGAATCTAGTTGTGCTGGCAACCAGTGTGGATCTTCAGACGGGATACCCAGCCATGTCGCTAGTAATTTATTATCCGGACGAGCTAGGAACCTGGTCCAACACTGGAGGAGTCTCCCGGCGAAATTGGAGCTCTGGGACAATGGCCTAGTGTTATTAGGTTGGAAGACAAGCGAATGATCTAAAGGGTGATCAGCCATGAGCCTCTCCAATTCAAGCCAGAATGGTGCTTGGGTCTGGGGTATAAGCCAAGTTGATATATGTTTAAGTAGAGCTGCCATCCAGTAATTATAAATGTTGGGCAAGGCCAGTCCGCCCCTTTCTTTAGGGCACTGAAGTTTCTTGAGTGCTAACCTGGGTAATTTGTTTATCCAAAGAAATTTGGAAACCGAGCGATCCCAATCCTGTGTCCCCTGCCGAAAGAGGTATCGGATATTTTGTATCAAATATAATATTTTTGGCAGGAGTTCATCTGGATAGATTGCACTCTAGAAAAAGGGGAGTGGGAGATGGGCCAATCTGGCCAGATCAGTTTTGATTTTTGAGAAGAGTGGAAAATAGTTGGCAGAATAGAGATCTGAGTACCTCAGAGGAATTTTTATTCCCAGGTAGGCTATATGTGATTTATCCCATTTATAAGGATATTTCCTGGTTATCTCCAAGGGCAGAGGGGATTGTATAAGTAAAACTTCAGATTTATCTGGATTTATAGTATAACCGGTGAGACCCTTTATATCCTGCAGAAGATGAGTGAGGGTTTTTAATGAGACCTTAGGATGTATGATAGGAGAAGATCGTCCGCATAGTAAACTATTTTGTGGGATGAATACTATGAAATTTTATATCCGTGTAAGTCCGATGTTTGGCGCGAAGCTAGGCTATAGGTTCAGCAAATAGGGAGAAAGGGGCATCCCTGATGGGTAGCTCTATAGAGAGACCGGTCAGAATGTGATCCATTCAGTCTAACCACGGCCTCAGGGTTAGTGTATATACTTTGAATAATATCCCCAAACTGTTTGGGAAAACCACATTTTGTAAGGCAGCTTGAAGGAAGCTCCAAGAAATCATATCGAAAGCCTTTTGGGCATCTAAACTTAGAATCATCAAGGGAGAATTTGTGGATATAGCATGGTCTATTAAATATAGGGTTTGCTTGATACTGTCCGTGGTTTGTCTGCCTTTGATGAATCCTGACTGATCGGGTGCATCAAAGAAGGAGAATATGGTCAAGTCTATGAGCCATCATAGATGTATAAATTTTATAATCCTGATTAAGCACAAATATGGGACAATATGATTCACAAAAGTGTGGGGCTTTTGTGGTTTAAAATCACTGAGATCGTTCCGACTCCAAGAGACAGGAAAGAGGATATAGTATGGTCTGCCGAAAAGCCTGGAGAAGAGGGTTTTAATCCACTCCAGAGCACTTTTATAAAATTCCACCCCAAAGCAGTCAGGTCTGAGGGTTTCTATTTTTTTAATTTCGAATGGTGGATTGGAGTTCTAATTCTGTGATTGGCACTGTTATTTGGGACAGTTGGGATTCCGAAAGGGTCGGTAGATTTTTTTGGGCTAGAAAAGTATTTATTTTATTAGGGTCAGGCTCAACTTGGGAAGAGTAGAGGGATCGGTAGTATCTCTTAAAAACATCAAGAATTTGGTGGGTAGAGTATTGTGTTTGTCTGGAGGAAAGGCCTTTGATCTTAGAAATGAAAAAATGACTCACCTTAGTAATGTTGTTTCTTCTAATGGAGTCTTGCTATATTATGACATATGCAGTTTGTCCCAGCCTTAGAACTGCTCCGGAGGTGAAAGAGTTAACTTCCATGCCAGGCATGGAATCTTGAGCGCGAGCTCAGTTGAAAAAACTCTGTCTGTTGATCTTCAAACTGAAACTGTCAGATCTTTACGAGCAAAACTCACTAAGGTTCTGTGTGGAAGCTGTAAACCTACACTAGCCAACTGGCTACTAAAATATTAACACATTTTTCTGGTCCCAAAACCAAGACTCAAGTCAGGGGATCCAAAAAATAAAATAAAATAAAATACAACACCCAAACACCCCAAAAAAGAGGGGTGAAAACACAAGGTGGGCATCATTAAGTGCCAACACTGCACTGCCCACCCACATCCCAAGAGCAGAGGTTCTGAGAGGGGCAGGCAGGGGGGGAGGTCATAATATAGCAAGACTCCATTAGAAGAAACAACATTACTAAGGTGAGTAATTTTTTCTTCAAACAACATGAAGTCTTGCTATATTATGACATATGCAGACTACACAGCAGTACCTCCATGGAGAAGGACAGAACCTACTAGAAATAGGCTCTGAAGCACAGCTGTGCCAAACGAACATCACTCTAGCCTGGATGTCCAGGGGTAATGTGGTGAAAGTGTGTATTTTCCAGGTAGCTGCATGACATATCTCTAAGATAGGGATGTCCCTGGCCGCAGCTAGGGCGCAGCTGTACCTCTGGTAGAGTGAGCCCTCAGGCCTGAAGGGAACCTACCCAGTTTTGATAGCAAAATTGGATACAAGAGACAATCCTCCTGGCAATGGATCTTTTAGTGGCAGGTTTCCTTTACCAACCTCACCATAAGTGAGGAACAGTTGGAGGAGTCAAACCTGTGACCCTTGGTACGCTCTATGTAGTAACTAAGGACTCTCTTTACATCTAAACTGTGCAGCCTCCTCTCTCCAGAGGAGGAATGGTCAGAAGTACACTGGAAGAGATATAGATTGATTAAGGTGGAAATCTGAAACCACCTTAGGCAAGAACTTCCTGTTAGTCTGAGGACTACCTTATCTCTGTGAAGATGATAAAATCAGGCTCCACTGACAAAGCTTGCAATTCACTTATGCACCTGGCAGAAGTGATGGCTACTAAACACAGTTTTCCAAGTCAAATACTGAGCTCCGCTGAAGACAAAGGCTCAAAGGGGGTTGAATGGAGGTTGGTGTGAAGCAATCCCTTGAAAAACTTGAGAATACAGGGTAAGCAGAAAGAGAGAGGGCTTTCCTGCTGAAATAAAAGCAGAGACAGCTGCCAAATGCACTTTCAGGGTAGCTGGCCTCAGCCCAAAGTATTTAGATGGACCATATAGTCAGGACTGTGGCCAAATCAGCAGATTCTGGGGAAATATGCTTTCAGAGCACCATATGGAAAACCTTTTCCATTTAGAATTATAAGTAGCCCTGGTGGAAGGCTTCCTAGAAGCTTTCAAGATATCGAGTACACCTTGAGAAAGGTGTAGGTCAGCAAACTCTAACTCCTCAAGAGCCAGACCTTGAGGTTGAGGGATTTGAGATTCGGATACCAAACTCTCCCCTGGGCACAGGTTAACAGATTGTGATTCCTGGGGAGACACAGGGGAAGGTGGACTGCTAAGGACAGAAGGAGTGGATACCAGGGTTGTCTGGCCCAATCTGGAGCAATCAGAATCATCTTGCAAGGTTGAGAACTGATTTTGACTAGCACCTTGAAAAAGAGGAAAGGGAAAGACATGAGGAACTTCCCTTCCCAATCGAGAAGGAAGGCATCCAGAGGGACTGAGCCCAACACTGGGGGCCTGCAACAAAAAAGCGGAAGTTGGTGATTGTCTGGGGCTGCAAAAAGATCTATCTGAGGGGTGCCCCACCTGGCAAATACTAACCCCAGTACTAGGGGATCCAGTGACCATTTGTGATGGCCCTGGGAAATCCTGCTGAGAGCATCTGCCAGGACATTGTCTTTGCCTGGGAGGTGAACTGCCATGAGGGAGGTGTTCAGGGAATAAACCAGAGACCACAACTTCATCGCCTCGGTGCACAAGGCCGAAGACAGAGTGTGCCACTTATTTTTTTTTTTTTTTTTTTTTTATTTTCATCTTTATCCCTCCTTACTGCCTCCGTTGCCCCTCCTTCAAGTCCGCTCATGTCCCCGGTACCTACCTTAGGGATCTGCCCCTAAATTGCCCATCCTCCTCTCCTCGCAATTGGGGTCTGTCCTGTAGGTGGTCGGGTGGACTTAAGCGGACTTCATCTAGAGCTGCGGAGGGTATTTCGGTTGTCTCCCCTCAGCGTCCCCGCACTCCCCAGGGCGCCTTCGCTAGGGGCGTACATCCCAGTAGTGAGCGTGCTTACGCCGCAGACCCTCATCGCTGAGGCGTCCCCTCCCGGCTCAGACAGGCGAAGCCGCCTCCACCTTCCCTCTGCCGGTGCTTCCACCGGCTATGGAAGGAATGCAGGCGCAATGCGCTCTTGGTAACCCACCCTGAGGGAGGAGAGCATCTGGGACGCCGATCCTCCCTCCCCGCCGACCCCCCGCCACCCGAAACTGCTCCCCGGAGCCCGGTCGCCAAGAAGCGAGGTGTTGCGCTAGCGCCTTAGCGCCACCCGGCCGGCTACCCCTTGCTTGTTGATGTACCACATTGTAGTGGTGTTGTCTGTTCTGACCTGTACCACTTTGTTCTGAACAGATGCAGAAAAAACCTGAAGTGCTAGAAAACAGCTCTGAGTTCCAACAGATTGATGTGGAGCAGAGATTCCTGAGGGACCACAATCCCTGGGTGGCGAGGTGCGCCCATGTGAGCTCCCCATCCCAAGAGGGAGCATCTGTAGTAAGGGTCAAGGGTGAGATTGAGGGATGAAAGGAACCCCTGTCTCAGATTGCTCTGATCCTGCCACCACTGCAGGGCCTGGATCAGGGTTCGAGTTACTGGGATCAATTTGGTTAGAGGATCTCTCTTTGAGACCAGAAGGCTCTCAAATGGAACTGGATGTCCCTCATCTGAAATCTTGCTCCTTGCACTACAGCTGTGGAAGCAGCCATGTGGCCAGCAGCTGTAGAAAGTGCCTTGCTGGTCAAGAGACCTGCAGAGTGAAGGAGGAGGCCAGAGCCACCAGGGTCTTTACTCTTTCTAGAGGAAGGAAAGCTCTGGCCTGCTTTGTGTCCAGTTCTCGCCTATGAAGGTGAGTAGCTGAACAGGCTCTAGAACTGACTTTGGAAGATTGAGAAGAAAACCTAGAGATGTAAGCAGCTGCTGGGTAACCTGAAGGTGTGATTTGACTTGGTCTGGACTGCACCCATTGTGAGCCAGTCGTCCAGGTAAGGAAAGATGGCAATCTTTGCCTTCTTAAGTGAGCAACTGCTACTGCCAGGCATTTGGTGAATACCCTTGGGGCAGAGGTGAGGCCAAAGGGCATTGTATCTGAACTGGTAATGGCCTGAGGGCAGTTCGAATCTGAGGTACTTGGGTGGGAGCTTCTGATGAGAACATGGAAGTAGGCATCCTTGAGGTCCAGGGACGCTAGCCAGTCCCCTGGCCTTAGGGAGGGTAAAATAATTCCCAGTCACCATTTTGAATTTTGGTTTTAAAAGGTGCTTGTTTAGGTATCTGAGATCCAGGATGGGCTGTCATTCTCCTGTCTTTTTTGGGGTAAGGAAGTACCTGGAATACAGTCCTTTGCCCTGGTGTAGGGGAGGAACCCTTTCTACAGCTCTGAGAGCCAGGAGGGTTGAGACTTCTGTTTCCAAAGCAAGAGCCTCTGATGGATTTGCAGGTGGAAAGGATCTGGTTCTCATCTTTGGAAATTTTTGAAGCTGAGAATCAGTCCCTGACTTACTACTTCCAGGACCCACTTGTCTGATGTTAAAGACTCCCAGTCCTGGACGCAAGTAAGCCAGCCTGCCCACAGTTATGGAGAATCGGCCCTGGGCATCCCATCAGGGTGCCTGTTTGGCAGCTTTAGGCTGAGGGGTGGGAGCAGGCCTGCTCGTACCCGTCTGCCTCTCTGAAGAACCCCTCTGGGCATAAGCTGAAGAGGAGGCCTGGGCTTGGTAAAAGGCCTGTGAAAAGGCCTGCCCTGCCCTGGAAGGCTGCCTCTGAGGAGTGGCTTGCCTTTCCTTGGCCTGTGCATTCCTATAAGTGGTCCTATACTCATCCATTTTCTTCATGTAATTCTCTGCTCCCAAACAGAGAGTTATCCACAACAGGAAAATCCATGGCCTTAGCCTGGGTATCCTGTGACAGGCTAGTACACCTGAGCCAAGCCATTCTACGAAAAGCCACAGATGTAGCCATGACTCTTGAAGATACATCATTAGAGTCCACTGCAGCATGGAATTGCACTTTGGATGCCTCAATACCATCAGCAGCCACCTGTTCCAGCTCCTTGGCAAGCTGGCCAGGGACCTGTTTAAAAGCCATAACAGTATCCCATCTGGATTTCTGGTATCTTGCAACATAGGCCATATAATTTGCCTGTCTGAGTCCCAAGGATGCTGCCATGTATTGTTTCTTTGCCATGGCATCAATCCTCCTGGAGTCCTTGTCAGGGGTGTGAAGCCAAGGGAATATTTGCCTTATCACAGGCTGCAGCCTGCACTACTAACATGGCTGCATTGTTGTGAAAGAACTCCGTATCAGAGCCTGACAATGTATACCTCCTGTCCATCTTTTTATCCACAGGAGGTAAAAGATTAGGAGCTTTTAAAATCTTTGTCCGTTTCCTAAAGATTTATGTAAAGGAATAGACAATCTCCTAGACTCTGGGATATCCATCATTTCCACATAGTCAGGCTCCTCCTGTTCATCCACAGCTTCTTCCAAAGGGAACTGGAGGGTTTCAGCAACTTTTTATAAAACAGAAAATGAGAAGGGACTCAGAAAGCCTGGGGAAGAGAGGACACTCCTGAAGGTCTGTCTGGGGAGATGTCCGTTTCAATGGGCACATCCAGACTTTCAAAATCACATTCACTCTCTTCATAATCCTCCTCCCCTCCTCCGGTTCATAAAATTCTTCTATATCATATTCTTGAACCGGTGTAACCTTAAACCGACCGTTTACCTGATGGTGCGGTTCGGATGGAACCGAGGAAAGCGACTGGACAATTTGGATCGCTTTGGCTATCTCTGCAGTGGTTGGAGAAGGAAATTTTGGCTCCACACCTGCTGATTTTCTAGTCCTCTTTGCTGGAACTGGCTCCTCCGAGTCAGCTCTTCGTTTGCCCGAGGAAGTATCGCCCTGGTCAGAGGGCACTCCCTCCGGTTCGGTTGGCACCGAACCGGGCTGGCCATCCGGGTCAGCGGACTTTTTGGCCTCTCGTTCCCTGAGCCTACCAACTCTCTTATCCAGGGTAGCTGCAGGGAAATTCTTGCAAATCTGGCAGTCTGCATTGAGGTGGTCAAACCCCAGACAATAAACACATGTGGTGTGTGGGTCAGCCTTGGCAAAGGCTTCTCCACAGACACTACAGTGCTGAAACCCAGTGGGCCCGGTTTTTCTTTTGGGTTTCTCAGACATAATGCCAGCCTAACCAAAAACTTGCCCTTTTCCGGCAAATCGCCAAGCAAGACACCCTTATCGGTTCCCAACCGTGTCACGGGTCGTGGAAAAAAACGTAATGAAATCAGTTTTTTTTAGAACCGATAAGAACCGGGAACCACACTCTAAATGTAATTTAATAAGTTTTAACAACAACCTGATCGGTTCAAACTGAACCGATAACGTTTGCAAGTTCCACACAGAGAAATGTAAAACCTATCTATTACTTACGATACCACAGACAGAGCTTGAACCGACCGGTTGCGGTTAAAATATATAATTGCGGTTTAGAAAACCGAGAAATAACACTTTTTTAACCGACAAATGAACCAAGCAGTAGGAGGAATCTCCGGAGCGACTGTTCAGTGAGGCGGAGTAAAGAATCTGACAGTTTCAGTTTGAAGATCAACAGACAGAGTTTTTTCAACCGAGCTCGCACTCAAGATTCCATGCCTGGCATGGAAGTTAACTCTTTCACCTCCGGAGCAGTTCTAAGGCTGGGACAAACTGCATATGTCATAATATAGCAAGACTTCATGTTGTTTGAAAGTGCATTTTTTTATCTGGTTTCTAAGGCGATAAGCTAGGATTTTGGAGGCCTTAGCCCCACCCTCATAATATCTTTGCCTAAGCCAGGCCAAAGCCTGCTCTGTTTTGGCTGTTAAACCCTGGATTTGGGCCTGGGTCAAGCTTAGCCCTGAGAAAACAATGTTTTGTAAAGCATGCAGGAAATTCCCAGACACTGCAGACACAACATCAGCATATTATGAAGGGGCTGCAATAATATCACTGAGCAGTCTTTCAAAACAATGCCAAGTCTAAGAAGCACTCCCTCGGATGCCAGATTTGTAGCGAATCCAGCAGGCATCTGCTGCTGACAAAGCAATCGAAATGCTCAATTCCAATGTGGCATGTCGTGTGCAGATCTTAATTCAAAATGCACATGCCTTGGCCAAACACGCTAGGCCATATACAGACTTCCAGTGGATGTGTGACCTTGACAAATGTAAAGGGGTTGATATTGGGGAAACCTATCGCAATGACAAATCATGCTGCACATTCATTAGTAATATCGCTGAGGTGGAACGTAAAAAGCTGGTGTATGTGGTGAAGAATGCGGACTTCATGTCCGTAATGATAGACTGTGCTACAGATTCCAGTATAAAAAAAAAAAGGAAACGATTTACCCAAGAACAGTAAACAAGGGGTGCCAGGTGTTTCGTGTCCCTGGAAAATCCACACAAAGCTGATGCAGCATCAATCACGGCATGCATCGATCAGGCCATGCAGTCACTGACAGAGTCAGCAGAGTGGAAAAACAAATTGGTAGGGCTTACCACCAATGGGGCAGCCGTGATGACCGTAGAAGGGGAGGGTTGGTGCATATACTGAAAAAGGATCGTCCTCATCTTGTCACAATCCACTGCAATGCACATAGGCTGGAGTCAGCCCTGAAAGATGTCTTAAAAACATCACGCATCATTAAAAAAAAAAAAAAAGACCAATTACTGCTGGGGATCTATCTGTTTTATCATTTTTCACCTCTAAACCGTACAAATCTGAGAGAGTCCTGTCAGGCAGCAGGAGTAAGATGCCTTATTCCAGCCGGAGTGGAAGGAACCAGATGGGCACAACACACATTAATAGCACTGCAAGTGCTCATTACAGACCACCCTGGGATCCTGCTGCACTTCCAACAGGTATGTACTGTCCCAGGCTCCATTTTAAGCACAGCCTAGATTTGTTTTAAAATTGGAACTACTAAAACAACAACTTGTGCCATTGTTCGTCTTCTCAGAAGCAATATGGCGGATCCCGAGGGGACCAAGCAGCAAAGGCCAAGGGCTACCTGAAGACGAATGCAGACCTGGAGATATCTACACTACATTCACCTGATAGCAGACATCCTGAAAAAGCTCACAAAAGTCAGCCTGCTTCTTCAAGCAAAGGATACTTCAGTGGGAGAGGCGTTTTAATCACTTCAGGACCTGAAGGACTGCCTTTTAAAGCTGAAAAACAAGGCAGTTTTTGTTTTCCAGATTGGTTTTAGCTAGACTATAGTATTTTCCCTCCACTCTAGTCAGGAAAAAAAAAAAGCTTCATCACTGTCTGGACAAGTTAGGTCAGGCCAGGGGGATAAGTTTTTTTTTTTTCTTGTTTTCGAGACCTGGAAAGCACTTGCAAAATCTGGATGCCTTGGAGGGACCTGAATTCCATGGACACACCTCATCTGTTGACAAAGTGGACCAGTTTTCCATTAACAGAGACACACTACTGACAGCCATGATCCTAAATGTCAAACAGGTTTGAAGACGTGCACCAGCCGGATTCCATTATGGTGATCATGAACCACACTGTGAACTTTAAACAGTGGCCAACAAGCCATGTGGACTTGACAGGTGTGGCAAAATAACTGACTGGGAGAATCATCTTTAGCTTAGCGAGGTGGGAGGTGAGAGTCTTTTCCTCAATTTGTTTCAGATTATGAGGAGGATGCAGTAGCTGGTGTGAGAGGAGTTCAGACCAGTCCTCGGAACATAGATCCAGGCATGTGTAGCAGAGTGGACCAAACTAAAATCACAATTAGAAGGTGAATTTCTTCTTCTACCACTTACAATCAGCAAATTCTGAAACTGTCAGGCTGCAGGTCAGGGTATTACATGTTTATAACCTCCCCCAAAGACGCGTAATGGTGTATAAGCAACGTGGCCAGATATTCATCAGACCTGCCAAGACAAATGCCACAACATTTTAGGACTAGTAACCTTAATTCGTAATCTACCAGCAAGTACAGCTGTTTGTGAATATGGGTTTAGCCTAATGAAAAGAATAAAATCCGATTGGCGGAGTTCATTACGAAAGGACAGTCTCAGACTTAATAAGGATCTCGTTACATTCACCATGTGAACAGGAATTGACCCACTTCCAGTGGTTGAGTACTGGCTAAAAGTGGTAGGAAAAAAAAAAAAAAAAAGGCCTTCTTTGCAGCCATATGGTCCACAGAACAAAAAACAAAAGCAATGAGCATGAGGAAGAAGAGGCAGACAGCTCAGACTCAAGTAGATTTAGATGACTCTTTCATATCTGAAACTTATTCTGAAAAAGTTTAGTCTGATGATCATTCTGTTAGATCTGATCATGAAAAATTTTAATGTACTCCCATGTCAGTGTTGTGCCCTAGTACTACTAGTTTGCAGGAAACTTAACTGTTGGGGGGTGGAGGGGATTCTTGCATCACTGAATATTCTCTTGATGACGACATGAATCTGTTGTGATCACGTCCTCCACATTTAAGGTTTGGCCTTTCTTTGCCACCCAACTGTTGAGTTCTGCTTGGACGGTCTTCATTTTTCCTACAAAACAGTCAATATTGCTAAATGTGTGTTCCACTTTTACTGTCACTCCAAGTTTTGGTGGCAAAATAATTTTGCCTGGTCACAGTGCCACACTTACAAGTCACGGATAGGATGGTGTTATTTTTCAAATCTCGTTCTGTAAGCTCCCAATCCTTGTTCTACTAATTTCAGTTTTGTTATAACCAACATGGTATGAGACTAATGCTAACTTGTCGAGTAGCAGCAGATAGCCAGTCCTAGCACAGTCCAGTTAACTAGAGTCTGTGGAGGCAGGAGCTGAAAATAATGCATCACTCAGGTACTGTTTTATCTTACAATTAAATGTGCATGGAATATATCTGAGGGAGACAGCTGAGCACCAAGTAGTCCAGATTTGGGTATGTGAACAGAGTATCTTTCAGTCATTTTTCTTCCCTTCTTAGTAGTCCTGACTCCTACAACAACACAATAATCGGAGTCGGTCGCACCAACATGAGAAGTGGCTTATGGGCCACTCTAGCATAGCAAAATATCCAACGGGAATGGTACAGTAACATCATTAAATTTGTAAAATATGGCCAACTGGTCATGCCACGGTAATAAAACTATCACGTACTGTCACGGTGCTGTAACAAATCATGTCTGATTAACCAAATCAAAAGTTTGTTTACACTGGCCAGATTCATTTTTTCTTAGCGATTCGTCTTGATGGGGTAGACAAAAAAAAAAAAAAAAAAAAAGATACTCAATGAATGTCAGTTGCTGCTTGAACATTTCATTGTGCATCACTGAAAGCAAAATGACTATCCAGGGTTTTGTGCTGCATTTTTGTGTTAAATTGCATCATTCACATTCCTGTACTATAGTGTGAGTGTCTATACTCTGCCATGGATTTCAGACAGACTTTCTGTTTTTCGCTGCTTGTGAATATTGTTAACTGATGAGATTGCTGTCAGTCGGTGCTGCAAAAGCACTTTGAAAAATGTATGTAATGCCTGGCTGCTATGTTCATTCTGTGTATCACTCCTCCTGTACACGCACAGAATAAAGTGGAAGTTCAACACCTTACCTACAAGGTAAAGAGAAAAAACAAATGACAGAAAAATAAATGAATGGAGAATTTTTAGAACTCATTTTTTGCCTTTTATTTAGGTCAAACAAGAATGTACTGATGGTTGGTGACATGTTGATAGCAGGTAAACAAAAAAAAGGGTAGCATACCATTTTCTGGGATGAATACCAAATCTGGGGAACTGGTAATCTGTGTGGTACACGACTTTTAACTAATTTCTAGCCCTGATATATGTGTATAATCTGGATCATCTGTGACCAAGGCATGTATTTCAGAGACCATGTGAGTAGAGGTAATGGCCACTAGGAAGGCTGCCTTCCAGGTCAGAAACTTCAAGTTGCAGGTTGCTAGAGGCTCAAAGGGCTTATGGGTGAGCATATCTAGGACGAGACCAATATCCCACGAGGCCACTGGTCTCCTGACTGGGGGTCTAGTGTGTAAGATGCCTCTGAAGAATCTCTTGACTAGCGGCAACTGAGCCAGCAACATTCTGCACTGGCTCGCGGTAGGTGGAAATCACGCAGAGATGTACCTTTACTGTCGAATATTGCAGTCCTGTATTTGACAGGTCTAGTAGGTACTCCAACACTTTACTTGGTGGGCAAACAAAGGGGTCCAAGGAGGACTTTGCGCACCAAATGGAAAATAGTTTCCACTTCACTGTGTAAGTCCTCCTAGTGGAGGACTTATGCACAGCTAAGATGTTTTCTGATTCTTTGAGAGATGTTAAACCTACCCACTTTCATCTCGTCAGGAGCCAGGCATGGAGATGAAGGGATCACAGGTTGGGATGGACCCACTGGTCTTTGTGTCAGGAGGCCAGTTTGTAGGGAGAGTTGCCTCGCAGAGACCTCCAACAATCAGTTGATCAAAAGGAAACCATATCTGACTAGGCCAATACAGGGCAATGAGAATTATGCTGCCCCGCTGCACCTCCAATTTGAGCAGCACCCTCTGAATTAATGGAAGAGGAGGAAACTCATAAAGAAAGCGTCTTGTCCACCACAGTCTGAATGCATCCTGACAGAAAGAGACAGGTTCTGGATTTCTGGAGCAGAACAGAGGCAGCTTTGCATTGAGTGGGGACACAAAAGGTCCAGATCCAGAGTGCTCCACTCATCGAATAGTGACTTCGGCTTGAGTCAAGTGACCACTCTGGTGCAGATCTACTTCCAGTTCTGCTGAAGCGATCCAGATCGGTTCTGGGATTCCCAGCAGGTAGACTGCCTGGATCAGGGTCTCATGCTCTAGGCACCACTCCCACACTCTTGACTTCTCTGCACAAAGAGTAAGAGTGCGCCCCACCCTGCTTGTTGATGCAGTACATCACAGCCTTGTTGTCCATCTGAAGGAGTATTACTTTGTGACAGAGGACATCCTTCAGGCCTTGGATAGCGTACAGGACAACTCACAACCCCAAGACAGTTATGTGTAGATGAGACTCCTCCCCACTCCAGACTCTGGTTGTGGAGGTCCTGACAGCGAGCTCCCCAACCAGTCAGAGATGCCTCCATGGTGATGGTAATCTGAGTTTCCAGTGGGGTAAAGGAAAACCTTGGAGAAGGTTATCCTCCCAAGTCCACCAAGTGAGTGATCTCATTAGAGCCTCTGCCACCTTGATGTGGAAGGATTGCAGGTGCATGGTTGGAGACCACTGGGCTGAGCATCCACTGCGTGGCTCTCATGTGTAGGCGAGCCAGGAGCACCATGAATAGAGATGATGCCATGAGACCTAGCATCCGCCGATTTGATAGAGCTCAAACAGATTTCTCCTTCATAATGCGAGCCAATTAGAGAAATGTCGTTCTTCCTGTCCTCTGGAAGAAAGGCCTTTTCTCTGGAAGTGTCCAGAAGGGCCCCTATGAAGAGAAGTTGTTGGGAGGGCTGAAGCTGCGATTTTTCCAGGTTCAGAAGCACCCCCATGGATGTGAGGAACTTGGAAGCTGTGGAGACCGCTTCCTGTGTTTCCTGTCTGGATGAGCTCACTAGGAGTCAATTGTCCAGGTACGGGTACACTTGGAATGCTGAGTTTTCTAAGATGTGCTGAGAGTACTGCGAAGCACTTCATAAAGACGTGTGGTGCTGAGGAGACACCAAAAGGCAGGACTCTGAATTGGTTTCAGTGTCTTCTTATATTTCTGACCCAAAGCCACAAAGCGGAGGTACTTGTGGTGGCTTGGGTGCACCAGCACGTGCTGATAGGCATCCTGCATTACCAGGGATGCCAACCAGTTATACTGATGAATGAGCAGTAGTAAAGTTCCCAGAGATCTTGAACTTTTCTTTTAATAGATATTTGTTCAACTTCCTTAGCTCGAGAATAGGGAGCATGCCACCCATTTTCTTTGGAACTATGAAGTAATGGGAGTAGAATCCTGTGTTCCGTTCTGACAGCGGAACCACTTCTACTGCCCCGTTTTTCAGAAGGCTCTGAATTTTGGAAGCAAGTATGTATGACTGAGTGGCAGACAGCTTGGGCTGCCACTTGGGTGGAAGATCCAGGGAAGACTCTGCGAAATTGAGAGTATCCCTTTCGAATAATCCTGAGGAAACACTTGTCAGTTGCGATGGATTTCCACTTGTCGTAAAACTGGGTCAGATGGCTTCATACTGCCACAGAGGTGTCCACCTCAAACAGCTGAGGTGGGACATGGGACGGTTCTTCACAGTGTGGCACTGGGCACCTTCGGGGCCAGTGCCTTCTGCAGAGTTTTCTTTTGCAGCTGAGGGGTTTGGTTTGTTTCGTTAGCCTTTACCTCGAAAGGACTGCCTGTTTTTCCACCCCGCAGGAGCTGGTCTGGCAGTCCTGGTTTTCAGAGTGGCCTCCAGTGCCTGCTCCACTTGTGGACCAAACAAATAAACACCATCAAAGGGGTAATTCACGACTCTCTACTATGCGCATGCCCTGGGTCGATTCCTGGGGGAGCACGTCTTTGTCATTCTCTGCCAGAACCACCAGGGCATCCGTGAAGGGTTGAGAAGCAAGGATTGGCCTGTCTTTTTGGGAATGTACTTCCTAGCTATAGACTTAGCCATGGAAGGAATAAGCGCTCTGTCTCCCACACTGCTTGTGAAAGAGTATCAAAAGAGGGTTGCACTGGCGATGTCAGGTCTCCAGGAATTTTAGGAACATGCAGGTACTGCAGGCGCAACAGCTTCCCAGGATCCACCGCAGAAGTCTGGAGAGCCATGGTGGAATTCATATTCTTCAGGAGAGACTTAAAGGTAAGATCTTCAACCACAGGCTCAGCTGAAATAGAGAGCTTACTCTCTAGCCCGTAAATGGAGTCTTCGTCCACGTCACCTGTCAGGCATAGATCAGGATCAGACTCAAAGTCCCCCTCTACTCCAGAAGAGTCAGGAAAGATAAGAAAATAAGGAAGTACTGCCCAGGAATCTGGGTGAAAACCTGGCACCCGACTTGGCCCTGGCAAATACGCACAGCCGGGCGCGGGCAGGCACCTGGAGTCCCAACCTGACAGGGACTTCGAAGGCTGTGAGACCACTGGAGACCTGAAAGTGTAAAGGGTAGTAGGAGGAGAATGCAGTACCTGTGCTGGCTTCTGCTCCGCAGCCTTGTGAGGAGGGGAAGGGATTGTGGAAAATGTCATGTCAACCACTGCTGGGGGTGGTTAACAGAAACCAACAGGGGGTGGGGGAGCAGGGAGTGTGGTGCAAGTGGCGGGCATGGTGATATTAGAGTGGCGGGGAACCAACCAAGTGTTGCAGTTTAACAGTTGTCAACCTCCTCCCACCAACCCAAAAAAACAGGCTGGTGTAGGAGGGCACCATTGCCGACCCCATAGCAGTTCCACAGACCTGCAAATAGAATCTGGAATTGAAAGTGAAAAGTTACTGGTTAAAACAAATTCAAGAGCTTCAATAATAAATTCTGGATTAAGGATGCCTTCAGTTTGAAACATATCCGTAAAGAACTTGACCAAATGAAGTCCCAAATTATGTTTGATGCAGGTACAAAAGCAATTATTCTAATTATGAATTAACATTGCTATTCATAGTTTAAAGCGAACTGCTTGTACCAAGGAATTATCTAGTCTATTTCTTGTGACATTTGAATGAATGACTTTCTGTATGTATTGCAGCTTGTTAGAACTTTTTCTATTTAACTATCTTTTAATAAGACATGAGTATGTATTTCCTGTTTAACTTAACTTGCACTTAATTCACTTTATTTGTAACAGTGTTTAAGTCCTGGCTTTAAATGTAATAACTGGATTTGAAAATCACCCCTGGCCCTGACGAAGAACCTGCACAAGCTCGAAGCGCTGGGGTCTTGGTATCTGTTCGTCCTGCATTTAACATTTTGTGCCACCGCTGCTTCTGTCTGCGCACTAATACTTGTAGGCTGGTCTTTGATCTTGATGCAGCATTAACCTGAGCGCAGAGCATTTTTACCTTTCTGCTTGGGGATATTCCAGCCCGGATGGAGGACACGTTGTCTAGAAAGAACGGTTAAACTCCTCACACTTCGAGAGAAAAGGCTGTACAGGACTTTATCTGCCTGTTCTCACTGTTGAAGAGCTGAGCCAGCTGGTTCCTTCCAGCAGCAATCACCTGTGACAGGAACTCAGACTTCACTGTAATGAGCCTTCAATGTCAGTCTATCCTCCGAAAAGGACTTCGTCAACAATGCTCCAGCCTCTGCCATAGTCTTCAACCTCCACAGGCCGCATCATAACAGGGTGACCTGAGGCGGGAAACCAAGGGCATACATGAAACAGTGCTATGGAATCAACAGCAGTCAAAGGGCCAAGTTATAACCCTCTACAGCTGCTCAGTTCCCATCGCGACAACCAGTCTTCATGCCCGAGATGTCCACGACTGACAGAGGATGCTCTGAGCCGCCAGGTTTTAAAAGATCGGTATTTGACCATCTCCACAGGAAAGAACAAATAAAGAGCCCTGCAGAGGAACTCAATGACATGATGATCAGATCAACCCGGATATCATGGATGACAAAACCCATTAGATTCAAGTCATGGCTATGCTGGAGGGTACCAGTGGCAACTGCCTGTACAAAGCCCAGGGAGATAACCTGGAGGAAATGCATTCCACAGAGATATGTTTCATCATTAACCCAACACTGAAGTCACCAAAACCTGAAGTTTGGGTGACCCAACCACCAGATCAGCTATGAAAGTCTCTAGTTTCTGCAGGAATTGGTGCCTAGAAGCAGGGAGATGGTATACACACACAGTCCTGCAACTTTTACTTTGCCCACCTTTTATAGCCTCACATTCAAACGATCTGGTCTCCCCCAAGGTGTATGCAGTCAGTCCCAAGGTAGCTCTAAAACAGATTGCTACCCCCTTCCCCTGAGCAATGCCCCATGAAGAAACCCAGAGGAATGGATGACTCAAGCACAGTGCCAGACTCATCCCCCAACCAGTTCTCAGTGAAAAATACCAGATCAGCACCTACCACTGTGGTAGAGCACAAGTGCTGACATTCAAAGACAAATTTGTATACCACAGGTTACATGGTGGATACGTTTCTACACCCTTGCTCTGGAGTCTGAGTCAGCCACAGGTCCTAGAGGTCAGTCTTCTTCACACTTGTATGGGGAGGGGGGCTCCTGCGCCCTTCCCTTCCAGTCCCATCCCAGGGGGAAATGGTCTAAAGTGCCTCAGGATGCGTGGGGGGTCTATCTCTCAACTGTCCATGATTATGAGAGACATTCTTCATTTTATCCCTTAAAGTTGCTCGGATCCTCATGGAAAGGTGCTATCCACACAGAGAATGTGCTGTAAACTCAGCATTTAATGCAGCTGTTCCTAATATTCAGGGATTACTGTAGTCCAGAATATGTTCAGTTCCCCTAAAGTTCGCTGGACCAGCTGCGACACTTGTTCACGGCCGACAATGTTCACTATGGGCTACTGTTTTTATAATAGGGTATTATATGCAAGAAGAAATAAAATTACTCACCACAGTAATCTTCTTTCTTCCAAGGGCTCCTTTAGCATCAGTAACTTTAGCAGTTAGCTGGCTAGGTGCAAATGCCCTGGAGGTGTGCCTTTAAGAGAAATTCAAGTGAGCATAGGGCCACAGCCAATCAAAAAGAATGAAGGGTAGTGAGCTGAGTGACAGCTGCTGAAGACTTCAGAATTTTTTCAAAGGAAAAACAAGGGCACATGCCCCAAAAAGAAGCGACAGGATTCAAACATGTAAATATCTACAAAAGTGGAAACAAACACCACAAATTAAATTCAACAATAAGAAAAAAACAAATTTGGTAAGAGATGCAATAACGAGCCCTTCTACGACAAGGTGAACCAGGGAGGAAGCGTGGGAGCTTACTGATGCTAAAGGACCTCCTGGAAGGAAAAAAAAAAGATTACTGCAGTGAGTAATTTTCTCTTCTTACCCCAGGAGTCCTTTAGCATCAGTAACTTTAGTAGACTACCGAGCAGTACCAAATGGGAGGTAAGCAGAGAACCTATTAGGAAAGAGGCTCTACAGAACTGCCCTGCCAAATTTGGCATCAGATCTGGTCTGCACAGCCAAACTGTAGTGATTCACAAAGGTGTGTACAAACTTCCAGGTAGCTGCTTTTCAGACCTCCAGCAGAGGAATGTCCACTGCTGCTGAAAGAGAGGCTGCCAAGCCCCTGGTATAGTGAGCCCTGAGCCCCACTGGAGGTTGGTGACCAGCTTTTTCGTAGCAGAATCTAATGCAAGAGAACTACCACAGGACAAATTCTCTTGGTAGCTGGCCTTCCCCTGCCTACATAGCCGTAGGTGAGGGCACAACTGAGAGAAGAGCTTCTGGACAGTCTAGTAATGCTCTAGGTAGTAGTAGGTGGCTCTTGACATCCAAGCTGTGGAGCTTTGCTCACCAGGGAATTTACTAACATCCTAACATGCCAGTAGGAATAGGCTACTACAATGTCTTTCATGTCTGCTCGTTTGGTCAGCCCCCACCCTGGGAGCTCACCTTGCTACCCCCTCCCTCCTCTCTGGCTTCTCCTTCCCAGTCTAGGATATTCCCATTGCACAGGACTTTGCATCCAGAACCCTTCCCCTGTACCTGTCCCACCCCCTCTTGAACTCCTCCGCCAGCCCCTTGGGCTGTGCATTCTATGCCTCCACCACCCTCAGTGGAGCAGCACCTCCTCCTTTCTCTCCTGAATCCCCCCCCTCCAGCTTCCACCCATGCCCTCTAGTTGCCCCCCTTCCTTGGAAACCTTGACTGCTTCTCCCTATTTAACCCTTCATGTACTTGAAGACCTCTATCATGTCCCGCTGGTCTTTTCTCTCTTCCAATGTGTACATATTTAGCTCTTCAAGCTTCTCCCCATAGGTCCTATCCCCCAAGCCCCAGATCATTTTGGTTGCCCTCTTCTGGATTCTCTCCAGGAGTTCAATGTCCCTCTAAGTGTGGCCTCCAAAACTGCACGCAGTACTCGAGGTGCGGCCTCACCAAGCAGAGATACAGGAGGAGTATCACTTCCGTCCTTCTGTAGGTGATCCCTTAGCGATGCATCCAAGCACCCTGTTGGTCTTGGCCACTGCCATCCTACAAGTCTCAGAGTTGTTCATCTTGACATCCACCACCACCACCCCCAGGTCTCTCAGCCATTGAGAATTGTAGCATTCCCCCCCCCCCCCGGGTGTACTCTTGGCCCAGGTTTCTGGCTCCCAGATGCAGTACCTTGCATTTCCCTGCATTAAACCTCAGCTTCCACTTTCTAGACCACCTTTTCCAGAGCCTCCAGGTCTCCCTGTAGAGCCACCCTACCCTCCTCCCAATCCACCACCGCCCCCAGTTTTGAGTCACCCACAAAGAGATTCATCTCACTCCTGATACCCTTCCTTATGTCAGAGACATAGGTATTGAACAGGAGAGGCCCATGAACTGATCCCTGAGGGACCCCACTAATGACCCTTCTTGGGGATGAAACTATCCTGCCAACCATGACCCTCTGGACTGGTCCTGGAGCCAACTGCCTATCCATCTGATCATCTGGTTCCCCACCCCATTTCTCCCAGCTTATTCAACAGGCCCCGTGAGAAACAGAGTCAAACGCCTTGCTGAAGTCCAGATAGAGGACATCCACCAGTCTACCCAGGAACATTTCTCAGTAAAGAAGACAGGCAGAATAATGGACTAGTCCAAGGGAACTCTGAAGCCACATTTGTAGAAATTCCTATTTGTCCTGAGCCCAAGTTTATCATTGTGAGAGAAGATGTAAAGTGGCTCAGTGCACCCGAGCCTGTAGCTCTGGAACCTCCTGGCAGAGGAAATGGTTACTAAGAAGCCTGTCTTTCAAGTTACCTGGGTATCGAGAGTGCAGGTGGTGAGCCAGAGAGGTTTGTTCTGGCCTGGGCCACCATACACAGAGGGCAAACCAAGTATGGCAACTACCTGGGGCACACCTGGTGAGACCATTTACCATGGTCGTCAACCTAGGTCCCTGGGAGAAAATGTTTGCTCACAATTATGCTAGGTTTGCACTTCTGGTCGGGGCACCAAGTAAATCCAGACACAGTGGAAGCAATAACAGTACTGTCCAAACTAGGCTGGGATTCTAGAGTGTGGCTTTTATTCACATACACAGAGAATAATCACAAAGCGAAAATGGACCCCCACAGGGCTACTCCTACTGGTAATGCAGATTACTGAGGTACAGAAATTCCTGAATTCCCATTTAGCATGCATACTGAACACACAGCGCAAACTCTCTGGTTCTGAAATGGAGACTGGCACACATGGCCAGAACTGGTACATTTCCTCTTGACTAGGCACACATGGCCAATACTAGAAGACTTTCCCAAATTTCATGAGGAATTACTGGTGGCACCCTCGACCACCAAAGAGCACATACAGACTCAGAGAATCCAACCCATGTCTGGGTACACTATTTTCTTCAGGCACTTGCCAAATGCACTGAAAAAAACAAACAAAAAAAAAAAAACACAGGTGCCCAAACTGAACCCGGAGAGGTAAACTAGTTGCTCGAAATGGGGAAGGGGGTCTCCCACCTTTTGCTTCCAAATTTATACTCTACCATTCACCTGGTTAATAACACCCTCACAGAAAAACTTGTAGATGCTATCTTGAAATGTTTTTCACACTTATACTACATTACACACCTCTGAGGTGTCAGAAAGTTAAAAGTTCTGTAACTGGCACTGTCTCTTCACTAGACCCCCCCCAAGTTTAGCAGACACTTTTAAACAGAAAACAGTCTAGGTGACAGGATCCCTTTGACAGAGAAAATTCACTACAAGGAATGCAGGTGCACCAGGGCTTTTCCACACAAAAGTCACAGGTACTCACAGAGCAGTTGAATCTCAGGCAGCTTCAACACAATCCACATTGGACCAGGGATTACCTGCGAATCTGGACTCCACCCCATCCCTCCTGGGATGGGGCACTGTGAAAACCATTTGGTTTGGTTTCCACCACTTCACCACTAGGCTGTACAGACTCACACTAGGGTGAGACACAAAAACACTACTGGTAGCTCTCTGTCAGAGCTAAAACTGAGGAGCTGCGGCAGGCTGCAGCCTCCTCCTGGAACTCCACTCTACAGAGACTCTCACTCTAACTGAACATTCCAAAGCTAACTCCCTGCAGCTAGCTCAAGTGTGGCTTATGCTGCAGCAACAGTTCCATGATTACATCATCCTCCAGCTCAGCTGAGACCGAAACCAGAAAATGACAGTGTGAAACCCATTTAACTGGCATTTCGCTAGCTGCCTCTCCCTGCCTGCCACTGATTCGAATGGGATTCTAGTAACCCCTGGGAACAAGGGGTTAAAGGAGGATTAATGTCCCTATTTTGAGTGTCTGTTCCTCAATTTCAGTAACAAATGGTTAAGTTATATTCCCCACAGTGTTGGGATTACAGGGGCTCACCCACCCCATTTTATCTCTAAAGTTGCTTTGACCCTTGGAAATGTGCTAGCCATACAGATAATGTGCTGTAAATTTAAAATTTAATGCAGCTATTCATAATTTTCAGGGATTAAACTGGGCAGGAGCTCACAGTAACTCAGTTCCACCACCTGCTTTCTTTCTCCATTGGCTACTATAGAAGCATACCTCTCAACATCCTGCCTCATAAATCAGGGATAATGCCTTAAAAAAAAAAAAAAAAAAAAAACACACACACACACACACACAAAACACAGGGACAGAAGACCAAAATCAGCTGGTGATCTCAGACTTCCAGTGACACCAGCAGCTAATGACAGCATAGCTTGGGACTCTCACTCCTACTCCAGAGGCATCTATCACTTAAAATCAATGCAATTCCAGCTAAGTGACACGTTCCAGAGTAACAATAATGAAGGACCCCAGACTCCAGCACAGCAGTTCCAGATACTGCTACAAGGAGAGAAAGCAGCAGGAACTCAGGACCCCTCTGACGATGAAGGAATCATAGCGTCCTCGAATAAACCAGAGGAGGGTTGTAGTCAGCTAATTGAGACGATACTTCAAACAGCCAAAACAGTAGCTAAAATAGCTCCATAACAGCGCTAAGGGCCGACATCGGAAACATTGAACACAGAGCGGACAAGCTCGAGGTGGGGCTAATCGTAGTCACTGAGCAATCGGATAGACACGACCACCTCTTATTGTTCTTCAAGCCTAAGGAACGAGAGATGATGTGCAAGATGGACTATATGGAAGAGAGAAGTCAGTGCCAGAATCTGAGAGTGTATGATATACCTGAAGGCGTAGAGAAAGGGGCTCCAGACTGGATTACATTTCTTTAGGGGGTCCTGAGAGAGGCCCTGAAATTACCAGAGGGTTTTGATTTAACCATGGATCGGGCTCATCTCTCACTAGCCCAAAGGCCCTCCAGCCCAAATGCCCGCCCAAGATCCTTTGTGGCCCAAATGACAGCCTATGGCTCCAAGGAGGAGATTCTCCGTCATGCATAGAGAATGAGGTCAGTAATGTATGGAAAGGCCAGAATTACAGTTGACAACTACACTACCCACCTCAAACAGCTAAGGGGGAGAAATGTAAAGGCCCAAATGTTGTTCCCAGCCCACCAAAGAGTAGAAACCAGCAAGGGTACCAAAAGTATTTGATGACCTTGAGGCGGCTTTGGAGTTCCTCAAAGAAATGGGGGCGACACTGCCCCAACTTGGCAAGGAGCAACTGGAGAAGGAGCTGAGGCGCGCAGCCTGGTCAGTCGCACATAGAGGAACGGCCCAGACACATCAAGCAAGCCTCCCCCATACATCGAATCCGAGGGCTGATATCTCCGCTCTCCTAAAGCCTTACATCTTGCGGATTCAGCTCGCAGACATCGATCAACAATCTGCGGAGGAAACTGAAACCCCACGCCACAGCACCGAGTCGCAGAGTGTCTTTTTTCTTTGTTCCTAGACGTGCAGCATGACAGACACTTTCTTCCCAGACCCTTAAAGAGGACCAAGGTACTGTACCTACATTTCTAATAAATGTAAGGTTTTAAACCCTTGACTCTGGGGGCGGGTCGCAGGCGCTCATCATAAGCCTCAGTGCCTGGGAGTTCGCGCCATGGCAGTCTTCGCTTGAGAGACATCTAGCTGAACTGTCCTTAAGGGTCCACCCATGCCCGAGATCTACGTCAGATTTAACTAGCGCCCGCATGGGTCTGACATGCCCACAGAGAGAGATTTTGAGGCACTAAATGATTAAGTGTACATATCCCAAGAGAAGGTTAGATGTTAAATAAAAGTTGGGGGATTTTGGTTCTTTTGTTCTTTCTGTTGGGACCGGGGCAGGATGTAGAATGTTATTAATATTGTTAAGGTCTGAGGCCCCACTTAGCATGGATGATGGATGCCTTTTAAAATATGAAGGAAAACTATAGGAGGGAGGATCCCTCATCAGAATGCAGTGACGGTTGGGGGGTGGGGCTTAGGCACCTGAAATGGGGAAAATGCTAATTGTTTTGATGCTGCTGACATTGACCATACCTCGGGACAAGGACCACGATCCTACAATGTCCCAATAGAGAGGCTCTGCCCAAACCAACTACAAGGGCAAAGTGTCCTGAAGGTGACACGCACCAGCACCAACCTAAAAAAAAAAAATGGGCTGACCTAGGAAGTCAAAGAACTCATTACTTCATACCACCAGACAGGAAGGTACAGACAATGGAGTTCTACCACTTAAAAGACTTGAGTACCAAACCCGATGGACAAGCCATGTGCAGGGAATACTCTCCTCAGGGCTTCCTCCTAGGGAAACAAATGGAATATCGAGTAACTTGTTTTATTAACCAGCCAGTTAATTCAGCCTAATGTGGTAGGCAAAATATACTCCCACCTTGTGGGAGAAAGTTTAAAATGTTATTTTATCCAATTATCAGAGCCCTACAGTTTAGGGATGAACGTTACTAATGTTTGTAAATCATAGTAGGCATGGGTCATATAAGATCAAAGATAGACACCAGGAAAAGGTACAACTGATAATGGCAAAGGATTAAACAGAAAATGGGCAGGGGAATGAGATGGTTTTATGCAGCAGGGTAACTAAGAATAATCCAGTAGATAGGTTTACTTCGTCCTCAATATGGCTCAGGTTAACTCCAGCATTATTCATACAATGTGAACGGATTAATCATCCCATGAAAAGAAAATACAATACAAAACTCCTCAAGACCGAAAATGTGAGATCAACTTCATCCAAGAAACACATTTAATGCCAAATGAGAGTCAAACTAAAGAGTAAAAGGTTCCCAAACTCTATCATGCATCCCTGGACAAGGGCAGGAAAGAGGGGAGTGGCAGTCCTCCTGTCAGCATCCCTCCCTCTGAAGAGGAGGAGGAGGAGGTTATAGTAGATGCAGGGACATGATATGTCATGATATGAGAAAATCCAGGATATAGGTCACCCTCCTGAATGTCTATGCTCCCCCGGTTCAGATCTCTTTTGGAGCTCTTTAAACTAATCTCAGAGAAGGCAAAGGGAGCTCTATTGCAGGGGTGGGGGGATTGGAACGTGATACTTAATCGAATGATGGATACCATGTCCACTATTCCCACACCACACAGCAGAACAGACAGATCACTAGAAAAACTAATGGGAGACATAGGCCTGGTGGATGTCTGGAGGGTAATATACTGTGGCAGGAAACATTTCACCTTCTACTCCATGAAGACACAAAATATACTCAAGACTAGATAGGTTTATGACATTCTACAGGATATACATTTATTTAAGCCCATATAGGTGGGAACAGAGACACTTCGGATCTGCCAATTTTGTCGGATTTAGAGTTACAACTCCCAAAAAAACCTACTCAGTGGAGGCTGAAGACAAGTCTTCTGAGAAGTGAAGAGGTGAGGGAGGACATTCGAGGGGTAATAAAACAGACCATTCAAGTAAACGAAGTTCCAGGCACAACTCCACAGATTCTGTGGGACGCAGTTAAGACAATGATTAAAGGGAAACTAATCTCCATAGCAACCCACAGGAAAAAGGAAAGGAACAAACAAACAAAAATAAACTTTAAAAAAACACTTCCAGAGCCTAGAACAACAACAAAAAATTAAGTACTGCAGACAGAGGAAGATGAAAAAAAAAAAAAAACCTACAAAAAATACAGATAGCGGAAATAGAGAAATCCCTACAGTAAAAGCAAATATTCTATGAGGGGGCCCCTAGGGCCACCAGGCTACCAGCCTAACGCCTATGGCAAAGGGCTGTGAGAGCCACTATCACGGGTCTCAAACATCCGATATTAAAGCAGGTCTCACATAAGTGGGAACAGATAGACACTCTCTGGTCACATATTATAAGCAGCTTTACCAGGCACCCACCAACACCTATCCTGGGAAGACTGAAGAGTTCCTGAAAAGACAAACTCCCTAAGCTCTACAGAGCTGCAGACGCAAGCCCTGAAGGCACCCATCTCTCAGACAGGGGTAAATAAAATAATCAAAAACCTTAAAGTGGGCAAATGCCCGGGGCCGGATGGCTTCGGCAGTGAACTATACAAGACTTTCACAGCCAAAACAACACCTTTGCTCGACAGCACATATATAACCAAGTGTGGCAGGACAGAGAGAGGGTCCTTCCTTACTGGAATTACACTAAAATCTCTGTTATCCCCAAAGAGGGAAAAACTCAACAGAATGCGGCTCTTATAGGTCTATATCCCTTTAAATGTAGATTACAAAATTTTTACAGCAATAATAGCAGATAGACTTAATACCATTATGACAAAAATACACCCAGATCAGACAGGCTTTATAGCGGCCAGACAGGCTCTGAAGGGAGTCAGAAGAACCATTAACATAATATATACCATTAATAAAAATCGTATCTCATCTTGAATTATGAGCCTAGACGTCGAAAAGGTGTTTGACAGGGTCACCTGGAACTTTTTGTTTGCAGTCCTCTCCAGAATGGGCTTCTGGGAGTCCTTCTCGGGAGCCATACGAGCCCTGTACACCTCTCCACAGGCATGTGTGAGGGTGAATGGCGGAATCTTGCAGAGGTTTGATCTCAGCAGAGGTACCAGACAGGGCTGCCCTCTTCGCCCTTACTCTTTGCATACATATTGAGCCCTGCATGAGCCTTGAGAGAAGAGAACGAAAGTAGAGGGAATTACAATAGGGGGAGAGAGCACAAAATATCCCTCTACGCAGATGATGTGCTTATGTACATCTCCAATCCAGATAGATCTATTCCCAAACTATGGACCATACTAGGTAAGTTCTGACAATACTCTGGATACTCCCTCAACAAAACAAAAACCAAACTACTTAACTTTTTCTATCACCTAGCCCAGAGGTGAAACAGCTGCTTCCCCTGAAACGGAATGCCCAGAAAATAAAATACTTGGGTACCCAGATCCCTAAGCACTTAGTGAACTTGTACTCCATACACTATGAACCCCTGATACATCAACTCAGACAGGACATTAAGAGATGGGACCTGCTTAATCTCCCACTTTATTCCAAAATTCAGTCGATTACAATGTCTGTTTTGTCCAAATTCCTGTATTTTTTCCAGTGCCTCCCTGTAAAGATTCACCATAACCAATTTCAAATTTGGCAGAGAATGCTTAACAAATTTATATGGAACTATAGAAGACCAGAATTAGCACCCAAATAATGCAGTCCAATAAAAAAACTAGAGGCAGGAATGTTCCTAACTTGGAGGACTATTACTTGGCCACCCAAATGAAATGGCTGTTGCTTTGGTCCACGGGGGACTACTCAGCCCGGTGGAAATTGACAGAACTGAGTTCAATTGGGGGGGGGCGCGCAAAGATGGCCATTTCAGAAAACCCAAACGTAAATAACAGCTCACTATTGTTTATGGTAAGACACACACACTGTGGCATTAAAAAGGCTCTGGCACAAGCATAAGTTACATAAAGACCTCTGGCCGCTGAGATGGTTTGCCTAGGACCAGGAGTTCTTTCATGAAGTTAGATCATACTTTTAGATGATGGGAGAACTGGGCCTATATACCCTGAATCACTTCCTAGATAGCCCTAATATAGTAGACTTGACCTGCTCAAGGATAAATACTCCCTTAGAAAAAGCGATCACTATAGATTCCTCCAAGTTAGAACATATTTACAGACCTTTCGGAACAGAGGAGATCAGGGAAAAACTTCAGAGAATTTGCTGGGGGTCATAACTGAGATAGTGGGCTCTCAGAAGCAGAAAGGACTTGTCTCAACCATCTACGGGGCACTGAGGGACAGAGTAGGAAACCAGGCCACAAACATGAAATTAAAATGGGAACAAGAATTGGGGGAGCAGATTACCGAGAAAGAGTGGGAGTTGGCCCCAACTCAAGCCCATAAAACTACTTATTCCCCTATGTGGAGGGAATACGAGTGGAAGGTCAAAATGAGATTTTTCATTACTTCAGTCATTAAATCAAAATGGGATAAGACCTTCCCATCAACATGCTGGAGGGGATGTGGGGACTTCAGGGCTAATCACCTTCACATCTTCTGGCCATGCCCAAAACTGGGGGACTATTGGACAGCCATAACACAGAAGTTGAAAGAAATATTCACAATTTCGGAACCAACTGGCCCAAGGCATCTGGTACTGAGGATTCCACATAGGGAGGTGAGGGGGAGGGGCAAGATATACCTTTGGAACATCCTGCTTGCTTCAGCCCATAAGATCATTTCAAGAAGATGGCTCTGCCCAGATCCTCCAGAGTTATGGCAATGGGCACATACTGTCCGAGAAGTCCAAGACATGGAAGAGTTGACACACAGGATTAACTCCAGAACACATGGCTTTGTAAGTCGCTGGACTCCATGGATACTGCAACAGGGGGAGGATGGTTCCAACACGAATATAATTGGAAATGGCCAAGGGAGCTAAATTAAGATAATTTTACAAAACTTGACCTGCTGTAAGGATTTAATGTAATGAATGTATAACCTGAATGATTGACTTTGTACCCTATGTGTTAATTACTTTCTAATTGACTATATACATATATATATTGCAATGTATTATTTGAATTGAACCTGTGCCTAAATATGCAATAAACCTGAATTAAAAAAAAAAAAAAAACTGGTGATCTCTACTCAGGAAAATGGTAGAATTAGGGGACTTAGGGTAAAATGCATTTTCTAAGGAAAAAAGAAAATCTGTAACTTTAATGTTTGACATTATTTTGTGCTTACAACCCCTACTGTTTGGTCACAGAAACAATTTTTTGGAGGGACAGAGTAAAATTTTGAGGTAAAAATCAGGGACAGTTGAGAGGTATATATAGAAGAGTTTCACCATCTGGAAATCTAGAAGATAGTTACCCCGGCCAATTTAACCACTGAAATATTCTAAGATGCTAAATCAAAAATAAACTTCATACAAGCAAACACTATGCTTTCCACAATGTACTGAGCTTGTATCTCAGCGACACCCGTCCCTCTCACCGAAACATATCCTAGGGAAGGGGGCAGCGATAGTGGAGAGTATTGGACCACGCTACGCTAGTAGCATAAAATTTTCAGGAATACAGCGTGCTTGCGCTTATTTATTTATTTAAGGAGTTTTACCAGGAAAGCATACTGAGCGGGATACCGATTCCAGATGCGCCCTGGGGGAAAGGGGACAATGCAGCATACAGTCACAAAGAGGTTGTGCATGTATACAGTTACACTTACATACATACTAACATACTAATATGCCAGCAGAATAGGCCTAACAGTCTTTCGTGTCTGCTCGTTTGGTCAGCCCCCACCCTGGGAGCTGACCTTGCTGCCCCCCTCTCTGGCTTCTCCCCTCCCAGTCCCAGATCGCTGCATTGGTTTTTGCTTCCAGAACCCTTCCCCTGTACCTGTCCCACCCTCTCTTGAACCCCTCCACCAGCCCCCAGGGCAGAGCATTCCATGGCTCCACCACCCTCTCAGTGAAGTAGCATCTCCTCCTTTCTCCCCTGAATCTCCCTCCCCTCCAGCTTCCACCCATGCCCTCTAGTTGCCCCCCCCCTTCCTTCGGAGCACCCTGACTGCTTCTCCCCTATTTATCCCCTTCATATACCTGAAGACCCCATCATGTCCCCGATCCCTTCTCTTCCAATGTGTACATATTTAGCTCTTTGAGCCTCTCCCATAGGTCCCTATCCCCAAGCCCCAAATAATTTTGGTTGCCCTCCTCTGGACCCTCTCCAGGTGGTCAGTGTCCCTCTTTAAATGTGGCCTCCAAAACTGCACGCAGTACTCGAGGTGCGGCCTCATTAAGCAGTTATACAGTGGGAGTATCACTTCCCTCCTTCTGGAGGTGAGCCCCCTAGTGATGAATCCAAGCATCCTGTTGGCCTTTGCCGCTGCCCTCCTACAAGTCTCAGAGTTGTTCACTTTGACATCCACCACCACCCCCAGGTCCCTCTCTGCCATCAAGACTTGTAGCATTCCTCCCCAGGATGTACTCTTGGCCCGGGTTTCTGGCTCCCAGGTGCAGTACCTTGAATTTCCCTGCATTGAACCTCAGCTTCCGCTTTCTAGACCACCTTTCCGGAGCCTCCAGATCCCCTGGTAGGGCCACCCTCCCCTTCTCCTCATCCACAAAGAGACTCCTCTCACTCCTGATACCCTTCTTTATGTCAGGGATCTAGGCCTTGAACAGGAGAGGCCCAAGGACCGATCCCTGAGGGACTCCACTAATGACCCTCCTTGGGGATGAGACTATCCCGCCAACCACAAGCCTCTGGGTCCAGTTCTGGAGCCAGTTACCTATCCATCTGGTTCCCCACCCCCATTTCTCCCAGATTATCCAACAGGCCCCGTGAGGAACAGAGTCAAATGCCTTCCTGAAGTCAAGAAAGAGGAAGTCCACTGGTCGGCGATACTGTATAGAGTCGGACCACCCAGATTGGGTAGTGCAAAGCTACAGGGAATTGCATGCTGTCACAAATGTATTAGCGAATGAGACACACGTGTCAACCGACTAGCTAGTCGGGAGTCTGTGACCCTCCCACACTCCTTCATATCATAACAACCACCACAAATAAAAACTATCATGAAAAGTGTAAAAAAAAAAAAAACAGAATAGCGAACAATCAATGTACTTAACCCCCATACATCGGAAACATGCCCACTTTACACTCTAGTTCGGGCTATCTCAGATAAATTCAGAATATAATAAATGAATGTTATATCTTTCATCAGGGGCTGCCCCCCACTACCCTCTAATTATCTTCTAATTAAAAAGATAATAAAAAAATGCACAAACACAACGGTCGTCCTGAATATATGAGTGTCTCACTCCAACTTCAGAACATTCACCGCATAAAGTTGCACGTAGCTACTCAACATGACGTTTGCTCATTGCCAGTTATGCATTAAGCGCAGCTCCACTGCTGGTCCGACAAACTACACAATCACCCACTGGTCTACCCAGGTCCAAGGCACTCATCGCCCAGTCATAGAACTCCACCAGGTTTGTCTGACACGATTTCCTCGGGACGAATCCATGCTGTCTATCGTCCAGGCACCCCAACTTTTCCAGGTCCCCCCCCATCCATCATAGATACAATATGCATATATAGGTACGCAACAGGCAAAGAGGAATAAAGCCAATAAATACAGGCAATTGCATGGCAAGGTATGGTGGATTAGTACAATTAGTTAAACGATTGAAATAAAACACAATAGGGAAATACGCAAAATAAAAATTGCCACAGTTCCTTGAGGAGACTGCATGTATCACCCCTAACTCTGCTCTCACCTAAACGTAAATTCTAGACAGGGATGGAGTGCTCTGAGTGCTTACTGTTGATGTGTCAATTTGTTTGAGTTGGGGGGCTTTGCCTCCCACGGTAACACCCTTTTTTTCTCTTTTTAACGGGGTTGGGGGGTGTTGGGACTGAAGCCCACCAACTCATAGTACTAGGCGACTTCAACATAAATTGGCTATCGCTGGAGGCCAGAAACTATAAGGATGCGGTCACGTCACAGAACCTTACCCAGCTTGTTACCACCCCCACCAGATGCAACTATATGACAGGGTCACGAACACTTCTGGACTGGATCCTAACTAATCACCCTGAACGAATCTCAAAAGTCTCAGTGCTCCCTGATGGGATCAGTGACCACTCACCGGTCACATGTACCTGGACAAACAAATTCATTAAGCCCCTCCTAAAATAATCCACACCAGAGTATTAAAGCAGGGGTACCTTGAGCTACTAAAGACACACCTAAGCCACCTGGACTGGACACCAATTGACTCTGCCATTGTTGTAAACCAAGCCTTAGACCTTTTCATCAGCCACTTCACTGTGGCCTGCAATATCTTTGCACCTCTCAAAAAGCTGAAGGTCAGGGGCAGAGCTAACCCTTGGATAACCCCCGATCTAATCACTTTACTCAAACATAGGGATCATCTTTGGCACTGTGCCCATGCAACATCCAAACCTCGGGATATTCATAAATATAAAGCTGCCAGAAATGAGTACAGGCAGAAGTTAGGAGGCAAAGCAAATACTTCAAGGAAGCTCTCTCCAACTCCTGGGGTGATGGAAAAAAATGTTGGAGTAACTTGAAAGACCTTACAGGCAAGGACCCTAAGTCACTACCCACCATGCTCAACATAAATGGAACACCAACAATTGACCTGTACACCATCACCAACACCTTTAACAATGCGTTCTCCAACTTGGATATCGTCCTCCCTTCTAATTCCTTTGATGCCCCCTCTGGTAGTAATCCTCCTGCAACTACTACTCTCCTACACCCTTCCCTACAATTCTACTTCAAGGAGATCCCAGTGCATGAAGCCAGAACCTATATTCGGAAGGCCATTCACAATGCAGGCTACAGCAGTGACTCCCTTGACCTGAAATTGTTAGCACTTGTCCTTGAAGAAGTCCTTGAACCCTTGACAAAGGTCCTCAATCTATCACTAAGGACATCCCAGTTCCCATCTCGCTGGAAACAGGCGACCATCACACCAGTACACAAAAGTGGAGACAAATCACTGCACTCCAACTACAGACCTATCTCCATCCTCCCTCCATTGTCTAAGGCCCTGGAGCGCATCGCCTCAGACCAATTAGTCAAGTACCTGGAAAAATAGGACATCCAGTGTCCTGAGCAACATGGTTTCCAAAAAGGGCACAGTACCACCACTACACTATTAGAATTCACAGGCTTCATCCATACCACACTTGATCAAGGAAACTGTGTAAGGGCAGTATTCATCGACCTTACAAAAGCCTTTGATACTGTGAACCACCCACTCCCACTCTAGCAATTATCAAACATTGGGCTCTCCAATGAAGCACTGCTCTGGTTTCAAGCTACCTTGGGGAGGGTCAGCAGGTTAGGATTGCCGGTGTTACCTTGGAAGAAAAGCCAGTCCTTTCAGGGGTCCCACAGGGATCCATCCTGGGGCCACTACTCTTCAGCCTCTTCCTCAACGACCTTCCCAGTGTCTGCCACCAGAAACTACTGCTCACGAGATGCACGATCATGTTCACCAACCACCAAACGCAGAGCTCCTCGAGAAACAATTACAGCTTGAATTCATGCACATCGAAGAATGGTTCAAGTCACACAAACTGGTCACGAACTACAGCAAAACAAAGGTTATGACCTTCTACAACGCCAGGAGCAAGTACAAATCCCGTGACCTCACCATCCTAAACCAAACAGGGACTTTACTTGAACACGTTCCTGATTTTAAATACCAAGGTGTCACATTGGACAGCTCACTGTCCTACCATCAGCACATAGATTCTGTCATCAAAGCCACCAACATCCATATAGGCCTGCTCTACAGGCACAAACACTGCATGACTCCTGACACTCTCCGGTTGGCTAACAGCAGCTCTGTCATCTCCATCATCGATTATGGGCTAGCAATTTATGGCTCTACCTCCGCAGAATTACAGTTGCACTCAACAGCATGCAGGCTGCTAACTGGGCTGATCGACTTACACACACTTGTGACCTGTACACTTGGGCAGGATGGCTACCTCTCACCAGCCGGATACAGTATCAAACCTACCTCTTAGCCAAAAAAGTCCTCCTCGGGTCATGCCCCTGGGCATTGAAAAGCTACTTATTGACCACCACAGCACCCAGAGAACTAGAAGTTCACAACAACTAACCTTCCTTGTCCCCAGATGCCGGACTACCATGGGCAGAGGACCTTTGCCCACAAAGGTACAATACTCTCAACAAAGAAACTCTTACTGCTGCTGCTCTTGGCCTTTTAAAAGACAACTACGACTTCATCTCATTTCAAATAGTCATTGTGACTGCCTCGCCTAATCGGGGGCCCACTGTTCACTGCCCTCCACTTCAGTCTCAACAGCTCTCTCTCTCTCCCCGCCTTGCCCCCTTCTACCCCCTTGCCTCCTCTCCATTTCCTCCCCTGGGGCATTTCCTGATTTCTATCCCTCCTCTTTAGAGCTCTTACCCTCGCTCTCTACCATCTGACAATGGCCTTCCTGCCTGCATACCCCCTTCCCTGTCACCTGCAGTGCCTTTTTCCAAGATTGCCCTTGGCTGGTTATGTCATGCTACCTAACATTTGGCACATTTTGAATTACTGGAATTTCCTAAGCCTCAGTCTCTTACTTCTTGTTATTGTGTAACTATGTATTATTATGTTGACCTTTGTATGTATGTATACCCCCCATTCCTTCGACGTGGAACCTTTGTAAACGAGCAGTTCCTGCTCAAACGTATTTGTAATCCTAGATTTCAATAAAAAACTCAAATAAACTACTAAAAATAACCCCACCACTGATTTAGGACAGTAGCGTAACTTGCTCCCATACTCTCCACTATCTCCAAGGGGCTTCTCTAGGTAAAAGGCTTTCAGGAGTCAGAGCCAGCAGCGGATTTCTGTGGTTCACCGCCTTCCACACTTTGGGTGAGTAATTATCCCTCCACCATGGTTAGGAGTCTCTCATTTTGTTATTCGCAGAACGCACAGCCTCCGTCTCGGATACCGTGTACGACACTCACCTAGGAATCACGGTCCTAAACCCCTGTCCTGTACCTCACCCGCCATCAGGTTTAAAAACAGCCCGCCTCTTATACTGTACGTCACGCTGAGGGAGACGTCAGACTTACGGCATGCTGGGAGACTGGGGGGCGGAAGTAAAGAAACTGAAAGCCAGCCCGGCTTCTTTTTTTGGTTGTGCACCCCGTAAATAAGGTCCCTGTTGAAATTGTTCCTAACGCGTTCCGTTCCTAAGCTTTCGGGTCCCCACGCTTCCAGACAGGCGGAGCAGCGAGTCTGCCCTTCGGAGGGGTCAGTAGTCTCGTCCCGTCTTCAAATCCCCGCACTGTGCATAATGTCGCTCCTGCTTGGGAGGAGAGCGCTGACGTCTGCGGGAAGCGCGTTGGTGTCCCGGCTCCGTTGTGGGGGCCCCAGCCCGCTGCTGGCCAGGAGCTACGCGAGCACCGGTGTCCACGTGGATGACGTCATAAACGGGCTGACTGAGGAGCAGCGGCAGGTAAACACAGTGGGGCGTGGGACCACAGGCCACTTGTTTCCCTTGAATGTCACAAACGTTCATGGGATCCTATTTGGAATACCTCTCAGTCTCAGCTGCCCCTGATTTTGCCTCAAAATGTTACTGTGTCCCTCCTAAAATTTGTGTTTTTGAAGCTAAACAGTTTTTTTTTCCCAATTGTTTAACCAGGTGAGACCCACTAAGCTGAAAGCTTGTTTACAGGTGCAACCTTAAGGAGCTGACTATGTATAGCCTCGAGGAAAGGAGGGAGGGGGGGGACATGATAGAAACTTTCAAGTACCTCAAGGGAATCAACAAAGTCCAAGAGGGTAGCATCTTTCAAAAAAAGAGGTGTGCAAGAACAAGGGGGCACAATTTGAAGATAGAAGGGAGGCGGCTCAGAGGTAATTTAAGGAAGTATTTTTTCACAGAGAGGGTTGTGGATGCATGGAACGGCCTTCCGGAGGAGGTTGTGGAGTCACAAACAGGTGGAATTCAAGCATGCATGGGACAGTCATAAGGCAATTCTAGGGTGTGAGGGTAGGAGGAAGTAGGCTGCTGATTAACTAGGATCTGCAGCTTATCCTGACATAGGAGGCAGTATGGCGCAGTGGGTTAAGGCTCCGAGCTACAAATCTGGAGACCTGGGCTTGAATCCCACAGCCCCCTAGGTGCATACCATGTGACCCTGAGCAGGTCACTTGACTTCCTTGTGCTCCCAGGTTGCACCTGCAAAAAAGCTTTCAGCGTAGTGTGTCTCACCTGGTAAAATAATTGGTTATCCATTAGGTAGGGAAATGGGCAGACTGGGTGGGACAAGCGGTCCTTACCTGCCGTCAAAATCTATGTTTCTATGTAACCTGGGGGCACAAGGAAGTTAAGTGACTTGCTCAGGGTCACACAGTATACAGGTGGAGGCTGTGGGATTCAAACCCAGATCTCCAGATTTGCAGCTCAGAGCCTTAAACCACTGTGTTGTACTGTAAGCACAAAACAATGTCAAGCATTAAAGTTACAGACGTGCTCTTCTTTAGAAAATGCATTTTGCTCTAAGCCCCGTATTCTAACAGCTTTCTGGGTGGATATCTTTAATTTCGAAGATGTGTCCCTGATTTTGGTCCTTTGTCCTTGATTGTTTTAAGCCTCGTTCCTGATTTATGAGGCAGGAGGTTGAGAGGTATGCATTCATTTTTTATGCTTTGGTAACTGGGTATAGCTCACTAAGTACAAGTACTTGTTTTCTGGGGTGACCTGAGGGCATACCTCTCAATCTTTTGTGACTGAAATGAGGGACATGGACATTTTTTTGGACACTCAAAATGAGGGACACATCCTCAAACATGGAGCTGCCAGTTCAGAACACTATGACAACCATAGTGTTTACTTGTGCAAAGTTTATTTTTGATTTAGTATTTTAGAATATTAAGAATTTGTGCTTTAAAGTCTGACTTTACAGCACATTCTCTGTGTGGGCAGCACCTTTTCCATGAGGGACGGATAAGGGACAGAGTAATTGAGAGGGGGGACGGCTCAGGGGCAATGTGAGGAAGTATTTTTTCACAGAGAGGGTGGTGGACACATGGAACAGCCTTCCTGAGGAGGTTGTGGGGTCTAAAACTGTGGGAGAATTCAAGAATGCATGGGACAGTCATAAGGCAGTTTTTGTATAGAGAATTCAAGAATGCATGGGACAGTCATAAGGCAGTTTTTGTATAGAGTAGGAAGAAATGGGCTGTTGATTAACTAGGATCTGCCGCTTATCCTCTAAGTAAGGAAATGGGCAGACTAAGTAGGCCAAGCAGTCCTTATCTGCTGTCAAAGTCTATGTTCTATTTTAAGGAGTAAAATGAGGGATGTCCCTCGTAATGAGGGACAGTTTAGTGGTATGCTTGAGAGCACTGAAGTGTTAAATGATTTCCTCAGTTACACAGTATGCAAGTGGAGGTTGGAGGAATCCAACCCAGGTTTACTGGATGTACCAAGGTCATTCATAGCTGGTTACTCTGACTGCTAGGCTATACTGTCAACAGTTTATTGGAAGTCGGCATTCTAAGGGAGATTTTTAATTAGATTGTAAAATGTTGTGTGTTAAAGTAAATACCTTTTATTTCAGAACTATATATTTATTTGGGGGTGCGCATTTTTGCAAAACTAAATTTCATAGAAACTGAAAGCAGAAAAAAAGCTCATTGCCAGGCTGTCCCATGCCCCAGTGTATGGCATATCGAACACCCACACTGGTGACCCAAGTTCTGCAGTGCACGTAGGAGCTAGCCAGCCAACCTGAGGGGAAGGTGTAATGAAAGGCAGAGGCAAATGCAGTACTTTCTAAAGCTTTACTAACAGCAGAAACATTACTTTCCAATAGGCTGTTTGAATCTGGTGGGTTTCAGCCCATCAACAAGTATTTTTACTGAAGTTCAAACCTAGAGACACCCTCTGGTCGGGCGACGTTTATTTATTTCATTTATTTAAAATTTGATGACCAGGAAAGGCACACTGAGCTGAGGCTTGTTTCAGGTACATCTGGGTCCAAGGTGTACAGTGAAGAGAAAAGGAGTAACAAAATGAAGAATACAATCAGTATGTACAGATATTTTTACAAAGAATATAATATATTATCTATATTAAAATAATTTGTTAGCAAGAAGAGTAGATGAGCGGAATGGGGCAGGGTTGCAGATGGGGGCTAGGGTAAATGAGTAGAGATTGTGAGGGGGCCTCTGCTGCGTGCCGGGACCATTAGTACATTTGAGGCAATGTGGGGTGGGTAGGAGCCTGACGAGTTGTGAAAACGCTGATCAAGAAGGGGCTAGGTAGAGTTTGGAGGGGAGGTTGTTGCAGAGAAGGGGGAGACGATATGAAAAGGCAGCTTGGCTGGTAAGAGTGTGAGGTTGGGGCAGGCGGAAAGTGTGTGGGTCCCTATGGCGATGAGAGTAGTTTAGGGAGGTGGCTGGTGTGAGGTGGGAAGTGAGGAAGGGAATCAAACCAAAATTGTGCTATGAAGGAGGCACTGTGGATGGCTCTCCTGTGGGAGAGCAGAGCAAGCACTAGTGTGGCGTAGAGTAGGCAGTGGAGGGGGGGAGGCAGTGGCGAAGTGGCAGAAAAAGTTGAGAAGGATATCTAGTCTGGAGAGGGAGGATGCTGGGGCCATTCCGTAGATCATGTTGGCATAATCTGTGATGGGCAGGATTGTTTTGCGTACAAGCTCACAACAGATGGGGATAGGCAAGCTGGCCTTATGGCGATAGAGGATGGTGAGTTTGGGCCAGAGTTTAGAGCAGATGGCCTCAACGTGAGTGGAGAAGCTGAAAGCTGGGACTAGCTCAGCCCGGTGTCATTATATTCATGAGATCACTTAGTGCAATCCTATCATCACATCTCTCCCTTAAGAAAACCCTCTTACAGTTAAATTGGTTAACTTGTAAAAGAAGCTATGTAAGTCCTGTAACGTGCATGTTTTTGTATCAACCGTCCACTAATCCTGCTAAATCAGGTAGGGTTTCTGGTTAGCTACGCAAGTCCATTGGGGCAGCTGCCATCTGTGCCTGTGTCACTGGCAGCGGGTCCTCACTGGGGTCTTGAGCTGGCTGCGTTGCCATTGCTGTTGTATTTTCTCCTGCTGCTCCCTCCGTTTCAAAATCCTGCTCCAAATCCCTGTCCACTTCTTCCTCTCTCCACAGGAGTCAAAAACTGAGGGAATTCAAGAATGCATGGGGCAGACATAAGGCAATTCTAGTGGATATACTGTAGGAGAAAGTAGGCTGTTGGTTAATTGGGATCTGCAGCTTACTAGGTGGACCAGCGGTCCTTATCTGCCGTCAGATTCTTTGTTTCTAGTGAGAGGTCTGTATCCTCGTTGGGCATGCAGCATGGCTGGTGAGCCCCATCAGATTGCAGCTGATTGCACCAGTACTGTTTCCAGTGGCTATAATAACATAAGAACGGGGGTTCTGTGCAGACACAACAACAACAGCAGTGTCCATTCATGTTGATTCGGTTGCATATGCACTTGTTGTCCTGGGCTCAGTGGAGGCACTGTATGCGTTGTTCTGTTATAATAGTATTGTTGCTTTTGCTGAGCAGACTGCAATGTGGCATGGACATCTGAATCTGGGATCCTTGGCTTCATCAGCCCATGTGTTGCAGTTAACAAAGTTTTAGTATGACGACCCTTTAGTAGCTGTGCTGGTGACCCACACCATCAGTTTGTGTGTTCCTCAAATCAAGCAGAGCCAAGTATGGGTCTCTGTTGTCTTTCATAGCTTTTTTTCAGTAAAGTTTTAGCTCTTGCACTGCTCTGTCAACCATGCCATTGCTTTGGGGAAACCTGGGTGAAGTGCTACCTATCAGATAGGTCACAACTGGTAAAAAACGGAAATTACCTATCCACCTTAAAACCACTGCTAAGAGGTGTACATAAGGCTCTATTCTTGGCCCCATCCTCTTTGCCATCTATATTAATAATATTGATGCCAACCTCACTCATTCAACATTCATCTGTTTGCTGATGATACTGTATTATATGTCAGCAATCCTTCATTACCTAAAACCTGTGAACTGCTACAATCTGAATTCTCCATCCTGCAACAATCTACTGGATAAAAGCTACTTCTAAATGCCAAAAAACAAAAGCTATGTTCTTTGACACAAAGAGTTGCTCTGCCACTACCCATCACCCCACCCTACAACTATCCACCTTACTTGGAAAGCTGGAATTCGTTGATAACTTCAAATACCTTGAGTCTGGATTGATAACAAACTTGACTATACTGTCCATATTGAGGAGCTACTAAAAAACTGAGACAAAGGCTTGGTCTATTTTTAGAATAAAGCACTACCTCAACAGAGACTCCAAAAAAGATTAATCCAGGCATCATTCCTATCCTCATTGACTATGCTGACTTTCTCTATGGCCATTGTTCACTCTCCTCTTAAATAAACTGGACACCCTATATCACAGGTCCATCAGATTTATTACTGACCTTCCCTCCAGTACCCATCCTGCTCCTTTATAAGGCAGTTAACTGGACATCATTACAACACAGAAGAAATAGGAATGCTGCAATTTGGATATTCAAAGCTTTATCAGGCAAACTACCCACCTATATCACAGGCTGTTTACCCTAGTACTTCTAGGCTTCGCATACAACAGGATCAGCAAACTTATCATTCTAAAGGTCCCCAATGCCTGCACCGGTTTGGGAGGGCGCTATCAGCCACTCACTAGCAGTTGCATGGAACTCACTCCAAAAACCATGAAGCTAAATAGCCTCTTACCTTTAACATCCTTCAAAAGATTATTCTCCACCTATTTCAGAACTCTGCAATTGCTTTCACAAGGCCTAATCCCGACCCTACCTACCCCAACCCCTTTTCTGTGTTCCATTATGCTAGTTCTACTTCTTTTCCAGTCACCTGATATACTCTCATAAAAGCCAATTAGGACCTATAATTTATATATTATGCCTGCTATACCCATTGCCTCCTTTTCTTACAGGTTAAATGGTTTTAATGTGCCTTGTATATATGTAAGTTGTTATATATTAGCACTTTATGTCATTGTACTACTGTTTATGTTATTCTTGTCTATGTAATAATACTTGCACTTCTTGACCACTCAGGTCCATCTTGTAAATGAGCTACGCTCAATGATGTTCGCCTGATTAAATAAAGATTTTGATTGATTGAAGAGGTAAGGTGCTTGAACTCATATACTTTCACAAAGGATTGAAACTCTGCTAACGAATCAGGACCTATTGTCCATGATGAGAATCTGTGGTATGCCTTGCCGTACAAACTAAGATTTTTTTAACTTTATATTTATTGTATTTTCAGTAAATACGACATCAAATACATCCATACTTCTGATATCCAGTTTTAACAAGGATCCACCATCTGGAACGTTCAGGCAGTCATAACATATCAAGGTCACCATGACTTGTCTAACTCCAGCACTTATCTCCACACTCTGCCCCCTCCTCACCTCTTACTCCCCCTTTCACCCCCCACTACAGGGTATCTCCCCTCCACCTCCCTCTTATGCTACCCCTTACACCCCCAATCATTGATGACTAGCATTTCCTCTCTGTCTGCCACCATTCCTCTGTCTTTTATTACACCTTCCACACCTTCTCCCTTCTGTTACCTTCTCTACCCTGTCCCCCCACCCCAGGCCCGCTCTCCCTCCTTCCCACCCTCCCTTGTTCCAAGCAACCCCTTCACTGCCTCCTTCCTTACCAACCCCCTTGACCTCTCCTGCACCAAATATCTCCACCACCGCTCCAAAAAGGCCCCTCCAGGGTGGCATTCTCCCCAACTATCCTTAACCTCCTGCCTAGCCCCCCTCCTCTCCCCAATACACACTGCTCGACTCTAGCCCTTTTGACCTCTTCACTACCTCCACCAGCTATTCCCTCATTTCTCTTCCCCAGCTCCATCTCCTATGCTACATAATTGAATTGCATACTCCATTTTCTGGTCAGTTCCTGAATTTATTTCTCTGTTGTAGTGCTTCGTACTGGCTTACTGTCTAACTTCCCTTCCCTATGCATTAGTACTTTGTTGCTGAAAATCCTGTATAGCCTGCTGTACTGAATTATCTCCCCTGTTGTGTTATCTTTAAATTTCTCCATGAGGGTTTTATTTAACTTTAAAAATTGATTAGCGTTTTGTTCATAAAAGTGCTAAAACATTGTGAAAATGCATAGCACCTGCTTCACTGTGTTTAACAAACAAAACACTTCAGAAAGTATTTATATAGGCTTTCTAGAATAGTTAGTATTGTCCCAAGAAAAAACTGCTAATCAATTATTTAAAACTCTATGTATTTGTACAAAACGACATTGAACCTTTGTTAACATGCTTCCAGCTCAAAGGTGTTAGTTTTGAAAATCAAATAAATAAACAAAGGTCACGGATATGGGGGTTATAATATGATCAGTAAACATTAAGTATAGAATAGCAGCACCCTACAAAAGTAGGGGTCCATCAAAAGATTACGTTAAACCAAACCTGTAGAGAAACTCAACATTTTAAAGTTGCTGTGACCCCTTCCCAAACATTATAGCTTGCAAAAATATTTAGTGTTTACCCAGAGCTCTCCTCCAGAGGAACAACAAATAGCACCTAGCAGCAAAAACAAGTCCATCTAATGTCCTAATAAAATAATATTAGCAAGTTAGCAGATCCCTTCAAGGAAAAGTAAATAAATACCTAAAAACTGGGGGCTACAGAATGTGCACCACAGAATATAAGGCAACTAGTCCACAACTATTTATGATAAAAACCAAATCAAATTATGTGCACTGCAAATTGAGATTTTATATGATTAATCACAGTCTCACTTGTAATGTTTTGTAATCTGGACATCTCGATAAACTTAGAGTAATAGTTCACCATCGGCAAATGTATTGTAATAAAGTCAAACAAATCGTCTCCCACCTCTTGCCAGGGCCTCTTTGGTATTTTGTGGGGATGCAGTGGTTCTCTGGGTTGAGCTTTCCAGTATAGCACAGATGCCACAGTTGGCGACCAAGGCACTGATTTGACTTTTCATCCCAGGCCAGAACAAAACATCTCTGGCTCACCTCCTGCACTTCTCGATGCCCAGGTGGCTGTCATGAATTTCCTTGAGCATTTTCTTTCCGCAATGATCCTGGCACAATTAGTCTATCACCTTTTAAGGAGTAGCCTCCTCAGTTATTGTCTCTTCTTGAAAGAGCCAATATGGGCTAATGATAGGGTCCATTTGAGAGCATTCTGAGAGCCATCCCTGCAACACTGTTTCTTTCAACCTTTGCAGTTCCAAGTCTCGTGCTGTTTCCTATTGAAACTGTTTTCTCGTCAGTGATGGGAATTTTCTCAATAGTATACATCTCATCAATGTCCATGTCTGGTGAGGCCCCTTTTGTACAGCCCTGCTGAGGCATCAGCGATGTGCAGTTCATTTCTGGTTTGTACACCTCATAGCAAATCATATTTCTGTAACTTGAGCATCATTCTGTGTATACGAGGAGTTGCTGTATGCAGGGGTTTCTTTAACAGGCTTTCGAGGGGTTTGTGGTCAGTCTCTACAAGCACCTTTGGTCTGCTATAGATGTATTGGTAGAATTTAGTACACCTGTACATAAGTCAGCATTTCTTTTTCTATTTGTGCATAATTTTTCTCCGTACTGGTCAGAGATCTTGAAGCAAAGGCCACAGGTGCATTGGCTTGCAGTATTCATTTAGTTTATTTAAAAGCTTAACCAGGAAGTGCATACTGAGCTGAAAATGGCTAATTTCCAGATGTGTCCTGGGGGAGAGGGGAGTAGGAGATGGCTAACAATAAAATAATAACAAGGTAAAATATGACAATATAGTTTTTACAAGCAGAATCATAAACATTATAGGCAGAATAGTAAATGAAGGCATCTAGAAAATAACACACACTAAAATATACAGAAAGGGAAAATAGAACAGTAAGGCGAGGCAAGACTAGAGAATGGAGAAAAGAGGAAGGATCACAAGCAGTTGCAGGTATGATGACAAAAGTGAGAAAGGAGAAGAGGCAGAATGAACAGGAAAGGGAGGGAGGGCAGAGTTTTGGAAAGTGTTAAGAAAAGCAGATTGGTAACAATAGATTTTCTAGAAGGAAAATAGAGAGAATGGAAAAGTATTATTGCAGAGAGAGGAGGAAGAAGGAGGAGGAGGGAAGAAGGGATTTGAGATAAGAGGGAAGAGTCCGGACCAGAATTTGGATAAAAAAACATAATGGGAAAGGTGCCTAGCCTCAAAAGAGGGAGGATAGAGCTGACTAAAGAGAGCAGTGGTGAGTACAAGAGGGGCAACCAGGGTTCCAGATAAGATTTTTGGGATGAGTACTTTACTTCTCATTTTGAAAGTGAGGTGAGTAAAACCAAATTCAGATGCATACAGAAGTCTGCACGTAGTGGCGTGAGGTAAATTTTAAAAACAATGTAGTTTTTCTCTAGATAAGAACTGATCGGGTGCCAACCATGCTCCAGATAATGTTGGCAGTAGGAGTAATTTACACACCAGTTTAAAATATAATGAGTAAAACAACATTGAGATGCATATGAGTGCTATAAATCTGGAAAAAAAAAATGCTGTTTTTGAATCACCAGTTAGGTTATGAAGCACTATTCTATGGAGTGTGCAACATTTACAAATGTAGGGTGAGTATAGGTTCTCACAAAAAAAAAAACTTCTGAAGAGTATTTCCTAAAGAGAGGTGAATAAAATAGGTCATTACTCACCTTATCTAGAGCCCTGGGGGCAACCTAAGAATGAAAAAGGGAGTCCAGTCTGAAGGGAGAATTTAGGGGCACTACTATAGACCAAATCACTGTAGTCAGAAATAGAAAGGGTCATTTTTGGGACAATTTCTCGGCAGGCAGGGAGCAGTATACTTGCGTTATTTCTGTACAAAGCACCAAGCTTAGGGTGAAGCTTTTGGTGAATTGCATCAACGTGCTAGAGAACTCAAGATGCGGTCAAGGCTGACCCAAGGTACTTAGAGACATCATCAATATTAGCACCATCAAGAGTATTAAATGGAGAGTAAGTTTGGCAAGCTTCTGATGGGTACCAAAAGTCACTGAGACAGATTTTTTTTTTTTTTTGGCATTAAGAGACAGTTGGTTATCCTGAACCAGCGCTGAATGCTGTCAAAATCAACTGAAGTCGGGAGGTAAGGTCACAGAGGTGGAGCCAGATGCAAAAGAACTGTGTCATCAGCATACATATGAATAGACACAGATGAACAGACAGAGGGTAGGTCATTTAGGAATACTGAAAAGAAAACAGGACCCAGGACAGATCCTTGAGGGACACCTGATCTAATGGGAAGTGAAGGTGAAATGGATTTCCTATCCGGACAGCTTGAGACCTGCCTTTAAGGTAGGAACAAAACCACATTATTAAAGAGTCAGAAAGGCCCACAGCTTTAAGTTTGTCCGGTAGAAGGAGATGTGCCACAGTGTCAATAGCCTTATCAAGATTAACAAAAATGGCAGACGTCATCAATCCTATATCCATACCTGTAAGTATGGAATCAGTGAGCCGAAGGAGGGAGGTAGAAGTGGAGTGGAATTTCCTAAAAGCAGACTGAAAGGGAGAGAAAAAGGAGGAGTTGTCAAGAAAGAAAGTAAGCTGAGATAGAACAATGCATTCCTTTAACTTAGCCAAGGTAGGAAGGAGTGAAATTGGGTGGAAGCACAGGAAAGTGAGATCACTACCTTTGTGAATAGGGATGACAATAGCCTGTTTCAGATGTCAGGAACAGCAGCAGAGGAGAAGGAGATTTAGAAGTAAGGTAATGGGAGGAGCAACGGCAGGTGCTGAGTGAAGGAGAAGTTTTTAGGGTCGAGACCATCAGGACTACCTCCCTTTAGAAGAAGAAGAATCAGCATTTATATAGCGCTTTTCATACATCTAAAGCACTTTACAAGCAATGCTAGACTGGTAGTGAAGTGACTGAATGTGTGGTGGCAGCCATATCGCACATCATCACCCACACACAGCCTGAATAATTGCATGAACCGGTTTATGGGAAGGAGAATGTTGGCCAGGACAATGGGAATGTTCCCTACTCTTTGCGAAGAGTGCCGTGAGTTCTTTTACTTCCACCTGGACACCCACTAGGGCAACACCAGGATGGGCAGAAGGGACCTCGGGTGCCAGCGATTTTTAGGTGCAAGTCCAATCCCGGTGTGGGACGAGAACCCACGACCTTCTGGTCCAGAGGCGGATGTGCTACCAAGTGAGCCACGCTGACACCTTTAGTGGATTTAGAGAAAGCAGGGCCTTTAGGAAGACAGTAGAAGTGATACGAGAGAAAGAAAATGAAGGAGGAGAAGAAAGCAATGAGAGGGAAGGACGGAAGGGTGGTAGAGGAAGGGATGAGAGAAAGGGCACTGGTAGTAAAGTAGGAATTCAAAGACTTAACAACAGTAGAAGGGTCAGAGATACGAAAGTCACTAATCTTTAGAGTGGGAGACTGGGTCTGAGGGGAGAAAAAGAAATGGATAACCTTCCAAAAAGTGGAGGGGTTATTAATGTTGTTTTGGAGCGTGGAACCAAAATACTATAGACTTTGCAAGCCTAATGGCTTTGGTACAAGCGTTATGAAGGCTTCTGTAGTGGGTCAATGAGGATTAAAAGCCAGTGATTTTTAAACATACGCCAGGCAAGGTCTCTGAGTAGAGACAAGTAAGTACCTCAGCCGATATCAAGGGAAGATGTTAATCCTGCACTGTGGTTCTACACAGGGGTGCATGAGGATCCCCTACAGCCAAGAATTTAGATTGAAAGTAATGTAGGACAGAATTTGTATTACAGGTTGTAGAGAGGAGAGACAAATCAATTGACCAAAGATCAGCAAGGAGAGAGGTCAAGTCAAGTGACAAAAGACCTGAGGTATATAAATTGTGGGGCTCTATATACAACATGCATGCTCCCAGTCCTTCAGAAGAGGCATCAACAGACAGGAACACCGGCTGATGCAGATTGTAAAAAGCTAGCACCAGGGGGTGCGTAATAATTTAATTCTTGAAAAACCTGTTTATATAAGAGTCCCGGTGCCAGGCCGTTTCTTTTTCCAGCAATTCTCTTAGTGGTTTATTCAGAGTTGACAAATCGGGAATGAATTTGGCTAGGTAATTAAGCATTTCCATAAACCTATGTAGCTCTGTGACATTCTGTGATGTTGACTTGTCCGTCACGGCTTTAGTTTTCTCTGAGTCTGCCACTGTCCCACTTTGGGTTAGTCTGTGTCCAATATATGGTACTTCTGTCAGTCCAATGTTTGCTTTTTTTTTAGATTCAGCGTGAGGTGGCGCCCTTGTGCTTTGCAGCACTTTCTTCAATCTTTTACTATGTTCTTGCAAGTCTGACCCCCGAAATCAATATATCATCCATGTAGGTTTCTACACCTCTTCTATGCCTTTAAAGATTTGAGATATTTTCCTTTTGAAATACCTTGGGGGCAGAGCACATTCCACACGGTATTCTCTTCAATTTATAATGCCTTAATCGTGTGTTAAATGTCACTAACTCTGAACTCGTCTTGTCAGGTTTCACTTGCCAAAATGCATGACCCACATCGAGCACTGAGAAGATCTCAGCACCTTTTAGCCTTATCGCTCCTTCCTCAACAGTTTTCTTTGGATCGTGCTCTTGCTTTATTGCCCTGTTCAACTCTCTGGGGTCGATGCATATTCTTACTTTACCAGGCTTCTATATTACCACCATTGAATTAACCCAGCTTGTGGGTCTTTCTACTTTTCAGTAACATCCAGCTTCTTCATATTGTCCAGCACTGCTTTAGCTTTGTCTTTTAAAGCAAATGATATTTACCTGGGCGGGTGGATCACTGGGCTAAAAGGCTTGTCTAGCTTAATGTGCTGTTCACCCTCGAGACACCCCAATTCCTGAAAAATATCCTAAAACATAGACAATATCTCATCAGTTGCTTCAATCTCTGCAGTAAGTGAGAACAATTTTTTAGCAAGTTTCATCTCAAGACGGGTGGGCAGTCCCAACACGGGCCTTACGTGTGCATCAGCCACTTGAAACGGGACCACGTGATACTGATTTTTGAATCACACTGCCAGCACCACTTTCCCTCACGCATTCACATGATGGCCAGAGTAGGAAACCAATTGTGCTTTCGAACTTTGAATAGGCTCTCTGGATACAGTTCGATACATGCTCATAGGTATAACATTACACCAAGTTCAGTGTTCAGTTTTGAAAGTTACAGTTCTCCCATTAATACATAAATGCACATTCCAGTGCTTATCCACTGCTGTGTCTGTCAGTGTTTCAATAACACAAGGAGATTGTCACTTTCGCTTTTGCTGTCTTCCTTGACTACATGCACCCTTGCTCCTTGGCTTGCTGTGCACATTCTTGCAACAAGAGTCTGTTTATTGCATATCTGATATCTCTGTCCATAAGCAGGGCATCTGTTCCATCCATGCTGTCTGCCACATGTACCACATGCAAACAATCTGGGCTCTCTAGCTGGCGCAGTCTCCCCTTCCCCCTTCTAAAAGCTGCTAACTTAACTGCAACATCTGGACTGGGGGCTCAGTTATGGTTTTAATTTGCTTCTCACTTAATTCAGTAACCCTGCAAATATCGATAGTTTTGGCCAAAGATAAGTCCATCTTGCAGAGTGGTCGGCACCTCACGCAGTCATCCAAAATACTGCAAGCAATTCTGTCTCTAATCAGGGAGTCGGTCAGATTGCCAAACTCGCATGACTTGGTACACAGTCATAATTCAGTAAGGTGAACATCAAAGTTTCACCCGATTGTTGGTTGTGGGTGTTGAACAAATGCTGCTCATAGGTGACGTTTCTCCGTGGATTGCAGTAGTTCTCGAACTGTTGCAGAATCTGAGGCAGGTCCATTTTTATCTTAATTCTTTGCCGAGTCAGATGTATTCTAAATATCTAGGGACGCGGGGCCCACAATATGCAGAAAGATCATGGCTTGACTCCATGGAGATTTTTCAGAGACTCTCAAAGCTGCATAATAAATTTCCACTTGTTGCTTAAAGTGGCACTAGTTCTCAGCAAGGTTGGCTGTTAAATCCAAAACGGGTGGTGGCGAGAGCTGCTCCATCTCCTGACACCATGTAATGAAAGGCAGAGGCAAATACAGTACTTTCTAAAGCTTTACTAACAGACAGCAGAAGCATTACATTCCAAAAGACTGTTTGAAACTGGTGATTTTTAGCCTGCCAACAAGTATTTACACTGAAGTTCAAAATCTAGATCTTCAGAGCATCTCCTAAGTTTCTATCTAGCGCTGATAGCTTCAAATCTGCTAATCTCTGTGATTAGTTGTAAACCCGTGTATGTGACATTTTCAGAATCTGGTAGTAATGTTTGCCAAATGGTACCTTTTTTCAGTGCTTGATCTTTTGCAGTCCCCATCTTTTCACTATTGACTTCCAGAACTTATAAATACAGTATTTGGAGTTTGATAAAATTCAAATATAGACATATACCTACGTTGGGTGCTTTCAAAGTCCGCCTCAAGCAACTAAATGCTGCCCATTGTGACTGTCACCCATAGCTTTGCCACCACACTGTTACTCCCTTGCTCTTCCCCCAGCACTTCCCACTCCCTCCCTGGCCTTGCCCCCTTTCCCATCCCTCCCCCACCTTTACCCAATCTCCCTTGTGCCCCTCCACTCCCTACCTTCTCACCTTACCCCCCCTACTCCCTCTCTGAGTCTGCTCCTCCCTTCCTTACCTTCTTCCCTTTCCTTGGGGCTCCTCCTCTCCTTATCTTGTACTTATCTATCCTCTGCTAACCCTATTTCCCTTTAGACAAATGATTAGTTTCACCATCAGGCATCTTATACCCGTAAGTGTGTGTTAGCTCCCACTTCCCCTATCCTACCTTCCTCTGTAACATGTACTACTCTGTTGTATCTATTTCCATGGTAATATTGTACTACTCTGTGTTATGAACATGACGTGGAACCTATGTAAACCTATGTAAAAAGCTCTGAGCTCAAGTGGTGTTAATCCGAGACTGCAATAAAATTTAAAAAAATACCCGCTGGGTGGGATTGTAAGGCTCAGAGGTGATGGAGAGTGTATGGAGGGAGACGTGGAAGAGGCAGAAATACTGAATAAATACTTCTGTCCAGTATTCACGGAAGATGGTGAGGGTCAGGGACCACAACTGGGCAACAGATACATGGGGGGGAGAGGGGTGGACAACAGTCCATTTACAGTGGAGAGACTCCTGGAGGAGCTCATGAAACTGAAGGCGGACAAAGCAATGGAGCCTGATGGCATACACCCAAAGGACAGTAAAGGAACTATGACAGGAACTAGCAGCGCCTCTCGAGACCATATTCCCTGAATCACTAAACACAGGAGTGGTTCCAGAGGACTGGAGAAGGGCACAGGTAGTCTCTCTTCACAAAAATGGGAGCAGGCAGGAAACTATAGACTGGTCAGTCTCATCTCAGTAGTGGGGAAGATCACGGAGTCATTGCTTAAAGAGAGGATAGTGGGACACTTGGTATCCAGAGGAGCCCAGGATCTGAGGCAGCATGGAGTCACAGCAGGGAGGTCGTGTCAAACCAGTCTGATAAATTTTGTTTAACTGGTTTATGAAGGAGGTGAATCGGGGAGTGGTGGACGTCGCCTACCTCAGTTTCAGTAAGGCCTGCTACACCATCCACACGTAAAGACTGGTTAACAAAATGGGTAGTCTGGGCATAGGCCACAAGGTGGTAAATTGGGTTAGTAACTGGTTAACAGACAGGAGGCAGAGGGTGGTGGTTAATGGGATCCAATCAATGGGGGGTGACCAGTGGGGTACCACAGGGAACAGTGCTTAAACCAGTCCTGTTCAGTGTCTTCATTAGTGACATAGTGGAAGGGCTGGAGGGAAAGGTCTACCTGTTTGCAGATGACAATAAGATATGCAACAGGGTGGGTACTCCAGATGCTGTGGAGAGAATGAGGAGGGATCTAGGGAAACTGGAAAAATGGTCCGAGGTGTAGAAACTGAAATTCACTTTAAAAAAACTGTAAAATAATGCACCTGGGATGCAGAAACCTTGGAGAGCTACAGGATGGGGAGGTTGTTGATGGTCACAAAGGAAGAAAGGGATCTGGGAGTTGTTTCTGATGACCTAAAGGTGACTAAGAAAGTACAAAGGCTGCAGGAAGGGCCTGTATCACGTTGGGTGCATAGGCAGAGGCATCACTAGCTGCGAGGAGGAGGTGATGATTTCACTTTATAAAGCATTGTTGAGGCGCATCTGGTGTACTGTGTACAATTCTGGAGCTGCATCTTCGTAAGGACATAGACAGGGTGGAGGCAGTCCAGAGAAGGGCAACTTCAATGGCGAATTCAAGATAGTGACCATGCTGGGCTAGCTATCAACAGCTCTGCAGCATTAAGGATTAATTTTATTTTATTTAGTTTCTATTTATTTAATTTTTGTTTTATTTTTGCCTGTTTTTGTTTATTTTTGTTTTTTAGAGGTAGTGAGTTGGGGCTGAAGCAGTGAAGTTTGTAGTGGTGGGGCGTTTTTCTCAGGCTTTGCTGTTCGTTTTATGTTGTACATTTTAGTCGCATCGTTTTTGTGCGCTGAACAGCTAGCATTCGCCGTCTGGCTTAAAGTAAAATTTGTTTCTTTTTATTTTGAGAATTTTCCTGCTATCATGGACGCTCTGTCTCTGGGCCAGGTTCGTAGTTTGAAGTAAATCGAAGTTGACCTACGGCTGGAGTGGGTTCCTGTTTGGGAGCCTGGGAGATCTGGTGCAGCTGGGTTCCTGTCGCAGGAGTGGAGCCGAGTGGACTATTGGACTGTTTGAGTTAAGCTCGGGGTGTTCACTGTGTTTCCTATGGATTACTGCTTGGACCCAGGTCTTGACTGCTGCCACAGTGTATGTGGTGGCTATATTCTTTCAGCAGTTTGGCGATCGGGGCATTGGTGTTTGGGCCCGTGTTTGCCAGTGGGCCCCTGTCTGAACCGGGTGGAATCCTCCGGGGTTGTTGACATGCAGGAGGCTGGGTCAGTGCGTTGGAAGACTTGCGTCATCAGTTCCTGGCTCTCCTTGATTTTTTTTTTTTTTTTGGGGGCGACTGTAGAGCCCTGTCCCTCGTTGAAACCTAGTTGTGGCCTTCTTTCCTGGTGGTGCCTCCTTGGGGGAATTTATTTCATTTATTTTTTTTTTTTTGATTTGATTTGTAAAAGTTCGGATTTTCAACCTTTGAGTCATAGACTAGTTTAGAAAGGTACCTCATCACAGAGAGGACAAACAATGTTACATAGTTCAAGACACACAGTGTTACATCGATCAGTTACAGACATATATACAATCATTTTTACAGTGGTTACACATGAGCCATTAGGGGAAACACCCCCAGTGAAAACATTTCAGTTTAGGTAGGGTAGATTAGCTGATATGTGATGTTATAGCGACAGGAGTCCGTACTCAGGCCAGGCTACAACATGGTGATGACTGGTGACTGCTGGTGCAGGAAGTGAAAGAGATAACCTGTGGTGTGGTGGAGTTTGGTGCTGGTGGAGAGAGGGCAAATGGGGAGGGGGCAGAGTGAGCCAGGTTTGGGATCATTTGGGAGCCAGGGAGGGCCATTCAGTCAATCACAGGCTCCACAGTGGGCACTAAACAGTGAACAAAGATGGTGGCAGGGTGCCACTACTCACACTGGGGCAGCCAGGAGGGGCAACCGCCTCCCAGCCCCCCCTCTGGCTCCGCCACTGGAGGGGGGGGTGGCAGAATATGCTGTCCAGTGGACATTGTTGACATTTGGAGTGTACTGGCAGCACTGGAATGGTTGGGCAGCGCGAGGTAGCGGGTGATCTATCTGCCTAAAGCCGAAGGATTCCCTGGAAAATTTAATCAAGTCTGTTTGAAGCCAGAGGATTCCCTACAAATCCAGCCTATTCGAACTATAGTCCGAGGATTTTCCGAGAACTCTACAAGGACTACACCAGTTAGATGGTCTGACTTTTTCCTTTTGCTTATTCTCTGAACCTGTTGGGCTGTGAGAGTGCCCTATTTTGACTTGGGCATTTTGTGATAATTCTGCTTACTGTACCCCGACCTAGGCGGGAGATAGGTTGGGGAGTCAGTATATTTTCAGTATTTTTTTTTTTTTTTTTTGTCTGGTGAGGTGAGAGGTCCCAGAAATTATAATTAGTCCTTTTGGAGAGAGTTGTGGCTACTCTTTTTGGTTTGTAATTTAATTTTACACCATATCATTAGTTGTTTTGTTTTGGTTTTTTAATTTACATACATATTTTTTGCATTATTTATTAAGGTTGAGTGATGCTAGGAGTTTGAGAGGTTGATTGAATAGTTGCGTGCCTGGGTGGTGGGTGTTTGAGTGTGATGTGGATTATATTTGTAATTCTTGTGGGTGTTTATTTTGGGTGTCTGCAGAGTGCGGTAGAGAAGTGTTGGGAAGGTATAGTGACGGTCAGGCATTATTCCCCCTCCAGGCTTAGGGATCTACGTCCTTTTTCTTGTCCTTCGTTGTCCCCACAGGTTTATAGAAGGTGCCGGGCTCTGGGGATTGCTAGGAGGAGGAGGGCGGGGGCTGGGCCCGTTGGGGGAATGGAAAGGAGTGGGTTGATTGGGATAGTGGGGACAAGGAGACGCCCTGGGGCTAAATGGGTCCAGGAAGGGAGTTCTCCTTGTCTGGTTCCCATACCCAAGGGCTCTGCTTGTAGCCGGCAGGTAACACAGTCTTCCTCGGTTACTCATCCTATTCGGGTGGTGTTATATAATGCCAGGTCCATTAAGAACAAGACCGCTATAGTAGCTGATCTTGTTGGGTCATCGGACCTGGCCTGCATCACCGAGACCTGGCTGAATGAGAATGCTGGTCCAATTCTGGCATTGGCAATTCCAGCTGGGTACTCGGTGATACACTGCCCGAGAATGGATCGTAGGGGCGGGGGAGTTGGCATCTGTTTTAGATGGGAACTGAACCTGGTGAAGGTACCAGTGGGGACCACCATCTCCTTTGAGTGTATCATGGGTGAGGGTGTGGGGTGCAGGATTCTTTTCATCTACCATCCACCAGGAGATGGGAAGGTTTTCCTGCAGGAAGTCCACGGACTTCATTGTCGGCGTGACATTGGGATCCCCCAGATGGCTGATCCTGGGGGATTTCGATGCCTGGGTTGATGATGAACTCTTGTAGTTTGGTCAAGACTTCCTCCAGTTAATAAATTCACTGGGCTTCACACAGGTTATTTCCTCCCTGACCCATATTGGTGATCATTCATTGGACTTGGTGTTTCTCCTGGGGATGGAGATATCTGACTTGGTGGTGGAATCAGTTGGGTGATCTGACTATCATTCCACTGGGTTCAGCTTCATGGCCCCCATGGAGATGGTCTGATACCGCCCTTTGAGGGGTGTTTCCCCTGATGGTCTAATGGCAGTGCTGGACCTATCGAGTTTACTGAGTGAATACATGTATCCTGGGGACCTGGTACTTAACTATAATAAGGCGGTAGGGGCCCTGGATTCCATTGCTCCTGTTCGGGTTCGTCCCCTCGCTCTTCCCCCTAGGTCTCATTGGTTTGATGAGACCTTGAGGGAGTTGAGGAGAGTGGGATGAAGGCTAGAGAGTTGTTGGCAGAGGTCAGGCCTGGAGTGTGACAGACTTAGATTGATGGATCATTATGGGGTCTATCAATCAGCAATTATTGGTAAGAAGGCAGAATTCCTGTCCAGGGAAATTGCTGCCGCGCAGAATCGACCAGCCCAGCTCTTCCGGACTGTGGCCAGATTGTGAAGTCCAATCGCCTGGAAGTGCTATTTCACAAGAGCGGTGTGAGGAGTTTGCTCGGTTCTTCGCTGATAAGGTTGCCATAATCAGGTCCAGCATCCGCTCGACCCTCTATAATGGGAATTGTGGTGATCAGCAGAAGATGTCGGACATCCAGTTTGTGTGGTCTGACTTCTGCCTGCCCATAATGGATGACATATTGATGGTCATCCAGTTGTTGCGACCAACTAACTGTAGCCTGTTCGTAGGTTGTGTGGATAAAATCAGCCTGGTCCTTGCCGAGATAGTCTGGATGTCTCTGGAGAAGGGGATCTTTCCATATCCCCTGAAGGAGGCCGTCGTTCAGCCCCTACTTAAAAAGCCCTCCTTGGACCTGGACTGTCTGACAAACTACAGGCCTGTCTCTAACCTGCCCTTTGTAGGTAAGTTTATTGAGAAGGTGGTTGCGTCACAGTTGGATGATCATTTGACCAGCCACAATGTCTATGATTCTCTCCAGTCCAGATTCAAGAAGAGACATAGTACCGAGACAGCCCTTGTCCGATTACAAATGACCTCCTAATAGCGAGAGATCAAAAGACTCTTTCCATCTTGGTCCTTCTAGATCTCTCTGCAGCATTTGACACTGTGGACCATAGTGTGCTGTTGGAACACTTGAGGTTCATCTGTGGACTGTCTGGTATGGTCCTCTGATGGTTTCAATCATTCCTCGAGAATAGGACCCAAGAGTTGTGTCTGGGATTTTTCTACTGCTCCCCTATCCTGTGGGGTGCCGCTGCCATCTTGGCATATGTTGTTGCTGTGTACATGCTCCCGTTAGGAGCGATTTATTAGGTGATACGGCTTGAGTTTTCACTGCTATGCAAATGATATTCAGCTGTACATGTCCTTCATGCCTGGTCAGGATGATGCTGTTTGGTCTTTAACAACTGTCTTGCGAGATCCAGGATTGGATGAGTGTGAGCTGGCTGCAGTTAAACCGGAAAAAAACTGAGGTGTTGATTGTGGACCCAGGTCATCGGGAGGTGGGGTTGTTGGCAGGATTACCTTCAGGACTCTGGCTTGGAGGTGTTCGGCTGACTACCTCAGACCGGGTGGGAACCTGGGTGTTATTTGTTGATGATTGCCTGACCCTTAAATCTCAGGTGTCGACAGTTATCAAAACCTGTCTTTACCATCTGAGGAATATCGTTTGGGTGAAGCACCTGGTTCCTTCGATGATCTTCCAACTTTGGTCCACCCTTCATTACCTTCTGCCTTGGCTACTGCAATGCCCTTACCTAGGGCTACTAAGGGGTTGATATCCTCGCTTGCAGCTAGTGCAGAATGCAGCGGTAGGCCATTGACTGGTGCCTCTAGGACCAGTCATATAACACACCTGTGCTCCATGGACTGCACTGGCTGCCAGTACAGTGGTGGATCACTTCAAGGTCGGTTTGCTGACCAGTAAGACCCTACATGACCAGTGACCTGTCCTGCAAGATCTCCTTCATCCCTACCGTCCCTCCCCTCTCTCAACCCACCGACGGATTGTTGGCCATTCCCAGGGTCCGTTTAAAGACATCTGGGGCCAGGTCATTTCATTTTATGGCCCCAACCCTGTGGAATTCTCTACCTCGTCAGGTGCAAGATTGCCTGACCGTCCAAAGTTTTAAAGCTGCTCTTAAAACCTTCCTATTTAATCTAGCCTATCCTGATTTTTAATGCCACTGTGGTATTTGTTTTAATCTGCTGTGTTTATTTATTGATGTATTTATATTTATTGTGTTGTACAAGTGCCTTGATTTTAGAAAGGCACTTTTTTATAAATAAAAATTGATTGATTGACTAAGATTGTACATGGCTTATACCAGAAAACATATGAGGAGAGATTAAAAGACGTCAATATGTACTTACTGGCGGAAAGGAGAGAGAGCAGGGGGACATAATAGAAACCTTCAAGTACCTGAAGGGCATAAACAAGGTACAAGAGGGTGGCATATTTCAGTATAGGAGAAGAACAAGGGGGCATGATACAAGATTGGAAGGTGGCAGGATAAGGGGAAATGTGCAGACGTTTTTTCTTCATGGAAAGGGTGGTAGATGCATGGAATAGCCTGCCACAAGAGGTGGTGGGAACAAGCAGAGTGGGGGATTCAAACATGCATGGGACAGGCATAAAGGGAACTCTAGAGGTGGGAAGGAGAGGTGAAAGCCATTGACCATGCAGGGTCAGAGGCCACTAAAAAGGGAAGGAGGGGTTACAGGCAGACTAGATGGGCCTGGCAGTCCTTATCTGCCGTCAATTTCTATGTTTCTATGTATGTAAGTTGAATAGTTTCAAACGAGAATGTACACAGAACTGGGGTTTCAGGTTCAGAAGGCATCCGGTACAGTTCATTTGTAAATATGCAGTGTAGTTCTTGGTGCATCCCATTTCTGGATGAATCACGTTTCTGGCTGCATTTCAGTTCCGGAACTGGAATGGATGGTTCTGGAACCATTCCACTTGTTGCACTCTCGACCACTCTTTTTAGCAGAAAAAAAAAAGATCTGCTGTTGGAAAACTTTGAGGCGGGGCTTATGAGTCCGGCACAATGTAGAACACATCCTTTAAATTCTCTCAAGGTTTTGGGGCATCATGTATGAGCATGTGACATCATACCTCACATTCCTCTTGGAAGACCACGGGTCTTAGAAGCACCCCAATCGTCAGCGGTGGCGACTTGCATTACTCCGCATGACAACTAACCCGGGAGTAGATCTGGGGTACATGCATCTGGAGACATGACAAGCTGTCGCATGGCAGTGGGCATGATCGGGGAGGTGTGTGACTCCAGCACCACAAGCGACCCCATGGCTGAGCCATGTTTTGCCTCTCACAAGGTCGGCTGATTGCAAATGAGGCCATTGGACTAATGTGCTTACATGGGGAAGTGGGAGGGACTTTATGAAGGGTAGGGGAAAAAATCCACATTTGTCTTTATGATTGTTTGGGTCTTCGGGACTCTCCTAGCTCAGAGTGCCTGCAGGCACTGGATCTTCTCCACATAGTGGTCTGCATCGAGGAGGAAGGGAACAGCCCTCCTCCAGGAGCCCAATTCACACAGGTGAAGTTGTGTGAGTAATCGATGGGTTATCAGGGCTTGTGGGGGTCAGGGATGTAGATCTACAGGGTATATCGCTAGGATATACCCTGTAGATCTGTGTCCTATGATCTAGAATATGAACAAGTTGAAACAGTGCAAAAGTTCACTTCGCGGGCTAACTGTTCCTGCACCTAACTTGTCGACCATGTTTCGCAAGCTTTCCTGGTGTTGTGCTCACTGTTAAACTCTGCCGTTTTTCTCTGCTTCATTGCACCCTATTTGACCTCTGTATTCTGACGCAGTGGAAGCTGTGCTGCACTACAATGTCTATTTTTGTACTTGTCCACTATGTTATGTTATCCACTGTATTGCTTGTGCTGTCTCCTTGGTATTCTGTCCTGACACGTAACCTTTGTAAAAAGAGTACCTGTGCTCAAAGGTCTTTCCTTAGTAAATTAAAAATAAAATAAGATATATTTCTGGGATCTGGGTATATCCCTGAGCGTCATGAGTGGCGGTGATTAAAACCACTATGGGGAAAAACGCATGGTTCTGCAGGGTATCAAATAAGCTGAAAAAAACTGATTAGCAGTTTTTGAGGAAATGTTACTGAACTGTGAAAATGCATCTGCATCTAGCAAAACTGATTGGCAAAATTAAAATGCTTAATTTTTATAGTGTTTTGACTGGTAAACTTGAGCAAAACTGTTTAGCAGTCTAGTGCTATGCAGTTCAGAAAGGCATGGGGTCATGTTGTCACATACAAAAACAGCACGGCACTATACCGCGTTGTTAAAACAGTGACCAACAAAGGAATACAGTAAAATATTTGCTTTCTGGGGGGGGTTCCCCCCATTTAGGTAACCTCCTTCGGGGGGGACAGCTCGGGGACTCGCGCTGTTACTGTTGTGTGGTTTTGCCCTGCGTCATTGTTGGCATGACGTTTTGACCCGGTTCAGTTCAGAAAATGGTTAGCATTACCCTCTGAGTTGCGTAGCATTTTGCTGTGCAATATCAGCTTATTAATAACCTGTTCTGCAACCTTTAATCAGTGTGTAACCACTGGAACTAACAGAGAAGGTCAAGAAAACACTAGAATAGAAAGTTAGAAAATGTAAACAGTACAAATCTATAGCACACTTAGTGGAGTTAAAAAAAAAATAGCTAAAAATGTTCTGACTCAAAAATTGCCAACACATTTCAGACCAGTGAACAGCACTTAGATGTTTATTAAGATTTTTTTTTTTTATTTGGTTGTTTAACCAGGTATAGCACACTAAGCTGAAAGCTTTTTTACAGGAGCGACCTGGCAGCACAAGGAGGTTAAGTGACTTGCTCAAGGTCACACAGTATGCAAGTGGAAGCTGTGGGATTCAAACCCAGGTCTGGTCTGCTGGATGTCACCAGATTTGCAGCTCAGAGCCTTAGACCACTGCGCTATACTGCCTGATTTCAAATGGTTTCTGCCACCTACCTAGCATTTGATTTTGATTTTTTTTTAACTGGTTGAAATTTAGCAAATAATCTGGTGTTGAGGTGGAATACCAAAAACCCAAATTTTGGCATTCCATCTCAAAGTCTGGAGTTCAGCCTGTCAAAAGAGCATGCCGTTACCACAGATGAAACTGCAGGCGGCAGCATGGAAGTGGTGTTCCAGTCGTAATACCAGCATGTTGAAAATGGTATTCCCCTTGAAACTGCTTTGCAAAACAGGGCGGAATACCATTAATTTCTAGTTCTGGATTTGTTTACACTTTGGTGCCAGAGAGACATTTTCTAGCATATAAGGGAGGGTGGACAGAAGAAATAGGTTAATGCAGTGAGACTTCTACACCCCTAGTGAGTTGGGAGTCTTGGAGAATCAGTGGCGCTGTTCCTTTAAACAGTGTGCCGGCTGCTCTGGAGGTGTGGAGTTGCCCTTTGCTTCGATTGGCTGTACGCTCTACAGTGCGAGTCACGCCTCCAGTTCAGGAGAGCACCCTGTCCTTCAATCTGACCTACTTAAGAGTCCTGCTGTCGGTGAACAACAGAGGGATGACAGCAGCTGTTATTTTTGCCCTTCCTTTTGAAGCTGCCAGAAGTAATTCTGAGTGTATGTTCCTTAAAGCAGCAGTATTTGTCAGGTGTCAATTTTCATTGAGTAGTTTTTAAGCAGTAATATTTCTGACATAATTGGATTCATCATCAGTACGTGTGTGTTTTTTCTGTCTGATGCTTAGAAGTAGCCTTTGTTACTACTTTTATAATTAATGACTCAAGTCATTAAAGAGGACCGCCACTAGCAATTTTTAACAATCCCTTCTCCCTAAGTTACTTTTTGAATTTACATGCTGGATTCACACTGTGGATGTGAGGAAGGTACCAGCACACATTTCTGATTGTGAACAGCACAACATCGCGTCATGATGTTTTAATATGTTCATAGTGGGCATGGCCAGAGAGCAGCTTGCATTTAAAAACATCAGAACCCATTCTCAGTTCAGACATGAAATGCAATAAAACGACAAATGGATAGAGTGATTTTTTTTTTTTTTTTTAAATATTACTAAAAATAAAAAGAAGGCTTAGCATTTATATTGCACTTTTCATTCACATTGTATCCCAAAGTGCTTTACAAACAATGAGAGACTGGCAGAGAAGTGACTGTAAATGCGTAGCATTAGCACATCACACTTCAACACCCATACAGTTTTGTCAGGTGCATAAACTGGTTTTATGGGAAGGGGAATGAATGTTGCCAGGATGCCGGCAAAATCCCTTCCATCCAAGATGAAAGATGCTGGTGGAGTGGAGGAGGAGATTTTGCTGCAGGCTGGGCACAGTCCTCGTCCCCGTCTGCATTTCCATAGAAGATGGGTTACCTGATGTGCAGCAAAATTGCAGCCACTATGGAAACCAGCATGCTTTTATGTCCCCTAGTCGCTATCACCCTGCCATCCCTCAGGTTTTACCTTCACCTCTAGTTATTCCCTCAGGAGATAATCAGCCCCGGTGGTGCAGCAAGACCTCCCCAGTCTCTGCCACAGAATGGATCTGGTGTACATGAAGGTGGTGCCTGGTAGCAGGCGGGGTCTGCAGGTGGCAGTATCATCCCATGAGCCAAGGGTATTTCTGCTTTTCTGTCCCGTATTTCCTTTGCGCGGCCATGAGGGTGCTAAGCACAGGCACGACGCTCAGCACCAACCAACATATTTTCACCCCACGAGCTGCTCCTTTAACTGCACTGCCACCAGGTGGCAGTATAGCAGCGAGCTGACTGCTCTCGTCTCCCCAGAGAAGGAGCACAGCCCTGGGATGTTTGATGCCCCCCCGCCAGCCCCTGACAGCCCGAGCTCATTCACGATCCCAGTTGTCAGCATTACAAGCAGTAGCACTGCCCCTCGCTGACAGGCGGCTGATATATCAGTTTATGAAACTGAACAGAAGATAGTGCTGTGACTCAAACAACAGAGCTCGAGATGCAGGAACAAAGAGACATTTGCTGCATATGTTAGCAGAAGATGAGGAATGCTAGAGCAAAAGAAAGGCTACCTTAAAGAAGCACCTAGGTTCCTTTCGCCTGTATCCAAAGATAAAGTGAGATTGTCCAGAGAACTGGGCGAGGTCTGACAGTAAATCATCAAAGGCTGACAAACGGCTGAATTTAGTTATTTATGTCTTTGGTAGTCGGGCAAGTGAGCTGATCAAAGGACCGTTTCAGTCACAACCCAGGCCTCAGAGTGGCAATAACATGAATCAACAGCAGTACATACAATAACACAGGATAAACGCATCTCAACACGACGTAATGAAACTAAAGTGGTCAGTAAATAACTGGTATACAAACAACAATAGTAAATAGTACAAAAGAAGACAGTAACTACATGTGATTTCAATAACAGAAGTAGTAATAGTAATAGTACAAGTAGCAGGCAGTAGCTACATGTGATGACATGAGGTATCTCAAGTTAACATCAGGTACTGTGAAAATTCAGACAGTCAAGCTTCATGGACAAACTAGGAGATCAAGAGAGGTCAGGGGAGCAAATGTGCAGCAGAGAATTAAGATACAAGGAGCACAGGACATAAGAAAACAGAGGGGAGAAAGGCAGGGGCAGGCAGTAAACAATCCGTCGTACAGCACGGGTGGTTTCTGGGCCCTAGTGTTGTGGAGAGCAGATGCAAGTGGCTGCAGTCAAAAGCCAGTCTTTCAGGGTTTTTTTTTTTTGAAGGACAGGTGGGAGGGGGACAAGTGGATGGACGATGGGAGTCTGTTCCATTGGGATGGGATAGAAATGGAGAACACTTTAAGTGAGTTTATTATCCAGAAAAACCTTTGAGCAAAAGCTCGTTTACAGAGGTTCCACATCTTGAGACGGAATACAGACATATAACAAGAGAAACAAGCAGTAACATATCACTAGGCCATACAACTGAGAAGAGGAAATTAGAACAGCAGTCTGAATTTGTTCCATCATGTTGCAGAATACATATCGAACGGTAGGTTGTTACTGGTAGCAGCCGTGTGAAGGCATTGTCAAGTTAAAGTGAGGGTGGTTTATGTGGGCAGAACGTCTTTGAAGAGGGAGGGCTGGAGGGCTAGGCCCCAGGCTGCATAAATTAGGAATACCAACTGAGAGAGTTTGCAGTACGGGGAGGACTGGGGGAGCTGGGCTCCAGGCTGCATAGGAGAGGAGTACCAACTGTGAGAGTTTTGCAGTACGGAAGGTGGGGCAGTACAGCGGAATGAGGAAAGGGTAGTGGTGAGCTGAAAACAGAACTTAGGTGAGAGTCTAGGAAAATTGGTTGTAAAGGTCCAGATAGTTGGGAGGGAGGGGGATGGCATGGTGGACCTCCATAGTTCAGTGCAGTCGAAGCGATCTGTAGAAATTGTGCACGTGAATGGATTGCGGCGATATCGCAGAAAAAGGGATATAGAGTCTGCTCTCAGCATCAGGATCATAACGACACTCGCACTTACTCATTCTAACAAGGTGCTGTTTAGTTCCGTTTGAAGTGAACAATTTCATAGTATTGGGAGAAGCTAATAGGACTCCATTGAGCCAAAGTGGGGCTCTGTAGGTGAATGAACATTGTCCTGTTTTCAGCAGAGGATAACATATCTGAAATGCATGGGTGAGTACGTCCAAGCAGGGCCTTCTTGCCAAGGAGGCAGGTTCGGAACTTAATTCTGTTTTGGAGGTTGAGCCAATTGTTTGCTCATAAAGTGAGCAAGTGTGCACGAAACGGTCGGCACCAGGGGTAAACCTGCATGCCTTATTTATGGCTATTACAACCCTTTTGAGTGCCGTGTCTGTGGCAGCTCCATAAACAGCCAGCCCATAATCGATTACAGATGATACTGAGCTGGAGACTGAGATTGAGGGTCAGAGTGTGGTGGATACGAGGCTGTTCCTGTGCCTATAAAGAACCCCAAGCTTTATGTTGACTGCCTTCATGACCAACTCAATGTGCTGCGCATATGAGAGGGTATCGTCTGTTGCGACCCCAAGGTACTTAAAAGAATGCATCTGCTCAAGGGGTGCCAACTTGTCATTGGTGATCATTAAAATGGGGTATCTCCTCTTAAGTTGCTGGCTAGAGAGAAGCATTACTTTCCTTTTTTTGTAGTTAAGCAAAAGTTTTTGTGAACTGAACCATCCCTCTATCTGGTGGAACATGGACTGTAAATCATCCTGTAGCTGCTTTCTACGAGAGTTTCTGCTGAGGGTAACAGCATCATCTGCATAGAGGATGTTTACTGTTGCAGGCCTTGGGGAGATCATTCAGGAACAGGCTGAACAGCAGCAGTCCAAGTATTGAACCCTGGGGTACTCCTAGGGTGACTTGTTTGGAGCCGGAGACAGCTGGACCTACTTTAACTCTTCGAGATCTGTTGGAAAGGTAGTCTGTGAACCAGTGAACAGTATTGGCGGCCATTCCCGGGGACTGTAGTTGTTTCAGGAGGAGCTGGTGGTTGACCATATCAAAGGCCTTTGTTAGATCAATGAAGATCGAACCCACCAGCTCCCCTTCTTCCAGTGTTTGGTGTACGTATTCAGTGAAGTCTACCAGAGCAGAGGCCATGCTGTGATTTCTCTGAAATCCATGCTGTTGGTGACACTGCAATTGGTAATTTTGTAGGTAGTCTGTGATTTGGTCAGTGACTGTCCCCTCCAGTGCTTTGGATAGCGGGGAAAGGATAGAACTGGGCCAGTAGTTCGCAGTGCAGGTCCTGTCTCCACTCTTATGGACGGGTGTCACCAGGGCTTGTTTCCAGATACTGGGGAAGGTAGCCAAAGTGTGCAATTTTATTGAAGATTTTGGTGATGGGGAGGATCAATACGTCTATGGCATGGGCAGCCAGTCTCATATCAATGTTGTCGCTTCCTATCTGGTTTTCCCCAGGACTTTTGACATAAGGCATGGTCTCGTTAATTGTGACACGTCACGAGTAGAAGTTGAGGTGCACCTGCTCCCTAGTTTTACAGCCCTGGTTCCCCTCATACTCCTCACATTTCATAAGGTAGTCTGGAGGGAGAACTAAGCTTAGATCCATGACGGCACTATTGAATGACTCGGCTATCGTGTGGGGATCCATGGAATTGGTGCCATTGACATTGAGCATGGAGGGTGGTTTCTGGTCACCCTTCCCGAGAAGGTCCTTTGATGTTTTCCCCAAAATGTCTTCCATCACCCCAGTTGATTTCCAATTGCTTCCTAAATAAATTAGTCTCTGCCATCCTAATGAGTCGAGTGCATCTGTTTCTGGCAGCCCTGAAGTTCTTATAGTCATTTTTATACCCCTGTGGATCTGGCCCTATACCACAGGTTGTCCCTTTCTTTCATGATGTCCATAAGCTCGCTAGTTAACCACCCATTACTGTTGCCACGGATCTTCAGTTTCCTTAGCAGGGCAAATTTATCACAGACACTGTGAAATTTGTCTGCACAGAATGTCTATCCATTGCCTTTCTGTATTGTGTTAGTGCTGTACATTATTATCCTGACAATGCTCCTTTGTGGCTTTACTACCCTTGGCCATTGAATGATCCAGCTGGAGAGACAGTGACATCCAGAAGCCAGCTGATATCTGCATTTCAGCTCCCAGAGACTTCATTCCAGTCCCTCCGTGGTGCCGACTGGTCTCCTGAAAAGGTGCTGAAAAAAGTCTGGTTGGAAACTGGTAGACTCCGGACAGTGGGTCCCTGACCCAGACTGGACTCCAAAAACTCATGATTTTGCATACAAAATGGTGTCGAAAAAACTCCTGACATTTCAAAAGCACCCTGTTTTCATGCAGAATCATAAAATCACCAGTAATGTGCAGCAGAGGACCGAGGTTATTGCAGAAGGGACATGGGAGTCTGAATCTGGAGCTGACAGAGCACAGCTAGCAAGAAAGCACGTTTTGTGGTGGAGAGGCTGTTCAGTATCACAGGCGGCTAATCCAACATGCTGCCATATGAATTGCCCACAAAAGGGCCAAAGCCACAGTCCGAGATGGGATCCCAAACACAGATTGCGGCAGTAGATCACCCGGAGCCACAGAATGACTCAACTTTGATGTCTGACACCAAGAACATCCTCCTGCAGAAACAGGAGTAGGAGGATGATTCAAGTCCTGATTCCAGGATCCTAGGACATGAGGAGGAATTTTATTTATTTGTACATTCGGAGTTACACCTTTGAGCACAAGTGCTCATTTATAATGATTCCACGTCATGTGTACAAAGTATTCCAGATAAGGCATGCAAACTCTTAAGCAGAACAAGTAACAAGCAGGGTAAATCTTTGGCAGTGCATAAAGGAGCATTGTCAGGATAATAATGTATAGCACGATACAGAAAGGCAATGGCTAGAGAGTAGTAAGGCAGGTAGCGTGGGAAGGGATCAGTTGTGGCAGTCACAGGTGAGGCTAGGTGTGAGAGCCATTCTTAGCTTACTCTTAAATGGAGATAATTTGGGGAGACCAGCAAGAGTCGAGCAACTCATTTAGCCAGAGCAGGACCTGGTGGCGAAGGCACGTGGCTAGGGCTTGTTCTATGTACAGACAGAGAGAGAGGAGAGAGCATTTCTAGTCATGCTGCTATTAGTATATTAATTATCAACAGGATTGATCAGGTCCAGATGAGGCAGTGTAAGGTCCAGTAGTGCTTTTATAGTGAATGCAGTGGGGATTATCAGACTCAGCAGTGCTCTGCTCTGCAGCAACAAGTGAAGGGGGGGTCTATCTGACAAATGAGCAGCAGCCTAATGTTACTGCATCACAGCCCCTATCATCACCCACCATGCGGCAGGATAAACCACTAGAGAAACAGTGGAATTAAAAGCAGCAGCAACAGAAGTCTACCAAGCAGCAGACGACATTGCTACAGTTGATTCCTTTGAAGTCCATGAAGACTCGGGTCCCAGGGGGTAAGAGTGGTGGGCAAAGGAATGGAGTGGAGGTGGTAGGCACAGGTACAGGGGTAAGCGATTTTAGTAGGCCCTTTTAAACGGTGCTTATCGGGAGCGTTGCTGTCTGAGTCAGCTTGCTTCGGTCCCATCGCACTGCTGCCCTGTTCTGATTACATGCTGCAGCTGGGCAGCATTCCTGATGGCCTTCCCATGTTTGGGAGGCATTTCCAGGGGAGGGGTTAGTGAATGGGAGTGGCATGGGTGCAGGCAAATCTGCTTTTGTTACACACTTGCAAAAAACGCCTGCACCTGTGCACACTGGTCCACGTTCCCAACAACCCAGGGCAGCTCTGCACCACAACAGGCGCAGTGGAGCAGCTTGCAGTGCAGCTGTTACAGTGCTGGATCTGCACGCTGCACTCACCTGCTGCTGGTGCAGATCCGGTAGTGTAAACCTTCCCCTTCAAGGTGACCCCTGCCCCTCCTGGGGAGTGGCAGGTGTCACAGGCACTACAACAACAAAATGCTGAGATGCTTACTCAAGCAGAGCAAGGTTCTTCAAGGTTGACAAGAAATGTAGAGAATGATGCCAGACCTTCTACCTCTAGGGTCACGGATATTGGTAGTTCTGTCCTCCCACTCCTCGAGACAGATCCTGCCGAGTCAGACAGAGAGGCATGGAACAATCACAGCAAACAAGACTCCTAGAAAACTTGCCCCTCGTATGTTGGATACTTTTGTAATAGAACAGAGCCTGCACCCAGAAAAAATGCTGTTCAGCTGAGGTATTAGGGGTATGACTAATTGCACTGATAGGGTGCTTCTTGCCAAACAGCTGATTAAAGAGTCAGTGCATTTTTTCACATCAGAGATATAGGCACTGATCCATATTTCAGGGAGGACAATTTCGATACCAGTTTGACTTAAATATAATCATCTTCAAAATATTGCACTATGGACCTCGTAGGCATCATCAAAGTAGTCCTGATCCCGTTTAGGAACGAGGGAGTACCTGTGGGTAAGATCCAGTTTTGGTTGAAACGGAGAGATAATGTGCTTGGGACCCCAGAACCGATTATGGATACAGAAGTCATTTGGACTGGAGGCTGGCATTTTCTGGTAGAGATTCTACTGAATGATACAGGAGTGGTTCACCTTCCCAACAGTTTTTTATTTGGGGGGGGCAGGGAGGCACAGGGGGAGTATGTTTGTTTATATGCAGGCGAGTCAAAGGCCTGCTGCAAGTGTGGGAACAGGACATATTTCCCCAGTGCATGCAACCAGCTACAGTGTGGACTGTGTGGGGAATTTGGCCACATTAGCTTAACTTGCAGGAGCTGGTTAAAGTGCAATTGAAAAGGGCTTATAAGAAAAGAAAGAGCACCCTTTTCATGGTTGCCTTTGGGCAGCACAGAATCGGGATGATGGGTACAATTAAGATACCCTCTTGAAGCGGGCACAGCAAGCAGGGCCAGCAGAGGGTACCACAAATCTATCCCAAGCACCTTCTCTTTCTGAAAATCTCAGACCGGAGGTTCCAGTTCCATCTCCAGAACAGGAAAAAACGATACCCCCCGGCAGTAATCTCTCAGTTGCCAAAAGACCCAATGTTACGGGCCAGTAGTGAGCCAGAAGTTCCAAGTATGTCTAATACTTTTTATTTTATTTATTTAAGTTTCAGAAATTACCTTTGAGCCAAGGCTCTTTTACAAAGGTTCCACATCAGGAACAGATCATAGACATACTTACATACAGTGATGGTATAGAACAATTGACATGGGTGTACAATAGACATAGTTGCAATCCAGAAATCTTTATACTTGCTAATAGTAGGGACCTAACAGAATGGCTGGGAGTAAAAAGGTTCAAAAGAGATGCAGAGAGGGCCCTGAGGGCTGCAAGCACAAGGGCAAAACAATGGTCAGACAGTGTGTAGTCCCTCCTAGTTGGAAGGTGGCAGGAAGCAGCCGCTGGCCTCAGAACCAGAGGCTTTGCCGTGGTGGCTGGGGGAGGTAGGTAGGGGGCTGAGGTGGCAGAAAGTGTAAGAAGAGGGTGGGCTGGAGGGAGGGAGTGCAGAGAAAGGCAGGTAATATGTTGGGGAGGAGGACACATGGAGTAGTGGGCTCGCGTTAAATCCCTGGCTGTTTCATAGAGGGGCATACAGCAGCAGCACTTGGCCGGGAGCACCCAGTGGTGGCATCTCAGTGTTTAGGAAAACAGTTGCACATGGTGCAGGAGGTGAGTAGTGCTTGAGGTCGGATTTGAGCTGAGGATGCTGGTGGAATTACAAATGTCCTCAGGAATCTCGTTTAGCCAGAGTGGAGCTCTGTAGGAGAACGTGCGCTGCCCAAGCACTGTACACCGAAATGGAAATACTAGTGCACCCTGTGTTCTCCCACTGGTGTTGTGCTCTGAGCCAGACTAGGTGAAGATGCCAGCTACACATGGGGGTGCCTTCCCTAACAGTGCTTTTTTGCCTAGGAGGCAGGTTTGGAGTTTGATCCTGCACCGTAGAGGCTGGAGGTTGGGTCGCTCATATAGTGAGCAAGTATGGGTTAGTCGATCAGCATTCAGGATGAGCCTGCAGGCCTTGTTGAGTTCAGTATGTACTCTTTTGTGTACTGTGTCCGTGGCTGCGCCATATACTACCAGGCCATAGTCAATGGTTGATAGGATGGAGCTCGAGACTGAGAGGTGGAGGGCTGACAGAGTGAGGTTTTTCCTGTGCTCGTAAAGCACTCACAGCTTGGGGTTTACTGCCTTGACTATCAGGTCAATGTGCTGGGCGAAGGATAGGGTGTCATCCAGGATGACCCTCAGGTACATAAAGAAGTATACCTGCTCCAGGGGAGCTGAGTCTTTGTTGGAGATGCAAATGAAGGTGGCATCTTTTCTTGAGCTGGTACTTGATAGGAGCATGGTCTTTGGTCATTTTGTAGTTGAACAGAAGTTTGTGCTCATAGAACCAGTCCTCTGCTTCGCTGAAGGAATGCTGAAGTGCCGATTGGAGAGACTCTCTCTGTATGGGATTCATCCCAGAATTCTAAAAGAACTAAGGGTAGAACTAGAGACACCACTGACTACCCTCTTTAACAAATCATGGGAGGATGGGGTGGTATCTGAGGACTGGAGGAGGGCAGATGTGATTTCCCTTCACAAAAGTGGAAGCAGGAAACTACAGACCTGTTAGTTTAACCTCAGTGATAGGGAAAATGATGGAATCACTTCTGAAGGAAAGAATTGTCAAGTACCTAGAGGCCAGAGGGCACAGGACCCAAGGCAGCATGGATTCACAGCAGGAAGGTCATGCCAGACAAATCTAATAGATTTCTTTGACTGGGTGACCAAAGTAGTAGATCAGGGAGGGGCTGTGGACATGGCCTACCTAGACTTTAAAGGCATTTGACTCAGTCCCACACAAAGATTAATATACAAGTTAGCTAGCCGGGAGTGGGTCCCAAGATGATAGCCTGGGTAAAGAATTGGCTGGAGAATAGGACACAGAGAGTAATAGTAAATGGAGTCCACTCTGAAGAAGGGGGGTTACTAGTGGGGTACGCAGGGTTCCAGTATAGGACGGTCCTCTTCAATGTTTTGTAGCGACATTGCAGAGGGACTGGAAGGAAAAATATGTCTCTTTGCAGATGACACAAAAGATCTGCAACAGAGCTGATACACAAGATGCGGTGGAAAGGATGAGAAGGGACTTGGCAAGGTTAGAGGAATGGTCAAATGTGGCAGCTTAGATTTAATGCTAAGAAGTGCAAGGTAATGCCTGAAACAAAAAAACCAGGGAGGAGTACACAGTGGGGATGAGATGCTAACAACAAAAATGGAAAGGACCTGGGGTAGTCATATCAGATGACAAGGTGGGCAAACAATGTGAGAGGGCAGTAAGGAGGGCTGGGGGGGATACTGGGATGCATGGGGGAGGCATCACCAGTAGAAAACAGGAAGTTGTTATCCCCTCTGTACAGACAGCTGGTGAGACCCTATCTGGAATACTGTGTGCAGTTCTGAAGACCCAATCTCCATAAGGACACCTAGAGCAAGATGGAAAGCTGTCAGAGGAGGCAGCTAAAATGGTGCAGGATCTGCACCAGAGACATAGAAAGAGAGACTAAAGGAGCTTAATATGTATAGCCTCGAGGAAAGGAGGGAGAGGGGGGACATGATAGAAACTTTCAAGTACCTCAAGGGAATCAACAAAGTCCAAGAGGGTAGCATCTTTCAAAAAAGAGGTGTGCAAGAACAAGGGGGCACAATTTGAAGATGAGGAGGCTCAGAGGTAATTTAAGGAAGTATTTTTTCACAGAGAGGGTTGTGGATGCATGGAACGGCCTTCCGGAGGAGGTTGTGGAGTCAAAAACAGTGGTTGAATTCAAGCATGCATGGGACAGCCATAAGGCAATTCTAGAAATTGGGGTAGGGAAGAAGTAGGCTGCTGGTTACTAGGATCTGGCTTATCCATTAGGTAGGGAAATGCGCAGACTGGGTGGGCCAAGCGGTCCTTATCTGCCGTCAAATTCTGTGTTTTTATGTTGCTGTCGAGGATGACCGCATCATCTGCATAAAGGATTATCTTGGAGTCGCTGGCTTCTGGGAGATTTAAAAATAAGCTGAAGAGGTGGGGGGTCTCAGGATAGACCCTTGGGGGACACCCAGCGAGACTTCCCTGGGCCCAGAGACCATTTGACCTATCTTTACACACTGTGATTTGAGAGACAGGTAGTCTTGGAACCATCTCGTTGCATTGGCGGCCACTCCCAGATTCCACAGCTGGGCCAGTAGGAGGTTTCAAGTGTCGAAGGCTTTGTTAGTGGTGAACACCGATCCGACCAATTTGCCTTCATCCATAGCTCGATGCACGTAGTTGGTGTATTCCACCAGAGCGGTGGTAGTGCTGTGTCCTTGCCTGAAACCGTGTTGATTGGGACATTGCAGATGATATTTGTTTAGGTATGCAGTGAGCTGATTTGCAACAATCTTTCTCTAGGGCCTCAGGTAGGGGGTGGATTGAGATCGGTCTGTAGTTTGAAATGCTGGTCCTCTCACTGCTTTTTGTGGATGGGGTGACCAGTGCTTGCTTCCAGACTGTTTGCCAGGGTCAGAGATTTGTTGAAAAGTTCACTAATTGAGTACGATGGGTACATCAAAGAGTGTGAGATACCACCTTCATGTCAACTCAATGCACTCCCTATTCTGGTCTTGTAAAGCACTTTTTTTTTTTACATGGAATGCTGTTCCTTGACATTTATACTCTTGAGGTAAAAGTCCGGGTGAGAGTTTTTGATTGAATTGTGATAGAGATACTTGGTGGGGTGTAGGTAGTCAGGGAGGACTGTGCTTACATCAGTGAAGGCAGAGTTGAAGGACTCTGCAATAAGGAGAGGGTCCAAGGTTGGAGAGCCATTGATGTTGAGTAGCTGGGGCTGCTTTTTTCTCATCCCTCCCTGGAAGACTTTTTATGTTCTCCCAGAACCTTTTACTGTTACCCTAGCTTCTAGCTAGCAGTTCCTTGTTGTGGTCAGCTTTGGCCTTCTGTATTTATTTATTTATTAGCTTTTGTTTACCAGGTAAGCACACTAGACAAGGAATGCCTATTTTCAGGTACGACCGGAGATTACAAGAGCATAGTTTACAGAACATTGCAAGGGAATTATAACAATGTGAAATACAAGCAATGAGCAGGGTGATACAAATAAACAGGTACAGGATGAACAGATAAGCATATACATCAAAGGCAAGAACAAGCAAACAATAGTTACGTTTTGTGGAAATAATACAAGTGCAATTTGTCCCATTTTGAGGATGGTAGGTGCTGAGGTGAAGGGCGTGCAGGGTGAGATAATTCCCTTACTAGAGCTCGGAGGGAGGGGAACCAGGGAAGTGGAGGGTACACAACAAGGTCCAAGCAGGGATAGGGGATATCAAGCACCCATGGAACAGTTTCAGTATTAGGTGCATGTAGTGGTTTCTAGCAGTCCTGTAGAGCTGATAGTCATGATAGTTTCGGTGGCCCTTGCTTTAGACCAGCGTTGTCCCTTTCCTTCAGCTTGCAAGGAGCTCGCCTGTAATCTAACCCGTCGATAGTACTGTGGACCTCCCTCCTTTTACCGATCGAAGAGGTCTCAGATGTTGTTGACACTATCAGTGAAGTATTTGAGGTCCAGGTCCAAGTCCGATATCAGGTCAGTGGGTGACCAGTCATGGAGAGAGAAGGCAGTTTTAAGCGCCCCCAAGCTGATCTTTCTTCAGGACCCTGCTTTCAGTTGTGACCCTGCTTTTGGTTATGACGTGGGGGAGGGTTGTTTTTGTATTGGACCACCTGAGGATGATAGGGGAGTGGTTGTTCATGGTGTCTGGGTGCACCGTGACCTCTGAGATACGGGAGGGGGAGTTGTCAGAAACAGCCTAAGAAAGGAGAGAGAGAACAGGCACAGATGCCTCCCACCCCTCAGTGGATGGAGGGTTATTTGTGCCCAAGCAGAATTCTTGGCTGGCAAAACGACTGCCTGAACCCACTCTGGTGACATTTTTGAAGAAATTCGAGGTTTTGCAAGAGGAGAAATTGTGATGACTCTGGCCTGGGAGAGGGATATTCTGATGCTTCGTCATCCTTCTCCACACATTCTAGGGCAGCATCAAACATGGAGATTACCAGCATCAGGAGATGCTTTCCAACCATTAGAGTGCCAGCATTAGTGGCGGTACATCAGGGCACCAACTTTTGGGATTTATTGCTCCCTCCCGGGGTCACCCCCAGAGTTAGAATAATAATAATTGGGGGCAAGGCGCCCCCCAGAAACAGGGTCGCGAATCCCAACTTGGTGCTCTGATGACTCACACTAACAGTGACTCTCAGAATGGGTGGAACTGGTCCACCAATTAAAAATTGCCCCATTAAATGTCTGTAGTCTAACAAATTTGCTAAGGAGAGGGTCAATTCCCCCCCACTGCAGAAGGCAGGCTTTCAAGTCTTGTTTCGTGAGAAACCTGGTTCACATCCTATTATTTAAATCACTGGAACAAGGGGTGGCCTGGGGACCCTGTTTTTGGTTGTTTGGGAAGATCGTGCTGATGGGGTGAGAATCGTATACAAGGGCACAGATTTGTCTATTGATTTAAATTGGTGGGTATTAACCCAGGAAGGGCACTTTTGTTAGCTATGTAGTGGTCAGAAACAAATGACAGTGCATTAACATGTATGCCCTTTAGACATCAGCTGATAGAGGATTGTGGCTTGAAGCCATTTCTCCTTATCCTTTCTCGGCATGGACAGTTTTATTGGGAGGCAATTTTAACTGTGACTGAGATATTGCTACAAGTCAAGTAGCAGGAAAGAAAGCTTAGTGTGACTCTGTAACGTTAAAAAGAGTGGTGAGGCCAGCCCGGTGGCACAGAGGGTTGAAGCGTTGGACGCCACACCTTGAACCCATGCCAGCAACCCCGGCTTGGGAACGGACTCGGGATGTCGGGGGCTGGCAGGGGAAGGGGAGGATTGAGCATCCAGAGGACTGCTCTCCTCTCCTCTACTGGGGTGGGTCAGGTGGGAAGCTTTGCTCTGTAGCAGCCCCCGGTGGAGACCAGGAGCACTACAAGCTGCAGTGCGGGAGGGAAAACCAGGAAACTGGAAAAACAACTTCAGTGCCCGCCAGATGATGGCCTCCGTACTGTATGCCGCCGGAACCTCCGGGAACTTACACCTCCACAGCAGCACCCCGGGTCAGTGAGCAAAGCACCCCAGGTCAATGGGAAGAATAGAGTGCTGGGTTCCGCCCGGTGCCTTCCCCCTCAGAGGAGGGGACCCGCCAGGCGATGGGATATGCTGGGACGACCTGGAGGTCGGCTGCAATATTGGCAGAGAGCAGAGCTCAGGAAGAGGATGGCCAGGGCAGTAGGGGTACTAGGAGGCCTGAAAGAGAAGGATGCTGAGTGTCGGAGGAGGTAAAAAGATTACACAAAAAAAAAAAAGAATGGTGACCACTGCTGGAGTAGGATAAACACTGGACTGGAGGTGCCATATTTTTCAAATAACCATCTAGCTCCCAGGATAGGTTATTTATTACTGTTTCTCCACAGCTTACTAGACAGGCTTGTAAACTAATACCAGTGGAATATTCTGACCATCTCTTAATGTACAGACAGGTTTCTTTTAATGAAACAGGGACCCCCAGAAATGAGAGATGTTGGCCTCGGTTCCTTAAAATCCTGTAGTATGGTCAGGGATGAAAACTTAGATCTTACTTCGAGAGGCTCTTACAGTAGGTAATTACATATAGGACTGACGCCGGCAGGCAGCAGGACCACGGAAAAATTTCTAGCTAGCAGTCCCTGCGAGGACCGCCCGCCAGGTGACCGCGCCAGGAGACGTCTGTATAAAGGGGTGGTCTCTGACACCGCCTTCCAGTTCTTTACCGCCATTAGCTCGTGCAGTGCCTCGCGGAAAGTTCATGCTTCATCAGCCCAATATTTGTCGGTTTTACGAAATATAACTTTTTTACGACTAACGTCGAGTACCATCTCGGTGTATGTTGTCCCACACCCTCCGAGCACAAAAATAAGTGTGATTCGTGTGCGCCAACTGCTGCACAAGGACGGCCATTCCCTGTGCCTGTTCTGCCTAGGCCTCGATCACCCGGTCGAATTGCCAGCACTGCCTCAGCTTCAGCGTGGCTACCCGGAAAAGGCGGCAGCAATCCCTGAAACCCACATTTTGAAGAAAAAGATGAGTTCAGTGGAGAAGGATCTCAAAAAACTGAGGCAGGCGTCCACTTCCCGCGAAGGCCATCGGAAGAAGAAGGATAAGGAGAGGCACCGGGACAAGGGCTCCTCTACCGCATCTCCCTCGGGAGCTGCCGGGACACAGGTAACGTCCCCTCTGGGGGACTGCTCCTCGACGGCTGCCTCTGAGGTTTCCGAGGGGGTGTCGGCCCGCTCGTCTGGCTCGCATCGGGCCTTGCAGGCGCCTCTGGGCAGTGGAGGCCTGCGCCCTGGTTCGGCCATAGGTCGCTGGCCTACCCGGCATGGGCGACTCTGGTAAGTCAGGCGCCGGCTCCTCAGTCCGCGCGGAGAAGGCCGGCAAGACGCTCAACTCTTCGGAGCGGCGCATGGCCTCCACTCCACTGGACCAGGCTGATCCTTCTCCTCAGCCTGCCTCCGGTGATGGCTCCCATAAGCCGGACGCCGGCTCCTCCAGGGCCCGCCAGGAGTTCACCCTCAAGCCTCACATCGGCTCATCAGACATCCGGCCAGTGAAGGAACCGACAACGGACCCCCCCCCCACACCCGTCGTACCTGGTTCCCCACAGCCTTGTGCCATCTGGGGACCCAGAGTCCCCTAGCCCGACCCGAGGATCTCCCCCCATCCCCAGGTGAGCTGGGGATCTTCCTCCTCTGTCAGACTGTCCTCCGGATCTGACGTCGCTCCCCGGACGCCGCTCAGGCCGTTCTACTGACTCCGTAGACATCCCTTCCGGATACCCCCGCTCAAGGCCCTCCAATGTGCACCCGCCGGGAATCTGCCATCCAGGCCGTCTGCTCCAGCAGCTCCCTGGCTCCCAGTGCCCTCCATCTTATCCGGCGCCGACACTTACCTGGCCACGGTTTTTCCGACGCTGCAGTACCCGACGCCACAATACCCAATGCCGGGCTTTCCGCAGCCAGGTATGGGATACTCTCCATAAAGGTACAACCCGTGTGCTTATCCTCCTCCTCCTCCTCCTCCACCGCCCCCACAGCTGCTGGTGGACCTGCAGGAGACTCAGGCCTTTTGGTGGGCTGAGGCCAAGGCTCAGCTCACCAAAGAGATTGAGAGCCGCCTTCTGAGGACGGTGCCATCTCCGGTTCCCGTACGTCCGAGGCGGCACACTCCCTCACCACATCCGGACTCCAGGGCTCTTCATCTGGGTCCAGAGGGGGCAGGACACGCTTCCCCGGGGGCTTTCCAAGGGGTCTGTTCCTCCCGGGTCGGGAGAAGAGTCTTTTTCCTCTTCCTCCTCCTCTTCACCCTCGGACTCCTCAGATTCTTCCGACAGTTGCTCTGAGAGAGACGACGAGCCTCACTCTCCGTCGAAGCCCAGGCCAAGGACTCCTCCAAAGTCTCCTCCGGAAGATCCTTCTTTTACGGAGTTGCTAAGGAAAATCCAGGAGGTTCATCAGTGGCACTCCTTGGAACCAGATCCTCAGCATCTGAAACTCGTTGAACATCTGGATCTGCCCATGACAGCTCCTGCCTTGGTGCTACCCTGGATATAGAGCCTCAGCCGACCTCATTACCACCATTTGGAAACAGCCAGTCAGTGTTAGCCCACTTCCTAGGAAGTCAAACAGGCTATATCAGGCTCCAGAGGTGTTGATTTCCTAATTCCCACCCTCGTGCTGACTCGGTTGTGATTAAGCGCCCTCCCGGCCAGTCGGCCAACCCAAACACCTAGGCTCGTCACCACCTGATAAGGAATCCGCCTTCTGGACCAGTATGGAAGGAAGATCTACATTTCCTCCACGCTGGTGATCAGGGCCCTGAATTATGTCGGCCATATGGGGACTACCAGAAGACCATTATGACCCAGGTGGAAGCCAAATTGGACTCTCTGCCTGACTCCCTAGTCAAGCAGGAGTTGGCTGATCTTATCCGCTCTGTTCATTCGGCCAGTCGACACATGCCTCGTGCGACATACGATGCAGTGGACACTGCTGGACAGAGCTCAGCTTTCGCTGTAGGCCTACGGCGTCATGCTTGGCTCCGTGTGTCAGGGTTGGTCCTGGAGGTGCAATCTGCTCTCCAGGAAGCACCCTTCCGGGGGTTGGTGCTCTGAGGTGATGTCAAGGGACATCATCACGATTGCAGAAGAGTACAGCACTGAAGTCAGCTGATTCATGTACCATCCCCATCAGCAGCAGCGCCGTCCCTTTCACAGATGGAATCGGCCCAAGGCGAAACCCCAGGGAAGGCGGGCCACGAAACGCCGGGCCCCCACAGCTGCTAAGCCCCCCACCCCAAAAAAGCAGTGGGTGCTTCAGCTGCGGTGCTGCCCACACCACCTGCTCTTCCCCTCTCCCACAGCCTCCGGACCCTCCTGAGGAACCGGTAGGAGGGAGGTTTTTCCTCCACCTTCCAGGCTGGGAGAAGATAACAACAGATTATTGGGTGCTCCAGCTCATTGCAGAGGACACTCGGTAGAGTTTCTTCAGAAACCACCTCGCCACCCACCTCTGAAGTTGGTATTCAAGGGAACATCTTCTCTTGGTCCAGGAGGAGATTTCAGCTCTACTGCTAAAACAAGCAATAGAACCCGTCCCCTTTCATCTGCAAGGGACGGGTTACTGTTCCCATTTCTTCCTGGTCCCAAAGAAGACAGGAGATCTCAGACCAATTCTGGATCTCAGTTCCCTGAAACTTTTCGTAGAATATAAGAGTTTCAGGATGCTCTCTTTGCAAAGCCTTCTGCCCTCCTTCGGCCGGGTCAGTGGCTATGTGCTCTGGATATGCAGGATGCTTACCTGCACATTTCCATTCACCCGTCACACAGCAAATACCTTCGTTTTACGTTCCTGGGGGACCACTACCAATTCAGGACGCTCCCGTTTGGTCTATGCTCGGCTCCCCGAGTATTTACCAAATGCCTGGCAGTGGTGGCAGCCCACCTGCGTACCAGGAGAGTGTAGGTTTTCCCATACCTGGACGATTGGCTCCTGGTGGCCTCGTCCAAAGGGAGAAACTCCTGCACTGCCTCTCCCTTACCCAGCAGGTTTTTGCCTGCCTGGGTATTACCATCAACCATTCTAAGTCTCATCTGGTCCCATCCCAGAGATTACAGTTCATTGGGCGATTCTCGTCGACCACGGGCAAGGCCTTCCTGCCTCCGGACAGGCGTCCACCCTCCAGACCCAAATAGGTCTGCTGTCTGACTGCAGGAGGGTCTCTGCAAGGTCAGTCCTTCATCTTCTCAGGCCTCATGGCGACTGCTATCTTGACAGTTCCTCGCTCGACTCCACATGAGAATTTCTCAGTGGACTGTGCGCTCCCAATGGGATCAGTTAGTGGACGACCTAGATCACCCAGTTCTGGTCTCCTCACCCGATGCTTCAAGACTTGCAGTGGTGGGCGGTTCAAGAGAATCTGTTTCGGGGAGTTCCTTTCTTTCATCCTCCCCGCTCCCAGACTCTAACCACAGATGCCTTGGGTGAAGGTTGGGGAGCCCATCTAGGCCCTCATCGGACCCAGGGCTCCTGGTCCAAGTTAGAACATCAGTGTGCTCAAGCTTCGGGCAGTGTTATACGCTTTCCAAGCCCTTCACCAATACATCCTTCCCGGCCACCTAGCCATCCAGACGGACAACATGTGCGTGGTTTGGTACACCAATAAACATGGGAGGGACTCGGTCCTACCCTCTTTGCAGGGAGGCAATAAGGGTTTGGGACTGGGCAACACAACACAACCTTCACCTCACGGCAGTTCACGTTCCGGGAGTCTAGAACACCCTGGCAGACAAGCTAAGTCACTCTTCTGCTCTGATTCACGAGTGGGAACTGGACAAAGGGGTCCTAGACGATATCTTCCGACTTTGGGGAATGCAACAGGTCGACCTGTTCGCATCCCCTCTAAATGCAAAACCTGCTGCCTTCTGCTCGCTGCCCAAAGCGAGGTGCTTTTTGGAGCGACGCCTATGTCTAGACTAGAAGGACAGATTTGTCTATGCCTTCCCCCGACTTCCACTTATCCTACTAATCTTGCAGAAACTAGGTTCAGAAGGAACACGAATGATTCTGTTTGCTCCTTTCTGGCCCAGGCAAGTTTGGTTTCTCTTCTACAACAATACTCCGAGGATCCTCCTGTTCCTCTATCTCGAGGTTTACTGACCCAGGATCAGGGGACTCTGGTCCATCCAGGCCTCAGATCCCTTCAGCTGCATGCATGGCTCCTGCAGACTATAGCTCAATCCCGTTTTGGGGTTTCTCTCCAAGTGGCGGAGATTTTGGTGGAGGCCAGAAAACCCTCCACCAGATCCACTTCGCCATGAAGTGGAAAAGATTCACTATCTGGGCGCTTCCAGAGCGTGGAACCCTTTTCCTGCTCAGCGGGGCTTCTGTTGGAATATCTATGTCATCTGTTTGACCTGGGTCTCGGTCATTCTTCTCTGAAGGTACACATGGCGGCCATCTCGGCCTAGCATGTTCCCTTTGCAGACAAAACTTTAGCTCAATTGGCGGTCTCTAAGACCTTTCTCAGAGAGGTCCTCCATCTGAGACCCCCATCCGTACTCCTGCTCCCCCTTGGGACTTAAACTTTGTTCTCGAGAAACTTACTCTCCCTCCTTGAATCTGCAGCTTCTCTGGATTTGAAGTTCCTTTCTGGAAGACTCTCTTCCTGGTGGCCATTACTTCTGCTCTGAAAATTTCTGAGCTCCAGGCCTGATGTGTAAATCCCATACTTGATTTTCACAAGGAATATGTTGCTCTTAGCACGAATCCTAAGTTTCTTCCTAAAGTAGTAGCAGAGTCTACTCTAAATCAGTCCGTACAGTTACCTGCCTTTTTCACACAGTACTCTAATCAAGGGGAGTACTTACTCCATACTATGGATGTTCACCAGATTCTGAGATACTACACCAACAGGACGAAGGATCTCAGAAAGACTGACCAACTGGTTCTCTTTTGCTCACAAAAGGGAAGGCAATGCTGTTTCCAAACAGTGCTTATCTAAATGGTTAGCTCATTGCATCACTTTCTGTTATGACAAATACAACAAGACCCTCCCAGGTCAAGTAAGAGGCCACTCCACCAGAGGAGTAGCGGCCTCAGCAGCTTGTTTTAAGAATGTGTCTGTGGCAGACATTTGTGCTGCCACCACCTGGACTTCCGTCCATACCTCTACTAAGCACTACAGTTTGGATGGTGCCTCTCGCCGTAGAGCAGACTTCGGGCTGGCTGTTCTGCAAGGCCTCCTATCTTGAGGCTTGCTCGGCTAGAACTGCTTTTTGGAGTAGTTTTCCTCCTCCCGGTGCCTCTCTTTGTTCCAGACTGCTTGGGATTCAGTCCTATATGTAATTACCTACTGAAAGAGCCCTCTCGAGTAAGATAGTACAGTTCACGTAGAACTTACCGTAACAGTAGATCTTGAGAGAGGTTCTTACAATGGGTAATACTACCCTTCTCCATCCCCTGACTTTTCAGCTCCTTTTCCAGTGAAATATCCACTCCTTTTTGTCCGGCCTTTCCGGCCCGTGTGGAGAAGAACTGGAAGCGGGCATCAGGGACCGCCCTTTATAGCGCGTCTCCTGGCGCGGTCACCTGGCGTGGGGATTGCCAGCATCAGTCCTATAGTAATTACCTGCAAGAGCCTCTCGAAGATCTACTGTACGGTAAGTTCTTACGTAACTGTACTTTTACAGGTTGAGAATCTGTTTTTTGCTTTTATGAGAGCTCCTTGGAATGGTGGGAAGAAACAAAGGCTGATATCAGTAAGCGGTTTCAGGGTTTTTTGGAAAAAGACATAGAGAACCAAATATTTTCAATATTTATAACTCGGGGAACAGTTGTATAATGTACAGTAATACACTCTGAGCCTTTTTTTTTTTCTGGTGTTTTCAAAACTTTATTCTTCATAACCTGCTGTTCTGAGGATTTTGGAACATGAAGAGTGAGATTGCTCCCTACAACAGTACAGCGGTTCTTGCCAGTAGTGCTGTGGAGCGCAAGATGAGCCGTCATGTCAGCAGAGAGCACTGCACACCGATTCAGAATCTCATTTTGAACCTTTTAACGCATTCCGTCACAGCCTACTGTACATATTAGTTTTTCCTAAACTGTACCAATGTTGAAAAACAGACTCAAATTGTATTATTTAAAAAAATACTCCACCTTCATGAGATCTAGCCAGATTCTCAACGCCTCGTTAGTTCAGTGACATCAGAAAAGCACTTGAACTTCACTCTTGTGCCCTGATGTCACCAAACTAACTCGGCATTGAGAATTGGCTCATTCTCAAAGAAGGGAGGTTAATATTATATAATGTTAGCCAGTACTGAGAAGTATACTGATCAGATCCAACATCTAAAGTTGGAAATGCCAAACTATCAGTGTGATAGGCGGCATCTTAAGAAGCCGACTTAAAATACAGGACAAATAAAACCCGGGAGGTCCTTTTATAGCATGCAGAGACCGAATAGTAAATTCGCAAATAACAGAGCTAAAACCGATTCTGGGTCAGTTTTCTCAGACCTTCCAGGGCAGCTTCCTATAATTGAATTCCATGTCCACTCCACTTTTGGAGTGAGTGCAGCTATTCGCTACCAGTAGATTAGTTTTCACAGAACCTCTTAATCCTGTTTTCTACCTCGTGTGTCACTGACTTGTGCAATACAGTCACAAAAGCGACGTACTTATTATGGTATTATCAGGTTTAAAATAGAGGCATCTCAGGTGAGGACAGGATTCCAAATTACTTATTTTTTTCCATAGAGGTGTTTATCTACCTTTGCAGGACGGGTGGCTGTATTTAGCCCTGTCCCCACCAGCCGCGGCCATATCGAGTCTCCTGTAGTATAGGGGAACTTAATCCCCCATGGATTGCCCCCCATTGCGGGGCCCACAGAGGGAGGGCCATCCTCCCCCACTCAGTACACAAATCCAGACCATCCCTGGATCCGGAGCGACCAAGCGGGCCATTGTTGTGATGGGCAGGGCTTAACGAAGTCTCCAGTTTTCTCCCTTAGGACAGCACAGACATGCAGTGAGCACGTTGTTTGTATTTTGCTGGCCACTGCTGGACATCCTCTGACTTCGTTTTTATGATCTAATAAACCCTTGGTTATCTGCAGGGAAATGTAACCTTTTGGGGAATGTCAGGAGATCATTATACCATAACAAAACATACAATATCCCTCTTACAGATTCTAGGACTAAAGAAAGAACAATAAAAGAAACAGAAGTCATAAAAGTTACATAAGACACATTTATAATCCTACTAGCTTGCCTTTTAGGACAGTCATTATACATTGCATGCTAATTATGTAACACACGCACCTGGGAGTCTGGAGCTCTCAAATACTGCAGTGTCATGCAGGGTCTGCCTGTGTTTTCCTCTGAGAGGTTACGAGGTGCATGGGGTTTTATACCCTGATAAGATGTAGTCCAGTTAGAGATAAGTGGCTCATGTGCGTGTGATGACCGAAGTTACTATTACTTCTGTTGGTCATTTTGGGGGGCAGCAGAGTATTATCTCAGTTGCCCTTTTGAATGCTACGCAGTGTAGCATTCTACTCATAAGGATACGCTTATGTCAATGATATCTCAGTTGCCCTTTTGAATGCTACGCAGTGTAGCATTCTACTCATAAGGATACGCTTATGTCAATGACGTGTTCTTATGAATGAAACATTTTGTAATGTATCATCATTCTCTCTGAAAGGCAGCAGGCCCAATCATAAATTGTTGTGGTTGCACATGACACCTTAGCTGTAGAGGGCGCTCCCGGGTACATCAATCATTGTATTTCTGACAATAACGCAGCAAAACAGCAGTGCAGTTCTAGCCTAGAATATCATTCTTGGTGTTTTGTCTCTCCCCTACAGGATCATATGTAGGGTAAAGGTCGTTCTTTAGAAGCAGTGCAGTTTCATAGCTTGTATCTAGGTTCTATGCAAAAATAGTTACCTAGCCTTATGTGTATGTAAACTTATGTGGATGTTCCTAGCTATGTGTGCGCGTCTCAGCTCTATATGTAATGTGTCCCCCAGTTCTGTGTGCGTGTGTGCGTGTGTGTGTGTGTGTGTGTGTGTGTGTGTGTGTCCGTAGCTCTGTGGTGTAACTGATACGTCTGTTTGAGATGTCTCCACGTTATGTCTGTTTGTGTGTGAGATGCCCCACTTTTAGATGTGGGTATTGTGTGGATGTTAGTACACCCACTTATTAGACGTGTGTGTGTGCGCGTGTGTGTGTGTGCGTGTGTGCACACGTGCGTGTGTGTGTGTGTCCTAGCTCCGTGGTGTAACTGATACATCCAGAGATGTCACCACGTTATGTCTGTTTGTGTGTGAGATGCCCACTTTAGATGTGGGTGTTGTGTGGATGTTAGTACACCCACTTAATAGACATGTGTGTGTGTGTGTGTGTAGGGCTGTCTCACTTATGGCTGTGGGTTACGTACCTGTGTGTCATCTGCATGAGCATACAGGTAATCATGACGTGCCTTGTGCACGTGATATGTGTGTGTGGGTAAGCTTGTAGTTCTGACGTATCCTGCGTACATCATGTGCATGTGGGTGAGCTTGTTCTTACAACGTTATGCGAGCTGTACCTCCGCGGAGATGTCCCCAGTGCTTTGTACCTCCACGGAGATGCCCCCGGTGCTTTGTACCTCCGCGGAGATGCCCCAGTGCTTTGTACCTCCGCGGAGATGCCCCAGTGCTCTGTACCTCCGGAGATGCCCCGGTGCTTTGTACCTCTGCAGAGATGCCCCCAGTGCTTTGTACCTCCGCGGAGATGCCCCCGGTGCTTTGTACCTCCGCAGAGATGCCCCGGTGCTCTGTACCTCCACGGAGATGCCCCAGTGCTTTGAACGTGCGCCCTCCCACTGGCTGTGGCTCACATGCACCTGCACCTGGATTCCTTCAGGTGGCTGTCAAATGATGAAGCACAACATCCCGCATCCCCCAAGGGAGGAAGAGCAGTCTTAAAGACACTCGATCCTCTCTCCCTGACCGACCTGTGTCTGTTCCCAAACCCGGGTCGCTGGTGTGTGAAGAACTAAGGCATTGATGACACCTCAGCCTTCTGCACCATCTGGCCAGTACAAACGATTTTTTATTAAAAAAAACATAACTTTATAAAAACTCTCTTTCAAGGATATCTCCCTCCATTGAGCCACATCATGGAACTGTAAGCCGTCGGCGTCAGAACCACCTGGAAATGTTTGCAGGCTACGGCCACCCACGTCAGAGTGCCTCGTCAGCTCCTATATAACATGTGCGTCCCCACCATGCCTCAGTTCTTTCTCCCACCATCCACTGCTGCTAAAGAATGCCATCAAACATTTGCAAGTATTCGCTAACACTTATTTTAAAACTTTATTTTATGCCGCCACTGAAAGACAAGGAATCTTTATTCCTTTATTGCTATTGCAGCGATGTTAAATTTTACAAAGATGACCACCACTCCATTTGTACCTGTTGTCGTTGTACAAACCAGAGTGTTAAAGCTCGCTAAGTTTGCCAGGGCTTTAACCAGACAACTAGCAGATGTCGCAAGAAAGCTTTAGAAGTCTTTCTAAAACTACATGAAATGGTGAACAGGTTGCAACGAAGGCAGCTTCACCATCATCAACCACTTCTGTTCCTGGTTTACAGTCAGCCTGTCAATCCCTGCAGTTGACTAGGCCATCATTGAGTGACTTGTTATGGAAAAGGATAAGTCCTCTAAATCAGCAGAGGAACCCGCCACGCTGACAAGCCGAAGCAGAGAAAAGATATGCCTGGGCCTGCAGAGTTTTCTTCTGTATCACTTTTTGGTCCACAAGCTGCAACCTACTTCAGCATTCTGCTTTTGCTGTTGTGCTGTCAGCGACCCCATAGCCCTGCCGTCGGCTCCCCTCGCCTTGACAGTCTGTGGCAATCCACACTTGGCCGAGCTGGAGGGTACCGACAACAGTCATATGGCTGGCTCAGTGCTTCTAACATTCATTTCAGATTTTTCTCTCTAAGTCCCTCTCTCTACCCCATGGCCTACATCGGCCTCGGACATCACAGCATCCCTGTAGCGAAAGGCACACTTCCTGGCCCAACCACCAGGGGTCACTGTGGAGCTGAGAGTCGCTGCCAACCCACAACAACTGAGGTGCACTGCTAAGTGGCAACTACTCCAGCCAGGCCAACCCCCCCCCCCCAACATGGAGCTCCAAGTCGACTCGACTCTGGGTCACTGCACAGCAGAAAGGCACACATGTCAGCACCAATGACCTACACTACTAAATAGGAATCATACGCTTGTTTAGGTCTCTGAATTACTAAACTAGTTGTTGAAGCATACTTCAGTACCTAGGAAAACTTTTGAAAAATATAATATTTATGGGCTTGGCTAGCACTCACACTGAGCAGCAGCGGAGTGGAAGAGCTGCACAGAAGGGCACCAATTCCAACTTCATAGCCAAAAACTGATAACAAAATTTATAATTACTAGTGGATTAGGATTGCTGTTATTGAGAGGATCAATTTGCCACCAAAACATTACACTTACAACATGGGCAGCCCGAGGAAAGTGACTGCACAGAGGCAGGGAGCTCAGAATTCCTTTCAGCTGTGTAGGTCTCACCAAGATGGCGCTAAGGCCTCAGGCTACGGTTGTTCGTAGAACTGTACTGGTACCACTTTAAATGCCATAGAAAAAATGGTGGCCCAGCTGCTCCTACATTGCCACTATGGACAAAAAGCTTGACTCTATGATTTGCAGACTGACTACAGTGGAACAGACTATGAACTCAGACTCTATGTAGTGGATGCAAACAAAACCATGGATCAAGCGTTAGCCATAGCAGATGATGTGGTAAAAAGAAAATTCTCACCTCGGACTTGGGAATGCTGAGAACTTACTGTGAGCCAGGAACATCAGGGTGCTGGGTTTGCTGGAGGGTGATAATATACTAAATTTATGGAGTCATGGCTCCAGACAGAGCTAAATCTTTCTGAGTCCCCAGGGCTGGAACAGGCCTATAGAATAACCCATATGCCACGCTGTCATGTACTCGGCATATCCCAGGGTAGTCCTATTCTCATTTTTATTACTGCGTGATAGAGAGAGTATTCGTGGCACCAAAATGGACACCTGTGAAAGCTGATGGGCAGAAAATAAAACATTTTTTTCAGGACTAGTCACTTGAGGCAGAGGTGTAAGGTAAGGTCTATGGTGGGGTCAAGAAAGAACTGTGCATTAAACAAATTCCATTCGCCTTACTGCCTCCTGCACTCCTGCTTCTAGCCATCCCCAACAAGCTGTATTCTTTTTCTGATCCTAAGGAGGTGATAAAACTATTGGAGGGACTCTAGAAGGACAGGTCCCCCCCCAATGGGGGGGTAATGTAGGGACTGAAGAGGAGCTGGTGGGTGATTCGAATAAAGGGGCTGCTTGAATTGGACTCTCGATAGAATGCATTACAAGCTGGTTTTTTTTGTTGTTGTTGTTTTTTTCCCTCCCCACTACCCGAGACCAGGTATGTGGCACTAGTTGGACTCAGTAGTTTTATTTCGGGGGACACTCGACTGTAACTGGGCCTCTGGGAGAGTACTTTAAAATTGCTCTCTTTAACAAGTTATACATGTCATGCTATAGCTGTGATTGGGTTGAGATGATTTTACCGGGTGTAAATGACCGCACAGCAAATGGCACCAGTTTAGAGGAGCGCTTTGTGTCCTCTCCTCAGGACACGTGAAAGCTTATGAGTGTCTGCTGCCATGCAGTCTAGCCATGGCGCAGGATCATAAGTGGCTTCTCAGAGATTTGAGTCTACCTTCTGGTGTTATTTTTTTTTTTTTTTGAGACCTGATTTTTGACAAAGGTATAAGGGAAAAATGTCCCATGTTTAACAGTGTCCTGCAATTTACTGTGCTGTAAATGTCCCATGTTTGACAGTGTTCTGCCATTTACCATGCTATGTATGTCAGCAGTGGTTTTGAGTTTCTTAAAAATTCAGCCCCACAGCGCATACATGAGTCGAAAGGGTCCAGGCTTAACCTTATTCAAAATGGCCACCTGCGGCGGAGTGAAATTTGTTATAGCAGCAGTGTAATGAAAAATGCTTTATTTGTTTGTTTGTTTATTTATTGGAATCTCGGATGACACTTCTGAGCTAAAAGCTTGTTTACAAAGGTTCCACGTCGAAGGGCTAGACAAGTAGCAGAATTACAAAACAGATAGGGTATATACAGCAGGCAAGTACATTGTGGTACTTACAGATACAGATTCAAGCAAGTACAGTTAAAATACATCAGGTAGGAGAGGTCAACTTTATTGCAACAATACTAAGAGCATACCTAAGGTGGACAAGCAATTTATGGTGGTAGCTGAGTTTTAGGCGTGCAGGTAGAGTTATGGAGGGTCAAGTGGTGGTGACCAAAGGAGGGGAGGACAGAATACATGAGAGCAGGGGAGGTGGGGGCAGAGACAAAGGGGTGACAGAATAAGGGGTTGAGTAGTCAGAGGGTGGGATTGGATTTGAATCTACCAGGGTTACGTAAATGGGGTGATAGGGCAGGGCTGGGTAATGTAGGGGAGAGAGGGATAAGGGAAAGGGTTTTAAAGTGGGGGGTGAGGTGAGGGGAAACGGGGAGGGGTGAAATTGGGATTAACATTTGTGAAGAGAAAGCAGGAGGGTGGGGGGGATAAAGAGGGGACATGTGAGTAAGTACTCAGTGGGGTCACACCAGGCAGGGGAGGAAGTGGAGGTGGGGAATGGGTGCTATGCAGGACAGATAAGCTGTCAGTAACAGTAGGATTATGCACAGGTGATTCAGTCACAGTTACTAAGAGTGGCCAGGTACTGCAGCAGCTTGGCTTTAAATGGGTGTAGTTTTGTTTCCTCAATCGGTTCAGAGTTAAGGAATTTAGCCAGCAGGGGCCCTGTATTCAAGGACCATTGCCCTAGTGAGGTTCAGTGGAATGGTATAATGAAGGCAGCTTTACTGGCCCCTAGTTAGTCTGGAGGAAGTGGAGTTTCTAGCAGTTGCCTCACCCAGGGGAGCAAGTGATTTTAGCCAACAGACAGACTTGGTACCTAATTCTGCTATTCAGATTTAACCAACCAGTGCTTGAGTATAGTTCACAAGTGTGAGTTAAACGGTCCACACCCAGAACTAGTCTGCAGGCTTTGATTAAGACAATCTTGATTCGCTTAAGTGCTGTATCGGTACCGCCCGTAGACTGCCATTCCATAATCTATGATAGAAAGCGCGGAGCTGTTAACTGCAGGCTTGATGGCACTTTCAGTGAGACACTGCCTATGCCGGTAGAGCTGACCTAGTCTGGCACTAGCTGCCTTGGCAACATGGTCTGTGTGCTGGTTGTGGGAGAGAGCTGTCAGGTAGACACCAAGGTACTTAAAGGTGGTGACCATTTCGAGTGTATCAAACTTGTTATTGTAGATATTGAGGTGATGTGACTTATGACGGTTTTGATAGGAGGCAAACAACATTGTTTTAGTCTTAGTGTAGTTGAGCAAGAGCTTAGACTGAAGGAACCATTTTTCCACAGCAGTGAAGTAGTCTTGCATGCCTTTTTCCAGCTCTTCTGGAGTAGGGTGACACATGTAGAGAACAGCATCATCTGCATATAGAAGGATCTTGTTCTTGCAGACTTTGGGGAGTTCATTTAGAAACAGGCTGAACAGCAGGAGGCCCAAAATGGAACCTTGGAGCACCCCTGTGTTGACATGCCGATGGTCGGATAGAACATCAAGAATCTTGACCTGCTGGGTCCTGTTAGTGAGGTAATTCTGGAATCAGCCTAGAGAGACAGAGGATATACCAGTGTTGGAGAGCTGTGTGAGAAGCAAGTCATGGTTGACCATGTCAAAGGCCTTGTTGAGGTCGATGAAAGTGGCTCCCACCAAGAGCCCTCGGTCAATTGCTTCATAGATATGACCAGTAAACGCAACCAATGCCGTTGAAGTACTATGTGCCTTCCGAAAGCCACGCTGTTCCTGGCATTGAAGGTTGTACTTATCAAGGTATGTACCTAACTGATCATATACTATTCTCTCTAGTGCCTTGGAAAGGGGGGGGCAGAACTGAGATTGGCCTGTAGTTGGCCAGGCAGGTTCTGTCCCCGCTTCTAAAGAATGGGGTGACCACTGCAGCTTTCCAGCATTGAGGGAAAATGCCAGTGGTTGGTGAGGAATTTAGGATCCAGGTTAGAGGGGAGAGTAACACATCCAGGGTGAGAGCCACAATCTTTAGGTCAAGCGAGTCCCCACTGGATCTAGTGTTCCCGAAAACTTTTTCCAAGTATTATTTTGCCTCAGTTGCAGAGATTACCTTCAGGTAGAAGGGAGGTGCTGTGTGTGTTGGAGGGATGTCGGTACAACTAATGGTGGAGCTTGGCACAGGTCGGAGATAGTCTGGAGGAAGGACCCCACTAAGGTCTGTGAAGGCCTTGTTGAAGCCATCTGCGATAGTTTTGTGATCCTGGATAATCGCACCCTCAAAATTTATTCGTGATGGTGGTGATTTACTTGCTCTGCCTGTTAGGGTTTTTATATTGTCCCAGAACCTGTGGCTGTTGCGACAAGAGTTGTCCAGTTTACTTTTAAAGTGAGATCTTTTTGCAAAGCGGATGGCTTGAGTGCACTTATTACATACCGCATTGTATTTTTATATGTCAGAGGGGGACCCAGTGCTCTTGGCCCTATGCCACAGGTTATCCCTGACCCCCATGAGCTCAAGGAGCTGTGGTATGATCCATGATTTGATGGTTTCTTTGATTTTCCTTGTTTTTAGAGGGGCAAAGATGTTGCAGGCTGAGTTAAACTTGTCGATAAAGCACTCAAGCAGCATTCACGTTGGCGGCAACATAGACCCCCTCCCGGTCTAGCTGACGGAGGTAGGATTTTAGTGAGGCAAGATGTCCAGCTTTTATAATTCTGGAGGTTATTGTTTTTTTTTTTTTGGGGGGGGTGGGGTTCAGTGTTTTGTTTGTCCAGGAGCATAACACTGGCGAGTGGTCACTGATAGAGTTGGCTAGCACAGTGGTTCTAGTTATTCTTTGTGGCCAATTGGTTAGTTCCCAGTCTATGAGAGTACTTGAACCGGTGCAATAGTTTACATGAGTGGGGGATTGAACGAATTGGACCATGTCTATGGCCGCTATTGCATCCTGGTAAAGTGCAGCATCTGGGGATAACCGATTTATATTAGAGTCCCCTAACATTATGATTTCAGATTGATGGCGATTACTAGATAAATAATCAAGTGCTAGTTTGAAACCAGCCTCTTGATCTTTAGGGGGTATGTACACCGAGATTATAGTTAAACACTTTCCCTGGGATCCAAGTTGAATCTGGATGAAGAGAATTTGTGATTTTCAACCCTGGGGTGGGATGAGGAGTGCCCTACACAGAACTGTGTCATTAACATAAATGACTCATCCTCCCCCCTCGTTTCCCTCATCTGTCCACCCTGAAAGTTGTGCAGCCCTCAAGCTGGATAGCAGAGTCAGGGGTTCTAGGAGTGAGCCAGGTCTCTCCATGACTGAGATGATATCTGGTTTATGTTGGGCCATCCATACCTGGAGAGCATCAAATTTTGCTAGCAGGCTGCATATGTTAAGAGATGCAATAGTTATTGCACCAGCCTTGCGGTCTGTTGGTGGTATTGAGGCACTAGTACTAGGTCCAGGGTTTGGGTGAACGTTCTCCAAGAGTAGAAGGAGTAGCCAGGCAATTCTAAGAGCTTGTAGCTTTAAATGTTTCATTAGATAGGACTTGCTGTGGGAGTTGGCCATTTTCTTCTTCACTTTTGTGGTGACTGTCAGCATATTCAGCTGAGCTGGCAGGACAGCAGACATATGTTTAACCTCGCCCCTGCTCTTGTGGGATGGCAGAGGGTGGCATGGTGCAATTGCCAGAGGTGGTCTCAGAGCACCTTGTAGTTGGGGCCAGAAGTTGGATTGCATTCCACATTATTTTGGAGAAGGGTAAGTCAAGTGTATGATCCTGCCCGTTGCTTAGGAAGGCTTTGTTTGGTTGTTTGACTTGGGCACTATCAAGGGCAGCAGTGCGGGAGTTTGATGGGCAGCGGAAGTTGATCAGAGCAGATAATACTGCCCTAACAGAGAGGGTAAAGGGGTCTGCTTAGAGAATGTTGGGCAGTAGGAGATGTGAAGGGTTGGAAATGTGTAAGGATTACTGCCTTTCGAGGGAGTTAACTGGGCCGCAGACACCGCTGGGCTTATTACCAGTCCTATAGGAGTATTCTGGCAGGATGAGTCTTTCCTGGGGTCCAAAATTGGCTCCACTGTCAGAAAGAGGATGTAGCCAATGAGGAGAAGGGGGGCTGCGGAAGCCATCTCTTGGATTTATTACAATAGCTAATGAAACAGTACTATCTAGTGCTGTAAAACCACAGCCAGGGAAACGGAGAGCAGGGCTTTAAGGAGAAAGTCTCTTATAGTGAAGATGTCTTGAAGAGGAGGGCAGGATCAACAAAGTTTTTTTTCCCAAAAAAGAGCTAGTTTTGGCTACAGTTAGTAAAAATGTTAGCATACCTGTCGCAGTGCTATTTTTAAGACAAAATGTGGCTGCCATCTTTTTAAACTAAATTAAAAATATTACCACTCAAATGTTGGTGAAATTGGAAAGTGTTATCACCAAATGAAATGGGAAGATGCCTGGAATCTTTTACAGTGGGGAGGAAAAAGAGGAAGGGCCACATTTTTTGCCCAATTTTGTTGCACTGCTGGTTTAAGTAGTTACTTGAGTATTGTCAAATTATTTAGGGTAACCTGTTACATGACTATCGAAAAGCAAGTGTACTTCACCCATACATTTGATGGCATTTAATATGGAGCCAAGATTTACAGAGTTTACTAGTAATACTATATACATTCAACCCCACATTCTTGTATCAGACATAAGAAATGTGAATATTCTGTCACTGTAGCTTTACTGTGAACAAATTTATGTGTATATAGTGTATGGTATGGGCTTATTGTGCACAGAATTCAAGCAGCTCAAAAACCTTGTTGTGCACATTCTAAAGTTGTGCATGTTCTAAAGTTGTGCACATTCTTAAGACTTATTGTGCATGTTCTGTCATTAAATGCAGTTGCAGTTCCCTCATGCTGATTCCCACTGCCTGGTTCCACTTTCTCTGCTCACTGTACCTCAATGTTATCATAACCGCGGTTAAAAAAAAAAAAAAAAAAAGACATGTCAGATGCATATTTTTTTTTTTTAACCATACACTAAAGCAAATAAAATAGGGGCAACCGCCGGCCCGGTGGCGCTAAGGGTTGAGGTGCTGGATGCCACACCTCGCGCTACGCTGGTGACTTGGGTTTGGGAGTGAGCTCGGGTCAGCAGGGGAGGACTGGGATTGAGAGTCGGAGATGGCTTTCCCAGTCCTGGGGAGGGTTGGGAACTGTACACCGCACTGCGGCGACCCCTGGGGACGCCTGGAGGTACCGCAAGCGATGGTGTAACTAAGGGGGGGATTACGGCGGATGTCTGCACGTATGTGCATAGCTGCCATTGCACGTCCACGATCCCAAAAATGGGGAGAACATGGGAAATGACAGCACAGGTCCGTGGCAGCTTGATGGCCGCAGCTCCGCCAGCCGACGATGCCTGGAGGCATGTGCCGGTACTGGTTTCTGGCCAGGCACAGGGCCATGGGGGGCCCTTTCATAGGTGTAGCTGCATCTGCCAGCTGGGCATGCTGAACTTCGGGTCAGCGGTGGCTGGATAGTGGGCAGGACCGTGGCTGCAAGGAGGATAAAGTGTTAAATGATAAAAAAAATAGACACAATACACACCTCGCCTCAGTTATCTCAGTTGAGATACCAGCATGGACCTGTTGAGCTTATGCATGCTGGTATCACAACCCCTCGATGGAAACAGGCTCATTGTGTATGGGTGCCCATGTATTATTCCTTATCTTCTTACACAGACTCTAGTAAATGCTTTTTACAGATAATGAATACAAATAAAACAAATATATAATATTTAAACACAATTTAACTTGTTTTTGTTAATTTTCTATATCTCTGTTCCTTATTTTGTTACTGAGGACATTTGCTTGAAAACAGGATCTCTCTGTCTCGGACTTCATTTCATCGTCTAGTGTTTCCCTCGTAGTCCTCTGTTTGTGACATAATCTGTTGCTATTGAAATAATTATGATGTTATAAACAGGATTATGGCTTCAGACAGGGGAAGCAGGAGAATGAGATGAAGTCTCAGACATAAAAAGACCCTGTTTACATGAAAATGTCCTCCATAATAAGTATGGAAGGACATATCTACAGAAAATTAATGAAATACAAGCTGAGTGGACTCTAGCCTATCAACGCAGCAGTAGGGGTATGCAGCCATTGTATTTGTATGTATTTGAATTTTGGTAACTGGGTGGGTAAGCCCACTGAGACCATGCAGTCCCTTTTTCAGGGGCGACCTGGGAGGAGGGTACTAGGACAATAGTTTAAAATGAACAAAGAGACTCAGTGCTATGGTATACACAGTCAAAATAAAACAATAATGTGGCAGTGTGGTACAATAAACGGGACTATAATACACATGGAGAGTCATAGTTCTGTATACAGTCTGCAGCAGTGTCACAAGTGCAGTACAAAGTTTTGCTTAGGATAGAAGAGAGTACAATATTTTGGGTTTGGGGAAAAGCTGAGTTGTAGTGGAGAGACCGGAGGGAGAAGGATTAATGCCCCAGTGGTTGCTGTCCTTCGAGAAAGGAGGGAGTGCGACGCCACCTCTTCAGCACCACCCTAGATGACCGAGGGTAGAGCTGCGGGTCTGCATGCCTTAGAGGAGACGCTGGATGGTGTTGTATGGCAGCATGTTCATACACCACATCCACTGACATCCTGATGGGCACGAAAAGCAGGAAACGCCCCTGCACCCTAAGATGATGAATCTCGTTCTATCCCAGCCTCCTGACGATGATCCAGTAGGTGTGCAAGTAAAGAGCATCATAATAGTGACCCAGCAGGTCTGTCCTTCATGGGCATAGAATGGGGTGGACCACTGAAAAGTGGATGTCGCCATCTGAAAATACGCTTGCAAAAAAGAGTAGTGGGTTTTTCAGCTGAGAGCCTCTTGGAACCGACAGAATTAATGAGAATTTTGATTTGAAGTGTTGTGTGAATAGTGACTGACTTAACTCTGCAGTATAATGAAATTTTGAAAAAGAGTTTAAAACAGTTGTCTTGGAATAATTGTATACTGTACTATGCAACTACTAGGTTTAGTTTCTGTCTTTCTGATATAATCTGTCACATCGTGGACATTTTTTATGCACTTCTGTGTGATGTAATCATGACGTCAGTATATCTGCCGGATAAAAGGCTATCTTTTCACTGCTCAGGCCACGCCCCCTGACAAAAGTGAAGACCAAAGCACTGGGGTGAGCAGTAAGAGAAGGTCCGAGGCAGATGCCTGTTTAAAATACGAATAGCACTGCACAAGCGAAGGATATCTTTAATAAATTGTAATACATTTATAAAATTAGCATGCTTTAGTGTGCTGAGTGTTATTTCTGACTCACTCCACCGAGTGCGAGTGCATTCCTTTTTGGTGTTTGTTTTTACATTGGTTTGCAAACTGGAATCGCACCGGGATGCCTGCCTGCACCCTTGTACTGTATAACTTCATCTTGTCATAGAAGAAACATAAAACATAGACATTGATGGCAGATAAGGACCGCTTGGCCACCCAGTCTGCCCATTTCCTACCTACTGGATAAGCTGCAGATCCTAGTTTTACCAACAGCATACTTCCTCCTACCCCCACCACTATAATTGCCTTATGTCTATCCCATGCATTATTGAATTCCCCACTGATTTTGACCCACAACCTCTTCAGGGAGGCCGTTCCATGTGTCCACCACCCTCTCTGTGGAAAAAATACTCCTCACGTTGCACCTGAGCCGTCCCTCCCTCTATCTTCAGATTGTGCCACCTTGTTCTTGCACACCTCTTTTTCTGAAAGATGCTACCCTCTTGGACTTTGTTGATTCCTTTGAGGTACTTGAAAGTTTCTATCATGTCCCCCCTCTCCTCGAGGGTGTACATATTAAAGCTTTAGTCTCTCTTCGTATGGCTTCTGGTGCAGACCCTGCACCATTTTAGTTGCACTCCTCTGGACTGCCTCCACCCTGTCTTATGTCCTTGCGGAGATGGGGGTCTCCAGAACTGCACGCAGTACTCCAGATGGGGTCCCACCAACTGTCTGTACAGAGGGATGACAACTTCCTGTTTTCTACTGGTGATGCCTGTCCATATGCATCCCATTATCCCCCCAGCCCTCCTTACTGCCTTCTCACATTGCCTGCCTACCTTTAAGTCGTCTGATATGACTACCCCCAGGTCCCTTTTTATTTTTGTTGTTGTTAATACGTCTCCCATTGTGTACTCTTCCCCTGGGTTTTTGTTTACCAGGTGCATTACTTTGCACTTCTGTGCATTGAATCTAAGCTGCCATACTTTTGATCATTCCTCCAACCTTGCAAAGTCCCTTCTCATCCTTTCCACAACCCCCTTGTGTATCAACCTTGTAGCAGATCTTGTGTCGTCTGAAGAGAGGCATACTTTTCCTTCCAGTCCCTCTGCAGTGTCACTTATAAAGACATTAAAGAGGACCGGCCCCAGTACTGAACTCTACGGTACCCCACTAGTAACCCCCCTTTCTTCGGAGTGGAACGCTTTTACTATTACCCTCTGCATCCTGTTGTCCAGACAATTTTTTACCCAGGCTACCACCCTGGGACCCACTCCCAGGCTGTCTAACTTGTCTTCTCTCATGTCATGGTATATCTTATACTCTATTAAAAGGGTCATTTCTGAATGCCAGGCCATTGGTGCAATTGTAATGTTGCTGCATATGAAGTTGTGACCTAGGTTTGGATGTAGCCCGAGACATCAGAGGATCAGGTGATCGAGGAGCACTCCGCATCCCTGATGAGGACACTGGCTTCCTCTGAGATGGGAGGTTGCTAAGCCACATGGTTGGCCACAAGTAGGGGTGCAGCCAAGATGTCTTCTGCCTGGAGTGTTGGGTGGAAATGCTGTTAGACTCTGTATGTGATTGCTTCAGCATGTGTGCTCTTTAGAGTCCTTGATGCTGGCATCCACGGAGGTGGGGAGAAAACGAAGGTGGGAAGCCTCTGAGGGAGTCAAAATGATAGCCCCAGCCATCACTCTTGAATTCGGCACACCTACTGCGGACCCTCTGGCATTGTGACTGTGGTGACAAATAGTCCCCAAAGCTGCCGGCCCCACCACGATGGTAAGTAATAGAGGTGTAGTCGAGTAGAAATAGGGTTCTCATGGTTGTCCAGTTGCTGAAACCTGAGGAAGAATGGGTGACCTGAGTTGAGGGCAGCTTGGATGACAGAAGAGAAAGAGGAACATAAACAAAAAGTAAAAATGTGGCATTTCTGTTCTCTTTTTCAGCTCCGGCAGACCATCTTCAAATTTTGCCAGGAACAACTAGCCCAGAAAGCACAAGAGATTGACAGAAACAATGAATTCAAAGAAATGAGGGTGAGTGTCCTTTTGCAAACACTTACTTTGGTCCTCTCTGGTAGCTAGCAGCATCTGCTTGAATGCCATCACTGTTTCCTTTTTACTGCTGCAGTGGGCATAGCCCTGCAGATGTTTTGCATTCAGAAAAGAGCTGTTGTCATTTTTGCTACCAAACAACATAAGTGTTACAAATAGAGTCCTCTGCTGGAGCTGCATTACTACGCTGCCTGTGTGTGTATAGGAGCTGGAGAGCACTATTTTTCCTCTGGCTTGAGGAGTTAATTGAGCCCTCCTCTTAGCAGAATCTCAGACATTCTACACTATAGTCAGCAAACACAGAAGGTTAACTCATTATCTTCTGGCAGTCATTCTGTGTCAGGTTATCAATGGATAGTAGACATCGTACAGAGCTATTGTTGGAAATAGAATGGGTTAAACACTTCCTGGAGCTTTCTGCATAACAAATAAGCACGTCTGTTCCCTCAGCCCCTATGAACACCTCATTAAGCCATTTGACACCTCCATTCTGTCCAGACCTGTACCCCTCCCCTGCATATCTGCCCCTTAAAGAGGAAAGGAAATCAATTCTAACTGGCAGCTGTTTATAAAGTTCTTATTCCCAGAAATTATATGCATTCACCTAAATTATCCATATTTAATTGTACCTGAATAAAACATGATATAAAAAAATGTGTTTTGCATTGTCTTGTTTTTATGGGCAGCATTCTGTTACAGTTCTCTTCATGGAACCAATAATTGGGAGTTTTAACTATGTCATGGTTTGTACACAGAACTCTAAACAGGGTTCTGATAGGTCAGCAGTGAATGTAACAGAATGCTGCCCATAAAAACAGAACAGTGCAAACTACGGTTTTACCTATAACCTTTTATTCTGGTACAGTTAAATATGGATACTTTAGAAAAATGCATATCGTTTTTGAGAATAAGAACTTTATAAACAGCTGCCAATTAGCACAAATTTCCTATCCCCTTTAAGTCTGTATATGTCCTGACCACAGATACGCCGTGCTGTTTGAAAATGTTTTAATATGCTGGCTGTTTGAGTGTTTTTTTTAATTCCCCTTCTCATACCATTCTCCCTGACCTTGTTACCCAATACCTGAAATACTTGTTATTGCTCTGTGTATTTTTTTTCTATTTCTGTATAATTATATCTATTTATTATCTGTACATAAAAATGTTATTCTTGACCTTGTGTAACGCAGGTCCACCTTGTAAATGAGCCTGCTCAATGGAGTTCGCCTGGATAAATAAAGACTTGATTGATCCTAACAGCAACTATCCTGCTACTTTGTAAGACATTCCATAACAGAGAGTTCCAGTAATGCCTGTTCCCAAATAATAAACACATTTAAAGTGTTAAATGCCAACTTCATTTTCTCAAGCAGGCAGTTCTGGGGAGACACTAGTATCTGATATTAAGTAATTACTTGTCTTTATATTATTAGAAGTTAAACTCTGTTTCTCTGGGGAGAAAGAAGCAAGCTGTTACTGTTCCAACTGCTATTCCCTCACTCTGGATATTGCAGGCCACTCCTTTACCCAACAAGTGTGCAACCCCCCAATTTCCAGGATAATTTACTAGGTGTGTGAGTGTGCTGCACAAATGATATAAGATAAGATGAACTGAGTGGTTTGCTCATGCTACACAGGGAGCAACAAATACAGAACATCCCGATGTTCATTTAGCCCCATGCCCCATAAATAGATGTTCACAGAACAGTTGGAACTGGTTGACTTTCTTTTTCTTCTGTATCTAGTGTTAGGCATTGTTTCATAGTGACCTCTCTCAAAAAAAAAAAGGAGAAATAAATCTTTTATTTCTTTGAAATTGCCTTCATAATTTAGCACATTTAAAATATTACACTCAGCTGGATAAAGAATAATAAACATCAATACATACATATTCAGAGGCAGAAAATAAAATGTTGTGATACAGTCCAGCAATGCATTTTACAACACCACCAGCTATGCCAGATAAACAGTTAACACAATGACTCACTAGCTGAATAAATGTGAATTGCTTGAAAACAGACTGCCAGAGAAATGATCATTCACTGTAACACAGGTTTGTACTGAAAAGTTTACTAAAGTTGCATCAGTGAGTCGCAGCTCCACTTGGGATCTCCGTGCAATGTGTGATAACTATGACTGCACACTATACTTGTGGTGGACTTTATTATTGTTGTTTAAAAAAAAAAAAAGACACAAGCCACATGATAATGACAGCACTGTCAGTGCAACTTTGTAAATTTCTCTCCCCATCACCCTCTCTGTCTGTCTGTCCATCTGTCTCTCTCCACACCTCTCACAGTAAACCCAATGAATGTCAGGAGCTTAAAAAATAGATTTAATTTGTGTATGTAACCCCTAGGTGGCGCTTTCCAATGGGATACTACTCCTGCCTACGTGACTAGGTGCAGGTTGAGGGGCCTGAGTTCTGGGAACGCGTGCCTCCACCCGGAGGGTTGGTTTAAGGGTAACGTAGCTGCTCTGGGTACAGCCCTTTGGGACACTGATACCCCCCTCTAACCCCTCTAGTGGCCTATACTGGTCAGGAAATAGACAATACAGTTAACACCAGAATGCAATGTTAGACCCATACTTGGCACACTTACCACCAGGTCTGGATCAGCTGCACTGGCCCTGGAGACCCCTGTAAAATAAGACCTGCACTGGAGGAAGGCAATAGCAACACAGTATCCCCTCCACAAAGGTACACAACAGCCAGTGTAAATGCAAAAAGATCTGGATCTGATTTATTCAGGGGACATGAACAAGGGTGGGGTAGTAATCTAGTGTTTGATTTTAGATCTAATGTAGTCAGGTTAAACATGCATGCCCTAAGAGTCCCTGTAGCACAGTCACACACACTCTGGGTGCCCAGTTGTCATGCAGGCTAGCCTTAAGCGTTGCCCGGGGTAGGCCGGTATTGCAGCTATTGTTGGGGCCCTTAGGAAGGAAAAACACAACATGCACTTTAACCCACAATTTTTATACTGGAGCCAGATGGCTCAGTTCGTAATGATATACCAAAACAAATCAGAAGACACTTTGTTGCAGGGAGCTATCCTGATGTTTACTTACGTTACCCAGACCAGGATGCAGGATTGACAAGATGAAGACCACCAGGTAGTATGCTGGTTTGCTGGGGGAAAAAGGGCCCACACGACGCACTGCGGGGGTCGATCCTGTTCGATGGCATTGAGCAGGGAACCGAATCCCAGAGCGGGTCTTTCATCGGATGAATCTCTGCGCTGTGAGCAGCAATCTAGGCCAAGATGGTGAAGCCCAGACCAGGTAAACAGTTCGGATGTCAGTCCGGTTAATTGCTGGATGCAGCTTCCAGCTAGCATGACACATTCAAGGAGGTGGGGAATCAAATCGCAACCCACTCTACACATTCAGCACAATTACAGTAAGGATAGGTAAATACCACAGTACGGATGACAGTCCAGTTGCAATTAGTGTCTCTTCGCAAACCGTACGCTCTGTGGTTATTTCAAGTCCTGACAGGCAATTGCTCAGAAGCAACTCTTCAGTCCTCACAGGTGAAATTCACTCTGTCACAATTCAGGATTCCAGTCACAATCAACAGCAGTCTCAAATAAAACCAATATGATATATTGCAGACTTAGTCACCGAGAAGATGGTAGCAGGCAGGCCAGACACAGCCTTCCGCTAAAACTGGTGGTGCTTAGCAGGAAGTCCATGCTGCAAAGGAAAGCAGGTTAGACAAACTACAACACCATTATCACTAAAGCTGATAATCAGCAAATAATCACAGATTCTATAAGGGCTTCCTCTGCGCAATTAGCAATGGCAGAATGAAGCGGCTGTATTACAGCCCAGGCAGGAATTGAGCCTGAAACCACTCTGGCCCCCACCCAGATTAATTATAACCTACAAAAATGACACCTCTTAAAGAGACAGGCACGGAGGCTAACAGCGCACTCGCATGCAAGCACTTTTAAACTGTTAAACACAGAACACCAGCCTGGCAGTGGGCATTAGGCAAGCCCAGGAAGACATTTTAGGAACCCCTATTTGTAGGGGGGTTACATGTATATAGTTCGACGTCACAGTATAGCTGTTTGTGAATTTCTGCATGGAAATCAGTTGTAAACATACTAAATCTCTGCAAGATATGTACAGATGACAGATATGTAACTGTGCCTTTCAATTTGATGATCAATGCATTTGAGTGACACAAGTCTGCACTGTAAATACTATTTTTATTTCCACGCCTGACATTCTTGGTGAATATCGTGAGACACGGGGAGGGAATGGACAGAGAAATTGACACAGGCGTGTTGACAGGGCTGTCATTATCATGTGGCTTTTTTTTTAAAGGAACTATGATAAAGTTACCTAAAACTCTAGTGTACAGTCCGAGATGTCATACCTTGCACGGAGGTCCCGATTGGGCTACGATTCCTTCAGTACAGATGTGGAATGTTCATGTCTTTGTTAGACAGTTTGTTTACAAGCAATCACATTTCTTCAGCTAGTGAGTCATTGTGTGACAGTACTTAGTGTAAGACCTATACCTTTATAACGGTATCTCCTGTGGTACTTGTAAGAAGATATAGTATTAATATGCCACTTTACAGTGAATTGTGTTCTATTGTTAACTCATTCAGCCCCAGGCGACCATTTTGTAAGGTTAAGCATAGAACATTTGACTGTATGTGAGTTCTGGGGCTGACATATCTGGTGCAGTTTAAGTTACATAGTAATGACCATTGTAAGCATAATAATGGTACAGTGTTGTAAGAGGTTATCTGAAATGAGAAGTTTAGGAACTTGAAGCTAGGTACAAAATGGTGACAGTAACAGAAATACTTGTACTGGTGTTTTCCAGGAAAAATAACATTTTCATTAAGAGGATACAGGTTCCCCTTGACCTCGTTGACCTCCCATTGACTGGAGCAACGGAATTAGGTTGCTGATCTGTGAGACATATTTTGTTGCCTTAGGTGTAAGGAATTACGTCTCTTTGGAGTACACAGAAGATTCATGTGGCTGATGCATGAAAGGAGCATGGTTCTAACTTCGTTATCCGTCGGGTGCAGCAGTCTGTGTTAGGAATAAGTTTGATTGTTTTTATAATAATAGTATGAGTTGATGTTTGGTACTATATTATACTAACTGGCGGGCTCTTTTTCCCTAAAAACACAGGGTGATATTTGTCCCATCAGGTTTCCTGACTGCAAGCACACGCAGCTGCTGCTCTCCCTTTGCTCGCGCTGGACACCTGCCATAACCGCCACGCAAGTAAGTGAAACTAAAGATCTTTTTTATTTATTTTTTTATTTTTACATAACTGTTGTGGCGAAAAAGCTTCACCAGCAATTATATAAAATAAAAGATGCAGTGGTGTGTGAAACTGATTTTACAGCCTTAGTGTGGGATGCTTCGATGAACCTCGGCTTTGCCCTCGGGTTTATGTAGCATCCTCACCTAAAAGGTGTAAAATTCATACCACACATCACCCCATCTTTTATTTTCTTTATAACAAGTAATAAAATAAAAAAACAGGCAATGGAAAAACCACAACATAATTTGATAAAACAATAATCTGATAAGAGCATATTAGTTCCAGTTGACCCATTTGACCTCCCATTTATCTGGTTGGTGAGTATGCATGTCAGTTTAATAGATAGATATGGGTTAAAAAAAAAAAAGTATGACCAGCAAAATGAAGAACTTGGTTTTATTAAATAGCTCTGTTAGAATCATAGAATTGTGTGGCAGAAAAAGACCATTTGTCCCATCTAGTCTGCCCGAGATAGCCCCCGCCTCCCTACCCTCCTCTCCCTAGCCCCATATAGTTGTCCCAGGCTCTTTTGAATGTCTCCACCTTGTCAGCCCTACTACCCACTCCAGCAGCCTGTTCACGGTTGTACAACCCTTCCGAAAATATCTCCCTCACATTCCCTTAAATATGCCCCTCTGGCTTCTAAGCATGCCCTCTGGTGGTTTTGTTTTCACTCAGCCTAAAGATGCTATTCCCCTAACCTTGTTAACTCCTTGTGATAACAGCCATTCCACCAGAAGCTCAGATAGCACGGTCTTTAAAATTCCTAGATGTCGCACCTCTCTTGGTCAAAGAGCTTTTGCCCACTGTGCTCCCATTTGGATCAATAATCTTCGTCCTGCCATCTCCTCAATAACAGCATTAGGCCCCTACAAACGTGAGCTCCGAAAACATCTCAGTGTTAATGCTGTCTGTGACTGCTTGCCTTTGCCCCTCAGTGCTGTTTTTCCATGTCCCTAAGCAACTCTCCTTCATGGCCCCTTAAATCCTGCACTTATTACTTCCCTTCGTCATATGCCTTAATGTAATGTATCTCTCCCTCCCTCCATCAAACTCCCCTCTTACCCACCACCCCCTCTTTTCTCCTACTATCCTCTCCCATCTGCCTTCAGCCCCAACCCCCCCCAAAAAAAATAGCTTTGACAAGGCCTTTCTGGGCTGATGCTTCCCCACTTCTTTAGTGGGTGTTGGCCGCCCTGGGCTGCTGTAACCCCCGAACATAGCCCTCCACCCTGACAACTCAGTCTGCTGCAGTGCCTCCCTCTGCCTTACAGGCACCACCGTCTGAATTGCCCTCTCTTCCTTAAACTGCCTTAACCCTCTCACAGACTTGTGGTACTTACAATAACGTGCTATCTTAGTCTGTTTATGTTTATTTTAATACTTACACCTTTTTTAAATCACTGTTAATGTAATTCTGACTTGGAACCTATGTAATGAACTTGTCTCAAAGGTGTTAATCCGAGATCACAATAAAGTAAAATAAATTCCCTTCATATACTTGAAGGTTTCCACCATGTCCCCCCCCCCCCGTCTCATTTCCAGTGTATAAAGACAGAGTTCTTCCAGCCTTTCCCCATATGTTCTTCCCCGCATCCCCTGAATCATCTTGGTCGCCCTTCTCTGTACTCTCTCCAGCCTATCCTTGTCTTCTTGCAGGTGGGGCCTCCAGAATTGAACTCCATACTCCAGCTACAGCCGGACCAGTGTTTTATATAATGGCAAGATCACCTCCCTCTTCCTACTCGTGAAGCCCCCCCAATGCATGCCAGCACCCCAGGTGCTTTCCCTGCTGCCTGTTCACACTGCCTCCTAGCCCTTAATGTGTCCGCGATCCATATCCCTCGGTCCTTTTCCTGTTCTGTGGCCAGCAGTGATACCCCCCCAGGTAGTAAGTGGTTCTTGGGTTATTTCGACCTGTATGCATTATTTTGCACTTATCTGCAGCTGCCACTTTTCTGCCCACACCTCCAGCCTGGCTAGATCCTGCTTCATCCTCCCTCCCACCGCCCCCTGGAGTGGCCACTCTGTTATAAATCTTCATGTCATCTGCGAATAAACACACCTTTCCATTCAGACCCTCCGTTAAATCCCCCATGTACACATTAAACAGTATGGGCCCAGCACCGACCCCTGTAGCACTTGTCCTGTGCAGTTCCCAGGTGCTTCCATTGACCACCACTCTGGGGTCCTCCCGTGACAGCCAGTTTTTCCTTCTATGTGGGAATGAGTCAAACGCTTTCCGGAAATCCAGATAGGCCATATCCACCGCCCCCCAACGATCATATACTTCCGTAACTCCCTCAAACAATTCGATCAGGTTGGTCTGGCAGGACTTTCCCCCTGTGAGCTCCTCTTGGTTATCATCACTCAGACCCTCCTCCACTAGGTACCTCCCCAGCCGTTCCTTTACGAGAGTCTCCATCAGCTTACCCACAACCGAGGTGAGACTGACTGGACGGTAGTTTCCAGGCTCCTCTTTCCTCCCTCCCTTGTATATTGGTACCACCTCAGCATTTTTTCCAGTCTCCTGGTACCTCCTTGATTCCAGGGATAGATTAAACAGCCTTGTCAGAGGCCCTGCCAGATCCTTCCTTAGCTTCCGAAGCACCCTTGGGCATACCCAGTCAGGCCCCATAGCCTTGTCCGTTTTAGCTTTCCCAGCTATTCCATCACCTCTCCACTGTGAAGGGACTTGTGTCTGCTTCCTTGCCCTCCGCCCATTCCTACTCAATTCAGCCCCTTCCCTTCCCCTCTCTCTGTCGTGAAACTGGATCCGAATACTCATTTATATTGCCATCTCCTCTTCTCCTACAACAATTCTACTCCCCTAAGTTTTTGGAATCCTCGCCTGTTTTTCCTCTTATCACCACATACCAATAATCTCTTGTCTCCGCTCTTCACTTCCCTTGCTATTTTCTCCTCTGTGCTTGCCTTCCTAATTGTTTTTCCCGCTTCCCTGAGTTTATTCTGGTAGAGCTTTCGTTCTGCCATCCCCTGTGACCTTCTGCAGGCCTTGAAGGCCTTCCTCTTCTCCTTTACAGCCTCCCTTACCCCTGGCGTGAACCACAGTGGTTTGCTTCCCCTTTTACGTTTGCTGATTTTTTCCAGATGCGTTGCTCCGTGGCCTTGAGAATTCCTCCCTTAATTACTTCCCACAGCTGTTCTACCTCCTCCATCTCCTGGATCTCTGCAAGCTCTCTTCTTAGGATGCTCCCTATTTTCTTGAAATTTGCCCTATTGAAATCAAGCACCGTGGTGGATGACCTTCCCGCTTCTGCCCCTGCCTGGATGGAGAACCTGACCATATGGTGGTTGTTGTCCCCCAAGTTTTTGCCCAACCTCAAACTCCCCCATTCTGCCTCCCTTTAAGACTACATCTAGTTTAGCCTCCCCCCTCAAATGTTCCTTAACTAGTTGGCTTAGGAGTGCATCTTGCAGGGATTTCAATAAGCCCCTGCTCTTTTCCATTGCGTCCACTGGGATTTGCAAGTCCACATCTGGTAGATTCAGGTCCCCCACCACTAGGATTTCCTTTCCTGTATCTCCCTAGCCAGTTCCTGATCCACCTCCTCGCTCTGATGAGGTGGCCTGTATACCACCCCCATCCTTATTGCCCCACTCTCCTTTCTCCCCAATGTAACCCAAAGGATCTCTGCAGATCCACCTCCCCCACCATCCACTGCCTCAAGCCCTCCCACATACAGGGCTATGCCCCACCCTTTTTCCTAACCTTTCTATCTCTTCTAAATAGGTTTTTACCCTGTCTATCTCTTCTAAATATGTTAAGATTGTGTGTAAAGTGCCCTTACTTTATTTTTTATATACCAAACAACTGGCACTCAGTTGATATTGTAACAGAAGGGCACTGCTACAAACTATAGTAATAGCATAACAGTTGCACATTAGGTCACTGTGACTCCCATGACCTCCAAGCTCTAGTTCTATAGGTAAGTAATAAGCCATGATAGAGTGTGCATTTCAAGGATTTTAATGCATGCCCCAGAGGTGTGCTATGGCATGAGGCTGAAGGCCAAGTGTCCTTACGCCCCTGTGAAGTGCATTAAAATCCTTGAAATGACGGCCTGCCCGTGCAGCAGTTGGATTTCCATGTGCGACGCCAGTGAGCCCAGGCCGCTGGAGGGCCGGCTGGAGTAGAAGGCTTGAGCGTCCCGTGACTGCTCGCCTTCTCCGTGGGGAGGGAGGGGACCAAGATCCGCAGCTTGACTGACTCGGGTGGAAGCTTGGGGTACGACAACAGTCCTGCACTTGCAGAGAGGGATTGGTCAAGATGTGTGGTGGAAGTGAGCACGCAGTGCCTTGATGTCAGGAGCACACCACACGTAGGGGAAAGGAAAACGAGAAATTCAAACTATATGAAGTCTTGCTGTATTCTGACTATATACAGTTAGCCCCAGCACTTGAACTGCTCCGGAGAATAAAGGTGAACTCTATGCCATGGCATAGAGCGTTGAGCTCGACTCGGTTTTCAAACTTCTGTCCCTGGTACTCCTCAGTGTAACCATCAGATTCTTTACTCTGCCTAACTGTGAAGTCGCCCGAGATTTCTCCTTCACTTCGGGTTCAGTAAAGTTTGAATTGGTCAGTTTATTCAACTGCCGCCTTTATTTTATTCGGTATTCTGATCTCTGTCTACAGTACAGTAAGTGTAGCTAGTAGGTAGTGTGAGTTTTTAGTAGAAATTGTTTGTTTTTCTTCTGTTCTCTTCAGTCGGTCCGGTTGGGAACTGAAACAAATCCTTACCTGTTTATTTTGTGTGATATTTTTGTGGTTTCAGTACTTATCGGTTCCTAAAAAATCTGTCATTTTCTGGGATTTTTTTAAACCACACTCGTGACACAGTTGGAACCGATAAGTGTGTGTTGCTGACTTAAATACTGTGAAGGGATGTCGGGCTCTACTGGCTCATCTAGGCCTTCAAACTCACCTTCATCATAATCTTCTTCCTCCTTCCAATCACCCTCATAGAATTTTTAATCCAGCATGTCTGAGAAACTTCCCCAAAAACTGGTCCCACTGGGTTTCAGCACTGTACCGAGTGTGGGGAGGCCTTTGCTAAAGGTGATCCCCACCTCGTCTGTGTTTATTGTCTTGGGTTTGATCACCTCAAAGAAGACTGCCAAATTTGTAAAAACTTTCCCAAAGCCACTTTGGAAAAATGTTTAAGTAGGCTAAGGGAAAGGGAGGCCGAGAAGTCTGCTGACCCGGATGGCCAGCCCAGTTTGGTTGCAACTGAACCTGAGGAGGTGCCCACTGACCTGGGCAATACTCTTCGGGCAAAAGGAGAGCCGACTCTGAGGAGTCGGTTCCATCAAAAAGGAAACGCAAGTCAGCTGGTTTGGATCCTACTCCCCATGTTCTGACTGCTGAAGAGATTGCAAAAGTGATTACAATTGTCCAGTCGCTTTGCCCTGTTCCGACTGAACTGACATCGGTTCAAAGGCAATCGGTTCAGTCGGAAGTAGTTGCTTCTGAAATAGATCCTGAAGCATTCTATGAGGGCGATTGGGAGGAGGAAGAAGATTATGATGAAGGTGAGTTTGAAGGCCTAGATGAGCCAGTAGAGCCGGACATCTCCCCAGACAGGCCTTCCAATGTTTCTCCTCCCAGGCTTTCTGAGTCCCCTCCATTTCTTGTTTTACAAGAAAGTGGCTGAGACTCTTCAGCTTCCAGTGGAAGAGGCTGAACAGGATCAGGAGAAGCCTGACTCGTGGAAATGATGGATGTCCCAGAGTCAAAGAGTGTCTATCCCTTTACACAAATCCCTGGGAAACCGACACAGAAAATCATGCAGTTTCCACATCCTTCCCTCCTGTGGATAAAAGAATGGACAGGAGGTATGCTTTGTCAGGTCCTGGGATGGGATTATTTTCAAAATAATTGCGCCATGTTGAGGTAGTGCAAGCTGCAGCCTGTGACAAGGCTAACATCCCCCCTGGCATCTCACCCTCAGATAAGGATTCCAGGAAAGTGGATGCCATGGCCAAAAAAAAAACAGTACTTGCCATCCTCTTTTGAGACTTGGGCAATCAAATTACATGGCATATACAGCCAGGTACCAGAAGTCTATGTGGGATACGGTTCTGGAGCTGGCTAAGAATGCCGCTCCCCAGCTGGCCAATGAGCTGGAGCAGGTGGCTGTAGATGGTATTGAGGCATCCAAAGTGCAATTCCATGCTGCTGTGGACTCGAATGATGTACATTCCAGGGTCATAGCTACATCTCCTCCATGAGGAGATTTGCTTGGCTTAGGTGTACCAGTCTGCCACAGGATACCCAGACTAAGGCCATGGATGTTCCTGTCACTGGTAATTCTCTGTTTGGGGAACAAACAGAGGCTTACATGAAAAAGATGGATGAATACAGGACCACCTGTAGGAGTGCTGCAGCCAAAGAAGAGCCGGCCACTCCTCAGAGGCAGCAATTTAGGGCTGGCAAGGGCAGGCCTTTTTACCAAGCCCAGGCCTCCTCTTATTTCCAGCAGAGGGGTTCTTTAGGGGAAGAGGCAGATGTGGGATGACCAGGACCCCATCATCCACTCGGTCTAAGCCCCCTGCCAAGCAGACACCCTGAGGTGTCGGTCAGGGTTGCTTCCTCAATTCCAATAGGGGGCAGGCTGGCTCACTATTTCCAGGCCTGGAAGTCTATTACCTCAGACAAATGGGTCCTGGAAGTAGTGAGCCAGGGACTTGCTCTCAGTTTCAAAAGGTTCCCAAAAATGAGAGCAAAGTCTTTCAGTCCTCCTCTCCCTTGGAGACAAAAGCCTTAGAGGTGAGACGTCTCTCTCTACTTCTTCAGGCAGTAGAGAAGGTACCTGTTTGTTACAGGGAAAATGACTGTATTTCAGATACTTCCTTACCCCCAAAAAGACAGCGGAGTGGTGACCCATCTTAGATTTAAGATACCTGAACAAATGTATAATAATGCCAAAATTCAAGATGGTGACTCTGGGAATAATTCTTCCCTCTCTGAGACCAGAAGACTGGCTAGCCCCCATGGATCTCAAGGATGCCTACTCCCACATACCTATCAGACATTCCCACAGAAAGTACCTCAGGTTCAAGTTGCCCTCAGGTCATTACCAGTTCAGAGCAATGCCTTTCGGCCTAACATCTGCTCCAAGGGTGTTCATCAAGTGTCTAGCAGTAGTGGTGGCATTCCTCAGGAAATGGGGTATCCTTCTGTTCCCATATCTGGACGACTGGCTCATCGTGGGTCAGTCCTCAGACCAAGTCAAGACAGCTCTAGACGTCACTTAAAAGCTTCTAGAACCTAGAAAAGTATATTCTGAGCCAGCCAGCTTCTCACTTTTATAGGGGTGGAACTAGACACTAGCCAGGTAAGAGCATTTCTCCCTCTTTCATGGGTACAATCCCTCATCACTCTGGCTTCCTCTTTTCATCCTCTAGAATCTCGTCCAGCCAGACACTTTCTACAGTTGCTGGGCCACGTGGCAGCCTTCACTGCAGTGGAACAAGGAGCAAGATTTCAGATGCGGAATTTTCAGTTTAATCTCAGATCTTACTGGTCTCAGAAAAAAAGACCCTCTCTCCAAATTGGTTCCACTGTCTCAAACTCTGGTTCAGGCCCTCCAGTGGTGGCTGGAGGAGGACAGTCTACAACAAGGTGTTCCCTTCCTCAGTCAGGCTCCTTCAGTGATTCTCACCACAGATGCCTCTCTACTGGGTTGGAGGGCCCATCTGGACCAGCTTAGTGCTCAGGGAACCTGGTGTCATCAGGAGTCTTCTGCACATAAACCTCCTCGAATTCAGAGCTGTCGTTCTGGTAATTAAGACATTCTCAACCACTGTTGAAGGGAAAGTGGTGCAGATCAGGACAGACAATACCACAACCGTGTGGTACATCAACAAGCAGGGAGGCACTCGGTCCCTGGCCTTTTGCACAGAAGCCATGAAAGTATGGTCCCTAGCTTATTCTCTTCAGGCTTCCCAGATAGCTGTGCATCTTCCAGGGAAAGACGACATTCTAGCAGATGCTCTCAGCAGGATTTCTCTGGGTCACCATGAATGGACCCTGAATCCTCTAATTCTTCAGGTCATTTTCAAGAGGTGGGGCACTCCAGAGTTAGATCTCTTTGCAGCCCCGGACAATCACCAACTTCCTCTGTTTTGCTGTAGACCACCTCTTCTGGGATCTGTCCCTCAGAATGTTCTTTTGTTGAACTGGACAAGCAGGTTTCTGTATGCTTTTCCTCTGATATTAAGGGTCCTGATCAAGATCAGGCCTCTGCCTTGCAAAGTGATTCTGGTGGCTCCAGATTGGGCCAGTCGGCCATGGTACACCCTATTATTGTCAATGTCGGTGACAATACCACTGTGCCTTCCCAGACAGTACAGTCTCCTCACCTCCTCACAGGGAGGATACTGTATCCCAGCCTTCACTCTCAGACTCAAAGCCTGGCTCTTGAAGAGCTAGAATATGCAAACCTGCCTCTTTCCCAATCAGTCTTGGACATTTTAAAGGTTAGTAGAAAACCTTCTACTAGAAAAACTTACAATTAGAAATGGAAAAGATTTGGTTTTTGGTGTTCTCAGAGGCATATTCAGCCAGATTTAGCCGATATTGCAAATGCTTTGGACTATTTAGTGCATCTTAATAGTTTAGGCCTCAGGCCTACCACTCTCAAGGTACATTTGGCAGCTATATCGGCCTTCTTATCTGCTGGGGAGGGCTCTTCCCTAGTATCTCATCCAGTTTTCAATACATTTTTCAAAGGTCTGGTGCATATTAACCCTCCTTTTCTGGAACCTGTTCCTTCTTGGGACCTGAATATTTGTATTGCATAGCTTATGCAGCCCCCTTTTGAACCTCTGTCTTCAGCTGAGCTGAAGTACTTGACTTGGAAAACTGTATTCCTGCTAGCCATTACTTCTGCCAGGAGAATCGATGAATTGCAGGCTTTATCAGTGGAACCTGATTTCATTTCATTTCACATGGATAAGGTGGTCCTTGAGCCAACAGAACGCTTTCTTCCCAAGGTGATATCAGACTTTCATTTTAATCAGTCTATTTCATTGCTTGTATTTTTCACTGACCATTCTTCCTCTGGGGAGAGAAGATTACACAGTCTTGATGTAAAGAGGGCCCTTAGTTACTATATAGAACACGTTAAGGCCCATAGAAATGACTGTTCACAGCTGATTCTCAGTATGGAGAAGTGGGGAAAAGGTAAACCTGCTACCAAGAGAACCATTGCCAGGTGGATTGTCTCCTGTATCCAGTTCTTCTATTCAAAGTTGGGGAAAGAGCCTCCCTCAGGCCTCAGGGCTCACTCTACCAGAGGTACAGCTACTTCAGTTGCAGCAGCTAGAGATATATACCCTTACTGGAAATCTGTAAAGCAGCCACCTGAAAAACTGTTCACACATTTACCAAGCACTGTTCTCTTGACATTGTCAAGAAGTGATGCTAGGTTTGGCATAGCAATGCTGCACAACCTGTTCCCAAAATAGGTTCTGTAACTCCCTCCTCCAAGGAGGTACTGCTTGGTAGTCTGCCTGTAGTCAGAATACAGTAAGACTTCATGTTGTTTAAAGAAAAAAATTACTCACCATAGTAATGTTGTTTCTTCTAATGGAGTCTTGCTGTATTCTGACTTCCCTCCCTGCCTCCCCTCCTGGAACCTAGTTGTTTTGGGATGTGGTCTGGCAGGCACAGTGCTGCACCCCAGCAGTGTACTTGCATACCTCATTTTGTCTGATTTTGTTGTTTGTTTATATTAAGTATCTATTTGTTGTTTTCACTACCTACTTAGATTTTTTTTTTTTTTGGAGGTTTTCGACATTGAGTCTTTTGACCCTAAAATATGTTTATTGCCCTTTAGCACAAAATTAAAAAAAAAAAAAAAATTTGTATATTGTTAGTTAGTAGCATAGTGCTCGTAAAATCTGACAATTACACTGAGAGGTACCAGGGACAGAGGTTTGAAAACAGAGCTTGAGCTCGATGTTCTATGCTTGGCATAGAGTTAACCCTTTACTCTCCAGAGCAGTTCAAGTGCTGGGGCTAACTGCACATAGTCAGAATACACCAAGGCTCCATTAGAAGAAACAACTTTACTGTGGTGATTAATTTTTTCATGCCTTCCATTGCCGGGAAGAAGGAGCACCAAGATCTTGCCCTCGATATGCCTCCACCCACCTGGCTGCCTTGGACTGACGAAATCTGATGTGTCAGGGGCCCTACCTTGTCCCCGCCCGAGGGGCAAGTCATGGCTCCGTGAGGTACCAAGGACAGCTGGAGGTAGGTGGCTGTCAGAGGGATGACTCATAGGTGCTCCTGAAGGGAGGTGATGGAGGGACGTAGGGGGAAAAACAGAAAGTAAAAAAAAAAACCTTGAAATGCATACTGCAGTGGCTTATTACACATAAAATGGGCTACCATCATAAAAGAATGAGTTTGAGTCACTCTAATAGGGATTACAACTTCTTTACTATTTTCAAACACGTGTACAATACATTAACTCTAAAACTGTTAAATTGAAAAAGTAGTCCCTATTAATGCATAAATAGCATATTTCAGCAATAGAGTAGTACTTTACAGTAGAAGTATTTATTAGTAGTGTTAGCTGAAAATATATATTTTCTCTAACATGTAAATTCTCATATGAATGCACTGCAACATCTGTAAATTTGTAAAAATAAGCAGTGTTTAAAAGTTTATTTTCATTACACTGTTGTAATATAGTTTTTTGGAACATAACATTTTCTTATTTACAGGATTGAGGTGAAATGTTGGTAAGAAAAAACTGTTACCTTGCATTTCAAATCACTACAAGTACTGTCTCTTAATGGAAATGTGTTCAAAACTTTAAACCTGCCAGGTTGCCTTTTTTGTGGTGTTGGGAGGGGGTGGTGATAGATTTCACCTGAAAACACCCATATATGATTCAAATGTACATGCTTTTATAAACTTCAGGAATGTGTGAGTAGTTTGGGTCTGCCTCTGCCTGTGTAACTGTCTTGCCACCATTTTCTTTGATAATAAAAGTATTATTGCCTACTTTCTTCTTCCATTTTTTTTCTCTGCTTTTCCCCACATTCAAGATATGGAATTTTATTATGGAATGTTTACCATTGAACACAGGGATTCAAAATGCTCTGTTCCTCTGCTGGAATGTTCCTCTCCTAACATTCTGTACACACACAGACACACAACATAGAGGATAATGTATGATCTTTGGTTTATAACCAGGCTGTAAACACTTGAGAGGTTGCCATGACATCACTGTAAACCTCAAGGCGTCACCCAGAGGTTTTCATATGTCTTGGCAACCTCAAGTGTTTTCAGCATGGTTATTAACAAAGACCATACAATATATTTTATAGTGTATGGGCTACTAAGATTATGTAATCACAGATTGGATTACTTTACAGAACATTGATTGTTGTGAGCATTCCGTTTTGTTAGAACATTGATATGACATGTTCAAGAAGGGTTAACAGAGAGGATAATGGCTGTCCTTAAGTGTTATATTGCAACTCCATACACTATAAAGACAATGGCTGGGGTTATGTAGGTTACGTATTGTAAACCCCTCGGCGGTTGCCAAGCTGACCTTGTAAATCTACGAGGCGGAAGCTCGAGATGTTTACCGTCGGTATGGCAACCACAAGAGGGGCTTTCAATGCGTAACTTCATAATCCAACCGTGTTTTATAGTATATGGGTCTAACTAGTAACACTTTAGGACAGAACGGGAAAGGCTCTTACTTGTGCTTGTGGGCTTCGGTTAAACAGTTTTAACCGATCGCGGTGGCACAACCAACATTTGGGTGCTAGAATTCAGCGCACCTGACTGTATTCAGTCCTGTAATCTCACCGATCTGATGAAGGCAAGCAAGGTTTATAGCGCCGACGTCGGATCGGTGAGATTACAAGATTGTTAGACAGCAGCATGCCATACATAATGAGGGCTCCCCATACATTATAACAGAGTGATGTCATAACAGGGTTGTGATCTGCTTGATTTCAGTTAATAAGGGCTCCCCATACATTATAAAGGCCTCTTCCACAGCCACAGACTCAAGTATCTCACTGTCAGGGCAAGCAGAAGAGCTTTCCTGGTGAGCATGGCAAAGGCGGAAGGAATTTTTCACTGTCAGCAAAAAGCAGATCTTGCCCGAGATACAGCTCTTGCAGCAGGTTACACCATTAGGACTGAAGCCTGCAGCGCCAGGACCCTACGGAAAAATTTCTGCTAGCTATCTTCAGCGGGGACCTCCCGACGTCGATCCGCCTCCGGCGTCAGGCGTGGTACATAAGGGGCGGTCCGCTAGAATCCCAGTTCTTTCCCCGTCCGAACTTGCATGCCTCGCATCTCCGGTCTCAGTCTAGCGACGCGCATGGTTGCTGAACTTCCCCACGGAAATTGCTTCATTTGAAGATTTTCTTCTCTGATGTCCTCACCGACCTCCGGGCATCGTCTAAGTGTGCTTGTGGAAAACAGATCCCCTTTAAGGACCCTCACACGGCTTGCGTTCGGTGCCTGGGCCCAGAGCACGACACCCAGGCCTGTTCCCTCTGCCAGGGATTTAACAGCCGCACCAGGATCGGCGACAGAAGGCTCTGCAGGCGTTCCTCCTGGAAGAAAACTTAGAGCCATGTCCTCTAAAGGGAATCTTCTCACAAGCTGCCGAGAAAGAAGGGAGAGGACCCTTCCAGGTCTCCGACTCGGGCCTCGAGTCCTGCAGCTCGGATCGGTCGGGCGGTCCCGTCCAGGGCCTCTTCCTCCCCGGCTGCGGTGGCTGTTTCTCGATCTTCTCAGGCACCTACCGCCAGGCCGTGTCGTCCTCCACCCCTAAGGCAGGCGAAGTCCGGAGAGCGTCATCACCATCGCCACAAGTCGGGCTCCCGTTCGCCGGTACCCGGCGTCCGGTCCTCTTCAGTGCCACCGAGGAAGACCCTGGAGCTTACCCCTCTGAAGAGGCCGGCAGACCCGGCGCCGGCTCGACCTCCGTCGGCCGTTCGTCACCGCTCCTCGGAGCCGTCGTCAGCTGTCAGACCGTCGTCGGTCAAATCTACCCATCGGACGTCGGCAGGGGACCGACGTCCGCGGCGCCTGAGAAGAGGGCTCCTGCGTCTCCGACCGTCGTCGAGCAGGAGTCCCTTACGGAGGAAGACTCGACGCAGCCCGAAGACCAGACGGGCGATCCCGGCCTCGCGCAGTCTCCCAGGGCTCCCTCGCCGCCGCCCGAGGTCCCTGTGGAGCCGTCGCCGGGACCCGACGTCCGACCCTCGACGTCTGAGCTGGCGTCGGGATTATCTATTGCGGATGTAAAGGATCTCTTTACATACTGGTGGGACACCATCAAGAAGGACGTGGCGCCCTGCTCTTCCTCCTCCTCCTCCTCCTTGGCTCCGGCCCCCCCTTCACCTGCGGGGTCGGCTGGCCGCTCTACTGTCCCAAGGGAGTCCAGATCCCCTCCCAGGGCTCGAAGTGCAAAGAGGAGACCTCCGTCTAGATCCTCGTCTTCCGGATCACCCAGCCCAAAGAGATCCAGGAGGCGCCGGCGTTCGCCGTCGGACGGAGGGCCGAGGATCTGTGTATTCCACTTCCAGATCTCCATCTCCAATCTCAGTCCCTTCTCCGGACCCACGTGAGACTCCACGGTCTCCTCGGATGACCCCTCGTTCATGGATATCATCGCCATATCCAGGAGAACATGGGGTGGGAATCTGAGGAGTTAGACCCCGAAGGATTGCGCCTGGCTAAGTATCTTCGGCAGAAGGACCCCAAGCCTGTGGTGGTGCCACCCTTGGTGGACACTTTTGTGGACGTCACCAAGGCCGCGTGGAAGTGTCCACATTCGTTACCGGCGGTGCCGAAGAAAGCTGACCGTCTATACAAGGCCCCTAGGGAGGACCAGTATTTGACGCACCAACCTCTGGCCGATTCTCTGGTCATAACAGCCTCACATGACCGGTCCCAAAGGCCGCAGCATTTGAGCACCCTACCACCGGATCCAGAATCCAAGCAGTTGGACTCTCTGGGCAGGCGCACATACGCTTCGGCGACCTGCGCCATCAGATCCCTGAACTATCTGACCTACATGATTCAATTCCAGAACGCACTGTGGGAACAGGGTCTGGAGGCAGCTGAGAAGCTTCCTGAAGGTGGTCAGAAGGAGGAGATGCTCCAGCTCCTCCGCACAGGTTCAGACGTGGGGACCCAAGTGCTTAGAGCCGCCTATGATTCCGCGGACTCATCGGCCAGAGCAGCAGCTTCAGGCGTTTGCCTCCGGAGACACTCCTGGCTCCGTGTCTCCGGCTTCATCCCGGATGTCCAGAAGAACATTATGGGCGCCCTTTTGAGGAGATGTGTTGTTTGGTAATCCTGCGGAAAATTATTACCAAACTGCAAGAGGCTGGAAGCAGTGAGGTCGGTCCAGGCAATGTACCGGCCTAGGCCTGGGTCCTTCAGAGGCACCAAGGCGGTTTCGTGAGGCGGACACAGAGGCAACAACCTCTCGCCCACACAACAGAGGGGCTCTGGTTTCGTGAGAACCAAGGGAAGCAGCCCGCTAGCAGAGGTCAACGTACCCCTAGAGCGACCCAGCCAGCGGGCCCGTCTGCCGCCACAGCATGACTCCTTTCCGGCCCCCGCCCCTCAGGATCAACGGGATGTTATGGTCGGGGGTCGCATTGCGAACTTCCTGCCGGGATGGCAGGCAATCACCACCGACAGGTGGGTTCTTCAGTTGGTCAGCATTGGCCACTTTTTAGAGTTCGCGGAAAAGCCACCCTCGAGGCCTCCTCTGCTCTCCCGGTATTCGGGTCAGCACGGCGCCTTAATCTGGCAAGAAATACTCACGCTCCTGAACAAGGGGGCAGTAGAGTACGTCCCGGGAAACCAGAGAGGACTAGGGTATTATTCTCACTTCTTCCTGGTTCCCAAGAAAACAGGGGACCTCCGTCCAATTCTGGACCTGAGCGACCTCAACATGTCGATCGCATACAAAAGATTCCCATGGTGACCCTCCAGGCCAGATCCCCATGCTAAAGCAGAGGCCTATTTAGCGTCCTTAGACATGCAGGACGCCTACCTGCATATCCCCATAGCTCAAGCGCATCAGAGGTTCCTGCGCTTCGAGTTTCTAGGCCACCACTTCCAGTTCCGGGCTCTCCCTTTCGGACTGTCATCCGCACCAAGGGTCTTTACCAAATGCATGGCAGTCGTGGCAGCGTCTCTAAGGAGAAAGGGCCACTATGTGTTCCCGTACCTCGACGACTGGCTTCTCATGGCCGTCTCCAGCGAGGTGCTTCTGCTCACGATCCAGGACACCCAAGACCTATTTGGATCGTTGGGCATTCTTATAAATCAAGAGAAGTCCATCTTGGTACTGTCGCAAAACCTGCAGTTCATAGGAGCAGTGCTGGACACGATCCAGGGAAGAGCTTTTCTTCCAGCCGACAGGGCGGAACGCATAAGGTCCCTCATAGGGGACTTATCCCCGAACCAGATCGTACCAGCCAGGTCGGTCCTTCATCTGCTCGCACATGGCTGCGGCCATTCCTACTGTCCCTCTCGCGACTCCACATGCGAATAACGCAGGTGGATGCTCAAAGCGCAACGGGATCAGAGGCAAGACCATTTGCAGCATCCAGTCAGGATCACGAAATCCGTGGTTGAGACTGGCAATGGTGTTAGCCCGAGTCGCTCTCCAAGGCGTCCCATTTGCAGCGCCGTCCCCAGAGATAACCCTCACCACGGATGCTTGGTCTCGGGTGGGAGCACACCTAGGCAGGGTGAGGTCTCAGGGTGTATGGACCCGTTGGAAGCTCATCTCCATATCAACGTCCTAGAGATGAGGCGGTCCTCCTATGCACTCCAGGCCTTTCAGTCCATGATCCCGCCGTGCCGATCCTGCTTCAGATGGACAACATGGCGGTGATGTATACCTCAGCAAACAAGGGCGCACCTCTTACCCCTTTGCAGGGAGGCCATGGGGTGTGGGATTGGAGTGTCGGACCGGCGCCAAACCTGATCGCTGAACATGTTCCCGGAGTGGACAACACGATCGCGGACGGCCTGAGTCGCTCCCAGGCCAGAGTCCACGAGTGGGAACTTCTTCAGGAGGTGGCAGAAGATCTGTTCCTTCGATGGGGAACTCCAGAACTGGACTTGTTCGCATCCCCATCCAACGCAAAACTGCCCAATTTTTGCTCGCTAGATCCAGGGCCTGGTGTTTTCTGGCGAGACGCGTTGTCCCTCTCCTGGGTGAACAGATTCCTTTATGCCTTCTCTCCCTTCCCATTGATCCAGAGAGTTCTTTTCAAGCTGCGCAGGGAGCATGCAAGAATGATTCTGGTGGCCCCGTTTTGGCCCAGACAGATTTGGTTCCCCTTGCTGGCACAGCTATCTTGGGAACCCCCGCTCCCGTTGCCGCTCAACTCCCACTTACTGTCTCAGGAGAGAGGTTCATTGCTTCATCCGGATCTCCGCTCTTTGAACCTGCATGCATGGCTCCTAGAGACATAGCCATTTTCTTCACAGGTCTCGCAGGAGGTTGCTGAGATTCTCTCCCGCAGCCAGAAAGCTGACCGCGCATGCTACTTACGCCATGAAGTGGCGTCGTTTTATCTATGGTCACGGGCTGACCTTTCCCCTTTAGGTTGTCCCGTTGGGTGGTTCTAGACTACCTCCTTTCTCTTTTCAATTCTGGGCTAGCCTACTCCTCTATTAAGGTGCACCTTTGTGCTATTTACGGCCTACCATCTTCGGTGGGGCACTGTACTGATTGCTCAGCTTGGCGCTTCTCGGGAGTTTCTTAGAGGTGTTGCACCTTAGGCCTCCATTAGGGACCCTGTGCCTCTGTGGGATCTACTCTTTGTCCTGGAACAACTTACTCTCCCTCCCTTTGAGCCTGCCGCGGATTGCGAGCTCGTTTTCTGTCGTGGAAGGCGTTATTTTTAGTTGCCGTTACTTCAGCCAGAAGGATTTCTGAGCTTCATGCTCTCATGTGTAAAGAGCCTTATTTGGTTTTCACGGGACAGAGTATCTCTACAGACTGAACCCAAAGTTTTTGCCTAAGGTGATTTGACACTTACTTTAAATCAGGATATTGACCTTCCGGTCTACTTCAGTTACTCCAACAGAGGAGGCTTTGCTTCATACCCTGGATGTTCACGCAGCCTGAGGTATTACCTTAACAGAACTAAACCCTTGCGAGCTTCTGACCAGCTTTTTGTCTCTTTTCTCAGAGAATGGAAGGCCAACGGTGTCCAAGCAGACCTTGTCATGCTGGCTTGTCCAGTGTATCTCGCACTGCTACCAGATTAAACAAAAACCCTCCCGGGTTCTATCCAGGGTCATTCTACCAGAGGTGTGGCCACTTCTTTTGCAGCTCAGAAATGTCTCTATTTCAGCTATTTGCGCTGCTGCTACTTGAAGCTCTGTACATACCTTTATCAGGCATTACAGTCTGGACATAGCCTCTAGGCATGAGGCAGTTTCGGCCTAAGCGGTGTTGCAAGGTCTCTTGTCCTAGTCAGGACTTGGATTGTTTTTCTCTTGTCTCTATGCACTCCTCCGGATCTTCTGGCAGTTACTGCTTGGAAATCAGTCTAATGGTGTAACCTGCTGCAGAGCTGTATCTCGAAGTAAGATGGTACGATTCGTAAGAACTTACACGTAACAGTAGATCTTCGAGACAGCTTCCAGCAGGTACCTTCCGCCTCCTTCCCCTTAGAGGAGGTAATGGCTCATTAAAAAAAAAACAAACAAAACAAAATGAAAGGTTAAAGCAGAAGCAATATGTCATGGATGATTGAAACGGAGGAAAGAAAGAAAGCGCTTTGGTTGAGATTTTCTCCTTTATTGCCTTCTGTGCGGATCCTTGGTCTCCCTTCTGATGTCATCCTGCGGCCGGGGAGTCTCCGGTAGGGAGAACTGGGATTCTGGGCGGGACCGTATATGTACCACGTAACCTGGCGTCGGAGGCGGGACCCGGCGTCGGGTGGTCCCCCATGAAGATAGCTAGCTAGAAATTTTCCGTGGGGTCCTGGCGCCCTGCCGGCTTCAGTCCTAATGGTGTAACCTGCTGCAAGAGCTGTTCTCGAAGATCTACTGTTACGGTAAGTTCTTACTTAACTGTACTTTGTAATGAAAACTATTAACAATTCTTAATATTTCTAATTTGTTTATGTGTGTAAGGAGAGTGTGATGATCAAAGAGAACAACATTTAATTCATTTATTTTATTTTGATTTAAGGTAGTTTTATTTTTATGACCCAGTTGAAGGTTTTATAGTGTAAAGGTAGCAGCCATGTTTGTGATGGAAAATCGGCTCTGGTTGTAGGGGGGCTGATGGAAGGTGGTTCTGGTTGTTGGAGGACTGATTTGCTCATTGTGTGATGTGATTTAGACCAGGATGACTGTTCGTTTAAAGAGATTTAATGTACGGTCAGCTGACGTCTCTTGGCTAATGAGATTTCTAGCTTTTTTTTTCTTGCCATTTTACAATAGTATTTAATACTGTTACGGATGCGGTCTTACTGTTTTCCTTTTTCTGCAGCTCAAATATTAAGTCCAAGTGGAATTTTTTGCTACTAGCTGCAACTTAATTTTCCATTCCTGTTTCATGCGGTATTATATTGGAAAGTGCTACTCTCTGTAAGGCAGGGTACTTGATCGCTTAACTTGTCTTGGCTCGTGTATGTCTGCAAATCTACTCTACAGTGAGCTGTATTTTATTTATTTTTCTTTACTACTGAATATGTTGTGTTATTTTTGCCTATGCACCTACCAGAGATGCAGAGCAATATATGCCTCCTTTCATTTTATAGCTACTACTTCTCTTCCACTTTGTTTTATTTTTAACTTCATTCCCCTCACTTGAAGCTGTGTGTCTCTTAACCTTATTTCAGTCCATTTATTAATCTGTGTTTCCAGCAAAAAACACGTGCTGATACGATTTAGTTCCAGCTTTGTTTCTGCTCCTTTTCTTTCCCAAACTTTTATTTTCTTTTACCTTTCAACACACACTGCTTTTCAAGTTTTTTTTATTTTGGTTTGATCTGTTTAATAAACCAAATGCTTTCTATCCACCCATCCACGCTTTTCAAATGGCACAGTTACATAGAATTTGATGGCAGATAAGGACCGCTTGGCCCACCCAGTCTGCCCATTTCCTACCTACTGGATAAGCTGCAGATCCTAGTTAACCAGCAGCCTACTTCTTCTTACCCTCACCCCCAGAATTGCCTTATGACTGTCCCATGCATGCTTGAATTCCACCACTGATTTTGACTCCACAACCTCCTCCAGAAGGCTGTTCCATGCATCCACAACCCTCTCGGTGAAAAAATACTTCCTTAAATTATCTCTGAGCCGCCTCCTCTATCTTCAAATTGTGCCCTCTTGTTCTTGCACACCTCTTTTTTTGAAAGCTGCTACCCTCTTGGACTTTGTTGATTCCCTTGAGGTACTTGAAAGTTTCTATCATGTCCCCCCTCTCCCTCCTTTCCTCGAGGCTATACATATTAAGCTCCTTAAGTCTCTCTCTTCATATTACGTATTGTATTCCTTTAGATTTCTGTGCGCTCACATCATATCCAGTTGTTGGGGTGACTGCCTGGTAAACTTCCTACAAGCTTAAACTTAGCATCCCTCCCCTGTACAGGCAGTCCTCGCTTTTTATCCCAAAACTGCATATACCCTGATGCAGGCTTATTGAATGGCATGCTTATTTATATGGGGATTGGTGCGTGCATGCCAGCCCTGGCTTGATGTTTTTATGTAATAGTAGGTTCATGGTAGGTTAGAACGGACGATTAGATGGCTGTTGGAGCACAGGTTCTTATGAGGAGTGGTTTTCTTCTAAAAAACTTTTTGCCAGGAAAGACATTCTGAGCTGGTAATGGCTCATTTCCTGAAGCTTCCTGGGCAGGGGGGAAACAGTACAAAACAGCAAATATCATAAAGTGTATACAAAAATCAACAAAATAAAGAACAGTAACACTTTTCTTAGTTGTTTTGTATATTTATCTGACCTGTTAATTAACTGGTGGTTATGATGTGTGTTTTTCCTGGATGTACAGTATACCGTGTATTTTGATTTATATGTTTATCTTCTAGTGAAGACATCAGAGTTGTCTGCCTTTTCATAGGATTCCAGTTCATTGATTAAAAAATCTTTCAACTTTTTTTTTGTATCGGGCACTTCACTTACACACAGCATTATATAGATATAAGCGTTTCCAGCTGAGAGGTACATTTGTTATAATTCATCAAGTTCCTTGTTTTGATTGTGCCATTTCCATTCCTGATCCTTTGTTTGTTTGTTTTTTATTTTGTAGTTTCTATCGCAGTCATATTTTCCTTTCACAGCCTCTCGTCTTAATTAGTCCCAGTGCATTGTGTCATTTTGCTACATACTTGCTTCTCCCCCCTCCCTCGTTTTTCTGTATTGGTATCTAATACCGTTACTGATGTGGTCTTACTGTTTTTTCGTTTTCTGCAGCTCAAGTGTTAACTCCTGTTGGAATGTTTTTGCCACTAGCTGCAACTTAATTTTCCATTCCTGTTTTGTGTGGTATTTGTCGTCGAGGCACAGGACAAGAAGCATAGGGAAAACCAGGAGCAGTTGTCAAATTCAACAAAACTATTTATTTGCAGTTGCAGTAACATAGAAAAAATGAACTTGTTCAGAATAACTATGTACAGAGGCAAAAAATAAAATCGTTCTTCAGTCTCTGTGTCCTTTTTCTTGTAATCTCCCTCATTTGCAGCTCAGCTTAGCTCTTTTATAAGTCTTTTCACCCCATCCTTAGCAAACATCCTGTCCTTGTAAGTTTCAGGAGCTACTAGAACCCAGTGTGCTTCTTGAGGCCCCTTTTTTGCAAAAGGCTCAATATTTGCACTCGAGTAACCTCTAGAGTTTACAATCATCTCAAATTATAAATATACATATTTCAACAGTAATACTATATATTTTCAAACAAAAGGGATCCCAATATCAGTTACATTTCATACATTGATTTGTACATATTTTCATATTAGCTGATATAGATATGCAAGGGAGGAAAAACAGACAGCAAGAGAGACTGGGAGACAGAGACAGGCAAAAATTGAGAGATTGTTGGGGTGATCAAATCTGAAGTCTCACAGGAAAATTTGGTTGCACAACCAGACAGAGAAAAAACAGAAAAAGGAAAGATCCTTGCATTTAAACACCATCTCCATAACAAATGGGACATGGTCCTATTCTACCATGTCACAGTATTATGTTGGAAAGTGCTACTCTCTGTAATGCAGGGCACTTGATCACTTAACTTGCTTTGGCTCATACTGTATGTGACTGCAAAATCTGCTCTGCAGTGAGCTGTATTTTATTTTTCTTTATCATATATGTTACGTTAGTTTTGCCTGTGCACTCACCTGAGATGCAGAGCAATTGAACACCTCACCTATGGCCGCTGGAATATCTCTATTTGTCCGCCCCCCCCCTTTCATTTTATAGCTACTTCTCTTCCATTCCACTTTGTTTTATTTTTATTAACTTCATTCCTCTCACTTGAATTATGTGTTATGTGAATAACTCTCATGTTGTTGTTTTGTTTTTTTTTACAAAATTGTCAACTGTGCAGACACATTTGTAAAAATGAATTATAATAGTGAGACTTTTTGAAATGTTATTTGACTTACCATACTTATGCTTGTCTACCCACTTACTCAGTCTCCTACTTGTTTCTTACCTTGTATTAACTAATTCCTGTTGCTTCATATCAAGGGGTTGTTGACTTTCACAATGTGTGTGCATGGCGTGGAGCAGCAATGAAAGATAAACTATGCAATACCCTCAATAACGCACCTACTGCAGTTTACTTTTACCTGAGGATCTTCCTTCAGGAGAACAACTTGTGCTGAAATATGCAAGATGTACATTGACATTTGGGTATATGCACTTTTATATAATACTAATTGTGTGCCTGTGTACTGTATAGCAATCTCTAAAACAACAAACACAAAAACAAACATGTCAAATATCTTTGTAAACATGTCTCAACATTGTGTTTATCTTCTACCTTATTACAACATATAGTTGTCTCAACAGTGTTGGCAGATATGGTATAGTACCTTCATGTATATAATGGCCTGGTTCTGTTGAGTTGATTGCTGTAACAGAGCATAGAATAAAATGTAAAACATATAGGTAACTGTAATACAGATGGTGGCATTATTTTTATATCTGCCCTTTCTCAATGTACCGTACTTTGATTTAGTTAGTGTATGCAACGGCAATTCACGATTATGTTTAAAGCCCTGAAACGCCCTTATTTGGTTAATGCATTACAGATCCTGAGTGGCTCTGCCAGAGATTTTTTTTCTTTTGAAATCTATGTTTGCTTCTCCACTGGTGGATGGATCTGACACCTTCTGGTCACTTTTGGTGTCATGCTACGGCGGTGGAGGATTTTCCCTTGGTTTTCCATTACTCCAGTGAGGACATCAGAACAAGGTCTGAAGTCCAGGCTGCTGCGTGGCAGGCACCAGCCAAGTGCCTGGGTATCCCCACACACTACGGGAGGTGGTAGTAGAGCAAGGGGTCACTTCTTTCCCTCCCGGAGAAGAAGAGCATTCAGTAGGTTGCTGGAGCCTCTTCTGCCCGTCTGCTCCTCAGTGCCTCTGACTTGTTAAGAAAGTCGGGTCACTGGAGTCATGAGCAGTAGCCTCGCCAAAGCTATTTCCATGTGTTTTTCACCCCACCCAGACTGAGACTGGAGACCTTTCTGACAATTAAGAAGCAGGCTGGGATCAAGCTCCCCCCCCCCCCCAGCCACCTACCTCAATCTGAGTGACATTCAGTGGCTCGGAACTAGAGGCATGATGCCACTGTGCCTAATGTCTGTGTCCTGTAGGAAAAATACAGTGTACATCCCCCCCCCCCCGGCTGCCCTCATCAGCTGTCTCAGACCCCAGGCCCTATCACCTGCCTTCTCCCGGATGTACCCCTGCCTTCTTGTTTATCCCTGGCTTCAACCCCAGGATGGGGTCAATGGGATGGGACGTGCTCCAGTCAGAGGTCCCTGCTCAGTCTGGAGATGGGTGTCAAGGTTGGTGGAGTGGGACTGCCTTCATACTGCATTGCCTGTGGTAACATTCCCAGTGGTTTGGATCCTCGTTCCCTGAGATGCCGACTGGCTTGAGCTGAATGATGCGCACACACAAATGTACATCGTGCATCCATCTCTGTGGGTATCTCCTCCCCTAGCACGGAGCTCCACCTCCACCTCTACCCCCCCCCGTGGTCAGCCAGCTGGCAGTCACACAGCAGTTGCTACGGCCATCCTTTCTCCCAGAGACCACCATCCTTGGGATGCTCAATCCTCCTCTTCCTCCATCCTTTGGGATGCTCAATCCTCTCTTCCTCCATCCTTTGGGATGCTCAATCCTCCTCTTCCTCCTGGCTGCCCCCTACAGTGGCAAGGCTCACTCCCAAACTGAGATTGGCAGTGCGGCCAGTGATAAGCGCTACCGCTCAGCCCGCGGACCAACTTGAAAAGTACATTTAGTTTTGAATACCTAGCTCGAGTATATATTATCAGCGATAAAGCAGCGTGGCTTAGCTAATCAGATCTGCCTCTGGGCCAGAAGGTTGGTTCTCATTCCATTTCAAGACTTGGGCTCATACACAGAAACGCTGGCCCTCTAGTGCATTACTTTGAGGGGGGTTGCTGTACTGTCAGGGTGTACCATCTTTCAAATGAGACATTAAACTGACGTCCCTTCTGACCATCTCTGGTGCTACTGTGATGGTGGCTGCCCAGGCTGCACTCAAAGAACCCATGGAACTTTCACAGGTGTATGGAATTCTTCCCCCTGCACCCCACCCACCACCTGTTCTGGCGAACATTCCCTTTCCCCTAAAAACAGTTCAGCCAATTGTTCATGGCTGTGTGTGGGTGCTTGTAAAGTGCTTTGGGATACAATGTTGTATGAAAAGCGCTATACAAATGCAAATACAGTAATTCTTTTATCTGATGTTGATTTCCAAAAAGACTGATGTTTAAGGTGCGGTCTAAGAACGTGGCTGTCCACCATTTTTGTGTTGCCACACTAAAATTCATCACTGGGGTTCAGCACTAGGCCTTTTTTTTAAGCAAATTGCTTTCTTTTCAAATAACTGTTTTAAGCTTGACAAATAATGAATATGAAGGTATTGTGTTTGAGTGACTAGAGCTCAGGCTTGGGAATCAAGAGACCCGGTTCAAATCCTTTTACACCTCCTGCTGACTGTCTGACCCTAAGCAAGTCAACTGACCTCTCAGTGCTTTAGACCACCCTGATTAAATGGTTTAAAAGCCAGAACCCACTAAAAACGTGTTTTTGCATCTCAGCTGGCCTATCCTGGGTAAATAAATAAAAAAAATAAATAAATTAAAAAAATGGTGCCCCACCCAGAACCCAAGAAGCCTACTAATCTAATGAGCTGTAATTCAAACTTAGTATTTGCTGACAGATGAGGACTGCTTGACCCACCTGACTGCCCATTTTCCTCTTGCCTGTACTATCACCAAGGCTCTCACCTGATCTCCGCTACCTCTCCCACTTTTCTACCAATATTCCTTTGTGCCTATCCCATGCATGCTTGAAGCCCATCACTGATTTTGCACACACCACCTCCTCTGGAATGCTGTTTCAGGCTATCCACTACTCTTTAAGTGAAGGAGTACTTCCTTATATCCCTCCTAAATTTCCCCTGTTCCAGCTTCATTGCACGCCCCCTTGTTCTCATGCAACTTCTCTCGGAAAAATACTCCCCTCCTGTACCGTATTTACCCGTGTGAGGTATTTATAGGTCTATATTATGCCCCCCAAGCCATCCTCTTCCAGGGTGACATATTAAGATCACTTAGTCTCTTCTCATAGGGCTTCTGATGCAGCCCCAGCACCATTTTGTTGCCGTCCTCTGGACAGCTCCTGCCCTGCCTATGTCTTTGCTGAGATGTAGTCTCCAGAACTGACACAGTACTCAGGTGGGGTCTCTGCTTCAGTCTGTGCAGTGGTAACACCACCTCTCCTTTTGCTAGGTAATACCCACCCTATTTCATTTTATTTTCACTTTATTTGTTTTACCAGGAAAAGCTCCACTGAGCAGTGGTCATTTGTGAAGATGTCCTGGTTAGACAGGACAGTACAGTACAGAAAATGAACAGAGCAGTGATGAGTATACAGATTGGGGAATAATGTAAATTAGAATGGTATATACTCTGCTAGGTCATAGAGCACACTAGGTGGCCCAGGAGGTTGTTTTCTGTTGACAGTGTCAATGTTTCTATGTCGTGGCAACATCGGCAGGTACAGAAATTGAGACATTTAGAATCTCAGGCATGTTGTAAAGGCGGCAGTATGCCAGTAGTAAATTGAATTAGCAATATATCAGAGCATTAGCATCAATCAGAGAGTTGAAGGTTCGCAAGCTCACAACTGAGTTCAGTTTGAGGCTCGCCTGGAGTTTATTACAGAAAGTTGGGGCAAGCCACCTGAAGGCCAGTTCCCATATTTAGTAGCAATTTGGTGTATACCGACGTCTCCCAGTGGCTAGACAAGAAAAGGAAACAGCCTGTCTCAAAGTAGGATGGTCCTGGTGCACTCGGTCCCTACCACTGTCACTGTCCACTCCTACCCCACTCCAGGAAGTCCTGCTTCTGCACTCAGGCCCCAACCCTGCCACTGTCCATTCCTTTCTGAGCTCCAGAAACTCCCATCATTGTCCACTCTTCTCCTCGGGAACACCTGCCTCTGCAGTCAGGCCTGACCCCTGCCTTTGTCCCCTCCTCACCCCGGAACACCTGCCTCTGCACTGGGGCCTGGCCTTCCATGTCCCCTTCTCTCCCCTCCCGGACGTTCATCTCCGTCCATACTCAGGGCCGGCGGGGTGAGGGGTTGCATCCAGCTTGCCCAGAACCCACCACGGAGGGCAGGTCCATGGTGTCGGAAGGGGAGAGGAGGTAAGCAGCAGGAACATGGGTTGGACTGTGGCAGGGTCCAACCTAAGGAGAAAGGGGTTGGAACATAGAAAAGGGCAGAGAACATAAATTATCAGGGTTTTAAATAATTAATTAGCAGTTTTTTTCCTGGGACAATACTAACTGTACAGAAAGTATTTCTATAGGTTTTCTAGAAGTCTTATGTATGTTAAACACAATGAGGCAAGTGCTATGCATTTTTACAATGTTTTAGCACTTTTATGAGCAAAACACTAATCAGTTTTTAGAGTTAAATAAAACCCTGATCCATTTTGGTGAGTTGCCCAGCAGCAGCATCCCTGTATAAAAATTCCCCCTAGTCAAGCAGGGGTAGGAATGTGGCCCTGACTAGGGTTTTGCGAGCGGGATCCATTTAAAACACTGAAACTCGGTTTCCCTTTGTTACATTTGCCAACATGAAAAGCACAAAACACGGTTGTCTCGACACTCCAAATTTACCTGCGGCGGAGTTCGTTATAGAAGTAAGAGGGGTGCGGGGCTAACACACCCCCCCGCAGCCCCGAAACATTACAGAAACTCCATGGCAAGGAATTTTCCGTTGTCGAGCAACCGTGCTTTGGGCTTTTTGTGTCGAGCTGCTGAAACTCGGGAGACAGAGTTTCAGCATTTCATAATATATCCTTGCGGGCATCTGCAGGTATATTAAATTTGTTTCTGTAGTAGAAACCCAGCCTAAGCTTCTTACATAAACTCTCGTTCAGTAACCAAACAGAAAATTTATCTATCCATAATGCTGGGCATTTGAAAGTCTCTGACAGTTCCAGCCCATCACCTGATAGGGTAAGACTGCCAGGGGTGGACAAGTCAGATAGGGCAACATCGATATTTTGTTTTTGCAGCATTTAGGAGGAGCTTGGATGCACACAGTTTTAGTTGGAGAGTGTTGAAGACGGATTGAAGACGGTGTAAAACTTCTAACAAGCTGGGTTTGGTTGGATATAACATTGTATTATCTGCATAGCAGTGCGGCTTCATATTTCCTATATTAGCTCCCAGATCATTACTGTCTATAGTGAAGAAGAAAGGCTCTCTGCACCCCAGCATCCAGCTGGCCCTACCTACCGACTACCTTGTCGCATTTCCTCATCAGATATGATTACCCCAAGTTCCTTTTCTTTTAATGAATGTCAGTACCTCCCCCCATTTTATACTCCGCCTCTGGGTTTCTGTGCCCTAGGTATGTAATTCTGCACTTTCTCACATTGAAACCCAGGTGCCATACTCTTGACTACTCCTTGCGTTTCTTAGGCCCTGTCACACTATACTGCTCAGACCCGGTAACGGATGCAAACTGCTAGGGCCGGGGAGCGGTACAGTGTGTCCACACTGTGGCAGTGTCCGGTATGTTACCGTTCCAACTGGTCCACACCGTGGGAGCCTGGCGACCATTACGGCAGCACCCAGTCCCACAGTGCAGCTTGCGCTATGGGCCCTGCAGGGGACCGTTACCACGTGTCCACACTACGGCCAGTAATGGTACTGAGGTGTAACCGGTTTCATAACTGTTGTTGAAATCACCTCATATGTGGTTTCAACAATGGTTACAGAAACACTTTCTGTAATGTTACAGGTGTAAATGCAAACCGTTACTGTAACGGTTTGGGCCCTCTGTAACGTTACAGAGGCATAGTGTGGACAGGGCCTGTGGTCTCTACACATTCTCTCCACCCCGTCCAGAATGTCTACCTTATTGCAGATTTTGGTGTTCTCTGCAAAGAGGCATGCCTTCCCTTCCAGCTCTGCTGCAGTGTCACTTACGGAAATATTAAAAAGGACTGCTCCCAGTACTGAGCCCTGAGGTACCCCACTGGTCACTCTTCCCTCCCCAAGTGACTGTAGTTTTCCACCACTCTTTATTGCTTATCCATCAACTAATTTCACACCCAGCTAACCACCATAGGACCCACACCCAAACTACCCAGTTTCCATATGAGCCTCCTGTATGGTACGGGGTTGAAGGCTTTGCTGAAGTTGAAGTAGGCCATGTCTACTACCCCACTCTTATCTGTTTCACTGGTTACCCAGTCAAGGAAATCAATCAGGTTCATCTGACATGACCTTTCCCTGTGAATCTGTGCTTTCTCGGGTCTTGTAACCCACTGGATTCAAGATACACCACTAGCCTTTCCTTTAAAAGCATCTCCATTAACTTTGCCACTACTGACGTCAGACTGACTGGCCTGTAGTTGCCAACCTCCTCCCTGCTGCTGCTTTTATAAAGCCCAACTACATCTGCCCTCATGCAGTCCTCTAGAACCACTCATGTTTCCAGTGAGTTGTTGAATAGGGCTGTAAGAGGTGCAGCCAGTACCTCTCTCAGTTCCCTCAGCACCCTTGGGTGTACCCCATCTGGTCAGATAGCTTTATCCACTTTCAGATTCGCAAGTCCTTTCATGACTTGTTCTCTGTGAATGGACTTGCTTCTACATCCCCCATCACAGTATTCCACTGTTTCTCCTGCCAGACTCGCCTCTTGTCTTGAACCCCTTTGAGTCATACTGTGGTCTTGACCTCAGGATGCCTTCTAGGTCCCAGCTTGTCCCTGTGGGTGGCCTCCACTGGCCGTCATCACGGGGAATGCACCTAAGAACTCCAGGCTTCCTTCTCCATTTTGGCAGATTGTCCCTGCTGGGTGGGGTATGCGTAGCCTAGTAGGAGGCGTAAGTTCGGCATCCAGGGGCATGACTGGGCGTGTCACTGAGGAGGATCCAGGCATGAGATGGGGCAGAGTGCTCATCATCCAGCATGCCGCACGGCATTTTCTGTTTTCAGTGCCCTACCCACCTCCACCCCAATTGCTGATGTGCATGGCTGGCCTGGGGATTCCCAGCAGTTCATGGTGACTCATGCCATCATCGGCACCTCCAACAGCCACCACCAGGAGCCGCTATGGAGCAGCACTGCAAGCTTCCTACCCTCTGGAGGAGAGTATCCAAAGAACGCTCTTGCATCTTCCCTGCCGGCCTCTGCTCCTGATGCGGGGTGTAAAACCAGGTTCCCAGCATGCCAGAGTGATCTCCCATCACTGGGTACCACAAAGCCAGCAATTCCTGCTGTTTTTATGTGGTTCATCCCCCTTCCCTCCCCTCCTCTTTCCTTCCCCTGTGAAGACTAAACAGAAATATCAGTTCAGGATAGCGGAGATAAGATATAGGATAGGATAGGATATAGGATAGGAGATAGGATGTCCAGAGGAGAGCAACCTGGATGATTCAGGGAGTGGAGGAGAGGCCCTATGAGGAGAGACTGGAGGAGCTTGGGATGTACACACTGGGGGAGAGGAGGGACAGGGGAGACATGATAGGAGTCTTCAAGTATGTAAAAGGAATAACTGAGAGTGGAACAGGAGCTGTTTAGCTAAAGAAGGGGGAACAACTAGGGGGGCATGAGTGGAAGCTGGGGGGGGATTATAGGGGGGAACGTAGGAGGCATTATTTCACTGAGAGGGTGGTGGAGCCGTGGAATGCACTGCCTGGCAGGCTGGTGGAGGAGGGCACAGTAGAGGGCCTCAAGAAGGGGTGGAACAGATACAAAGGGAAACTAAATCCAAAGAAGACCCTCTCGGGGGCTGGAGGGTGGGAAAGCAAGCACTCACTAGGTGGCTGGCTACCGAGCAGACACGACAGACCATTAGGCCTATTCTGCTGGCTTTTTAGTATGTCAGTATATCTGCTTTTTCCTGATCCTCCTCTGCACATTCTCCCCTTGATCGTCTTAGCCTCACAGTCCCTCTCCTGTCACCCTATTAACACTTATGTACTTAAAAGAGGTCTAGGCCCCCCTTAATTACCCCTTTGGCTATCCTTTCCTCAGTTTGTGCCTTTACGCCTCTCACCATCTTCCCTGCTTCTCTCTGTTTTTCCTGGTACACCTCCCTGTACTCTTCCCTCTGCATCTCTTTATACCTCCTGAATGCTACTCTTTCAGCTCTCACCTTTGCAGCCATGTCCCTTGAGAACCATAGTGGCCTCCCCCCCCCCCATTCTTGCTCACTTCTTTCACACAGAGGTTTGTTGCATTTGCTGTGTCATCCTGTGTTCCTCCACCCTCCCAGGCAATCCCCCGCCCCCGTCATCTGAGGCATTCACCCTTTTTTTTTTTTTTTTTTTTAAATCTGCCCTCCTGAAGTCCAGGACCCTCATCCTTGTGTGGTTTGCCTCTGCTGCTGTCTTTATGTTAAACCACATTGTACAGTGATCGCTGGTCCCCAGCTGGCATCCCACCTTGACATCTGCAGTGCTGTCCCTGTCTGTTTGTGAGAACCAGGTCCGGTACTGCCCATCACAATTGGGCTCCTTTACTATTTGGCGAGACCCATCACATGACTGTGCAGCCTTGTGCCTCTCAGTATACCCGATGTGTGTGACGATGTAACTTCATGCATGCCCTATTGCATGTTATTGCTTACATACCCACCCATGCCCGTCTGTCAAAAAGGAAGCCAGCACAGCCAGGGTTATCGACGCAACAGTAGCGCTATCGCTTGTGATGTCAGTGACCTGGGTTAAGGAACGAGGGTCAGACAGGGGTGGAGGACAGAGCTTCACAGAGTACACTCTCCTCAGGAAAGAAGGGTCTGCGGACTGTGCTGCAGTAACGTGATCTGCGTGACCACAGGTGGCGGTGCAGACTAGGATCTGCAGATCAGGGAAAGAGGATGCCCACAGTGCTGTGACTTACGCTATGTTGTAGTGGTAAACCCATATGTCTGCATCCTAGGGATGGGAGAAATAAGTGGACCCCCCATGGCAGTGTGACACAGGTCCCACACTCACTGACCAATGTGCCAACCTTCACACTGAGCGTGGTGCCCTTGGGGAGTCCCTGTTACCTTGATGGCACCACCTTGGGGGTGTCAGGGAGGAACAGGAGGTAGGAGAAAGTCCAGAAGGAAGGTGGGTGACGGGGCTGGGGCTGTGGCATCGCTGAGATGGGCAGGCTGGATGATTGTTGGGGAAAAATCAAATTTAAAAAAAAAAAAGTCAGTATATTAGAGTACTGAACCATGAGCAAGGAGGTGTCTGTCAAAATCCTCCATATCCACCGGCTCACCTTGTAGCCCTGGGCAAGTTTTTTACCTCCATGTCTTTCTTTATTGTTTGTTATTTAAAGGAATGAAAGAGGCCGCTCTGAGAATAGCCTTGCTCAATGTTCATAAACAAATGCAGTGAGAAACAGGGCATAGGCACAGTCTAATCCAATTGTGTAGTTGTACATTTCAATAGAGAGATTTTCTTGTGTTTCTGTCCACTCTGCTGTAAAAATTACATCCCCTGACTGAAAACATTTGAGTTAGTCCGGCCAAGTTGTAAAATGATGATTATTTTTTTTAATTATTGCAATTATTTTTCTCCAGGAATTTTGGAAAAAATTGGGAGATCTTGAGTTCTTGGCATCACCGCCCCAGTAAGTATTTTGGTCTTTCCCAGATCACCATCTTTCATGTTTTGTTTCTAAATAAATAGAACGGGCGGTATGTCACGCTGCATCTTAACACATGTGCAAATGCTGAAGTCTGGGACTGCGGTACAAACACAGCAGCAGCAACAGCTATTTAGAAGGACCAGCGACCAAATTCCCAATTAACATCAGCTGAATTCTATTGTATTACATTCTCTGTTGAAATAGACTTGCCACCTATCTGGTTTTGGACCAGATCTTCTGGTTTCCATAGTTCTTATCCCATCCATCTGGTTGTGCTCTGAGGTAGTCTGGTTTTTGAGCCATTCTGAGTGACCACAAACTTAAAACAGATTGTTTCAAATCATTCTCTGTTTTGGCTGCATGTCCAAGTTACAGATGTGTTCTTTTTTTTTTCAGTTAATCATTTTTCTTCCCTCCTGGTATGGCCCCCATTCTGGCCCCAGCACCCTGGCTTCCCCCAGGAGTTACTGAACCAAGCTCCCATGGCTTACACCCCGTGGCAGGGTGGCAAGAAGAGAATTAAACCTCCTGAGTCAAGGATCCACTGAGCTTGACTGAGTCGGCAGGTGCATGGCCTGTGAGGGGTGGCAGTCATCCTGCCATCCAGGATGTATCCTCATTTTGTGCCCTTTTCCTTATCTGTGGCATGGAGGAGCGTGCTTGCAATGGCGTAAATGATTGCTACGCACATACCATGCGTGGCATGCTGGACACCTGCGCTTCTTCGTTGCCAGGTGTACTGTCCGCAGCTTCTGCTAGAAGACAGTCTTGCTCCAGAGGAGAGAGTCCCTTGAATGTTCAATTCCCCAGTCAGCCCTCTGATGACTTGAGGTCACCCTGAACTTGTGTCATCTGCACTGCAGGCGGAGCGCTGCTGCTGCACTGGGTGGGTGACACAACAGTCTTGATGTTGCACAAACCTTTGTAAAACTAGTCAGGAAGACTTTAACTATAGCCACTGTCACAGCTAGCAGAAATGAACCTATTTATTTTCCATACTGCATTTTAAGTGTGCTCTTTACTGCTCCATTAAAATCTTCTTTTGTATGCAATATAGCTTTTGTATCATTTTGAAAGTATGTATTTTGAATGTCTTTTTACTTCAACTGAACTCTTGGCCAATTGTAATTCTGTTGAAATACAATTTCAATTCTCTGACACTACAAAGGGCTTTGGAGGAGATGTCATGTACTCGTCAGTCATGAAAAGGGGTGGGGCAATGTTCAGATGTGGTTTATTATCCAGTTTCCACCTCTTCCATAGGTGGTAGCGCTATCTTGATTTTTATTTATTTTTATTTATTTATTTGCTTTTGGTAACCGGGTAAGTGCGCTAGGCACAAAAATGCCTATTTACAGGCATGACCGGGAGAGCACATTTAGATATACAAAATTGTGTATGTGACGCAGCACATGAAAGCAGTACAGTACAGAGTCAAGTCAAAACTTCAGGTACGGGGAGACAAAATTTTGACAACAAACACAAATAGGTTTACACAGTAAGATGAAAATACAGCACAGTAGTGCAGGGATCTCAAAATAAAGGTAAGTAGGAACATAGGCGTTAGCAATAGCAGGCATTCAAAGAGACAAAATATCAAGTAATAAAAAAGAGATGTGAGAGAGGGAGGGAGAGAAACAAGGATGATTGAAACAGAGCAACAGGGGAAGAAGAGTGGAGCTAAGGTGGATTAAAGCAGGTGCAGGGGTTGATAAAGCATAAGTTCTCTTTGTGAAGTGACTTAAAAGTGGTGCGGGAGGCTGCTTGTTGAATAGCTTGGGGTATGGAATTCCAGTATTTTGGCATAGCGTTGGAAAAGGCGATTCCATATTGCTTCTGTGTCTGGGCATGTGGGAAAGAGAGGCTTGGTCAGTCAATGCAGGCCATAAGAGAGGCTGGGCATCCAGTAGGGATGAAAGGGATTGTGGAGGCCAGATCTGACAATATTGTCAATTAATGAGCCAGCCTGGAGTCTGTGAGCAGAGGGGCACAGCCATTTTTAGGTCACTATAGAGCTGGCAATGATGTTTGTAACATGGAGATGCGGAAGCATAGCGGTAGATGCTGTTGTAGGTGGTGTCCCACTTATGGAGAGATGATTTGGAGGCAAGAGGTAGGTGACTGAGCCATAAGCCAGGGCTGGGAGAAAAAGCCTTGGGCCACAGCAAGTCTGGCAGAGATAGAGGGCATGCCCAATGCAAGTAGGCACTACCTATCTTGGCGTTAACTGACTTGCAGGTGGTTGTAATGTGTAAGTTTCAAGCCATTGTGTCCTTCAATTTCTAAGGCTGTTTACATGAAACTCAAAGATTGCATGAGTATTCACTTGTTGAAGTTTAAATTGTTCAGCTTCCTCCTTAGTCTATGTATCTCTTCCTTTTTCTTTTTAATTCTCACTTCACGCTTTGCAGTTGTCTCAGTGCTTGACTTCTTCAGGGGCTCCTAGGGTATACCGTTCTACCAGCACCCCACACACCAGCACTTACCTGCCTCCTCATAGCATTGGAGTTGGGTTGATTTTAAGGTAGGCTAGGTTGGATTTGTGTAATGTGTTGCACTATTTATATGTTATGTGCACATGTGATGCCCCTCAACAAAAGTGGATCCCAAGGATGACCCAGGAAATTCCAGACCAGTCAGTCTGACCTCAATTGTGGTCAAGCTCATGGAGCCCATGCTAAAGGAGAGGTTGGTGGAATATCTAGAGGAGAATGGTCTTCAGGATGCGAGGCAGCATGGGGTCATGGGGGGGGGATCATGCCACACTAATCAGATTGACTTCTTTGACTGTGTCACTAAGACAGTAGACAGAGGCCAAGTGGTAGACATCCTCTATCTTGATTTCAGCAAGGCCATTGACTCTGCGCCCCACAAAAGATTTATTTGGAAGTTGGTGGATCTCAGGGTTGGGGATAAGATGGCCAGATGGGTGGATAATGGGCTGAGGGATAGAACCCAGAGGGTGGTTGGGGGAGGTATCTGGCACCAGAGAAGTAACCAGTGCGGTCTCACAGAGCTCAGTGCTGGGGCCAGTGTTGTTCAATGTCTCCATCAATGAACATCAGGGATGGCATTAAGGCAAAATGTTCCCAATCGTGGATGACACCAAGCTTTGTGGGACAGTGGACGCAGCTGAAGGGATACAGGACCTACAAGATGATTTGGAAAAGCTGGAGAGGTGGTCCAGGATTTGACAGCTTGGCTTCAGTGCCAAGAAATGCAAAGTTATGCATATTGGAGCCAGGAATCCCAGCACAGAGTACTACCTAGGTAGAGTCCAGGTATTTTTATCAGAGGAGGAGAAGGACCTGGGAGTGATGATCTCTAGTGACCTGAAGCACTCCACACAGTACAAGAAAGCTGCAGCAAGGGCACACAAGGTGCTGGGATGCATAGTTAAGGGGATCAGTAGTAGGAGAGAGGAGGTTGTACTGCCCTTGTACAGGTCACTAGTAAGGCCACATCTAGAGTATGGAGTTCAGTACTGGTGCTGACACTTCAAAAAGGACATTCACCTGCTGGAGAAGGACCAGAGGAGGGCTACAGAGATGACAGCAGATCAGCAGGGTAATGCATACGAGGAGAGGTTGAGGGCACAGAACATGTACTCCCTGGAGGACGGGGGAGGCATTATTGAGACCTTCAGGTACTTGAAAGGGATAAATAAGGTGGATAAAGAGATCTCTTTAAGCTGAATGACAACCATAACACGAGGGGACACAGTCTAAAGCTGGAGGGTGGGAGGTTTGGAAGAAGTCAGGAAACACTTCACAGAGAGGGTGGTGGACACTTGAAATGCGCTGCCAGAAGAGGAGAGCTTGGTGAAGACAGTGGGTAGCTTTAGGAGGCTGGGAAAGGCATGTGGGAAAGGTAAGGATCATGGATAGGAGGATGGGAGGAGCTGGAGGGAGGCAGGGACAGTAGATCAAACTGTGGACCCTGCAATACAACTAGATAGACCAAGTGGCCTTCTTCTTCTTTAGCTTCTTTGTAAGTTTAAAGGGACACTGTCAGACGTTCACTTTACTTTTACTAAAGGTATCCATGAAAGTGTCTACAGCAGTCCCTTTAGCGATACGGTAGCTATAGCAGCAGTATTTTGGATATGCACGCATATCAATCAATCAATCAATCAAATCTTTATTTATCCAGGCGATCACCATTGAGCAAGCTAATTTACAAAGGTGGACCTGCTGTTAGCAAGGAAAATTGTATGATTACATATAAATTAACCGTACTGCACCGACCCTGATCACGCAGGCTCGTCAAGAGCTACCCTAGTTATTCCGAGAGCCAGGACCTCACAAGGTCAGAGGGCATTCCCCTACCGTATGCCCCACTGGTATAACTCCCTCCCTGCCAGTGTCTCAAACTCTCTAACCTTAGCTTGCTTTAAGCCCAGGCTCAGAAACGTCCTGCTTAGCTCTCACAAATGCAACTGCAGCTAGCCTAGTGTAAAAAAAAAAAAATATATATATATATATACTCTGTTTGACAATGCTCACTGAGCGGCCCCCCTTCCTTTCCTACTTATTCCTCCTCCTATCTCCCTCTCTTCTACCCCCACCAGCTCTCCCCCGACCATAAGTTTTGCACCTTTTGTTATCTTTTGCTCGTTGGAGATTGTACTCTATTGTAACAAAATTGTAATTGAACTGTAACTTTTTTGTTTGTAAGTACTATGTCCCTTGTACTACTATTCTGATGTCCTCTTTGTGACGAGGTACCTTTGTAAATGAGCCTCTGGCTCAAAGGTTTCTAAACTGATGTTTAACTAAATAAATAAATATACATAATACAAAAGGAACAACAAGTTTACAATACTGATAGGAGCAGGGTATTTACATTCCAGGTCACATGTACAAAAAAGATATACATAACACAACCTTAACATAATATATAAACGTATATACACACACAGTTTCCACAGGAGCAGGATGTGTATGGATGTTGTATACAAACCATAGAAGAAAAAAGAAAGATTATTTATATTCCTGTCCAGCAGAAACACGTTACAGGCCTGGATGGAAATTCCTAAGCTATGGAGGTGCGCATAACAGTGTGTAAGGCTTAGGTTGATGCCCATGCACATGCCCAGTATCACGACTCAGCTTTGAGACCGTGATGTTTCCAACTTTAAGCTCTCATTTCAAAGTAAGTGACACTTTCCTGAGTTCAGCTTTCTTTACACTGTTAAAGTACATGTTTACCTGAACTCCAGTAGAATGACGCATGCATGAGCCTCCTGGCCCTTCAGCACCATTTAGATATGTGACCACAGTTTAGCAACTGGCGCAGTAATACAAGCGGACCAAGAGGTTTCACTTTGGGTTAAAATTATTAACAGTAACAACTTTTGGTGTGAAAACACTGCTGCTATGGCTACCGTATCGCTAAATGGACTGCTGCAGACACTTTCATGGATACCTTCTTTAAAAGTAAGTAAATGGCTGACTGTGTCCCTTTAAGCTGATTGTGTGGGACTGAGAGACTACAGGTGTATTATTTAAGGTGAGCAGGAGGTAGGGGAGGGGTTTTAAGTGGTTATTTTAATTATATTGGTTTGGGGGTGGATTCAGCCAGGTCCATTATTTGTGTGGGAGCCAAACTCCTAAGGATTAGCTAGTCTGCTCCCCAGCTACTGAAGCTCCGCCTCTTTGAAAACCTCCCCCCGTCAGCGGTGACGTATACGTGCTGCAGGGAGGTGGGCATCGCAAGGAGGTGGAGTAGTAAGTGGCGGGCTACGTGGGGTGCTACCGGGGACAGCAGTATTGGGATGGTGAGGGCCAGGAGGCATCTTGGGTGAAATGAGAACTAGAGAGAGGTCTGTCGTATCTGGTTTCCATACTCAGGGTTCCTGCCGAACTGAGTATGCAGATAGTTGTTGGACCAGCAGCCTGTGCTTGTCCCGTTTGGGCAGTGCTTTACAACGCAAGATCAATCAGGAACAAGACAGCAGTTATAGCCGACTTGATTTATACAGTCAATCTGGCATGTGTCATGGAGACCTGGTTGGGCGATGACACTGGCCCAATACTGGAGACATTGATCATTGCAAGGTTCTCTGTGGTACACTGCCCAGAGTAGGACTGCAGGGGTGGGGGAGTGGCTATCTGTTTTAGATCCAGCCTGAACTTTTGGTGCACATGGTGTGGAGCCTACCTTGATATTTGATGGAATGTCCATATTGGGGGCAATTGCAGGTTGCAGAACCTTTCTGGTGTACCGACCCCCAAGGCATGAGAAGGAATTTTTGCAACAAGTAGAGGACTGCATTGTCAAGAGAGTATTGGAGTCATCCAGATGTTTAATTCTGGGCGATTTCAGTGCCTGGATTGACAATAAACTCTTGCAATTTGAGCAAGACTTCCTCCGGATTATGGATTTTCTGGGCCTAGCACAAGTTGTTACTACTGTGACTCACAGACATGGCCATGCCTTGGACTTGGTATTCTCACTGAGACTTGAGGTCAGGATTGATCCAGTCGCTTGATCAGATCATTGCACAGTAAAGCTCTCATTAGGAACCCTCCTAGTTGTCCGCACCCCATGGAGATGGTCCACTACCGTTCTTTAAAGGGTTGTCCCCAGCAGGACTTCAGGTGGTAATGGACCTCTCGAGATGTGATGGCTGCTTGTGAGGTAGGGACAGGGGCTGCAGTGGCAGCCTATAATAGTGCCATCGCTCAGTTGTCAACTCTGTGGCACCTGCTCGTTTATGGACCCAGGCCTTCTCGCTTGAGATCCCCATGGTTTGACAGTGAGCTCAAGGAGATGAAGACCATGGATCAGAGATTGGATCATTGTTGGCAGAGATCTGGAACCAAGGAGGACAAACTGGCTGAGAATTCACTCGGTGACTACCAAAAGGCAATCTCCGTGAAGAAGGCAGAATCCCTGTCCAGGAAAATTGCAGCAGGGATGAACGGACCAGCAGCTTTTCCAGATGGCAGATAGGCTAATTTATCCTGCCTGTCTGCAGCTGGTTAGAGCTTTGTCAGCCACTAGTTGCAAAGAGTTCACTCTGTTTTTCTGACAGACACCTTCACCTCACTACTTCCAGTTGCTGTGACTGCCTTTCCTAACTCCCTTTCCCCATGGCACATCTCCCTCTCCTCTGTTCTTTGAAAATGCTGAGAATCTGCTCTAGTTTCTCTTGTTGGTACCCCCTCCCACCCCAATTTACAGACCTCTGAACTTTTCCTAACCTAAGTGTCTGTTACTTAATTTCTTTAATGCATCGTTTGAGCCAGTGAGTGTTATTTACCTAATCTCTGTTTATATACAATTGTTTTAGTTTGCCTACGTATAGACAAATGTAGCTTAGTCCAAAATGTTTGTACTTCTCTTGACGTGGAGCCTTTGTAAAAGAGCCCTGGCTCAAAGGTATTTGTAATCCTAGAAGAGTGTCCTCTGTTCATCGGGATCTCCTCAACAGGGCAGCTGTGGCCCTGCAGTAGAGAGTTGGTGTTAACAGGAGTGACTTTCCTGCCTAGGATGACTTTCAGACAGTGTGGGTGTAAGAATTGGGGAGATAATTTCAAAGCTACGGCCAACAAGCTGCTGAACTGGATCCAGGCTCGACATCTCTTAGTGAGATATGTAGAGTGCATAGGTCCAGTTTTCACTGAGATTGTCCAGTGCTCATTCTCGGATGGGGGGTTTCCCTAGCACTTTGACAGAGGGATTGGTGAAGCCCCTTCTGAAGAAGCCTTCCCTCGACCCAGACTGCTTAGCGAATTATAGACCAGTCTCAAATCTTCCCTTTCTTGGAAAGGTTATTGAGAAAATTGTAGCTTCGCAGCTTGAGACACACCTCTCTACTTTGACCTCTACGAGCCCCTCCAATTGGATTTAGGTCTAGGCACAACATCGTGACTGCTGTAGTTAGGGTGCTGAATGATCTCCTCAGGGTGAGAGAGAGAGAGAGGCGAATGTAATTCTCCTCTACTCAATCTCTCTTCAGCATTTGACACACTGAACAATGGGGTGTTGTTGGATCACCTTAGGGAACTATGCAGACTCACGATACTGTCGTCAAGCGGTTTGAGTCTTTCCTTACAGATAGGAAGCAGAGGGTTGTGATGGCAAATTAGTCCTCTTGCCCAGTGCCCCTACCTTGCTCGATCTCTCACCCATGTTGTTTGTGGTATACATGCTGCGCCTAGGTGACATTAGATGCTACAGCATTGGGTTTCCACTGCTATGCAGATGACACCCAGCTGTATCTGTCATTAGCCCCAGACACAGGGTGCAGTGTCCATGCTGAACTCTTGCCTGGCCGAAGACAAAGACTGGATGTCTTCTAGCTGGCTGAAGCTTAACCCTGACAAGATGGAAGTGCTAGTGCTTCAGCCTGGTTGTCATCAGGGTGCAGAGACGGTTGGGGTGGCGACTGAGTTGATGCTAGGTTCCTCTCCCCGTCTCTTCCAAGGTGAAGAATCTGGGTATGATTCTGGAAAACAGTCTGACACTAGCGGCACAGGTGTCGACCACTGTCCAAAGTGTGTGCCATCACCATAGAAGCATTGCCCGGTCAAACCTTTCATGCTGTCTGATGACCTGGCTACACCAATGTACGCTTTTGTGACTTCCAGGCTTGACTGTTGCAATGCTCTGTACCTCAAGGTAAATGGGGGTGTCCATTGCCACCTGCAGCTGGTGCAGAATCACGGCAGCCAGGTTGCTGACTGTCCTGCCTAAATCCTGCCATGGGACCCCGGTTCTACACAGTCTGCATTGGCTGCCGGTGAGGTGGCAAAATCACCTTCAAGGTTAGCTTGCTGACCTATAAAGCCATACATGGTCAGCAACCTAGCTGAGTGACCTCTTGACCCCTCCTCACACACTCTACCGCTCCTCCTTTGAGGGCCTCCTGGTGGTTTCCAGGGCCTGACTTAAACCCTCTGGGGACAGGGCCTTTGAAGTTGCAGGCCCCGCCCTATGGAACTCCCTTCCCAGATCCCTGAGGAGGTCCTTCAGTGGAGGCCTTTAGAGGGGTCTGAAATCCCACCTCTTCAAGGCAGCATTTAGTATATAATTTTCTGTTTACTGGCAGATTGCTTTTAAGGAGTGTTCATTTTTGGTATTTATTTTAATTGTTTTTATCTTTGAGTTAGTCTTAATTTGTCTATTTATGGTCCTTTTCTGTGTGTCGAATGAGTTATTGTACAGTGCTCTGAGCCCCTGAGATTGGGCACTTAATGAATAAAGGTTACTTTCTTACTGTTTATCCCCAAGGTAAGTGCGGGGTGTGTCAAACGGCGGTGGGGTGGAGATACAGGCCTGTCTATTCCATAGTCGGGCATTGAGCGTTGGGGTGGTATTACACTGTTTCTCCTCTCTTCTCCTCCCATGACACACTGACCGTTTTGATGCCATCCACAGGAAGCCAGTGTCCCCTCCACAACAATGGCGCACCGGCTGTGCTGCTGCATCTGTAGTCACCCGAGTAGCACTGTGCCCCCTTCCGGCCATCTGTGTGCCAGTCCAAGTGCGCCCATCAACAGGGTGCTAAAATACCTGATTTGCCACCCCTTCCACGAGGTCCCCCCCCTGCAAGTTAGAATCTATAGTTGGGGGGGGTGGCGCCCCCCACATTACAAGCAGGATTCGAACTTGAATCCCTGGTGCACTAATGACAGGCGCCATCCGATGGTGGAACCCACTGTGCCTACCTCCCCAAAGCAGATCATCCTCTGGGATGCTTCATCTTCTCCCCTTAGCCGGCCCCAGTGTTTAGTTTAGTTTAGTTTATTGTTCTAGGAATTACTACCTTGAGCCAGAGGCTCTTTACAAAGGTTCCACGCAATTAGGTACAGTACAAAAGGTTACATAGATAAAACAACAATTTGTGTTGTGTCAAGAGCAAGAAAACATATACAAATACAGTCACAGGCTTATTCTCGAACCCAGGTCATCGGCATCATAAGTTGTTGCCCTAGGGCTGTGTTGACAGGCTGGCCAGGTATCTGTCCTACTGAGCAACTAACTCCTATGCTTTCCAGTCAAAGGAATACTGGATCTTGTTTTCCACCTCTGCTGCATAATATTCTTACTCTCCGCCTTTAGTTGTGTTCTGTTATTCATAAGTGATATTGCTCCTTCTCTTATGTAAACTGTTCTTATTGTATCTTGTTTTGTAATTGTTTTTATTATTGTAATCTACTCTGCTACATAGTTCTCGGCTGTCCCACATTACGAGGGACATCCCTCATTTAACCCCTCAAATATACTCTGTTCCACATCTATCCCACACAGATAAATGAGGGAACTGGATAAAGGCCATGCAGTGGATGTGCTGTATTTAGATTTCAGCAAGGCCTTTGATTCATCAGCTCGTGGGAAGCTGGGGGGTAAGTTGCAGTATGTGGGGACAGGGACAAAGATGGTAAACTGGATTGTGAACAGACTGAAGGGGAGGCAGCAACAGGTAGTGGTGAGGGGGCACTCTTTTCCCCAAGGGTGGTGACAAGTGGGGTGCTGCAGGGCTCAGTCCTGGGTCCAATGTTGTTTTGGTTATTCATATCAGATATCTCACATGGTATAGGCGCAAAATCAGTCTGTTCGCAGATGATACCAAGATAGGGGCAGTGGTGGATGACATAGACGGGTGACAGGGGCTACAGGAGGACCTGATCAAACTGGAGGGGTGGTGAAAAGTGGCAATTGAGCTCAGTGCAAAGAAGTGCAAGGTTATGCACTTCGGAGCAAGGAACCCAGGGAGGAGCTGCCAGTTGGGAGGGGTGCAGATAGGGGTCATGGAAGAGGAGGAGGAGAAGGACCTAGAGGTGATTATAATGTGTAACATGAGCAACTCAACTCAGTGCAGGAAGGTGGCAGCTGAGGCCAACAAGATGCTGGGGTGTACTGCGAGAGGAATCTCATCCAGAAATAGGGATGTGATTCGGCCGCTGAACAGGTCACTAGTCAGGCCACATTTGGAGTACTGCGTGCAGTTCTGGCATCCCTTTCTGAAGAAGGGTATCAGATTGCTGGAGGGCGTGCAGTGCAGGGCAACTAAGATGATCCTGGGGCTGGAGGACAAAACCTACGAGGACAGGCTGAGTGAGCTGAATATGTACACCCTGGAGGAGATGAGGGATCAGGGGGATATGATCGAGACCTTCAAATACTTGAAGAGGATTAACAAAACAGGCACAGAAGGGATATTTAAGCTGAGGAGAGGAAGGGACACCAGAAGGCATGGTCTCAGGCTGGAGGGTAGAAGATAGAGAGAGATGAGGAGGCATTTTTTCACAGAGAGGGTGGTGAAGAATTGGAACACTGTACCCGAGGAGGTGGTATCCTGTAGCACAGTGGGCAGTTTTAAAAGGGCATGGGACAGGGTGCGGGAGGGGGTAAAGGTGGGGGAGAGGAGGGGGACAGCTGCAGTATAAGGGTGCTAGCTGCGCATTTGAGCAGACTAACTTGATAGACCACAAGGCTTGTTTCTGCTTGCAGATACGATGTTTGTAGAAAGTACAGCCAACACATAGAAGGTTTCATTAACACAAGACATTAAAGCAGAAATTCATCGTAGTCTAAGATGCTGAATCAGAATAAAATGTTGCTCATAAAAATGCACGGTTTCCCTCCGTATTCTGTTCTTGTATCTCCCTGTGTGATGTGTCCTACATTATGAGGGACAATGTCTGGCATTTTGAGTGTCATTGTCTCACATTTCAATGTCAGATGGGTTGAGAGATGCACTCTGCTGCCCCCATGCACCTTTGTGCAGATTAGGAACTTCACCTGAACGGTGTGCAAAATTGTAAATAATTTATTTTCTTATCTATAGACTGGGCTTATTCAGGGGCTGGATGGAAAAGACTGCATTCAACAGCAAAACTGCATTCAGTCTGCATGCTAACATGCATCAGACACCTTACATTCAAAATCTGAGCACTAACATTAGTAACATGCAGCAATCAAACTACATCCAGAATCTGAGTGCTAGAATGCAACAGCATACCTGCATCCAAAATCTGACGCAAGCATGCAACAGACACCCTGAGTCTACAGCACTAGCATGCGCCGCCAACCTGCATCCAAAATCTGGAGCGCAAGCATGCAACAGACACCCTGAGTCTACAGCACTAGCATGCGCCGGCCAACCTACATTCAAAATCTGAGCACAAGTATGCAACAGACACCCTGAGTCTACAGCACTAGCATGCGCCGCCAACCTACATTCAAAATCTGAGCGCAAGCATGCAACAGACACCCTGAGTCTACAGCACTAGCATGCGCCGCCAACCTACATTCAAAATATGAGCGCAAGCATGCAACAGACACCCTGAGTCTACAGCACTAGCATGCGCTGCCAACCTACATCTAAAATCTGAGCGCAAGCACGCAACAGACACCCTGAGTCTACAGCACTAGCATGCGCCGCCAACCTACATTCAAAATCTGGAGCAAGCATGCAACAGACACCCTGAGTCTACAGCACTAGCATGCGCCGCCAACCTACATTCAAAATCTGAGCAAGCATGCAACAGACACCCTGAGTCTACAGCACTAGCATGCGTCGGCCAACCTACATTCAAAATATGAGCCAAGCATGCAACAGACACCCTGAGTCTACAGCACTAGCAGCATGCATCGCCAACCTACATCTGTAAATATGAGCTCAAGTGTGCAACAGCCACCCTACATCCAGAATCTGAGTGGTAGCAGGCAGTGGCCCCCTTATATCCAAAGTCTGTACACTAACATGCAGCACCCATGCTATAGCCTGAACCTGAGTGCTGGCATGTAACCGCCAGCTTGCACTCAGAATCTGAGAGCTAGTATGCAATAGCCACTCTTTGTGTAGAATATAGTGCTGGCTTGCAGCAAACACCCTATATCCAGAACACTAGCATGCAACATCAACCCCACTTTCAAAGTTCAACTGCTAGCATGCAACAGCCATCCTACATTCAGAGTCTGAGCGGTAGCAGGCAACAGCCAACCTACATCCAGAATCTGTGCACTAACATGCAACAGCCACTCTGATAGAGTCCTGCTATACTAGAAGTGCCAGGGAATTGTGCTGCCTCTCAGCCACTAAGAAAATGTAATAGTGAAGTTTATTTTGCTAGTATATATTTTGTATTACTTTTTTCAGTGTTGTGCATCTAATGTGTTTGCTAGCATGAAGCGGCCACCCTACATCCACAGTCTGAGTGCTAGGATGCAAGAGTCGCTCGTCCAGTCTTAAGAGCCAGCATGCAGTAGACACCTGCTGCCAGGGTCTGCATGCTAGCCATTAACAGGTACTCTATATCTAGAATCTGAGCACTAGCATACAACAGCCACCCTACATCCAGAATTAAGTACAAGCATGCAGGGCCGGCCTGGTGGGGCTGAGGGTTGAGGTGCTGGATGCCACACCTCGTGCCACGTTGGTGACCCAGGTTCGGGAATGAACTCTGGTTGCCGGGGGTTGGCAGGGGAGAGGAAGGATTGAGCATCCCATGACTGCTCTCCTTCCTCTGGGGTGGATGGGTGAACTGCATCGCACTGCAGTGGCATCTGGCGGAGGCTAAGTGCACTACAGTTTCATGTACAGCTAGGGGAGGAGCACGGCGGGCATCTGCACGGCTGTGCGATGACGTCACTGCATGTCTGGCTCCTTTGGGTAGTAAAACTGGCAGAAAATTGCAGGGCGATTGCAGCAGCTGATTGATGGCCGTGCCCTGCTCCCCTGGACATGAGAGGCACGTCCACCGGGTATCTGCGCTACAGGTCCCCAGGGGGGTCATGCTTACTGGCCGGCCTTTTTGGAAGGGCGTAAATTCGCGCCCCCAGACCTGGTCCAGGGGTGCAGTTGCCAGTGGCCAGGCGATCGCTGAGACTGCTCTGCAAGGAGGAGGATAAATAGAAATAATTAAAAAAAAAAAAAAAGTACAAGCATGCAGCAGCCATCCTACATCCAGGATCAAAGTACAAGCATGCAGCAGCCATCCTACATCCAGGATCAAAGCACAAGCATGCAGCAGCCACCCTACATCCAGGATCAAAGCACAAGCATGCAGCAGCCACCCTACATCCAGAATCAAAGTACAAACATGCAGCAGCCACCTTACATGCAGAATCAAAGTACAAACATGCAGCAGCCACCCTACATGCAGAATCAAAATGCATGCTTGCAGCAGCCACCCTACATCCAGAATCAAAGTACAAACATGCAGCAGCCACCCTGCATGCAGAATGAAAGTACAAGCATGCAGCAGCCACCCTACATGCAGAATCAAAACGCAAGCATGCAGCAGCCACCCTACATGCAGAATCAAAGTACAAACATGCAGCAGCCACCCTACATACAGAATCAAAGTGCAAACATGCAGCAGCAACCCTACATGCAGAATCAAAGTACAAACATGCAGCAGCCACCCTACATGCAGAATCAAAGTGCAAACATGCAGCAGCCACCCTACATGTAGAATCAAAGTACAAACATGCAGCAGCCACCCTACATGCAGAACCAAAGTACAAACATGCAGCAAGCCACCCTACATCCAGAATCAAAGTATAAACATGCAGCAGCCACCCTACATGCAGAATCAAAGTACAAACATGCAGCAGCCACCCTACATCCGGAGTCTGAGCACTATCATGCTACTGCTGCCTTACAGCCAGAGTCTGAGCGCTAGCATGCAATAGGCGCCCTACATCCAGAATGAGTCCTCACATGTAACAGCCACCCTATATCCTAAGTCTTTAGCACTAGCATGCAGCAGCAACCCTACGTCCTGAGTCTGAGCACTAGCATGCAACAGCCACCCACATTCAGAGCACTATCATGCGACAGTCACACTGTATCCAGAGTTTGAGCGCTAGCATACAACATATACTGTTCATTTTAAGGGCTAATTGGTGTTCAAAAGCAACTGAGAATACTAATGAAAACCTGGGGAGGGGGTAACCAGAGTTAATGGACATAATAGGATCTTCTCGCCATGTGCAGCGCTGCCCCAGCCTGCCACAGAAGGTGCTATTGCAGCAGAAAGTCATCCCCTTCCCCCCCCCTTTTATTATGGGTCTGAGAGGGTTGATGTCGGATCAGACGTGGACTTAGGTAGGAGATGTACAAACTGGATAGGGTAATGAATCTTCCACTCCAGCAACAGCAGAAACGGTGTACAAGGAGAGATTGGCAGATCCGAACATGTGCATGCTTTGGGCGAGAATGGAAAAGAGGGACATGGCTGAAATGTACAAATACCCCCACAGGGTAAATAAAGTGGATAGCGGATAATTTGTGAGACTGAATGGGAACACAAACACCAGGGCAACTCTATGAAGCTGGGGGGCCAGTTTAAAAGAGATACAAGGAATTACTTTTTCACAGAGAGGGTGGTGGAGGGTGAAATAGACTGTTGTAGAAGGTGGTCTGTGCAGAACGGGGGGGGGTCAAATGATGGTGGAAGTGGTACATGGGATGGGTAAAGACCACGCCAGAAAGGAAGGGGAGAGTGAGGAGCCTCTAAGGCTCGCCGTTCAGCATTTGCTGGCTAGGAATCGGCAGAGACATTATGGGCCAATTGGGCCTTTTTCTGGGGACAGATCGGTGTTTATCTGCCATCAGAATCTGTGTGTAAAGGCACTGTCTTCAAAGGGCTGCCTAGATTCTAGGCGGACCAGTGAACCAGCGGTAGCGTTACAGCTTGTGGTCTTGGCGACTTGGGTTTGGGAGCAAGCTGGGTTATCAGGGGCCAGCTGGGGGAGGAGAATTAGTCGTCCCAAAGGACACTGTTCTCTGAGGAGGAAGGGCAGTCGGCTCCGCCTTACTGCCATCTGGTGACCGCAGGTGGCAGCACGCACTGAGGTATAAATGCCATGGAGACACTGATGGTGATGCAGTCCACTAACATGCATCAGAGTTTCCATGCTACCAGTGTCTGCACTGTGATTGGAAGAATGCTGGTAAATCCCCGACCAGGGAAGTATGCTCGTCTAACCCCTTGCAGGCCCTCCCCCAAAGTTGGATCTAGTTTAGCAGAAGTTGGGGCCCTACCACCTGCACCATGAAGGAAAGCCATGGTGACACAAGGTAGACTGATTAGTACATGAGAATCTGGGAGGTGGGTCACAGTAGAGGGGCATAACTGGAAGACAAGGAGTATAAAGAGATCAACTAAAAAAGGGGGCTTCCTTAACTCCACCAGGCCTTGACAGGGAGTCAGGAATGGCAGTGTACACCTGGACCTCTCACATGGTAATGCAAGGTACTGCTGCAGGGCCTAATGGGCCAGAGTATGTCTACAGACCTTTATTACAGTTAAACAATATACCTAAACAATCTCTGGTTACATGTTTCCCACAGCGGAGTATGGAGGCTCTGGCATGGGATACCTGGACCACGTGATTGTTATGGAGGAGATATCCCGTGCCTCGGCGTCAGTAGGTCTGAGCTACGGCGCCCACTCCAACCTGTGCATCAACCAGCTGGTACGAAATGGCAGTGAAAAACAGAAGGAGAAATACTTACCAAAGGTAAGATGACAAACTGTAGGTCATGGAATGAAGGATGCTCTTTTTACTTGTTTTATTCAGTTGTGTGGCCAGTGCTTGCACCTAACATCATTTTTTTCCCATCTCCCGGTCCTATCTGCTGTTCTCCTCACTGTGACACCAACTGAAAACCATGTGGGGTTGGACCCAAGAGAACTGTTTACGTCGTATGTGGCAGTTGGTGCGCATAGGGATTTTCTTGATTTTCGCCCCTTCCCCACCCACCACCCACACATCCCGTCGAGCCACACTAGCATGTAGTGTGTCCCTGCAGACGAGCGATGCTTGATCCTCTCCCTTCCTGCGACCAGCTTGCACCGCAGACATGGGTTGGCGGCGTGGCAGGAGGTAAGGCATGATGTCTCAGCCCTCCATGCCACTGGGCTGGCCCTCTGCTTTCATACTGGGAAAAATTCTGAAATAATAAATGTCAAACATTTAAAAAAAAAAAAAAGGTCGGTTTTAAAAATGTTAACAAATAAATTGTCCTATTGAAAAAGTGGAACCATCCACATCTTTAAAACTTTGAGTATATTGACCTGGCACCAATGAGCAAGAAGTTATTTATTTATTGATTGATATTCGTTATTTATTTAGAAATGGTGACCGTTAATTTTTTCCACATTATGTGTTTCTTCTCTGTCCCTTTGTCCTGTGCAGCCCTCCCCAGCCCCATCACCAACCTTCTCAGGGACTTACCAGTTATACCCCACTTGCCCGGGATCACACGTGGTGGGTGGCCAGCCGCATCCATTGTGCAGAACCTGTTGAGGGGAGGGCTGGGGCATTGTCCTCGGGTTTTCCTCCCAGGTCGTCAGCGTGCAGTGATATAAATGTGCTGTTTAGTGAACATGCACGCCGGCATCTGGTGGCAGCCCTTTCCTTTCTGATGGACTTGCCTGTGCCTCCACCTCGTGCAGTCCCATGGTGAGAGGCAGAGTTCACCACCCCAAGGGAGGAGAGCTGTCCCTCAGATGGTTGATCTCCCTCCCTCCCCATCCTTGCTGACCCCTGGTGATCTCTGCTTATCCCCACCCCCAGTATGCTGGCATGACAAGCAGTAGCCCTAATGCAGTGCTTACAGACTTGTTCGTGATTGTTAATTAACTGTGTTTATCTAGAAATTGATGAGCGGGACCTGCTATGACCCATTCCTAAGTGTTACCTGGGAAGAGTACATGGGCGAATACATCTGAGACAACTTAAAATGTATTTTTTCCTTGTGTGTTTTTTTTATTTTTTCGTTTTTATTATCATCTATGTCTCTATAAAGTGTTTCAGCTGAAATGGGAGGTCAGGTGGAAAATAAAAAATGACACTCTCCTGTGGTCCACACAGCAGGCAATTTAGCTGTGAGTGACCTTTTATAAAGGTTCTTTGTACTTTCAGTACACACAAGTGGGGTGGGTTGAGGAAGTCTTTTCATCCAAAAGGCTTCCGTTTTGGTTAAACTTAAAAGGGCTGCATCCCTTTCATAACAAAACAGCATGGTAGTGTGTGTGTAAACGGCCAAGGCAAAGGGAATGAACCCCACTGATTGAGCCAACCAGGAAAACAAAAGGTGTCAATCCATAAAACCAAGATCTAATTAACACAAATCCAGTTTAGACCCATTCTCAAAAAGGGTGGTCTCCAGAGATGAGAAGAAATAGTCTAGAGTGTGATGGCACAGAGACATGTATGATGATGCAGGTGTAGTGGACCCAGCATCTGATTGAAGGTGTGTGTGTTCTTAGAGTCGGTTATGTTTTGGGACTTTGAAATAGCAATATCATGGATTCGAGTCTGACATTACTCACCAAATTCCACTTGGGGGTAAGCTTCTTGTACTCTGCTTAGAGTTTAGATAGCTGTGAGTTGGGTTCTTCTGTGTGTTCTCCATCTTTTCAAGTGTGTTTATTTTTATCTCTCTAGAAATACTGTATTTCCCATAGTCTTTAGTGTATATTATACTGTAACATATGTAAATGTCACAGAGTATTACATGTGATTCTTTGTGTTATCTCTCTTTTCGCCCTGACTTGCATCCATGCCAGCCTCTCCTTTAGGCGAGCCAATGCTACTTTCGACTCACCCTGTCCCTTGAGTCCTCCGCTCTCATATGACAGCCGATTCCCCGCGGCTAACCATGCATAACCCTTCGCTGGATGCGTCCCCCTCCTCCAAGAGGGAAGGCACCAGCCAAAGGGGCTGCAGACCAGTGCAACATCTTGGCCTGGAGGGTGCTGCTGAGACAGAAGGCTTCAGAGGCGTTGACGGGCTTGGAGAGCCAGGCAGCCATCGTCTGGCGTGGATATGGAGCATTTTCACGTTTTCTGTTTGCCGTCCCTCCTGCGCCATCATGCAGTGCTTCTGGTCTCCACCAGAGGCCACTGCCGACTGACATCTTCCCTAGCCTGCCCCCAAGAGAATAAAGCAGTACCTACAGATGCTCAATTCTTTCCCACCCCAGTCAGCCCCCGGCATCCTGAGTCCATTCTCGAACCCGGGTCACTGGTGTGGATCCAGGTAAGGTGCCTGCACCTCAACCTTCTATGCCACTGGGCCAGCTTACATGTTATTTTTATGTACTTCATGCTTTCTGTGACTGATATATTTCAGGTGTAGATAACGGGGGTAATTAGGCAAGTCTGTAATTTGTTTCCGAAGAGGCAGGCTACAGTTACTATATTTAAAGCAAGAGGGCGTGAGTGGAAGCTGGAGTGGGGGAGATTCAGGTGAGAAAGGAGGAGGTGTTACTTCACTGAGAGGGCGGAGGAGCCATGGATTACGCTGCCCAGGGGGCTGGTGGAGGCAGAGACGGTGGAGGGGCAGCTGGCCCAGTCAGTAGTTCCTGGTGTCAGCACTATTAATGCCCTACACTTTACTGAGCACAATTTATTTATTTATTTGCTTTTGTTAACCGGGTAAGCACACTAGACAGCCAAGTGCCTATTTTCAGGTGCGACCAAGAGATTACAAGGTACATACATGAACATCAGGCAAATACAAGTGGAGCATTACATTACATAGAATTAGCACAACAGGGACTTTACAAGCATCAGATTTCCTCAGGCAAATAGTAGTGAAGAGTTAATATAAAGTGACCAGAACATAGTGGCATTGTAAGACAACAATACCAAAACAGGTATTACAATACAGTATTAAACATTACAGTCAGTAGGAAGAAGTGCAGTGTGAATTCATCGCTCAGGCAGCAAGTTGTAAGGCTAGCAGTTAGAATAAGGAGGAATCACAGTTTGGATAGAGTGGGCCCAGTGCGAGAGAAAGGAGTGCACAGTTATAGTGCTCACCCTGTTTTGCCTGTGGGCCTAAATGACAATAAAGTGTTCAAGCAGCGAATACTTTGGGACTATACCTTTGAGTTGGTGACAGTGTTTCCGTGTGGTTAGTGTGGTACCTGCTTGCTTTTCTTTTACCAGTGGAAAGGGCCCACTGCCCTGGCACCGCACCTGGGCCCTGCACCACAGAGCATGTCTGCTTTCATGCTTTACCTAGATATCTCGCACAACTATGAGCCAGGATCACCTTGTTCAAATCCCCCCCCCAAATACCTCTACTTTAGGATGCTAGCGGGTCAGGACACCTTGGGAAGGAACCAAAAGCAAAACACCTAACTAAAAAGTACATACTTGAATCGGCTACTCTTCCAGACTCTCAAAAAGCTCCTCAAGACTTTGGAGTGGATAATTCAGATTTATTGCAAGTATTTAAAATACCACCACTGTAGCAGCCCCACAATACTAGCTTCAGCGTTTTACATCACCATGCTGCTTTTTAAGCCGGGTGCTACCGTGGTGGTATTTTAAATACATGCAATAAAGCTTGAATTATCCACTCCAAAGTCATGGGGAGCTGTATTCAAGTCTGGAAGAGTAGCCGAGTCAAGTAAGTGCTTTTTGGCCAAAAAATACCTCTCGTCATCATGATGTGGTTTGCACATGCTTTTAACTTTTTAATAAAGTATTAGCACATTTTGCACGGTGCATTTATCAGTGTCAGAGTGTACTTTTCTTTGTCGGCCCCAAGCCACAGGTGCATCGAGCTCCAGAATCTCACAGAGCAGGACCACTGGGAGCTGAAGTATTTGCCTTCTCCCTTTCAACCAACCAGATAACACCATGGGTGTCAACCGCGTCCAGAGGAAGGGTTGAAACTGTAGTGACCTCAGCTGTTGGGGTGGGGGAGGCCTTTGTCCATCCTATAGTGTGCCCTGTACTTTCAGTTTTGGCAGCGGATACAGATCTTGACTTTCCTATCTGCTCAGATTATTTTGATTGTTCCTGCATGCAAATGCCTCGTTAAGAACTTGATTTCACTCTCTTTTTTCCAGCTGTGCAATGGAGAGCACATTAGCGCTTTGGCAATGAGTGAGCCAAACTCGGGCTCAGACGTTGTCTCCATGAGACTGAAGGCGGAAAAGAAAGGTATTGAAAGTGTTTAACTTATATGTCTCATTCTGTTACATGAGTCCCTCCCCCAATCAGTCATTAAGGAGATTCCTGATTTCCAGGAGAAAATTCCCAGCTGGTAACAGCACAACTCAGTTACTTAGAATCCCCCCACCCAAAAAAAACTGGAATTCTAGGGACATGGATATGTTGTTCATCCACACTGTCTGGCAGGTTCCGTTATCTTATGTCAGTTAAATTTATATACAGTAGGATTCTTTGTATGTGTGTTCCACCAAGCACCTTTGACCCTGGGACACTCCTGGCTGAAGGTAGTATGGTACTGTTAAATTACTCTGACATCATTTTCTGTATTTTTTTAAATGAGCATTTTAAACCAGTGGGGATTTCTTCTGTTTTTTCTGCATGATCTAGCTGTTAAAAGTATTGTTTTTTCTAAATAACTGCCATTAGGCTTCTGACGAAGGACTGGTTGGTCCGAAAGCTAGAGCACTTTGTTCTTGTTGTTACATCTGTGTTGGTCCATTAATAGTTATCAAATCATTTGCTTCTGGATCTGTTTTGTTGGACATTCCTCTTTATAAAACTTCAAAAAAAACAAAAATCCTTTAAATATTGTGCTACTGATAGCTGGAACAAATTGCCTGATGATTTAAGAAATGTAGAAAGATTAAACTCTTTTAAAGTATCTTTAAAAGACACTTGTATTCAGGGGTGGGATGTAAGTGTACTTAAGGGTATATTTACAGGTACCACATATGTATAACATAATCTGTTTTAGGATTATACCAAAGTAATGATATAGCGTGTATATTACACTGCTAGGTGTTGTTTTATTGTGCCTATCTGTTTAAAATGTAACTTTGTTTGTGTATCCGGGTCAAGCCTGTAAAAGGGCCATGTGGCCCAGTGCCTTTTTTTACCCGGTCAACAAAGTTTTAAATAAATAAATGAAATAAAAAAACTTGCACATGGTTGCATGAAAGCCCCTAGTACTCCACAGGATGTCCCCTCTAATCTTTATATATAGGATCTGTATGGGTTCATCCTGCTTTTGGCATGTTGCTATGAAATATAAGGTGTAGGTAGCCCCGTGACAGCTGGTTTATGAACAGTGGGGTGTTGCATTCCAGCAGCTATAGTATCTGTTCACCACCACACCCCTCTTTATTTTCCAGATGACTACTATGTACTGAATGGGAACAAGTTCTGGATCACAAATGGCCCTGATGCTGATGTTGTAACGCTTACGCCAAAACTGATACCAAAGTGAGACCAGCATCCCGTGGCATAACAGCATTCTTAGTAGAGAAGGTATGTCTGCCTTTGAAAATAAACATATTTGGTGTTAAAAAGATACTTGTACGTTGGCTCCTTATGAGCATTTAGGTGATGTGAGCTGTCCTGTCCTGCTAGCAAGGACCGGTTGTAATGGTCTGAGAGAAGTCTTAGGACATGCCCCCTCGGCCCTTTATAGCCTGTCCTAGCTGATGAACAGTCTCCTGCTCTGAAGGGATACTTTTCTTAACAGTGAGTGACTTTCTTTATTTTTCTGCATTGGATCTTGCTTGTTGCTGCTCACTTCATTTTTTCTACAGATTTGCAGCACAAAAGAAGGATTTTCTCAGTACTTCACCACTTCGTCTTGCCCCAGTCTGCAGGTTTGGGCCCTGGGCTGCAGTGCATTGCCAGGGCCACTGAAACTTTGAGCCTCCTTGTGGTGCTTTGTAAGGACCACCTTTCTCCCCCCCCCCCCCCACCGAAGCTAAGATAGAAAGGGTCTACAGGCTAAGGGGTGATTTTCTCTGGGCCATGATCACGAGATGGAAGCGTGCAAGTGAGAGGGTTCCCCTGCCTATGTCCACACATACGCGACAGGCACCATCTTGGGAGGTAATCATCTGCACTTGTGCCAGCAACAGCCATATTGGTAAAACCATGCGTGCGCATTGGAGTGTGGGTCATCTTAGTATCGGCTGCGCATTCGCAGAAGATGCTGCAGCCATTTTAGGCCACACATGTGCACTTGAGTGTGACGACCATATCAGAAAGGATTTGTAGCACAGAATTGCTGTTACTCTTTCCTAGCCTCAGGATTCCTCTTCTTTTGGCTACTAAGTTACTCTTGGACCATTAGGAGATGTGCTTTGACAAATGCAGGACATTTTGGGCCCCCCCCCAAACCACAACACGGAATCCTGAAATGCCATACCAAAGGAGGCAACGTCTAAGGCCCCCCAAGCATAAAAAAAAAAAATACCAGACTACACTCCAATCCATGGTGGCTGGCTCTAGTTGTCCTTCTTGCGACAAAGTTTAGTAGTAAAATACAGTATCTTTATTTTTACACAGGATAAAACTCTTAGGACCCAAAGGCCCTGTTTTTACAAAGCCTTCCTGTTCGTACAGTTTGTTGCAGTGCAAAATAAAATATCGCACCAAAGTAAGTACAAATAAGAAAATAAAAGACACAACATATAACATTCAAGAAACAACAAAGTCTAATAGCATTCACAAGTATGACATGCTGCTAAGCAGAGTGCAGCTCGATGCTCCTCACGCTCTGCCACAGGGCAGCAAAACTGAGAAACGCATCCAAGCCCAAAGGCATCATCATCCAAGGGATTGCCTCACCTCTCCCCAATAACATCTGTGACAGGATCTAGATCCCCTGCCCCTTGAGGGAAGGCATGTCAGCTTCTACCCACAGTTGCAAAGCTCCCCAAAGCAGTGGACGACTTAAAGGAGGTACCTGTTGTGGGCACACACTACCAAAAGGAAGAGGACCTCATAAGTTCCTCTCGCACCCCCAGGTTTTCATTGGAATTCGCCATGCCATGTTCCAGAGATGCATCGCCCTCCCGGAAGGTCTCTTCCTTGCTGTCTGACAAGATCAATGTAGAATCAGGATTAGAGGCCAGAGAATGAGAATGGGTCTGCTCAGATGAGGACCGAGTGGCAGATGGATCTGGTTGAGCTTGAAGTTGAGAGCACTGCTCTACACAAATGAAGCAAACCCGCATCACATAGGAGTGTTAAGATGAGCCAAAGCACAAGTCTGAAAGAAAGCAAACCCCTTGAAAAGTGTGGTCAAAAGGGACAGTCTGGCAAATTATGGAATGGAAGACATTTGATGTGAGCCGCAGAGTTGATGCACCAGTCTTGGTTGCCATTTAAAAAAAAAAAAAAACTACCGTTCTGCTACAAGGAGCAGCAGCCATTAAGAACCACCTCAATAAAAAGTCTGCCATGATAAAGAACGCATATGAGGTGGCTGGAGGCTCCCTGAGGACAGCACTTGCTTCAGCTTGTGTCTCCAGAGCCATAGCCTTTTGGCTGATGAATATCTCATTTCACCTGCCAACAACTCTAAAATGGCAGTGGCCATTTCATTCCTTACTGTAGTTGTGTACTTCCTACCTGATGCTGATGCGTCTCATGATCTACTGCTCCTGTCTGCAAAATCCACCCTATATTCCGTTATGGTACATGGCCCAGTGACTCCACCCATGATCAGTTGCTAATTCATCAAAGGCAACTCTTCTGCATATGCCATTCCAGGGGACCTTGTATTTGATGTTCTGTTGGAGGCCATCACCGAGCAGGTGTACGATTCCAAGCAATCACTCTACTAGGATAGCAAATCTACGAGACGACACTTCTTTCATGTTGCACATCAGTACTGTCCTGGACGCTACCTCAGCTTTGACTTCTCACAAGCCAAGATGCAGACTTCTCCCAGCCAAGGATTCTTTCACAACAACCGAGGTGGCAAAGGCAGAGGAAGCTGCCAAAATAAGAGAGATCAGAAAGACAACCAGTCATACTAAGATCATTCCTTCAGGTTCCCCACCATCGCACCTCTCAGGGCCAAAGATCCTTTGCCTTCAGAGTGCCTAGCTGGTTAAATGCGCTCAATCCTGACATCTCCTCCACTACCACCCTTGGCTCATTCAAACATAAACTCCACCTCCACCTTACTAACTCTAGCTCCTGTGAATGCTACCTATAATCTCCTCAGCCCTCTCATTTTTGTTCCCTCCAACTATCACCTACCACATCTCCATCCCCTCCTTTTCCTCTGTTACTTTTTTATTTCTTCTTTCTTTTCACCACTCCTGACTCTCCCCCCTTCACCCCGCCTCTTCTGAGCCATCAGTGATCTTTCCCTTTTTGTTGACTAGTTTCAGCCTGCTTCCAGTTTATGACCATGCCCTTTGGCTGCAATTCCTGCCCTCTCCAACTTCGCCCTCACATTTATCTTCATCTTCCACCCTCCCTGCTACTTATCCCTCTGTTACTCTGTGTTCCCATGTATACATTCTACTTATTCTAGCTATTGTATTGATCTACCATTGTAACCTTATATGCAGACCTATTCATTGTTTTGTTTCTATTTCTGTAACTTGTATTTGTTCTCTGACGCGGAACCTTTGTAAAAGAGCCTGGCTCAAAGGTACTTGTAATCCTAGTTGTAATAAAATAAAATAAAAATACATTTTAAAAAAAATTCCCACCCTCAGTACCCAGCACCTTTTAAGGGGGAACAGTCAGCACAGAGCCCCTGACCAACAATGATCCTAGCCCCAACTGGCACTCTGTGTGCAAACATTTTTTTTTTTTTTTACTCCTTGTTTACGGTAGTATAGTAGATCGTATCAGAATAATTTTGGTTACTTCAAGCTGATATTGCCTGTAACTGCAAATCCCAGAATCCCCATGCAGATGATATCAGAGCAGGGCTACAGCAGTGGGAGATTCAGTAGCATGCATAGAGTTTATATGAGTTCTGGTTTTTGTTTGCTGGCCCCACTGTCCTCCCAGTGTTAGGTATAGTCACAGAGGACTGTATTTAACCCTGGGAGAGCAGCGGGATGGGAAAACATATGCTCTGAGCTTATAAAAGCTCTAACATATGCACGCCAGGCTATTGAAACTCCCACTTTTGCAGTCCTCCTCCGATGTCAGCTACACGGGATTCCAAGATTTGTAGATCTTACTTCGAGAGGGTTTCTGCAGTAGGTCTTCACAAGTAGGACTCGCCCCTGGCATCAGGACTGCAGCAAAACTGTAGCTAGCAATCATCGAAAGAACCACCCCCAGCGTCAGGTGATGGGCGTCAGCATCACTATAAAAGGGGCGGTCCCTGCCCCTCCAGTTCTTTCCCCGCTGCTACCTGAATCATCTGACCTCGCGGAGAACAGCTTCAGTCACCCTCCATTTTCAGCGTACTTATAGTTAATCTAAGGTTAATTCCTTCCTCAGCAGCAGTGTATGTTGTCTCATTGGCCCAAGAAAAAGTGCTCCAAGTACAGCATGCAGATTCCGCGTGGGCGACCATTCCTGTTGCGCCCCTCTGCCTGGGGCCTAAACATAAGACCTCGAGAGTGCTCCATCTGCCAGGCCTTCAACAGGCCATGCGCATTCGTCAACAGGAGGACCCTCAATGCCCATTTATTGAAACAAAGACTGGCATTGATGGAAAAAGAGCTCCAGGAGCTGAGGGAAAGATTGTCATCGCCGGCCCCGAAAAGAAGAAGAAAAAGGAGAATGAGAGATGCCGGGAGCGGAGCCACTCTCCCCAGAGGAAAACCAGCCAGACAGCTGACTCCATCTCGGGTGGGGCCTCCACCCCCATGAGTACCCCACCTCCTGGGCCTTTGTCCGCTCTTGCGGCCCAGACGCCCTCTCCCCCCACCCTCTCCTCTTCGGAGGAAACAGTTGCGGTTCCTGCTCTGAGCTCAGCTGCTGAGTCGCCCTCTGGCTCCGCTGCTAGGTGCCCAGCTCAGGCCAATCAGCCTGACTCTAGCCTCCCAGCTTCTGTCAGCCCGGCCACTGTCTATAAGCCGGTCGTCGGCTCCTCCAACGCCCGCCAGATCATCACCTCTAAGTCGGCCACCAACCTACCTGGCGACTGCGTGGTGACTTCTCTCCCATCGGACTCCCTTGTGGACCCAGACGCCGGGCAGAGTGAACTCACAGGTCCCCCTTCATCCCACCAGGGTTCTCCCTCTAGGGATTCGCTGTCCTTTTTCAACCTTTTTGGCCCTGATCACCAGGATCCTCTTCTGTCAGATACGCTACAGGCAGACCCGTTGACGGGGGCTCTTCCGGACTTGCTCCCCTCGCCAGCCTCTGTTCTGCCGATAAATCTTCATCCAATGCCAGATCCCTCACCGGACTTTATTGGGGGCAGTATGAATCAGATCCCCCCCTGGGCTTTCAGGGGTCCCCCCCCCCGATTCCACTGACAGACTCATTCCCCAGTGGTCCCTCAGTGCCACCTCCTGCTAGGCCTTTTGTTCCTCCTCCGTCTGGTCCGACAGGGTACTATCCTGGCTATATGCCGCAGTTCCCGCAGTATCTGATGCCGGGGTGCCCGACGCTGGGCTACCCTCCTCTGACGCCAGGTTACCTGACGCCGGGTCAAGCCCTTCAATATCGATATCAGTACCCTTACTGGTATCAACCTCCTAGTTACCCCTCATATTCCATGGGGTACCCATGATATCCTCCACCCCCTCCTCCTCCTCCTCCACCCCCTCAACTGGAACAAGAACCCATCCCGGCCTGGTGGAAGGACGCTAAGTCATAGCTGTTACAGGAGGTGGATCAACCTCAGCTGGTGGTCAGGCCACCCCATCTTACAGGGTGACACCTGTAGCCCTGCACCTTCCAGCAGAGTTTCGGACAGAGGCTTGGGTGCTCTGCCCTCCAGCATTGCAGAACACAGGCTTCTGGAGTCAGTTCCAGATGCTTCATTGCCTAGTAGGCTGGAATCAGATGAGGACTCTGATGTGGGAGGCCATTCAGAGCCTCACTCACCCATTGAGCCCCAGCCAAAAGAGTCCCCTAAATCCCTTCCTGAGGACCAGTCCTTCGCTGAGCTCCTCTGGTCCATTCAAAAGTCCTGTGGGTGGGTTTCCCAAGAAATGGATCCCAAACGCAGAAGACTGGCAGAACATTTGGATTTGGTCAGTGCGGACTCCCTCCCCATTCCCCCCGGACAAGGCTGCATAAAGATCTCACTTCCACAATCTGGCAGGAGCCGTCGTCCATTCCTGCCATGTCAAAGGGTCGACAGGACCTACCACCCCCAGAAGAGGTTTCCACCTACTACCCAACCCAAAGCTGACTCTGTTGTGATAACTGGAGTTTCATGATAGGTCAGCACAACCGAAACATCTCAGTGCCTCCCCTCCAGACAAGGAGTCGAAGCACATGGACCAGTATGGCCGTAAAATGTACTCCTCCTCTACCTGCGCCATTCGTTCCTTGAATTATGTGGCCCACATGGTGACTTTCCAGAAATCGGCTCTGTCCAACCTGGAAAAGGACATTCAGGAGGTACCTGATGAACTGCTCAGGAACAAACTTTTGGATAAAATAAGGTTGAACGAATCACCCTGTCACCATGCCCTTCAGGCAGCCTATGACTCGGTTGCACGTGGTGCAGCTATGGGCATCTGTCTTGGGCGCCTTGCTTGGCTTCATCTGGCAGAGTTGGCACAGAATGTTCACAATACACTTCTGGATGCTCCCTTTAGGGGTACAGTTCTGTTTGGCATCACAGCCAAGGACATAATTACGGAGTTACAGGAGAGTGGCAAATCTCTGAAAGATGGCCGTTCCTTGTACCGTGCAGGTCAGAAACCCCAGCAGCTGCCCCTTTTCACTGCCAATGGAAATGGAACAGACAGAACCAGGGCAGACACCAAACCGTTGCCCTCTCAGGCCTTGGCGCCAAACCCCCAGGCCAAGTTTCCCAAAACCACCACTGGGGGAAAAGCGCCTCTCCCCTCTGCGTCCTGACTCTCAGACCCCTCCCCACTACCTCCCATCCCCACGGAGGAACCGTTGGGGGGGAAGATTTGGCCTCCACCTGGAAGGGTGGAGGGCCGTAACCGCAGATGCATGGGTTCTTCAACTCATAGGAAGAGGTCATTTGGTAGAGTTCCTGGAGAGACCAGCCACCAATCCTCTGGGTAGGTCTCATTACCCGTCAGGCCAACAATCTTTGGTCTACAGGAAATTCAGGTTCGGCCTCTCTTCAGCACCTCTGGTTTTCACCAAGTGCCTAGTAGTGGTAGTGGCGTTCCTACGCCACAGGAGCATCTATGTGTTTCCGTACCTGGACAATTGGCTATTCTCAGCCTCCTCCCCAGACACTCTGAAGGAATCCCTTTCCTTCACTCTGGACATTCTCTCCAGTCTGGGCATCTCGGTCTCTGTCCCTGATTACTGTCCTTGGAAAAGGAGCAGGGGCATCATTTATTCTCTGGATTTCTCGATATACAGAGCTTTTGACTGGTGTGAGCCTACTGCCCGCTGAGTTTCCACTTGATTTGTGATCTGAAGAGGGCATTAGGATTTTGTGGTCAAGGAATTGGCTACAGTCCTGTGCCCTTGTGACTCCCAGGTTGGGCTACTGGCATGGCCTGCTCTGGGGTGCTTTATTAGGCCACATTATATCTCATGGTCTTGCCCAGTTGGGAGTGGGGCCTATCTTCTGGTCAAGAGATAGATTTGTCTGCCCTGAGCCCTGATACTATTTGAGTCCTGTGGATAACTTGGTCTGCTTGGATTCTGATGGATTTGGATTTTTACTCATCCGAGTCCCGAGATTTCTTGAGTCCTTTGGAGAACCTGCTCTGCCATATGGATCTTGATAGATTTGGATTTTTACCCACCTGCGAACAAATCTGACTCCTTCCTTGCGGTTTGAAGACTTTTATTATTATTTCATGATAAATTTGATTTGGACAGCGAGGTGGTGAGAGGACCTTGTGTCCATTTATTTTATTTATTTTACTGTTTTCCTCTACTCCTTGGTCGTGAGAGGACCGGGAAGGGGAGAAGAGATGTGCTATTTTATGCGTTAAGTTGAATTATTTGATTTCTAAAAATATTTCTGAAACGAGAGTGCTAAAATATTTTATCACTTTCCATTACTCCCTAGTTGTGAGAGGACTGGGGGGATGTGTTATTGTATATCTTAAGTTTGAATTGTTTGATTTTGATTGTATTTATATTTTTATTTATTTTATTTTAAGAGTCTTCTCACCGGGTATGACTTGATTTTCTTCCTGGTGGGGCTGGTAAAATTTTGGTTTATTTTAATTTTAGTTAATATTTTGTGTCTTTGGTTTTGGTTTAGTTGTACTGCAGTGGTATGTATTGGCCTTCATTCCCCACGGTGGTGCTACTCATCCTCCTTTCTTCGTGCCCTCCACCTTTTTATCCTCCCCCTCCATTGTAATACTTACCAGTGTTGTAGAACACTGGGAATTGCTCGAAGGAGAGGGAGGAGGGTGGGGGGGGCTGCGAACAAGGGAGGATGGACGAGGGGGGCCTTCGTATCTGGGTAGTTGGATTCAGAAGGCGCCCTGGGGCAAAATGGAATCCAGACCGTGGTTCGCCATGTCTGTTGCCCATACCCAAGGGGACTATGGAATTTAGTAGGCAGATGGGCCTGACGGCCTCTGAGGTTCGTTCAACTCAGGCGGTGTTATGCAATGCCAGGTGTGTCAGAAATAAGACCAGCATTATTGCCAATCTTGTGGGTTTGGTGGACTTGGCTTGCATCACCAAGACCTGGCTGGATGAAAATCTAGGCCCCACGTTGGAGGCCATGACTCCGGACGGGTACTCACTGATACACTGCCCGAGATTGGACCACAGGGGTGGGAGGGTTGCAGTCTGTTTTAAGACAGAACTTGGCCTCACGAGTGTGGTAGTGGGGGAGACTGAGTCCTTTGAGTGCACAGTGGATGTGGGTGTTGGCAATCGAATTGTACTTATCTACCATCCACCAGGAGATGGGAGACAATTCTTACAGGAAGTGGCAGACTTCATCGTTGACATGGCATTTGAGTCACCCAGATTGATGGTTCTGGGGGACTTCAATGCCTGGGTCGATAATGAACTCTCACAATTTGGTAATCACTTCCTCCAATTAATGATTTCTTTGGGCTTTACACAGGTGGTTTCCACTGCTACCCATAAATCTGGGCACTTCTTGGACTTAGTCTTTCTCCTAGGGATTGATATTTTTGATTTGGGGGTGGAACCAGTTGATTGGTCAGACTACTACACCGTGAGGTTCAATTTTAGTACCCCCTTGAGAAGGCCTACCCCTGTGGAGATAGCAGATCTCCCAAAGGCGTTGCAGCGGTCCTTGACCTCTCGTCCCCTGCGTTGGTGAGCAGTAGCCCAGAGACCTTGGTGATGGCCTACAACAGGGCTGTTAATTCTGTTGCTCCTGTTCATGTGTGGCCCCTTTCCCTTCGTCCCAAGGTGCCCTGGTTTGATGGGACGCTGAGGGAGATGTGGAGACAGGGGTGAAGATTAGAACGCTGCTAGTGCAGGTCCGCCCTTGAGGCCGACTGCCTTAGATTGATGGGCCATTATTTTGTCTCTCAATCTGCAATCTCCCTTAAGAAGGCAGAATTCCTATCCAGGGAAATTGCAGTTTCTAGGAATCGACCGGCTCAGCTTGTTCGTACTATGGACAAGCTGTGCAACCCAGCTTGTCTACAAGTTCGGAAAGCCTTTTCTCAATTAGAGTGCGAGGAGCTCACTTGTTTCTTCACAAATAAGGTGGCCGACATCAGGGCGGATCTGTGTCCAGGAGCTTCTAAGGGGGATGCTGTTGATCAACATGAGTTCACAGTACCTACATTTTCTTGGTGTTCCTTCAGCAGACCTGATTTTGTGGATGTCGTGAGGATTATCTATGGTGTACGACCTAAGAGCTGTAGTTTGGATCCTGGACCGACCTCCCTAATATTGGGTTGTAGTGACATCATTGGTCCAATCCTTGTGCAAATAGTCTGGAGCTCCCTGGAGTCGGGTGACTTTCCTAGCTCCCTGAAAGAGGCGGTGGTGACACCTCTCTTGAAGAAAAGTACCTTGGACCCGGACTGTTTCACAAACTACAGACCCATCTCAAACCTACCCTTTATTGGGAAGGTGATTGAGAAGGTAGTGGCTGTCCCATTAGAGAACCATTTAACATCTACAAACCCTTCCAATCCGATTTTCATAAAAGACACAGCACCGAGACTACGCTGGTTCGGGTGCTTAATAATCTCCTGAGGGCAGAGACCAGAAGAGACATTCCATTCTAGTTCTCTGATCTCCGTCAACTTTTGACACTGTGATCACTTGGTGTTGTTAGCATGCCTGAAGCAGATTTGTGGAATATCGGGAATTGTTCTTCAATGGTTCACCTCATTTCTCACTGGGAGATCACAAAGAGTTGTGTCTGGGGTTTTTTCCTCAGGCCCAACCCCTTTGTTGTGTGGGGTGCCTCAGGGTTCTGTGCTATCTCCCATGTTATCTGCAGTGTATATGCTGCCCCTAGGAGACATTATAAGATGGTATGAGCTGATGTTTCACTGCTATGCAGATGATACCCAGCTGTACCTGTCTTTCGCACCTGACCAGGATGGAGCTCTCTCGGTGTTGAACAGCTGTCTGAAAGAAATCCAGGATTGGATGGATTCTAGTTGGCTGAAGTTGAACTCGGAAAAGACAGAGGTTTTGGTTGTGGACCCGGGCTGTCGGATAGAGGGGCCGCCTGCTGGTACACCCTCAGGAATTTTTCTTGGTGGTGTGTCACTTCCGACCTCCAAACGGGTGCGTGACCTAGGAGTTATCTTGGATGACAAGCTGACACTACAGTCACAGGTGTCCGCAGTCATCAAGACTTCCTTTTACCATCTTAGGAATATCGCTAGAGTGAAACACCTTGTTCCGTCTGACATGTTACCTACGTTGTCCCACGCCTTTGTGTCCTCACATTTGGACTACTGCAACTCCTTGTATTTTGGGCTTTCTGGGGTTGAAATCCTCTGCCTTTAGCTAGTGCAGAACGCAGCAGTCTGGGTTTTGACTGGGACAAGTAGGTCCTGTCATATTACCCCAATGCTGCGCTATCTGCACTGGCTTCCTGTTTGGTAGCGGATCACCTTTAAAGTCTATTTACTGACTTTCAAAGCCCTACATGATCAGGGTCCGGCCTATCTGAAAGGCATTCTGGCTCTTTACTGCCTGGGCCGATCGCTTCACTCAGCCGATGAGGGGTTGCTAGAGATTCCAAGAATGAGTCTAAAATCATCTGGTTGTAGAGCTTTTTCCTTTGCTGCTCCCACTCTTTGGAATTCTCTACCCCGCCGGTTATGGGAGTGCACTTCCATGGAGGAATTTAAGAGTGGCCTAAAAACTTATTATCATCAAATTGCTTTTTCGAAATTTTGACTGTGTTTTAGCGGCTGATTAGGTTGTAGTTTTATCTGTGTTTTATATTAAATTATAATGCTTGATTTGTATTACCTGTTTGTACAGTGCCTTGAAAATTGAAAGGCGCTTTAAAAATAAAATGTATTCTTATTATTATAAATTTATTATAACTGCAAAAATCAGCCATAGAGCGAGTTCCACTAGAACAGACAGGAAAGGGATTTTACTCCCACTTCTTCCTGGTTCCCAAAAAGACGGGAGATCTCAGGCCTGTCCTAGATCTCAGCGTGCTCAACCCTTTATTGGAATACAAGAGGTTTCATATGTTGAACCTCCAGGGACTGTTACCCCTGCTCCAACCAAACACTTGGCTGTGTTCCCTGGATATGCAGGATGCCTACCTACATCTCCCCATTCTTCCAGCCCACCGCCACTTTCTGAGATTCTCCTTCCGGGAGGAGCATTTTCAGTTCAGAGCCCTCTCATTCAGCCTCTCTTCAGCACCTCGGGTTTTCACCAAGTGCCTAGCGGTGGTAGTGGTGTTCCTACGCCACAGGGGCATCTATGTGTTTCTGTACCTGGACAATTGGCTATTCTCAGCCCCCTCCCCGGACACTCTGAAGGAATCCCTTTCCTTCACTCTGAACCTTTTCTCCAGTCTGGGTATCTCGGTCAACTACACTAAGTCCCAGCTGTTACCCTCCCAGTGCCTCCAATTCATTGGAGCGCTGCTGGACACGGTCCAGAGCAAGGCGTTCTTTCCAGCCAACAGAGCAGAGACTCTAAATCTCACAAGCTGCGCTGGTGGCTTCATCTTGTTGGACTAAGCACGTTGATCCTACAACTATTGGATCTGATGGCGGCTGTTATACCCACAGTCCCTCTGGCCAGACTGCACATGAGGGTGACCCAATGGTCAGTATGAGTCCAATGGCATCAGTGCTTGGACGATGTGGAAGAGAAGGTTCTAGTCTCCAACAGCCTTCAGAGGGATCTCCTTTGGTGGCAGGATATCTCCAACCTCTCGGGTGTTCCTTTCTACTCTCCATCTCCCTCCATGATTCTCGCATCCGATGCCTCAAACCTGGGATGGGCAGCACACTTGGGAGACCATCGGACGACAGGGCACTTGGTTACCCATGGAGGAGAACCTTCATATCAGTATTCTGGAGACAACAGCAGTACTCTATGCCCTTCAGGCCTTTTAGTCCCTCTTGGCTCCGGGAACAGTAGTCATCCAGACAGATAACATGGCCACTGTCTGGTACATCAACAAACAGGGAGGCATCCGGTCTTACCCCTTTGCAAGGAGGCGATGCAGGTGTGGTAGTAGGCTGTTCAATACTGCCTATCCTTGACAGCAGTCCACATGCCAGGTGTTCACAACATTCTAGCGGATAGTCTCAGCTGATCTGTCGCCAGGACTCACGAGTGGGAACTAAAGTAGGCAGTAGTAGAAGATCTGTTTCTTAAGTGGGGTCGGCCAGACAGACCTCTTCACCTCCCATTCAGATCAAAACTACCCAGCTTTGCTCACTGCCTCCTGGGCGTGGTGCTTTTTGGCCAGACGACTGTTCTCTACCTTGGACAGGGAGATTTCTGTGCAGCTTTCCCTCCCTTTCCTATTCTTCAGAAGGTTCTGCTGATTTCAGGCAAAGGGAGCACACATGATCCTTGCTGCCCGTGGCCCTGATAGATTTGGTTCCCTCTGCTTCAGCAGTTGGCACTGGAACCCCTAGTACATCTTCCTGTGTCTCACAACCTTCTGTCCCAGGAGCAGGGCACCCTAGTACACCCGAGCCTCAAATTGCTCCACCTTCATGCATGGCACCTGTGGACTTAGTGGTTTCTTTCTATGGCGTCTCTTCTAGAGTTGCTCAGATCTTAGTGGAGGCCAGAAAACCTTCCACTAGATCCACGTATGCCATGATGTGGAAGATATTTTCCATCAAGGCATCAGCTAAAGGCCTAGACCCTTTTTCTTGCTCGGCTTCCCAGGTTTTAGAGTACCTCTTGCACCTCTCAGAGTCGGGCCTTGTTGAGCCACAACATCTCTCACAGCAGACAGAGTACAGATCCTCTCTTAGGTTTGCAAAAGGATCAGACACAATCCTGCAGTGACTACAAAGGCAATCATTCATGTGCTGGGTCTGGTGGTGGCAATTATTAACTTGATAAAATGGGCCAGACTTCACTCTTGCCCCCTTCGAATCCTTGTACTAAAACTGTGTGATCTGCAGATGAAGTCTCCGTCAACCAGATGAAGTCTGTGTTGATCGTTGTCTAGTCGACACCCTATGTAAGAACATTGCTCAAGTGGTGGACAGTGCAGATGAACTTGATTCAAGTAGTGTCTGTAAGGGATGTGCATCGGTTCACCTTCATGGTGGCCATCAGCATTTCGGGCTGGGGACTGATGCTAGGCATGGCATTGGCTCAATGGAGATGGTGCCCTGCAAGAAAGAAGTTCCCCATCAGTGTTCTCAAGATGAGCACATTATCCAGGGTGTTGCTCACATTAATAGGCAGATTGAAGAATTAGCACATCCTAGTGCAGTCGGACAAAGCGGAGATATAGCAATATTACACACCAAGGAGGCGCAAAAAGCAGACCAGTGACAGAGGAGAACAAATTACTTTACTAGGCAGAGATGATCCTGCTTTCATTGTCAACAATTCATCTGATGGGGGTAGCTTTAACTGTCAAGTGGACTGGCCAAGTCGACAGAACTCCGCCCAAGGGAGTGGGAATTCAACCTGGAAGTTTTCCACTTGATTTGCAGGCACTGAGGAATGCCTTTTCTGGATCTCATGACCACCATGTCCAGTGCAAAGACACCCAGGTATTTCAGCAGAAACTGAAATAACAAGTCACTGGAAATAGACTGTTTCTCCCTCTCATGGCCAGACACCCTCCTATATGCATTCCCTCAGTGGCCAGTGATGTCAAAGGTTCTAAGGGAAGCTACAAATAGAACTTTCAACACTGATTCTCGCTGTGCCTTGATGGCCTTGAATAGTACATTATTCAGAGCTGATACAGCTGTCAATATGCAAACCGTTCCCACTTCCAAAAAAGGCCAGATCTTCTTCAGGGGCTGATTCTTCATCCAGAAACTCAGGAGTTCAAACCTTTGGCTTGGGTCCTAAGAGCAGATGATTCTTAAATGCAGGATACTCAGCAAGAGTTATCCACACCTTGATGCAGTCCAGAAAGATGTCTACAAATAAGACCAGTGGAAGAGTCTAGATCTGTTTCGTGCCTGGTGCACCCCTCTTTGGATCAAGCCCTCTGCCCCCTCTTTGTCCCATGTCTTGGAGTTTCTGCAGCAGAGCTTAGACAGAGGATTATCTGTTGACTCTCTCTGGATGTTGGTGGTGTCCCTCTTGGCTGTCTGGGATTGTATAGAATCTCACTCTCTGGGATCTTCACTTCCTTAAAACTCATTTGCTCCCGGTGGCCATTTTGGGTCAAATCCAGCAATGGATGGTTCCAACGCTATATGATGTCTATGGGAACAAAGAAGTTAACTCCTTAGTGTGCCAAGCTACCTCAGAAACACATAAAGTCCCACTTCCACGGAAGCTTAAAGAGCAACTGTCCTGGCATTTCTGAAATTTGCCACAAAAAATGCTACAGAAGCCTTTTACCTGGCCCTTTTAAAATGCTGCCAGTATTTTTATTTTAACTGCTCCTATTTTGCAAGGGAAGGATCATATTTTGCTCCATGAAGCCCTTTTGATCCCTTCCACTTCTGGTACATGCTGAAAGTCCGATCCACCTTCAATCTGCCCTCGCACTATCACCATTTGCTGCTGTCACTATATGGACATGCATTTAGAAAATGAATGGGCCAGTTTTCAGAATCTGTTTTGGGTATTTCAGGTGACCATCATGGACAAATCAAGGCGCTGCTCAGCTAACAAGGCCGGGCAAATCAAGGCCACTGCTTAACTGACAAGAACCTTGTTAGTTGAGTGGTGCCCTTATTTGTCCACGATATCCATCTAAAATACAAGAAAAGACCACTGTCTAAGGGGTTGTTATTTTCCCCACCTTAGTTCAACCCACACAATGTTGTAGTCACTGGACCCCAGTCGTTCCCTGAAAGTCACTCCCACCACCACCATCTCTGAACTGCTGAGTACCCAGTTATGTAGCACACAGGCATCCCACCCAGAAATGCCCCCCAACTCACCTATGAGTAAAAATTCCTTGTGGTTCAGTTGTCCCCCCTCCCCTTCACCCATGGCCCTAGTGGTGAAGTGTTTCTTCCCCCGTGGCACAGTGATCAGTCACCTGGTAGTCTAGGTGACCCATTAACTTTCCCAAGTCGGATTATTTGCAGTGGTACTGCAGAATCTTCCCAAGTAACTGGTGGTTCAGTGGATCCCCCATCATGGTCCAGTGTCCAGATTTGCACCTGGCTGCACCACCTGTTACTGCCTGCTTTTCCAGATGATATCCTGGGGGAGGAGATGCACAGGTGGCTGCTGAGGTTGCAAGGGTGGCCATGCCTGTGAGAATGGATTGCTATGTCGGTAGAGGGGCCCTGCAGAGGTGGCTGCAGCTCGGCATTGTGCCTCATCTGGGGAGGGGTGACAGTGGGTTCCAGTGCCACAGTGACCCATTTTACTGCTGCACGGATGCTATGAAGTCAAGGCTGATGGAGGCATGACTCGCATCACATGGGCAAAGGATGGACTTGGGAGAAAACACACTCCCAGCCATCTCCATGAAGGGTTAAAGAGACTGAACAGGGTATTTTCCTGATTACAGGGTACATCCCTGAATTACATCTGAAGGGGCAGAATGAATAGACTGAAAAGAGAGTTTCCATGTTGGCCATTCACATGGCGGCCCCTGCCCCATTTCCTGACTGGCAGCAAAGACATTTATGACCACTCGGTGAAGGGGTTGTGACCCTGCCACTGAACTTGGAGTTGACTTACAGGGTAGTTGCACCTCCCTGGAAGCCCTATGTTCCCTACAGGGCAGGTAAGGGGGCTTTCTGGGATCCAGGATGGAAATGGGTCCGGGTGGTAACCTGACTAATAGGGGCTGGTGCTTGGCAGCTGAGAGATTGAAAAGTAATTAAAAAAATGGTTTCTGGAGAAATGTTAGTACCTTTGTTTGTAGTCTGTATTGACTTTTGTATTACCCTTCAGTGTTGAAAATATATCTGTGGTCCTGTATACCCATTTGGTAAAATGACATTAAATCTTTTTTTTTTTTGTAAATATAATCTTATTCAGCATTTTCAAGTCAGCAAATCCATAAGAGTAATGAGTTTTGCAGTACAAACATTCAAGCATGCATTCAGCTGTTATAAACATTGTAATAGAACAATCCTGGTCATTAGACTGCAGTCTCGAGCTGATCCTCCTCATCCTCCTTAGGTATAGCACAGAAGGAGGGATAACAGTAAGCCAGTGGTAGATTACACCTGTTGATGACCAGGCATTGCCCATAACTGTATCATGTGTGTGGCACAGGCTCCCAGAGGTCAGTCAGGCCTCCCAGGGAGGTGGGGGGCACATGGATAGGTGTTAGCAATAGACCATAGAACCCACCTACTTACTTGGATTTAACCATGGTGTGTATGAGTCCTGTATCGATGGTCCCAGGGTTCCTCTGCCAGTGAGGGATTAAAATATGAAATTGTGGACTATTTCCCAGTAGGGGACAAAATCTGGGTCTTTGGTCATAACATGCAGGATCCACCCATTCCATCTCGAGGAGTACAATTCCACCTTGTCGTTTGACATTTGGGGGGACATTTTCAAAGGAAATGCGCTGGCGCATCTCAAGAAATGTGCCACTGCATGATATTCAAACAGTGGAGATGCGTTGTGCATCTTTGGCTGCACCCAAGCGCAGCCATAATGTATGCGGCGCATCACTGGGGGAGTGCCCATAAATACGTGCCACATGCCCATATTCAGATGAGATATGCATGCATCTGCCTGCACATCTCAGAGATGTGTCGCACAAAGTTAGGGGTGTTGGAAACATGCCTAACACCTAGCCACCCACAGGCAGGTTGCTGTACTGCACACAGCAGCGGCTAACCCCTCCCCATCCCGATCGTGTCATACACGGTGTATGGAAATGTCACAAGTCCCTGGTAGTGTAATGGCACCCCCGTCTCATCCCTGAACCCCAATAAAGTAACCATATTGCCCGATCCCCCATTCCATATTGTAGTGTCCCCCTCTCCCCGTACCAATCCCCGTGTGACATAGGAAGATCCTGGCCAACCCCTTTTTCCATAGTGTAGTGCCCCCTGCCCCGTCCCCGTGTGATATGACATAAAATCCTTTGTGAACCATTTCTCCGTCATATAGTGTTCTCCCTTCCTGTCACGATCCCTGTCTGGAATAAAATATTATTCTTCCCACAGCCTACTTGTCAACATGAAGTACCCCCTCCACGGTACTGATCCCCGTCTGACGTAGAATGATATATTGTCCCCAGGGCCTCTTTTTCATAGTGTAGTGCCCCCACCCACTGAGGCACCCACATCCCACCCCACCGCCCCATCCCAGCATGGCCAGTTAGCTGGCAGGCAGCATAGCCCCTCCGCAGACACCTCCACAGCTGCCCCAACTGGACTGTCAATGACTGACAACTTACTATATACAGTGCAAGCCCATTGGTTGACACTGTTGACCAATCGAGCTTGCAATACCTATAGCTGTCATTTCTAACTATGCGACAGCTTTTACTACACTGTAAGCACTGGATTGAGTTTTAGTGAGAGACGTGGTCTGCAGTGGTTTTAAGACTCTCATAGATGCGGTCAGGCCACTTTGTTGTGTGGGCTATCTGAAGTGTAGCCACAGTTGGCAGCAGTTTCAATGGGGCTGTTAGTGGCAGTGATGGCAGCATGGTGGCACAGCCTGCTATAGTCACCGGCCTTAAAACAACAGAGGCTGTAGGAGATACCTGAGATGGAATCTGGCCAGAGAACAGAAAACTGACAAGTGCTTAAATGACATGGGACTGTTTTGCTTGTGCTGTTTGGGAGGGAGGAGTTTTAAACTTGCTGAAAATGAAGTGATATCTGGGTAACCATGCGTAATGTGGGCATTTCAGGCTGATGTTGTACAAGTGCAGCGATTCCATGGGTAAGGAGGTGAAGTGCTTCTGGTGGATACGGGTCCTTGGAGACAGCAGGAATGGGAAGGGAGATGACTGGTCTAAATCCGAATGCCACCCTTCTCACGGCCATGGATAGGGTTAAGATTCTAGGCATCATCATGGACTGATAGCTGACATTAGACTGTCAGGTGTTGGTGGCAGTCTGTGGTGGCTTTTTTGATCTAAGAAACATTGCCTGTATCAAACACTATCTGGGACGGGAGGACCTGAAAACATTGTCGCATGCTTTCATCCCATCCAGACTAGATTATTGCAGTGCTCTATACCTCGGGCTGTCTGGAAGTTTAGTGTGCCACTTGCAGCTGGTGAGGAACATTACTGAAGTATTCTGCTCAGAGCATATCACCCCAGTTTTGCAGACATTGCACTGGCTGCCGGTGGTGCTTCTCCATGGTTGTTATTGTACAAAGCCCTCCACAATATGGGCCTGTGCTACCTGAAAGAGCTCCTCTGTCCACATAACCTGGCTGCCCTCTTCACTCTGATGAGGGTTTGTAGGCAGTTCCCAGATCGTGTTTGAAGCAGTCTGTGGACTGCGCCTTTTTAGTGGCAGCTTCACTGTTTGAAACTGCCTACCTCGTCATCTGAGGGAGACCCCCTCAGTGGAGCAATATAAAAGGAGCCTATGGTATCTTCTCTTTTTGCTGGCTCTTACAGAATGAGTAATTTGTGATTGGTTATTTTTGCCAGCTTGTGCAATATGTAAAATGTTAGGGTTTTGATTAATGTGAAGAATATTGCTGCTCTAATTTCTGTGTAATACAGGATCTTCTTCAGGGGTTTCAAACAACATGAAGTCTTGCTATATTATGACATATGCAGTGAGTCCCAACCTTCGAACTGCTCCGGAGGTGAAAGAGTTAACTTTCCAGGCCAGGCATGGAACATTGAGCTCGAGCTCGTTGAAAACTCTGTCTGTTGTTCTTCAAACTCAAACTGTCAGATTCTTTACTCCGCCTCACTGAACAGTCGCTCCGGAGATTTCTCCTTCTGCTCAGTTCATTTTGTTGGTTAAAGTATTATTTTCTCGTTTTTTGACCGAATTTAAACCGCAACCGGTCGGTTCAAGCTCTGTCTGTGGTATTTGTAAGTACTAGATAGGTTTTACATTTACTTTCTGTGTGGAACTTGTAAACGGTTTATCGGTTCGGTTTGAACTGATCAGGTTGTTTAAAAATATTAATCTGTCTTTTAGAGTGCGGTTACCGGTTCTTATCGGTTCTAAAAAAAAACGGATTTCATTACGTTTTTTTCCACGACCTGTGACACGGTTGGGAACCGATAAGAGAGTCTTGCTTGGCGGATTGCCATAAACGGGCAAGTTTGGTTAGGACTGGCACTATGTCTGAGAAACCCAAAAGAAAAAACAGGCCCACTGGGTTTCAACACTGCAGGGTCTGTGGGAAAGTCTTTGCTAAGGCTGACCCCCCACACCACCTGTGTTTATTGTCTGGGGTTTGACCACGTCAATGCAGACTGCCAGATTTGTAAAAGTTTTCCTGCAGCTACCCTGGAAAAGAGAGTTGGTAGGCTCAGGGAAAGGGAGGCCAAAAAGTCCACTGAACCGGATGGCCAGCCCGGTTCGGTTCCAACCGAACCGGAGGGAGTGCCCTCTGACCAGGGCAAGACTTCCTCGGCCAAAAGGAGATCCGACTCTGAGAAGCCGGGACCAGCAAAAAGGACTAGAAGATCAGCTGGTTTGGAGCCAAAACTTTCCTCTCCAACCGCTGAAGAAATAGCCAAAGCGATTAAAATTGTCCAGCCACTTTCCCCGGTTCCGACCGAACCAGCACCATCAGGTAAGCATACAGTTCGGTCGGTTCAAGAGTATGATTTAGAGGAATTTTATGAACCGGAGGAGGGGGAAGAGGAGTATGAGGAGAGTGAATGTGGATTTGAAAGTCTGGATGTGCCCATTGAACCGGACATCTCTCCAGACAGACCTTCAGGAGTGTCTCCCCCTAGGCTTTCTGAGTCCCCTTCTCATTTTATGTTTTACAAAAAGTGGTTGAAACCCTCCAGCTTCCTATGGAGGAAGCTGTAGATGACCAAGAGGAGCCTGACTATGTGGAAATGATGGATATCCCAGAGTCTAGGAGACTGTCTATTCCTTTGCATAAATATTTTGGGAAACAGACAGTAAAAATTCTAAAAACTCCTCACACTATACCTCCTGTGGATAAGAGAATGGACAAGAGGTACACATTGTCAGGCTCTGATATGGAGTTCCTTACACAACAATGCAGCCATGTTGGGGTATTGCAGGCTGCTGCCTGTGACAAGGCAAATATTCCCTTGGCTTCACACCCCTGACAAGGACTCCAGGAGGATTGATGCCATGGCAAAGAAACAGTACATGGCAGCATCCTTGGGACTCAGAGAGCAAATTATATGGCTTATGTTGCTAGATACCAGAAATCCAGATGGGATACTGTTATGGCTCTAGCAAAGCAGGTCCCTGGCCAGCTTGCCAAGGAGCTGGAGCAGGTGGCTGCTGATGGTATTGAGGCATCTGAGGTGCAGTTTCATGCTGCAGTGGGCTCTAATGATGTGTCATCAAGAGTCATGGCTACATCTGTGGCTCTTCGCAGAATGGCTTGGCTCAGATGTACTAGCCTGTCACAGGATACCCAGACTAAGGCCATGGGTTTTCCTGTTGTGGGCAATTCCCTGTTTGGGGAGTAGACAGAGAATTACATGAAGAAAATGGATGAGTATAGGACCACCTATAGGAGTGCACAGGCCAAGGAAAGGCAAGCCACTCCTCAAAGGCAGCCCTCCAGGGGCAGGGACAGGCCTTTTCATAGGCCTTTTTACCAAGCCCAGGCCTCCTCTTCAGCTTATGCCCAGAGGGGGTTCTTTAGAGGGAGTGGCAGAAAGGGTACAAGCAGACCTGCTTCCACCCCTTAGCCTAAAGCCCCTGCCAAGCAGACACCTTGATGGGGTGGCCAGGACCGATTCTCCTCTACCTGTAGTGGGCAGGCTGGCTTACTTTATCCAGGACTGGAAGTCTCTAACATCAGACAAGTGGGTCCTAGAAGTAGTAAGCCAGGGACTGGTTCTCAGCTTCAAAAAATTTCCAAAGATGAGAACCAGATCCTTTCCACCTGCAAATCCATCAGAGGCACTTGCCCTAGAGGCAGAAGTCTCTACCCTCCTGGCGCTCAGAGCTGTGGAAAGGGTTCCACCCCTACGCCAGGGCAAAGGATTGTACTCTAGGTACTTCCTTACCCCAAAAAAGACAGGAGAATGGTGGCCCATCCTGGATCTCAGATACCTAAACAAGCACCTTTTAAAACCAAAATTCAAAATGGTGACTCTGGGAATTATTTTGCCCTCTCTAAGGCCAGGGGACTGGCTAGCGTCCCTGGACCTCAAGGATGCCTACTTCCATAGTCTCATCAGAAGCTTCCATCGAAAGTACCTCCGATTCGAACTGCCCTCAGGCCATTACCAGTTCAGAGCAATGCCCTTTGGCCTCACCTCTGCCCCAAGGGTATTCACAAAATGCCTGGCAGTAGCAGTTGCCTACCTATGAAGGCAAAAAATTGCCATCTTTCCTTACCTGGACGACTGGCTCATAGTAGGCCAGTCTGCAGACCAAGTCAAGTTACATCTTCAGATAACTCAGCAACTGCTTATCTTTCTAGGTTTCCTTCTCAATCTTCCAAAGTCATTTCTAGAGCCTGTCCAACTTCTCTCCTTCATAGGCGCAGAACTGAACACAGAGGTAGACAGAGCCTTCCTTCCTTTGGACAGGGCAAGGACCCTGGTCTCTCTGGCCTCCTCATTCACCCTGCAGGTCTCTCGACCAGCAAGGCATTTCTGCAGCTCCTGGGACACATGGCTACTTCTACAGCAGTGGTGCAAGGAGCCAGATTTCAGATGAGGGACATTCAGTTCCATTTTAGAGCCTTTTGGTCTCAAAGGAAGGACCCTCTAACCAAGTTGATCCCAGTAACTCGAACCCTGATCCAAGCCCTACAGTGGTGGCAGGATCAGAACAACCTGAGACAAGGGGTTCCCTTTGTCACTCAGTCTCACTCTTTAATCCTTACTACAGATGCATCCCTCTTGGGGTGGGGTGCTCACATGGGCGACCTCACTACCCAGGGACTCTGGTCCCCTCAGGAATCTCTGCTCCACATCAACCTGTTGGAGCTCAGAACAGTTTTCTAGCACTTCAAGTTTTTCCAAATCTGTTCAGAATAAAGTTGTACAGGTCAGAACAGACAGCACCACTACAATGTGGTACATCAACAAGCAAGGAGGCACTTGGTCTGACCCTTGTGCACCGAGGCAATGAAGTTGTGGTTTCTGGCTCTCCTAGACACCTCCCTTCGGCAGTTCACCTCCCAGGCAAGGACAATGTCCTGGCAGATGCTCTCAGCAGGATTTCCCAGGGCCATCACGAATGGTCACTGGATCCCCTGATCCTGGGGGTAATATTTGCCAGATGGGGCACCCTGCAGATAGATCTTTTTGCAGCCCCAGACAATCACCATCTTCCTCTTTTTTGCTGCAGGCCCCCAGTGTCGGGCTCAGACCCTCTGGATGCCTTACTTCTCAATTGGGAAGGGAAGTTTCTCTATGCTTTTCCCCCCTTCCCTCTCCTGTTCAAAGTGTTAGTCAAAATCAGACCTCAATCCTGCAAAGTGATTCTGATTGCTCCAGATTGGGCCAGACAACCCTGGTATCCACTCCTACTGTCCTTAGCAGTCCATCTTCCCCTGTGTCTTCCCAGGAATTACAATCTGTTAACCTGTGCTCAGGGAAGGGTTTGGTACCAGACCTCAAATCTCTCAATCTCAAAGCCTGGCTCTTGAGGAGTTAGAGTTTCTAGATTTACACCTCTCCTAAGTGTAATGGATATATTGAAGGCTTCTAGGAAGCCTTCCACCAGACTACTTACAATTCCAAATGGAAGAAGTTTTCCATATGGTGCTCTGAAAGCATGTTTCCCCAGAATCTGCTGATTTACCCACAGTCCGGGATTATATGGTCCATTTAAACACTTTGGGGCTGAGACCAGCTACCCTAAAGGTGCATTTGGCAGCTGTGTCTGCTTTTATTTCAGCAGGTAAACCATCTTCTCTTTCAGCTCATCCTGTATTCTCTAAGTTTTTTAAGGGATTGCTTCACACCAACCCTCCATTCAGGGACCCTGCCCCTGCCTGGGATCTTAATGTTTGCATTGCTCAGCTTATGCAACCTCCCTTGAGCCCTTGTCTTCAGCAGAGCTTAAGTATTTGACTTGGAAGACTGTGTGTTTCTGGTGGCCATCACTTCTGCCAGACGCATAAGTGAATTACAAGCTTTATCAGTGGAGCCTGATTTTATCTCCTTCCATAGAGATAAGGTGGTCCTCAGGACTAACAGGAACTTTTTGCCTAAGGTGGTTTCAGATTTCCACCTTAATCAATCTATCTCTCTTCCTGTGTACTTCACTGACCATTCCTCCTCTGGCAAGAGGAGGTTGCACAGCAGATGTAAAGAGAGCTCTTAGTTGCTACATTGAGCGTACCAGGATCTACAGGTTTGACTCCTCCAACTGTTCCTCACTTATGGTGAGGTTGATAAAGGGAAACCTGCCACTAAAAGATCCATTGCCAGGTGGATTGTCTCTCATATCCAATTCTGTTATGAAAAACTGGGTAAGGTTCCACTCTCAGGCCTGAGGGCTCACTCTTCCAGAGGTACATCCTCATCCTAGAGATTTGTCAAGCAGCTACCTGGAAAATAGTTCACACTTTTACCAAGCATTACTCTCTGGACATCCAGGCTAGGAGTGATGCTCGGTTTGACACAGCTGTGCTTCAGAGCCTATTTCCTAAGTAGGTTCTGTCCCTCCTCCATGGAGGTACTGCTGTGTAGTCTGCATATGTCATAATATAGCAAGACTTCATGTTGTTTGAAGAAAAAATTACTCACCTTAGTAATGTTGTTTCTTCTAATGGAGTCTTGCTATATTATGACCTCCTTCCTGCCTGCCCCTCTCAGAACCTCTGTTTTTGGGATGTGGGTGGGCAGTGCAGCTTTGGCACTTACTAGGTGCCCACCTTGTTTTTTCACCCTCCTTTTTTTGGGGATGACTAGGTGTTGTGTTTTCTTTTTTTGGGTCCCTGACTTGAGTCTTTGTTTCAGGACCAAAAATGTGTTCTTATATTTGGTAGCCAGTTGGCTAGTGTAGGTTTACAGCTTCCACACAGGACCTTAGCTCGTAAAGATCTGACAGTTTGAGTTTGAAGAACAACAGACAGAGTTTTCAACTGAGCTGGCATGGAAAGTTAACTCTTTCACCTCCGGAGCAGTTCGAAGGTTGGGACTCACTGCATATGTCATAATATAGCAAGACTCCATTAGAAGAAACAACATTACTAAGGTGAGTAATTTTTTCATCTCAGTCATCGGGTTACACCATGAGAACCTTTGCCATCAGTGAAAGGGGATCTTTACGGCAGAGTTTTTCAGCAGAACAACTGAGACTGCCCACACCATCGACGTCCGCCAATGTCAGCAACCCTATATAGGTGTGGGCAGCCCTGCTCCTTCCTCAGTTCTTTCCTGTTGTTGACTTGCAAGCACAGTCTCCACGGAAACTATGTCGCAATGTTTGTGCCTTATCTGGCCTGTGGACATTTTTTCCTACACCCTTAGAAAATCTCTTTTCAGAAATTTTCTTTTTGTGTCAAAGTTAATCCTTGCTCTTCTCTTTTCTGTCGCTGCCTCTGTGGAAAGAAGTTTGCCTACAGATGAACACTCTGTTTGTGTCTGCTGTCTTGGGCCTGACAACATCTGCAACTGTGAGCTGTGCCAGAAGTCTAACAAATAACCTTCAGGTGATGCAGGAAGGTTCTAAAACAATTCATGGAACAGGTAGCCAGCTGTGGGCAGGGGTCCTCCAGGGCCCCAGTCGCCCACTGGATCTTCAAGCTCAAGGTCCAAGAAAAGTCACAAAAGGACCGGATCATGACTGCCCCCCAGTGGAGATCCTTTTTCCCCATCAGCCTCTCCTTGTCCGGGGCTCTTCATCAGCGGTGGCTGCCTAGACAAAGAGACCAGCTGTCCAGATCTCTGCTCCTACCAGACCCATACCGACAGCCCTCCGCCTGACTCACAGGGTGCTCAGCCATCGATCTCCAGGTCATCAGCCCTCAACCGCTGACGATGGGCATGTCAACAACAATGACTCTGTCAAGGATTACCCTTTGTTCTCCCAGGGTTACTGGTTCGTCTGGCTCCCAGAATGGAGGGTTGTCAGTCCCTGTGCAATGAGAGCCCCTCCATCATTGACCTCCCATCTGAACGAAGTACTCTTAGGTTCACCAGTGCACTCATTCAGCAGCTGGGTGTCTTCAACAGGCATTCATCGCTGGCACCGCAACAGCTGCTTCATCATTGACACCTGTTCATTGAACCAGGAGACTCCTTGTAAGCCGATGCATCTAACACTGGATCCAGACGAGGAGGTTGACATTGAGGAAGAATATCATCCTGATCTCATCCTCACTGATGACATAGAGGATGAAGAGGAAGAGGAAGAAATCCTCATCTCTGATAAGTCCGCTGCCTCCTCAGTCAGTGAAGACTCAGTCAAGCATACTGCAGTGTCTCTTCCTGAGGATTCCACCTTTTTCAGTGTCATGAAGCAATTGTCTGCCATAATGGGCTTCCAGACTGAGGAGGAGGATGTCACCAGGAAAGAACTGGTGGACTTCCTGGAGGTTCCTGAATCTCCCCCGAAGATCATTCCTCCTATGCTGCCAGCCTAGAAGAATGTTACTACAGCAGCCTGGCACAGACCAGACATGGTGCCAGCTATGCCTCGTACGACAGACAAACTCTATAATGGCCCTCAGGGCCTTCCTCGTTTTGTTGCCCAGGCCGAAGCTGACTCTGTGGTCATCAGGGCAGCCATGAGAGATCTAAGGTGCCTAAGCACCTTAGTTCCCTTCCCCCAGACAAAGAATCTCGCAGGATTGACCTCTGAGGTGAAAGGGTGTACACCTCCTCCACTTTGGGCCTGAGGATAGTAAACTATATGTCATACGTAGTTAAATTTCAGGATACCAACTGGAGAAAGGGCAAAGCTGCTGCCCGAGCCCTTCTTGATGGCTCCCAGAAGCAAGAGTTGCTTCAATGCTTGCAAACTGCATAGGATGTCAGTAAACATCTCCTCAGGGTCCTGTATGATATGGCCGACACAGTGGCCAGAGCAGCTGACACTGGCATATATCTTCATAGGCACTGCTGGCTTAGGGTCTCTGGGTTTGCAGCAGACATGCAAAACAAGGTGCTTAACTCCCCCTTTAATGGCACCAAGTTCTTTGGCCCTGATGTCTAGGGCCTCATTAAAGAACTGCCTCCGGCACGGCCATTGTCTGTCCATTCTCTCTACCACACTCAGCCCCATGGTAGATACTAAAAGGACTTCATCCTAAAATGATATTATTTGCTGGAATCCCTAGCCCTTTAAAAACACGCTCATTAATAGTCCCTACTTATAACCTCTAGCTTAAAGTCTCCAGACTTTTAAAATAGAGTTCCCTTAACTCACCACATTTTCCACCATAGAAGAATCATTTAATTCAATCTGATAATGAGACTTTAAATTAGATCTCTTGGAAGTCGAAAGGCATTTTAACGCTTGATAACCTAACTGATCCCTCTCTTCCCACAATTGGATCAGTTGGCTATCTTAAAAATACATATGGTTTATCAAGAACAGGGTTCCGGCCAGCCCGCCGGCACAGCGGTTGGATTTCCGCTAGTGACGCCAGCGACGTGGGTTCGGGAACGAGCCCGGGAAGCTGGAGGGCCGGTCAGGGGAGAAGGCTTTGAGTGTCCCAGGGACTGCTCATCCTCTTCGGGGGGAGGGGGGACCAGAGCTTGGCTCTTGTCTGACCTCGGGTGGAGACCCGAGGTATAACAAGACCGATGCTTAACAAGGGGGTGCGATGTGCCAGACATCGGCGCTTAGTGCCTTGACGTCAGGGAACACGGCACATCACGAGAGAGCACCAGAAAAACACCTCGCGGCCTCCTGGTAGACAGAGCACCAGGCCCCGACCCTCAATGCCCCTACCTGCTCAGAGACAGCATCCCGACGAAAGATATACATCTCTGGGTGCATGGGCCCCCACCCGTACCCGCCTGGGGATAACCACGGCTCCATGGGGATGGACTGCACTGGTCACCAGGTAGGTGAGAGAGGACTTAAAAGGTCGTAGAGTGTCTCCAAGAGCAGGGGTCGCGAGAGCAGAGTAGTAAAAAAAAAAAAGAACAGAGTTCCATAGATATTTTCTACTTGGAGATATATTTAGGGATAAAGGTAACCCTGATCTGACCTTTCCCTCTATAAATATTTTAGCATCATCTTCATTAGTTCCACCGGGTACAAAAAATATACTGTATATAATCTACTAATAGATGAATTGGAGAATGCCACTGACACTCTTAGAGTTAGGAAAAGGAGCTCCAAACTAATATTTCATCTAATTAATGGAGTAGTAGTTGGAATTTTACACTGAAAGCATTCAAAGAGTAGATTGGTTCAATACAAAATAGCACTTAGAAAATGGGCTTGGAAATTCCCAGACTCTGATTGGCTGATACCCCTGGCAAACTGGGCATGTATCAGACAACAGAGCCCAGGTAAGAAGAAGTGCCGGACCCAACTGACCTAAGTACCGAAATCGAGGGGCCATTTCGAATTTTAAACAAATTGTAAGCCTTGATCTGTCGCCATGTTTTTCCTCTCACTTAGCTAACCAAACTCCTTCCCCAGCCCCTCCCCATTTGTCTTATTCAAATTTAAAAAGAAAAGCGAAGATGACAGCAAAAGATGCAGCAGTCTGACTGGCTGCAAAACCTAAATTGATTTCAGCGATAGAAACAGAGCGAGCACTACCTCTGGTAGCGCTGCTGTCTAAAACAGGGCACTGTCTTGGTTTCCGTACGCAATGCCATGGGTATCCTACTGCCGCTTTGTCTTATTCAAATTTAAAAAGAAAACGAAGGATGACAGCAAAAGATACAGCCAGTCTGACTAGCTGCAAAACCACAAATTGATTTCAGCGATAGAAACAGAATGAGCACTACCTCTGGTGCGCTGCTTTCCGTACCACAATGCCGTGGGTAACCTTGCGACCACAAAGTGACAGGGAGGGTGTGCGGCTTACAAACTGCCATTTTCCTTAACTGTGCCTCTGCCACACCCACCACAAAAAACTATTCATTTTTGTACGGTACCTCAAAGTTGCATATTCACTCTACACTTCAAAGCAGACAGCAGTACTTTGGGATCGCAAAATGCTGACAACTAACTCCGACTGCAGCGAGCAAGTTGGCAGTCAATTCAATCTCCTCTCCACCTCTGTCTCTCTCAATTTAAGTTCAATAAGGGCCATGAAGAAAAAAAAACAGCAGTTTTTATTTCTGTGGTCGGGGAGAGACACAAATAATAATTTATCAGCCGTGCTCTGCTGTCTCTCGATCGCAGTCTCATGCCCGCTTCTCCAGGTGCCCGTCCATTTTGTCACCACTACCAGCTTGCTCTTTCCTGCTGTTTCATTCTGGGTGTACTGGTAACAACAAGCTGGAGATCCAGATATGGTGTTCGCTCGATGGCGATTCAACGGCGGGGGGGGGGGGACAGACACATAGATGCAGCATACAAACCGATCATAGCTTGGTGTGTGTGTATGTGTGTATAACCATGACAACCAGCTTCAAGAAAGAACACTCATACAAGGCAGAGGAACTATTTTATTACAAAACTTACTGTAAACTAAGTAGTTATTATTTTTTTAATTAAACCATTTTTTTTTTTACAATGCCCATTTTCTAAGCACAATAATACCCTCCAGGGTGGCGGTATTAGGCTACCGGACCTTCAGGGGCTATAAGGCCCTCCGCCTGCGGCGTGGCCTCATTACGCCCTAGGTCCAGTATAGACCACTCCACCTATCCAAATATTATTGCTCATAGATGGCATTACACCACAGTAAAGTTATATGATCAGGGTTTGTTAACAAACTCTAAATGCTGGAGATGCAACTCAGATAAGGGCACTATATCCCATATCCTTTGGCATTGTGATAAACTAACCCCTTTTTGGGAGGACATTTGGATGGCATGTCAGACTAACCTTGAGTATAATATTCCATACTCGCCCAAATTTATAATGCTTGGCATAGATAAGACCTCACTCAAATAGAGTTATGTAAGAAATTATTTTTACATGTTGCTCTGATCTCTGCCAAGAACAGATACTGGACAGAGTCTAAGCCCCTAACTTTTGTGGAATGGCTTAAAGAGCTCTCCATGAGAGTCAATTATGAAAGAATGGCCTGCTGCGCTCTGTCTAGATTAGATACATTTCATGGAATATAGCCCTTTTCTAAACTCAAAATTTTGTAAGTTACCTCACTTAACTACATATCTTTTCATTTAATAATTATATTTCTAAACTTGCTGAAAGATAATCATACACCATACTTAAATTTGTTGTTAATGACTACACTGATGCTATTTTTTGCCCTGTGTTTTTCTGTTATTGTAGACTATTATATTTTGTTATATCCTTATTTGTATAAATGGTTAATCTACTGTTACGACTTTTGAAAACTCAATAAAAAGTTAATCGTAAAAAAAGAAGTACAGTCCCTTCTGCGCAAGCAGGAATCAAACTGATGCCAAGGCGGCAGAGAAACCAGGGGTTTTATTCCAGGTTCCCAAAAAGACTGGGAATCTTAGACCTGTTTTAAACCTCAAGAACCTCAATCTCTTTGTCCAGTACAAAAAGTTCCAGATGGCAACTTTGCCAGGCCTCATGTCCCTTCTCAAAACCAGGGACTGGCTCTGTTCATGAGAACAGGCTGAAGGACTTGAATATGTACTCCCTGGAGGGAGAGGAGGAAGAGAGGATATAATAGAGACATACAAGTACCTTACAGGAAGGAACAGGGTGCAGGGATACACTATTTTCCAGCATAAAAGGTGATGTTACTTCAAGAGAGCTCTTGCAGTAGATAATCACATATAGTACTGAAGCCGGCAGGCGTCGGGACCCCACGGAAAAATTTCTAGCTAGCAGTCTCTGGCGGGGGACTGCCTCCACGTCAGGTGACCAACGTCAAGCGACGTCAGTATAAAGGGGCAGTCCCCCACGCCCGCCTTCCAGTTCTTTTCTGCCGTTAACTTGTGCAAGCGCCTCGCGGTTAAGTTCAACTGCTCGTCAGTCTGTCGTCAGTAATTTTACCGTCATTTTTTTCTTTTATTTCTTGAATTCTGTCTGTTTACCTCTGTGGTGTATGTCATCCCTCACTCTCTGAGCACAAGAATAAGTGCGACTCATGCGGCGCCCAACTCCCACACAAGGACGGACACTCCCAATACCACTTCTGTCTGGGCCCGGATCACCCCGTGGAGAAGTGCCAGCATTCCCTGAAGTTCAGCGCTGCCACCTGCAGACGGAGGCAGCAGTCCCTGGAGGCCCACATCCTTAAAAAGAAAATGACCTCCATGGAAAAGGAGCTCAAGAAGCTTTGTCAAGCTTCTACTTCACCCAAGGGTCACTGCAAGAAGCAAGACGAGGAGAAGCACCGGGACCAGGACTCCTCTTTCTCGGCCACCGCAACTTCGGCTGTAGTCGCCGTGCTCAAGGTAACTTCCCCTCCGGGGGACTGCTCCCCGACGGCCATCTTGGAGGCTTCCAAGATGGTGTCGACCCACCCGTCTGGCTCGCGCTCTGGCTCTTTGGGTGCCTCTGGGTTAAAGGAGGCCTCCACTCCTAGCAAGGCCGCGGCTGCGCGGCCTACTGGTGCAAGTGGCTCCGGTAAGCCAGACATCAGCTCCTCTGACATCCGCCTGGAGAAGGCTGCTAAGTCGCTCGACCCTTCAGGGCAGCGCACGGCCCCTAACCCAGGCCACTCTCCCTTTGTGGCCTCCCTTGGGTGATGGTTCCACTAAGTCGGATGACGGCTCCTCCAGTCCACCCGGACACTGCCAGTAAGTCGAGCGTCTGCCTATCCGACAGTCACACGGCCTCGGGAGTTGACCTAGACCCTAATGTTCTGTCCTCCATCCCCAGCTCCCTGCAACATTGCTGCCTCTGAGGTCCCAGCGTCCCTCAGCTTGACCCTGGGGATTTTACCCCTCCTTCTCCAGGCGATACAAAGAATGTAGGCACGCTCCCGTCAGGTCTCCGTCACACTGGGCCAGATGACCTGACGTCGGTCCCTTGGACGCCGGTCTTGCCAACGCCGGGCAACATCCCTCTCCCGGATGCCATCCCCCCATTGGGCCTCCCATTCCAGGCCCACCTGCCGGGCATCTTCCCGAGCCGTCTGCTCCTGCAGACCCCCCAGTCCCTGGGTATCCGACTCCATCCTATCCGACACCGTCATACCTAGGGCTGCAGTATCTGGCGCCCCAGTACCCGACACCAGCCTATCCAACACCTCAGTACACGATGTCTCACTACCCAATGCTGGGTTTCCCACTGTCAGGGTATGGATATGCGCAGTACGGATATCCTCAATATCCATATCCCACTCCTCCTCCTCTTCCACCGCCCCCTCAGCCGCCGGTGGATTTGAAGGAGACTCTAGCCTCCTGGTAGGCTGAGGTCAAGGCTCAGCTCACCAGGGAGGTAGAGAGTCATCTTCCGGCGCCGGTCCCAGGTCCGGACCCCCTTCCTCGGAGACAAGAGACTCCCTCCCCACCTCTGGATAACAGAGGAAAGCCCTCTGGGTCCAGGGCGGGGCAGGATATGCTTCCCTGGGGGCTTCCCAAGGGGTCCGTTCCTCCCCCGCATCTGGAGGAAGAGTCTTCTCCCTCTTCATCCTCATTGGACACCTTGGATGACTCCGATGGTTGTTCCGACTTAGACGACAAGCCACGCTCTCCGGATGAGCCCAGGCCGAGGACGCCTCCGAAGTCTCCTCCAGAGGACCCTTCTTTTACGGAGTTGCTGCAAAAAATCTAGAAAGTTCATCAGTGGCATTCCTTGGGGCCGGATCTACAGTGTGAGAAACTCGCTGTGCACCTGGATCTGCCTGAGACCGCTCCGACCCTGGTGTCACCCTGGATTGAGCCTCATGCAGACCTTGTCTCCACTATTTGGAAGCAACCATCGGCATTAGCCCCCCCTTCCTAGGAAGACGGACAGGCTTTATCAGGCTTCCGAGGTGTCAACTCTTTGAATTCACACCCTTAAGCCAATTTGGTCATGATCAGCGCCGCTCACAGCTGGACGGCTACCCCAAGCACTTGAGCTCGTCTCCACCCGACAAGGAATCGCGCCTTCTGGACCAGTACGAGAAGAAGGTTTACGCTTCTTCCACTCTGGGTATTAGGGCCCTGAATTATGGTGGTCATATGGAGGACTACCAGAAGGCGATCCTTAGCGAGGTGGAGGCTAAATTGGACTCCCTTCCTGAGTCTCGGATGAAGCAGGAAGTGGCACATCTAGTCTGGTCTGCGCATTCGGCCAGTCGGCACATGCTTTGTGCCACATACGATGCAGTGGACGCTGCTGGTTGGAGCTCGGCTTTTGCCGTAGGTTTGCGGCATCATGCCTGGCTCCGAGTGTCAGGTTTGGTCCCGGAGGTGCAGTCTGCTGTCTAGGACGCGCACTTCAGGGGTTCTGTGCTGTTCGGTGGCGATGTCAAGAACATCACCGATCTTGACATCGCCACCAGGATGAGGGTACTGCACTTAAGTCGGTCAGCTCTCTGTAGAAACCCCCTCACACTCAGCGTCGTCCCTTTCGCAGACGTCCTCGGCAGAAAGCAAAACCTCAGGGAAAGCAAGCCAATAAGCGTCAGGCCCCACTGGCTGCCAAGGCCCCCGCCCAAAAGCAGCGGGGGCTTCAGCCACTGACACTGCCTCTTACATCTCTGACTCCTTTCCTCTCCCACTGCCTCTGGGCATACCAGAGGAACCGGTAGGGGGGAGATTCTCCCTCCATCTACCGGGTTGGGAGAGGATAACTACAGACACTTGGGTGCTCCTGCTGATCGCAGAAAGACACTCAGTAGAGTTTCTTCGGAAACCTTCTCGAACCCCACCCCCCCCAGGTCGTTGTACTCCCCAGAACATCATCTTCTGCTCCGGGAAGAAATTTCCTCTCTTTTGCCGAAAGAGGCGATAGAGCCGGTACCCCTGCACCTTCTAGGGACAGGCTACTATTCCCATTTCTTCCTGGTCCCGAATAAGTCAGGAGATGTGAGGCCGATTCTCGACCTCCACTCCCTGAACTTGTTCGTGGAGTACAAAAGGTTCAGGATGCTCTCTCTGCAGAGTCTTCTGCCCCTCCTTCGGCCAGGACAGTGGCTGTGCGCCCTGGATATGCAGGATGCTTATCTGCATATCCCTGTTCACCCTTCCCACCCCAAATACCTGTGTTTTGCTTTTCAGGGGGAATGCTAACAGTTCAAGCCCTCCCATTTGGTCTTTAATTGGCCTCTCGAGTTTTTACCAAATGCCTTTTGGTGGTGGAGGCCTTCCTGCATACCAAGAGGATGCAGATTTTCCCATACCTGGACAGTTGGCTCCTGGCGGCCTCATCCAGGGAAGAACTCCTGTGCTCCCTTTCCCTTACCCTACAGGTTTTTGCCTGCCTGGGTGTTACCGTCAACCAGGCCAAGTCCCATCTGATCCCATCCCAGAGGCTCCAGTTTATCGGGGCGATCCTGGACAAGTCCTCCGGCATGGGTTTTCTGCCGCTGGACAGGGCGGCATCGATCCAGGCTCAGGTCGACCTGTTATCCAGCCACAGGTGGGTCAGCACCAGGTCGGTCCTTCTCCTCCTCAGGCTCATGGCAGCATCTATTCCGACAGTCCCTCGTGCTCGGCTCCACATGAGAATCTTTCAGTGGATCTTCGTCTCAGTGGGATCAGCTGGTGGATGACCTAGATCAACTAGTTCTGGTCTCAGCCCTATGGCTCAGGACTTGCGATGGTGGGCGGTTCAGGAGAACCTTTGTCGGGAGTTCCCTTCTGCCTTTCTGCCCCCTTCCCAGACGCTGACAATAGATGCCTGGGAGAAGGTTGGGGAGCCCATCTCGGCCTCACAGGATCCAGGGTTCCTGGTCCCAGCTCGAAAATCTCTTCACATCAGTGTGCTCGAGCTTGGGCTGTGTCATATGCTCTTCAGGCTCTGCAGCTTTTCCTGCTTCCCGACACCTGGCTGTCCAAGCGGACAACATTGTGTAGTTGGTACATCAACAAACAGGGCGGAACTCATTCCTACCCTCTTTGCAGGGAGCGATGCAGGTTTGACATTGGGCAGTGCAGCACCACCTTCACCTCATGACCATTCACGTCCCGGGGGTCGAGAACACGTTGGCAGACCACCACAGTTGTTTGTCTGCTCACGCACATGAGTGGGAACTCGATCAGGGGTATCAGACGAAATCTTTCTACTCTGGGGAACCCCTCGGGTAGACCTGTCCGCGTCTCCTCTCAATGCAAACTTCCCACCTTCTGCTCACTTGCTTCAGGGTGTGATATTTTTGGAGAGACTTTGTCTCTAGACTGAAAGGAAAGATTCGCCTATGCCTTCCCCGATCCCTTGTTTCCAGAGTCTTACAGAAACTCAGCTCAAAGAGCTCGATGATTCACGCTGCCTTTCTTGCCCAGGCAAATTTGATTCTCTCTGTTGCAACAGTATTCTGAGGAACCTCTGCTTCCTCTTCCTCTGTCGTGGACTTTGCTGACCCAGGATCAGGGACCCTGGTCCATCCAGGCCTCAAGTCCCTTCAGTTGCACGCATGGCTCCTGCAAAAGTAGTTCAAGCCGTTTCAGGACCCCCAGTGGCTAAGATTTTGGTGGAGGCCAGGAAGTCATCCACTAGATCTACCTATGCCATGAAATGAAAAAGGTTCACTATCTGGATTACTTGCGATGCCTCTTTGATCTGGGCCTTAGTCATTCATCTTTGAAGGTTCACATGGTGGCCATCTCTGCCTACCACGTTCCTTTTGGTGAAAGAACATTTGCACAGCTGGAGGTCTCTAAAACCTTCCTTAGAGGGGTCCTCCACTTGAGAACCCCTATTTGGGTTCCTGCCCCTCCTTGGGATCTCAGTTTTGTACTTGAGAAGCTTACTCTGCCTCCTTTCGAGCCGGCAGCCTCTGCAGACTTGAAATTCCTCTCATGGAAGACTCTTTTCCTGGTGGCCATTACTTCTGCTCAGTAGATTTCCGAGCTCCAGGCCCTGATGTGTAAAATCCTGTATTTGATTTTTCACAAGGAAGATGTGGTTCTGCGTACCAACCCTAAGTTTCTTCCCAAGGTGGTAGCGGAATCTACACTGAATCAATCCATAGAGTTGCGTGCTTTCTTTATGCAACGCTCTAATCAAGGAGAGTACCTCTTGCATACTCTGGATGTTCACCGGATTCTGAGATACTACACCTCCAGGTCTAAGGATCTCAGAAAGTCTGATCAACTGCTTGTCTCTTGTGCTCATAAAAGAGAAGGCAATGCAGTTTCCAAGCAATGCCTGTCTAAATGGTTGGCTCATTGTATCACTTTCTGTTATGACAAGTACAACAAGACCCTGTCGGGTCAAGTCAGAGGCCACTCCACCAGAGGGGTCACTGCCTCTGCTGCTTGTTTGAAGAATGTGTCAGCAGCCGATATCTGTGCAGCCGTTGCTTGGACTTCTGTCCATACCTTTTACAAAACATTACAGTTTGGACATTGCCTCTCGCCATAGAGCTGGCTTCGGGTTGGCTGTTCTGCAAGGTCTTCTTTCCTAACACCTTCGCAGCCAGAGGATCTGTATATGAGTAGTTTCTTCCTCCCATGAGCTTCTCTTTGTTCCAGACTGCTTGGGACTCAGTCCTATATGTAACTCCCTACTGCAAGGGGCCTCTCAAAGTAAGATAGTACAGCTATGTAAGAACTTACCGTAACAGTAGATCTTCGAGAGAGGCTCTTGCAGTATGTAATACCTTCCGGCCCTCCATCCCCTAAGCTTTTTCAGCTCCTTTTCCAGGATGGGAAATATCCGCTTCTCTCTCATCTCACTTTTTGGCCTTTGGCAGGAAAGAACTGGAAGGCGTGGTTGGGGGACCGGCCCCTTCATGCTGACGTTGCTTGACGTCGGTCACCTAACGTGGGGGTGGTCCCCCACCAGAAACTGCTAGCTAGAAATTTTACCGTGGGGTCCTGACGCCTGCCAGCTTCAGTTCTATGTGTAATTACCTACTGCAAGAGCCTCTCTCGAAGGTCTACTGTTACGGTAAATTCTTACGTAACTGTACTTTCCAGGACTAGAGGGCATGGGATGAAGTTGGAAGGAGGATGATTCAGAGGAAACATGAGGAAGAATTTCTTCACAGAAAGGGTGATGGACAAGTGAAGCACTCTGCCAGAGGAAGTGGTAGGGACTGAAACAATCACAGGATTTAAGAATTCAGTTTTCTGCTTCTGTTTGAGAAATTTCTGGAGACATTAGAATTGTTATATTTAAATTGTGTGGTTGAGTGAAAGTGTTTGGTGTAAGATGTGTGAAAGGTGTGTGGTTGTGTAATTATAGAAGGTGCATTATCGTGGGTGGGTGGGTGGGGTGTAAACTGCTGTGAAGTTTTTGTTTGTTTTAGGAAATGTGTTGAGATTTGGGGCCGTAAAGGCTAGCTACTCAGTTGGTAAGCCTCCAGGACCTCGTCCCTTCGAGCTTCCAGTACTGTCAGATGAAGCCTGTTTTTAGATGTAGGGGTTTAGGGATCGCCTGGGGAGGGGGTCCCGTGAATGTCTCCCGAGTGGCTGCCGTAGTGTCCGTGATCTGGGTGGTGAGGTCAAGGGAGACACCCTGAGGCGAAATGGGGCTTGAACAGGGTACACCTTGTCTTGTTCCAATACCCAGGGGCTCCATCTTAGAGTGTGGGCAGATGGCTGGTCTGGCTACCTCACCTCATCCTACTCGGGCTGTGTTATGCAATGCCAGATCGATAAGGAACAAGACTGCTGTAATAGCGAACTTGTTATCCTCTGTCAATCTGGCTTACATCACGGAGACCTGGCTGGATGAAAGTGCCGCCTCAATTTTGGAGGCGGCGGTGCCAGCTGAGTACTCCATGATACACCCTGAGGAAGGATCGTGGGGGAGGGGAGTGGCCATTTGTTTTAAATCTAGCCTGAACCTCACAGTGTTGTCTGTGGGTCCTATACAGTCCTTTGAGTGTGTGGCTGCCCGAGGGAGTGTGGGTGTGCGCTTCAGTGTCCTCCTGCTCTACCACCCCCCCCCAGGTGGTGATGGGGATTGTTTGCGAGAGGTCGAGGAGCTTGTCGCAGGCCTGGTGTTGAAGTCCCCCAGGTGGTTGATCCTGGGGATTTCAATGCCTGGATCGACGGGGGGGCTATCAAAATTTGAGACTGACCTTCTTGGAAGCATGGGGGCACTGGGCCCGACACAAAAGGTAGTGACAGCGACACAATCGGGCGGCCTCACATTGGACCTGTTTTTTCTTCTGAGTTGAATATCATGGACCATAGTGTTTGGTCAGATCATAGCACCGTGTGGTTCACGTTTAGGGCCCCCCCCAGATGGTCCTGCCCCTGTGGAGATGGTTCAGTACCGGTCGTTAAGGGGAGTATCCTCAGAGGACCTTTTGGCAGTGCTGGACCTATCTGGTGTGGGGGTAGCTTTTGCGATTGGGTCAGAGAAGGCAGTAGCGGCCTATAATGGGGCGGTTGGTGTGGCCTTTGACTCAGTCACACCCTTGCATGTCCTAATTCTGTTCACATCAATTAGATCTCCTTGGTATGATGAGAATTCCTCCGGGTTTAAATACTAGGGTCCGGAGGTTAGAGAGGTGTTGGAGGAGATCTTGCCTGGTGGGGGACAAATTGGCCCTGAGGTCACATTATATGGACTATCGGGGGCAATCTCCTGTAAAAAGGTGAAGTTTCTGTCTACGGAGATTGCTTCAATGAGAAACAGACCAGCTCTGCTCTTCCGCACAGTAGACAGGCTTTTACATCCAACCTGTCTTGACTGCTAGAGGGACAGATTGTAGCACGGGGTGCGAGGAGCTGGCTGTGTTTTTCACTGACAAGGTGTCCTCCATCAGGGCTGAGGTCTCGTCGAACATCTCTCAAAAGGGCTGCAGGGTCTGGTCTGAGTTGAGTTGGAGCACTCCTCCTGTCTGGAATACATAGATACGTAGACAGTGTCGGCAGATAAGGGCCTATGGCCCACCCAGTCTGCCCATTTGAGCTTGTAAGTTCAGTTTATGTTTTCCTAGAAGTCTGTTGCCCCTTACCTCCAGAATTCCTTTGTGTCTATCCCATGCATTCTTAAATCCCGTGATTGTTTCAGACCCCAGCACTTCCTCTGGCAGGGTGTTCCACTTGTCCACCACCCGTTCTGTGAAGAAATTCTTCCTCAAGTTTCCTCTGAATCGTCCTCCCTCCAACTTCATCCCATGCCCTCTAGCCCTGTGACATTTTTTTCACTTAAAAATAGTGTATTCCTGCACCCTGTTCCTCCCTGTAAGATACTTGTATGTCTCTAGCATATCCCTGCTCTCCCTCCTCTCCTCCAGTGAGTACATGTTCAGTTCCTTCAGCCTGTCTTCATAGGACTTGTGATGCAATCCATGCACCATCTTTGTTGCCCTCCTCTGAATCTTCTGTACCCTGTCCTTGTCATTATGTAGGTAACGTCTCCAGAACTGTACACTGTACTCCAGGTGAGGCCTCACTAGTGTCTTGTATAGTGGAATTATTACCTCCCTTTTCCTGCTGGTGATGCCCCTGCCTATGCATCCCAGCATCCTATTTGCTTTACCTGCTGCTGTGTCACATTCTTTCCCTACCTTGAGGTCATCAGAGATGATAAGCCCAAGATCCTTTTCCTGCTTGGTGCATGCTATGTCCTCACCCCAACTGATATATTGTGCCAGAGTTGTTGTGCCCCATATGTATTATCTTGCACTTCTTTTCATTGAATTTCAACTGCCAAAAGTTCTGCAGGTCCCTTCTCATTCTGTCTACACCCTCTGGTGTGTCTACTCTGGTACAGAGCTTTGAGTCATCAGCAAACAGTGAAATTCTGCCTTCTAGGTCCTACGCAATGTCACTGATGAAGATGTTGAATAGGACCGGTCCCAGCACTGATCCCTGTGGTACTCCACTGGCCACTCTTCCCTCTGTGGAGTGACAGCCATTGACTACCATCCCCTGTGTCCTGCCGCCCAGCCAGTTACCTACCCACCACTCTACTGTCCTGCCCACAACCATTTCCCCAGTTTGTGTAATAGTCTTCTATGTGGCACAGTGTCAAAGGCCTTGCTGAAGTCCAGATAGGCCATGTCCACTGCCCTCCCCTGATCCACCTCCCTAGTCACCCAGTCAAAAAATTCAATGAGGTTGGTCTGACATGACCTCCCCCTGGTGAAACCATGCTGCCTTAGATCCTGTAGTCCATTGACAACCAGATGTTCCACCAATCTGTCCTTCAGTAGTGCTTCCATGATCTTCCCCACTACCGAGGTGAAGCTGACTGGTCTGTAGTTCCCCGCTTCCTCTTTGTTCCCACTTTTGTATAAGGGGACTACATCTGCTATCCTCCAGTCTTTGGGTACTTCCCCTGTTTCCAGTGATCGGCTAAACAGGATAGCCAGAGGTTCAGCCACCACCTCTCTTAGTTCTTTAAGGACCCTGGGGTGCACCCCGTCTGGCCCCATTGCTTTATCAACTCTCATTACTTCCATTTCCTTCATGACCCTTTCTCGTGTAAAGGGACTTGTGTCCATTTCTGCACCATTCTCACCCCTTGTACTCCCTTCAGGTCCATTACCCTCCTCTTCCTCAGTAAAGAAGAGTTTGAGCTGATTGGGGTCAGGAGGTGGTAGAGATAATCTCTAAGCTGTGGCCGACACATTGTGATTTAGATCCAGGCCCAGCTCACCTTTTGGCTGAATGTTTGGACCTGATTGGTCCTGTGGTTACTGAGGTAGTCTGGAGTTTATTAAGGAGTGGGATCTTTCCTTTAGCCTTGAAAGAGGCTTTGGTTACACCTGTTCTGGAAAAAAAACATCTTTGGACCCAGACTGCCTCGGCAACTACAGATCTGTTTTGAACCTCCCATTTTTAGGGAAAGTTGTAGAAAAGGTGGTGGCCGTTCAGCTGGAGAGACATCTTGCTACCTCCTCTGCTTATGAGCCTTTCCAGTGTGGATTTGGTGCGAGGCATAATACAGTGACTGCCCTGGCGAGGGTGCTTAATGACCTCCTAATGGCGAGGGACCGGAAGGGCCGTACCATCTTGATCCTCCTAGACCTCTCTGCAGCGTTCGACACCGTGGACCATGAGGTGCTACTTGGCCACTTGTGGTTCTGGTGTGGCCTGTCCAGAAATGTCATCAACTGGTTCAGGTCATACCTGACAGACAGAGTGCAAAGGGTGACCATGGGAATTTTCTCATCAAATCCAAAGTCTCTGTGCTGTGGTGTTCCGCAGGGGTCGGTCTTGTCACCTCTATTATTCATAGTGTATCTGCTTCCACTGGGGGACATAATCAGGCACTACGAGCTGGGTTTTCACTGCTATGCGGATGATACCCAGCTGTACCTGTCCTGTGGACACAGTAGCCAGGTGTCAGACTCTGTATTTAATAACTGCCTAGAGGAAATCCAGAAGTGGATAACTCACAGTTGGCTTAAGCTTAACCCAGACAAGACAGAGGTACTGGTGGTGGAGCCGGGTCGTCAGGGTGGGGGGGTGCGGCATTACCCCCTGACATTGTGCTGGGGTGTGCCTTTAGCTCCCTCTAAGCAGGTGAAGAATTCGGGAGTAATCCTGGACGGTATGGTCTGACACTTGATGCACAGGTGTCGGCCATGGTGAAAAGTGGGTTTTATCATCTCAGGAATATTGCCTGAATTCGAGCCTTGATCCCGCCTGATGACTTGCCCACACTGGTACATGCTTTCGTCACTTCCAGGTTGGACTACTGCAATGCCCTGTACCTAGGGTTATCTGGAGGCAACCTCTGCAGACTGCAGCTGGTGCAGAACATGACGGCGAGGTTATTGATGGGGGTGAAAAGATGCGAACACATCACCCCGGCGCTCCGTGAACTTCACTGGCTGCCAGTCCGGTAGAGAGTTGTCTTCAAGATAGGGCTATTGACCTACAAGACCCTGCACGAGAGGGGTCCAGTCTATCTACAAGAGCTCCTTGTAACTAACCGTCCGCCCTGGGCCCTCCGTTCTGCCGGGGGAGGCCTTCTTGGAGTTCCCAGGGTTAGGCTGCGGCACTCAGGAGGTGGAGTGTTTGTGGCAGCTGCACCTACCCTGTGGAACTTCCTGTCTGGTTATCTAAGGGAGGCCTCCTCGGTAAAAGCCTTTAAGAAGGGCCTCAAAACATATCTGTTTTATCAAGCCTTTAATTGAAGGTGTTTTAATGTCGGTATCACTTTATTATAGATGGATACATTTTCGCTCCCAGCTGTATTTTGATGTTGTTTTGAATTGTTTGATTGTATTTTTTTAATTCTCATACAGGTTATATGTGTATATTGTACAGCACCTAGAGTCCATGGAGATGGGTGCTACATAAATAAAATATCTATCTATCTATCTAAGAATGCATGGGATAGACGTAAGGGAATTCTGGAGTTCAGGGGTAAGGGGCAACAGACTTCTAGAAAAACAAGAAGGGAACATACAAGCTCAGCTGGCAGACTAGGTGGGCCATAGGCCCTTATCTGCCTACAATATCTATGTATGTATCTCTGACATGCAGGACCCTTACCTGCACATTTTGGTCTTTCCTACTCACAAGAGGTTTCTCCATTTTGCTTTTCAGGTTGAGCATTACCAGTTCAAAGTGCTGCCCTTTGGCTCGTCCTCTGCGCCACATGTCATTACCAAATGCTTAGCAGCAGTCACAGCAGCTCTCAGAAGAGAGGGACTGTATATCTTTCCTTACCTGGACAATTGGCTTCTCAAGGCCCCATCCAGGGAGCAACTGTTGCTGACTCTGGAGCACACTCTCCAGCTCTTCCACTCTCTGGGCATAATGGTCAACCTGCCTGTTCTAGTACCATTCCAAAGACTGCAGTACATCGGGGCGGTTCTGGACTCCGAGCAGAGGAAGGCCTTCCTACCCCAAAACAGGCACAATGCCATATGTCCCAGGCTCAAGAAGTCTCTGAGTCGGTACACTCCTACCAGATTGTACCTCAGGCTATTAGATCTAATGGCAAGCAGCCATTCCCACCGTTCCACTGGCCAGACTCCACATGCGCACCCTCCAGTGGACCCTTAGAGTGCAATGGGACCAAAGCACAGACGAGCTGGACCACCAAGACCTGGTCTCCCCAGTTTGCAAGGTATTGCAGTGGTGGATGGACCCCTTGAATCTTCTTCAAGGGGTTCCCTTCCACATTTCTTCCCTGCATCAGATCCTAACTACTGATGCTTCAGGTCTAGGCTGAGGAGCACACCTGGATCCCTTTCAAACCCAGGGCTCCTGGACCCAATGGGAAGCTGCCCTGCATATCAGTGCCCTGGAGATGACAGCGGTGCTCTATGCCATGCAGGCATTTCAGGAGCATCTTGCTCCAGGCCAACTGCTGGTGCAGTCGGACAATCTGAGTGTCGTCTACTACATCAACAAGCAGAGCAGGACTCATACTCCCTTTGCAGGGAGACCCTGAGAGTATGGTGTTGGGCACTGGAGCACAGTGTGGCATTCTCTGCAGTCCATGTGCCAAGCATCCTAAACACCCTGGCAGACAGTCTCAGCAGGACTCAGTCCAGCATGCATGAATGGCACCTTCTCTCATTCATAGCAGAAGATCTGTTCGACAGATGGTGTCATCCAGAGTTGGACCTTTTTGCATCCCCACTCAATGCAAAACTGTACAATTTCTGCTCGCTAGATCCAGGGCCTGGAGTTTTCTGGTGAGAAGCGCTGCCCCTCTCTTGGAGCGAGAGACTTCTGTACACATTTCCTCTGTTCCCTCTAATTCGGAGGATGCTGGTCAAGCTGCAGATGGAAGGGGCCAGCATAATTCTGGTAGCCCCACTCTGGTCTCGCCAGATATGGTTCGCTCCGCTTCAGCAGCTGGCAGAAGAACCTTTGGTCCCTCTGCCCCTTTGCAGGAATCTTCTGACCCAGGATCGAGGGACCCTGGTCCATCCCAATCTCAGGTCTCTCCATCTGCATGCATGGCTCCTGAGAATGTAGCCATCACCAGGTTCGGGGTCTCTGACAGGGTGGCGGATGTCATGGTGGCCACCCGTAAGCATTCCACCCATGCCACTTATGCCATGAAGTGGAAGTGGTTTGCCATCTGTGCTGCCAAACATTCCCTAGACCCATTCACCTGCCCTGTGAATCCTATACTGGGCTGCCTGATTTCTTTGTCTGACTGAGGTCTCCAGTATTCCTCCCTCAAGGTCCACCTTTTGGCTATTTCTGCCTTTCATGACCCTGTGGGTGACCGCACTGTTGCTCAGCTGGATGTCTTCCATACCTTTCTCGTGTATCCTGCACCTGAAATTCCCAATCTATTCCCTGGTCCCGACTTGGGATTTAATTTTAGAAAAGTTGACCCTGTCTCCTTTTGAGCCAATCATGACTTGAGATTTGCACTTTCTCTCTTCAAAAGTGCTCTTTTTAGTTGCAATTACTTCTGCTTGAAGAATTTCAGAGCTTCAGGCCCTCTGGTGAGAGGAGCCTTATTTGATTTTTCAAAAAGACATGGTATCTTTGCGCACAAATCCTAAGTTTCTGCCTAAGGTAGTCTCTGTGTTCACACTTAATCAGTCTATTCACCTTCCTGTTTATTTTCCTGAGCGTGCCAATCCAGGGGAAATACTGCTCTATACATTAGATGTGGGCAAAACTCTGAAGTATTATCTGCTTCAGACTAGAGAGTCCAGAAAATCAAACTTGTTTGTTTCTTTCGCCCCAGGTAGAGAGGGCGCTTCAGTTTCTAAGCAATGTTTATCCAAATGGTTGGTAAATTGCATTGTGTTCTGCTACAATAAGTATGGCAAATAATTGCCTGGTGCTGTCAAAGATCATTCCGCTAGAGGCATGGCTACCTCGGTGGCTTGTTTCAAAGGGGTCTTTGCTGTTGACATTTGTGCGGCAGCCACCTGGAGTACAGTCCACACTTTCACCAAGCATTACATTCGGAACATTGCTTCAAGAGCCCATGCAGCATTTGGCAGGGCTGTGCCACCAGGACTACTGTCTTAAGTTTATGGAGATCCAGCCTCCCAGACTGTCTGTGAACTCTGACACCAGCCTCCCAGACTGTCTCTGAACTCTTGTCACTGCTTGATACGCATTTCTACGGTGTAACCTGATGACTGAGATACCCCTGAAGAAGATAGAACAGTTACATAGGAACTTACCATAACAGTAGATCTTCGAGGGGATCTCAGTCATCAGGTATGATTTCTCTTCCACTGTCCCCCTTCTTGGGGCTTCTGTTCAGGACCTGGCTATCTGCTGTATCCTATCTTTTATTTAGAGCTTGGTCCCTCTGTCTCGCCTTGGTTCCCCAGGGCGTGACCTTGCTCCTTTCTTCTCCAGAGGGAAAGAACTGAGGAGGTAGCGAGCCAGTCATGCCTATATAGGGTTGCTGATGTCAGTGGACATGGACTGCATGGGTGGCCCCCATTGCCCTGCTGAAAATTTTGCGTGTGGATTCCCCTTCACCGACGACAAAAGTTCCTGCGGTGTAACCTGATGACTGAGATCCCCTCAAAGATCTACTTTTACGGTAAGTTCTTATTACGTAACTGTTCTTTTGTGAGACACCCTGAATCTGATGGAAAGGGTGCCTAAGAACTTAATTGCCTTAATTACAGGACTTGCTTACTTACTAAAGAGACAACTTGGTTTTGCTCCATCTCTTCATTCATATAATCATTTAAGGGGATTCTGGGTTCATCATGTCCGCCCCTGTCCTTCTCCCTACCTTGATAAGCAGGGTTAAAGCAGTATGCTGTAAAAATGTGCTGATTTCACAGGGCTTCATAACATACCCGTTGTCCTACCCCCTTTGGTTCCCTCAGTCAGAAATGTGTCTGAAGGCCTGTACTGTCTTCCTGTCCCTGTCTCTGCGGGTAGGCTGTTCTATTGGCCACCACCCTCTGGGAGAAGAAGTTCATCCTTTCTGTTAGCATGTTTCTGTAAAATTACCCTTTACATTGTTTCTGTTCCGCCAGGGTACACCAGGCTTCAGCACAGCTCAGAAGCTGGATAAACTGGGAATGAGAGGCTCCAACACCTGTGAGCTCATCTTTGAGGACTGCAAAGTGCCAGGTGAGTAAGGGGTTAAATAATCTTGAGGTGTTGCTGCCAAGGACAGCTGATACCAGACACCTCAGGGAGATGTAGGGGCAGGGGATGATTGGTCAGAAATGAAAAAGATTTTTCAATGCTCGACTGTCTGAAAATCTTTTCCAGAACTCTGGTGTAATGATTGTTTCCATAGGACAGTGAGTTTGTTCCTCGCTAGTGGATGGTGAGGGGTGGGGTTCTTTATCTAGCAATGCCCAAGAGCTACTGGAGGTGCTGGTCACTGGATGATATAACAAGAAGGAAGCCAGCAGGCTAGCGCAGCAGTAGCCCTATGGTTTCCATCCAGACAATCCAGGTTTGTGGCCAGGAGCTTTGGACATCTGCTGTCGACCAGCAGTGCGATGTTCCTGCATCTGCTTTGGATTCCTCCTACCTTGGGAAGGGAGAAGCACTTCCTTCCTTTGCACAGCTGCCTCCTGGTGGTTTAGTAGGTGGGGGTGTCATGTGAGAAGGAACAGCACTCCCTTACGGAGTAGCCTTACATCCACACACACACCTGCTCGCTTGGCCTGTGATGTGGAGACTGCACATGCCCAGACTGGGGCTGACAGGGAAGTTCTGCTCACCCATCCCTCCGAAGGCACTGATATACGCAAAGCTGGGTTGTGCCACAAGGGCATGCTCTGTGCATAGGATAAGGGGTGAAGCTACAGGGTGAAAAATAATGGACGGACTTCTGTTTTAATTTGTTTTATTGCTTTCATGATAAAAACAACAATGCACAATTATCTCATGCAAGAGATCATTAGGTGCAACAGACGACGCATCCAATCTTGTAGTAAATCACAAGTCGATGCATTCTGAATTAAGAAGTTTGGGGGTATTTCAACAGGAGTCAGATAAATAATATCCCACATAAGCTGCACCCTACAGGACTTTGGGTGGTCAAAAAGGTAGAAAAATGTAATTCCAGGCTTGATAACTCAACATCTAAGTTGATGTGACCCTCATATCAAAGAATTCAATTTCTTAACAGTGTTTGTGCTAAAGAGAGAAACTCTTACCCCTCCAGAAGCAAATTAGCCATAAAAGTTATTAAAAATTAATTAGCTGCAGCGATTGAATATGTTCCAGTAGCATTGTACAACTGCATAGGTTGCGATCACACGGTGACTGCCATTAATCTATTTACCCCCAGGTATAGCAGGGTGCCCCTGTTATGAATGAATAGTCCTGCAGTAAAAATGTGTAACCACCCCTCCCCCCCAAAAAAAAATCTTCTTGTCCTACTTTTCTCTCATCTTTTTCTTCACTAAATTTTGTGTCAGGGTGGCCAACCTGGCATAACTCTACAAACTTTACTGTCCCTTTAAATAATCCTAAAACCTTTATGGTTGCACAATGAAAGTTTATCCTTTTTCCGTAAGGAGCTCTGTGTTTGAGTATTGGTTGTGCTCCTAAGGTGCCCCCAGTTTGTTTATGTTACACTTCAGTGCTGGAAATAGGTGCCTCGGTGTCAAAAGTGAAGTGCTATGCGCTATTGTAACTGGTGCCCCTTTAAGAAGCACAGAAATGCTGTGCTGCAAGGCAGATGTCGGGAGAAGTAAATAAAAAGAAAACCGCTTGTTGCGGTATTGATGAAAAGCTCTTGTGAGCTTAAGAAGAAAAGGAAGTGCTGTTAATATTAGTTGTTTAGACAGCCCAGAAAGCGAGTGACTGGGAGCTGTCAAAACCAAGACCAAAATGAAATGTTTTAGCCAACGGCTGACATTTCAGCCATCTGCATTATAAAGCCAACAGCAGTAAAATTAGGAAAGACTGCTAAAACAGTTTGCAGAGGCTTACTAGGTATAAAGCCTGCAACTTTAAATAAATAAACCCTTTTTCTTTTTTCTTTGTTAAAATAAATAACCTGTGCTTCAGTATCAGGTCTCCTGGGCTGGCAGGGGAAGACAAATAGGGAGCACGCCCCTCATTTGTCATTCTCCTGACCAGGCTGGGTATTCTTGTATATAAAACATGTGAAAATGAACAAATAAATGTTTTTTGTTTTTTTTTGTTACCTGAATTTTTGCCATTATGGGGAGATTCCTACTTTAGGACTGAAAGCCCCTGAAGTGACTGCTTTTGTAACAAATTCTTGTCAGATCCACCACGGCTGCATAATGAAGTTAGTGAAGTTGTGTGGAATTGTTAAGGAGGTAGGGAGAAACAACACAATGATTTGTAAGTAGTAAGATTTGTTTTCATTTCTGTTATAAGGAAGGCATACACGTCATTAGGAAAATACATAGAGGTGTACATTTTAATGGAAGGAATAGGAAGCACTGTAGGTTTACAAAAGAACCCCAGAGCAAATGCCACTGATGTATGTGTTTTCCCAGATGATATTGGCCAGACAGCCAAATTTTAAAGAACACGCAATTGCACATGCCCCAATAATGCAAAGCATTATGGGAAACATATGCAAATCCCTATGATGGTACAGAAGGTGGCAGTACATGAAAAAGTAATGGCTGGCATATGTTCAGCCTTGGGATTATTTACACAGGTTTTTTTTTTTTTTTTTTTAGAGAAACAGGGTTTTTGTCCATGAGGTGATGTAAGTTATATTTAAGCAATGTGTTGATGTCAGGAAGTCAGGTGTAATGATGATGGACTGTAAGCAGAGAAAATGTGATTGTAGCTTTCAGAGGGGGTCGCTTTTGATAAGGGCAAGGTAGTTATGCTTGTGATAATGGGAATATTAGGAAAGTATGAGGTCTATGCAGAAGTGGGGTACAAATATGCACAGTTTCATAAGTATGTGCTCAGAGTGCAGGCAAATGTGATATGCAGGTTTGTTTTAGAAACAGGTAAAAATAGCGATACATGCAATTGATAGAAAGATAGATAATTACATAGACATGCAGGCCCTGTCCACACTACACTCGAAAAAGCTGTAATGGATTCAATCTGTTACAGTCTGTAAATGTTACAGTGTGTCCACACTGCCAGTGAACAATGTGGATAATGGTTTGAAAACATTACAGCCTGTCCACACTGAGTGCGATAGTGTGTGTGTGGTCTCAACCCTGTAGTAGCAGTGCACATCCCATGGTGCACTCAGTGATGACAGCTGCATTTTGAGATGCCCTCCTACATGTCCTATATGGCAAAGTCATGTTATGTAAATAACCATATTTCACTGTTATGAGACACATTTACTCTATGTTGTGGAGGTGACAGAGAGAGGCTGGAGGGGGGAGATCTGTATGTTGGAATCGGGGGCTACGTCAGTGAGAGGGAGGGGAGGGAGAGAGAGTGGGGGGGAGACATGGCATAAGTTCTGCCAGTATTAGGGCACCTGGCACAACAGACGTTCATGTACTGCTGCTGTGTGGCTAAAGGTAGACCGTCTACTACTGCCTTCAGTGTTCCCCATTGCTCCACTGTACACAGTGCCACGCATCTATTGTCCACCACAGCAGTGCTCCACGATGCACTCAGGAGCTCCACTAATGTATGTGTTCACTACTGGCACTGCTCTGCAGGTAGTATTGCTGCCACATCAGACATGGGCAGGCAGGGTACTCACAACACTCAGCACAGTGAGAAGAGTAATCAAGGACCGTACACAGATACCATCAGGAGGTGGCCCTCGGGAAGGCAAGTGCAGACAGAGAGGTAGGTTAGGTGGAGACATGGGGGTACACCCAGGGGTGTGTGCATACAGCTGTCGGGTTACTGTGGTATTGAGGCATCTCAGTATTGCAGCCTACACCAGTGCTCCACACTGCCATCTGCATATGTCCTGGTAGCCTCCGATCTCCCTGCGTGCAGTGAAACAGTGCTGCAATGCGTGCAGGTATAGTGGGAGACTGGAGGCTACATGGTGGAGCATTTAGACTCGATTGCAATTAAAAACTGATAAAGGTGTAAAGCTGTAAATAAGAGTGAAATAACCACGCTGGTATGCACACCACAAAGTGGTTCTTGGAAGGATACAGATTGGGGATGGCTCAATTAAAGGAGTAGTCCACCCAGAATTTACAAAAACATAAGTTATGCAGAATGTTTTGATTTGTATGTAAAGTCCTAGTGTGTCCTTCCCTCAGTCTGCTATTAGGAGTTTTTCCTAAATTAGGCTGCTAGCTTTAGGGTAGTTTTATGACCCCTGGGGATCTCCATCACAAATAGGTTTATTGCCTTCTGCTTCCTACAATGCACCCTGTCTCATGTGACAGTGACATAGCCAGGCCCATAGATTTAGCATATGCAGTGCTTTTTAAAATCAGTTCACAACAGCAGAGCTTTGTAACTGTTCTTATCCAGTGAGCACAAATGGTAACAGTTACAATTTAGCAGATGCCTGAGAGCTACCTAACTGGGGTTTCTGTAAGAAAACAGCTACTAAATAGCTCTAATTCACTATTTGTGTTTTTTTGGGTGTGTCATGTCTAGCTAGCAGTAATATGTGTTTTCATTTTAAAATTTAATTTCATCAAACTACGCACAACAATAAAAAGCACAGAAATTGCCCCAGACCATCACTGCTATAATTAGTAGACTATAGCAGTTTTCTTATAGAAAACTCACTCAGTTAGCTCTAAAGTATTTGCTAAACTGTAAATGTAGGTACCAGCATTCTTTTTTTTTTTTTTTTTTTTAGCAGAAGAGACTCACTAAAGCTTGTTTACAGGTGTGACCTGGGAGCACAAGGAAGTTAAGTGATTTGCTCAGGGACACATAGTACGTATGTGGAGGCTATGGGATTCAAACCCAGGACACCAGGTTTGCAGCTCAGAGCCTTAGACCACTGCACTATACTGCCTCCTCTATTCTAATAGGTAGAACTGTCAGTTAGTGCTGATTTTGCTCTGTGACATGATTTAAAATTTTTTTTTTTTTTGGTTACAAATGTTAAGTATCTTTTTCAGAAAGTATAAAAATATGTATGTGCGAGTTATTTAGGTTGGCGAATATTTGTTTTGTTATTTGAAAAAGTGTGATACACTAAATGTGTAGTGCAATGAACCATTGTAAAATGTGTAGCTGAAATAGTCACTGTCATCCATCCTGTTTTCATGCTATACCACACACAGGAGAAAAAGTGACTTAAAAGTATTTTGCAGTTTCTGGGTTGCAGCTTCATACCATACACTTCATTTGTAAAAAAAAAAAAATGAAAATCATGTCACAGACCAAAATCCATATTAAATGTTAGTTCTACCTAATAGAAAGTGGATACATACATTTATAGTTTAGCAAATACTTGAAATCTAACTGAGTGGGTTTTCTGTAAGAAAACAGCTAGAGTCTTAACTAATTATAGCACTAATGATCTGGGCAATTTCTGTGCTTTTATGGTTGTGTATAGTTTGATGAAATTAAAAGTTTTAAAATTAAACCATTCCTGCAAGCTAGACCTGACACACAGAAAACAACAATAGTGAATTAGAGCTTAATTTAGTAGCAGTTTTCTTACAGAAACCCCAGTTAGCTAGCTCTCAGGTGTCTGCTAATAGGCTAATGTACAAAAAACTTCTAATAGCAGACAGAGGGAAGGACACACTAGGACTGAACATACAAATCAAAACACTCTGCATAACATACTGCATGTTTTTGCAAATTCTGACTGGACTACTCCTTTATAACTGCAGGCCCAGTAAAACTATACAGTGCAGCCTCTTGCTGTACTGGCATGCTTCAGCTGATGCAAAATACAGAGTAAGGTGGTGGGGGCAGGGTTGCAGGACAGGTCTGAATAACACCATATACCCACCAGGAGGGACTTTCCATCTCTTTGAATGTATTTGTAAAAATGTGTGACCAGGAGAGGATTGTAAGCTACTAAATGTGTAGTGCAATGAACCATTGTAAAATGGGATCAAATGTGTATCTGAAATAGTCACTGTCATCCTGTTGTGTTCATGCTATACCACCCACAGGAGAAAAAGTGACTTTAAAGTATTTTGCAGTTTCTAGGATGCAGCTTCATACCATACACTTCATTTGCAAAAAAAATGAAAATCTTGTCTCAGACCAAAATCCATACTAAATGCTAGTTCTTCCTAATAGAAAGCTGGTACCTACATTTATAGTTTAGCAAATACTTGAAACCTAACTGAGTGGGTTTTCTGTAAGAAACCAGCTAGTCTTAACTAATTATACTGTTAATGATCTGGGCAATTTCTGTGCTTTTCTGGTTGTGTATAGTTTGATGAAATTAAGTGTTAAAATTAAAACACTCCTGCAAGCTAGACCTGACACACACAGAAAACCACAATAGTGAATTAGAGCTTAATGTAGTAGGGTTTTTCTTACAGAAACCCCAGTTAGATAGCTCTCAGGTATCTGCCAATAGGCTAGCAGACAGAGGGAGGGACACACTAGGACTTAACATACAAATCAAAACACTCTGCATAACATGTTTTTGCAAATTCTGAGTGGGCTGTGGACTACTCCTTTAAAACTGCAAGCTCAGTAAAAAATATACACTGCAGCCTCTTGCTGTACTGGCATGCTTCAGCTGATGCAAAATAAGAGTAAGGTGGTGGGAGCAGGGTTGGAGGACAGGTCTGAATAACACCATATACCTACCAGGAGGGACTTTCTGTCTCTTGGAATGTGTTTGTGAAACTGTGTGACCAGGAGAGGAATGTAAGCTGAGCCAATGCTGTTTAAACAAGTGCTGTATAGGGATGCAGTTTCAGGCTTTTCCTTCTGAAGCTTAAGCTCTAATGCCCCAGGCAGCTCTGATAGTCAATTGTTCCGGTATGATAGATCTACCTCATGTCCCTCTCACATGAACCAAAAAAAAAAGGTGGGGTGGATCTTTAGGAGCTTCTTGGGTGGAGGTGGGGGTTGATCTTACTCCCCCCAAAAAACTAATGCTGCCTCCCACTACTCAGGTTCCAGTTCTTGTACCTCCCACTTAAGAAAGAAAATAGTGCACTGCAACCATTGACTAACATGAAAGTGTATTTATTTGAGGGCGGAAAACATTTCTTGGAGGAGGGTAAGGCGGAGGAGACTATTTACACCTTCAGACAGTTTCATGGACAGAAAACATGACATCACTCCTTTTGTACATGCAAAACATCTGCAGGCTCCACCTACTGCAGCCGTAAAAATCAGGAGAGATGAGGTCACAGCAAGTGGGAGGAGCTATGCTCCAAATGAGGTAGAAACCTCCTACTTAAGGTTTAGATGATCTAAAACTGATATTTTAGGACATATTCACAGAAGGAATATAACATAAATGCTTGTGTTTCCTATTGTACCAGAATGATCCAAGATAGCTTTAGATAGGACCTCATAAAGGTCTATTTTATGTTAAGTGGGAGATTCCCCTGATTGTGATGTCACCCTAAGGATTGCTATAAAACCTGCCACCAGGGGACTAAGAAGTATGTGTGGGTCAGTATCTTCTGACCACCGAGGGAGAAGGAGCTAGTGTGAGAGCTTACACACTGTATTGTTGGGAATTAAGTATTGGATATTGAATATACAGAAGAAAGACAGGCGTCTCAATAAGAAGTATTTCCTGATGTGTTGAAATGGTGTGATGGACTAACACCCACAATTTTCTTTCTGTAAATATATATATTTTTTTGTTTTGTTTTGTTTTTTTGCAAATAAATTGATAAACACATTTATTGTATTTTTTATGCACTAAATATTACCGTCTGGTGTCTGTCATTTATCCCACACCTTCTACTCCCAGACATGCTATTGTAACCTTCTACAGCTATAGATTTTGCAAATACAGTCTATTTAAATTTTAAACTTAATCTCAGATAAACCCAAGCTGAGAAATAAAACATAAATAACGATTGCAGTAATTATTTAACAACTGGGTAGGTTAAAAGCCCCCTCGGGTCTCTACTGTACTAGTATCCCTCTGGTTAGATGAGAAAGAACATCAAACCTTCAAACTGCAAGTTATAACTTTATTTTATAGTATTTCAGACAGTCGAAAGTCGAAAAAAGTGTTTTCAGGTCCTTCTCAGGTTTCTTCCTCGGAGTCTGGCGGGTCGCAGGGTTGAGACCTTTCAAATTCCCTCCTGATGGCTTCCACCTTCTTCCCCGCTTCTTCAGGGTCCATAAATTGGAATATGTGCCCGCCGTAGTGTATTCTTAGTTGGGCAGGCATCAGCAAAGAATGAGCCACTCCTAGACTTCTGAGCCTAGCAGGAATGCCATTGAACTTTTTTCTCCTGGACTTCGTGGCAAAGGAGAGGTCCGGAAAAAGATGGACAGTTTTATCTCGAAATTGTGTAGGGAACCCAATTCTCTGGCCACCTGCAGAATAATGTCCCGAATGTGAGAGCTGGAAGTTACCAGGAGGACAGTACGAGGAGAAGTACTTTGAGACACAGCAGCCCTTGGAGAGACATGGTAGGTTTTAATGAAATGAATTGGTGACAGGGTCGACTCTAAATCAGGTTTTCCGGTAGCCAGCCCTGAAGCAAATCCAGGATATTTTCCCTTTCTTCTTCACAGCTCTCCGGTAGGCCGACAACACGGACATTTGAGGCCCGTTGAGAGTTCCCATTGCCTCCATGCTGTATTGCAACTGAACATTTTCTTGGGTAAGTTTACTGGTGGTAGCTAGGGTAGTAGCTAGTGCTTTAGTTGCCATCGATTCCGCAGAAGTCGCTGTTTTGGAAGCCATTTCAATCCTAGCGTCTTGTTCTGCGAATCTCATCAAAATAGATTCTATTTTATTATCAGTTGTCTGCATCGATTTTTGCAGAGCCCTCCACAGGGGCTCCATCCCCGGAGGAAGCTGAGTTTCAGCCGCTGCGTGTGGCTCAGCTGCCAGCTGGTTTTTCGACCCTCCGCCCTGCGCTTTGTTGGTACATCCCGTCGTAGAAAATTATATGAATCGATCCAGCACGATGAGAAGAATTCAGTACTGTTCTTCAACTTAGGTTTACAGCAACAATTAAATCACTTTTAAAGCTGATTGTCTCCAGAAGTGCAGAGCTCTCTTCAGGCACGTCTTTTCAGTATGCATGCTCCACAGCGCCCCTCAACGGACAGACTTGAGACAGATGAATCTATCATGTCCTACCATGACCAACTGCGCTACCTGGCCCAACTCCTTGCTGGCTCCTCCCTCTGGTATTTCAGGCTTGTCGAGCAAAGCATTCTCAGAGACTTGGTCCCAGTCCGAGCTCCCATCTGTGTTAGAGAAGCTGCAGGTTACCTGCCTTGGGTCCTGAGTTAGAAGTGAGCAATGGCAAGCATGGCACATCGATCCTCGGGGTTCCACGGTCAGGAAAACGGACACTGAGGGTGATGGAAGGCATCTCCCAAGTCGGGCCTGGGGTGCCAGAAAAAAAAAAGTATGAAAAGATACAACAGGGCATCTGCACATTGCACTTCCCCTTGGGAGACTGGGTTCACATTCAAACCTTGGAGTCCCACACTGGGTGGCTGCACGAGTTGCAGAAGTTAGGCCCTTTGCTGCTGGCGATTGGGGACAAAGGTCATCCAGTATTTGTGCCCCCGCCAGACAACCAAAGAGTAACATTGACATCTGCTGTGAAGTTATCCCTTCAAACTGTACTGGTGCAGCTAGGACAGCCCCAGTTGTCTGGGTGGGATATGGGGAATCCATGGGAAAATCAGAAATGAAAATTTTTTTAAAAAAGCATTGCAAATAGAAAAGAATATTTATTACTTCAAATTTGGGCACTGTCCCCCAAATCTGAGGAAGGGAGACCAAAAAGCGGCACACATCATCATATCATGGAGCTGGCTTTGTAGAAATTAGTGAGCCCCCTGATGCTGAAGTTTAGAGAGATTTATTATTTATATATTTACAGTATTTATATTCTGCAGCTATTCTGTGTGAGTGTTTACATCTGTATATTAGTTTAATCATTGTTGTATTATAATATTGTGATGTATGTTTAATACTTGTTAGTAATGTATTGTATTGTAAGTTTGTTAATTTTATTTGTGACATCTTGACTGTATATTTATGGTCCTGGATCATACATGAAAATGGGCCTTGGCTCATTGCACCTACCCGGTAAACAAAGATTTAAATAAATAAAAATATTCTGATAGTGCTGTGTAGCCAGCCTATTACAAACACAACTGTGACCAACAAATTGGTTCTTTTTTTTGTTTGTACATACAAAATACCATACACAACCCCTAATCCCCCCAACCGGAGCGTGCCCAATCATATAAAAGAAGTATTAGACAGTCTATTGAAAACAACAGTAAGGAGAGTTATGGTCCATTTATAAAATGAATGCAGATATAAAGCATAAAGTTTACCCACTTTTTCTTAAAAGACGCCAACCTGTTATGTGAGCTAGCAATTTAACATTCAGTTCTAAAACTTTTTTTTATACTTTTTATTTATGTATTATATGCAATACAGCATGTACCATATAACATACATTACAGTATGAAACATTTGTCATAGATCACATTTCACATTTAAGTTCAGGCTACTATACATGGGAGTACCGTACTATATATTCAATCCATGTGATTCACAACATCAAGTTTATCGAAGGATTAATTCACTGGCTAGATAATAATGTAGGCTATGACACTCTCACCTATATATATTTCACCACCAATTTACCACTATTTCTGCACCTCGTAGGATACCTAAATAATAGTGGAAGGCTGAAAACTCCTAATGAGTGGAAACTCAAACTGATATTATAAAGATTGCCTTGGCTCAATTAAGTTGCATATCACCCCTGCCGTTATTATTAGCCCAGCTAACTGACAGGGAGACAGGCTATCAATAGGGGAATTCAGACAGTTCACAAATTGAGTGGGGTAAAAATCCCCAAAAGATAAAGTAACCCTCACTAGGCAGGTGGATCAATAACCGGCTATAATTTTAAGAACCCCATCATGGCTAACACAGCATGATAAATAATCTCGACAGTAAGTCTCAACCAGAGGCAGCATTTATCCTCTGCAAGTCATGCCCAGAGAGAGGAAAAATCCCCTTAGGAACATCCCAATTAGTGATTTGTGTCCGATTCAGAACCTGAGTCCAGAGCAGGCGCTTGTTTGGTCGCTGTTTTTTCGGCCTCTATCAGAGTGTTTGCCCAAGCAGCCGCCGCCTCGGGGTCAGTAAAAGCATGGTGTTTGCCCACATGTTTAACCTGGAGCTTCACAGGAAACAATAACTGGGCCTCTATACCGTTTTCAAGGAGCGATTTCTTCGTAACCTACAAGGCCTTTTTTTTCATTTGGGATTGCGACAAAATGTCTGGAAAGAATGCTATCCTGCTACCTTCCCAGATTGTGTCACCCCTAAGTCTTGCAGCTCGTAGAAGGGCTATACGGGCCTCAGGATCCGACAGTGTAACAATTGCAGTTAAAGGGCGCTCGTTCCCTGGGCCTCTTCTAGACCGCATGGGGATGGCGAAGGCCTTAATCGCAGTAATTCCGGCATCTTCAGGCAATAGTGTTAAGTCAGAAAAAATCAGTCTGTTAGCAGCTGGTAGAATCTCCGCATTAGATGCGAACCTCGGTGGAAAGCCCACTATACGGACGTTAGATTGCCTCTGAACGTTTTCAAGCACTTTCACTTTGGCCCTTAGAAAGGTAAGGTCCTGCACGAACTTGGCATTCCTGGCGCACTGAAGCTCTGTCTCCGATTTCAGCTCCGAGATATCCGCCCCATGTGCTTGCATCTTGTTATCCATTTCGGTAAACCGTGCCTCAACTGCAGCTAGTCGGTGATTTGTTTCTTCTCCGGTAGCTTGTATTTTTGAAGCAAAGCCATAATCTGGGGATTCGGGGCTTCGCTCGTCTTTGCGTCTGTGGAGGAAGATGGCCCCAGTCCTGTCCCTCTCGAGGCTTGTGGTGAGGAAAGAAAGACATCTAGATTTTGAGTAGCGTGCCTGTGGTCCTTTTTAGGACTCATATTGTAATTCCCAGGACTTCCAAAAGCAGACTTCATTATTTTAAACCTCTGACCCAGAGGTGGTATGCAGAATTAAAACTTTTTGTTTCCAACGAGATAAGAGCTAAACAATTAAGCAGCCGCCATGTTGGGTGCTCAGCAGCGCCCCTACGTTCAGTTCTAAAACTTGATGAAAGTTCTGTCAGCCATTCATTATATGGTATAACCAGTTGGTCCATCCAGTGCTTGAGCACAAGCTTCTTGACAGCAATGGTTTATTTTTTTTTTTTTTATTTATTAAATTCTCGGATTACAAATACCTTTGAGCAGAAACTGCTCATTTACAAAGGTTCCACGTCAAAGGATGAGGATCAACATACATACAGAGATAGTAAAAGAATGCACAATAAACAACTAAAACAACTAAAAGAAAAAATAAAGATACTCAGTTATAACATACTTTGAGATAATATTCATATAACGAGCAGCTTGAGTAGGCAGCTGGCTGCGGTAACAATAAGAGATAGAGGGCACCATAGGCAGTATTGCAGGCGTGCGACCGAGAGAGGAAGTTGGCAGGCTAATGGGCCACTGTCCAATGGTGATGGAAAATGGAGATGCGAAGCAGGAAAGGAGTCACAAGGAAGGCCCGGTGCCAGAGGGAGTGAGTCTGGGAAAGGGCGGGCTGTGAAACATGAATGAGCTGGGAGGTGTTTAGAAAGATCTCTGTTCAGAGAAGCAGTCACATTGAGTGGTAGAGGTGAGGTAAAGTTTAAGATTCCTTTTGAAGGGTCCAAGTGTAGTAGAGGAAAGTGCTTCTTTATTGAGGGAATTGAACCATTGAGCGGCTCTATAGATAAAGGACTGCTGACCCACGGAGGCAGACATCTGGGAACCTGAAAGATTAGAGATTGGGCACCACGTGTTTGTTGAGTGCCACTGTAGGTAGTAGGCGTGAGCTAACACCAGGTGGCATGAGACAGGAGAATCTTTTGGTAAGTAAGCAGGTCTATGGTATTGTATTCTGCTGCGAGGGGTAGCCAGCTGGCCTGTGCATAGAGGTCACAGGTGTGAGTTTGTCGGGCCGCACCCGTTAGTAGTCTACAGGCTTTGTTGAGAGAAACTGAGATCCCGCGGAGGGCACTTGTTGAGGCAGAGCCATAGATGGCAAGGCCGTAGTCAATGATAGAGGTGACAGACCTGTAGATGGCTAGTTTAAGGGCATCCGCAGGCATACACTGCTTGTGTTTGTGTAGTAGTCCAATCCGTATATTGGCGGTCTTGGCAACAGTGTCAATATGCTGAGTGTAGGAGAGGGTTCTATCCAGGGTAATACCAAGGTACTTGAACTCCTTGACATGTTCGAGTGGGTTCCCAGCGTGGTTCTTGATGGTGAGGGACAGAGAGTTGTGCCTGTCCGTCGGTTACAGAAGGACATGGCTTTAGTCTTGCTGTGGTTCAGGACAAGTTTATGAGAATTGAACCAGTCTTCGATGCGCTTGAAGTCGAGCTGCAGCTGGGATTCAAGGACTGTAATGTCATGGTGGCTGGAAAACAGGACTGCATCGTCTGCGTATAGTAATATTTTTTGGTGGCCATTTTTGGTTATCAAGGCCATGTGGAATTTACGTTCTTTGACCTTGACAGAGGAGTATATACCAAGAATACATATTTCAGCTGTGAAAAGGTCCTTCAGCCCCAATAAGGGGTCCAATTTAGATTGAATTTTTTGCCATAGTGGGACAATTTTTTCACACTGCCAGAAAACGTGTAGTAGGTTCCCTTCCTGTTTACCACACCTGGAGCAGGTTGAATCTGGAAGCCTTCCAATTTTGGCCAATTTAACCGGGGTGTAGCATATATTATTTAAGATCTGATACTGGGTGAGTCTGAACCTGTCTTGAGAATGGTAAATATATAGGTCCTGCCAAATTTGTTCCCAGTTAATGGATGAGTCGGGCAGAAGAGAGTTCCACACCTGGGAGCCTGGGAGAGGTTCTGGGAATTTTAAAGTTAGAAGGTAGGAGCAGAGCAAGGAAATGCAATGTGGCTTGGAGGAATGAACCTGAAATTGACATAGTATGGTACTCATTTTGGTGGGTTGGGGGGTGACCCCAAATAGTCTACTTATTAGGTGTCTCAACTGGAAGATTTTGAAAATGTACTTTTGTTGTATTTTGAATTTCGTGAGAAGCTCAGGAGAAGAGAGAAGGGTATCGTGGGAGTATTAAGTCTGCCACTACGGTTCCTTGTAGCTGAGGTAACCAATTTGGATTGAGACAGATACCATCAATCTTAGTGTTGGGGTTGTAGAAAATGGGTTGTGTAAAATCTTGCCGTGGAGACAGCTTATAGTAAGAGCAACACTGAGAGAAAACCTTAAGTGAGGTATCGATCATCGAGTGCCTAAGTGGGACAGGGATGTTCTGGAAGAATAAAAGATCGTGGAGAGGTACATAATGTGCTTGCTCAGAAGGTTGTTTTCTAGTTGCAACAAGATAGGGGTGTGCCCACTGTTATTGGTTAGGAACCATCTACTAACCCTTGAAAGATGACTAGCCCAGTAGTATAAAAGGAGATTAGGAAGGCGAAGACCCCCGTTTTCTATGGGAAGACTTAGTTTGAGGAAAGACCATCTGGGACGTTTGTTTAACCATATGAAGTTTGTGATAAGGGCATGTATATGTTGAAAGAAAGAGAGAGGGAGCCAAATATTCAGCATGTTTAAGGGATAAAAAAGACGGGGAAGAACATTCATTTTAATAATGTTTATCCTACCCCATAAACAGGGCTCGAAATAACCGGCTGTCCACCCTTCCCGGACAGCCGTTTTCCATCTGAGACAGCCGTTTTGTGAAGTCCGCCTGTCCCTTGGACAGGCGGTTTTGACAGCCAGAGTATTGGGCTGGGCACTAGGACCCAGCGGCAGACGGGAGGTTTCCGGACGACATCGACGTCATGACGCGTAGCTCCGCCTGCCGAAAAGTGCAGCTCGGCCCGCCCATTCAGTCTTCCCACTGAGGGTCAAGTGACTGCAGCTACTAGTGTCACCTAACCTCTCAGCGAGCGGGAAGACTAACTGGCGCTGACTCGCTCTCCTCACTTTCACTCTGGCCATTGCATGGTGAGGAGCTCCGCGAGTTGGGAAGCCCGAGTGAAAAAAAAAAAAAAAAGACTTCTGCAAATTCTTAACAGCCCTTCTCAGGGCTCTCTCATTTTGGGGCTGATTTTGTGTGAATGAAAATCCTGCTGGTACTTGGAGGAGGAGAGGGGAGATGAACGAGGGGGATTCTTTAGTTTAAGTCTCAAAGTGAAAAAAAAAAGACTTCTGCAAATTCTTAACAGCCCTTCTCAGGGCTCTCTCATTTTGGGGCTGATTTTGTGTGAATGAAAGTCCTGCTGGTACTTGGAGGAGGAGAGGGGAGATAAACAAGGGGGATTCTTTAGTTTAAGTCTCAAAGTGAACAAAAAAAAGACTTCTGCAAATTCTTAACAGCCCTTCTCAGGGCTCTCTCATTTTGGGGCTGATTTTGTGTGAATGAAAGTCCTGCTGGTACTTGGAGGAGGAGAGGGGAGATAAACAAGGGGGATTCTTTAGTTTAAGTCTCAAAGCAGTCAGGCACTGTACACCTGAATAAAACTCTCTCAAAGCCAAAAGAGACCTTGTGATCTGCAAGTCTCATCTCTGACTCTGAATAAAAAAAAAGTATCTTGAGTGTGCAGAGAGGTAAAGGCAAGGCTCTATTAAAGCTTATTGTTCACTCAGCCTGTGTGTAAAGCCCTCCAGAGCTTGAACCTTGAAGATAGATACTGACGGACTTACTGTAACTTAAACTAGCCCCTGTCAGCCTGCTGTTGTGCTCTGCCACTGGACTAACTGAATAAAAGTAAAATTGAGTGACTGTGACAAGAAGGCACTCTCAAAGGGAGAGGAGGGGATTAAATTACAAAACAGGTTGACCGCAGGATACTCCTCAGGTTTTAGTTGTGAAATCTGAGCGGGAGGAAAATATAAATATTAAACTCCTTTGTCCGGGGTTTTACAGGGAGGGAAAGAAAACTAAACAGACTGTTCACGTCTTCTAATATCTCTGATCATCACTTCACTGTAGTGTCCACTGTCTTCCAGAGTGCTTACTGTACTTTAAATTCGTACTAGCTAAGTAAACCAAAAGGGGAAAAAAATGTCTTTGTTAAAGTAAAAATTACAGGAAAGCCTTCAGTTTCAAGCCAAGAGGGAGGAGAAAGCTCGGGTTCTTCTATGTGTACTGCTTCTCCATTACTGATAGACTCAGTAGCACCAACTACTCACCCCACCATTGTGGCCACAGATGTGACAACTTGTAGTGCCACTGCCAGTGCTGATATGCCAGCAACTCTGACTACTGTTGAACATGGCGGGAGTCCCGGGACAAAAAGAAAAAGGGGGTTCCAGGAGACCTGGAAGAAAAATAGGGAGTGGCTACTATATGAGCCTGATGTGGGCATGACCTGCTCATACTGCAAAAAATACTTAAGGGAGACAAACACTTTCATGAGTGGCTGTAAGAGCATGAGACTTGAAAATGTATGAGCTCATGAACTCTCCAAACCTCATAAATTAGCCAATGAAAAAAATATTGTGTCTAACATTGAACCTTCCAACTTAGCAATAGAATGAGGAATAATACAAATGGAAAAAAATGAGGCGACACAAGTAGAATATTTGTTTAGAACAACTCTTTATTTGATTAATTCAGAACGCCCATTCACAGATTTCCTGGCATCTTAGAATTACAACATGTAAATGGTACAAATGTCGGAGTCAGTTATAGAAGTGACAAAAGGCAGCAACGTCACACATTTTATTTCAGAATCAATAAGGATAAAAGATGCAAAACTGGTTAATAGTAACACTTTTATCTCTGTCTTATGTGATCGAGCACTGATGCCTCAGTAATAGAAGAGGAGGCAGTCTATATTAGGACAATGGAAAATTTCTGTCCAGTTAACAAATTTGTTTCCTTCAGCCAGTCTCTATTCCAAATGGTGAAAGCATTTATAACTCAATAGGTGATGCCTTAGAATTCACCTTGGACTGGAAAGAAAAATTGTTGCCTTTGATCTGATGGGCACCCGCCATGTTGGGTAAAAGTGATCAAGCTTTGGCAGGATTTTGAAAGACGTACCTCATTTGTTAGGGATTCAGTGCAGTGCCCACAAGTTGGAGCTAGCTATAAAGCAATCAGCAACATCTATTCCATACATGAAAACAACAGAGGAAGTGTTAATGGGTATCTATAAAATATACCATAAGTCTCCCAAAAACTGGGCCGGTCTCAAAGAGTTAGCCAGTAATATGAGGTACACCATTCACAAACCAGTTAACGTGTCAGGGACCCGGTGGGTTGCACACAGAGAAAGGGCTCTGTCTGTTGTTCTGTCCAGCTACAAGGCCTTAGTTGTACATTTACAGCACATTGCTTCCACACCAGGGCAAACAAGATCAGGCCAGTGGGTTGTTCAAAACAATAAGTACTGTGAGATTTGTCCTCTTTTCAGTTTCTGGCTGAATACCTTTCTGTCATGATGGCCTTCAGTCTAACTCTAGAGAGACAGCTCAACAGTAGAAACAATAGTCAGTAAGGTTGAAAGCACAGTGCTCTGGCTAGAGAACTACCCCGCGCTGGATAAACTTGACAAAGTCTGTAACTAATTGCTGTTGCTCCCTGACTCTGACACAGCTGACAGTGACACTAGCACAAGTCGACTGACAGGCTCAGCCACTACTCAGGTTCAGTTCCGTGGATCTGATGTCTTCCTTAACTTAGAAAGGGGATATTCTATAGATAGAACCAAACAGGCAGTGTTGCATGATGTTACAAGCCTTCTTTCATCAACAGTTGAAAGTATTAACTCACGATTTTCCAATTTTAAAACAAAGTCCTACGGTCATTCAGTATATTTAACCCATTACAGTTACCAGATAGTGACCAACTAGCCCTTTATGGCAATGAGGAAGTCAGAACCCTCACAGAGTACTACAGTGACCTTCTGAAGAAACACAATAATAATGTAAACTTGATTGAAGCGCAATGGTTAGAGCTTAAACCACTTATGAAAAAATCACTGAATGAGCTGTCTCCGAAATTTCACTATTTGGATTTCTGGCAAAAATTCTCCATAATGATGCACATGAACAGCGATTCCCTGATATTCTGGTCTTAGTCACAATAGCTCTACTGATCCCAACCCAAACTGCAGTAGTTGAGAGAGGATTCAGCTTGATGGGCAGAGTGAAGTCTGACTGGCGGTCCTGTCTGTCTCCTATGACTACATCTGAACTAATGCGTGTCAAGCTGTCAGATGCTAGCGCATACATTTGACCTGCAGGATGCCATAACACTATGGTTCAAATCTGGAAAACAAAGAAGACCTCATGTGAGACCATATGGCTGCAGACTAGATTCAAGTTCTGATTCAGAAATAGACTAGACTCAATCAGTGTTTTACCTTGAAAAAGAACCCCCCAAAAAGCGACAGTTTTCTCTATTTCCACTTTACAGTCCATTTTATGTTTTAAGTTTAAAATTCACCTCACAAAAATGTGGACAGGTAAAACTTTGTCCGGACAGGCAGCATTTACATTCCACCTGTCCCTCGGACAGGCATCTCAAAAAAATTATTTAGAGCCCTGCCCATAAAGATAAAGGAAGAGATTCCCACCTACGAAGATCATGTTGAATAGTGGTTACCAGGTCATCTAAATTCAGTCTCTTTTCATTCATGGGGTCCGTGGTTAAGTATATGCTCAAATATTCAAGTGAAATTGGTGACCACTTCATACCAAAGTGGTTGAAGTCTGTTTTGTGCATGAAACAATTTAAGGGGAATATCTCTGTTTTGGTGAGATTCAATTTATAATTGGAAAATCGACTATATTGAGTTATAATCTCAAGGGTGTGTTCAAGAGAGGTTGCTGGTTGTTCTAGGTGGAGTAAGATGTCATCCATATATGCCGATAAAGTAAGAGAATGGTTAAGTATTGAGATGCCCCGAATCAGAGGAGATTTGATATGATGAAGAAGAGGTTCCAGATAAAGATTGAACAAGAAAGGTGGGAGAGGGCAGCCCTGTCTGGTGCTGGTTAAGAGAGGGAAACGAAAGGAAAAGACACCATTACAATATATCCTAGCCGTGGGGGATGAATACACTGTTTGGATCCATTGAAGGAAGTTGGGGGGGAAGCCCATTTGTTCCAGAGTCATCCAGAAGAATATCGAGTCCACCCTGTCAAAAGCTTTCGCTGCATCTAAGGAGATCAATGTCATAGGATTCTTAGAGGATTGAGCGAATTGAAAGATGTGTTTAAGTGTTCGAAGATGATCAGCTGAGGATCGACCTGGAACAAAACCCTCTTGTTCAGGACTCAACAGAGGAGTCCAGATTCTCCTAATATGCAGTGAAAGTATCTTGGTTAATATCTTGATATCGCAGTTCAGGAGAGAGATAGGGTGGTAACTGGCTGGATTAGTGGGGGGTTTATCTGGTTTAAGTAGAAGGATTATTGTGGCTTCAAGTAGTTTCTGGTGTAGTGAGTCAGCATTAAACATATATCTGTAGAGAGATAGCAAAAGAGGGACTAGTTCTTTAGAGAAAGTTTTGTAAAAGTTGGAAGGACCCGGTGCCTTATCCAGAGTTAGATTAGAGATTGCCTCTTCAAGGGTGATTGGGGGTGACAAGGAAGTTTTCAAGTGAGAGGGCAGGCAGGGAAGATCTAGAGTATCCAGATAGGCGTTAATTTCTTGGGGGGGTGATGGAGATGTGTTTTTCCCATAGAGAGTACGATAGAAGGATTCAAACACTTGGGCAATGTCCCGAGGTAAAGTTTTGGTAGAACCATCTTGGGCTAAAATAGAGGGAATCAGCCTGGAGCTTTCCAACTTACACAATCGGAGAGCCAGAAGTCTGCCCAGCTTTTCTCCCTGTCCAATATATTTAGATTTTGTTTTAAAAATAGTAAATTCCGCCTTCTCCCGCAGCAGGTCTGCATATTCATTTCTTAAAGCTAGTAAGTTCTCTAGGGAAACAGAGGAGGATGATGAAGATAAAGAAGATTCCAGAACTCTAATTTGAGATAAAAGGGACAAAGCTTTTGTTTCCTGCTGTCTTTTTCTCCTAGAAGCTAATTTAATGAATTCGCCCCGGAGATGACATTTGAGAGAACACCATAACAGGTCCTCCCTTTGGAAAGTACCTATGTTCAGGTCTAGGAAGGATTATATGAGAGATTGGATGTTAGAGACAATGGACTTATCTTTAAGTAATTGAGTATTTAATTTCCAGGCTGAGTCCTTCTGTAGATCAGGATCAGGAGAGAGAGGGTTACCCAAGCCACCGAGTGGTCCGATAGGACAATTGGTTCTATCCCAGCCTGGCAGAGACCAGTAAGAAGGGGAGACTGATTAAAATGTAGTCCAGTCTGGACCAGGATTGGTGGGCAGCCAAATAGAAAGAGAAGAGACGGTGGGAAGGGTTAAGAATCCGCCACGGGTCACATAGACCCAACGTTTCTGAGAAGTCCTTAAGGGCAGATTGGGAGGGGGAAGGGAGTTTCAAGGGTAAGTATGATCTATCTAGGTCCTGTGTCGTAGGAATATTCGAACCCCCCCCAGTATCAAGGGAGTGGGCAAAAGAGGTGCAGTTCTATTGGCTAAGTTCATGAGGAACGTTGCATCACCCCCCACCCGCCCATATATAGACCCTAGGACCACATCTGTATTATTTAAGGACCCCTTAACTAAGATGAACCTTCCTCCTGGATCGCCTATCGACGAATCAGCCTGAAAAGAAACCTTCCCCATAATTAAAATAGCCACCAGCTGCATAAAATTGGGACACCCCTTGTCGCCGTAGCCAGATGGCTTCACTCACTAACAGGTGGGTTTCCTGAAGAAGGATTACATCAGCACTGAGTAACAAATCGTTTTTTTTTGTTTGTTTGTTTTTATTTTCTGGTTAAACAGACAATTAACTTCATACTTGCTTATACATGGTATAGGCATATAACAATTACATTCCCAGTACAGAAAGAATTAGTACAGTAGAAACCATGTATTCTGGTATAATAGGAGATGGGGGGAGTCCTGGACAATAGTCCAAATTAATGACAGAAAGTCCAAAACGTTGACGAAAGTTGCCAGCCTCTTCAGTGGCTAAAGGTATATCCAAAAGATAGAACTTCAAAGAGAGATAATTACACAGTACTATGACTGTTATTTAAACCTGGTACTTGTTTATAGGGATAAACACAGGAAAATTAAATGCGCCCCCATTTCCCCCCTCTCTTACACTTGTGGCTAATAATCACAGTGTTTCTCCTTAATTTAACTATTTCTCATAACTGTTATATAGAACTCTTTACAACAATTGTGAGGTTCTGAAAAAGATTTAACAGAATTTGTAGCAGCGACCTCATAAAGCCCTTTCCAGACTACAGAGCATAATGTCATGACTCTCTCATTACTAGCAGGGATCCTGCAAAAGTCCACGTGGTGCAGTGGCCACCAGCATGTCCTGAGGAAATAACTCTATAGAGTCTTAAACCATGCCCTTGAATACCTTATTTAATATTTATGTGCTGAGAATTATTCCCCAACACACCTCCCAGCAATAAAATGACAAAAGGAAAAACTTTGCTCTAAGGGTTACGCTACTGCATTTAGAACTTTATACAATTGTCCCCGACTCGCTGCTCATGTTTCCACCGAATCAGAGCTCCGTGGTTCTGATAGTTATCGCTGTCCGGCAAACTCCTGCTCCACCTTCTCCATCCAACAGCCAGCATCTTGTGGACTGGTGAACTGCCATGTTTTCCCACTATAAACAATCCGCAGACGTGCAGGTAACAAAAAGGAGTGGATAATCCCTAAGCCCCTCTGTCGTCGGCGTACTGCATCAAAAGCTTTGCGTTTTGCCCGAGTTTGATAGGAGAGGTCCGGGTAAAGTTTAATATCTGCCCCATTCACCATCAAGGGATACACCGCTCTGGCAACTGCGATTAGCGCATCTCTAATTTCGGAACCTATTGACCTCAGAAGTACCGTGTGAGGCTGAGTAGGATCTGCAGGGTGAACACGAGGAGATACTCGGTAGGCCTTTGTAAGAGCTTCCCACTGAAATCCTGCTCCCAGTTGTAGATTTTGTTTAAGCCAGTCCAGCAGGTAGCCTAACAGTGATGTCCCCTCAACTCCTTCAGGGAGTCCAACAATCCGGACGTTGCCTGCTTGTATCTCATTTTCAAGGGCTTCCATACGACCTTGGAGCTGATTGTTTTCTTTAGTTAAAGTTGCCACTGCAGTCATAGTAGTCACCGTCCGTTTTTCCGACTCCGCCACGGTACCTGACAAACTCTGGATGGTAGAGTCATGTCGCTTAAGTTTTTGCAGGGTTTTCTCGATTTCTGTGTCCATGGCTTGCATGGACTCGAGCATAGTCTGCCAAGGAGGTTCTGTCGTTTGCTCTGAGATGGCCGCTCCATTACTTTGCGAGGGACATGCGGCCTTGTGAGGCTGGAGCAATGGTGCTTTCTGCGCTCCCTGCTGTTGCCCCTTCGTTCTACCCATATCAATTTTGGTATCTGGTGATGCAGAACAACTTGCAGGAACAAGTTCTGAAGTCCGTTTTTTTAGAGAAGTGTTAAATTTTTGCTTTTTCTCAATTTTAGCCACCTCATGTAAGAGAGCTCGTGAAGGTGCTTCCAGCCTGGAAGATGGCTCTCTAGCGCCCCAACAAATCGGTTCTTAATAGCAGAATGTTCAAACTATGCAGCCTGCAGACTACTTAAACTGTCCTTCATGTTGTGAATTACTTAATAGGCAGGTTTTACTGTATTTTAACTTGTTATAGCAGCTCTGTTGGGGGGACAGCTGGCTTTGCTGTCCCTAGGGTGCGTTGGCAGTAGTAATGCAGCGGTGCGGTCTTTCAGCATCTGCAGAACTTTGAAGGTGAGGACTAGAGCAGTGGTGACTGGGGAACCACCAACAGCTATTTTCCTACCACTGCTTGTGTTCAGCTCAGTGGCAGTCAAAGCACCACCGACAGTGGTCAGCAATGTTACTTCTCTCCCCACCCCCTTCCTTTGGTAACTGCGTCATGCCCACTAGACGCAAGTGCCTGTTTTCAGGGGTGACCCGGGAGCATTGGGGTGGTTAAGTGACTTGCTGAGACTCAAATAATATGCAGGTGGATGTTGTGGGAATCAAACCTAGATCTGCTGGATGTACCAAGCTCATCACTCTAACCTCTAGGCTGTACTAGCAGTGAGTTCTGCTGCGTCTTTTAGCCATAACTGTGATCATGAAACACCCATCAGCAGGTTCTGCATTTATCTACAGCGTTGGTGAGCCCGTAATCACAGATGCAGCACTCCTGACTTTCTCTTCCATTTCCAGGAAGGTGAATTCTCTAAAATCCTGCCCTGCAGGTTGCTGGTTAGAATAGTATTTGTTTTCGCTTTATTGCCTTGCCAAACTCCTGTACCACACCCCCAAAAGGCAGAGTCATTTTTCAAACCAGCATGGAGCCCCTAAACGATTATGACTTTGGCCCGATGGCATGATGGGCTGAGGTGCTGGTCATCTTACTGCTGCCACATCAGCGATCTGGGTTCATGAATAGACCAGGGATGCTCGGGGAAGGGGGACGGCTGGGTGAAGGAGGATTAAGCGGCCTAATGACTGCTGTCCTCCCACGGGAAGGGAAGATCCTGTGTCTCGATACATGACTGCCACCTAGCGGAGGCCAGGTGACAGTGGAAGCAGAAAGACCTTTTGGGGGTGGGGATGTCGGCAGACACACCGCATCATTGCATGCCAACATCCCAGGGAGAAAAATCTGGAGACAAAAGCCCCTGACTGCTCAGCCTCCTTTGCAGGCTCTGCATGACTGTAAGGGCCGGCCACCCTTAGGACATGGATAACCAGGAAGGCCACTGGACAGATCGGTGACAGGGATGGGGCCTAGAAAGTAATGATGGATTAAGAAAAAAAGGTGATCACTCTACATAGAGCGGAGCAGCGCTTCGTGAGCCTCTGGAGTTCAACGCTCTCCGTCTTATTTGCTTATGAGCTAAGGAAGTTGCCAGTTGTGAGAAGGGAGAGTTCTGGGAACTAATTCACCACGGTAGAAGTGAGGGTCAGGTGCAAAGTCTGAGGATGGAGGGGGTCTGACTAACAAGAAAGAAATCCTTTTTCACTAACAGAGTAATTTGGCAGCGGTCTTCTCACCCACAGAGTGTGGTAGATGCAGAAAATATTACCACAGAAAATGTTGGCAGAAAAAGGCGGTTGCTCCATTCAGTCTGCCTTGTGTTACCTTGTTGATGCTTGTGGTGGGGGAAGGAGGGCTGCATATGTTCTTGATGGAGCAGGGAATCACAGGCTACAACTGTTGAACAAATAACAGGACAGATACAGTAGACATGGCCTCCTTCTGCCCTAACAAATGTAATGTGTCTGTTTTGTGGTTGCAGAGGAGAACATCCTGGGACAGCTGAGCAAGGGGGTCTATGTCCTCATGAGTGGGCTGGATCTGGAGAGGCTGGTGCTTTCTGCTGGACCGTTGGGGTAAGAACATTGCCGTGCTGTTTTTGTTTATTCTGTACTGAGGGTCCCATCTCCTGGATCCTGGAATTCTGCAGTTGTGTGGGTATCCCATGATCTTGGCGCTGGGTAAAGGGCACCTACAATAACAGCGACCCCTTCCCCAGTGCATTGCGGGGATGGCCACAGGACGGTAGGGCGGCGGATGGGGGTGGGCGAGTATAGCAACAGGATGTCACTATATGTACGCTGGGGAGCGGGCACATACAGCGAGGCGGGAGGGGATGTGAGGGTGGTGCTGCGGTGGGTTGCCGAGCCCGACCCCTTGGCATGGTGGGTGCGTTGACAGCGTCGGTCCCAGAGTACTGGGTTCGGGTCAGGCACTGGTGCGTGTTTATTGCACCGGCCCGAACCCTTTTTATTTTTTAATGTTTTCACCCCCCCTGGAGTTGAGAATCCTTTAGTAGGTCGGTGTGGGGGCACAGACCCCCAGAGAAAACATTAAAAAAAACTAGGTCCCTGGCGCCGTTTTGCTGTGCACCAGGGTGTCCGAGTGCCGAAAATTTTTTTCCGGCACATTGACTTCGCGATAACGGCGATCACCTTTAGGCTTTCACCATTATCACATAGAACTGTTGTGTGACATTACACTGCAGCAAACCAAAATTGCACCCAGTGCTCCATATGCACAGCCATGCAACGGGGGGGATGGGGTGGACAAGGGCCTGTTCCCAGCAGTAGAGCAAGGAAGAGGGGCAGGTCAAGACAAGGGGAAAGGGAGGGAGACTGCAGTTGTAACACCACTACAGGATGGTCTTGACCGTGAAGCTTTTAAATTGCACATGAAGAAATATCTACATAGTCCATTTCAATTCAAATGTTTTCTATAAATGTTAGATGTATGTGACAAAGTTTGTATTATTTTTGTTCTATGTGTTGTCACATCCTGGCTGTTGTAACACGGCCCCAGGTTGTGCATGAAAAAGGGCCTTGGCTCATTGTACTCACCTGGTTAACAGAGTACGAAAACTGAGTGAGAGGGAGTGTGAGTGACCAAACGTTGGTCCCACAGCAAGTGCGCACTGGCGCTCAGTAAAGGAATCCCTGCTCTGCTTGCGGGTGGCTGTCTCACTCTGCAGCTGGTCAGAAGTCAGGTTTCTGGCCTAGTTGCTGCTGCTGCATTGCAAAGCACCCGAGAGGGAGACTCATTGTGCACTCCTCTCAAGGCAGGATCAACCAGATAAAATACCCTTTACTGTTAAATGGCAGGGAAACTCATAGGGATTGGCTCACCGAAAATTAAATTAAAGGGCACAGTCTGAAATGGGGCTCTGGAAGTCCCACATATAAACAAAGTGCACATACTGTTAATACAGCTCAAGTGAGCCATTTTGTGCATTGGAGGTGTGATTTATAGGCACGGGAACTCATGGCTTCACACAGCAAAGAAACGCATGAAAATATAATAAATTAAATAAAGCCACATGAGGGCTAGGGGAGTCCTGGGCTCACTATAGAAATAAGGAACAGTTTATTAAATGCGCACAAGTGAAAGTGGAGCATTTTAAAGTATGGCTCTGACAAGGAAAGGTATTTCAGTCTCAACACATTTGCCACATTTCAGGATCGTGTTGCCACATAGTTTTTTGTCAGAAATGCACCAAACTTGGCAGGCACATAGAGTAGTGTATCCTATACACTAGAAAAATAGTTTTGAGAGGATAAAGTAAGAAATATAGGAGTCACTAACCTTAGAAGGGAGAGTGGGTCCCTGGTGAAGTAAATCCATGCAGGCAGTTACAGTGGAGGCGGGCTTTAGTGTGGAAAAATGAATATGCAATCCCAGAGTAAAAAACTGTTGTGGTCAGTACAATTAAAGGGGAAACAACTATTTTGAATGGAAAATGAACAGAAAAGTGCTTTAAAGTGATTATTTTTGCAATTAAATAAGAGAATAATGTTAGTCTTAGTGACTATGCTTTCCAATGGGTTATATTATACAGAAAAATTTCTGCAGAGCGCTTAGGAAGACAGCTTTCTAGTCAGTATAGTGAAAACCTGCTTAAACCTTGGGAAAGTGCTTATTTTGTGAGACAAAAGAAATTTGAAAATGGGCTGAAAGTTATGAAAAAAGGGGGAGCCTTAGAATGTTGAAAGGGGCAACTGAGTTTCAAATCTGAGTATTCCATTGTGGCTTATGCTGCTGCAGAAAGGATTATGATTGGTGCTGAGCCTCTGGACAGGTCAGTGTCCACACATTTAAATATGTAAATGAGTTTTATAAAATGGGAATCCAAAATAAAGAAGTCTCATTGGTCCAAATGTATCATGTGACTGTGCATGACATCTGTTTCATGCATAGTCATCCTGGTCCTAAACTACATCACACAATGAGCGAATCAGTCCTGCAGCCAGAACCATCTTCCATCAGCCCCCCTACAACCAGAATTGATCTTCCATCACAAACATGGCTGCTACCTTCAAACTGTAAAAAACATTCAGCTGGGCCCTAAAAATGAAACTGCCTTAAATAAAAAATAAATCAAATGAATTAAATGTTTCCCTGATCATCACACTTTCCTTACACACATAAACAAATTAGAAACATTAACTACTGTTTATAGTTTTCATTACAATTGTTTCTTTGCTGACAATGAAAAAATCCCACTTCTATCTTTACCTGCTCATCCGGGAAATCTCTTCTGCTTCCCCTGACAGTGAGATAATTGAGTCTCTGGCTCCAGAAGAGGCCTGTGTTGTGTGTGTACAGTATGTTAGGAGAGGAACATTCTGCCAGTGGAACTGAGCAGAATTTTGAATCCTTGTAATCCGTGGAAAACATTCCATATCTTGAATCTTGATGGCAGCAAAGGACAAACTTTGTCCAGCAGTAATACAATGACATCATCAAATACATCATTTGCAGTGGGCGGAAGTACTATTTTATCATAAATGCACACAAGTAAATCTATTGTTTCTACATATAAACATGCTTTTCCCAAATGCAGAAAGCAAAAAAAAAAAAAAAAAAAAAATTTATAAGTGCAATAAGACACTCCAGAGGTGTGTATGGAACAGATTTTACTGCATTTCCAGAAGCCGAATGCACTCATCCTGTGGCCTCGTGCCTCTTTATGCCCCCAAGCATGCAGCAAAATCTGTTCCATGCACACCGTGTTGTGTCTTATTAATTACATCCTGGAATAGGCGGGTGGGGTTCCAGGAACTGTGTTGAATGTATCACTAAAATCTAAGCGTATTAAATCGACTCCCTTCTCAAAATCTAGGTCCTTGGTTTAGTTAAATGGAGCTGATAATCCACTATCTGAAGAAAACCCACCCCAAAAATATCACATTTGGATAAGGCTCCATCTGAGCTGTTGTATTACCTTAGTGATCGAGTAACTTCCTGTCCACCACAGCCTACAAAACATGGATTCCTTCCAGTTTAGATATTTTGAACAGACCCCACAGACAGCTTTTAGTTTTAGCTGGAGACAGGAAATGGCACCACAATCCGCATGGGGGTTGTATACAGACCCCCATCTCAGGGGGAGGGAATGGACAAGGAAATGATAGAAGGCTTTCTTAGAATGGCAGAAAAAGGGGAGATATTGTTGATGGGGGACCTGAATATGCCAGATGTTAACTGGATCACCTTTGCTGCAGGCACATCCAAGAGCAGGGTCATTCTTGATGCCCTACAGGGCATGCCTCAGACAGCTAGTATTGGAACCCACTTGGGAGGAGCAATCTTAGACCTGGTACTCTCAAATGGGGATGGAGAAAGAATCTCAGATTTAGAAGTGGGTAGCCATCTGGGAGACAAGCGACCACCAAACAGTGTGGTTCACGATAAACACAGCCATACAATCAAGCCATACAAAAGCAAGAGTACTGGACTTTAGGAGTTTGGGAAATGAGAGGTGCCTCAGAAAGCACTAGCAAACAGGCAAGAAGGAGGGTGGAGGAACAATGGGAGTGATCAAAACAGCCATCACAGAAGCAACAAGCCTTTGTGTAAAGCAAATCAATAAAACACAACGAGGAAAACCAGCTATGGTTCTCAAAAGAGGTGGCAGGAAGGTTAAGGAGAAAAGGACAGCATTCAGGAAATATAAGGAAACACAGAAGGAGCAGGACAGAGAACTTTATCAGTTAAAGCAGAAAGAGGCTGGGAAGGCAGTCAGAATAGCAAAGGTCCAAACCGAGGAAAGGATAGCCAATTCTGTTAAGAAGGGGGATAAGACCTTTTATAGGTACATTAGGGAGCGAAGAAAGACCAAAGGAGGGATACTGAAGCTTAATAAAGGGGAGGGAATGTGGGTAGAGGGTGACAGTGAAAAAGCAGGGATACTGAACGAATATTTCTGCTCAGTATTCACAAAGGAAGAGGAGGGGGAGTTACCGAAACCAAACAAGAGAAACACTCTGAAGACGGGCTCGATAACAGTCCATTTACAGAAGAAAGGGTTCTGAAAGAACTAATAAAATTGAAGGTGGACAAAGCAATGGGGCCTGATGGGGTTCTCTCAAGAATTCTAAAAGAACTAAGGGTAGAACTAGTGACACCGCTGACTACTCTGTTTAACAAATCATGGGAGGATGGGGTGGTACCCGAGGACTGGAGGAGGGCAGATGTGATTCCTCTTCACAAAAGTGGGAGCAAGACAGAGGCAGGAAACTACAGACCAGTTAGTTTGACCTCAGTGGTAGGGAAATGATGGAATCACTTCTGAAGGAAAGAATTGTTGAGTACCTAGAGGCCAGTGGGGCAGGACCCAGGCAGCATGGTTCCACTGATGGGAAGGTCGTGTCAGGCAGATCTAATAGATTTCTTGACTGGTTACCAAAGTAGTAGACCAGGGAGGGCTGTGGACGTGGCCTACCTAGATTTTAGCAGGGCATTTGATACAGTCCCACACAAAGATTAATACACAAGATAGCCAGCCTTGGAGTGGGTCCCAAGGTGGTAGCCTGATAAAAATTGGCTAGACAACAGGACTCTAAGGGTAGTAGTAAATGGAGTACACAGTGACAAGGAGGGTTACTAGCGGGTACCAGAGGGTTCAGCATTGGACCGGTCCTTTTAATGTCTTTATAAGTGACATTGCAGAGGAACTGGAAGGAAAAGTATGTCTCTTTGCAGATGACACAAAGATCTGCAACAGGGTTGATACAAGATGGAGTGGAAAGGATGAGAAGGGACTTGGCAAGGTTGGAGGAATGGTCAAATGTATGGCAGCTCAGATTCAATGCAAAGAAGTGCAAGGTAATGCACATGGGAACAAAACCTGGGAAGCGTATACAATGGGGTGAGATACTGACAACAGTAAAAATAGAAAGGGACCTGGGGTAATTATATCAGATGACCTAAAGGTGGGCAAGCAATGTGAGAAGGCAGTAAGGAAGGCTGGGGGATACTGGGATGTATAGGAAGAGGCATCAGTAGTAGAAAACAGGAAGTTGTTATCCCTCTGTACAGACAGTTGGTGAGACCCCATCTGGAGTACTGTGTGCAGTTCTGGAGACCCCATCTCCGCAAAGACATAGACAGAGTGGAGGCTGTCCAGAGGAGGGCAACCAAAATGGTGCAGGGTCTGCACCAGAAGACATATGAAGAAAGACTAAAGGAGCTTAATATGTATACCCTTGAGGAAAGAAGGGAGAGAGGGGACATGATAGAAACTTTCAAGTACCTCAAGGGAATTAACAAAGTCCAAGAGGGTAGCATCTTCCAGAAAAAGAGATGTGCAAGAACAAGGGGGCACAATTTGAAGATAGAAGGGGGATGGCTCAGAGGTAATGTGAGGAAGTATTTTTTCACTGAGAGGGTTGTGGATGCATGGAACAGCCTCCTGAAGAAGTCTGGGTCAAGAACAGTGGGGGACTTCAAGAATGCGTGGGACAGGCATAGGGCAGTCCTAGTGGGGGGTAGGAGGAATTAAGCTGTTGGTTAACTAGGATCTGCAGCTTATCTGTTAGGTAGGAAAATGGGCAGACTAGGTGGGCCAAGCGGTCCTTATCTGCCGTCAAATTCTATGTTTCTTTGTTTGGGGTAGATTCTCAGTTTCCGACATTTCCATCTACTTTTTAGTGACCTTGAAATCGTTGAACAAACTCAGAGTGTTATTCCACAGCCGGTAATTGGGCCGAACGAATGGCAGAGGTTGAGGTGCCTCGCCCTTGTGGAGGGTGTGAGGAGGTCATCAGGCATTCATGCACACACATACACATGCGCACACACACACACACTGCCACCCTACAAAGGCAGCCTACAGCAGCATTGGCAATGGCAGTGAAGGTTAGTCGCTCACCTTCCCTTCTAACCAGAGGATAGATGCAGCCATGGCAATGCCAGCATTGGGGTGCGGGAGGGACAGGGGAAGCCATGGAGGACAATATGAATTTGGGGTATTGTGAGAGTAAAAACTGTCTTCAGATTATTTCTGATTTTGGATAACCATGTGGGGCCTGATTTTCAAAGTCTCTAGCCTAGAAACATGGAAGTTTTATGGGCAGAAAAGGGCCAAGACATTGAGTCCACTCCTGTTCTACTTAGACCCACTCCAGCCGATTGTTGTGTGGTCTTAGACTGATCCCTGTGATGTAAGCTCGGTCCATACTGCAATATCGAAACTGCTCCCTGCCAAGTTCCCACAGCTTGTAGTGTATTGTATCTGTCCCAGACTGTCACTGTGCGGTCTTAGACTGAACCCTGTGGTGTAAGCTCGGTCCACACTGCAACATCGCCCCCCCCCCGTCCAGTTGCCACAGCTACTAGCCCCTTGTACCTATCCGAGCCTGTTGCTTGGTGGTCTTCGACTGAGCCCCATGATGTAAGCTTGGTCCACACTGCAACATCAACCCCTCCCCCTTTCTAGTTCCCACAGCTAGTAGCCCCTTTACCTGTCTAGCCTATCGCTCTGTGGTCTTAGACTGAACCCCTTGATGTAAGCACAGTCTGCACTGCAGCATTAACCCCCTCTTCCTGCCCAGTTCCCACAGCTACTAGCTCCTTGTACCTGTCCAAGCCCTGTCGCTGTGTGTTCTTAGGGTGAGTCCCATGATGTAAGCTTGGTCCACACTGCAACATCGATCCCTTTCCCTGCCAGTTCTCACAGCTACTGGCCCCTTGTACCAGTCTCGGCCTGTTGCTTTGTTGTCTTAGACTGAGCCCTGTGATGCTCTGTCCATACTGCAGTATCAACCCCTCTTCCTGCCAGTTCCCACAGTTCCTAGTGCCTTGTACTTCTCCTGTCCCTCCTTAAACCCATGGACTATCTTTGACCTTACCAAGTCACTTGGTAGGCAGTTCTAGTTATCCACCATTCTCTCCGTTTTGAAATACTTAATCGCATCCCTCTTTAAATTAACCACCCCCTCCAACCACTTTGTTCTTGGGGCCCTTTCTGCATTGCCCCTCGCTGTGCCTGAACTGTGCTGTCCAGTCCGCTCTGTTGATCCCATTAAAGATATTTGTTTTTGTTATACCCCCCTCTCTTCTTGCCTTAAGTTGGTATAGGCTGCTCACCTCATCTTGTACAGCTTTCCATGCAGTCCCTGTACCATTACGATGGGCCTTTTTTGCACTGTTGCCAAGCAGTCTTGGTATTTTTTTTTTCTTTTTTGAGATGTGCAGGCTCCAAGGCTGTATGCACTACACCAGTGTGGCCCCACCAGGGGCCTGTACAAGGGCAGAATCACCTCCTGCTGGTGATGCCACTAGCAGTAACGCATAACCTCTGGTTGGCCTTCACATCCTTAGCTCCATCTGCTCTGGTTTTTAATTACTGACTTGCATCTGCGTCTGATAGAAGACCCATGCGGCTGTCCATTTAATTTGTGCTGAAAATCATATTAAAAAGAAAATTACTCAAATTGTTTGCAGCATTTTTTAAGCATGTTTTGAGTTTTTTTCCCCACACACAAACAGACTTCATTTTATAAAATAGTATGTCGGACATGGACACAACTTTGCTGACACCGACTCGGCACACAAATGCATCAGGTTTCACACTTTTGAAAATCTTTTCTATTTGTGCTGCCTGATGGTATCAGCAGAGCGCATCATCCTGCCATGTGCAAGACCTGGGTTCGCATCACAGCTCCGGCTTCACTTGCCCTGGGCCAGTGGGGCTCTGGGAGCACTGCAGAGGTGGCACTTTCAAGCCCTGGCAGGGAGAGTTGCTACCCCTCACTGCAAACCAGTTGGAGCTTGGTGTCATGTTGTGTGCATTATGGAGGAGGAAGGGTCGAGCTGAAACTAGGAAAATCCTCATTGGCAGCTTACATGAAGTCCAGTCCTTCTGCCTCCACGTCAGCAGGTCTGACTCCACCTCTCCTCCCCTCCGACCATGGGCAGAAGATAAATGCTTTCTGGGCCAGGGCCTCGACTGATCTGGGAGCCACTGCAGAAGGACAAGTCAAAGTGGGGTCTTGAGCCACAATGTCAGAGGTCTAGTTTCTGTTTGGAGTTTAGGAACAGTTTCCAGGCAGGAGCTGGAGCAGGCTGGTGAGGACAGGTTGGGGACAGCACTTGTGGTGGTGGCAAAAGTGTAAATAAAAAAAAATCCAGCCAATGATATGCAATTTGAGAGAATAGAGGGCGAGCAAAACAAAGTGGTCATTTTGGCCATCAAACAGGTAATAAACATGGGTTAATTTCTGTAAGAACTGCAGACACGGAGCCACATAGCACACTCATCGCAGTTAGCTGGTAATGCCCTCAGTTCATCCAAAAGAATTGTACCACTGCACTTTTACTCCACTTTTTGCTGTTTAACAGCCTCGTATTACGCCAGTGAGACTACATGCAAAATTCATGATTGGTTGTTTAACCCTGTTCCTTTCTCTCCCTGCTTGTCTCCTCCCTCCACCCTCGCAGAATTACGCAGGCTGTGCTGGACCACGCAATACCATATATGCACACTAGAGAAGCTTTCGGGCAAAAGATTGGTCACTTCCAGGTGAGTCTTGCCCCTCGTGATAATCTGGTAATCCTGTGATCCTAACATTGTAATAAACAAGGGCCTGAGCGAGCAATACTTAAACTACAAGCCCACCTCTGTGTGGCCGTGTGACACTTTGCTAAGCCTAATGTCGGGCGCATGAGCCTGTTCGGTGAAGCAAAAAGCACAGACACGCAGGGTTTAAACACTTGTTTTTGAAAGAGCATTGAGCCTGTTAGCAACAGGAACCAGGAAGGGGCAGATTGCTGTAGTCCTCACAAAGTAGCTGAGGACTACAGAACACAACGTATATGTTAATATTGTGCTGGGGAATCAGAAGCTAACTAATAAGTGAGTTACAGCAAGGGACTGAGTGTTAAAACAGATTTTGGCTAGAAAATATTGTGTTTAAAACTGAAAGGGAACGCGAGGCGGGAGTGACGCAACTTCTGGTCCTCGGAGATGTAAACAAGGTCCTGAGCGAGCGATGTGAGCTCGGTGCACACACGCAGAGACGCAAGTGTCTGGCGAGGACAAGAGGAAAAGGGGACACCCCCTACAGTGTCACAACTACACTACAGCAACTAGGGGACACAAGAGACAGCAACGGGTAGGATTACAAACGGGCCAATGGAACTATAAACATGGAGGTAACAGAGGGTCTGTTAAAAGTATTACTGGAGAATAAAAGAATCGTTAAAAGTGTTACATGTGGGATGTATGCCTCCCAGGAGGAAAATACATGCAGTGAGCAGTATATATGTACAAAATGTGAAGAGCTGGGGACTCTGAGGGAGAGAGTGGCTATCCTTGAGAACAAAATAACACTGTTAAATAAAGAAAGAGAAAACACCTCAGCATTGCCCCTGCAACCAACCACAGAAGTTGAAATAACCCAGACAGTTACGAGGCCTAGGGAGGAAGAAGAGATGGAACTGGAGGATACCAGTTGGGCCACTATAGCACAATTTCTAACCCAAAAAAAAAGAAAAAAGGAGAGCATTAGGAAGTAACGAGATCTCGTTACATAATAAATATACCCCTTTGGTTGAAGGAGGAGAAGAACAAACTATGGGCAATACACCACAGGATACAGTCCCATCTAGCTCTTTGCATACAGGCAAAGAAGAGGGGCCGAAACAAGTTTTAGTCATCGGAGAGTCAATCTTAAGGAAAACTGACTCAGTAATATGCAAACATAATAAAACAGAGCCAGCCCAGCCAGCGCAGCAGTAGCGCTACCGTTTGCGACACTGATGACCCGGGTTCAGGAACGAGCCCGGGAGTTAGGGGCCAGCCGGGGGGGGGGGCGAGAAGGCTGAGCATCTTTAGGACCGCTCATGTTCTTCGGGGGGAGGGCTGTGGCTCGGTGCTTTGCTGACCCCAGGCGGAGGCCGGGGGTATAGCAAGCGTCCAGCTGAGTTGTTAGGGGATCCAGCGTGGCGGACATTGGCGGCGACACCTTGACATCTAGGGTGCATGCCACACAAGAAAGAAAAAGAGGAAACAGGTATCCAGGCACCAGGTAGATGGAGCGCCCGGTGCAGACCCCGAAAGCTCCCGCCTGCCTGCTCCGAGAAGCTGACCCGACGCAGACAAGAAAGCTCGGGGTGTACGGGCCCCACCTCATCCCTCCCTGGGGGGCATATCCACGGCTACATGGGGGTCAAGCGTGGATGCAGGTAAGGTGAAGGAAGCAGGGGCAGACACCATAGGCGCCCCCGGAAGATGCAATGCTTGGGGATCGGAGGAGGGAAAAATAGAAAGTGGGAAAAAGAAACACTGTGATCAGTTGTTTACTGGGCGCAGAAATAATGGATATTACGAAGAGACTCCCAAAATAATTGCAGGAAAAAACTGGAACACAAATTGTAGTAATTCACATTGGCATAAATAATGTAGGGAGGGACCATGAAAAGGATGTTGTAAGGGAGATATGGGAATTTGCTGACATCATCGGACAAAAAGGACAAACCCCCACAATCTCCGGATTGCTCCCTAAACTGAAGGCAGACAGTGAATAAAAACCATACCATTCAAAGGATCAATGTCAGACTATTAAATAGATGTACAGCTGAAAATATAAGCTTTCTACAAACTTTGGGACACCTTTCAAAAGGAGGGACTATACACAAAGGACAGGTTGCACCTCAGCCCACTGGGAACGGCAGCCCTAGCAAGGCATGTAGCTGCTGAGGTTGAGAAGTCTTTAAACTAGTGGGGGGGGGAGTTGGAAACACAAGACACAACAAAATCAGTATGGGAAATAAGAACAGCAGGGTGCATAAAATGGATGGAAAAAATAAACTAAGATGCTTACTGACCAGTTTAAGAAGCATAAAAGAAAAGAAAGATGAACTTGAGGTCATGATGATAAAGTGGACATACTGGGAGTAACCGAAACTTGGTGGACACCTCATGACACATGGATTAGAGAAATTAAGGGATATACATAATACTGTCTGGACAGGAAGGAGAAGGGGGGGTAGCAGCATATTTATCAAACTCCATAAAATCTACAGATATTTCCGGGGAGATTAAGCAAATGGCTGGGGAAGCTGAAACCATATGGATACGACTAAAAACTGGGACAAACACTTTCATAATTCTCGGGACTTGCTGTAGACCCCCAGGATCAAACCAGGAGGAAACCACTACGATTATAGATGAAATTGAAAGGGCCTGTTTCAAGGGACAAGTGGTACTGACGGGGGATTTTAATCTGCCAGACATAGATTGGGAAAGAATGGAAGGGAACAAAGTAGCTAGTAAAATGCTGCTGGATACAGTCAAATCAGATTGGCATAACCCAATATGTGACAACCCCTACCAGGGGAGAAAATATTCTAGACCGGGGAAATAAGGGTTACAGACTGTAAAGTTACCTCACCTATAGGAAATAGTGACTGTAACTGTATTATGTTTAACATTGACAGATACATCCCACTTACAAAGGAATGCAGGGAAATTTACCTTTTTGATACAGCAAATAGGGGGCAAATGTTAGAAGAACTAAGAGAAGCAAAGTGGGATAATATTCTTAAAGATAAATCAGTGAATGACGTGAGAAAGTGTTAAACAGTACATAATTGTACTATGCAACAAACACATAAAAAGGAAAAAAATACAGCAATGTAGGAGCTAAACCCAAGTGGCTTAACAAGAAAATCAAACAAGCATTTGTCAATGCCGAATGTTTGCTTGCTGGCATTGGCAGTGGTAGTGTAGAAGTTACAGAGCTGCGTAATAGGAATGGCAGTGAAGTATTGAACTGAAGCCAACCCCACCACCACCCTGCAGAGAGTGACAGGCATTGGGGTGTGCGTTTGGGTCGTTAGGCATAACGGCCACGCCATTTCACCACACCCCACCCTGCAGACACTGACAAGTGTCACGGTGTTCCTTGGGGTCTTTAGCCTTATGCGCGCACCCCATTTCATTACGTAAATATGGTGAGATGGGTGCGATATAGAGAATGGGTGAACTTTGGGGTCAAGAGTCCAAGGCATACCTCGATGCCTCTCACTGGCTGCAGGGTGTAATGGTATGAGCATCACAGGCAAGAATCCCAAGTCACACCCCTGATGCCTGTCATTCTCTACAGGGTTGGGCTATGGTTGGAAACCCTAATACCTCAGGCATTGTTGGTATTTTCACCCAGATTTTCAACATGTTTTTTTGTGACCCCACCTCATGAACAGGGGAATATCAGTTTGTTAGCCGAAGCTGCTTATGCACAGTGACTACTGCATTTAGCACCACAGGTGCAAAACATTCCAAACAGGATGTAAAATGACAGCTGTACTGTTAATGGGGAGGTGTAAAATGGCAATGTTGCAAATCTGCAGTAAAAATATTAAAAAAATGGTGAAGTCACGAAGACATAGAAACTGTGCAACCACCGTATATAATTAGGTTGGGGATTTTTACAGCAGATTGTCAACTCAGGCATTTTGGTGCCTCTGATCATGAACAGTGTCACTGTGATTTTCTTTATCTGTGCCGAACAATGATTTCCCACAGCGACCTCACATCTCTGCGCTGAAAGTGTGAAAACACACTTCAGCCATGTTGTGAAAATGACAGCTGTACTGTTCATAAGGAAGTGTGGAAAAATGCCACTGGTGAAAATCTGGACTGAAAATATTACAAAGTCATGAACTTACGAGGGTGCGTGAAAACTGCGCAATGCTCACTCGTAACACAGTCAATTTATGGACTTCTGTCACCAAATTTTCAACATAGCCATTTTAAGACCTCTGCTCATGAACAGTGTAACTGTGATTTTCTTAATCTGTCCTAAACATTGCTTTCGTACACCAAGAGCACCATTGTGCGCTACATGTGCGAAAACACATTTTGGGCGACATATGAAAAATCGCAGCTGTACTGTTCATAAGGAAGTGTAATAAAATGGCAATGTTGAAAATCTGGAGTGAAAATATTAAATTAGCAAACTTACGAGCATGCATAGGAACTGCGCAATGCACGCTCGGAAACAGTCATTTTTAGGAATTTTTTCACCAAATTTTCAACATAGCCATTTTAAGACCTCTGCTCATGAACAGTGTCACTGTGATTTTCTTAATGTGTCCCATACATTGATTTTGCACATCGACTGCGCCATTGTGCGCTACATGGGAGGAAACACATTTTGGGCAAGATGTGAAAAATGACAGCTATACTGCTCATAAGGAGGTGTGGTAAAATGACAATGTTGGAAATCTGGAGTGAAAATATTGAAAATTCGCGAACTTACGAGTGTGCATAGGACCTGTACAACGCACGCTCGTAAAACAGTCATTTTTAGGAATTTTTTCACCAAATTTTCAACATAGCCATTTTAAGACCTCAGCTCATGAACAGTGTCACTGTGATTTTCTTAATTTGTCCCGTACATTGATTTCGCACACCGACTGCGCCATTGTGCGCTCATATGGGAGGAAACACGTTTTGGTGAGATGTGAAAATGACAGCTGTACTGCTCATAAGAAGGTGTGGTAAAATGACAATGTTGGAAATCTGGAGTAAAATATTGAAAATTCGCGAACTTCACAGTGTGCATAGAGACGCTGTACAGCGCCTGCGCTAAATAAAACAGTCATTTTTGAATTTTTTCACCAAATTTTCAACATAGCCATTTTAAGACCTCAGCTCATGAACAGTGTCACTGTGATTTTCTTAATTTGTCCCGTACATTGATCTCGCGCACCGACTGCGCCATTGCGCGCTACATGGGCGGAAACACGTTTTGGGTGAGATGTGAAAAATGACAGCTGTTCTGCTCATAAGAAGGTGTGGTAAAATGACAATGTTGAAAATCTGGAGTGAAAATATTGAAAATTCGCGAACTTACGAGCCTGCGTAGGAACTGCATAGCATCAGCTAATAAAACAGTCATTTTAGATTTTGCCAAATTTTCAACATGGTTTGGACCCCTTCTCATGATGATGTCACTGTCATGGCGTTATTCAGGTCCGGCGGTGATTTTGCGCAGTGACCGCGAAATCACCCTTTGGGCCCGAATAACGCCATGACAGTGACATCATTCATGAGAAGGGGTCCCAAAACCCCATGTTGAAAATTTGGTGCAAAAATTCCAAAAAATGCCTGAGATATGCAATAAAGTTGAAACCCCCTATCTAGCCCATTATAAAGCTTACCGGCATTTCCTCAGTTCGCGGTCGGCTTTGAAGAGTGCAGACGTGTTCCCGGTCCACCGAAGATGGTCGCGCCGAGCTCCGGAGGTAAGTATGGGGTGAGGGGGTGTGGGGAGGCAGGGTGCGCGGGGTGGGTGCGGGTTGTGGGAGGGGCCAGGGAGACTCGCGTGGGACCGTTTTTCTTTACAGGTTTGTTTTTTTTTTTAATGACGACGCAGGATGCTTGCCACACTGGGCGGGCTCCTAGCATGGCACAAGGACGGTTGGGGGTGTTCAGCCAACGGGATTGGGCACCCCGCCGGCCAAAGATCACTTGCCACGCTGGGGTGGGCTCCCAGCATGGCACCTTGTACGGGGAGGAGTGAAGCCGACGATTGGGCACCCCACCGGCAATAGCATGGGGGGAGGGAGAGACAGTGAGGCCGACGGTGGATTGGGCACCCCTGCCGGCTATTCTATTGAAGTGCCACGCTGGGGTGGGGACCCAGCGTGGCATTTGAGAGGCTTTTGGGGAGGGAGCGTGCACAGCCCATGATGGGGAATTGGGCACTCCCGTCCGGTTATAGAGTGTGTGCATGGGGGGCAGCACAGTATGCGTATGTGTGCGTATGAGTGTGTGTAGGGGGAGCTGCGCATGAGCAGGCGATATCTTATCGCTGCTCACTAAAGCGTAGCTCCCCCTTTCAACTGTATGCCACTGCATTTTGGAGCTTGTCATAGACAGCTTCAGAATGCATTGGCTTACAGGGGCCGCGCCTGCCAACACACTGACTGAATTGGAGGAGGAGGTGACACACCTCCGAAATCTCGGATGATGGCACTATGTTTCTTGCACATGCGTGCAAGCAAACATAAAAATTACTAAAGAACAAACAGAAACTGTTTCAGGAATACAAGAAAAGTAACACACCAGGAGTATGGGATAACTTTAAAAGCATACAGGGACAGTGCAAAAGGCTAGTTAAAAGAAGTAAGCAAAAGATGAAGAAAAACCTGGCTGGAGGGGCTATTAAGAATAACATGCAGCACCGAGGAAAACCAGTAAGGGTTTGTGTACACTAACAGCAGAAGGTCACACTGTAAATGATCCAAAGCAAATGGTAGACATATTTAATACATATTTTGGAACGGTCTTCTCCTAGAAGACTAAAATGAGTAACCTAGCAAGTCCAATGGCCTCTACCTGTATACAGGTAACAGAAAGTAGTATTATTGATAAAATAAGGAACCCAATAAATACCTTCTCTGCTGGACCTGACAGCATATCAAATACCATGTTGAAGTTGCTATCCCCAGAAATAGCCACCCCTTTACAATTGGTATTTAACAAATCCGTGGCAACAGGGGAAGTCCCTCTGGACTGGTTGATGGCGAGTGTGGTGCCAGTCCATAAGAAGGGAGATAGAGCTAGCTGTATGAACTACCACCCAGTTAGCCTGACATCGGTGCTGGGTAAACTGTTGGAGGCATTATTAAAAGACAAAATTAACTCTCATCTTGTAAATAGCAAACAGATGGATCAGGAGCTGCATGGTTTCCAATGGGGGAGGTCACGTATTACAGATGTGTTCTGTTTCTATGAGAAAATATCTGCTGCCCTGCGTAGAGGGAAACCCGTCGATTTGTATTTATTTGGATTTCACAAAGGCATTTGATAAAGTCCCCCACTCTGAAATCATAAGTAGCCTGATAGACACAGGGCTTGATACAGGGGTAATTGGGTGGATACAGGCATGGTTGACGGGAAGGACCCAGAGGGTGTGCGTGAATGGATATTACTCCTCTGCAGCCCCAGTGACTAGCGGGGTCCCACAGGGGTCAGTCTTGGGACCGGCACTCTTTAGGGTATTTATGGCTAGTATGTGGAAAGACGTAATAAACTGGCTGAGTAACTACGTGGATGATACAAAACTAGCAGGAATTTTCTTAGAAGAGGGGGATATAGAATCAGTACAAAGGGATCTTGACAAAATAAATAACTGAGCCACTTAGAGGTATGAGCTTTAACACAGAGAAGTGTTGTGTCATACAGTTAGGTAAACACCACAAAATGGTAGATTATACCATAAATGGAAAACCACTAAGACATTCAGAAGAAGTAAGGGATTTGGGTATAATAATTGATAATAAGCTAACATACAAAACATAATATACAAACCAGGTCAGCAAAGCAAATAAATTATCATGGGTATTAAAAAGGAACTTCAACGGCCAGCCCGGTGGTGCAGAGGGTTGAGTCGCTGGACGCCACACCTTGCTTCCCGCCAGCGACCCAGGTTCGGGAACGAGCCTGGGAAGTCTGGGGTCAGCAGGGGAGGGAGAGGATTGAGCATCCGAAAGACAGCTCTCCTCTCCCAGTAGGGACGGGGGCTCCTGCTCGGCGCTTGGCTGACCTCTGGCAGAAGCCGGAGGCATAGCAAGCATCTGAGCGTGAGAGAAGTGCTGGGAGTGGCAGACATCGGTGGAAATGCCTTGAAGTCTGGATACTGGCCACTCTCCTGCAGAACAGGAGAAAATGCCTTGCAGCTCCGAAGGAGACAGAGCACCGGAGCGTGCCCTCGATGTGCAGCCGCCTTCCTGACACCCATCGACCAACGAGACCAGAATGTTCAGGGTGTTTAGACCCCACCTCGTCCCCATCCAGGGGTAAACTGAGGCTCCATGGGTGACGGGGGCGGATCAGGTAAGGCGGCTTGCAGAGGGATGACTCCTAGGTGCTCCCAAGGATATCGGAGCTGGAGGGAGGGGGAGAAAAAATAGAAAGTATTAAAAAAAAAAAAAAAAAAAAAAGAACTTCAAAAGTGGAAATAGAGAAGTCATCATGCTGCTGTGGGCTTACGTGAGACCGCTGCTGAACTATGGTAGCCAGGTGTGGGGACCAATATCAAGGGGCGGTGCAGGTATGTTGGAGGGGGTGCAGAGGTGGGCCACGAAAATGATTTATGACTTAAGATACAGATCTTATGAGGAGAGACTTCAGGAACTGAACCTCATGTCTCTGGAGAAAAAAAGAATAAGGGGGACCTCTTAATGTGTTATGATATCATGCAGGATAGTTACTTACTGAGTGAACTAAATTTGGAATTTAAAAATAACCTGGTCAACACAAGGGGGCATCGGTTACAACTGCAACCTAACAGCTTTAATGCAAATAAAAGGAAGGTCTTCTACACACAAAAGGTGGTGACCCCTTGAAATGGGTTACCCCTATCAGTAACAATAAACAAAGCTTCAAACAATGCTTGGGTAGACATATTTTAAAAGGCAGTACTGTTCAGTATTATGGGTAACATGGACAGGAGCACCTAAAGGGCTCTCAGCCTCCCTCGCTCCTAAACGCCTTAGTGTCAACCTTAGTATTGTATCCACAGAGCTTGTTTTCTGCGGTCTCCAACCAGAGCTGTAGGTGTTTCTTTTCCCTGATATAGGTCTTGTATGCTGCCATGGCTTTTTTGGTCTTCTCCACTGCTCCGTCCACCTCAGTGCCAAGTCCAGAAACTGAGTGCTCCACCGTAACAGGTCTGGCATGAAAGTCGTCAAATTTGCATTCCAAACTGTGAATGCAGCATTTTTGGTGCATTTCTAACATCCGTTAACTCGTTCCCTGGTTTATTTATTTCATGAGAACTTCAGAATACCTTTAAGCACATGTGCTTGTTTACAGAGGTTCCCCGTCAGTTGTATAGTCACAGAATAGGGAAGGGGAACATTGTTTAATCAGGAGTAGCACACTAAGCCGAAGTTTGTTTCCAGATGTGACCTGGGAGCAAAATGAAGTTAAGCAGCTCGCTCAGGATCACACAGTACGCACCTAAGCAGATGTGGGATTCAAATCCAGGTCTCCAGATCTGTAGCTCAGAGCCTTAACCTACTGTGCTATACTGCCTTCAGAATAAGACAAGTACTGTAAGCAGTTCCAGAGGAATGTAGATTAATCAGGCACATAGTATACAAGACAGCAGCAATTAGATACAGAAATATGCAAATAAAGGCAGAGTCTTTGTGCAACAAAGTCACAGGATAGGTACAAAGGAAAAACTGAATTTAAAAAAGTAACTGTCACAGCTGTATTGGACTGCTAGGGCAGACCAAAGAGACTTCTTGAACTGATTAACCTTGGGTAGATTCGGCAAATTATCAGGCAGTTAGTTTAGCCAGTTTCGAGCCCTAACAGCAGATGACCGCTTGCCCAGCTAAGTACGCCTGAAGGGAGGCTCTAGAGCAGTCCTTGCCATGCTCCTGGTGTTGCAGTGGTTGGAAATGGTGTGGACGCAGTTTAAGGCAGGGGGAATGAGATCCAGGGGCACCTTTCTGGCTAACAGACAGGTCTGTAGCTTTATTCTTCTGGGGAGTGGAAACCAGTTAGGGCATAGAGGGTGCAGCTCTGGGTGAGATCATCCTCATGAAGTACAAAGCAGCACACCTTATTCAAACAACATGAAGTCTTGCTGTATTCTGACAATCTGCAGTTAACTCCAGCCTTTAAACTGCCCCGGAGAGTATAGGGTTAGTTTTCTATGCAGTGCATAGAACGTTGAGCTCGAGCTCGGTTGAGGGCTCTGCCTGCAGCACTTTGAAACCCAACTGTCAGATTCTTTACTCCGCCTCGCTGAACAGTCGCTCCGGAAATTTCTCCTTCTGCTCATTTCAAAGTCAGTTAAAGTTGTCGGTTCGTTACGAATTCAAATCCAAAATTAATGCTGCATTGTCAGTTCAGGCTCTGTCTGCGGTACCATGAGTACTTAAAATAGTTTTCTGTTTACTTAGTGGAAATTGTAAGACTTGTTCGATCAGTTCGGCTGAACCGATCCATTAGTTTGATTTCTTGTGCTGTGTGGTTACTGGTCCTTATCGATTTAAAAAAAAAAAAACATGTTTTAAATGTTTTTTTCCAATAGTCGTGACACGGTTAGGAACCGATAAGGGAGTCTTGCCTGGCGGTTGCCGAAAAAAGGGTAAGATTGGTTAGGTTGGCCATGTCTGAGAAACCCAGGAAAATAACAGACACACTGGGTTTCAACACTGCAGTGAGTGTGGGGAGGTCTTTGCTAAGGCTGATCCCCTCACCACCTGTGTTTATTGTGTGGGGTTTGAACACCTCGATACAGACTGCCAAATTTGTAGAAATTTTCCTAAGTCTACCCTGGAGAAAAGATTAGGTAGACTTAGAGAAAAGGAGGCCGAGAAGTCCATTGACCCGGATGGCCAGCCCGGTTCGGTTCCGACTGAACCAGAAGGAGTGCCCCCTGCCGGTTCCATCCAATCCGGCTCCGTTAGCTTGGGGCTCGGTTCGGTCGGTTCCACCGGTTCAGGATTATGCCCCTGAAGATTTTTATGAACCGGAATTTGAGATGGAAATGGACAAGGAAATGACAGAAAGTATACTTAGAATGGCAGAAAAAGGAGATATATTGCTGATGGGTGATCTGAATATGCCAGATGTTAACTGGAGTGCAGTTGCAGCAGCCACTTCAAAGAGTGGGGTTATTCTAGATGCCCTACAGGGGGCATGCCTTAGACAATTAGTATTGGAGCCCACTCGAGAGGGAGCAATCTTAGACCTGGTTCTCTCAAATGAAGATGAAGAGAGGATCACAGATGTAGAAGTGGGTAGCCATCTGGGAACTAGCGACCATCGAACAGTATGGTTCACAATAAACACAGCAATAGAGTCAAGCCATACAAAGGCAAAAGTACTGGACTTCAGGAGGGCTGACTTTGCCAAAATGGGTGAGTGCCTAAGGAATGCACTAGCAAATTGGCAGGAAGGAGGGGTGGAAGAACAATGGGGAATAATAAAAACTGCCCTCACAGACGTAACAAGCCTTTGTATGAAGCAAATAAAACGAAACGATGTAAGAAACCACTGTGGTTCTCAAAGGAAGTGGCAGTGAAGGTTCAAGAGAAAAAGAAAGTATTCAGGAAGTACAAGGAATCACAGAAGGAGCAGGACAGAGAACTGTATCAGTTAAAGCAAAAGGAAGCTGGGAAGGCAGTCAGAACAGCAAATGCCCAAACTGAGGAAAAGATGGCCAACTCAGTTAAAAAGGGGGACAAAACCTTTTATAGGTACATCAGGGAGCAAAGGATGACCAAGGGAGGGTTAGTGAGGCTTAATAAAGAGGAGGGAGGGTGGGCAGAGGGTGACTGTGAAAACGCAGAGATACTAAACAAATATTTTTGCTCAGTATTTACAAAGGAAGTGGGGAGGTACCTGAAACAAACAGTAGAAACACTCTGGATACAGAAGTTGATACCAGCCCATTTACAGAATAAAGAGTTCTGAAAGAACTCTTAAAACTCAAGGTGGACAAAGCAATGGAACCTGATGGGATTCATCCCAGAATTCTAAAAGAACTAAGGGTAGAACTAGTGACACCACTGACTACCCACTTTAACAAATCATGGGAGGATGGGGTGGTACCAGAGGACTGGAGAAAGGCAGATGTGATTCCCCTTCACAAAAGTGGGAGCAAGAAGCAGAAAACTACAGACCTGTTAGTTTAACCTCAGTGGTAGGGAAAGCGATGGAATCACTTCTGAAGGAAAGAATTGTCGGTATCTAGAGGCCAGAGGGGCTCAGGACCCAAGGCAGCATGGATTCACAGCAGGAAGGTCATGCCAGACGAATCTGATAGATTTTTTTGACTGGGTGACCAAAGTAGTAGATCAGGGAGGGCCTGTGGACATGGCCTACCTAGACTTTAGCAAGGCATTTGACACAGTCCCGCACAAAAGATTAATATACAAGTCATCCAGCCTGGGAGTGGGTCCCAAGATGACAGCCTGGGTAAAGAATTGCCTGGAGAATAGGACACAGAGAGTAATAGTAAATGGAGTCCACTCTGAAGAAAGGGAGGTAACTAGTGGGGTACCGCAGGGTTCAGTATTAGGACCGGTTCCCTTCAATGTCTTTATAAGCGACATTGCAGAGGGACTGGAAGGAAAAGTATGTCTCTTTGCAGATGACACAAAGATCTGCAACAGAGTTGATGCACAATGTGGGGTGGAATGCACGAGAAGGGACTTGGCAAGGTTAGAGGAATGGTCAAATGTATGGCAGCTTAGATTCAATGCAAAGAAATGCAAGGTAATGCACCTGGGAAACAAAACCCAGGGGAAGAGTACACAATAGGGGGTGAGATACTAACAACAACAAAAATGGAAAGGGACCTGGGAGTAGTCATATCAGATGACTTAAAGGTGGGCAAGCAATGTGAGAGGGCTGCAAGGAGGGCTGGGGGGATACTGGGATGCATAGGGAGAGGCATCATCAGTAGAAAACTGGAAGTTATTATCCCTCTGTACAGACAGTTGGTGAGACCCCATTTGGAGTACTGCGTGGAGTTCTGGAGACCCAATCTCTGCAAAGACATAGACAGGATGGAGGCTGTCCAGAGATGGGCAACTAAAATGGTGCAGGGTCTGCACCGGAAGACATATGAAGAGAGACTTAGGAGCTGAATATGTATAGCCTCAAGGAAAGGAGGGAGAGGGGGACATGATAGAAACTTTCAAGTACCTCAAGGGAATCAACAGAGTCCAAGAGGGTAGCATCTTTCAAAAAAAGAGGTGTGCAAGAACAAGGGGGCACAATTTGAAGATAGAATGGGGGGCAGCTCAGAGATAATTTAAGGAAGTATTTTTTCACAGAGGGGGAACGGAGGTTGTGGAGTCAAAAACAGTGGTGGAATTCAAGCATGCATGGGACAGTCATAAGGCAATTCTAGGGGGTGGGGGTAGGAAGAAGTAGGCTGCTGGTTAACTAGCATCTGTAGCTTATCCATTAGGTAGGGAAATGGGCAGACTGGGTGGGCCAAGCGGTCCTTATCTGCCGTCAAAATCATCTATGTTTCTACGTTGGGGGATTATGAACAAGATGATGACTATGATGGAGCAGAAAGTCTGGGTGTGCCCATTGCGCCCATCTCCCCATACAGACATTCTAGTGTTTCCCCTCCTAGGCTCTATGAGTCCCCTCCCCACTATCTGTTCTACAGGAAAGTGGCTGAAACTCTCCAGTTCCCTATGGAGGAAGCTACAGAGGATCAAGAGGAGCTTGATTTTGTTGAAATGATGTGCATCCCAGAGTCCAGGAGGCTGTCTTTTCCCCTGCACAAATCATTTGTGAAACAGACACAAAAGTCTCCTAATTCTGCACCTCCTGTTGATAGAAGAATGGACAAGGGGTATACTTTATCAGGCTCAGACACAGAATTCTTCTACCAGCAATGCAAACATGTTGGGGTCGTGCAGGCTGCAGCCTGTGACTGGGCTAATGTTCCCTTGGCTTCACCCCCCCAAGGTAAAGACTCCAGGAGGATGGATGCCTTGGCAAAGAAGCAATACATGGCATCCTCTTTGGGACTCAGGCAGGTTAATTATTTGGCCTATGTAGCCAGGTACCAGAAGTCCAGGTGGGACACTGTACTGGCACTGGCTAAACAGGCCTCCCCCCAGCTGGCCAAGAAGCTGGCTGTGGATGGGATTGAGGCATCTAAGGTACAGTTTCATGCTGCTGTGGACTCCAGTGATGTGTCATCAAGAGTCATGGCTATATCTGTGGCTCTTCGGAGAATGGCTTGGCTCAAATGTACTAGCCTCTCACAGGACATCCAGGCTAAGGCCATGGATTTCCCTTTGGAAGGTAATTCTCTGTTTGGGGAGCGGACAGAGAATTACATGAAGAAGATGGAGGAATATAGGACCACTTATAGGAGTTCACAGGCCAAGAAGAGGCAGGCAACTCCTCAAAAGCAGCAATCTAGGGGCAGGGGCAGGCCTTTTCATAGGCCTTTTTACCAAACACAGGACTCTTCTCCCTTTTCACAGAGGGGGTTCTTCAGAGGGAGAAGCAGAAGAGGGATGAGCAGGGCTGCATCCACTCCTCAGCCTAAGGCTCCTGCCAAGCAGACACCCTAATGGGCCTGCTTGGATCGGGTTCTCCTATCCTTGTAGTAGGCTGGCTTTATCATCCAGGATTGGGTGTCTGTTACTTCCAGACAAGTCGGTCCTGGAAGTAGTAAGCCAGGGACTGGTTCTCCGCTCCAAAAAATTTCCGAAGATGAGAGCCAGATCTTTTCCACCTGCAAATCTCTCTGAAACCCTTGCCCCACAGGCAGAGGTTTCATCTCTTCTGGCCTTAGAAACCATAGAGAGAGTTCCTACCCTACACTGGGGCAAAAGTCTGTACTCCAGGTACTTCCTTACCCCCAAAAAGACAGGGGAGTGGCGACCCATCCTAGATCTCAGATACCTGAACAAACATCTTTTAAAACCAAGGTTCAAGATGGTGACTCTGGGAATAATTCTTCCCTATCTAAGGCCAGAGGACTGGCTAGCCTCCCTGGACCTCAAAGATGCCTACTTTCACATCCCCATCAGGTGCTCCCACAGAAAGTACCTCAGGTTCAAGTTGCCCTCAGGCCATTACCAGTTCAAAGCAATGCCCTTTGGCCTAACATCAGCTCCAAGGGTTTTCACAAAGTGCCTGGCAGTAGTAGTGGCCTTTTTAAGAAGGCAAAAGATTTCCATTTTTCCACATCTGGACGACTGGCTCATAGTGGGCCAGTCTCCAGGCCAAGTCAAGTCAGACCTGCAAGTCACCCAGCAAGTGCTCACTTCCCTGGGATTTCTTCTCAACCTCTCCAAGTCAGTTCTCGAACCAGTGCAGCTTCTTACCTTTATAGGGGCAGAGCTAGATACTTTCAAAGCAAGAGCCTTTCTTCCCCTGGAAAGGGCAAGAGTTCTTATAGAACTGGCTTCTTCCTTCTTTCTTCAGCCTTCAGGGGTCCCGACCAGCAAGTCACTTCCTTCAGCTCTTTGGCCACATAGCAGCTTCTACAGCAGTGGGCCAAGGGGCAAGATTCCAGATGAGGGACATTCAGTTCCATCTGAGGGCCTTTTGGTCCCAAAGGAAGGATCCTGTTACCAAACTGATTCCAGTGACTCTGACACTGATCCAAGCTCTTCAGTGGTGGCAGGATCAGGACAATTTAAGGCAAGGGGTCCCATTTATCACTCAGACTCATTCGGTGGTCCTTACCACAGATGCTTCCCTTTTGGTGTGGGGAGCTCATCTGGGGGCTCTCACAGTCCAGGGACTGTGGTCCCCTCAGGAGTCCCTTCTTCATATCAATCTCCTGGAACTCAGGGCAGTTTTTCTGGCCCTGCAAGCTTTCTCTGTCTGTGCAGAACAAGATGGCCAGGTCAGAACAGACAACATCACCACCATGTGGTACATCAACAAGCAGAGAGGCACTCGGTCTACGGCCTTGTGCACGGAAGCCATGAAATTGTGGTCCCTGGCTTATTCCCTGCAGACCTCTCTGATAGCAGTCCACCTTCCAGGGAAGGACAATGTGCTAGCAGATGCTCTGAGCAGGATCTCACAGGGCCATCACGAATGGTCCCTGGATCCCCTGGTGTTGAAAGTGATTTTTTCAAGGTGGTGCACTCCAGAGATAGATCTCTTTGCAACCCTAGACAATCACCAACTTCCTCTGTTTTGTTGCAGACCCCCAGTCTTGGGTTCAGTCCCTCTGGATGCTCTGATTTTGAACTGGGAAGGGAAATGTCTGTATGCCTTCCCTCCCTTTCCTCTACTGTTCAAGGTTCTAGTCAAGGTAAGGTCACAACCTTGCAGAGTGATTCTAATTGCTCCAGACTGGGCCAGACAACCTTGGTACCCCCTGTTCCTGTCTCTAGCAGTCCATCTTCCCCTGTCTCTTCCCAGGAATTACAACCTGTTAACCTCCTCTCAGGGGAGGATTTGGTACCCCAATCTTCGGTCTCTCAATCTCAAGGCATGGCTCTTGAAGAGTTAAGAGTATGCAGATTTGCACCTGTCCCAGGGCGTTCTGGATATTCTCAAAGCCTCTCAAAAGCCTGCCACCAGAAAGACTTATGACACCAAATGGAAAAGATTCAGCATTTGGTGTTCCAAGAAGCATATCTCTCCAGACACTGCTGAATTGCCTACAGTTCTGGATTATATGGTCCATCTTAATGGCCTAGGCCTCAGACCAGCTACTCTCAAGGTACACTTACTTGTCAGCTGTTTCTGCTTTTCTGTCAGTGGGGAAGCCTTCCTCATTATCATCTCATCCTGTGTTCTGTAAGTTTTTCAAGGGATTGCTTCATACCGATCCTGCCCCATGCCTGGCAATTAAATGTTTGCATTGCTCAACTTATGCAACCTCTGTTTGAGCCTTTGTCCTCAGCAGAGCTTAAGTACTTGACTTGGAAAACTGTTTTTGGTAGCCATTACCTCTGCCAGATGTATCGGTGATTTGCAAGCCCCGTCAGTGGAACCTAATTTTATCTCATTCCATAGAGATAAAGTGGTCCTTAGAACCAATAGGAGGTTCTTGCCCAAAGTGGTTTCAGACTTCCATTTGAATCAGTCCAAGTCTCTCCCTGTTTTCTTCACTGATCTTTCGTCCTCAGGGGAGAGGAGGCTACACAGTTTAGATGTTAAAAGAGCCCTTAGCTACTACATAGAGCATACCAAGGGTCACATGTTTGATTTCCTCCAGTTATTCCTCACTGATGGGGAAGTGGGATGGGGCAAACCTGCCACCAAGAGAACTATTGCCAGGTGGATTGTTTCTTGTATACAATTCTGCTGTGAGAAACTGGGAAAAATTCCACTCTCAAACCTGAGGGCTCATTCCACCAGAGGTACAGCTGCTTCCCTGGCTGCTGCCAGGGGATATCCCTCTGTTAGAAATGTGTCAAGCAGCCACCTGGAAAACAGTCCATACCTTTACCAAGCATTACTCTCTGGATATCCAGGCTAGGAGTGATGCTCAGTTCTGGCACAGCAGCACTTCCAGAGTCTATTCCAAAGTAGGTTCTGTCCTCCTCCATGGAGGTACTGCTTGGTAGTCTGCAGTAGTCAGAATACAGCAAGACTTCGTTTGTTTGAAGAAAAAATTACTCACCTTAGTAATTATGTTTCTTCTAATAGAGTCTTGCTGTATTCTAACCTCCTCCCTGCCTCCCTCTCAGAACCTGTTTTTGGGAAGTGGGTGGGCAGGTGTAGTGTTGCATCCCAGGGGTGTCTTCAGCACACCCTCCTTTTTACTTGGGTGCTTATATTATAATCTTTATTTGAATAGGTTTTTGTTTTTGCGTTTCCTGACTTGAGTCTTCCTTTCGGAATCCAAAACTTGTGTTGCCAGTTGGCTAGTTTAAAAATTTTACAATTTCCACATAGTATAGTTAGTGCTTGCTTGCTCGTAAGAATCTGTCGGTTGGGTTTCAAAGTGCAGCAGACAGAGACCTCAACCGAGCTCGAGCTCAACGTTCTGTGCACTGCATAGAAAATTAACCCTGTACTCTCCGGGGCAGTTTAAAGGCTGGAGCCAACTGCAAATTTGTTAGAATACAGCAAGACTCCATTGGAAGAAACAAAGTTACTAAGGTGAGTAATTTTTTCTTACAGCTCATCTTTAATCTGTTTGACTCCATGTCACAGGCAACTGCATATACAAGGACACCATAATCTACAGGAGACAGGATGGAGCTGGCCACTATAAGGCAGCTATCTAGCTTCCAGAGTTAGGTTATTCCAGTTTTGGTACAGAGCACCCAGTCTTCTGTTGACTGTGGCCACTAGAGTGTCAACATGGGGGGAGGAAAATGATAGGGGCCCGATTTTCAAAGGGCTTTGGAGCAACACAAGGGACATGCATCACAGAATTTGATGCATGGGGGGGACTTGCATCAGAAATTGCGGCAATCACAGTTTTCCAACGCAGCCTGCGTCAAACTCCTGACACAAGTCGCTTGCGCCATATGCTGCAAGTTAGACCAGCTCCCTCCCCCCCCCCGATCTAACTTGCTCCATTTGGGGTACCCTTTTTATGAGGCTTGTGCCAAACCTTTGGGGCAGGCTGCCGTAAACTTTCGCAGTTGTGTCCAGTGTATTAAAATTGGATGCAGTTGTGTCAAAGGAGTGTGGCGCAGTTGCGCCAAAGATCAGGGTTGGCATAGGGCTTGACACAAGCGCTGCGTCGGCCTTTGAAAATCGGGTCCCATCCAGAGTTACTCTGACATTCTTTAAAGGTGTCCACCTGTTGAAGATTGTGTCCCAGGCTGTTCCAGATGATAAACTGTGGAGTTTTCCTTTTCTGTGGAAGGCTAGAAAATAACATGGTCTTTTTGTAGGTTAACATCAGCTTGTTGTTGTAGAACCAGCTTTTTAAGGTTTTAAGGTTCCTTTGGGGAGTTGTAGTTGGTCATGCAGCAGGTATGGTGGCAGGTTTGACTTTGACACCTGACTGAACTTGACCTTACTTGGAGTTTAAAGTAGTCCGTAGCCAGGGGACTGGCCACCCTTTGGTCTCCCTGTGACGAAATTTAGATCAAAACCTACAGGAGGTCTTTGTCTAACAAATGCAGTGTTGTTTCTGAATATCTGACTGTAAAATATGATTTTAGGTCAAATTCAAGGATCTACAGCAGGGGGCGTCTGATCCAGCCAGTGGCTGACTCTGCGCCCCCTCCCCCACCCCCGATCAGCCATCTTCAGTGACTTAAGTCAATAATAGGAAAAATCAGTTATAAAATCTGTTTTAAAAATATCCGAGAGAATTAAAAATACACTGATGATGAATCTAAGGATGTGAGAAATGCATTTTGAGGTTAAAAAAATGATAACATGGTTTGCTGGCTAATAAATACTGTTGCTTTAACTCAGGATGTTTCTGATTTACACACTGGATGTGGATATTATAACAGCTTCTTCTTGGCCATATGTGTGGATGACAGAGGCCACTACTTCCCTCTACGGTGGGCATCCTGCCAGCGGCCACTTTCCTTTTAAGAATGTATGTGGAAGTTGAGGGGAAGACTTCACATCTTCCCCGACTGCGCAGCTATAAGGAGAAGCTCTCCCTTTTTGGGAAGCTGTCCTGCCACAGGAGATCTGAGCCAGTAACTCCTGCAGCAGGACAGCAACAGTGCATGGTGCCTTTCTAATTGGACTGGCTTTTAGATCATTGACAATTGTTGGCAACCGCATGTGCAGGAGAGAAGGGCGCGCAAGGCCTGACTAACAAGTCTTGGCACATGTTCGTTATGCTATACAAGTCTTTATTTGCATTACCAATCAGTTACATAGAAACATAGACTTTGACGGCAGATAAGGACCTCTAGGCCCATCTAGTCTGCCCATTTCCCTACCTACAGGATAGGCCGCAGATCCTAGTTAACCAACAGCCTATTTCTTCCTACCCCCTACAAGAATTGCCTTATGTCTGTCCCATGCATTCTTGAATTCTTTCACAGTTTTAGACCCTACAACCTCCTCAGGAAGGCTGTTCCATGCATTCACTACCCTCTCTGTGAAATAATACTTCCTCACATTGAACCACCCTCCTTCTATCTTTAAATTGTGTCCCCTTGTTCTTGCAAGTCTCTTTTCTGAAAGATGCTACCCTCTTGGACTTTGTTGATTCCACTGAGGTACTTAAAAGTTTCTATCATGTCCCCCTCTCCTTCTTTCCTCAAGGGTATAATATTAAGCTCCTTTAGTCTCCTCATACAGCTTCTCTTGCAGACCCTGCACCATTTTAGTTGCCCTCCTCTGGACTGCCTCTATCCTGTCTATGTCCTTGCGGAGATGGGGTCTCCAGAACTGGACACAGTACTCCAGATGGGGTCTCACCAACTGTCTGTACAGAGGGATAACAACTTCCTGTTTTCTGCTGATGATGCCTCTCCCTATACATCCCAGTATACCCCTAGCCCTCCCTACTGCCTTCTCACATTGCTTGCTAACCTTAAGGTCATCTGATATGATTACCCCCAGGTCCCTTTCCTTTTTTGTTGTTGTTACTACCACCACACCCATTGTGTATTCTTCCCCTGGGTTCTTGTTTCCCAGGTGCATTATTTTGCACTTCTTTGCATTGAATCCTAGCTGCCATACTTCTGACCATTTCTCCAACCTTGCCAAGTCCCTTTTCATCCTTTCCATCCTTTCCATGCCTCCTTGTGTATCAACCCTGTTGCAGATCTTTGTGTCATCTGCAAAAAGGCATACTTTTCCTTCCAGTCCCTCTGCAATGTCACTGATGAAGACATTAAAAAGGACTGGACCCAATACTGAACCCTGCGGTACCCCACTAGTAACCTCCCTTTCTTCAGAGTGGACTCCATTTACAATTACCTTCTGTGTCCTGTTGTGGAGCCAATGTTTTACCCAAGCTACCACCCTGGGACCCACTCCCAGGCTGGTTAAGTTGACTATTAATCTTTTGTGTGGGACTGTGTCAAATGCCTTGCTAAAGTCTAGGTAGGCCATGTATACACGGCCCCTCCCTGGTCTACTGCTTTGGTCACCCATCTATTAGATTCGTCTGACATGACCTTCCCACTGTGAACCCATGCTGCTTTGGGTCCTGCGCTCCACTGGCCTCTAGGTACTCGACTGTTCTTTCCTTCAGAAGTGACTCCATCACTTTCCCTACCACCGAGGTCAGACTGACAGGTCTGTAGTTTTCTGCCTCTGTCTTGGACCCACTTTTGTGAAGGGGAATCACATCCACCTTCCTCCAGTCCTCGGGTACCACACCATCCTCCCATGATTTATTAAAAGAGTAGCCAGTGGTTTCACTAGTTCCTCCTTAATTTTTTAGAATTCTGGGGTGAATTCCTTCAGGACCCATTGCTTTGTCCACCTTCAGTTTTAGGAGTTCTTGCAGAACCCTTTCTTCTGTGAAAGGACTGGGATCGACCCCCTATCAAGAGTGCTTCTGTTAATTGGATTAGGCACTTCCCCTCCTCTTTTGTGAATACTGAGCAAAATATTCTGCTCAGTATTCCTGCTTTTTCACTGTCCCCTCTGCCCATCCACCATTCATTCTATTCAGCCTCACTATCCCTCCTTTGTCTTTTCATCGCCATTGATGTACCTATAAAAGGTTTTATCCCCCTTCTTAACTGAGTTGGCTATCTTTTCCTCAGTTTGGGCCTTTGCTATTCTGACTTCCCTCCCTGCTTCCTTCTGCCTTAACTGGTACAGCTCTCTGTCCTGCTCCTTCTGTGTTTCCTTGTACTTCCGGAATGCTATCTTTTTCTTCCTGACTTTCACAGCCACCTCTTTTGAGAACCATAGTGGCTTTTTCTTTCGTTTTGATTTGTTTATTTGCTTCACACAAAGGCTTGTTGCCTCTGTGATGGCAGTTTTGATAATTCCCCATTGTTGCTCCACACCTCCTTCTAGCCTGTTTGCTAGTGCTTTTCTGAGGCACTCTCCCATCTTGCCAAAGTCAGCCCTCCTAAAGTCCAGTACCCTCACTTTGTATGGCTTGACTCTGTAGCTGAGTTTAACGTGAACCACACTGTTTGATGGTCACTTGTCCCCAGATGGCAACCCACTTCTAGATCTGAGATCCTCTCACTGTCCCCGCTTGAGAGTACAAGGTCTAAGATTGCTCCCTCACAGTGGGTTCCAAACTAGCTGTCTAATGCCTGCCACCTGTAGGGCATCAAGAATGGCCCTGCTCTTGGATGTGGCTGCAGCAAATGTGCTCCAGTTAACATCTGGCATATTCAGGTCTCCCATCAACAGTATCTCCCCTTTCTCTGCCATTCTAAGAATGCCTTTTATCATATCCTTGTCCATTCCTTCCCCCTGACATGGGGGTCTGTAAACAACCCTGAGCGGATTGTGGTGCCCTTTCCAGTCTCCAAGGTGACCCACAGTGCCTTCTCTCCTGTTTACTCTTTTGTTCAGTTGCTTTTATCCCTTCCTTTACATGAGAGCTACTCCTCCCCCTCTTCTCTCCTGCCTGTCTCTCCTGTAGGTTATGTACCCTGGTATGTTAACATCCCAGTCATGGTTCTCTGTGTACCATGTTTCTGTGACTGCTACGATATCCAGGCATCCCTCTTCCATTACGGCCATCAGCTCAGGGAGCTTGTTGCCCAGCCTACGGGCATTGGTACTCATTACCCTCCATTTCCTGATGGCCTTACTCCCTTTTGCCCCATACCTGTCCTTCTTGCCTTTGTCACTTTCTCCATTTTCCCCTGCTCTTCTCCCTATCGACACCTCTATGTTGGTGTTTGCCGCACTTACTACCGTGATTATTTGGGGGGGCTAGGATTTTCCTGCTCCTTTCCAGTGCCTCCCCCCTTGGCTAGTTTAAAAGCTTGCCAATGAAGCATTTAAACCTATCACCTAGGATCCTGGTTCCCCTCCCGGACAGATGCAGCCCATCATGCCAGTGTAGGCTTGCATCACTCCAGGTGGACCCCCAGTCCCCAATGAAGCCAAATCCCTGAGCTCCACACCAGTTTTTCAACCACTGATTGAATCCCATGGTGCGGAACACCCTAGCCTCTCCTATGCCATAGATGGGTAGCACCTCCGAGAGGTTACCGTCGTGCTGACTTGACCAAGGCCCCTCCCCAATTCCACAAACTCTTCCTGCACTTCTCTAATCCCTTTCTTAGCCAGGTCATTTGTCCCTAGGTGGACAATGACATCCAGCTCCTCCTGTGCAGCTGCTCCGGCAATCCTGAGGATTCGCCCTGTCCCTCCAAGCCATGGCGCCAGGCAGGCACTCCTCCCTCTCCCTTCCTCCCCAGTTCTACCTTCCTACTACGGAGTCCCCCATCAGAGTTGTTTCTTCCCTGCAGGGTCCCCTGCCACCTCCTGTGGGTCTCCTTGTGGAGGTTCCCAGCATCCTCCTTGGTCTCCACTGTGGGTGCCTCCATAGAGGAACCACACTTACCAGAATGGCATAGGAATTGTGGAGAGGTACAACGGGAGGGATCGCCTCTGTTCCACCACCCTCATCCTCCCTGGGCCCACTGTGGTCCAACCGCTCCTCTTTCTTGGCAACCTCTGAGGCAACGGCAGTGGCACTGGTGGTCCCTGGATGGAAGAGGAGGTCCCACAAATCCTGGCCAACTCAGCCAGGAGATGAGCAACCTCCTCCCTCAGCCGAGAGAGGTGCCTGCAGATGGGACAACAGCGCATCCTCCAGAACATCTCCCGGAAGACTGCTGCTCCACAGCCACTGCACTGCACCACTCCAATCATGTCTTATTTCTGTTGCATAACTAATCAGCATTGCTGTCTTCCCTGTCCAGTCAGGGAAACTCTCAGGGTAGCCACGCCCCTCTCTTAGGAGCATAAAAGAAGGCTGCCAGGAGAGTTCAGGTTCAGAAGTTCATCAGAGGCACAGCTGAAAGATGACAGAAAAGCTTCAGAAGCAGAGTGGCCAAAGGGAGCTGCAGCTGACAGCTGAGAGAAGCACGTCAGGAAAAAAATGTCCTGCCAAACTGTCAGCCCCCGGGATGTCTCACTGAGCTATAGTGCCAGGTGGTGCAGTTGACTCAGGTGGCCAGTAGTGGGGAGTGGTGCCACCAGGCTTCTCTTCCCTGTGCCCAGTGAGCTCCCAGGTGACTTGTCTGGAAGATCATCCAGCACTTTAGGGATCAGACCATGGGGAAGTTAGGGTCCCCTAAAGAGACCCACAGGAGGAGCAGCCAAAGAATCTGCACTTGGCATTCAGGGGAGTGCTACTAAAGGAGCAGTCCTGCCTAATAGCCGTCATAGGGAGCTTCCAAACTGCAAGGCCAGGTAAAGTAGTGGACATCAGTGGTAGGGCCGGCACCAGGAGACAGCTCACCCTGGAGCCTTACAGGGTTCTTACGGAACTGCTGGTGATCTGGCAATAGCCAAGGAGTGTGGCCTATAGGGATAGAGCCCAGCCGGGGTGACCCAGTGGAAATGGCTAGGGTTAGCCTGCAACTTGGTATAGAAGGGATGGTACCCATGGGGGGGGGGAGGTCCAAGACAAGAAGTGTGGCGAGCTGCCACAGTAGAGGTGGGCCCCAAGCAAATTTGGCTGGTTGTTTGGACAGTGGCAAAGGTGCAGAGCCCACAAGGGGTGGCCCCTAGGAGAACACTGGGGTGCCAGCCTGGCAGAAACGAGCCCCAGGCAGAGTCAGATGCTGAGTCGGCCAGCATTGAGAAGGCAGAGCCCAAACAGTGTGACCTTGAGACAAGGTGAAGTCCAGAAGAAACTCTGTAGACTCAGCGGTTACGTCAGCCAGTAGCAGAGGCACTGGCCTAGCAGAAGCACACCCCAGGAAGGATCGGCTGTTAGGTCCCAAGCACCATCGGAGGAAGCAGACTCGGCTGGCATGGGGGAAGCAGACTCAGCTCACATATAGTCCAGCAGCATAAGAAAACTTTGGGATTGGTGCACCATATCGGCCAGTGGCATAACACATCAATGAATGCTTGTATCCATTACAAAGCTAGCAGCCCAAGAGGGACTCCCATTTGTAAAGGGTGGCGTAGAGGGTACCAGTAACTTAGGAGCCATTATATTAGATGCAGCGGTGGGCTACTGGACTTCCACACCATGCCTGTAGCCATTTGGTTATTTGTGGGACCAGACTTCCTAGAACATGTCTGACACCTCACAGAAGCCCTTTTCAGGTCAGATAATTTTGTCCATAGCCTCGAGCAGTAGCCTGCTCTTTTACTGGGGCAGTAGTGGTAAAGTCCAGCCCTTTTATCATCGTAGAGGCCTTCTTTTAGAGTGTTACGTATTTCCGCATTTATTTATTCGTTCATTATTTGTCTCGTTTCGGCACAGTCCCGTTTAATATTTTAACCGCATAGTTTTTTAAATATCTACATATTGCACAGCCTTATTTAATGTTCTGTGTGTTGGAATATTGCTAGCAAGTTATTTATTGAACTATGCAAAAAACAAAAAGTAAGCACTCAAAAAAATGAAATGTATAATGAATTATACAGCAGACAGTGCTGTTTACTGTGAGATTCAAAAAGAACGCTCTCGTGCCCCATAAACAGCACTGTCTACTGTATAATTTCTTTATATGTTTCATTTTTTTCTCGAGTGCTTACTTTTTGTACAGGCCATGAGTCAGCTAACTCAATGTAGCACTGACTTGATGAATTCCACGTGCCTCAACTCTGTCTTGCTGTTTATTGAACTGCCTGCTGATTAGGCAATAAGGCATGACAGGGTGTATATTGTTGTGGGATAACGGCACGCCTTGGGGAGTGGAGCCTGAGGGAAGCCGAGGGCTTTACACGCCCAAGAAGTGCCATTTTCCCACAATTATGCACACCTTGGAATGTCCTATTGCGATTATAAAAATGGCTTCCCTGATTCTTTTGTTTTAGAACCAATTAATGAGGTTCAGAAAGTTAAGCATTTCTGACCTGTGCTGGGATAGCAGCACAGCTATGTAACTGGATTCCACCAATCACAGTACAGTATTTCTCTTACCCATTTTATAATAACCATTATACAGTTAATTGTTAGCATTAATTACAGCCCAAAACCAGTACCTAAAATGTTATCTAGTTCAGGAGCCAACTTCATGTATTACTTAATTACCTGGTTTGATGCTATTGTAAATAATAATAATTGTTGTTCGTACTATACATTCCTGCACTGTTCGCCCTGTATTGCTAACATACATACTAACATACTAAAACGACAGCAGAATAAGCCTAATAGTCTTTCGTGTCTGCTCGTTTGGTCAGCCCCCACCCTGGGAGCTGACCTTACTGCCCCCCTCACCCTCTCTGGCTTCTCCCTTCCCAGTCCCAGATATTCCTGCTGCACAGAACTTTGCTTCCAGAACCCTTCTCCTGTACCTGTCCCACCCCCTCTTGAATCCCTCCACCGTCTCTGCCTCCACCAGCCCCCTGGGCAGCGCATTCCATGGTTCCACCACCCTCGCAGTGAAGTAGCATCTACTCCTTTCTCCCCTGATTCTCCCCCCCCCAGCTTCCACCTATGCCCCTTAGTTGCCCTCCTTCCAGACACCCTGACTGCTCCTCCCTATTTAACCCCTTCATGTACTTGAAGACCTCTATCATGTCCCCAAGTCCTTCTCTTTTCCAGTGTGTTACATATTTAGCTCTTTGAGCCTCTCCTCATAGGTCCTGTCCCTCAGGCCCCAGATCATTTTGGTTGCCCTCCTCTGAACCCTCTCCAGGAGTTCAATGTCCCTCTTTAAATGTGACCTCCAAAACTGCATGCAGTACTCGAGGTGCGGCCTCACCAAGCAGTTCTACAGAGGGAGCATCACTTCCCTCCTTCTGGAGGTGATCCCGCTAGCGATGCATCCCAGCATCCACAAGTCTCGGAGTTGTTCATCTTACATAGAAACATAGATTTTGACGGCAGATAAGGACCGCTTGGCCCACCCAGTCTGCCCATTTCCCTACCTATTGGATAAGCTGCAGATCCTAGTTAACCAGCAGCCTACTTCCTCCTACCCCCACCCCCTAGAATTGTCTTATGACTGTCTCATGCATGCTTGAATTCCACCACTGTTTTTGACTCCACAACCTCCTCCGGAGCCATTCCATGCATCCACAACCCTCTCTGTGAAAAATACTCCTTAAATTACCTCTGAGCCCCCTTCTATCTTCAAATTGTGCCCCTTGTTCTTGCACACTCTTTTTGAAAGATGCTACCCTCTTGGACTTTGTTGATTCCCTTGAGATACTTGAAAGTTTCTATCATGTCCCCCCTCTCTCCTCCTTTCCTCGAGGCTATACATATTCAGCTCCTTAAGTCTCTCTTCATATGTCTTCCGGTGCAGACCCTGCACCATTTTAGTTGCCCTCCTCTGGACAGCCTCCATCCTGTCTGTGTCCTTGCGGAGACTGGGTCTCCAGAACTGCATGCAGTACTCCAGATAGGGTCTCACCAACTGTCTGTACAGAGGGATAATAACTTCCTGTTTTCTACTGATGATGCCTCTCCCGCATCCCAGTATCCCCCAGCCCTCCTTGCTGCCCTCTCACATTGCTTGCCCACCTTTAGGTCATCTGATATGACTACCCCCAGGTCCCTTTCCATTTTTGTTGTTGTTAGTATCTCACCCCCATTGTGTACTCTTCCCCTGGGTTTTTGTTTCCCAGGTGCATTACCTTGCACTTTAGCATTGAATCTAAGCTGCCATACATTTGACCATTCCTCCAACCTTGCCAAGTCCCTTCTCATCCTTTCCACCCCACCTTGTGTATCAACTGTGTTGCAGATCTTTGTGTCATCTGCAAAGAGACATACTTTTCCTTCCAGTCCCTCTGCAATGTCGCTTATAAAGACATTGAAGAGGACCGGTCCTAATACTGAACCCTGCGGTACCCCACTAGTAACCCCTTTCTTCAGAGTGGACTCCATTTACTATTACTCTGTGTCCTATTCTCCAGCCAATTCTTTACCCAGGCTGTCATCTTGGGACCCACTCCCAGGCTGGCTAACTTGTATATTAATCTTTGTGTGGGACTGTGTCAAATGCCTTGCTAAAGTCTAGGTAGGCCATGTCCACAGCCCTCCCTGATCTACTACTTTGGTCACCCAGTCAAAGAAATCTGTCAGATTTGTCTGACATGACCTTCCCACTGTGAATCCATGCTGCCTTGGGTCCTGAGCCCTCTGGCCTCTAGATACTCAACAGTTCTTTCCTTCAGAAGTGATTCCATCCTTTTCCCTACCACTGAGGTTAAACTAACAGGTCTGTAGTTTTCTGCTTCTGCCTTGCTCCCACTTTTGTGAAGGGAATCACATCTGCCCTTCTCCAGTCCTCGGGTACCACCCATCCTCCCATGATTTGTTAAAGAGGGTAGTCAGTGGTGTCACTAGTTCTACCTTAGTTCTTTTAGAATTCTGGGATGAATCCCATCAGGCCCCATTGCTTTGTCCACCTTCAGTTTTAAGAGTTCTTTCAGAACCCTTTCTTCTGTAAATAGGCTGGTATCAACTTCTGTATCCAGAGTGTTTCTACTGTTTGTTTTAGGTACCTCCCCCACTTCCTTTGTAAATACTGAGTAAAAATATTTCTTCAGTGTATCTGCCTTTTCACAGTCACCCTCTGCCCACCCTCCCTCCTCTTTATTAAGCCTCACTAGCCCTCCCTTGGTCTTCCTTCGCTCCCTGATGTACCTATAAAAGGTTTTATCCCCCTTCTTAACCGAGTTGGCTATCATTTCCTCGGTTTGGGCCTTTGCTGTTCCGACTGCCTTCCCAGCTTCCTTTTGCTTTAACTGATACAGTTCCCTGTCCTGCTCCTTCTGTGATTCCTTGTACTTCCTGAATGCTTCCTTTTTCTCTTGAACCTTCACTGCCACTTCCTTTGAGAACCATAGTGGTTTCTTGCATCATTTTGTTTTGTTAATTTGCTTCACACAAAGGCTTGTTACCTCTGTGATGACAGTTTTTATTATTCCCCATTGTTCTTCTATCCCTCCTTCCTGTCCATTTGCTAGTGCATTCCTTAGGCACTCACCCATTTTGGCAAAGTCAGCCCTCCTAAAGTCCAGTACTTTTGCCTTTGTATGGCTTGTCTCTATTGCTGTGTTTATTGTGAACCATACTGTTCGATGGTCGCTAGTTCCCAGATGGCCTACCCACTTCTACATCTGTGATCCTCTCTTCATCTCCATTTGAGAGAACCAGGTCTAAGATTGCTCCTCTCAGTGGGCTCCAATACTACTTGTCTAAGGCATGCTCCTTGTAGGGCATCTAGAATAACCCCACTCTTTGAAGTGGCTGCTGCAACTGCATTCCAGTTAACATCTGGCATATTCAGATCACCCATCAGCAATATCTCCCCTTTTTCTGCCATTCTAAGTATTCTTTCTATCATTTCCTTGTCCATTTCCTCCTGAGAAGGGTCTGTATACAACCCTGTGCGGATTGTGGTGCCATTGCCGTCTCCAAATTTACCACAGTGCTTCTTCTCCTCCCTGTTTTCCCTTTTGTTCTGTTGCCTTGATTCCTTCCTTATGTAAAGAGCTTCCCTCCTCTTTTACCCTCCCTGTCCCTCCTGTAGATAGTGTATCCTGATATGTTTATGTCCCAGTCATGGTTTTGTGTGTACCATGTTCTGTGACTGCCACGATATCCAGATGTTCCTCCTCCATCAAGGCCACTAATTCAGGAAGCTTGTTACTCAGACTACGGGCATTGGTACTCATTGCTCTCCATTTTTGATGGCTTTACCTTCTGTTGCAGCACCCCACTGACCTTTCTACCTCTGTCTTTTCTCATTTAGTACCCTGTTTTGTAGGGAGGCTGGATTTTCCTGCTGCTTATCAGTGCCTCCCCTTGACTAGTTTAAAAGCTTGCCAATGAAGCATTTAAACCGATTGCTCAAAAGACTTGTTCCTTCCTGGACAGATGCAGACCATCCTGTCAGTATAGGCTGGTGTCCTCCAGGTAGAACCCCAGTCCCCAATGAAGCCAAACCCCTGTGCTCACACCATTTTTCAACCATTCATTAAACTGCATGGTGCAAAGTACCCGCCTCACTCATTCCATTGACAGGCAGCACCTCAGAGAAGGATATTGTGTGCTACTTGTCTTAGGCCCTCCCAATCTCTACAAAGTCCTTCTGCACTGCTCTAATCTCATGATTAGCCAAGTCATTTGTCCCTAGGTGGACAATGACGCTCCAGCTCAGATTCCCATGCAGCTGTTCTCGTGATCCTGAGGATCGCTTCCTGTCTCCCAAGCCATGGCACCAGGCAGGTACCTTACTTCAGTTTTCCTTGCTCCCCCAGTTCTATCCCCTATAATGGAGTCCCCACCAGGAGCTGCTTCCTTTCCTTGTGGTGTTCTCTGCCTCCTTCCTGTGGGCCTCCTGTGACAGTTGTCCTCAGCCTCCTTAGTCTCCTCTCATGGTGCATCCATAGGGAGCTATGCTCCCCAGAATGGTGTATGGATTGTGGTGTGGAACAACTGACTGGGTGCCTCTGTTCCACCATCCTCACCCTCCTGAGCTCACTGTGGTCCAACTGCTGTGCTTTCTTCGCAGCCTCCTGAGGTAGTGGTGGTGGCTCTGGTGCTCTGTGGATGGGGAGGTCCCTCCTACTGGCCCAGTGTGGCCTGGGGAAGGTCCCCTTACTACTGTCCAGTGTGGCCTGAAGACGGGCAACTTCCTCCCTCAGGGCAGAGTTGTCTGCAAATAGGCAGCATCTCAGCCTCCAGAAAGACTCCCGGAAGACTGCTGCCCCACAGCCATTACATTGCACTACTCCCACATTTTTGTGTGTGTGTGTGTGTGATTGGTTTGTAATATAGAAATATATATATATTTATATTATACTATGTGTATGCTTATATTGTCAGTGCAGTGTGCTAGAGAGGATATGACAGTGATATGCACCTTGCACTCTTGAGGAAATGATGTCAGAACCCCAGGTATAAAGGAACTATTTCCAGGGGTGGGTGGGGTGACGGGGGGGGTTGGGCCTAAACTGTGCCCTCACAAAACAATCAGCTAAAAGCTCTGACCCACTGCTGCAATGAGGGCCTTCCTGTCAGCAAGATGCCCTACACAACAATTTGACAGAGAAAATACCCTGATAATCAAACAGAGAAAAATCCACACATCCAAGTCAGACACAGTAACCTCCCAGCCCCAAAACAGGCCTGGTGGTTTGTGCTCTGAAAGCTGTCAGCCTCAAAATAAGTCAGCTGTGCTTTTAAACTCTTCCTGCACTGAAAATGTTAAGAATTGTAACAAACAAACGTAAACCTAGATCCACCTCCTCTGTTGCTTGAAAGACTGTCTTTCCTGTTTCACACTGCAGGTTTTTCTATGACCACTCCTTAACCACAGTAATCTTTTTAAAAATAGTTAACTATCACAAACTCCTACGCACTAGTAAATTATTTAAAAAAGTTTCTGTCCCAAAATCCTAGTAGTCAGTCCAGCTACCCCAAGGGACAACCAAAATGCAGTATTCAAACACTTATGAAGTTACTTCCAAGATAAGCAGAGTTTGCAAGCTTCTTTTCAACTCCTCAGCCACCTGTTAATTTATTTAAAATAGTTTAACTGTCAGAAAATCCTAGTAGACAATCTAGCTACCTCCAAGGACCTACCCAAATGCAGTATTTAAATCCTTCGAAGTTACTAACAAGATAAACAGAGTTTGCAAGCCCCTTCTTGGTTAAACACTAAATAAATATGTGAATAAAAAGCAATTACCAAGGGTAGTTAGTTTCACCTCCCACAGAATTAAGCAAAAGTGCACATTTGTTGCAGATATCAAGTGCAATATAGAATTTCTCACACAGCTCGCAGTTGAATAAAGAAGTAGTGTCCTTCCAGGTCCAGGAAATGTGCTTGACATCCACCACCACCCCCAGGTCTCTGTCAGCCATTGAGACTTGTAGCATTTCTCCCCCCCTCCCCCCAGGGTGTACACTTGGCCCGGGTTTCTGGCTCCCAGATGCAGTACCTTGCATTTCCCTGCATTGAACCTCAGCTTCCACTTTCTAGACCACCTTTCCAGAGCCTCCAGGTCCCCCTGTAGGGCCACCTTCCCCTCCTCTCCATCCACCACTGCCCCACAGTTTTGAGTCATCCACAAAGAGACTCATCTCACTCCTGATACCCTTCCTTATGTCAGAGACGTAGGTGTTGAACAGGAGGGGCCCAAGGACCGATCCTTGAGGGACCCCACTAATGACCCTCCTTGGGGATGAGATTATCCCGCCAACCACGACCCTCTGGGTCCAGTCCTGGAGCCAATTGCCTATCCATCTGATCATCTGGTTCCCACCCCATTTCTCCCAGCTTATTCAACAGGCCCCGTGAGGAACAGAGTCAAACGCCTTGCTGAAGTCAAGATAAAGGACATCCACGGTCTACCAGGTCCAAGGCACTCGTCACCCAGTCATAGAACTCCACAAGGTTTGTCTGACACGCATTTCCGGGATGAATCCATGCTGTCTATCGCCCAGGCACCCGACTTTTTCCAGGTCCCCCTAGCTCTCTCCTTGACAATGCCCTCCATCACCTTGCCCACCACCGATGTCAGGCTGATGGGCCTGTAATTCCTGCCACCTCCTTGACCCCTTGTGGATAGGCACCATATGTGCCACCTTCCAGTCCTGGGGCACCCACCCTGTCCTCAGAGATGCTGAAAGCTCCGCCAGGCGTTCAGCCAGACATCCGCCAGTTCCTTCAGCACCTGGGATGTAATTTATCTTGCCCCGTGTTTTCTCCTCCTTAAGGGACCTGAGGGCTTCTCTCACTCTCTCTGCCGTGATTTCCACCTCCGCCACCTCGCCCCCTGCTTTGCCTCCCTCCTGCCAGTGATGGCCCTCCCCAGACCCACACCAATCGGCAAGGTCCCCTCCTCAGTATCACTGTCTCTCCCATGTATGATGCAGCCCTTTCCTTCATGAAAACTGAGGAAGTACTCATTTAGTACCTCAGCCTGCTCCCTCAGGTCTTGTGCCCATCCCTCCCGTTTTTAATCCTGCTAATCTGCCCCTTCACCCTTCGTTTTTTCCCCAATGTATTTAAAGAACCCCTTGTTCCCTCGCCTAATTTCCCTGGCCAGGTTCTGCTCCTTCTTTGCCTTAGCCGCCCTCACCACCCTAGTGGCTCTTTTGGCCATCAGCTTGTACTCCCCCCGATCCCTTTCACTCCTTCAGTCAATCAGTCTATCACTTTATTTAACCAGGCATACCTTGAAATGCCTATGAGCCGCTTTCTTTTCCCTCACCACCTCCTGAACCTCCCTGGTCCACCAGCAGGGTTTATGGGCCCTACAGCATTTTCATCTGACTCTTGTACAGGTGCTGGTAGCATCCTGCAACCCCCTCCTGATGATTTCCCACCTACTGTCAGCCCATGTCTGGCCTCCAATCCCATCCAAATGCTTCTTAAGGATCCTTCCTATTTCCTTGAAATCCGCCCCCCTGAAGTCCATTACCTCCATCTTTGTGCAGCCTTCTACCCCTCCTAGGTCCAGGCAGAACCAGATCGTGGCATGGGGGAGCTCACCCTAATGGGAGGAGGGGTAGCAGTGAGTCCACTTGGTGTGCAGATCTGAAATCCCTTGCTACACCCCTGCTGGTCACTCCCCGCCAATGGGTCCCTTACCTCCAGGCCCCCAATCTGGTCACTGTCTGCCAGGACCACATCCAGTATTTGCGGATCCCTGGTCAGTTTCCCCACCTGCTGAGTTAGGAACGCATCCTGAAAGACACCCAACAACCGCTCTTCCCTGGCCAGCGAGGATGTCATAGTCTCCCAGTCTGTTTCTGGAATGTTTAAGTCCACCAACACCATCACCCTTTCCCTGCCCAATCTGCAGTGTTTCCCAGCGTCTGTCACCAGACTCTCCTCCAGCTCCTCCGCCAGTGCAGGAGGTCTACACACCACTCCTATTTTTACTCCCTTCCCTATCAAGGTGCCCCAAATCGCCTCCACAGTTCCCCTCCACCTCCTCCACCTCCTATGCCAATGCAGCTTTTTGACTATTATTGCTACCCTCCTCCCCTCTCTCTTCTCTCTGTCCTTCCTGAACATGGTGTAACCTCCAGGTTCAGGTCCCAGTCATGCCCTGCGGTGGCCCAGGTCTCAGTGACCACTGCCACATCCACCTCTCCCTCAGTTAGTATCACCTGAAGCGCAGGCATTTTATTGCCCAAGCTCCTGGTATTTATCAGGACCACCTTCCACCCTTTCCGTATACTTCCATTTCCCCTGCTCGCGTTCCCATGGGGATTCCGTCTTCCCCCAGTCAGCACCCTACCAGTCGGCCTTTTCCCGCGTTCCTCCAGCTGCCCAGGGGGGGTGGAGACAGAGTCCCTCCTTCATTGACCTCCCCTCGACAGCCTTTTCTCCCATTCCTCCCCCTTCACAAATTTAAACCCCACCTTTCACCAATGAACCCCTCTATTTTCAAGTTAAGGATTTCCCTCCCCTCCAAATTGAGATGGAGCCTATCTCTAGCATACAGCCCCTTATCCTCCCAGGTCTCCCCCCAGTCCTCCATCAACCCATACCCTCTGGCCCCACACCACTCCCTGAGCCACTGGTTTGTCTGCCTAATCTTCCTCTTGTGTTCCCCACTAGCCCTTGGCACCGGCAGGATTTCCGAGAAGGAAATCATGCAACCTATGTCACGACAGACCCTGGCAAGCTCCCTGAAACTTGCCTGTATCTCTAGCTCACTATTTCCCTCAATGTCATTGGTACCCAGGTGGACCAGTATGTCCAAGGAACCTCCACAATCCTTTGCCAGCTGATACATCTCATGCTTGGTCCTGTGCATTGTTAGTCCAGGGAAGCATTTTGTTCTAACCGGGCAGGCTTCCCCCTCCCTATCCCATTTGATATCCCTGATCATGGAATCACCCAACAGGAGCACTCTGACCACCCCTTTTCCTCCATTTCCCCCCCATGGCCCTTATCCTTTCTAGTAGCCCCTCCCCCCAGCCGGCTCCTGCTCCTCCCCTATTTGGGTGCCCTCTGCTGCCCCTCATTTACCCCTGGCCACCCCTCCCTCTGATCCTATGCCTCCTTCTCCCAGTATCCTTTTGTACCCCACTATCCCCCATCACTGCTCACAACTGGTCCTCCCCCCCCCATCTGCTAAACTTGCCTGGCTCATCCTCCCTCCCTTCCTTCCTGTCTCCGTTCAACCCCTCCTTGCCTGCTGTGCTCCCGTGGCATAAACCTTCATCTGCCTTTACTGTATCCTCCTTGTATTTCTGGTCCCTCTCCTTGCCCATTCCTCCCAACTGGTCCTTCTCCTTGTGCTTTCCTCCCTCTACTCCCTCCTCCTCCTGCTCTGATCCACCGCTCCCCCCATTTTCCCGTGTTTCAAGTTCCCCCCTGTTCTTCCTGCTATCCAGCCCCTGCCTCCTGCCCCCCACTCCCTTTCCATCTCTAACCGCCCCTATCATGGCTACATCACCCCCCTCATCCTCAAGCAGAAGAAGAGACTTGAAGCGGTTACTGAGCTTAAGGTCCGATCCACCTCTCCCCCTTCCTTCCTTCCTTCTGTCCAGCCCCAGCCATCTGCCTACTTCTCTGAGAATGTCCTCCCTTTGGCCTCCCTCTGTGAGGGCCCCCAGATACCTGCCTGCTTTCTTGGTAGTGTCCTCCTTTTGTGCCCCCTCTGTTATGGCCCCATGTGACCCCAGAGTACTCTCCTGCACTCCTTTCCCTATGCCCCCGCCCCTAGTGCTTGGTGCAACCCAGCGGGAGAGCCCCTGCCCTATTCCCAACCATACCTCCACCCCCCCAACTGTCTCCTAATCCCCTCAACCTCCTCCCTAAGCTGTGCTAGTTGGAGAACACTGGGCAACCTCCGAACTTCCAAGCCCAGTCCAGTATCATGGCCGCCCCACACCCTGTACACCCCACCACCCTCCCAAAGATGCTGGCCCTAATGATTTGTGATCCCATCCCCCTCCAAGTAGGATTCCCTGGGTAAACCACCAGGTTCCCCACTAGTCCAAGATACGCCTCTACCCACAGTAAACAGGTACCCCCGTTACTAGGTGTAGTACTACATAGTATACTTGTAGGGAAAGTGTACAACTCCCTAAGCTCCTCTCTCCAAGCCCTTAAACCCAACCCCCAGTGGCTAGAACTACATGAGCTGCACCTGAAGCCTCTTCCTCCAATTGCAGGTGTCCTCTATAAAGGAGCTGAGCTCCGGGAGGGAGGGTGGGGAGGGTGGGATCAGGGCCTACACTCGACTCTCATGAGAGTGCATCAGCCCTGTGTCTGCCCCTCACTCCACCTCCAAGCACTACCAACTAAGAACATCTTTCAAGTCTCCGTACTCTCTCAGCATCCAGCTAGAAGCTTCTTCCCCCCTTCCCCTCTAACTGAAGACTGGCTGAGTTGAGAGTCCCACCTTACTTTCAAACAGCACTAATCCCCTGTAATATGATGCCTGCACTTAGAGGCCAGATAGCAACGTTTAAACACACACAAACACCAAATAGTCTGCTAGAAACGCACAGAAAACCAGCCAAGAAAATCTTTCAAGTCTGCTTACTCTCCCAGCCTCCAGTTTTAAACACACACAAACACCAAATTTTCTGCTGGAAACACACAGAAAACCAGCTAAGAAAATCTTTCAAGTCTCCTTACTCTCCATGCATCCAGCTAAAAGCTTCTTCCCCTTCTCATCTATCTGTAATTGTTTTGCATGACTTGGAACCTTTGAAAATAAGCACCTGTGCTCAAAGGTGTTTCCTAATAATAAAAAAAGAATTAAATGAAATTCTCCATTATACACACTGCATTACACACAGGTGTGTGTATAATGAGAATTGCCTCACTATCTGTTGCACATAGCACCAAGTATGACACACAGGTGCAGTGAAAATGTACTTTTATTTTCAGTCGGCTCTGCTGTAGCCCACTGACCCCAGTTCTGTTAACCAGTAATTAAAAAGTACAGGCAACAATGATAACTTGTTTTTTTTTTTTTGTTTTATTTTGTTCTGTTTTTTTCCACATCCTCAGTGTGTGATACCAGTACAAACCACTCAACCATCGGTATATAAGGATTAACCCACGACAGAGCATGGGTCTCTTAGGGATTAATGTATGGCTGGGCGGGGGGTGTTGCACCACAAGGTCGAAGGCCGAGTGGTTCCAACCACTCAACCATACATTAATCCCTGAGAGACCCACACTGTAGAGTGGGTTAATCCTCTTGTAACATGGGGAAAAGAAAGGGTTCGGCACTCTTTTTATATGTTTCTCTTCCTCATGTTACATTTGCGTAAAAGTAATTTTAAAGTACAAAATTAAAAAGGTTCCGGGAGGATGTTAAGGTTCCTACCATGGGAAAGAGAAAGGGAGTTGCACCTTACTGGAGAAACTACATGCTTAAGTTCTTTATATTGTGACTGCAACGGTAAACAATTACTGATTACATGCAGATATGATCAACATTTCAGAATATGTGCTCATTTTGACTGACTTAATTTTGTAAACTGTGGAATCATCTCCGTTTTTCTGCTATGTTTGATGTTTGGGATTTGGCTGCTGTGCATTATGGGAAATGCATGTATTTAAATGCTGAGGAGATTTGAGATATGGTAGTTATTGCTGCAGTTCTTTTGGCCGGCCAACAGATGGTAGTACACTAAGGCTTACATCTTTTTTTAATCTATGAATTTTACAGCCAGCATTGCACAGTAACAACTTTGGCCCCTTTCAACTGATGTACATGTAATTTAGAAAGCACAGCCTCTGTGTGAGAAACACTTGATCCTGTAAGTTCCATGTAGATCAGTTTAGGGGAGGCAAAGTTACAAAGGTGCAAAAAAATGCAACCGTCTGTTTTTCAAAACGTTAAGCCTTTTTTTGCCACCCGATAACTAAAAAAAATAGGAGACTTTGAAACCTGAAACTTTCAGGTTTGGTAGAGATTGGTCCAAGGTGTGTGCTTTTGTGGTTTTTAGGTCCCACTATTTTTTTTTAAATATTTAATAAAAGACATGAAGGCAATCTGGAAAATCATATGTGGCATACATTACTGTGTAGTTACTGAAAGGGTATGTGTTTCTGAGCCAACAGACCAAGTAAAAAAAAAAAAATTAAATCACATAGTCATGTATATGTTTTCAAGCTACTTATTGTGGAACTGCCAGAAATTTCACTTTAGCATATCTGTTCTTACTTGACAGCCATCTGTAGGCTGGCCGTGAATTGCAGGCTAAGACTGTTTTAACCACTATGATGGCTGAACAGCAGGGACAGGAAGATAACATGGGGAACAGAATGCGGGTGCACTTTACCATTGACTACATCTCAGGCAACCATGGATTACTTGAAAATTAATCAACGGTCACCTGATGCTGTTGAACCAGTCCTGCGCAACCGTTTGTCTTCCCCATGTTACAGCATGGTTTATGTGGTGTCACACAATTACTCACACATTATGCTATGTATAATAACTGGTAACGACTGATGCCAACCAGAAATCAGATCCTGTATTGTCTGTATCAACCTTGTATGACATCACACCAAGCTGATGTGGAGAAAGTCACAGCTGATCAGCCACCCATGCGGAAAGCCATTACACTGTCACACTAACTAAAAACAACTATGACAACGTCTGTCGACTTACTCGCAGTCTTTCTTGTTTATAAATGCTCACTTGCTGACTCCTAGCTCTGGTTGCTATCAGACCCAAACATATATTACATAGAGAATAATATATGGTCTTTGGTTAATAACCATGCTGTAAAAACTTTGAGAGGTTGCCATGACATAATTGTAAACCTCAAGAGCGCAGCTCGAGAGGTTTTCACATGTCATGGCAGCCTTGAGAAGTGTTTTCAGCACAGTTATTAACCAAAGACCATACATGATATTTTATAGTGTATAGGCTACCAAGATTGTGTAATCATGGACTGAATAACTTTATTGAATTACTTTACGGAACATCGATTATTGTGAGCATTCCGTTTTGTTATACCATTTATATGACATACTCCAGAAGGGTTAACAACAGAGTAATGTCATGTTGATGGCATAACAAGGTTGTAATCTGCTTGATTTCAGTTAATAATAAGGGCTCCCCACACATTATAAAAAAATAAAGTATGGGTGATGGTGTGGTTACTCAGTTTTGTTGCTGTTTTGTGTTTGTTTTTTTAACACACACTCCTGTTTGGCTTTTATAAACCACTCAAGTTTCGCTGTCAAGGTTTGTGTAAAAAAGAAAATAAATAAAACACATGACGGTCACTTGGTCATACATAATTTTCTGTTTGAGTTGATAGTTACACCCCTGTTCCATACCCTTTCTATTCTGCTATTTATAGGTACTATTTATTCCTTGCCATACTGATTATTAGCTCTTTGTTAAGTCTCATTTATTCGTCAGAATCTTGCGATCTGTATGGTTGTTCTTGGTAAGTCTCGGGGGGGCCCCTATTTCAGGTGTGTTTCTCAGGGTGGTGGCAGCAGTACTGTTTGGGGAACAGTGCCTCCCCCTTATAAAGGCACTTTTTCTTTTCTATCAGTGACTGGCACTGTACTGCGGTTGGGTGTCAGGCCAGGGAACCCAGCATTGTCTACCTGTGACTGAGAAAAGTGACATAAATGCTTTCTTAATCGTAATGTTTATTTATTTATTTATTTATTGGAGAAATCAGTTTTACAACCTTTGAGTCATGGACTCGTTTACAAAGGTACCTCGTCATTTGGGGGGGAGACAACAATTAAGTGAGTTTGGGACAGGGATGAACATACGAGTGAGATACATAAACACACTTGAAGATTACAGGCAGCAGCTATACTGGTACAAACATGTGTAAAGTTACACGTATTGTTACAAAGCAATAGATACATCACACAACTAACAATTAGTCTTAGACAATTATGTAGTACCAAAAAAAAAAAAAAAGTGTGTGTGTGTTAGTTTGATGTAGTTTGTCCCATTCAGCTACCGAGTTCTGTAGTAGAACACAGATGAATAGTGACAACAATGTAATAACTTAACAAGGACATAAACTGCATCATGCAGCTCCTGCATAGTCCTTACTAGCGGTGTGTCAGTCAGAATCACCCACTGAATTTGCTAAAAGGTCAGTGAAAATGGAACCATAACAGAATGGGAAAAGCAACGTCAAGTATAGCTCTGCTATAACATCTTGGCTAACATCAGCTGGTGGTGGTGCAGGAAGGGTTTATTTATTCAGTGAGGTTTTTGATCACTGTTGTTTTTGTTTGTCTGTCTGTTGCCCTAGCTTCTCCAAGGCAAAATGGCTGACATGTACACGCGCTTGATCTCCTGCAGACAGTACATATACAATGTGGCGAAGGCCTGTGACAGGGGGCACTACAGCGCTATGGTAAGTATCGATTGCTGCTGGCAAATCTTGCAGCTCTGTGGCATAAGGACTGGCAGGGCAGAGGGAAACCTTGATTTTTACTGTGTTTTCTCCCCTGCTGCCCTCACTGTCCCCCATCCAGATGCCTCCCCCACCAGCTCAGTCACCCACAATCCCCCCCAGATACTCCCACAACTTACCCTTCGTGGCAGGGTCAGAGGTGTTTGCCCATCCAAGGCAGGATCCAGTCAGTGGTGCCAGGCCTGCGAGGGGCTGTCTGTCATCCCGCCCAGTGAAGGATTGTTCCACCATTTTTTCTCCCCCGAGATGCCCAACGTGCAGTGATGCAGTGCATCTGTCAGCATCCCTCGACCTTCTGAGTCTCATTGTGGGGAACACAGCCCACCCATTGCTTATGAGAGGACAGCCGTCCCTCGGACACTGGAGCCTCCCTCTCCCAAGCTGACTCCCTACGACTTGAGAACACTCCCGAACCCTGATCGCCAGCATAGTAAGCAATAGCCCTAATGCTGCACTGCTAGACCAGCCCCAACTTTATTTTTTTAGAGGGACACTCTTTTAGCCCCTCTGGCCTTAATGTGTTTTTTTTTTTGTAACTCGCTTGTATGGCGGGCTTGGGGAAATCTCCCCAATTTCAGCTGGTCCAGGAGTACCAAGATCCCTAACACTCACTTCTGGGTCCTGGAGTACCAGGATCCCAGCGTTATGCTGCCCGATGCCAAGGTGTTTTACATTTTTTCTCCCTTAATCCCCAACCGCTGAGGGCGTCTGCTTGAAGGACACAAATCCAGGCTAACAATGTGATAACGCACGCTGCAGCCAAGCACCTAATGGCGTCCTCCCCTCCCAACTCTATGAGTCTGGTACCGCTGCCCGTGCTTCCACCGGCAGCACAGCCAGGTGTGCTACAGCAATCCATATTATTTCCGTCTCCTCACCAGAGGAGGAGATCATCCTCTAGGTGCACAATCCTTCCTCCCCCCGGCTGGCACCCAACGACCTAGGATCGTTCCCGAACCCCGGTTGCCGACTTCAGGAACAGTAACTCCACCACTGTGCCAGCAGGCTAGCATGTAGTTTTTGGTTTAGACTACACATTCTGGAATTACTCGCCTGCAGTAGAATTTGCTGGTATAGTTAGCCATTTTTTAAGTAATACAAGTTAACAGGTGCTGCACGTAATGTCCCTTTGGTACAAGAGATGTCATGTCATGCTGACTGGGCAACAGGGCCACCAAGCAAATTTATTAACTTCTCGTGTTCATAGAAGCTTTAGAGTCTTCTGGTTTGTTTTTTAAACCCTTAGTGGAGAGCAGACTGCCCCACTGTAGTGATCAGTTGCTGTTCCAGTGCACGAGAGCGCAGTGTACCCAGAGTGGTAAATTAAGGTTATAGCTCCACTTTGCTCTGCCACTCAGTCCTAGGCAGCATTGTGGGCAACATTCCAATGAGAATAAAAATCTTATTTTTTCATACCCTATGGAATATCTGTCTGTCTGCCTGTTTACATCCTATTTATTTTTTTTGTTTTATCTTCCTGTGGCTGTTTGTCTGTATCTATCTGTATTTGTCTATTTCAATTTATCTTTCTGTCCATTTGTCTGTCTACAGTATATGTATCCATCTATTTATCTTTCTGCCGTATCAAAGGTTTAATACAACTATAACCATAAAACTGATCTTACTTCGAGAGAGGCTCTTGCAGTAGGTAATAACTTGTAGGACTGTGCCCCCTGGTGTCAGGACCACGCAGAAACTTTTGCTAGCAGTGTCTGTTGGGGGACCGCCCACCAGACGTCACGTGATGGATGTCAGCGTGACACTGTATAGTGGGCAGTCCCCAAGTCCACACCCCAGTTCTTTTCTGCCATCGACCTGTGCACATTGGACCTTCTGAAGCTCGTCACAGAAGTTCGATCGCCTAAATTTTGGATGAGTATCCATTTTTTTTTCTTTAATATACAGTTTACTTACCTTCGAGTATGTCTTCCACCTCATCTACAGAATCACATAATAACAAGTGTGATTCTTGTGGCGTTCAGTTACCGCATAAAGACCAACATACCCTCTGCCTCTTCTGTTTGGGCCTGGACCATAACATCAGAGTGTGAGGCCTACTCCCAGTTCAGGCAGGCCACATGGAAAAGGCACCAGCAGTCTCTCGAAGCCCATCTCATCAAGCTGAAAATGGCTTTGATGGAAAAAGGAGCTCAAGAAACTGAAAAGCACCTCCTCCTCTCCAACAGATTCCCACAAGAAGAAGAAGAAGACGAGGGACAAAGAAAAACACCAGGACTAGGAGCAGTCCCCCTCTCACCCGAAGTCGCCCCCGGGCGCTTCGGGTGAGCAGTGGCCCTCTTCCTCCGGGAAGACGAGTGCCTTCCACTGAGCAGACTTCACTCCCCGTTGCTGCTAGTAACAGTGACCACGGGTGCCTCGAACATGTCTGAGGTTTCTGCTGCCCTTGGACCCATCACAGCCATAGGTTCTAAGCTAGCAGGCACGGCCAATAAGCCGCTCATTGGACCCTCCAATCACCCGGCCGGGATCCATAAGTCAGGGATCAGTGCCTCCAGCTCCTGCACAACCTAGGTCAATAAGTCGATCGTCGAACCCTCCGATGATCGCCAGACCACTTTGCGTACATCGGCCCTTGCTAGTGGTCATGACGATGGTCTGCCGGGCGTCAGCTCCATCCTGGCAGGGGGGCAAGGATTAACCCGGGTTCCCCCATGGTAAGCTCCCATCTCCTTCTCCGTTGGAACTACTGTTTTCCTCAGAACTGCATGATCCAGCGGATGGAAACCATCTGTCAGGAATCGCCAACGAAGGTGTTTCCACAGGCTTGTTGGTAGCTCTGCCCCCTTCCCCCCGATAGAGGTGCCAGACCGTGCTCCTCCTCAGTACTCGTTAGTCCCTTCGGCGGGGCCTCCATCAGGCCGTCCTCCATTGGGGTCTCCATCAGGTTTACCACCTATGAGACCGCTGTCGGGACCTCCGCCTTCGGGCCTTTCATCAGAGTATCCCCCATCAGGGTATCCTCCATCAGGCTACCCTCCCACAGGGCCACCATCAGGCTACCCTCCGTCAGGGCCTCCCGTCAGGTTTTCCGCCATGAGGCTACCCTCCATCAGGCCAGACGCCTGACCTTTTTTCAGCGGGTTATTACTACCCTGGATATCCTGTGTATCAAATGCCTTATCTCCAGTCGTCTGGCTGTGCCTGTCATTATGCTGCTATGTGCTTCCAGATGCATAGAACCCTTGTTATGGGATTAGGCTACCATGCAGGGTGTCAGACTTTTCACCCTCCACCACCTCCCAGTCAACCACAGGTGGACTTCCAAGAAATCTTACAGTCAGTGGTAGTCCGAGACAAAATCTCAGTCTCGGAACTAAACAGCAGACAACCGCATCCATTAGAAATATGATGCCCAGACCAGACGTCTAGGGCTGCCTCTCTGGTCACACCTCGAGCCTCGACAAAAGGCCATACAGAGGCCCTGACATCAGATGTGGCTCCATTAGAGAAACAGCCCCTCCAAGCAAGAAACCTGCGGATTCCTATGATTCGGATTCTGAATCCTCAAAGGGTTCAGGATTTGAGACCCCTCCTCCAGAGGAGCCGGTCCCTAGAGAGTCCCCCAAGTCTCCTCCTGAAGATACCTCCTTTGTAGACCTTCTGAGACAAATGGAGGCACGAGGCTGGAAGTCTGATGCTCAAGACCCAAAATGTCAGAGGTTGGCCGAGCATCTAGATTTTTCCAAAATGAGTCCAAATCTCACCCCACCTTGGCTGGAACCTCACGAGGATCTGTTCTTGACCATCTGGCAAATGCCCTCCTCTATCCCAGCGATGGCCAGAAAGCCTAACCGGGTTTATAGGACACCAGAAGGTAAGGACCACTTCAGCGTGCACCCAAAGGCTGACTCATTGGCCATAACTGCGGCCTATGATAGGTCCGCCAAG